>OY288267.1:46094171-47396020 GCA_958450335.1 Hibiscus tridactylites | reverse complement strand
AGAAGCTACACCATTACACCTACGCCAGGGATGTAGCCATCAAAGAGGCTCTTATGACCATGTCTGTAGGAGTCATGCTCGCATTCCCTACCTTCCAAATGGAGCTCTTTGCCTATGACAGTGCCATGCTAGCCAGTCCAGTTCACAGTCCAGTCCATAGCCTAGGTCATAGTTCTGTGCCATCTGATGTAACCGAACTTGTTTCCCCTGTTCAAGTAAAACGAGTACGCAATTAAACTCTTGACCAATCCTTTTGGGATCGATAACTCAACTTACTGATGTATTACTTGGAACACCGTGTATACTTGTACGCAAAAGACTCAACCTTGGCACTATTCTTATACATTTCCAATACATTTTATGCCCCCTTTGCCAAGCACTCTCACAAGTCCAACAAGAATCATTCTCTAGGGAGATTTGAAAAAGTGTGCTCAAGGGAGGAAAGTCATTTCTTTGAAGATAACATCCTCGAGAGAGGATTGTGAAAGTTTGAAGCAATTTTTTAAATGTCCTCAAGAGAGGTTTAGAAAATTAATGTATATCAAGAGAGATTCAGAAAAGTGTCCTCAATAGAGGAAAGTCAATTTTTGAAGAAAAACATCCATGAGAGAGGATTGTGAAAGTTTGAAAACGTTTTACAAAAGTGATTTTTGAAAGAAAAAATATGTCCTCAAGAAAGAAGGATCAATATTTGAGAGAAAATATCCTCGAGAGATGATTGTGAAAGTTTGGAAACGTTTCACAAAAGCAATTTTTGAAAATTTTCCTCAAGAGAGGAGAATTAAAATTAGTTGAAAATGTTAGAAAACATCTCAAATGAGTCTTACAAACATCATACCTTAAAATTGAAGGACCTTGTACAAGATCGAAACTGAAAAGTCCAAGTGAACATTATCTTGTAAATTTATCAATGAAGCAGATGTCATGCATGTTTTGTGACTACCTGATGCAATGCATGTCCACGATGAATCCGTGTCAATGATGCATGCTCTCAATGATGCATGTGAAGTCTTTCTTTTCATGATTTGATCATCCTTTCTGCAATTGAGAAGTATTTTCATCATAGATCATGACAATTCACATTTTTGCCCCCAATGAACTTTGCCCCACCAGCATTCATCTTTTTCTCTTCCCTTTACCGTATTTCTTGATTTTAAGCTTTGTAGTCAAATCAACCCTTAATAATTTCCAAAAAAAACATTTTTCATTCTCAAGAGAGATGATATTTAAAAACCATTTTTATTTCTCAATTTGAAAAACATGATTTTTCAAAATGAAGTGTGCTCCTCACGCTAGGCTCACAACTGAAACACTTCATAAAATATGATTTCATTGAATATCGAGTAAATCAATAACTTTTAATCTTTCAAAGTTATAGTTCTTTAACATGTGTCGAGACTATTTTTGGTTTTAAGGTGTGAGATGACTTGGGGGGGAAGGAGTGTGTTTTGAAGCTTGGCTCTTTCTGAATGAGACATGATTCTTCAAGTGTTCACTGGTTTTTTCAGAAATGATCAAGTGATCTCGACAACTTCATGTGCGACTCTTAGAATTGTCCGCAAACCTCAAATTCTTGTGAATGCTTTCAGGGTGAGTGGAACTTCATCAAACATTTGGGGGACCACTTCTCACGTGTCAGCCATGCAAAAATGATTTTCATATTCAAGTCGCCTTTTTAGATTTTTCAACTCGAATCGACCATTGGTCCTAAGATGCCCTTTGTGGGTTTTCATCTTGAACCCTCATTTTTTCTTCTTTTTTATTATCCTATCATGCATGAGAGATTTAGAAATATTCTGTAAATAAAAGAATTAACACCAAGAGGTGGCACAAATTCTAAAGATAAACTCTTTAATTCAAATATTCATGTATGATCAAAGATGGACTTTTTAGGCACGTCACGTAAGCTATGACTCAGAGTTATGAAAGAAAATATATATATATGCTCAAACGAGTGTTTAAGGGTGAATAAACCAAGGACCAACCATTTCTGACGAAATATAATTCTTACTTTGCTCGATTTGTATTTTCTCTCACATGTTTTTCTTTCTTTTTCTTTGATCGCTCTAGACTGTCCATTTCCGGGTTTTTACTCTAGAGTTCATTTCCTTCATTTTACTTTCATCTTCGAGGATTCACGACCTTTCCATGTTGGATCTGAAGCTTCAAACAATATTGTGTTACATATCTCAGCTAGACTCCAGAGAGTCTTTTTTGACGAGGAACTTCAAATGTGTGCTCCTCGTTCTATTCATTTCATGTTTTCCTCTTTTTTTCTTCAATTTTCAATTTCCTTTTTTCCTTTTTTTCATGAATGAATTAAGAACTTCTTTGATTTGAGCACAAGTCACCTCTTGTAGCTGAAGTACGTCTTTTTATTCTTTGCCCCTAGTTCATAAGGCATCATCCTCGTCCTCGTGGTGCAATCATAATTGACTCGTGTGAGCAATTTTTCTTTGCTTTTTCCCCCAACGTTGAGGGTGATCCTTGGTTAAGGTTTATTCCAAAGAAAATTATATTAGGCTCAAAGGGGACATCAATAGATAATTTTCTTTTTGAGAAAGGGAAAAATAAAGGAACTTCATTCATCATTTCATACATAGACATCTTCACAAAAGAGTTATCCTTAGAAGGGTCAATATTCAGAGTTAACTCATTTATTCACAGAATCATCTAAACACAAATAATGCATGATAGTCTAATATTCCTTTTCTCTTTCTTTTTTCTTTTTTCTTCTTCTTTATTTTTTACCTCTTTCATGCCTCAACTATTTGGCTTACTCACAGAATCAACATGAAATGTCTCACCTTGTAATCTTCCTGTGAAAAGCTAGTCTTTGTGTCAAAGTTGACCTTTCAAGTTTGTCATGAATGAATTTCAAGTGAAAAGAACAATATATCCACTTTTTGATTTCGAGTGGAATGTGAAGGGTTTAAATCTTGTCATATGTCAAACGTCTATAACCTCGATTCTCAAAAGAATATTTCGTTTATTCGATTTTCAAATAACTTCAAAATTTATAAACCTGCTTCATTTCTCATAGCTTAGAATTTGAAAGCTCATTTCTGGATTATCAATTGGTTTATGTGTTTCAAAAAAATTGTTCTCTTTTATTCATTTTCTCAGAATTTCTTTTTGAAAGTTCAAAAGTCTAAAAATGTCTCAAGATTACTTACAAAGAACAATTTCTCAAAGACAAGATTCTTCTTCGCATGGGCATCTAAAAAATCTTCCACTTAAACCTTTTTATTCTTCATGCCATCCCTGCTTGAATCTAGTCATGAATGAAGCTATGGATAATGAAATGTTGTTGTTTAAATGCATGATGTATATGCAATGAGAGAAGAGAAATCAACAAAAATTGTTAGTGTTGTATAAAACATATAACAAAGGTATATCAAATCGTGAATAGATCATACCTGTACATATTGTTCACCCCTTTAGTTCTGAGTATCTTCTGACCATTTTCGAACGTCGGAATTCTTCTCTTCTCTGCATTGAGAACCTTTAGCCATGGTGAACATCTTCTGTTTCTAACACCTCTCTCGTATAATAATGATGCATGTGCACATAAAAGAAAAAGAGACAACAAAAAAGTGGTTAGTGTCACCTAGGTAAAAAATAAAAAATAATATAAGTACATAAATATGAATATCAAAACATAAAAATGTAAGTTATACATAAATGGATATTTTACTAAAGCTTAGGTTCAACATGGCTCTTGTAACCCCCTCGTCTCGGTCTGGCCGGATGACCGGTCCGAGTAGGCTACACGGGGAAAACCGATGTGAAACCCGTTAAGGTCCCACCTCGGTTAGCAACCCTAGGAAATTTATTTTAATTTAATCTTGTCTACAGGCATATTCATTCCTAAGTGATCACGTCAGCGGAAAACATCAAGTAAGAATCACATTCGAACCTAAAACCACACATTAAACAGTTCATTTTACACTTACAGCGCAGGCCGTATCGATACACCAAACAAGGGTATCGATACGCCTTGACCAAGTCAACACCCTTCAGTCAACACAGGAAGATCGTATCGATACAGCCCTTGAGCGTATCGATACGACTTTCTCGGTCAACATCTCGTGGTTAACAAGATAAAACTGTACCGATACGCCTCAACCCCGTACCGTTACGCCAATCACTCACCAAATTCTCAAAAATCCAGTGAGCAAAGAGCGTATCGATACACCCCCGTGTATCAGTACGCCAAGCCAAACTGAGTTTTGCAGGCAAGATCGTATCGATACGGCCCTCAGGCGTATCGATACGGCACTCAGGCGTATCGATACGCCCTGCACTGCAAGTCTCCAAATTTCAGCAAAATAGCACCAAACACAACTCTAAATGCATTTTAAGACTCCCCTAGCCACAACAACCATTCATGCAACATACTACAACCAAGAATTATCATATAGAGCAATTTAGTTGATTAACAAGACATCCATACATGGCATTCACACAAGAGACAAATATTGCATAAATATGCATGCTTAAGAGCTCAAAAATCCATAAGGCATTATGTCTTCACATACAAGGTTACATGCCAACCAAAAGCAACTTAAGACATCCAAAGGCATAACCATCCCACACAAGCATTCAACAAGACAAAGCATGGTTTACAATTCCAAGCAGAACATAAACATCATCAACTTCTATGAGTCATACAACGCTCATACAAAACACATAGTAGCCCCATTGCTAAACTACTACTTTATTTACTAAATCATACTTGAGCAACTACAAAGCTCGGAAAGCCCCTTCGCCTTGCTCCTTGCTAACTCCAAGCTACTGATATGCATTGTCGAAAATGAGAGCGTAAGCTAGAAGCTTAGTGAGGATGCTCTAAAAACCAAAACAACGACAATGCAGGGTTCAAGCATGCAATCCTTAACATCACACACAACATACATGACATCAACATAGCATCCTAGCTAGTGTTTCAAGAGTCATAAATATGGCATCTTACATCATATTAAGCTCAACAATATAAATCAAATATCTCAACATCAATATCATAAGAGCAAGTACATTGGCCACTATTAGTTTACTCGGATGTGCGGATTTACTCTCAACAACAACATTACCTCGGTGGGATTACACTCATCACCGGACCTTGCATGGGTGGGATTCCACTCATCACCACATGCCCTACGGATGGGATTCCACTCATCATCACGTATAATATAAATAATTTCCGGTGGAATATTACATCATCGTACTCCTCCTTGATGACTCAACGCCATCAAGGCCACGCGCGAATTTGATTCAAACGTGTGCACACTAATCCTACTGACCGATCATTTACACCCGGTAAGTTAACTAGTGCCAATTTCCTTTAAACCATATCACATCAACCATCATTTATATCATTCAACCATCATCACACATAACAATGTATACACATACAAAGTCAATTCATACTTCACAAGATCAATATAGGCATAGGTATCTAAAGCTCATTAACACACAAGAAATTAAACTACCAATTTAACTTCTACCTTGGAATGGCCTACCAAGCTCATTCCAACACCTCCACTACACACACTTGAACCAACTTTAAACAATTTAAAGTTTTACTCACCACCCTTCCTTAGCAAACCAAGCAAGCAAGTCAAGCCCCCTCAATTCCCGGATTCGATCTCGATCCTTCCCCGATGTCTCCTCTTGCTTCTAACCAAATCAAAACACAAATATTACTCACCAATTCAAGGCTAAACTCAGTCACAATCCAACTCACAAACACAAGCCAAACTTCACCATTTTCAAACCCAAACTAACCTCAAAACTTCCATTTTCGTGCTCCCCAAATACCCAGCTGAAAACTATGATTTCCAACACCCAAATGACATTTAAAAGCTTCCAAAACACTTCCCTAATAACCCTATACCATCAGCCCTTCAACCCAACACAAAAACACACCAAAAACTCAACTTTTAACACTTTGAAAAATGCCTCAAAGACCCACTTCGGGATTTTTCCCCAAATCCTTCCATTTCAAGATATTAAGTGTATTTAGGTGAGATTAATTCAAAACCCAATTCAACAAATCAGAAACAATTGAAAAACCCATTAAAAATCCAAACATTCCTTAAACTTGAAATTCTAAAAAGATGATAGTTTTCAAATCTAAGACCATGAAAATGATGGGGATGATGAGGAGAGTTGAGAAATGAATTTACCTTCAAAAATGCTCTTGAATCGATGGAGAAATCAAATGGAATAGTGAATAGGGGTTTTGAGAGGGGTTTTGGGGTTTTCAACGTTAGAATGGGAAAAGGGAGGAAGACAACTTTATTTTTCTTTTTGATTCCAAAAGACGGTCTTCCGCATTTCACTTTAATTACAAAAATGCCACTCCTTAAATTTTAAGTCTCATTTAAATCAAAACTAAGGTCCAATTAAATTGAATCGGTTTTGATGACTCGAACCACACACACACTTCTAACCCCAAAACACGGGTGTTACAACTCTCTCCCACTTAAGGAATTTTGTCCCCGAAATTACCTGACTGAAAGAGATACGGAAAATGCCTTTCCATATCCTCCTTCCTCTCCCAAGTGGCCTCGTCCTCCCCTCGATGTTGCCACTGCACTTTTACTAACTCAATCGATCTACCCCGCAACACCTTACTATCAGAAGCTAGGATCTCAACTGGTTCTTCCTCATAAGTCAAATCCGGATTCAGTTCAATCTCTTCTACAGGCATAACATGTGATGGATCTGACCTATACTTACAGAGCATCGAAACATGAAACACATCGTGTATCTTCTCTAGCTGGGATGGCAAACGCAACTGATAAGCAACTGGACCAACCCTCTTCACAATCTCATGTGGTCCTATGTACCTCGGACTCAACTTCCCTTTTCGACCAAATCTCATTACTTTCTTCCACGGAGACACCTTCAAGAACACTTTCTCACCCACTGAGAACTCAACTTCCTTCCTCTTCAAGTCGACATAGGACTTCTGCCTATCCGAAGCTGCCTGTAAGCGATCGCAAATCAATTTCACCTTGTCAGTTGTCCCCTTGAGCAAATCCGGTATAGGTAACAACTTCTGTCCCACTTCGGCCCAACAAACTGGAGTTCTACACTTCCTACCATACAGGTCCTCATACGGAGCCATCTGAATGCTCGACTGAAAACTATTATTGTAAGCAAACTCAACTAGAGGCAAGTGCTTCTCCCATGTACCCTGAAAATCAATGATGCAACAACGCAACATATCCTCTAAAATTTGTATAACCCTCTCTGACTGACCATCGGTCTGAGGATGATAAGACGTGCTGAAATTCAAACGGGTACCCAAAGCTGTATGCAGACACTCTCAAAATCGAGCTGTAAACCTCGGATCTCTATCGGACACAATAGACTCCGGTACACCATGCAGTCTAACAATCTCACCAATGTACAGATCGGCCAATCTATCTAATGTATAAGTCGTATTGACTGCCAAGAAGTGGGCACACTTCGTGAAACGATCTACTATAACCCAAACTGAGTTCTTCTTCGTAGGAGTCAAAGGCAAACCCGAAACAAAATTCATGGTAATGTTCTCCCATTTCCACTCCGGAATTCTCAACGGTTGCAACAAACCTGAGGAAACCTGATGTTCCGCCTTCACTCTCTGACATACCATACATTTACTCACAAAGTCGGCTACATCTCTCTTCAAACCAACCCAAAAGTACTCATTCTTCAAATCGCGGTACATCTTCGTACTTCCAGGATGCATAGCAAAAGGACTATTGTGCACTTCAGTCAAGATCGTACGTCTCAAGTCACTGTCTTCTGGCACAACTATCCTATTTCTGAAACACAAGACTCCATCGGTACTGAAAATGTAGTCTGAAGGTCTAGCCTCAGCCACATCTTGCACGTAAGGTGCCAAAGATCTATCTAAGAGCTGCTTCTCCCTAATCAACTGACCTAGAGTAGGTTTAACCTGAAGCTCGGCTACCAAGCCACCATATCCGGACAAGCTCAATATAGCAAACATAGCTCTCAAATCTACAGCCACCTTTCTACTCAAAGCATCGGCCATCACATTGGCCTTACCCGGATGGTACTCAATCGTAAGATCATAGTCTTTTAGCAACTCTAACCACCTACGTTGTCTGAGATTCAAATCTCGCTGAGTCATGATGTACTTCAAACTTTTGTGATCCGTGTACACTGTGCATTTCTCACCGTACAAATAATGTCTCCAAATCTTCAGAGCAAACACAACTGCAGCTAACTCTATGTCATGAGTCGGATAGTTGCGCTCGTGAGTCTTCAACTGTCTTGAGGCATAAACCACTACTCTCTTATCTTGCATGAGAACACAACCTAGGCCTACATAGGAAGCATCACTGTAAACTACATAGTCTTTCCCAGACTCTGGCTGAATCAAGATCGGTGCTTGGGTCAAAGCTTCTTTCACTTCTCAAAGGCTTTCTGTCTTGCATCAGACCACTCAAAGTGAACACTCTTCTGAAGCAAATGTGTCAAAGGAGCGGCTAACTTCGAGAAACCTTCTACGAATCTTCTATAGTATCCAGCTAATCCTAGAAAGCTACGAACTTCTGTTACTGTCTTCGGTTGCTTCCACTCAACAATGGCCTCTATCTTCTTCGGATCAACTCTAATCCCATCGGCTGATACTACGTGCCCTAGGAAGACTACCTCTCGGATCCAGAACTCACACTTGCTTAACTTCGCATACAACTGATTATCTAACAAAGTCTTCAAAACTAACCTCAAGTGTCGGTCGTGGTCTTCCTCGGTACGCGAATACACCAAGATATCATCTATGAAAACAACTACAAACTGATCTAGGTACTGATGGAAGATCCTATTCATCATATCCATGAAAGCAGCCGGTGCGTTAGTCAACCCAAAAGGCATGACTAAAATTCATAGTGACCATATCTAGTCCTAAAGGTCGTCTTCGGTACATCAACCTCTCTTACCTTTAGCTGGTAGTAACCTGATCTCAAGTCAATCTTCGAAAAGACTGATGCCCCTCTCAACTGGTCAAACAAATCATCAATTCTCGGCAACGGATACCTGTTCTTCACTGTTAACTGATTTAACTGTCTGTAGTCTATACATATTCTCATGCTTCCATCTTTCTTCTTCACAAACAAAACTGGAGCGCCCTAAGGCGAAGAACTAGGTCGAATGAAGCCTCTATCGGTCAACTCTTGCAATTGAGTCTTCAGCTCTTTCGGTGCCATGCGATACGGAGCAATCGAAACAGGAGCTGAATTTGAATAAATCTCTATCGTAAACTCTACCTCTCTATCAGGTGGTAAACCCGGCAATTCTTCCGGAAACACACTAGGAAAGTCACACACTGTCCGGATATCTTGAGGTCTAACCTCACTCATGTTTGGATTCGTCGCATAGGCCAAATATGCTTCACAGCCCATCTCAACTAACCTCTTAGCCTCTAGAACTGAAACTACATTGGATAAGAACTTCACGTTCTCACCCACCACCACTATCTCATAATCATCTGTGAGTCTCAAAGAAATCCTCTTAGTTTCAAAGTCTATCCTAGCTCTATGCTCAGTGAGCTAGTCCATACCTAGAATCACATCAAAGCCATAAAAGGGTAGCTCCATCATATCCACTGGAAACACATGTCCCTGGACCATCAATGGACACCTTTTGTACATCTTTCTAACTACTACCGTGTCCCCAAATGAACTAGTAACACTAACTCCTACCTCTAATATTTCACAAGGCAATTTCAACAACCGTGCATGCTCACTCAGAATATAAGAATGTGTAGACCCGGAGTCAATCAAAGAAAGCAAACCCAAAGACTGTATCGAGAAGTTACCTGCAATCACATATGTGTCATGCTAATCCCCAGCTCAGCGTAAACTCTGGCCTGGCCTCTGCCCTCTGGCTGGACTACAACTACATGCGCTAAGTTCCTCCGGCCATCATTTCTCGGCTAGAAGTTACCTCTACCGTGCCCGCGGCCTCTCTGAAAGTCATTGGCTCTAGCAGGAGCCTGAGCTGGTGCCTGTCCAACCTGATGTGGACAGTCACGCCTAATATGATCCCTAGCTCCACAACCCCAACATGAGTGGAAATTCCCCTAACACTCACCGGTGTGATTCCTCCCGCAACTAGTACATGTGGGCAACCTCCCACCAGTCCTCTGGCCCTGTTGGCCCCTATCGTGGTTACCTCCACCACGTCTATGGTCATAGTGATGCCGGTTGTCCCGATGCCTCTTGGCATCACCTCTATCAAAGTCACTAGATCTCTTACCAGAACTAGAACCACTAGAACGTTTGGTCAAGCCCAAACTGTGCTCCAAGTCCTTGGCCCTAGCGACCAAGACATCAAAATCTGTGTAGTCAGAAGCTAAAGTGTACCTCTTGATCTCTTCATTCAACCCATAGCGGAAACGGTTACAACGTTCCACTTCAGTAGGAACAAGCTCGGATGCATACTGACTCAGCCTGACAAATCTGATCTCATAGTCTGTCATAGTCATACTCTCCTGAAGCAAAGCCATAAATTCCCTCTTCTTCTCATCGAGATATCGATGACCCATATATTTCTTACAGAAAGCAGACTCGAAGAACTCCCAAGTGATCTCAGCCTCTTCCATACTCGTAGTGATGGTGACCCCCCAATTGTAGGCATCACCCTGAAGCAAAGACTCAACACACCCTAACTTGCGTTCCCCGGTACATCCCATCTGCGACAAAATACAGACGGTCTTCTCTAACCACATCTCAGACCTCTCCGGTGTCGACCCTCTGAACTTTTCACCTCCCAAACTGCAGAGTCTCTCTAATGGAAAACCAGTACCCTCTCCCTGGGGTTGTGCCGCTGCCTGACCCCCAGCCACTGCAGCCTGGAAAGCCCCAGCTATCGCCTGAACTAGAGGTGCCAAATCTATTCCAGTCGGCCTTTGGCTCGCTTGAGGTCCAACACCCTCAGCTCCCGCCTCACCTCCCTCTTGATGAGGAGAAGGTGGAGGAGGTTAAGGAGCCTGCGCCCCATCAACCTGCTCAATCCATGGAGCTTGTGCCCGCGGTTCCGGCTGAACCATCCTAGGCCTCCCTCGTGGTCTCATGATACAGCTAGCAAGATAACAACTACAACAAGCAAACATATAAGGATTAAGTTAGCAAACGCAAGGGTCCAACTGTGCTCAAGTACTTTCCTTTACAAAACCTTTTTAAATTAAGTAATAGTAGCAATGGGAACTCGACACTACACCAAACGCAATAATCATGCTTCCAAACACCATACGAATGATCAAACAACAAGAATTCATGGCAAAGCATACACCGAAACGTATCAATTGTTTAACACATCAAGCTTACCTCACTTACCTGCCCAAGGTCTCGGTAACCTCAGGCTCCGATACCAACAAATGTAACCCCCTCGTCTCGGTCTGGCCGGATAACCGGTCCGAGTAGGCTACACGGGGAAAACCGATGTGAAACCCGTTAAGGTCCCACCTCGGTTAGCAACCCTAGGAAATTTCTTTTAATTTAATCTTGTCTATAGGCATATTCATTCCTAAGTGATCACGTCAGCGGAAAACATCAAGTAAGAATCACATTCGAACCTAAAACCACACATTAAATAGTTCATTTTACACTTACAGGGCAGGCCGTATCGATACACCAAACAAGGGTATCGATACGCCTTGACCAAGTCAATACCCTTCAGTCAACACAGGAAGATCATATCGATACAGCCCTTGAGCGTATCGGTACGACCTTCTCGGTCAACATCTCGTGGTCAACGAGATAAAACTGTACCGATACGCCTCAACCACGTACCGATATGCCAATCACTCACCAAATTCTCAGAAATCCAGTGAGCAAAGAGCGTATCGATACACCCCCATGTATCGGTACGCCAAGCCAAAACTGAGTCCTACAGGCAAGACCGTATCGATACGGCCCTCAGGCGTATCGATATGCCCTGCACTGCAAGTCTCTAAATTTCAGCAAACCAGCACCAAACACAACTCTAAATTCATTTTAAGACTCCCCTAGCCACAACCAACATTCATGCAATATACTACAACCAAGAATTAGCATATTGTAGAACTAATGTTTTGATATAATAATTGAAAAATGTTTTGGACTAATTTGAAAAGAATTTAAAACCTGGTTTTAAGTCTAAACAACTTGAAATTATGTTTGAGGTATTTTAAAAGGTTTTTGGCAATGCTTTTACTAATTTTAAAGAGCCAAACTTGACTTTTCAAGCTACATGTATCAATACGATTGTACCCGTACCGATACCTTTTTTGCCCCAGTTTCGTCACTACCAAAACCCGTATCAAAACAGGCTTGGCCGTTTCGATACAGATCGGGATCGTTTCGATACGCCTAGTAAGCGTACCGATCCCCTTTCAACCACCCCAACGACTACTTTCCCAACGGTCATTTAAAAGTGAACCCGTACCGATACGCCTTCAAGCGTATCGATACACCCAGGCTAGCAAGAGCCCAACAGCTAGTTTCTGATGAAGGTCGTACCGATACGGATCCAAACGTATCGATACGGATGGCTGCAGAACAACATTAATGAAGGGAAATAAAGTCCTCAACGGCTCCAAATTATCCCAACGGCTAAAAACTCAATTGGGAGTATAAAAGGGACCTCCAAGCATCTTGTAATGGAAAATGCTTCAATTGTTACAACATTATGATGTCAAAATTTGTCTAGAGCTTAAATTGTTTATTTCTTGCTTAGACAACACTTGTGAGCTTACATTGTTAAATTTGCTCAAGTGTTTAGGTTTTGGGTGAGTGCTTAGAATTGCAAACAAACACCTATTAGAGGGATTTCTAGTTTGCTAAGTCTTTCTTTGTACAAGAGAGTGTTTCCTCAAGCTTTGGGTAGAAAGCTTTGAGGGTTGTAAAGGTTGCCTCCTTAGCCTAGAAAAGGGGACGCAATTCTTAGTGAATTTGTATGGAAACCTTAGTGGGGAGCTAAGGTAGTGGATGTAGACCTTGGTTAGAAGGTTGAACCACTATAAATACTTGTGTCAAATTTCCTATTTTTCACCTCCCACTAAAACACCCAACTATCCAACTTCTCCACTCTTGGTGAGCAAGAACGGTTGATCGAATCGAGCCCCTAAAATCTCAACAATTGGTATCAGAGCTTAGCTCAATCGAAGGGGATTCACATCCTATTGAGAAGATCCGGCAAGCTCGATCAATATTTCACCAACCAGCTCAAATGGCGCAATCCATCGACAAACCGCCTTTCTTCGACGGATATCACTATGCCCATTGGAAGACAAAGATGAAATTCTTCTTGAAGTCAAGATACTACAAGCTATGGGACATAGTTGAAGATGGTCCGTTCGTGCCTCAAGGAAGCAAAGCGGAATGGAGTGCCGACGATCGCAAGAAGATGGAGCTTAATTGCAAAGCCTTGCACATGCTCTTTTGTGCATTTGGCCCAACCATCTATGAGAAGATGTCTTCTTGTGAGAGTGCCAATGAGGTATGGGACAAGCTTGAAGTCACATACGAGGGAACCGATGAAGTCAAGGAGACCAAGATTGGGCTCCTCACCTTAGAGTATGAGAACTTCAAGATGGATCCGGAAGAAAACATCGAGAAGATGTTTGATAGGTTCTCCACTATCACAAATGGACTTAAAGGTTATGGAGAAGCCATCCCGGAAGAGAAACTTGTCCGAAAGCTCATCTACTCCCTTCCCGAGTCATGGGACTCAAAGAGGACTGCCATCATCGAAGCCAAGAATCTCAAAACCTTGAAGCTTGATGAACTCATGGGGTCACTTCTCACTCACCAAATAATGAACAAAAAAGTGGAGAAGAAGAAGGAAGAGATTAGAGCGATGGGGAAGAAGAAGATCATGGAGCTAGGCATCAATTATAGTGTCGTAGCTCTCAAATCCTCCACATGCCATCATGTAGATTTAAGTGAGGAGGAAAGTGAAGATGAAGAGATGACATATCTCTTCAACAAATTTTCCCGGTTCATGAAGAGAAAAATGGAAAAATCCAAGCATGAATCGATGAAGAAGATGAAGGACTCCCACAAATCCAAAAAGAAGGGATCATCTTCAAAACAAGCATATGTGGCCACATGGAGTGATGAAGACTCCACCGATGATGAAGTAGCCCACCTATGCTTGATGGCCCTCAATGAGGGGGAGGTAACTTCTAACTCATCTATTTCAAATTCTTATACATTTGATGAGTTACAAGATGCATATGATGATTTTCTTTTGGAATTCAAGGCATCATTTTCCAAGAACAAAAAGTTGATTTCAAAAATAAAAATTGAAAATGATTTGCTTTCCAAAACAAATCTTGAACTTGAAGCAAAATTGAAAGATTTTGAACAAAAATGCTTTGATTTACAAAATTTGCTTCTCAAAGTTCAAAAAGAAAAAGATTTGATTTCCAATGAACTTGAAAAGAAAAATAGTTTTGGAAAATCAATTTTTTATGTAAGACAATCTAGTGCCCCTAGATTTATGAATGGTAAATGTTTTAGAAGTGTTTGGGTCCCAAAAGGACTAACCACTTCAACAAATAGGGATGAAATTGAAAAATGGATTCCTAAGGGGACTAAATTTTGTGCTAGTAATGTCTATGGATCCAAAGCAATTTGGATACCAAAAATTACTTGATTGTCTTTTGCTAGGTGTGATGGAGAGTGATCAACAAGTCAAACTTTGAGGGGGAGCTCCATGCACACATAGGAAAAACACTTGAAGAAGGAAGGCTTCACATCCTCCCTTGAGTTCAAGTGTGGTAAAATCTAGTTGCGTTTGCTTTTATTTGATTATTTTTCATTTAATTCAACTAGATAATCATATATGTTGAACTAACATTCTTATGATGCTTTGAGTAAGGGGGAACCAATTTTTAAACCAAAATTTTGAGTGTGTCAAATTTCTTTTACCTCTATTGTTATTTTGAAACTTAATGTTTTAAATTCTTTTGATATAACAAAAAGGGAGAGAAATGGTTTGAAAAATTGAATTTTCAAATGAATAAGGGGGAGCTTTATTTGATTTCCTATCTTTAATCTCTTATTCACATTTTTTTAAGTTAAAGGGGGAAAATCCCAAACAATTTTTCAAGTGAGTTTTATTATATCAAAAAGAGGGAGATTGTAGAACTAATGTTTTGATATAATAATTGAAAAATGTTTTGGACTAATTTGAAAAGAATTTAAAACTTGGTTTTAAGTCCAAACAACTTGAAATTATGTTTGAGGTATTTTAAAAGGTTTTTGGCAATGCTTTTACTAATTTTAAAGAGCCAAACTTGACTTTTCAAGCTACCTGTATCGATACTGATGTACCCGTACCGATACCTTTTTTGCCCCAGTTTGGTCACTGCCAAAATCCGTATCGAAACAGGCTTGGCCGTTTTGATACGGATCGGGATCGTTTCGATACGCCTGGTAAGCGTACCGATCCCCTTTCAACCACCCCAACGGCTACTTTCCCAACGGTCATTTAAAAGTGAACCCGTACCGATACGCCTTCAAGCGTATCGATACGCCCAGGCTAGCAAGATCCCAACGGCTAGTTTCTGATGAAGGTCGTACCGATACGAATCCAAGCGTATCGATACGGATGGCTGCAGAACAACATTAATGAAGGGAAATAAAGTCCTCAACGGCTCCAAATCATCCCAACGACTACAAACTCAATTGGGAGTATAAAAGGGACCTCCAAGCATCTTGTAATGGAAAATGCTTCAATTGTTACAACATTATGATGTCAAAATTTTTCTAGAGCTTAAATTGTTTATTTCTTGCTTAGACAACACTTGTGAGCTTACATTGTTAAATTTGCTCAAGTGTTTAGGTTTTGGGTGAGTGCTTAGAATTGCAAACAAACACCTATTAGAGGGATTTCTAGTTTGCTAAGTCTTTCTTTGTACAAGAGAGTGTTTCCTCAAGCTTTGGGTAGAAAGCTTTGAGGGTTGTAAAGGTTGCCTCCTTAGCCTAGAAAAGGGGACGAAATTCTTAGTGAATTTGTTTGGAAATCCTTAGTGGGGAGCTAAGGTAGTGGATGTAGACCTTGGTTAGAAGGTTGAACCACTATAAATCCCTGTGTCAAATTGCCTATTTTTCACCTCCCACTAAAACACCCAATTATCTAACTTCTCCACTCTTGGTGAGCAAGAACGGTTGATCGAATCGAGCCCCTAAAATCTCAACACATATAGAGCAATTTAGTTGATTAACAAGACATCCATACATGGCATTCACACAAGAGACAAATATTGCATAAATAGGCATGCTTAAGAGCTCAAAAAGCCATAAGGCATCATGTCTTCACATACAAGGTTACATGCCAACCAAAAGCAACTTAAGACATCCAAAGGCATAATCATCCCACACAAGCATTCAACAAGACAAAGCATGGTTTATAATTCCAAGCAGAACATAAACATCATCAACTTCTATGAGTCATACAATGCTCATACAAAACACATAGTAGCCCCATTGCTAAACTACTACTTTATTTACTAAATCATACTTGAGCAACTACAAAGCTCGGAAAGCCTCTTTGCCTTGCTCCTTGCTAACTCAAAGATACTGATCTGCATTGTCGAAAATGAGAGCGTAAGCTAGAAGCTTAGTGAGGATGCTCTAAAAACCAAAACAACGACAATGCAGGGTTCAAGCATTCAATCCTTAACATCACACACAACATACATGGCATCAACATAGCATCCTAGCTAGTGTTTTAAGAGTCATAAATATGGCATCTTACATTATATTAAGCTCAACAATATAAATCAAATATCTCAACATCAATATCATAAGAGCAAGTACATTGGCCACTATTAGTTTACTCGGATGTGCGGATTTACTCTCAACAACAACATTACCTCGGTGGGATTACACTCATCACCGGACCTTGCATGGGTGGGATTCCACTCATCACCACATGCCCTACGGATGGGATTCCACTCATCATCACGTATAATATAAATAATTTCCGGTGGAATATTACATCATCGTACTCCTCCTTGGTGACTCAACGCCATCAAGACCACGCACGAATTTGACTCAAACGTGTGCACACTAATCCTAATGATCGATCATTTACACCCGGTAAGTTAAATAGTGCCAATTTCCTTTAAACCATATCACATCAACCATCATTTATATCATTCAACCATCATCACACATAACAATGTATACACATACAAAGTCAATTCATACTTCACAAGATCAATATAGGCATAGGTATATAAAGCTCATTAACACACAAGAAGTTAAACTACCAATTTAACTTCTACCTTGGAATGGCCTACCAAGCTCATTCCAGCACCTCCACTACACACACTTGAACCAACTTTAAACAATTTAAAGTTTTACTCACCACCCTTTCTTAGCAAACCAAGCAAGCAAGTCAAGCCTCCTCAATTCCCGGATTCGATCCCGATCTTTCCCCGATGTCTCCTCTTGCTTCTAACCAAATCAAAACACAAATATTACTCACCAATTCAAGGCTAAACTCAGTCACAATCCAACTCACAAACACAAGCCAAACTTCACCATTTTCAAACCCAACCTAACCACAAAACTTCCATTTTCGTGCTCCCTAAATACCCAGCTAAAAACTATGATTTCCAACACCCAAATGACATTTAAAAGCTTCCAAAACACTTCCCTAATAACCCTATACCATTAGTCCTTCAACCCAACACAAAAACACACCAAAAACTCAACTTTTAACACTTTGAAAAATGCCCCAAAGACCCACTTCGGGATTTTCCCCAAATCCTTCTATTTCAAGATATTAAGTGTATTTAGGTGAGATTAATTCAAAACACAACTCAACAAATCAGAAACAATTGAAAACCCCATTAAAAATCCAAACTTTCCTTAAACTTGCAATTCTAAAAAGATGATAGTTTTCAAATCTAAGACCATGAAAATGATGGGGATGATGAGGAGAGTTGAGAAATGAATTTACCTTCAAAAAATGCTCTTGAACCGATGGAGAAATCAAATGGAATAGTGAATAGGGGTTTTGAGAGGGGTTTTCGGGTTTTCAACGTTAGAATGGGAAAAGGGAGGAAGACAACTTTATTTTTCTTTTTGATTCAAAAAGATGATCTTCCACATTTCACTTTAATTACAAAAATGTCACTCCTTAAATTTTAAGTCTCATTTAAATCAAAACTAAGGTCCAATTAAATTAAATCGGTTTTGATGACTCGAACTACACACACACTTCTAACTCCTAACGCCAAAATACGGGTGTTACAGCTCTAACCGGGGTAGGCTCTTGTGGTTAACTATATGTGATTTCGGTTCTAGATAAGGACCCGAATTGTTCTCAGTGACGCCTACTAAGGCTAGTAAATTCAATCCGAGGGGATACATTTCCCTATGACTATACATAGGTTAACCTCACGAAGTCATAGATCATATGAAACCCGAAGAAAACTACTATCCCATATAGAGGTTAACCTCACGAAGGAGTAACGTTTTGCCCCCACTTAAACGGGACGGAGCTTGGAAAGAAAGCTCATGGAATGATGCAAACGACAACATGTACCCTTTTTGTGTGACCTGACTCTCTTAAATAGTCCCCAGCGGAGTCGCCAAGCTGTCGACGTCATTTTTGTCTAGGCCAAAATAAATTGGGCCTTCAAAAGCCATCAAACATTTTGAATTGCCATCGATCGTTTTAGGGTGGGTACGACCGAAAACTTATTAAGACTAGTCTGCGTCAACACTGAGATTGTTGTTGGGTTCGGGAGTCAATTATGAGTAAGGAAGGTTATAGCACCCTCACTACGCCCAAAATTGGTACCTAATTATTACATTTTCTTATTTAAAAAATAATAAAACCTAAAGAAAAAAAATCATACGATCTACGCCATTTTCTAGTTTATTCTCCTTAGGCCGATCAAATTAGTTGGATGGCTCAACAAATTGGATCCGGATCCATGGACTCCACGGGCAAACTGATTCATAATCATAAGGCTTTGGCTCTCTCTTCCATTTTTATTTTATTATTTTACATCTCTTCTTCAAATGGAAAACACCCGATTCTTTTTATTTTCAATGCCTAACCGTCGTAATTCAAGTCAAAAGCCACCGTCCTACAGTCTCATATCATATCGTCTTCTCCAATAACCAGCACCATCAACGTCTCTTTCTATTGGTTCGGATTCCTCAGTGAGCAAGGATCGTCACGTTGTCATCGCTGCCGCCGCAAACTACTTCTGTCAGTCGTCTTCTTGGTGCTCAAGAATCAACGATGAACTCACCTCAATCTTTTCTTTCTTCTAATCGGCTTGAATTTGATAGAAACCTGTTATATGGAACCCGAAGACTCTAGGTAAACTTATTCCTTTTCCTATTTCTGATTTCTAGTTTTCACTTGGCTCGTTGTTTATTGCATTTTTGGGTTGAATTTTGACTCCGTTTTAGAATCAAGGAAATGGGTAATGTTTGTGTGTAGACCGGTGGTGGCCATGTGATGGATTCGGGTTCAGCAAGTAAGGGGAGTTCGTAGTGAGATGTAGGCTTTGGGGACTCGATTTCAGTTTAGGGCTCAAGGGCTGTGGGATTCGGTGATAAGGGTATTGATAATGGTTCTCGGGTAAAGGTTCATGGGGAATATGGCAATGGTGGCGAACCGCTGGTGGTTGTTGGGTACTATAAGAGCGAGGTAATAGTGCATGGTGGTGGTGCTGAATGTATGTGCGCGCGTGTTTAGGATTTCAAGTGATTTGTTAGTCGAATGTTTGACAATGATGTTTGCGACAGCTTGGTTCTATACTGCAAAAGGAGTGGTCAAGTGCTAACCAAATCTCCATTATGGTGAGGGATCGTACGTGGCTATAAGTAGAAGGGTAGAGTCGAGGGTCGAGGGTGGTGTTGAAGGAGGCAATATTTGGCAACCGGAAAGCTTAGATTGGCCTATAGCCGATTCACATAGCTTCCCCATAGCCTTTCTTTATTCTCATACTCTCTTTTTGCTTATCTTCAAGTTTCTTCCTCTGTTGCTAACATTACCTCTCTGCTTACGTGACCACCCCTGAATTTCTATTATATTAATTGTGACCCTCTTTTTTGTCACTCTTTCAGCTTCTTCCTCTTGCTCCAGTGACCACCCCTTTTAATCGAAACTGAGATGAGATTTAAATAGGGGAGCATAGAGGAGTTTGTTGCCGTGAATTGAGGGATTGGTTGAACATATGAGTGGCATGTAAGTTTGGGTTTTTATTATTTTTTATATTTTTTATTTTTTATTTATTGGACATGGGCTACATAATTGATACGGGTAAATTTTGGTGCTTACAGCTGCCCATTTTTGCTCGTTGCTCGAGTGAGAGGAATGGAGCAAAGATTAAAAGCAAGAATTTTACCTAATAAATGTTGAACTTGTGATAATGACACTCCATCTCGGAGGTAATTGATGGCAATCCATATTGGAAGTGATTGGTGACACTTCATCCTGGAGGTGAATGGTGGTACTCTATCTTAGAGGCGAATGGTGTTACTTCGTCCTGGAGGTGAATGGTGGTACTCCGTCTTAGAGGCGAATGGTAGCACTCTGTTTTGAAGGTAAATGGTGGCACTCCGTCTTCGAAAGCGAGTAATGACACCCGTCTTGGAGAAAATGGTGGCACTTCGTCTTGGAGGCGAGTAGTGGCACTTCCTCTTAGAGGAAAATGGTGACACTCCCTTTTTGAGTAAAATGGTGGCACTCCTTCTTGGAGGCAAATGATGACACTCTCCCTTGGAGGCTTGATGATGACACTCTATCTTGGAGGGAAATTATGGCACTTTATCTTAAAAGCGAATTGTGACACTTCCTTTTTGAGATAAATGGTGACACTTCATCTTGAAGGCAAATAGTGACACTTCCTCTTGGAGGTAAATATTGGCACTCCCTCGTGAAAGCTTGATGATGGCACTCTATCTTTGACACAAATAGTGGCACCTCATCTTAAAGTCGAATGGTGACATTCCATCTTGAAGGCGAATGGTGACATTCTGTTTTGGAGGCCACATAATTTATACGGGTAAATTTTGGTGCTTACACTAATAGTTGAAAGAGTTGAAATGATTGGATTTTTCATATTGGATTCATTCAGGAACTGGCTTTATGCCAGGAGGAAATTGAATTATAAAAGGGTATAATAGACCCATGTCTATGCACATAGTTAGGGGCACTAAAAAGGGGTAAGTGATTTCTATTCATATTTGCGTGTAACTGAGGGACAAAAATTATAAACTCCTTTTTAGTGCCCCTTTTAATCCCCCAATATTAAAAAAATAAATTTAAAGTCTTAATCCTAAATTTTAAATCCTAAACCTTAAACCCTAAATCATAAAATAAAAAATACATTACATCCCAAATTCTCTAAATTCCAATCTTAAACCTTAACTTTAATTCTTAATGTTAAACTCTAAACTTATAACAGAATCACCGAAAAGAGAAACAATTTCTATTCCTAACGGAGTAGCAATGAACCAAGCGTGAGTTAATATTGATACGTTATGAGTAAAACAACATTAAATAAACAAAGAAGCCTCTCTCTCTATATATATATATATGTTTAACCAAGTGTGTGTTACCAGTTACCGCTCCATCTCCAAGCATGAATAAAATCATGGCTCAAATATTGTTCCCTCTCCTTTTGGTTTCGCTAATCCTTGGATCCTTGGCGATATCATCACTGTAAATATCAACAGAGAAAGAGGATTTGATCCAACAAACATGCAAGAAAACTAGGTTTTTCACTCTTTGCGACTCATCTCTTTGATCGGACCCTAGGAGCTCGAATGCGGACCTTAAAGGGCTCGCATCGATATCGGTCGCGATACTTCAAGAAAAGGCCAATGACACCCTAACTTTTATTATTGACCTATACAAAAATGCTAGGGACCCTGATTTATCCAGATTCTAGGGACCTATACAAATCTGTGGGTTCTAAAGATTACATTACGGCGAAAAGTGATGCGGCGGCTGTGGCGCCGTACATCGACGCGTGCGACCAGCAGTTTGCTGAGAAGACACCGTTTAGTGATGGGAATAAACTTGTGCGCGATCTTTCTCTTGTGGCATCTAGCATTATTGGTTTGTTGGGTTAATTCATTTTATGTTTCGAGTTTTGTGGAGGGAGAAAATGAATATTGATGTAGAATTTTTTATTTCAATTTCATAAATTTTAATTTTTAAGTAATTGGATTCAAGGATGGAATTAGAATAAAATCGTGGATGAAGTCTATAATACCTCTAATCTAAGCAATACCTAATCTGAAAATCCACAAGTTGAGTGGTGAATAGAGACGAGTAAAACTCAATTTGATTTGAAAAAAATTAATTTTTTTGACTCGACTTGATGCAAAAAAAATTAATTAAAAAATTTCATATAAAATTTGAGTTATAAAATAGAACTTCGAATAACTCGAATTTTTTAGTAATCAATAGATCAATTTTTAAGTTCAAGTCGAAACTCTCAACTATGTCTTATATATATATATATATATATATATATATATATAGAAATACGTTTAAATTGGAATAATTAGTACCATAACATCATAAATATTTACAATTAAATTTAAACAAAAATTCGAACAACTCAGCTCGAAAAAATTTCAAATAAAATTTGATTTATAAAATAAGACTCATCAACTCAACTCGTTCGAATGTTAACCTGATTCAGACAGCACAAACTTAAGCTCCATTTCTGGTTTTAGCCTTTTTTAGGAAGCATTGGGTTAGTTATCTAAAAAGTTCGGACATAACTTATTTTATTTTCAAAAAAAAAAACTTATATTATTTTCAAAATTTTAAGGAATTTTTACACCATTGAGCCTAAAATAAATTGGCATGGCTTCACCTTCCTATGTAATTGTTCTAATCTACGTTACAATAATAAAGATAAAATTTATTAATGACACTAAGAAAATAAAGAAGAGAGACATATGTGGAAATTTTCAAAGATCTTTTATTGCTGACAAATGCCATTCATGTTCATTCTCAGCAAACAATCCCAAATGTTTCAGTGATATGGACTAAACATTACTTGGTGAGATTTCTAGTTAAATGAGAAAACAGAGACCGGAATCACGAACCGACAACTTAGGCCGCTGCGGTGATGTACTGGATTGCCTGCTGGCAAATACCGGTCATCGTAGCTTCCGGACCGTAAACCTAAGAGATCAGCACTGAATTATGAACAAAAATACCAGCCAATGTTTTACTTTGGAAAATGATTTAGACCTATAACCGTTACCTCGATAGGAATTCCGATTTCCTCTCCGAGTGCCCGCATTTTCGCGAGGCCCCTCTGGTAATTCGGACCTCCTCGCCTCACATATATCTGCATCCTCGCAGCTTTGAGCTTTGATTCCTGTATAAATTTGCACATCCAGTTAGTGTTATCATATAAAGGTTGACACGTGAAGTAATACACTAATATAGTAAAGTTCACCTTCTCCTTCAAAGCTCGGATTATGCCGTTAAATGTAGCACCCACGTCGGTGAAGTTAGCTATTCCTCCGCCGATTACAAGGGCTCTTTTGCGACCATCAGGGTCCGCGGTCGCACACTATCGAGGAACAATGAAGTTATTCGTACAGCCAAAGATCAAATGATTAAACCAGTTTGAGGATGTATGTTAGCAAGCACAAAAAAAACGTGCTTGTGATGCTTATAAATGCTTAGTAAGTTCGACAAAAGTTCGAGACAGCATTACTCGGTCGAGTTCAAGATCCAGGTTTATACTTTAACAACATTATAATATAGAAATTCAGGGCCAGAGTCCTTACATCAATTACTACTCTGGCATACTGCAATACTTCCTCTTCGTTCGGTGCTCCACTATATTCTGCATAGTTTCCGAGCTCGGAAGCAAAGCCAAGATCTCCGACCTGATTAAACAATGAATTACACGACTAAACAAATGCATGACTGATACCTTAAAATTACACGGTTTTAGTACTATCCTTAAAACCCAGAGAGCAAAAAGACGTTAACCAACCGTATCGGCATAGATGACACTTGCACCTCCTCCGGCTACCATTGTCCAAATGCGTCCCTTAGGGTTCAACACCGTAAATTTCAAAGACGCACTTGTCTGCAATATAAATGTTTCTTTAATCAATACCATACTTGTGGATGAAGCTATTAAACAAAGTAACAAACTGCAACATATATTACACCACTTTTATTGGAATAACCGGACAGTAAACTGAATGAAAGATTCAGGTTTACTGAGAGATGATTATACAACAATCTGATTAGCAAGTAAAAGAAGATTTTGTATACAAGGCCAACTGTCTATTAAATCTATATTACCTTCTCATCTAGCCCATGGATATAGCTTTCAGTTGCACTCATAACCCTTCCAAATGGCATTGGAAATTCAATATTACCCCATCTACAAAGAAATGAAATTGCATCAGTTGAATTTTGTCCCCTATTCCACACTGCATTGAAACAATAGATAGAAAAAAAAGCTACTGATAAAAGGGGATATACTTCTTGAAGTTCTTGAAAGCAGCAGTGTCATCCAGTTCGCCTCTCATGTCCAAAGGATAAGGCTTTCCATCAACCAGTGTGAAAGGATTCATCTCAAGGAAAGTGAAGTCCAGATCTGACATTTGCAAACTCGAAAAAGTTAATTACAAGTTCTAAATGTTGGTTTGAATTGTTTTCGATTCAAGCAAGATACATGTCAAACCTTGAAACAGAGTAAAAATCACTTTGATGAACTCTTCAATTTCTCCTTTGATCTATAATAAAAGTACATATATTTAGTCAAAAATTCACAGAGCATTTTACAGAATGCATACGTGCAAATTTTCTGATGTGATTGGAAAATCTATCTAATGAAGTTTTCCATTGAAAGGCGAAGGCATATGCTCAAGTTAAGCAAAGGAGAATTTAAAGCAAAAGTACACAATCAAGAAGCAAAGGAAGCTCAGAAAACCAATGGTTAATAGGAATCAATACCTCCAAGGGAAGGGTTGCAACAAGTGGAGCACAAGCTTCTGATGTGAAAGGTGACCCAGTTGGGACGAAGATGGTCTTAACCTGTATCAAGGATGACCCATCTTAACTAAGAAACTACTGAGGTAAAAACAGAACAAGAAAAACAAAAGTAAACTAAGAAACTGTTTCAGATAATTCAAAGTACCTTATCCCAGTTCTCTTCAATTTCAATCCCTCCACACTCTGAAAAGCTAATACTGCAACCAAGTCGCTCAGAGACGATGTTAAGGTAGAACTCTTCATTGTGAGGGATGAAAGGTTCAACAATGAATGTTGTAACAGGCCCCTTGCATCCACCCATTTCTACCTGTAAGTCATGAGTGGTTACCATAAACTCTAACCCTCAACCTTAATAATGACAAATCAATGACTGTAGAAAGACAAACAGAAAGTGAACCTCTTTGCCGAGGCGCTCTTTCACAAAAGCAATAACTTGAGCAAAATCCAGATTTAAGCCAACCAAACCACTCTTCCCACGCTTTCCAAACAACATATCAGGTTTAACAACCAGCTTCTGAGACGAAAGCCATGGCTCCTTCTCTACTAGCTGGTTGAAATCAGTCGATTCCGTAATCTAACATCACCAGGAACAACAAACAAATCACTCAAAGTTCAATGAAACAAGGAAGATCAATATCATAAATTCGTGAAATCAACAGCACAAACAGACAAATCACTCAAAGTTCAATTTCATACAATAATAATAAATCAAGGAATCAAGGAAGATAGATAAACATCCTAAATTCATATTTCAAAACTTCCTGATCTGGAAAGAATTTCATTTTCCCCAAAACTAAGAGTAATTAAAGCAACCCAATCTTCCTAACTTTACACTAGATCCGGAAATTCGAAAAGCGAACAGTTTTTTTTCTCTAGGATTTGCATTAAAACAATAAGAAATACTAATACAAATCAAACTAAAAATAAAAGAAACGCTGATAAACTTCGAAAGGAATAGCGAGATCTAGAACGAGCGAGAAATTGAACTAAAAATCAATTCAAATTAATCAGCCAAGAAAGACTAATACAGTTATACAAATGGAGCTAAATAAAAATCGAAGTATCGATGAACTATGAGTCTATGAAATGAATAGCGAGATCTAGAAGGAGAAATTTGAACTGACTTGTGCGGATTTGATTGGCAAATCTTTCCCGGAAAGTCTCTTGAAATGTTCTTTCAACAATCTCTTGGAATCGAACTCTCTGATCTTCTTGCGCGCCATTTCGTGTGTTTGTGCGTTTTTTTCTCTGGAAAAAAAATTCAACCGAATCAAAAACTTTGAAATCAGATCTAAACAAAATGTAACGAAAATGTAGAGAGAAAAGGAAGAAAGAAAAATGGAAAAAATTACCGTTGAATTACAAGCGAAGCGGAAGGTTGTCCAAACTAGAAAGCAGCTTGGTAGGTAGTTGGTGGTTTGGTGTATTTATAGTTGCGAATTTGGTTTGTTTTTTAATTTATTCTCTTTTCAAGTAATCAAATTTTATTTTAGTTTGAAAATAATAAAATAATTTACTACATCATATGATATATAGAAAAGTATTGATTAAAATGATGAGAAAATTACAATTACATATTCGATTTACAAAATATTTTTATGAGAAATGTCATAGTAATTTTCAAAAGTATTTTCATCAAGAGGAAATATATTTGTGTGTGAATTATTAGTTTTGACAATTTAAGTAGAGATTAATCATGTCGAGTGCAAAAACTAAAATTCTCACAACTAATATCTTTCTGGGTTTCTCAAGGTGTCCAATAAAGCGAGTTTAGTGACTAATCATTTCGCATTCTACTGGACCATATAAGGGTCAAACACTAGCAACAATATGTGATGACTTAACGGTTTTCGTCACGGACTCATAACTTTAATTTTTTTTTGAAAAATATGACTTTATTCATTGCGTTTTGCAAAGCAGAACATAAATGGATATCTCATTAAAAAAATCTCTCTAAGCCTAACGGAGGAAAAAGAGTGCATCACATTTATGTCGACTGATATATTATGCTGAAAGCTCATGAATCAGAAACGCTCTTAACCTTCCTTCAAAAAGATTATAAAGATCTGGTCTAGCCTTCACCCAAGTCCCCTGCCTCTGTGATATTCTCTCCCCTAAGATCATAATCGGACTGAAACATGCACATGCACCTTTATTGCACAAGAAGATCACACTAAGCCAAGACAATACGCAAAACAAATAGCAAGAATCAAGGACCAAATCATTCATACACCGTGAAGAATCACAAAGCCACATCACAACCCTAAGACCTATTACATCAGGCCTTAGTTGTTATAGACCTATTACAAAGAATTTAATACTATTATTAGTCCACTTGATCTCAGATTTAGCAAGCTTGTCTGTTACAATGTTAGATTTCCTACCTACCAGCAGAATTTTTCATTTGATGGATTTCCTTATTTCCAAACAAGATATCACTAGTTTCGAAAACACTAGAGGTGAGGTATGAGGTTGATTAAGCCATAAAACAACGTTGTTGCAATCCGATTCAATCACTAGTTGTACCTTATTTACCCAATCTGACTTGGAGAATAAAGCAAGAGCCTCCTTAATAATCAGTAATTCAGTCGACGCTGGATCTGTAGTCCCAATGAATTTGGAAAATTCAAGGAGAATTTCACCACGACAATTTCTAAGGACTCCCTTGATGCCTGCAGGTTTGAAACTCTCTGATACTACACCATCAGTATTGAATTGCAGCGTGCCTTGCAAAGGAGTTGACCACTAATTTAATTAACAGTTTAGGTATATACCACATCGATGGGTTCTTTAAGAACTCATTTATTGTCAAAGGCATTTCCGACCACTTCGCCCGAGAACACCGCCCTAATCTCAATATAATTTGTTAAAAAAGTTTGTTAACATTGAAAGACTTGCCACAAAACGCAATCTCATTCTTATGGAGCCATGTGGACCACACAATAGCAAAAAACGCAAGGTTCCATATCAGACTGATTCTCAGAAAAGGGCAGCTATTAATCCAGCAATCAAAAAATGATTTGCCATCTTCAGGGAAGACATAGTGAACCTTCCATATCATGCACCATCGACACCATATATTCTAAACAAGTTTGTAGAAAAAAAAGATGTGATATGGACTCCTCTTTAATTCGGTAGAAGAAACAGAGATGATCACCCTCAATGGAAGTTTTCATCTTCAATAGCTCACTCTTCGTAGGGACTCAACCCAATAGCAGCCTCCACACAAAAAATCAAAATTAGTAGGGGCAATACTAGACCACACATGTATCCATAGTCCCTCTACCTCGCAATTATTAGCACTAACCAGGAGACATAAATCTCTCGAGCAGTGGTAGTCAGAGGCCGACTTAGTCCATCTCAAAGAGTCCGAGGGGTGAACCCTCAGTCTAAATTCTTCCCGAATACGCAAGAAATTATCTCAAGTCTCGAGTTCCCAATCAAAGAGGGGTCTACGTAACGCCACCTTCCAACGCCACAAGGGACCCTCCCAATAACCAAAGTCTGCTACCTTCTCATCCTTTCTAATTGCAAGTACAAAAATTCTAGGAAACAACTCTTTGAGGAATGTATTATGAACCCAATTATTTGACCAAAATTGTAAACTTTTCCCATTTCCAATATGCACTTGTATATTGGAAACATAAGGTTCATTATGCACATAGTTAGGATTCAAAGGACGAACTATATCTCTCCAAATCCATGATTTGTTTCAGCTCTTAACATTAGAAGGTGTTAAGTTGGCCTCCCCGCACTCATATTTGGCATTCACAACTCTTCTCCAAAGGCAATTGGTCTCAGATCCGTGTCTCCATAACCATTTATACAAGAGTGCTTTGTTTTTTTAACTTGAAGTCGACCAAACCCAAACCACCATACTGCTTTGGCAGACACAATACTTCTCATCTAACCCAATGTAATTTTCAGCCATCCAAAGATCCCCAAATGAAACTAGAAATTATTTTTATTTAACTCTGAGGAAATATAAGCCGACATTTTGAACAATGACATGAAGACAATTGATATAATTGCCAGGACCGATTTAGTACGTGTTATTCTGCCCCTGAAAGACAGCAATTTCATTTCCACAGCCCTAGTTTCTTCCATATCCTTTTGACCAAAGGCTTCCACAAGGTAGGGGAGATTTTTGAAAATCCCAACGACAACCCTAAGTAAATCGAGGGCAAATTTCCAGCCACACGGTGGAGATATATTGCCCAAGATTTAACCATAGTATCTTCAATGCTAATTCCAAACACCACTGATTTCTTCAAGTTCAACTTCAAACCAGAGGCAAGCTCATACCGTCTAAGGATTCTCTTGATATTACGAATTTGAGAGATATCACTGCCACAAAAAGATAATAAGTTCATCTGTGAACTAAAGGTGTGTAAATCTAAGGTTCCCTGATCCAACCATAATGCCTTAGAACAAGCCCAAAGAAGTTGCTTTCGTAAGAATGTCGCTTAAACCCTCAGCCACGATGTTGAAGAGAAGGGGTAAGAGTGGGCACCCCTGTCCCAAGCCTTTTTTTTTATTGAGAATTTGTTAGTTGGAGTGCCATTTACGAGCGCTAAAAATAGTGGCTAATGACATGCAGGCTCAAACCCAACCCTGCCACTTGACACTAAAGCTCATCTTGACCAACAAAATATCTAGAAAGGCCCAATCGACATTATCGTATGCCTTACGGAAGTCAGCCTTGAAGACGACCCTAGTTGAACCTTCTCTCTTAATAGTGTATATCACTTTATTGGGTTGATTAACTCTCCCATGACAAGTGATAGCCGATTAGCTAGAAGCTTTTCCAAAAGCTTATAAGCCCCTCCAACTAGGCTAATTGGGCGAAAATCGTCAATCGATTCTAGCGATTCAACTTTTGGGATCAAGGAGATAAATGAGTGGTTCAAATTTAAGCCTCGTTGGTTACTAGCCCAGAAATCCTGCAGAAATTTCATCAATTCCTCTTTCAAACTTGGCCATAATCTTTTAAAGAATCCCAAATTGAATCCGTCGGTCCAAGCGCTTTATTATCGCTTGTTGATTTCAGAATATGCCAAACTTCTTCCTCTTCAAATCTACATTCCAAACACTGTCCAGAACTACTATCAATACTTCGAAGATCACAATCAAGATCAACAAGACTTACAGTGGGAACCTCATTGTAAATTTTAGAGAAGTGAACCTCAATCGTATCTCTGATACTCGTGGCATCTTCAACAAGATCATCTTCTACCTTTAAGTTTATGAATCTAATTTCCCCGCCTCCTAGCCGATGCCATTGCTTGGAAAAATCTTGTATTTCTATTGTAGGTAAACTCCGATACACCCCATGGCGTAGCGAAAAAATTATCCGGTAATTACCTCCACAGATCCATGTACGAGGAATGAATTCGTGGTGAAAGGGATGAAACGTCACCTTAATAAACCTGGAAATTCGCAGGGAGTATAGAAGAATCCATATCGAATCCGACTCGTCACAATCGCGTTCTGACCTCTACGCAGTCCACCCGAACGAAACAAACAATATTTTTCTTCTCTATTGTTAAAGAGGTTTTTCGAAAAGGCATATATTGGCTGCTAGACCTTATGCCTTTATATAGCATTCAAAAACCTAATTCTAATTAAATTCAAATTCATTAAATATATACTCCCTCCGTCCCACAATTTTTGTTCCTTATTGACTTTTTTTGGTCAATTTTTTTCAACTTTGACTCATAATTATTTAAAATGTATCATTGATAAAAATATGAAAAAAATATATTTTAAAAACCTATAATCAAGTAGTTTTCAAATATATATTTTATAAAAATTAATTATTTAAAATATTCAATATAATAATAGTCAAAGTTTAAAAATTTTAACTTTCAAAAAGTCAATAAGGGACATTTTTATGGGACGGAGGGAGTAATATATTTAACCGAATATAATTAAATATGTAGACTCTTATTCTACCTTAATTAGGTTTCTTTAGAGATATATATTTTAATAGTATTTGATAATTACAATAATTATCTAGCATTAATATATATATGTATATGTATATATAAACGAGATTAACTATAATTATAATAATTTCGTTTTAATAATTATTACGTGTACAACAAGTTTGTATACATGCTATTTAGTCGATATTTGTTCGTTTCAATCATAGGGTGCAGCCCTTGTAGGTTAATGCAACATTATTAGTAATATTTAGAATAATTCTAATATTACAAGCAATGAGTGGCATCTAGCAATACATCATTGCTACCTAAGTTACATGAAGTCGTGGTTCGACTTTACCTTTTTCCGTGATTAACTTCTTTTATGTATTACATCCTTTTGTCTTCATATCTAGATCGGACACAAGTCATGGACATACTTTAACAATAAGACTGAAATAATAATAATGGATTTATATTAATAAACAAGATAAAATAATTACGTCTTTTACAACCATCTCATGATTGGTCTTTAGGCATACTTTAACAATCTCCCACTAGCACTAAGACCAATCACTCATGTATCTAATACCAAGAGACTTAGTGTGACGTTCATGCTTCTGCTGTGTTAGAGGCTTTGTCAGTGGATCAGCGATATTGTCATTCGTTGGTACTCTGCATATTTCTACATCTCCTCGATCAATGATTTCACGAATGAGATGGTAACGCCTAAGTATTTGTTTGGATCGCTGGTGAGATCTGGGTTCTTTTGCTTGTGCAATGGCTCCGTTATTGTCACAACGTAGATCTATAACATTTGATATGCTATGCACGACCCCTAGTTCAGATATGAACTTTTTGATCCAAACAACCTCTTTTGCAACATCACTTGCTGCAATATACTCAGCTTATGTTGTAGAATCTGTTACTGTATCTTGCTTTGAACTTTTCCAACTTACAACACCTTCATTAAGGCAAAACACAAAACCCGATTGCGATCGAGAATCATCCTTATCAATTTGAAAGCTTGTGTCAGTATAACCTTTTATACTTAGCTGTTCCTCACTTTCATACATAAGGAATGTATCCTTAGTTCTTCTTAAGTACTTAAGGATGTTTTTTACTAGAACCCAATGACCTTTACCAGGATCTACTTGGTACCGACTTGTCATACTTAGTGCATATGATACATCTGTACACGTACATAGAATGACATACATGATAGGTCCAATGGCCGAAGCATATGGAATCTTACTCATGTGTTCCCTATCTTGAGGCGTTGAAGGACATATTTCCTTCGAGAGTGAAATACCATGTCTCATAGGTAAGAATCCTCTTTTGGATTCTTTCATACTGAATCTTTTTAGTACTTTATCTATGTGTGTATTTTAACTTACTCCTAGGAGTCGTCTTGATCTAGCTCTATAGATTTTGACTCCTAATATGTAGGTTGCTTCACCCAAGTTTTTCATAAAAAAACATTTTCCTAACCAAGTCTTTACAGACTATAAGGTAGGTATGTCATTTCCTATTATTAGTATGTCATCCACATACAATACCAAGAATGTAACAGTGCTCCCACTAGTTTTCTTGAAAACACATGGCTTATATTCATTTTTAATGAAACCAAACTCTTTGATTGCCTCATTAAAATGAAGATTCCAACATCGAGAAGCTTGCTTCAACCCATAGATGGATCTTTGTAGCACTCATAATGTTTTAATAATTGAAATTAAAGTGAATAAAAAATGAAAAGGAAAGGAAAGAATGAAAAAAGAGGATGATTGCAATCAAATGGAGTTAAACCCTTGACCTTTAGAATTATAAACCCAAGCCTTAACCATCAAGGCTATGACTATTCGTGTTAAAGATCTACCCTGATTTATTGTTAAGCTATATTTGATGGGTATACCAAAAATAAATAAAGTTTGAACCACTCACCTATGGTATTGAATGCCCATTTTGAATCAGATTAAAATATCTGAGATCTAGATAATTCTTCGACTCCTCAACTCCCCTTTCACTATCCGTCCCGATCTCTTCCACTACGATGTCGTGGCCACCATTGCATGTACCAAAGAAATCATCGTCTCGTCCCGAACCTACCCCCGTGCTCCACTCGCCAAGGTACCGTGTCGTTCACCGTGGAGATTCAATCAAAGTTTCGTCAAAAGCCCTTGGATAACTGCTGTTGTTTTTTGCACTTTTTGGCATCGTACGATGTCTATTCGCTGCACCATCGCCATGAGTGAGTTCCTGGGCCCTAGGCAAGCAAAACCCCTACAATCGATCATTGTTTGGTCACTGTTTTAGGGGTTGCTAGATTTAGAGAAAACCGAAAGGTTTTCATCCTTTTAGGGACGTTTTCCACCGTTCTTTGGTCGTGGTAAGGCTCAAAATCAAGTAAAATTGGGTTTAGTCTTTGTCTTCTGCATTTTTGGAATGGTTTTCGGCCATGATAAACTGCATGCGGCTGCATACACCGCTGGAGGTGATTTCCAGCCACCGTGGCATGCCTTAGGTCTGAACTGACCTAAACCGGTCTGGCCATAAACCGAGCCGGTTCGGCTTGAACCTGGTCTACCAAACCCAAACTGACTTGACCCGATAACCGCCCCGACCCAAGCCCAAACTCGTCTACCTGACATACTAAACTGGTGTGAGTCAACCCGTCTGAGTCAACTCAATGAGTTAAATCGTCCGAGTCAACTTAGCAAGGCAACTCGCATGAGTCAAATCGGTTGACCGTTGACCGATGATGACATCAGTGTTGACCGATGATGATGTTAGCGTTGACTTTGAACAAAAGTCAACTTTTCTTGAAGCCCTTATTTTATATTTTTCGACGTCTTGAGTCTGTTTTTTAAGTCTATTTCGTAAAATTCTAACCCAAAACCCCCTAATCTAATATCAGACTTGAGCATGCTTATGTGTTTCATCATTCAATTTAAAGGCAATGTGATTAAGGACTAATTTTGGGTTGTGGTTAAATGAAGGTACTCACATATCTTGGAATTTAAGATTTTGAGGGACTTCGAATTCAGGTTCGAGAGAGTGATCGAATGGAGTATCATGGATCGACCGATGTAGTAAGGATTCAAGGTAATACATTAATACCTCTTGCAGCTTTATAAACATGTTTGTATTCAGTTAATGAATGTGTAATTAATATGAAATGTACTGCTAACTTTGCTTAGGTTTAATCAAATACAAAAAATAAGTATGAATAATCTAGATAAGATTGAAATACTCGAATGAAAAGGATAATAAATAAGAAGGATCTGAAGGTTAATATTTAATAATGCAGTTAATATCCAACCCGATAATAGTGTTAAAGGATTCAAAATAAAAAATATTGGATATGAAATTATAAGAATGCCCTTAAGGTATAAGAATGCCTTAAACACCCCTAACAAAGGAAATGACCTGGTATTTTACACTCGATTTGGTAAAATGATTACTTATCTGAAATCCATGTTCTTGTGGGAAAGACTTCGGTATTAAGATGCAAATATGTATGATAACAAAACTCTTGGAATACCCAAACTCTGGAAAAACACCTGAAGATAAATTGCTAAAAGTTCTACGTATTCCTGAACAGATCTAAATGATAGTAGAGAATAAATTGATTGGAATGATTAAAATGACCGAAATAACCTCAGACATTGAATTTACCAAATTAACTGCATTGATGGATAAACCCTCGAGAATTGTAATGAATGAATTGTTTGGAAATACGGAAAATACCTGAATGACTGGAAACACCTCTAAAAGTTGTATTACACGACTCGTAATTGTTGGTCACTTTTAATGCTAAGGTAATATTGAAAGAATATTGTATGAAGGTATGTACGATTTATTTGGGGAAAGTAAAATGTTAATTATAAGAATAATCTATTCTAAAATGTACATTCGGTGTTAAGGATTGAGTTCGTGTGATATGTACATGTCCGAATACTTGATAAGTACCATGATAATGTGAGCTCTTCAGTTTTAGTAGACTTGGAGGGTGGATAAGCAATTAGAAGTCTTGGATGCAAATGTCTGTAATGCCCCTACGTGATATAAAGCCTGAATCTTGTTCGACAGTCACTCATGATATTCCTATAATACATGGAAAATACCGTATGGATACATGTTTGATTTCTCGTAACATGTTCAGTGATTAATTGATGAAGACGATCTACTTTGTCATACATTATAGTCGGTTCTGAGAAACGAATACTTAAGGTGTACCTATATGGCTGAATGGTAAACACTATAATGAGGGGTTCTGATTAGTACAAAGGGTCTTGGAAACCTGACGAGCAACTAGAATTGCAGAGTTCAGTAGATCATTGTTTATACCTTGTTGGTTTAAATCACCAAATTGCCCATGAATGTCAAAATGACCATAATACCCTTATGAGAAAAATAGATTGGAACATTCCTGATATATTTAAATCCCTAAATGAGTTTGATATATCTGAAATCTTTATTGATCTTGACCTTTTAGGAATATCAAAATATATCCTAATTGTAGGGCGTGTAGGTGTTCCCTTTTTGTGAGAGTGCAAGTGCACACTCTTGCCAAGTTATAGTATAAAAGATGTCGAATCCCACGAGGATTGGTCAGCTTTGTTCGATTTGTATTTCCTGCACAAGGTAAAGTAAAAACACAAGTAAGGTGATTGTTGAGATGAAAAGTAAAATAAAATAAAACACAAGTAATAAAAGAGGTGATTCAGGTTGATAAAGAGGGCAGGGTTATGCTGCCGCTTAGTGTGAAACTGCGTTGAATAGGCTAAGTTGTTTAACGCTGCCACGATATGTTGCCTCGGTGGGTACTGGCGGATTGAGGTTGTGACCCTTTCGCTACCCATCAGATCTCTGCACTTGCAACTTTCGTTGTCTCGGCAGGTGAGATGGGGAGAAGTCTTGGCAGCAAGTTTGGCAGATACTCCAAGTTCGACAGAGAAATTCTAATATGATCCTTCCTATGTCTAGGCAAGGATTCTGTCACCATGTGATGTAGGAAATACCTAGCAATCTCAGCGTAAACCTAACACAGGCAGTCGACGTTTGGTTGCTCCTTTTAGCCGTTGAAACTCGAACTTATGTCTAAGTCGAATTAGTCAACACCTCGACATGATGAGATCGTACTTAATTCTTTCACGAGTCTTATACTTTCGTGCCCAATAAATGGATTTCTTCAACTGGACTTTTGGAACTAATTGAAGAAGTGAAGATCATGAATTAAGTAAACTTGGAATATTTTATTGAAAACAACTTAAAAACCTAATACAACCGTCTCACAACTAATTTACAACATAACCCTTAACCCAAGAGATGTTTAGAACATGGCGGCGGCAAAGAACACTCAAGCCATGTCTATAGAAAACCTAAGATGATTTGAACTAGGAGTACAATGAGTATTTATAGACAAATAACTAGGTTAAGTCCTCCTTAAACTAGAAGTCCTCAAAAGTAGCTTTCTACATTTAATGTGACTTTAAACTATGACTCCTTTGAGTTGAATGTGGACTTTATCACGTTGCCTTAGCCCGCAAGCAATCTTGAGATTTTACTTCGGCGGCTCTGCCCGCTATTACTAACATCGGAAAATCAAGTGGTCGACATCGATAGAATCAGAGTTTTTGGTTCTACAAATCGCACTCCGATTATCCAACCCCATAGTTTGCTGTCGTAGGCAGTAAGGTCGGAGGCAACATTACTCGGCAACAACTGTCTTCAGTTGGAACTGCGTCTGTACAGCTCATTGGTTCGCTGCCTCAGCATTACATCCTCAGCTTCTCTTTCCCTCTATCAGTCGTTAGTACCTAAAACCAAAAATACACTATAACAATATCTTCTTTTCCAAATAAAAGATAATTTATAAAAACAAGGTAAAGCAAATGAATACTGTAAAATACAATGCATGAACCTAATTATGCCTAAAATGAGCTCAAAACATCAATAATATGAGGTGGAGTATGCATGAAATATAGGACTTGTGGACACTTTACACACCCTCAAACTCTAGCTATTGTTTGTCCTCAAGCAATGCAACCTAACATACTTGCTCTAATAATAATCAGAAAGAAAAACTAGTTTTTCAACTTGATTTCATGCCTCAAGACCATGGCACCTATACTAATTTAGTGAAGGGAAATAAAGCAAGAAAATAACTCAGAATTAAATTTCTCATGCCAGTGTAGTGTGTGCATGTGTGTGTACAGGCTAAATATTCAGAATAAATAAACAAACAAAGATGCTATTACGATTTAAAGATTGTTGTCGAGGCAGCACCGTTAAGCATATTAATTTAATCATGGCACTGAGGGCTTCAGCTTATCACAACTACTCTTCTAGGTCTGAAGTTAAGATAGGAGCAAACTACAAAACCCCGAACCCTTGGAGTAGAGTCATCACGTGAAGAATTTCATTCACTCATGCTAATCTGTTCGTCACTTCAAGGCTTTCAGCTTCATGGACTTTGATAGCAGCGGAGTGCCCTCGCACATGATTCTTCCTAGAGCCTGTTGCGGGCACAAAAGATGCGAGAGCTATCTCCCCCAAACTCGAGATGGGCATTGCCATCAATGTACAAAATAAAAGAAAATAAATACAAGATATAAATAAAAGAAAACAGAAAAAGAATAAAAATAAAATAAAGAAAAGGAAAAGAAAGAACTAAAAGTTGGCTGAGGATTGAGAGGGGCCTTGAGTCTTTTCTGCTGAGGAGAAGGAAGAGGTGTGGATGACGAAACGGTGGCCGGAAGATGTCTTGGCGGCAACCTTAGCCAGTGAAGTTTTTTCTTTCCGTGGCGGTTGGACTCTTTTCGACGTATGCTGAGGCTCTTCTTGAGGTTCGGTAGAGGGAGCGACAGGAGGTGCTTCGCTCTCTTCTGACACCGTCTCGAAGTCCACAAGCTCGACGGCTATGATTTGTCTCTTCCTTTTCCTAGGGCTTTCCTCCGTGGGTGCTGTCGGAGGGACAATCGCCATTGGGATGGCTACTGCTGCTACCCATGATGTTTCGGGCTCCAGCGGCTGTTGCTCAATCTCCTCTGATGAGGAGGTGTCTGCCACTGTCCCTGTTGTGCCTACAGGTGCATGGTGCTGCTGGTGCCTCTCGGGGGAGTCTGCCACTGTGTTGGATGGGATGGTGGCTGAGTAGGTTGGATAGTGCGTCGGAGAGGGCACCTGGTGGTCTGTCTGGCGGGCAGCGGCGGCAGGTGGCGTTACTTGTGCATGGGATGCTGCTGTAAGTTTTGTAGGGTAAGGAGGCAGGATGGGTCCTTCACCAGGGAATTTCTTCAGAAGATAAGCCTTAAGAGCTTCTTGGACCTCCCCCATGAATTTCATGAAGCTTAGCTGCTACTGCTCGATGCGCTTTGTGCTGTCTAGGAGGGTGTACAACAGTGTAAGGACTTCATATCTGAGGCAGCTTCAGTACTGCCGGGGGTGGCTGGAGTGTCAGACTGAGCGGCAGAAGGCTGGCTGGGGTTGTTGGCTTTTTCTCCATGTCTTGCATCATCTGTATGCAGACTTTTCTGGTCCAACCTTTTTTGACAGTCGTTAACTCATCTTTAGGCTCTGCCGGGACACCGAAGTTTGTGCAGAGGTCTGTGATGAGGGACGGGAAGTACAACTTGCCTTTCTTCTTTTTAAAGCAATTGTATATCTCCGTGCATATGATTTTCCCAACGTTAATTGGCCGATTCATCAGAATGCTGTGAAGTAGTGCAAGGCGCGGCCGATCGACTGTTGAGTTGTGGGAGGTAGGCAGCACACGCCTTTTTACAAAAGTGTTCCACAACATGGCCTCGGGAAGTAGGTGGCGGCGTTGGCTAGATCCCACATGTTTTCCTGCCAACCACGGCGTGTTGGGCTTGCAAAGTTTGGCCTTGATTTTCTCATAGTCGACAGCCGTCAGTGTCTGCCTCCACTCCTCGTGAGGGTTGTCGTGCATATCAAGGCCATAGTATCTGTTGATGACAACAGCGTTCAACTTGACTGGTCTCCCGCAGACATAAACAAATGGTTGCCCTTGGCAGGGGTGATGGGCGTAGAATTCCCTGAGCAAAGTAACATTGGTCGTCTCTGGCTGTCGAGCGAATATCTCCCATCCTTTCTTGTGGATGGTTTCGAACATGGCATGCTCTAAACCAAGGTCTCTCGTTTGTTGTTTGTAATGGAAACCTTGCTCCTCCCAGACTGCCTGGTTAGAGAACTGATCTCTATATATTTCCTTGTCCGCCTTGGTGCAAAATCTCTTGTAGGTGGGTTTGGGTTGTGATGCGGATGCCATGTGGAACGGTTGTAAGTAACTAAAACTAGAAAGAAAAAACAGTTAGAGAGCAGTGGAAGCAAGAATAAGATAACAAGGAGGTGAAAGTAAAGTGAATGAATAGATTGAGAGGCGTTTAAATAGGGGTCGTCGAGAAGTGTCGTGGCGGAATTAAATGCCCAACGGTCCGATTATCTCTCACACGTTACAGGGTTTCTGCAGTTATTCTCGAAGCCGTTGGTAGCTAGCCATTGGCGGTCAACTAGTCGTTACGCGTTGCTACGCTGGGCTGTTACGTGCTGTCACAGCGGCATGGTGGGCGGGCTCCTTGCTGGGCCTTCTTCTTGGTCCGACTCTTTTATTCTTAAACTTGAAATAAAAATAAAGACAAAAATAAAAATAAAAGTAATTACATAACTTCTGAAAAATAAAAATCTGAAAAACAAATCTAATCCTAAAAAATTAAACTCTAATCCTAATGCATAAAAATAAAAATAAAATGAAAATGAAAATTAGGTTATGTTGGGAGGTGCATCTCCCAAACATAACCACTTCCTGAGAGTTTTATGTTTGGCTTTTCGTCCAGGTATGTCCCTCCTCTCCTCAGGTGGGTCCTCATGTTCCTTTAGGTTCTGTGCTGCTGGTTTCTTTTGCCTGCCCTTTGGTCTGTCGCGGCAGCTGCTGCCCTAGCCTGTTTCTATGCTGATTTCTGCAGCTCTTTCATCTAGACATCGTTTTTCTTTTTCTGAGGGTTGTATCACATTCAGCTTGATGCTCTGGTCTTCTACCCTCATGGTCAGCTCCCCAATATCCACATCTATAAGCGTTCTGCCTGTGACAGCAACTGTCTCGAATTCCCCAATACTCTTTTTTTTAGAAACCATGTCTCTGAGATGTTTGGCATAGTTGGACATACTTTAAATGGCTTCTATTAGAGGTATGTTGATGTGCACTTGTTTTAGAATGTCCAGGAGCTTTCTAAACTGGTGTTCTTGGTTCTGTTGCTTGAGCCTCTGAGGAAAAGGTACTGGCAGACGGATGTCCTCCATTTGCTCCTTGCTTGGGGGCTTAGTCTTGGGAGGATTATCTGCTTCAGGACCGCTGTCCTTTTCAGCTGCTGGGGCGGTTGGTGTTTGTGCTGTTGCGGCAGGCTTCTCTTCCTTGTCTGGCTGAGTTTCTGGTTGTTTCTCCACCTTGGGTTCATCCAACTGCTTCCCACTTCTTGTAGATATAGCCTTGCACTGTTTGTAAGTGAGTTTGACCGCATCCTCTGAGCTGCTGAATGCTTCTCCCATCGTTCGGCTGCTGTAGATTTCAGTGAACTGCCCAAATTGGGTCTCCAAGTTCTTTATAGCAGCCTCCTAGTTGTTCATCCTCATCTCCGTCCTATCCATAAAAGACTCCGTTTTATCAATAAATTTATTAGTACGAACAATAAAATCACTAGTTTTAGACATAAAAGTGTGAAGGGTTGCTTCTAGTGAATTTGTAACCCCCTTAGCCCGGCCTAGACGGTTGACCCGAACTACGACGATTACACGGGGAAAACCAAAGTCAACCCGAAAGTCAACCTTGATTAACGACCCCCTTTTTTCCTTTTTAAACTTGTATAGATGCACATTAACCCTAAGCGTATTCTTGAGATAAGCATACTCAAAAATCACAGCAAGCGGAAAGCAATAAGGGACTCAATTGCACAATATACAAATTTAGGGACCAAATTGTAAAATCTGAAAATTAAGAGGACTTAACTAATTTTTAAGATACCATTATGAAATTAGTCATATTACATGCTTCTCTGTCAAATTTCACCTCAAACGGACATCTCAAACTCAAGCAATTGCATAAACAATATTCAAGACTAAAACGTAAAGCTTGCAACCCATAAACCATTCAAATCAGTGCCCAACGGTCTAGTGTTTCGGAACGGGGGTTGACCGTTCCGAAATGCGAGTTCGTTTCGAGACCGGTTTCGAAACAGGGCTTGGCAGTGGCAAATCCGTTTCGAAACGCCCTCTAACCGTTCCGATACACGAAGGCCATTACAGGCCCCCGTTTCGAAACGATAGTGCCCGTTCTGATACGGACTGCCCAGAAAGTGCAGAATTTTCTGGTTTAACATACATTCGACCAATCAAACACATCCCTATGATCTCCTAATCATGCCAACAAGTCATCATACATTAAAGGAACATATTTGCATCATCAAAACTCATTCATGGCATCAATTAGGAAAAACCACAAGTCTATAGGCATGCACCCTAATATTGGAATTCAAGCAATCACCAAATCTTCAAAACAAATACCAAATGGCCATTTACATGTTTCAAACATCATAGGCATCATACCAAACTTAGGGAGTCCAAAACATCTCCCAACAACACAACCTAGGTTCCCATTGCCAAATATCAAAGACTAATAGTGTTGTGAAAATGTCACCATACATGAGCTTAGCTTTCCCTTGGATTACTTGCCCTCCTTGCTGCCCACAAACACCTCAATTATCTGCATTATTGGTTCAAGAAAGAGAGCGTAAGCACAAATGCTTAGTGAGGCATGCTCTAAAGAAACAACTCAATAATGCATTTTATAAAACACCTTTCACAAGGCCTTTTCAACACATAACATCAATTCTCATGCAACAATGCATATACAACAAGCATCTCATGCTTAAATAACATTAACATGTCATATTGGCTTCCAAGTGATACCATAACCATTTTTCAACACAAAACACAATCGGATACGCGGATTACAAGCGTTGTCCCATACGCTTCATACACACTACCAAACACTCAAGGTGGAGTTTACCGGTACAATCACAACCCCTCAACACCCGTGATGGAGTTTAACGGTACAATCACAACCCCTCCACATCACTCATTGGTAGTTGTATAACATCACTAACGAGAACACGGGACACACAACACAAGATCCTCACATGGCATTTTAACCACCATGATGATCTTAGACATCTCGTTAGTGTACTTGGATGGAGTTTACGGTACCATTACAACCCCTCAACATCCAAGGCGACTTTATTCACGGTGCACCCAATCCTATAGCCGGCTAACTATATCCGATTCAAGTACTTTTAAACCAACACATCACTTGCCAATATACATCATTTACCATCATCAATCCACTGTTTTAAAGCATTAAACAAAGCCATTAAGCCATCATGCATCACTATGCATCAAAACCATATTTATCAATGTCAAACCAAGGATCTCTTACCTTGAGCATCCTTCAACACATGGCTTTCAAAACCAGCATTAATCATGCTAAAATATGCTTTCAAAACAGAATTTAAACATGCAAATTAAACACATTGCATCCAACCATTTCATGGTTCATCAAAGAGAGAGTTTCACCGGAAACTTACTCTTGAGCTTAGTTAAGTTGCTTAGACTTAAACTAAGCTCCCAAAACCTTCAAACATTGGTTTCAAAGCTGAAAGCCAAACTTCACTCACCAATTCCGTTTCGCAAGCTTGCTGAAACGCCGTTCAAGCCTCCGGATCAACACCACAAGGATCCGAAGATGTCTCCCCTGTTTTAAACACATCAAAGCAGAGGATTAATGCATCATCATGCATTAAAATCTTCAGCCATTATACCTAAACTCGCTGCTCTCACCAAAACTCACATTTCGGCTACCAAACACAACCGAAATCACATCCAAACACTTCCACAACATTACCCAGCCAAGATCCATCACTTCTAAACATTCTTAGACATCAATTAACATCCAAAAAGAACCTAATCACGTCCTTATACCTCCAGCTATAGCAGAACACCAAGATCACCCCCAAAACCACCATTTTCACCAATAAAAACTTAGGAAAATCAACCTATTCGGGATTGCATTGATTAAACCTCAATTACACATCATTTAACATCCAAAATACATTAAAAAGATATCTCAAAACAGAGCCCAAACATTCATCACGAATTTCTTCAAGATTTAATCAAAATTTCAAGTTTTAAGCCAAAATCAAGATCACAACATCAAAGCCTTTTACAAAACTCAATTTAAGGATTGAGAACTTGAGAATTTCAGTAAAGAACTGAGTATTTAGAGGAGAAGAACGTTCATACCTCTAAATGTGGATTTCTCCTTGTTTAGAGCCAAAATCCTTGAAAATTCAATACGCAAATGAAAAGGATTTGATGTAGAAATGATTAGGAATCATTTGAGGATTGAAATCTCATCATTTGGTGTGAAAATCAAAAGAAAAGATGTTGTGGAAATGTGTTTGGCTGAGGGAATTTTGAGAGAAAATGAAATGTGAAAATTTTAGTAAAAGTTAGTTATGAAACTAAAATATGGTTTTTCCCTCTTTTCTTTTTATTAATTAAACATTAAATGAGTCATTAAAATTAAGAAAAATCTGGAGAAATCCTTCCTTGGGTAAATTAGCTCCTTAAAGATTCAAAGTTTCAATCCTTTCAAAACAATCACGATCTTTTCAAAAATTACATTTTAGTCACTAATTCGAAATGTCATATTTCCAAGCCTTATTTTGTAAAATTGATTTCACCACTCTCTTATATATATTAAAAGAGGATTTTTAGATATTTTCCATATTTTTAATGCATCCCGAACTAGGCTTTCCCTAAAACCACCTTTTATATTCGAACCGAAAATTAGACCGGTCCAGTTCAGACACTAAACTTCCAAGCCCAAAATTGGGGTGTTACAACTCTCCCCCCTTAAGAAATTTCGTCCTCGAAATTTACCTGGAGAAAAAAGGTATGGAAACTGCTTCTCCATGTCATCCCTCCTTTCCCACGTGGCTTCCTCAGCACCACGATGCTTCCACAACACCTTTACCAACTCAATGGTCTTGCCTCGAAGAACTTTACTGTCTGAATCCAGAATTTCCACCGGCTCCTCATCATAGGTCAAATCTGGATTCAATTCCACCTCCTTCACAGGCATAACATGCGATGGATCCGATCTATACCTCCGAAGCATAGAGACATGAAACACATCATGAATCTTTTCCAACTCTTGCGGTAACCTCAACTTGTACGCAACAGGACCCACACGCTCAATCACCTCGTATGGTCCAATGTACCTAGGGCTCAACTTACCCTTTCGGCCAAACCTCATCACCTTTTTCCAAGGCGAAACTTTCAAAAACACACGGTCACCCACCGCATACTCAATCTCCTTACGCTTCAAATCCGCGTAAGACTTCTGTCGATCAAAAGCTGCCTTCAATCGCTCACAAATGAGCTTCACCTTCTCGGTGGTTCCTTTCAACAAAGCTGCCATTGAAACCAACTTCTGACCTGTTTCAGCCCAACAAAGAGGAGTTCTGCACTTCCTCCCGTGCAAAGCCTCATAAGGTGCCATTTGAATACTTGCCTGATAGCTATTGTTATAAGAAAACTCCACCAACGGCAAATGCTTCTCCCAAGAGCCTTGAAACTCAATCACACAGCACCTCAACATATCCTCCAGCACTTGAATAACACGCTCAGACTGTCCATCCGACTGCGGATGATAAGATGTACTGAAATTCAGCCGTGTACCCAAAGCCTGGTGCAAACATTGCCAAAAACGAGATGTAAACCTCGGATCTCTATCCGATACTATAGACTTTGGCACACCATGCAGCCGCACAATCTCAGCAATGTACAGCTCTGCAAGCTTATCCAAAGTGTACATAGTATGCACAGGTAAGAAATGCGCACACTTCGTCAGGCGATCCACAATCACCCACACCGAATTCTTCTTCGATGGCGACAAAGGTAAACCAGACACAAAGTCCATGGTAATCCTTTCCCACTTCCACTCAGGAATCCTCAACGGTTGCAACAACCCAGAAGGAAACTGATGCTCAACCTTAACTCGCTGACAAACCATGCACTTGCTCACATACTCAGCAACATCTTTCTTTAAACCCACCCAATAGTACTCATCTCTAAGATCATGATACATCTTAGTATTACCAGGATGCATAGCAAAAGGACTACTATGAGCTTCAGTCAGAATAGCACGCCTCAACTCAACATCATTGGGCACTACTATTCGACTCCCAAAACATAAGACTCCATCATCATTAAAGCAAAAATCCGATGGCCTACCCTCAGCAATATCCTGAACATGTGGCACCAAGGAATCATCCAACAACTGCTTATCCTTTATCAACTGAACCAAGGATGGTTTCACTTGCAACTCAGCCACAAGACCACCATCACGCAAAATACTCAAGCTGGCAAACATAGCCCTCAACTCCACAGCTACCTTCCTACTCAAGGCATCCGCTACAACATTAGCTTTACCCGGATGGTACTCGATCGTCAAATCGTAATCCTTAAGCAACTCCACCCAACGTCTTTGCCTAAGATTCAACTCTTTCTGAGACATCAGATACTTCAAACTCTTGTGATCCGTGTACACAGTACACTTCTCACCATACAGGTAATGTCTCCAAATTTTCAAAGCAAAAACCACCGCAGCTAACTCAATGTCATGCGTAGGATAATTGCGCTCATGCACCTTCAACTGGCGCGGTGCATAAGCCACCACCTTACCCTCTTGCATCAACACACACCCCAAACCAACGTAGGATGCGTCACTATACACCACAAACTCTTTCCCTAATTCAGGCTGAACCAAGATAGGAGCTTGCGTCAAAGCTGCCTTCAGCTTCTCAAAAGCCTGCTGTCTCGCTTCCGTCCACTCAAACTTAACATCCTTCTGCAACAACTTCGTCAAAGGTGCAGCAATCTTTGAAAATCCATCCACGAACCTCCGGTAGTATCCCGCCAAACCAAGGAAACTATGGACCTCATGAACAGACTTAGGAGGCTTCCAATTCATCACTGCCTCAACCTTCTGAGGATCAACACGAATCCCCTCAGCAGAAACCACGTGACCAAGGAACACAACTTCTCTGAGCCAAAACTCACACTTGCTCAGCTTGGCATAAAGCTGATTCTCCAGCAAAGCCTGCAACACAATCCTAAAATGCCCCTCATGCTCCTCCTCAGTACGAGAGTACACGAGAATATCATCAATGAACACCACCACAAATTTATCCAAGTATTCCTGGAACACTCTATTCATCATGTCCATGAAAGCTGCAGGAGCATTCGTCAACCCAAACGGCATCACAAGGAACTCATAATGCCCATACCTCGTTCTGAAGGCTGTCTTTGGCACATACACATCCTTCACCTTCAACTGGTAATACCCTGACCTTAAGTCAATTTTAGAGAACACAGCCGCTCCCCGAAATTGATCAAAAAGATCATCAATCCTCGGCAATGGTACCGATTCTTGATAGTCAACTTGTTAAGCTGACGGTAATCGATGCACATTCTCATAGTGCCATCCTTTTTCTTCACAAACAAGACCGGTGCACCCCAAGGTGACACACTCGGCCGAATGAAACCACGATCAAGCAACTCCCGAAGTTGCGTCTTCAGCTCCTTCAACTCTTTATGTGTCATTCGATAAGGAGTAATGGACACTAGAGTTGTGTTTTCATACAACTCAATTCCAAACTCCACTTCGCGATTAGGAGGCAATCCATGTAACTCTTCCGGAAACACACCAGGAAACTCTCGCACAATCCTGGTATCTTGAACTCGCAACTCCTTAGAGCTAGGATTTATCACAAAGGCTAGATAGGCTTCACAACCTTGACTCAGCATTCGGATCGCCTCCAATGTAGACACCACATTGGCAAGAAACTTCACATTCTCACCAACCACCACTACCTCAATCATCCGCAAGCTTCAACGAAACTCGCTTGTTCTCAAAATCCACCACAGCTCGATGTTCAACAAGCCAATCCATACCAAGAATTACATCAAAACCATAGAAAGGCAATTCAATAAGATCAACATGAAAAACATGGTTTTGCACAACCAAGGGACATCTTCTATAAAGCTTTCGTGTCACAACGGTCTCACCAAAAGAACTAGGCTTTCCCTAAAACCACCTTTTATATTCGAACCGAAAATTAGACCGGTCCGGTTCAGACCCTAAACTTCCAAGCCCGAAATTGAGGTGTTACAGAATTATTATTTTGTTGTTGTTGAGTCCGCTGTCTGGACTGATCTTTTGGTAGCCTTCCTGTAGCTGTTGTGGGTTTGCAGCGATCTTTGGGTTGCTCCAGAAGAAATTAGGATGGTTCTTCCATCCAGGGTTGTAGGTGTTCTGGGCAGGTCTGTTGTTCCTCTCATATCCTCCTAGATAATTGGCAGATGTAGTGCAATGAGAGGAATCATGGTTGCCCCCACACTCGCCACAGAACGGTTCCACAGCCTTTACCTCATGGACCTTCCCAGTAGGTTTCACAATGCTCGTGACTAGATCTGTCAGCGTGTCAAGGCGGGCATTGACATATTTTGAGGCTTCTACCTCGTTTACAGTAGGTGGCCGCCTTATAATATGAGGTGGAGTATGCATGAAATATAGGATTTGTGGACACTTTACACACCCCCAAACTCGAACTATTGCTTGTCCTCAAGCAAGGCAACCTAACATACTTGCTCAAAATAATAATCAGAAAGAAAAACTAGTTTTTCAACTTGACTTCATGCCTCAAGACCGTGGCACCTATATTAATTTAGTGAAGGGAAATAAAGCAAGAAAATAACTCAGAATTAAATTTCTCATGCCAGTGTAGTGTGTGCATGTCTGTGTACAGGCTGAATATTCAGAATAAATAAACAAACAAAGATGATGTTTCGATTAAAAGGTTGTTGCCGATGCAGCAAAGTTAAGTATATTAATTTAATCATGACACTGAGGGCTTCAGCTTATCACAACTACTCTTCTAGGTCTGAAGTTAAGATAGGAGCAAACTACAAAACCCCGAACCCTTGGAGTGGAGTCATCCCGTGAAGACTTTCATTCACTCATGCTAATTTGTCTGTCACTTAAAGGCTTTCAGTTTCATGGACTTTGATAGCAACGGAGTGTCCTCGCACATGATTCTTCCTAGAGTCTATTGTGGGCAACTCTAGGGTAAAACAACATATTTTCCTTGTTTTTACTTCTGCTGCCGTGGCAGTGCTGTATCGTTTTGTTTCTTTTGCCTACCTCGGCGGCTACCTGCAATCATTGTTAGAACTTTGCAAAGAATTCTAAAAATAAGCAGGCAATGTTTATTAGATATTCTAACACATTCAGCAAGCAACAGAGGTGTTTGATAGTTTTAGGCAAAAAGAAAAAAAATCTAGGTCATTTTTCATGCTTTTCCCATATTAAGTTCAGTTTTATTTTGAGGCAAAAATAAATTAATCAGATATCCTATCATAGGCATAAGTTATATAAAAAAATTCTCTTTTCTGATTATTACTAAGGCAAGTACAATGCAACCTATGTGCAACTAAGTATGTCTAGACAAAAGATGCAAGAGCTATCTCCCCCAAACTCGAGATGGGCATTGCCACCAATGTACAAAATAAAAGAAAATAAATACAAGAGATAAATAAAAGAAAACAGAAAAAGAATAAAAATAAAATAAAGAAAAGGAAAAGAAAGAACTAAAAGTTGGCTGAGGGTTGAGAGGGGCCTTGAGTCTTTTCTGCTGGGAAGGAGGAGGAGGTGTGGATGACAAAGCGGCCGCCGAAAGATGTCTTGGCGGTAGCCTTAGCCGGTGAAGTTTTTTCTTTCTGCGGCGGTTGTACTCTTTTTGGCGTATGCTGAGGCTCTTCTTGAGGTTCGGTAGAGGAAGCGGCAGGAGGTTCTTCGCTCTCTTGACTCCGTCTCGAAGTCCACAGGCTTAGAGGCTATGATGTGCCGCTTCCTCTTCCTAGGGCCTTCCTTCGTGGGTTCTGCTTGAGGGACAATAGCCATTGGGATGGTTGCTGCTGCTGCTACCACTGTTGTTTTTGGCTCCGACGACTGCTGCTCAATCTTCTCTAATGAGGAGGTGTCTGCCACTGTCCCTGTTGTGCCTGCAGATGCATGGTGAAGCTGGTGCCTCTCGGGGGAGTCTGCCACTGTGTTGGATGTGGTGGTGGCTGAGTAGGTTGGATAGTGCATTGAAGAGGGTACCTGGCGGTCGGTCTGGCGGGCAGCGACGGTAGGTGGCATTACTTGTGCATGGGCTGCTGCTGTAAGTTCTGCAGGGTAAGGAGGCAGGATGGGTCCTTCACCAGGTAATTTCTGCAGTAGATAAACCACAAGGGCTTCTTAGACCTCCCCCACGAATTTCATGAAGCTCACCAGCTGTTGCTCGATGCGCTTTGTGCTATCTAGAAGGGTGTGCAACAGTGTGAGGACTTCATTTTCTGGGGTAGCTTCAGTACTGCCGGGGGCGGCTGGAGTGTTAGGATGAGCGACAGAAGGCTGGCTAGGTGTTGTTGGCTCTTTCTTCGTGTCCTGAATCATCTGTATGCGGACTTTTCTGGTCCAGCCTTCTTTGGCAGTCGTTAACTCATCTTTAGATCTTCGTGCATATGATTTCCCAAACGTTAATTGGCCTGTTCATCATAATGCTGTGAAGTAGTGCAAGGCGCGACTGATTGATGTTGAGTTGTGAGAGGTGGGCAGCAGACGCCTTTTACAAAAGTGTTCCACAGCATGGCCTCGGGCAGCAGGTGGCGTCGATGGATAGATCCCACATGTCTGTCTGTTAACCACAGCGTGTTGGGCTTGCAGAGTTTGGCCTTGACTTTCTCATAGTCGGAAATCATCAGTGTCTGCCTCCACACCCCGTGAGGGTTTTCGTACATATCAATGCCATAGTATTTGTTGATGACAGCGGCGTTCAGCTTGACTGGTCCCCTGCAGACATAAACAAATGGTTGCCCTTGGCAGGGGTGATGGGCGTAGAATTCTTTGAGCAAAGTAACATTGGTCGTCTCTGGCTGTCGAGCGAATATCTCCCATCCTTTCTTGTGGATGGTTTCGAACATGGCATGCTCTAAACCAAGGTCTCTCGTTTGATGTTTGTAATGGAAACCTTGCTCCTCCCAGACTGCCTGGTTAGAGAACTGATCTCTATATATTTCCTTGTCCGCCTTGGTGCAAAATCTCTTGTAGGTGGGTTTGGGTTGTGATGCGGATGCCATGTGGAACGGTTGTAAGTAACTAAAACTAGAAAGAAAAACAGTTAGAGAGCAGTGGAAGCAAGAATAAGATAACAAGGAGGTGAAAGTAAAGTGAATGAATAGATTGAGAGGCGTTTAAATAGGGGTTGTCGAGAAGTGTCGTGGCGGCATTAAATGCCCAACGGTCCGATTATCTCTCACACGTTACAGGGTTTCTGCCAGTTATTCTCGAAGCCGTTGGTAGCTAGCCATTGGCGGTCAACTAGTCGTTACGCGTTGCTACGCTGGGCTGTTACGTGCTGTCACAGCGGCATGGTGGGCGGGCTCCTTGCTGGGCCTTCTTCTTGGTCCGACTCTTTTATTCTTAAACTTGAAATAAAAATAAAGACAAAAATAAAAATAAAAGTAATTACATAACTTCTGAAAATAAAAATCTGAAAAACAAATCTAATCCTAAAAAATTAAACTTTAATCCTAATGCATAAAAATAAAAATAAAATGAAAATGAAAATTAGGTTATGTTGGGAGGTGCATCTCCCAAACATAACCACTTCCTGAGAGTTTTATGTTTGGCTTTTCGTCCAGGTATGTCCCTCCTCTCCTCAGGTGGGTCCTCATGTTCCTTTAGGTTCTGTGCTACTGGTTTCTTTTGCCTGCCCTTTGGTCTGTCGCGGCAGCTGCTGCCCTAGCCTGTTTCTATGCTGATTTCTGCAGCTCTTTCATCTAGACATCGTTTTTCTTTTTCTGAGGGTTGTAGCACATTCAGCTTGATGCTCTGGTCTTCTACCCTCATGGTCAGCTCCCCAAGATCCACATCTATAAGCGTTCTGTCTATGGCCAAGAATGGTCGCCCAAGAATGATAGTCGTTTTTTCATCCGCCTCGCAATCGAAGATGAGGAAATTGGCGGGAAGAATCAGGTTGCCCACCTTTACCAGGATGTCTTCGATTTTTCCCTCCGGTTGTACAAACAAATGGTCAGCAAGTTTCAGCATGACGGAGGTAGGTTTGGCAGGCCCGATGCCTAGTTTATCGAAGACGGCCTTGGGCATAAGGTTGATGCTGGCTCCCAATTCGCGCAGGGCTCTAGTTTCATGTTTTCTGCCTATCCTGCATGGGATAATAAAGCTGCCTGGATCTATCTGCTTGGGCGGCAGCTTGTGGTGCAGCATTGCCATGCACTCATCTTTGACAACAATTGTCTCGAATTCCCCAATCCTCTTCTTTTTAGAAACCATGTCTCTATGATGTTTGGCATAGTTGGGCATTGTTTGAATGGTTTCTATTAGAGGTATGTTGATGTGCACCCGTTTTAGAATGTCCAGGAGCTTTCTAAACTGGTACTCTTGCTTCTGTTGCTTGAGCCTCTGGGGAAAAGGTACTGCCATGAGGATGTCCTCCATATGCTCCTTACTTGGGGGCTTAGTCTGGGGAGGATCATCTGCTTCAGGACCGCTGTCCTGTTCAGCTGCAGGGGCGGCTGGTGTTGGTTGTGATGCGGCAAGCTTCTCTTCCTTGTCTGGCTGAGTTTCTGGTTGTTTCTTCACCCTGGGTTCATCCAACTGCTTCTCACTTCTTGTAGATGTGGCCTTGCACTGTTCGTAAGTGGGTTTGGCTGCTGCCTCTGAACTACTGGATGTTGCTCCCATCGTCTTGCTGCTGTAGATTTCAGTGAACTGCCCAATTTGGGTCTCCAGGTTCTTTATAGCAGCCTCCTAGTTGTTCATCCTCATCTCCGTCCTAACCATAAAAGACTAAAAATAGCAATAATATGAGGTGGAGTGTGCATGAAATATAGGACTTGTGGACACTTTACTCTAATACACTTGAATTCCCGCATAACCAAGATATATCATAGTTTCAGAATGCCTTTCAAGTATAACTAATGAAAACCTGGAAGAAGTAGATAATTACCAGATTCATTTGAATAAGGTTCTTGAATTTTGAAATCAGACTAGAAGGGACCACAACTTAGAGTTTTCCTTCTACTTTTAATGAGGACATCAAAGTGATAATTTGAAATCATCCAATGTGTTCCAAGTATACTTGAAAATCTTTCTAACTGGATTTTGACTCTATCCGTTCTGTTTCCTAGTGATCAAGTTATTTGAAGCAAAAATATGACTTATAGTTTCTGATATCTGATATTAGTATACCCAATTTATGGGTCTTGATATTCTAGTTCCATTGATTACCCATATGCTTGCATCTTGAATTCCTGACATACTACTGCTAATTACTGAGATGATTGTTACCATTTAAAATTGTTTTACCGGGTACTGGATATTGATTTAAGATTGTAGATTCAGCCCTAACCAAGCTTGTAAGTTCGCCTGTATTCGGCTCCTACGCTTCGGTTAGGGTCTGCCCGTATTAGGTTCCTAGATTCGGCTAGCGTAATTCAGCCTGTATTAGGTTTCTAGCTTTGGCTAGGGTAATTCTGCCCATATTAGGTTCTTAGCTTCGGCTAGGGTAATTTCGCCCGTATAGGTTCCTAACTTTGGCTAGGGTAATTCCACTCGGACCTAAGGTATCCCCTTAGGATGGTACCTATGCCCAATGGGGCTGGGTTAATGCTTTTATAGATGTAGCCCAGAACTGGATATCGGAGTATAGTTGAAGGGTATATAAATTTAAAGTGAACCGTAATTGGAACATGTTACCCATAACACCATGACGGTTTCATGATTTACCGTATACCTGCTTAACCTTATACATGCATGTGCTTACAGCATCGTTTGGTAGTTTTGTATTATCGAGCTTTCCCAAGCTCATGTTGTTTTTACCACCGCAAGTTAGTAGAGATCTATCATGGTATAGTGACCGACATCAGTATTTGGAGTTCTCTCGGTGTTTCTTTTGGAGTACGGTACTGGTACAATTAGTGGACATGTATGTCGTGTATTGTTTTATGATAGTGTTTGTAATATGTTTTCTGAAATTACTATTATATGTTTAAATGATTTCCTGAAAGAGTATTTTAAACAGAAGTTAACGTTACAGTTTAATAAGTGTTTTAAGGGAAAAAAGGTTTCAAGTGGATTTTTATTGTGGATCGTTCTTGTGACCCTAATGTGACTTCCTAGGATCCGTGGTAACGCATAGGCGGTTGTAAGGGGTTACATTTAGTGGTATTAGAGCTTAGAGTTACGTCATTCTAAGTAGATTGGTCGATCATCTGTCATAGGGTGTCTGATCTGTACATGCCCCCAGATCATAACCGTACTCCTCCGATCTGAAACTCTGAAGTCGAATCATTTTCCTGATATAAGTGAATTTAAGTATTCAGTCCACTATAGCTCGATTTGTATTGGAAAGGAATGTATGTAATTTTCGTTTGTGATTTGGATTAACTTGATGGATTTGAATCTGAATAAGGAACCTGAGATGGTTAATGCATTTGAAATTGAAGATCTAAATCAGGTTGAGAATAAATGTTTGATTATGTGAGGTAATCTATATAAGATTAAATGTGAGGCTATTTAGTAATAATGATTATGCTTGAGAATGTTATGATTGAAATTTGATAAAAGTATTACGAATTTAGAAGGAAGGTGTCTGTGAGCATGGCGAAAGTGTAAGTCCCATGGTGATTTTGTTATACACGAAGAAAAAAATATTGTCTGAATATTATGCTAAAAGTAAATGATATCCATTCAAAACATTGGTTGTGTTCAATCGGCTTGAAGAAAGACTTTTTCTTTGAAAATGTGGCATGGTGTATCGTTATATATCATCACTGACTGAAATTCGATGTTACATCTTGATTCTGGAAGGCCCTGTTGGAGGCCTTGAATACTCGTCTGGATATCAAGAACAATTTTTTTCATCTGTAAATTGATAGTCAACCTAGTAGAGTAATTCAGATTCTAGAGGAGATACTTCAGGATCGTATGATCGACTTTTATGGTAGTTGGGAAGGTTTCTTTTCACTAAATGAGTCTACTTGCAATAATAGTTAGGAGACAAGGGTTCGTTTGGCACCTTATGAAGTTCTGTATGGATTCAAATATTGTATTCAAATTAGTTGGTCTAAGATGTATGATGGGATGAATTTGGGTCCAAGGACAACCCGAGTGATTGAGAACACTACCATATTGATTTGTGACCGCCTGAGAGTCCCGAGAAACAAGTATACTATGATGGTTAAGTTTCAGTAGATGTATAGATGGTTGAAAGAGTTGTTTCTATATTTCTCTGACACAAGTAAATTTTGAGGGCGAAATTTCTTTTAGGGGGAGAGTTGTAACACTCATAATGTTTTAATAATTGAAATTAAAGTGAATAAAAAATAAAAATGAAAGGAAAGAATGACAAAAAGGGATGATTGCAATCAAAGGGAGTTAAACCCTTGACCTTTGGAATTATAAACCCAAGCCTTAACCATCAAGGCTATGACTATTCATGTTAAGAATCTACCTTGATTTATTGTTAAGCTATATCTGATGGATATACCGAAAATAAATAAAGTTTGAACCACTCACCTATGGTATTGAATGCACATTTTGAATCAGATTAAAATATATGAGATCTAGAAAATTCTCTGTCTCCTCAACTCCCCTTTCAGCGTCCACCACAATCTCCTCCACCGTGTCGTCATAGCCACCACTGCCTGTACCGACATAATCATCATCTCGTCCCGAACCTACCCCCGTGCTCCACTCGCCGAGGCACCGTGCCGTTCGTCGTGGAGATTCAATTAAAGTTTCATTAAAATCCCTTGGATAACCGCCAATGTTTTTCACACATTCCAGCGTCGAACGCCGTCTGTTCACCGCATCGTTGCCAGGAGTGAGTTCCTTGGCCCGAGGCAAGAAAAACCCATACCACCGATCGCTGTTTGGTCACCATTTTAGGGGTCGCCAGAGTTAGAGAAAATCGAAAGGATTTCATCCTTTTTTGGGTCGTTTTCCGCCATTCTTTGGTCGTGGTAAGGCTCAAAATCAAGTAAAATTGGGTTTAGTCTCTGTCTTCTGCATTTTTGGAGTGGTTTTAGGCCATGATAAGCTGCGTGGCTACGCACGCCACCGGAGGCAATTTTTGACCACCGTGACATGCCCTAGGTCTGAACCGGCCTGGACCGATTTGGCCATGAACCGAGTCGGTTCAGCTTGACCCTGGTTTACCAAACCCGAGTCGACGTGACCCGATAACTAACCCGGCCCAAGCCCGAACTCGTCTACCCAACCCGTTAAAATGGTCTGAGTCAACCCGTCTAAGTCAACTCAATGAATTAACTCGTATGAGTCAACTCAGTGAGTCAACTCGCCCGAGTTAACCCGGTTGACCGTTAACCGATGATGATGTCAGTGTTGACCGATTATGCTGTTAGCCTAGACCGATGATGACGTCAGCATTGACCGATGATGACGTCGACGTTGACTTTGACCAAAAGTTAAATTTTTCGGAAGCCCCTATTTTATTTTTTTGGGTAAAGTACACAGACGGTCACTGAATTTTGGTAAAAAAAACAAAATGGTAACCAAACTTTCAAAAATCACAAAATGAAAATTAAACTTTATGTTTTATAACAAAATGGTAACTGGATGTTAAATCTCGTTAAATGACTGTTATAAAATTTTGTATAATAACACATTTAGTCCTTCATATTTATATATTTAATTAATTTAGTCCTAATTCGAAAAAATTCACTAAATTTAGCCCTCGTTATTTACGCATTCTTTCAATTTGGTCCTTAAAGTAAAATTCCAAAGTATGGAATCATGATAAATAATTACAATTAAATTTTTATAGGAACTCGAAAACTCGACTCGAATAGAAAAAATTTCAAATAAAGTTTAAGTTGTAAAATATAACGTGTCAACTTGAATAACTCGAAATTTTTTGGCTCGACTCGATCGAACGCTCATCTCTATCTTAAGATATGACGCGTCAACTCGAATAACTCGAAATATTCGAATATTTTAAATCATTTTTTTCTTTTAAATCGAATATTTTTTAAAATAGAATATTTAATATTTTCATATTTAAATCACATCGATTATCTAATAACAACTTTAAATATTTGATTTAATTTAAAAAAATTCAATTTAAAAGAAAAAATGATTTATAATATTCAAATATTTAATTAAATTTTTATAGGAACTCGAAAACTCGACTTGACTCGACTCGAAGCGAACAAATTTCAAATAAAGTTTTGAGTTGTAAAATATGACGCGTCAACTCGAATAAATCAAAATTTGTTGACTCGGCTCGATCGAACACTCACCTCGAAATTTAATAACTACTTTAAATATTTTTCTTTTAAATATTCAAATATTTAATAACTACTTGAAATATTTGAATATTTTTTCTTGTAAATTGAATATTTTTAAATTAAATCGAATATTTCAAGTAGTTATTAAATATTCGAAGTGGTTTAAAAGAAAAAATGATTTAAAATATTTGAATATTTCGAGTTATTCGAGTTGACGCGTCACATCTTAAGATAGAGGTGAGCGTTCGATCGAGTCGAGTAAATTTTTTTTGAGTTATTCGAGTTGACCCGCCATATTTTACAACTCAAACTTTATTTGAAATTTTTTCGATTCAAGTCGAGTTTTCGAGTTCCTATAAAAATTTAATTAAATATTCAAATATTTTAAATCAATTTTTTCTTTTAAATCGAATATTTTAAAATTAAATCGAATATTTAAAGTAGTTATTAAATAATCTATGTGATTTAAATATTAAAATATTAATTATTCTATTCTAAAAAATTCGATTTAAAAGAAAAAATGATTTAAAATATTCGAATATTTCGAATTATTCGAGTTGACGCGTCATATTTTAAAACTCAAACTTTATTTGAAATTTTTTCGATACGAGTCGAGTTTTCGAGTTCCTATAAAATTTTAATTGTAATTATTTATCATGTTACCATACTTTAGAATTTTGCCTTAAGGATCAAATTGAAAGAATGCGTAAATAACGAGAGCTAAATTTAGTGAATTGTTTCGAATTATGACTAAATTAATTGAATGTATAAATATGAAGAACTAAATGTGTTATTATACCAAATTTTATAACAGTCACTTAATAGGATTTAACGTCCAATTACCATTTTGTTATAAAACATAAAGTTTAATTGCCATTTTGTGATTTTTGAAAGTTTGGTTACCATTTTTGTTTTTTTTACCAAAGTTCAGTGACCGTCTGTGTACTTTACCTTTTTTTCGACGTCCTGAGTCTGTTTTTTAAGTCTATTTCGTGAAATTCTAACCCGAAAGCCTCCAAATCTGATATCATACTTGAGCATGCTTTTGTGTTTCATCATTCAGTTTAAAGGCAATGTGATTAAGGACTAATTTTGGGTTGTGGTTAAATGAAGGTATTCGCATATCTTGGAATTTAAGATTTTGAAATACGTCGAATTCAGGTTCGAGAGAGTGATCGAATGGAGTATCATGGATCAACCGATGTAGTAAGGATTCAAGGTAATACATTACTACCTCTTGCATGCTTTATGAACATGTTGGTATTCGATTAATGAATGCATAATTAAGATAAAGTGTACTGTTAACTTTGCTTAAGTTTAATCAAATACAAAAAATAAGTATGGATAATCTAGATAAGATTGAAATACTCGAATGAAAAGGATAATAAATCAGAAGGATCTGAAGGTTAATATTTAATAATACAGTTAATCTTCAACCCGATAATAGTGCAAAAGGATTCAAAATCAGAAATATTAGATACAAAATTACGAGAGTGCCCTTAAGGTATAAGAATTCCTTAAACACCCCTAACAAAGTAAATGACCTGGAATTTTGCACTCGATTTGGTAAAATGATTACTTTATCTGAAATCCATGTTCTTGAGGGAAAGACTTCGGTATTAAGATGCAAATATGTATGATAACAAAATTCTTGGATTACCAGAACTCTGGAAAAACACCTGAAGATAAATTTACTGAAAGTTTTACGTATTCCTGAACATATCTAAATGACAGTAGAGAATGAATTGATTGGAATGATTGAAATAACCGAAATAACCTCAAACACTGGATTTACCGAATTAACTGAAATGATGGATAAACCCTCGAGAATTGAAATGAATGAATTGTTTGGAAATACAAAAAGTACATGAATGACTGGAAACACCTCTAAGACTTGGAATAAGACATATTAATAAAGATAAACGAGTGCGATGGCTCTAAAAGTTGTATTACACGACTCGTGATTGTTGATCACTTTTAATGCTGAGGTAATATTGAAAGAATATTGTATGAAGGTATGTACAATTTATTTGGGGAAAGTATAATGTTAATTATAAGAATAACCTATTGTTCTAAAAGGTACATTCGGTGTTAAGGATTGAGTTCCTGTGATATGTACATGTCCGAATACTTGGTAAGTACCACGATAATGTGAAGTGTTCAGTTTTAGTAGACTTGGAGGATGGATAAGCAGTTAGAAGTCTTGGATGCAAATCTTTTTAATGCCTTTACGTGATATAATTTCGCCCGTATTAGGTTCCTAGCTTCGGCTAGGGTAATTCCGCTCGTATTAGATTCCTAACTTCAACTAGGGTAATTCTGCTCGGACCTAAGGTATCCCCTTATTATGGTACCTACGCCCAATGAGCCTGGGTTAATGATTTTATAGATGCAACCCAGAACTGCATATCGGAGTACAGTTGAAGGGTATATAAGAATTTAAATGAACCGTAATTTGAACATGTTACCCAGAACACCATGACAGTTTCATGCTTTACCGTATACTTGTTTAACCTTATACATGCATGTGCTTGTTGCGTGTAAAAGTGTCTATCGCAATTGTAGTGCAACTGTACACGACGCAAGTAGTAAAGTGATACGGAAGTATCAGATATCGTCTCCACAGGGACTGGGCTAATATCTTCACCTTGAATTACTACACGAGAGTAAAAGAATGATTTAAGATTTTGTCACGAGAATAATAAAGAATACTGGAAAATAAAAGTAGAGAAATCAAGATAGAGAGAATGGGCTGGTATTGAATTGCTCATTAGTGTAGGTATTGCTAAGTCTAGGAGTATCAGCTATGTCGTCGTCCCCGTCGCGGCAGCACCTGTCGCGGCGGCAGTCTGTTGCTTGTCGCGGCAGTGAACACTCAACTCTGTACTTCAAGTTTGGCAAGGATCCCTGCTGTGCCTTGGCCTATCCCTAGGTTCAAGTCTGTCGATGAACACGTCTTTGATGATACCTCCCGGCGTGAATCGAAGGATGACCACCGATGTTGTTGAATTCTTCTTTAGCCACTTAACCTCGTCCTATCCCTAGGTCCGAGATATTTCAACTATAAACTAGAGAACTCACACTTATTCCTTTCGTATACTTAACTCTCCTGATATTAAGTAAATAGATAACCTCGCAATGCTCTCCCGGTACTCTTGCAAGATGTTAATAACCAGAATAAGAGAACTTGAAGTTTATTTTATTGAACTGAAAATTCCTAAAACAAAAGCAACCCTTGCAACTACTTTACAAATCAACCTGTGGCCCTAAAGGGAATTTAGAACATGTTGAGAGGATGAAAACGACTAGGGTTTTGGGAAGAAGGCTAGAGGTAGGTGATGTCCTCTCCTAGGTCGAATTACATGCCTTTATATAGGCTTTGGGTCCAAGTTTTCTAAAATAGAAAGAATACAAGTTTAAATTAAAGTACAATTCTAATAAAGACTAAATCTTCAGAGAATATAGCTTTAACTCGTCCTCCTTCTTGCTTGGATTTTCTCTCCTTGAACTTTGGGATTGGCCTTCGTTCTGATCTAGGGCTTGGAAAAATATAATGGTATTACACGACAGACGGGCTGAATTTTCTCTTTCTATCGAGGTCCACTTTGCTTCTTTTCCTCAAAACTGATGTCGTCCTCTGCTGTCACGGCAGCATCGTCCTCCTTGACTGCTCGTCCAGTTCCAGCTCTTCTGCTTCACTGCCCAGCGCCTGCTTCTCCATCTGCTACAGCAGCAACCTGCAACAGCAACCAATTTCAGTAGAAACTGTGCCATTTAATATATTTGTGATGTCTGACTGTAATCTAGCCTAAATGCAATGAATTATGCTTGAATGCAGCAGATATATGGGTTAAATAGGGGGTAAATAATAGAACTTTTACACACTCAACACACCCTCAAACTCAAGTTTTTGCTTGCCCTCAAGCAACCAAGACCTAAAAGAAAAATGAAATATTTTTGTTTTGGCTTAAAACAGTGAACTTTCCCTTACCCTTCATTCATTCTCTGTGATGGCAGCACCCTGTCGGATAACTTAGGATTTTTCCAGAATCTTACTATAGTCCTTGTGCAGTGTGTGCATGCTTGTGAACAGTTGTATGCCAAGACTCTCTTAGTTTCACTAGAATATTTCAGCTTCTAACTTGAATTTTTATGCCAAAGTTTATCTTTTTGAAGGTACTTCTCATGCTCCTTTGATTTTTTTGTTTTGACTCGATTTCATTATTTTTTTAAGCTAAAGTTTCACTAGAGCCGGTTTCGGGCACCTCTAGCTAACTTCCTAGAGCCGGTTTCGGGCACCTCTAGGGCTATTGAGTCTCTTTTGCTAAACTTTTTTCCTAGAGACAGTGTTAGGCACCTCTAGGGGCTATTCAAGTGCTAAGCTTCCTATTCTAGTTGACTAAAAGAGTTCTAGGTAGTATAACAGTCACAATGGTGTTTAAGTTTTTCAGAACTATAGAAAGGCTCTAAACTGCTCCTAAAGCTATCCTAAAGGCACTGCCACGACAGAGTTGTCACGGCAGGTAAGTTCAGTTCAGAGACTTAAACCAAAATTTTCAATTTTTCATTTTTTTAAAGCAAAAATAATAAACTAAGTAAAAGACACAATTTAAAAACTAAATTAGACTCCATTAATGGAGGGATGCCACCCCTAAACTCGAGGGTTGCATTGCCCTCAATGCAAATGAAAAAATGAAACAGTACATCACAAAATATATAAGTAGACAGCAAAATAAGTTAAGAAACTCAAATTTTAAGCGTTGTCGTCACTGCTACTGATGACTCTGATCTGGCAGCGGGCACGAGCCTTCTGATCTGGCTGGCGGATGGGGGAGGCAGATGTGTTCTTCGTTTTGGCCTCCCTCGGAGGTTGAATTCTGGTCGGGGGGATATGAGGGGGTTTCTCCATAACCTGGACCTCTGAGCTGCTGGTGTTGTCTTCACCACTGCTACCGTCACTACTGCTGCTGTCGCTGCCGCTGTCCGGCTTGTTTTTGTCTGCCATCCTCTTCTGTCGTTTCACCGGTGTAAACTCCTTTGAGAGATTCCTCTTAACAGAGGGTTCATTGTCGCTTGCGGCCCAAACGAAGGAAGAAGAGAAACCGTCAATGAAGGCGTCAAGCTCTTCAGAGGGCATTCTTCGTTTTGTTCCACGGGCAGAAGTTTCAGCATGGTTGCTGCCAGCGGTTGTCGGGGTAGGTGTTGGTGTTGATGCTGTAGATGGTGTCCGTGGTGTGGCAGCAGGTGTTGGGGTGTGGGCAGGGCTTGGTATAGCAAAATAATGTACATGGAAGGTGGGGAATACGACATCAGGGAAATTTAAAGAGTTTTAGATAAAGTGTACTGTAGATGCAGTGAAATCCCTGATGAAGCTCATCAAACCGAGCTGTCGTTCCTCCATCTTCTGGATAGCAGCAAGGATCTGGGAGGAGGAGTCGGTCGGGGCTGCTGCTGCTGGTTGCTGCCTGGCTTCGGTGGCAGCAGGCTCAGTCCCCGGCGGCTCTATCGTGTCTGTTGTCGTGGCGGTTGGATCAAATGACGACAGAGGGGTGGCAACAGTCAGCTCCATTAAGCTGAGTATGTTCTTGTCCGTCCATCCCTTCCCTTGGACTCTAATATCCGTGGCAGCTTCAGGTACCCCATGGTCGCGACAGAGGGTTGTGATGAGGTATGGCAGATAGAGCGGTCCCGTCGGCCGGTGTGCGCACTCCAGTATGCTTTCGCGGATAAAGCTGCCCACGTTAATGGGCCTCTCATGTAAAATGGAGTGAATTAAGGCTAACTTGAGCTGGTCGACAGTGGTATTGTGCGAAGACGGCATGATGCGCTTTTTGGTAAAAGCGTTCCATAATTTGGCTTCCGGCAGGAGTTGAATCCTTTTTACCGTCCTTGGGTTCTTGCGGTTGGTGTTCCACTGTGTTCCTTCATCAGTCAGCTCTGCCATGACAGCATCATAGGCACCAGGGTCAAGGGTGTTCAGAAACTGTTGGTTGTCGTCGTCGTTGCTGCCCACGTAGAATCCATACAGGGTGTTGATGTATTCAGCTTTGAACAGCACTTCCCTTCCTCGTACGATGACTAATGTCGCCATCCTGCTGTTGATGGCAACGTAGAAATCTCGCACCAAAGAGACGTTCATCTCCTCAGGTTGTTCGGCAAAGATCTGCCACTGTAGAGCTCGATTTTTTCGAGCAATGAACGGCTTGAGGCCCAAATTTCCCTCCTTTGAAGTGTAAATGGATCCCTTTTCTTCCCACATATCTCTGATCTGAAATGAGCGTGGGGTGGTTGCTGTCGGGGTAGAGCTGGAGGCAGAATTCCTACGGGTAGTTCTGGAAGACATTGTTGCAAGGGTTGAGATAATAAAAATGAAAGCAAATAAATTATAGAGGAAGCAAGTGAGAAGAGTAGAAGTGAGTGAAAATGAAAAAATGAAACGGGGTTTATATAGAGAAGGATTTGCTACCCGTTGGAGCTGTAACGGCAGGCGCGAATATCGGGGCCAGCTGTTACGCGGTTGCGTATCTGACGTGTCTGTCACACGTTTCCGTGTCTGCTGCGCGTCTATTACGCGTTTGCGTGTCTGTCGCGACAGCGTGTCGAAAGCCTGTATTTTCCGCGTCTGTCGCGGCAGCTGTAATGACAGGCTCCAAAATTTGGGCTTGTTGGGCTGGTGGATGGATGGTGGGCTGATTTCACTTCTCCTGTTCTTCTTGTCTCCTTTATTTCCTAAAAACAGTTAAAATAAAAAATATTAAAATAAATCTAATTTCCTAATAAATAATAAATAATAATAAAGCTAAACAAAATAATAAAAATTAGGTTAAATTAGGGATGCAAGGTGGGGCATCTCCTAAGGTAACCACTTCCTGTATTCTTGGGGCTTCAGTCCCCTGTTAATGCTTCAAGCGCTGTCTGTTGACTTTGAATTGGTGCTCGTCTTTTAAAGATCTGATAGTGATGGCACCATGAGGAAAAACCTATACAACTTGGAACGGGCCAAACCATCTAGATTCAGCTTCCCTGGGAAAAGTTTCAATCTAGAGTTGAATAGCAATACAAGCTGCCCTGGGCAGAACTGTCGTGGCAGCAACTTTTTATCATGCCACTTCTTAGTTTTATCCTTGTAGATTCTTGCACTGTCATAGGCCATTGTCCGAATTTCTTCAATTTCGTTCAGATCCAGTAGCCTTTTCCGCCCTGCCTTTTCCAAGTCCATATTTACTGCCTTGATTGCCCAGTATGTTCTGTGCTCTATCTCGACAGGTAAATGGCATGTTTTCCCATAAATCAATCGGTAAGGAGACATTCCCAATGGAGTTTTGAAAGCTGTCATAGAAGCCCATAACGCATCATTCAGGTGTAAAGACCAATCTTTCCTAGTTGGCTTAACCATCTTCTCAAGAATGTTCTTGACTTCCCTGTTGGATATTTCAGCTTGTCCATTGGTCTGTGGGTGATATGTTGTTGCGATCCGATGCTTGACACCATACTTCTTCAAGGCAACAACAATAATCCTGTTGTCGAAATGTCTCCCTTCATCACTGATGATCGCCTTAGGGATGCCAAATCTGGAAAAGATGTTTTTGTGTAAAAACCTTTGAACTGTCTTGGCATCATTCTTTTGAGTGGCGATAGCCTCAACCCACTTAGATACATAATCTACTGCCAGGAGGATGTATAAATTCCCACATGAAGATGGGAATGGTCCCATAAAATCAATCCCCCAAACGTCGAAGATCTCGACTTCAAGAATGTTCTGCAGCGGCATCTCGTGTCTCCTTGAGATGTTTCCCGTCCGTTGGCACTTGTCACTGCTCTTGTAGAAGATTTGAGCATCTTTATACAGTGACGGCCAATAAAATCCTGACTGCAGAACCTTGGCAGCAGTTTTGTTGCCTCCTAAGTGTCCTCCATACTGTGAAGCATGACAGTGATGAAGTATATCTTCCTGCTCATCTTGTGGTACGCATCTCCTTATAACCTGATCTGCACAGATTTTGAAAAGAAGAGGTTCATCCCAATAATAATGTTTAACATCATTTTGGAACCTCTTCCTGGCTTGATACTTAAGGTCAAGAGGAATTATTCCGCTAACTAAACAATTAACGAAATCAGCATACCATGGGGAGTTCAGAAGACTTACCTGCCGCCATGGCTGTCGCGGCAGTGACTGTGGCAGCAAAGAGCTGCTCATCTGGGAAGGTCTCCAATATGTTTGTCTCATCTGTCGGTAGACTCTGTCCCTTCTCCAACCTTGACAAGTGATCTGCCACTTGATTTTCTGTCCCCTTTTTGTCCTTGATTTCAAGGTCGAATTCTTGAAATAGCAGGATCCAACGTATCAATCGAGGCTTTGCATCCTTTTTCGCGAACAGATATTTCAATGCAAAGTGGTATGTGTGCACTATGACCTTCGTTCCAAGTATATAAGAACGAAACTTGTCAATGGAGAATACCACAGCTAGTAACTCCTTCTCTATGGTGGTATAGTTCACTTGGGCGTCGTTCAGTGTTTTGCTGGCATAGTATATGACATGAAAAAGTTTGTTTCTCCGCTGCCCAAGTGATGCCCCGACAGCATAGTCACTAGCATCACACATGATCTCGAACGGCAGTGTCTAGTTTGGTGGCTGTACTATTGGGGCTGTTACCAGTTTTTCTTTCAGAACCTTGAATGCTTCAGTACATTCATTGTCAAAGTCGAAGGGTCGGTTCTGCTCCAGAAGATGGCATAGGGGCTTGGTGATTTTTGAAAAATTCGCAACGAACCTCCGATAAAAACCAGCATGTCCTAAGAAACTTCTGATGCCCTTGACTGTGGTGGGCGGCGGCAGCTTTTCGATCACTTCTATCTTGGCTCTGTCGACTTCTATGCCACGGCAGCTAATCTTATGGCCAAGGACTATCCCTTCATCCACCATGAAGTGACATTTTTCCCAATTCAAAACTAAGTTTGCTTTTTCACATCTTTCGAGTACCTTTTGTAGGTTGCCTAGGCAGCTTTCAAAGTCGTCTCCAAAGACTGAAAAGTCATCCATAAAGATCTCCAGGAAATCCTCCACCATATCGGAGAATATGGCCATCAAGCACCTTTGAAAAGTGGCTGGTGCATTGCATAGTCCAAATGGCATTCTCCTAAAAGCGTATGTTTCGTAGGGGCATGTGAATGTCGTCTTTTCTTGATCTTCTGGTGCGATAGCTATTTGATTGTAACCTGAATAACCATCAAGAAAACAATAGTAAGGTTTACCCGCTAACCTATCAAGCATTTGATCAATAAAGGGTAAAGGAAAGTGGTCCTTTCGGGTAGCTTTGTTAAGCTTCCGATAGTCCATACAAACCCTTCAACCGGTCATAGTCCTGGTTGGGATTAGCTCATTGTTTTCGTTGGTCACCACGGTCATTCCTCCTTTCTTGGCAACACATTGCACCGGGCTCACCCATTTGCTGTCCGAGATGGCGTAGATTATTCCAGCATCTAGCCATTTGATTATCTCCTTTCGCACCACCTCTTTCATCGCATGGTTCAGCCGCCTTTGAGCATCTATAGTCGGCTTATGATCATCCTCTGGAAGGATTTTATGCATACATAATGCCGGACTAATGCCTTGAATATCATCTATCGTCCATCCAATAGCTTTTTTGTGCTGCAGCAGCATCCCTATTAACTGCTGTTCATGTTCCTCCATCAACTTGGAAGAGATGATTACGGGCAACGTATCATTTAAACCAAGAAAAGCATATTTTAGCTGTCCTGGCAGAGGCTTAAGATCTAAAACAGGGGGCTCAACAGTTGATGGCTTTTGGATTGCATGGTTATCCTAGGTATAATTTAAAGGCTCGAATAACTTACCTGGACGATTGCCTATCCAGTTTACCTCCTCCTAGGGATGGGCACGGAACCCGGACCCGACGGGTTCTGACCCGACCCGGCCCGATCGGGTCGGGTATTTTTATGAAAAAATCGGGTTCAGGTCGGGTCGGGTCGGGTTTTTGTGTAGGGTGAGGTCGGGTCGGGTCGGGTTCGGGTTTTAGGGTGAAAAAATCCTACCCGACCCGACCCGGGACTAATAGTGTAATTTGCCCCTAAATTTTTAGGGATATTTGTAATAATACCCCTTTTTTATATATATTTTTATAATTAGGTCCTTAAAATTGATTTTTTTATTTACAATTTAGTCCTTAAATTTATTATTTTTTACAATTAAGTCTCTTAAAATTATTATTTTTACAATTTAGTCCCTAAAATTGATTTTTTTATATAGGTCGGGTCGGGTCGGGTCAGAGTCGGGTTTAATGTATTTATTTTCGGGTCGGGTCAGGTTTTTTAAAAGACATGGTCGGGTCGGGTTCGGGTTTAGGGTTAATATTTTTGGGTCGGGTTCGGGTGGGCCAAAAACCCGGCCCGACCCGACCCGTGCCCATCTCTACCTCCTCCTGATCTTCAGTACCAGATGTATCAGATTCTGAGGAGTTGCTGTCGTCGGTGCTGTCGTGACAGTCTTGTAAGTGGCTGCCGAGACAGTGACCAATGGTGATGTCGTGACAGCCCGACCTGATGCAGGGTTGGTCAAGGGTAACTTCAGTGATCACCTTGCATTCTTCTTCTGCATCAACATGCTTCATAGCTTGGAGAACATTCAACTTTATTTCTTGATCGTTTACTCTCATGGTGAGTTCTCCTTTTTCCACATCAATCAGTGATCTTCCCGTGGCTAAGAAGGGTCGCCCCAGGATGATTGGTGCGTTTTCATCTGCTTCACAGTCTAAAACAAGAAAGTCAGCAGGAAAAATAAACTTATCCACTCTTACCAGAATATCTTTGATTTTTCCTTCCGGATGAACGTAAGAGCGGTCTGCCAGCTGCAGAATTACTGTTGTGGGCCGAGCTTTTCCAATACCTAATTTCTGAAAAACAGATTTTGGCATTAAATTTATACTAGCACCAAGATCACAAAGTGCCTTACCCACATATTTGTCTCCGATTACACATGGTATGATGAAGCTCCCAGGATCCTTCTTTTTCTGGGGTGGATGCTTGTGCAGAATACTCATGCATCCTTCTGTCATCTTAACCGTTTCAAACTCCCCAAGTCTAGATTTCTTCGACATAGCTTCCTTGAGAAATTTGGCATAATCGGGCATCTCCCTAACGGCATCTAACAACAGGATGTTGATATGAACCTGCTTAAAAATATCATAAATCTTTTTAAGCTGTGATTCTTGCTTTAATTTCTATAACCGTTGAGGAAAAGGAGGTGGAGGACGATAATCAGCAATACATCCTTCCAACTGCATACGGATCTGAGGAGGTTTGGGTTCATCATCTTTCTCCTCTGTCGCTTCTGCTGTCATGACGGGCTTATCGGCAGCAGGCTGTTTGTTACCTATCGGGGCAGCTTCCTCGGCAGGTATGTCCAAAGCTGGTTTCTTCACTGTTTCTGCTTCCTTCTCTGGCCCTGGTAGTTTCTTCCCACTCCTAGTAGTAATGGCTTTACACTGCTCATGTGTGGGCTGCCTAGCATTTTCAGTATTGCTAGGAAATCCGCCAGTCTACCTTGGGTTGATATGCTGAGAGACCTGACCCAGCTGTGTCTCCAACGATTTCAAAGTAGCTTCATGATTTGTCATCTGCATCTCTGTTTTATCCATGAATGTCTCCGTCTTCTTGACAAATTGATTCATGTTCTCAATGTAAGTTCCTGTTTGAGACATAAATGTAGCCAAAGTCTGTTCCAGTATACTATTTGTGGCAGCTGGTGGATGTTGCTGCTGCGGCTGCGGCTGCTGTCGAGTAAGCAATCTAGGTCCTCCCTGATTCTGATTATTGTGAGCTTGAGGATTCAGGGCATTATTAGGATTACTCCAAGAAAACTTGGGATCCTTTCTCCAGCTAGGATTGTAGTTGTTGGAGTTATAATTCTGCTTGTTGTAGTTTCCAACATACTTTCCCTCTTCTAATTGTATAGGACATTCATCCGAACTGTGATTTCCTTCACAAATTTCACATACCTCTTCAACAGCAAATACAGGTTGTGAATCATCATTCAGGAGCTTTTTCATTGCTTTAGTAAGGTATGCCACCTGTGATTTCATTGTGTTGTCGGCCTCATAGTCCTTAACAGCTATGACCCTTTTACCCCCTCTTCTTGCTATCGGAAACTGCTCCTCATTCTTAGCCAGATTTTTCAATACTTGCATTGCCTCATATGGGTCTTTGTCCAATAATAATCTGTTTGCTGCTGAATCAATTCGAATGCGAGTTTGTAAATTGGCAGCATTATAAAACTTGGTTACCTGGTTCCAGACGGGGAATCCATGCATTGGGCAGTTCCGTAGAAGAGTAGTAAATCTGTCCCAGGCCTCGTGCATTGGCTCGTCATCTTCCTGTTGAAAAGTAGCAATCTCGTTACGTAATCGCTCAGATAAATGTGAAGGATTAAAACGAGATAAGAATTCATGAGACAAATCTGCCCAAGTTCTAATTAAACCTGGCGTAAGTTTGTTCCACCACGTCTTTGCTCTGTCCCTCAATGAATGGGGAAATAACCGAAGCCTCAGTATCTCTGGATTAACTCCTGGTAGTCTAAACGAACCACAGATTTCCTGGAACATTTTGAGATGCTCCCTAGCATCCTCTGTAGCAGCACCACTAAATTGACCGGCGTTGTTGATCATGCTGAACATAGCAGGCTTCAGCTCGAAGTTGTCAACATCTATATCTGGCAGCGTGGTTTCTAGTTCTACATGATCATTTAGCATGTAGTCTCGATAGGACCGCCGTGCGGCAGCTACAGGCGGGTCGCCGACAGGAGGGATAATCTCTCCATCTCTGGCAGGATTATCAACCTGGGGGTTCCCTTGGTTGTTCATTGTCTCTAAGTGTTCTTCAAGGTACTCGTTCCTGGCTAGTACGTGACGAAGTCGGTTCCTAAGATTGAATGAACGTTCGATTTCAGGATCTAATGGATATTCAGGTTCTTCTCCTCGTCTCGATCTGCGCATAAACAAGAAACCTTGTGAAAAGCAAAAGTTGAACAAACCAAATTAAAACAGAAAAATAAAAATGAAAAGAAAAGTGCAATAAAAGAAAGGGTAGAGTTATGTTGCCAGTCCCCGACAACGGCGCCAAAAACTTGTTGCGTGTAAAAGTGTCTATCGCAATTGTAGTGCAAGTGTACACGACGCAAGTAGTAAAGCGATACGGAAGTATCAGATATCATCTACACAGGGACTGGGCTAATAGCTTCACCTTGAATTACTGCACGAGAGTAAAAGAATGATTTAAGATTTTGTCACGAGAATAATAAAGAATACTGGAAAATAAAAGTAGAGAAATCAAGATAGAGAGAATGGGCTGGTATTGAATTGCTCAGTAGTGTAGGTATTGCTTAATAAGGAGCAGTCTGCCGAAACGGACTATCCTCGTTTGTTACGGATCTAGGAGTGTTGTAGGCACGTTCCTGCAATAAAAACAACAAGGAAACAACAAAAATTATACGACATATTTATTTTAAATAGGGACTTAAAGATGAACAAAATAAAAATAAAAATAATATAGAGTAATATGATAATTTTGGCGTTTTGGAAAGGACTTCAACGATGGTGAAGAAGGCTTAAAAAACGATCGATGTTGGAAACGCTAAACTCGAAAGAACCTCCACAATCTACTGAGCAAACCCGAATCGAATCTGTTTAACGTCGAAAAGGACTTGGACCCGCTAAATAGCAATTTAGGAACCCGAAGTATCAAAGACAAACAAACAAGTTTGAGTGTCGAATAGTTCTAAAAAGAACCGAAAAGAGAAAATTCTCTCAAATGTGATTTTTATTTCAAAGTTGGTTACCTTGCTTAATTGAGTTTACAAAATATATATAGAAATACATGGGGCTGCCGAATTAACACTCAGCGCTCGTGTTTCACTCAGGAGAATACTTGAATGGCTCTTTTTGTCTCCCATTCTGTTCTCACAACGCTCAATGCCTTTTTCCCTTACACTTTCTCGTAATCAGCTCTTTAAAGAACTAATCCAACGTCTCGAAACTTGTTACAACGGTGTTGGCTACAAGGAAACAACGGTTAAGGAAACAAAGAAAAAAAATGACACAAAAAGAAAGGAAATAAGACTAAAAATTAAAGAAAAAATGAAAAGGATAATGACACGAAAAAAAAGGAACCAAAAGATGAAAAATGAAGAGTTTAGAGAACCTTACTGCGAAGACGTGCTTACAACCTTCCTATTACCGAACAAACAAGCATAGTTCACTTCGGTTGATTTCCGAGCACATCAAAGTTACATAACAAACTCGTACAAATTTCATCATTTACAATAGGAACACAACAATAATAATACATACATATATAAACACTTTCGAATCTAAAATGTTTTTTTTATATTCGAATCTGTTTTTTTTTAATCTGTTTTTTTTGTTCGAATCTGTTTTTTTTTTCGAATCTGTTTTTTTTGTTCGAATCTGTTTTTTTTGTTCGAATCTGTTTTTTTTTCGAATCTGTTTTTTTTGTTCGAATCTGTTTTTTTTGTTCGAATCTGTTTTTGTTTTTTTTCGAAATTCTATTTTTTTTTTAATATTCGAATGCTGAAATTTTTTTTGTTTAATTTGAATGCTTTTTTTTCTTTCTTTTTTTTGACTCGAATTTGCAGAAACTTACAACGAATCCAACAACCTGGCTCTGATACCACATAATAAGGAGCAGTCTGCCGAAACGGACTATCCTCGTTTGTTACGGATCTAGGAGTGTTGTAGGCACGTTCCTGCAATAAAAACAACAAGGAAATAACAAAAATTATACGACATATTTATTTTAAATAGGGACTTAAAGATGAACAAAATAAAAATAAAAATAATATAGAGTAATATGATAATTTTGGCGTTTTGGAAAGGACTTCAACGATGGTGAAGAAGGCTTCAAAAACGACCGATGTTGGAAACGCTAAACTCGAAAGAACCTCCACAATCTACTGAGCAAACCCGAATCGAATCTGTTTAACGTCGAAAAGGACTTGGACCCGCTAAATAGCAATTTAGGAACCCGAAGTATCAAAGACAAACAAACAAGTTTGAGTGTCGAATAGTTCTAAAAAGAACCGAAAAGAGAAAATTCTCTCAAATGTGATTTTTATTTCAAAGTTGGTTACCTTGCTTAATTGAGTTTACAAAATTTATATAGAAATACATGGGGCTGCCGAATTTGAATGTATGGCTAGAAATTAAAGAAAGAAAGAAAAAAAAGGTTCAAGTTTGAAAAAAATAACCAATTGGCGTCATGCAATTTAGGCCATGCATTTGAATTAAAACACATGTTAAATGTGTTTTCAATTCAAATAATATAATTTCAGCCACATAAAAGTGACGCCTAAATGAGCAGCCACAACTTCAAACATTGTGCACATGTTAAATGTGCAACCATTTTGAAATTCAAAATGGAAACCAAATACTCTTATCCATTGCTGCTGTGATTTGCACTTCAAGTTGCCGCACATAGGAAAATTGCATGGAGATGGCCGGTAGCTTGTATTTCACGTGCATGGAACTTGTTTTGTTTTTCAACCTCCTTTATTCTTATCCAAAACGTCACACACATATACAAGGCTGGTTCGGTTGTTGCCCCTTAATTATATTTACGTGTATTGGCTGCACACACATATAAAAATAAACACATAAAAAAATACATCATAAGTTATATTATATTAACCCAAAACATGATTAACATATTATATACATTCTTAAACATACTTAATAAATAGTATAACCTAAATAAGTCACATATCAACATGCAACACATTAAAAGTCCTATCGTCTAAGGCACAAGTATTATCAAATGATTCAGAAATATTAGCACAAGTAAGGAAAAGAGCTTCCCTGAAACGTTGCGCCCTAGATCGTGTAATTGGTCCTAACGGTAAGACCTCCGGATCAGCAACATGTGTTGGTGAAGACGTGCTCACATCATCCCCCCTTTCTTGAAAAGGATTTGTCCTCAAATCTGTACAATCACCATAAGGGGTTAAGTCAGAAACATTAAATGTGGCACTTACATTGTATTCCCCGGGTAGATCTAACTTGTAGGCGTTGTCATTCACTTTCTCCAACACCTGAAAAGGACCATCTCCTCGCGGTAATAGCTTGGACCGCCTTTGGGCCGGAAATCTTTCCTTTCGGAAATGAACCCAAACCCAATCACCAACATCGAAGGTGACTCGCTTCCTTCCTTTGTTTGCTTGATTTTCATACTGCTGAGTCCTTCGTTCTAGGTTCTCCTTAACCTGTTGATGCAACTTCTTCACATAATCGGCTTTGCTTTGACCATCTCTGTTCGTCACCTGTTCTTGTGGCAAAGGCAACAAATCTAGAGGCGTAATAGGATTAAAACCATAAACAACCTCAAATGGTGACATTTTAGTGGCAGAATGTACAACATGGTTATAAGCAAACTCAACATGTGGCAAACAATCTTCCCAAGTCTTAATATTCTTTTTAATGATGGAACAAAGTAAAGTAGATAAAACCCTGTTAACAACCTCAGTTTGTCCATCAGTCTGGGGATGACAAGTAGTAGAAAACATGAGTTTCGTACCTAATTTGCTCCAAAGAGTCCTCCAGAAGTGACTCAAAAACTTCACATCCCTGTCAGAAACAATCGACCTAGGAATACCATGTAAACGTACAACATCCCTAAAGAATAAGTTAGCCACATTAACAGCATCATCAGTCTTATGACAAGCAATAAAATGTGCCATTTTTGAGAACCTATCAACCACAACAAATATACTATCTCTACCTGTCCTAGTTCGAGGCAATCCCAAAACAAAATCCATCGATATATCAGTCCAAGGGGAATCAGGAATAGGTAAAGGTAAGTACATACCATGTGGTGAAACCTTCGATTTCGTTTTTCTACAAGTCACACAACGTTCACAATACCTTTCAACATCTCTACGCATCTTCGGTCAAAACAAATGTTCTTTCAAGGTATGTAACGTCTTGGTGACTCCAAAATGACCCATCAATCCACCTTCGTGCGCCTCACAGATCAGAATATCACGCATCGAACCCTGGGGAATGCAAATCCTGTTTTCCTTGAAAAGATAGCCATCATGCCTGTAAAACTTTCCATCTGCACCTTTCGAACAAGCATTAAACTTATCTCTAAAATCAGGATCATCAGGGTATAGATCACGAATATATGCAAAACCAATCAGATGTGAATCAAGATAACTCAAAAGTGCATACCTACGTGACAATACATCAGCAACGACATTTTCTTTCCCTTTTTTGTAACGAATGACATAAGGAAAAGATTCTAAGAATTCAACCCACTTAGCATGTCGTTTATTCAATTTATGCTGACCTGTGATGTAACGTAAAGCCTCGTGGTCGGTGTGGATCACAAACTCCTTAGGCAACAAATAATGTTGTCATGTCTCCAATGCCCGAATCAGTGCATACATCTCTTTATCATAAACCGGATAGTTCAATGTAGCACCACTCAATTTCTCGCTAAAGTAAGTAACGGGCCTCTTTTCCTGCATCAAAACAGCACCTATACCAATTCCAGAAGCATCACATTCAATTTCAAACGTTTTATCAAAATCAGGTAATGCTAACACAGGTGCTCTAGTCAAACAATCTTTAATTTTCAAAAAGGCATCTTCTTGTTCTTTACCCCATGAGAAGACTGAATTCTTCTTTATAATCCCGGTTAAGGGGGCGGTAATAGAACTGAAATTAGGAACAAACCGTCGATAAAAACTCGCTAAACCATGAAACGATCTAACCTGAGTAATCGATGTCGGTCGTGGCCATTCCTGAATTGCCTTTATCTTCTCAGGATCAACTTCAACTCCCTGAGAGCTAACAATGTAACCAAGAAATGTGAGTTTGTCAGTACAAAATACACACTTCTCCATGTTACCAAACAATCTTTCTTCTCGCAAAACCTGCAGAACAGCTCGCAAATGTCCTACGTGATCCTGTAAAGACTTGCTATAGATCAAGATATCATCAAAATATACAACACAAAATTTACCAATGAAGGATCGCAAAACATGATTCATCAAACGCATAAAAGTACTAGGTGCATTAGTTAAACCAAAAGGCATTACTAACCATTCGTACAAACCTAGCTTTGTTTTGAAGGCTGTTTTCCACTCATCGCCTTCTCGCATGCGAATCTGATGATAGCCGCTCCTTAAGTCAATTTTGGAGAAGATGACGGCTCCGCAAAGCTCGTCCAACATGTCATCAAGTCTTGGAATGGGATGACGATACTTAATTGTGATCTGGTTCACAGCTCGACAATCTACGCACATCCTCTAAGAACCATCTTTCTTCGGCACTAACAGCACCAGAACAGCACACGGACTCAAGCTCTCTCGAATGTAACCCTTGTCCATCAACTCGGTAATTTGTCTTTGAAGCTCTTTCGTCTCTTCAGGGTTGGTTCGATAAGCTGGCCGGTTCGGAATAGTAGCACCTTGAATGAAATCAATCTGGTGCTCAATACCACGAAGAGGTGGTAATCCCTTCGGTGTTTCAGCTGGAAACACGTCCTCAAACTCCTGCAAAAGTGTCAAAATCGGTGAAGGTAGATCAGTAGGAAAATCCGTCAATAAACAATAATCTTTAAACATCAAAATAAGAACATATTGTTGAGAGGAAAGACATTTCCTGATTTCGCTACTGCTCGCATACACAGACATCTTCTTCTTCTCTTTTGCAGTTTCTTTACTCTTTTTCAAGCTTGCCTGATCTTCGAACACTTGACTCGGTGTCAAAGGAGCCAAAGTGATCTTCTTACCTGCATGCATAAAAGAGTAACGATTTGTATAACCATCATGCATTGCCATTTTATCATACTGCCAAGGGCGTCCCAATAGTAGGTGAGTAGCATCCATGGAAACACCATCACAAAGGACCTTGTCCTTGTAGTTTCCGATCGAAAATGGTATAATAGCCTGTTTGGTCACTTTAAGCTCGCCACCATCATTCAACCATTGTAACTTATATGGATGAGGATGCTTTGTCATTTTTAGACCTAACCTGTCAACCATCACTGAACTGGCAACATTAGTACAACTACCGCTATCAATAATCACAACACATACCTTGTCTTGCACCTTGCATCGTGTGTGAAAGATATTCTCACGCTGTAGATCATCCGGTACCTGTTGCACATTCAGACTTCTTTTAATAACCAAAAGTTCCATTACCTTACCAGATTCAGGAACCTCTAGGTCGGTCTCGTCTTCCTCTTCAGTAGGGACATCATGCACTTCCTCCCCGGAATCTGACTCAATCTCACCATCATCTCGCATCAACATAACCCTCCGGTTAGGACATTGACTAGCAACATGTCCTCTCCCAAGGCACTTGAAACACTGGATATCTCGTGCTCGCTCTTGCGCCACCACTTGATGCTTACCACGCCCATTATCAGCAACGGGGGCCTTTGGTTTGCTGGTTTCGCCTTGCTCACGAATCCGAAGTGGTTGTTGTGGTGCTTGCTTCCTGGAATTGTTAGGAGTATATAATGGATTTGAAAAGGATTTAAAAGAAGGGTTACCTCGATTTGAAGACTTCATGCGCTGCTGTCGTTCAATCTTTATTGCCATCTGCACCATGTCATCAACCTCGACATAATGCTGTAACTCAACAGCATTGGCAATCTCGGTGTTCAACCCTGCTAGAAAACGTGCCATGGTAGCTTCTCGATCTTCCTCGATATTCGCACGCATCATAGCCATTTCCATATCCTTGAAATAATCTTCAACACTCCTACTTCCTTGTTTCAAGTTTTGCAATTTTTGAAACAAATCACGATGATAATGAATAGGAACAAACCTTTTACGCATTAGTCGCTTCATCTCGATCCATGTTGCAACTGGATCATCACCAGTACGTCTACGACTAAGCAATAACTGGTCCCACCATATCAAGGCATAATCAACAAACTCTGTTGCTGCTAATCGAACCTTCTTCTGTTCCGAGTAATTATAACACTCGAAAATGTGCTCCACTTTGCTTTCCCAAGCCAAGTATGCATCAGGATCTGAGCGTCCCTGAAAAGAAGGAATAGCAATCTTAATGTTAGTCAAATTATCGTCTACCTGTTGCACACGTCCTTGTCTAGGAATATGCTGCCTCGGTGACCGTTCGTCTTCATTTTCATTCATCACATCATTAACAGAGTTGGATCCTCCATCAAACCTATCCATCCTCGACTGTAATGGCTCTAAGGCGGTAGCCACTACTCGTTGCATCATTCTCTCTAAGGCTTGCATTTGAGGAATCAGTGGATCCTGTTCAACCGTGTGATCATCGGAACCTGCCATAATCAACAACAAAAAAACAAACAAAAGAAAACAATGTTATAGGTTAGTAAAAAAAATAAACAAAAAGGACCTCACAGCACACTCAATCAAAGTCTCGCAGATGTCACTCCAAAGAACAGTGCACTCAAAAATTAACACTCAGCGCTCGTGTTTCACTCAGGAGAATACTTGAATGGCTCTTTTTGTCTCCCATTCTGTTCTCACAACGCTCAATGCCTTTTTCCCTTACACTTTCTCGTAATCAGCTCTTTAAAGAACTAATCCAACGTCTCGAAACTTGTTACAACGGTGTTGGCTACAAGGAAACAACGGTTAAGGAAACAAAGAAAAAAAAATGACACAAAAAGAAAGGAAATAAGACTAAAAATTAAAGAAAAAATGAAAAGGATAATGACACGAAAAAAAAGGAACCAAAAGATGAAAAATGAAGAGTTTAGAGAACCTTACTGCGAAGACGTGCTTACAATCTTCCTATTACCGAACAAACAAGCATAGTTCACTTCGGTTGATTTCCGAGCACATCAAAGTTACATAACAAACTCGTACAAATTTCATCATTTACAATAGGAACACAACAATAATAATACATACATATATAAACACTTTCGAATCTAAAATGTTTTTTTTATATTCGAATCTGTTTTTTTTAATCTGTTTTTTTTCGAATCTGTTTTTTTTATTCGAATCTGTTTTTTTTTTGTTCGAATCTGTTTTTGTTTTTTTTTCGAAATTCTGTTTTTTTTAATATTCGAATGCTGAAAAAAAATTTTGTTTAATTTGAATGCTTTTTTTCTTTCTTTTTTTTGACTCGAATTTGCAGAAACTTACAACGAATCCAACAACCTGGCTCTGATACCACATAATAAGGAGCAGTCTGCCGAAACGGACTATCCTCGTTTGTTACGGATCTAGGAGTGTTGTAGGCACGTTCCTGCAATAAAAACAACAAGGAAACAACAAAAATTATACGACATATTTATTTTAAATAGGGACTTAAAGATGAACAAAATAAAAATAAAAATAATATAGAGTAATATGATAATTTTGGCGTTTTGGAAAGGACTTCAACGATGGTGAAGAAGGCTTCAAAAACGACCGATGTTGGAAACGCTAAACTCGAAAGAACCTCCACAATCTACTGAGCAAACCCGAATCGAATCTGTTTAACGTCGAAAAGGACTTGGACCCGCTAAATAGCAATTTAGGAACCCGAAGTATCAAAGACAAACAAACAAGTTTGAGTGTCGAATAGTTCTAAAAAGAACCGAAAAGAGAAAATTCTCTCAAATGTGATTTTTATTTCAAAGTTGGTTACCTTGCTTAATTGAGTTTACAAAATATATATAGAAATACATGGGGCTGCCGAATTTGAATGTATGGCTAGAAATTAAAGAAAGAAAGAAAAAAAAAGGTTCAAGTTTGAAAAAAATAACCAATTGGCGGCATGCAATTTAGGCCATGCATTTGAATTAAAACACATGTTAAATGTGTTTTCAATTCAAATAATATAATTTCAGCCACATAAAAGTGACGCCTAAATGAGCAGCCACAACTTCAAACATTGTGCACATGTTAAATGTGCAACCATTTTGAAATTCAAAATGGAAACCAAATACTCTTATCCATTGCTGCTGTGATTTGCACTTCAAGTTGCCGCACATAGGAAAATTGCATGGAGATGGCCGGTAGCTTGTATTTCACGTGCATGGAACTTGTTTTGTTTTTCAACCTCCTTTATTCTTATCCAAAACGTCACACACATATACAAGGCTGGTTCGGTTGTTGCCCCTTAATTATATTTACGTGTATTGGCTGCACACACATATAAAAATAAACACATAAAAAAATACATCATAAGTTATATTATATTAACCCAAAACATGATTAACATATTATATACATTCTTAAACATACTTAATAAATAGTATAACCTAAATAAGTCACATATCAACATGCAACACATTAAAAGTCCTATCGTCTAAGGCACAAGTATTATCAAATGATTCAGAAATATTAGCACAAGTAAGGAAAAGAGCTTCCCTGAAACGTTGCGCCCTAGATCGTGTAATTGGTCCTAACGGTAAGACCTCCGGATCAGCAACATGTGTTGGTGAAGACGTGCTCACATCACTAGGAGTATCAGCTCTGTCGTCGTCCCCGTCGCGGCAGCACCTGTCGCGGCGGCAGTCTGTTGCTTGTCGCGGCAGCGAACACTCAACTCCGTACTTCAAGTTTGGCAAGAATCCCTGTTGTGCCTTGGCCTATCCCTAGGTCCAAGTCTGTCGATGAACATGTCTTTGATGATACCTCCCGGCGTGAATCGAAGGATGAACACCGATGTTGTTAAATTCTCCTTTAGCCACTTAACCTCGTCATATCCCTAAGTCCGAGATAGTTCAACTATAAACTAGAGAACTCGCACTTATTCCTTTCGTATACTTAACTCTCTCGATATTAAGTAAATAGATAACCTCGCAATGCTCTCCTGATACTCTTGCAAGATGTTAATAACCAGAATAAGAGAACTTGAAGTTTATTTTATTGAACTGAAAATTACTAAAACAAAAGCAACCCTTGCAACTACTTTACAAATCAACTCGTGGCCCTAAGGGGAATTTAGACCATGTTGAGAGGATGAAAACGGCTAGGGTTTTGGGAAGAAGGCTAGAGGTAGGTGATGTCCTCTCCTAGGTCGAATTACATGCCTTTATATAGGCTTTGGGTCTAAGTTTTCTAAAATAGCAAGAATACAAGTTTAAATTAAAGTACAATTCTAATAAAGACTAAATCTTCAGAGAATATAGCTTTAACTCGTCCTCCTTCTTGCTTGGATTTTCTCTCCTTGAACTTTGGGCTTGGCCTTCGTTCTGATCTAGGGCTTGGAAAAATATAGTGGTATTACACGACAGACGGGCTGAAATTTCTCTTTCTGTCGAGGTCCACTTTGCTTCTTTTCCTCAAAACTGCTGTCGTCTTCTGCTGTCACAGCGGCAACCATGGCAGCATCGTCCTCCTTGACTGCTCGTCCAATTCCAGCTCTTCTGCTTCACTGCCCAGCACCTGCTTCTCCATCTGCTACAGCAGCAACCTGCAACAGCAACCAATTTCAGTAGAAACTGTTCCATTTAATATATTTGTGATGTCTGACTGTAATCTAGCCTAAATGCAATGAATTATGCTTGAATGCAGTAGAAATATGGGTTAAATAGGGGGTAAAAATAGAACTTTTACACACTCAACAGTGCTTACAACATCATTTGGTAGTTTTGTATTACTAAGCTTTCCCAAGCTCATGTTGTTTTTACCACCGTAGGTTAGAAGAGATCTATCATGGTATAGTGACCGACATTAGTATTTGGAGTTCTCTCGACATTGCTTTTGGAGTACGGTACTGGTACAAATAGTGGGTATGTGTGTCGTATATTGTTTTACGATAGTGTTTGTAATATGTTTTATGAAATTACTATTATATGTTTAAATGATTTCCTAAAAGGGTATTGTTGAGCTCGATGGTCACAACCGAAATGCTTGCTAAGTGTGGAGAAGATTTGATATTTGGGTGTTTTTGTGGAAGCTAAAAATATAAGAAATGAACACAAGGATTTAGAGTGGTTCGGCTATCTAACCCAAAGCCTACATCCACTACCTTAGATTCCTAGTAAGGATTTCACCAAATTCACTAAGAATTATTCCCCTTTTCTAGGCTAAGGAGGCAACCTTTACAAATTGGTTAATCTTTCTACCCAAAGATTAACCAAGACACTCTTGTACAAAGAGAATTCAAAGCAAACAAGAAATCCCTCTAATAGGTATTTGTTTGCACAATTAAGCCCTCACCCAAAACCTAAACACTTGAGCAAATTTGACAATGTTTAGCTCACAAGTGTTGTCTATACAAGAAATGTACAATTAAGCTCTAAAGACAATCTTTCATCATAATGTTGTTGACAATTGATGCATTAACCATCTCTTGATGCTTGGAGGTCCCTTTTATACTCCTAGCCACCATAAATGCAGTTCTGTAGCTTGGCGTATTGATACCCTTGAATCCGTATCGATACGGCCCCGATAAGAAAATAGTTGTTGAGCACTTCAAGCTAGTGTGTATTGATACGCTTGGCTAGCGTATCGATACGGTCCTGCTATTTAAAAGACCGTTGGGGGTAGTTGGGCGTATCGGTACGCGATACAACCATATCGGTACGCGATACAACCATATCGGTACGCGAACTAGCCTTTGGGCAATTTAAAGCACACCGCATCGATACGGCAAAGCGTATCGGTACGGGTTTTGGCTACTGGAAAATCGCTGTAGTTAAAACCCTAAAGGGTATCGATACAATTTCACACCATATCAGTACGGTTACATTTAAAACATGGTTTTGACTCCTTTAAATACACTTTAAATCATTCCAAAGCCTTGTAAAACCCTTAAACATATTTTCAAGTTGTTTTTGACTAAAAACATATTTTTAATTCTTTTTAATTTAGTCCAAAACATTTTTCAATTATTATATCAAAACAATTAGTTCTCCATGTATTTTAAACAGAAGTTAATGTTACAGTTTAATAAGTGTTTTAAGGGGAGAATGTTTTCATGTGGATTTTTACTGTGGGTTGCTCTTGTGACCTTAATTTGACTTTCTAGGATTTGTGGTAACACATAGGCGTGTTTAGGGGTTACAGATTTAAACATAGCAACAGGGGGAAATGTTTCATCATAGTGTATGCCATAAATTTGACGAAATCCCTTAGCGACCAATCGCCCTTTGTATGTTTGTACAATTCTATCCATGTCGGTTTTCTTTTTGAAAATTAATTTGCACCCTATGGGTTTTATCCCTTCAGGTGGGTGAACCAAAGTCCGTACTTGGTTTTCTGACATGGAATCTATCTCGAATTTCATGGCTTCTAGCCATTTCTCGGAGTCTGGGCTCGCCACTGCTTCCTGATAAGACCTTAGCTCATCTTGGTCAATGAGGAGAGCATCTTCATGAAATGTGATGAGAAATACATATCTCTCATGCGCATTGTGTTCTCTCATAGATCTTCGCAGTGGTTGTGTTTCAAGAATGGTTGGATGTTCTTCAAATATTTGTGGAACTTGTAGTTGTTCAATCTCTGGTTCAGTGATCTGTGGTTGACTTTGAATTTCTTCAAGTTTAATATTTCTCACACATCCTTTTCTGAAAATAAATTCTCTCTAGAGGAAGACTCATGTTCGAGCAACAAACATTTTATTCTCAAATAGATTGAAGAAATAGTATCCTTTAATTTCTTTAGGATACCCTACAAAATTACATTTATGAGATTTGGGTTCGAGTTTTGTAGACATCTGATGTTTAACATAAGATTCGCATCCCCAAATTTTCATAAAAGACATACTAGGACGCTTCCCAATCCACATCTCATATGGTGCCTTTTGAACCGATTTAGATGGAACATGATTTAGTGTGAAAGAAGTTGTTTCTAGCGCGTGTCCCCAAAAAGAAGTTGGAAGATCAACATGACTCATCATTGACCGAATCATGTCTAACAATGTTCGATTTCTCCTTTCAGAGACTCTATTGTGTTGTAGAGTACCTGGAGGTGTAAGTTGTGAGACAATCCCACATCCTTTAAGAAGTTCATCAAACTCTAGGCTTAAGTTTTCTTCTCCTCGATCTGATCGAAGAGCTTTGATACTCTTTCTTAATTAGTTTTGTACTTCATTCTTAAATTCCTTAAACTTTTCAAGGGCTTCAGATTTATGATGCATTAGGTAAACGTACCCATATCTACTAAAGTCGTCAGTGAAAGTAATGAAGTATTGAAACCCTCATCTTGCTTGTGTATTCATCGGTCCACATACATCACTATGTATTAAACCTAATAAATCACTTGCTCGTTCGTTTTTACTATCAAACAGTGATTTGGTCATTTTTCCCATTAAGCAAGGTTCACATATTTCAAATTGCTCGAGAACAAAAGAATCCAAAAATCCATCTTGATGAAGTTTTGATGTGTTTCTCACTTATATGACCCAAGCGACAATGTCAGAGATAAGTTTGATTAGAGTCATTTGTTTTTTATCTTTTCGTATTTATATTATATATGGAATTGTCTTGATCTAAGATATAGAGGCCATTGATTAATTGAGTCATACCATAAAAAACATTACTGAGGGAAAAAGAACAACTATTATTCTTAATAATAATCTCAAACCCAATCTTGTCCAAACAAGAAATTGAAATAATGTTTTTAGTCAAACTAGCCACGAAATAGTAATCCTTTAAATCTAAAACAAGTCCACTAGGTAATGACAAAGTATATGTTCCTAAAGCTAATGCGGCAACTCTTGCTCCATTTCCCACTCGTAGGTCCACATCTCCTTTTTGCTAATTTTCTACTCCTTTTTATTCCATGTATAGAAGTAGAAATGTGTGAACCACAACCGGTATCTAATACCCAAGAAGTATATGTTGATATATTAATATCAATAACATAAATACTTGATTTGGACTGTCCATTTTCTCTTGCCTTCTTGATGTCCTCAAGGTAGACATGGCAGTTTCTCTTCCAATGGCCAACATTGTTGCAATAGAAACACTTTCCTTCTTTTGCAACTCCTCCTTTGGGTTTCAATGCAACGTTTTCTTTATTGGGCTTTGGCTTTGCCATGGCGTTGGGCTTTCCTTTTCTGTTATCCTTTCGGACCATCAGAATAGGTTTGCAGCTAACCTTTTTCATGTTGTTCTCTGTTATTCTTAACAGACCAAGCAATTGGGGCAATGATTTTTTAATTTCATTCAGATTGAAATTAAGAACAAACTGATTAAAACTATTCTACAATGATTGCAGGATAACATTAGTAGCCAATCCAACACTTGGAGGGAAGCCCAATTTTTCAAGGGTCTAAATATACCCTATCATTTTGAGAACATGAGTTCCCATTGGAGTTCCATCCACCATTTTGCATCAAAACAAAGCCTTAGAGGTCTCATACCTTTCTTGGTGAGCTTGCCCCTCATATAATTCTTTGAGACGTTTCCTCATGTTACTTCTGAAGCTCATGGGTCATGGTCGCAAGCATCAAGCATTCGACATCTACCATGTCATTTGAGTATTTCTCAAAGGCTTCTATTTCATCTTGGAGGAATCATTTGCTGGCTTTTTAGGGATTGGTTCTTCGATGATTTTCAGTTTCTGTTCTTGCTTAAGGATAATCTTTAAGTTACGAAATCAATTAAGGAAGTTCAAGCCATTCAATTTGTCCTTCTCAAGGACAGATCGCAATCATAATGTGTTTGAGTTTGCCATAAAATCTACAATGATAAAATATGATTTATAAGTACATTTTATCATGTTTATAAAGAAATTACATTTCCACTATTAAAAACCCTCAAAATTGAAAAAACTTACTAAAAGTAGTTCTAGTGGGTAAGGATCCATATTTCATTTCATCCTAGGTCAGCTTTGGCTTTACTCCTATAAGTCAATTATATAGGTAAGCAACATTTGCTAAATACATCTCATGTAATTCCTATATTTGGTGAACAACTATTGTTCCTAATCATCTCATGATTATCTAAATTATTAGTCTTTAGGTTTCTAATCTCATTAGAACAACCTAGTTTAACCAATATTACAACCAGTGAATATCACTTGCTTATTCTTCGCGATTAACCAAGACAGATCTAAGTATTTTTCTTTGGCAAAACCTACATAGTACCGATCGAGGTTTTAACGAGAGCTAATATTGTATGACTAATTTTAGTTAAATATGGAGGGTTTTTTTGTTATATTAATCTCACCATTCTATTATGATCTAATCAGTTACCATCAAGCTAAAAACATACATTGTATTACATACATGTAAAGCAGTAAATATAAATGCAATGGTTATAGCCCTTAAAACTAAGGTGGCTCATCTCAAGCCAATGGGAGAACCAGAATTACTAAAGATGAAACTTGCTTCTTAAGCACCTAATCCACCTTTGATCGGCCCATCAGTCTGCTCCTTTGGTCCACACTTTCTCCGTAAATATTATAATTTTTTTTTTCAGAAACTCATTTTACATACGAGTGAATAAGATGAGAAGAGAATTACAATAGAAGAAAGAAAGACACGACACGCAAGTCGTATTTATATAAAACAAAATAAATAGGCTATTGGTCTATAACCATGCATTTCAAACATCGTGCATATCAAACATAACAACGATGCGGTTTATTATTGAGGTCTTAACAGATTGTCCCTACGCATGGGTCAAGGGGTTAACGCTTAACATCCAAAAACCGTAACATATCCATGACTAACTCTTTAATCACTTGGAACAATCAATTTAATTTATTTAGATTAGACGTGAATCAATTTAAAGCATGGAGATGTCATATATTTGTCAAAAATCGAATAAACTCTAATCTAATAACATACATCTCATAATAAAGCATCATCCAATTCCAAGTATTTAAGTCTGAATTCGTATCATACAAGTGGCTCTGGTACCACTATAGGGCAACGTCGGTACACCTCATGGCACAGCGAAAAAATTATCCGGCGATTACCTCCAGAGATCCATGTGCGAGGAACGAATTCGGGGTAAAAGGGATGAAATGTTGCCTTAATAAATCTGGAAATATGCAGGGAGTATAGGAGAATCCAAATCGATTTCAAGTCATCAAAATCGCGTTTCGACCTCTGCGCAGTCCACCCGAACGAAACGAACAATATTTTTTCTTCTCTACTATTAGAGAGGTTTTTCGAATAGGCATATATCTAAAAACCCAATTCTAATTAAATTTGGATTCATTAAATATACAATTTATTTAACTGAATATAATTAAATATGTAGAATCTGATTCTACTTTAATTCGGATTCATTAAATATACAATATATTTAACCGAATATAATTAAATATGTAGAATTTGATTATACTTTAATTAGGTTTTTTAGATATATATATATATATATATATATATATATATATATATATATATATTGTAATAGTATTTGATAAGTACAATAATTATCTAGTATTAAAATACATATATAAACGAGATTACTATAATTACAATAATTTCGTTTTAATAATTATTATGTGTACAACAAGTTTGTGCACATGTTATTTAGTCGATATTTGTTCGTTTCAGTCATAGGGTGTGACCCTTGTAGGTTCATGTAACGTTAGTAGTAATATCTAGAATAATTATAATATTACAAGCAATGAGTGGCATCTAGCAATACATCATTGCTACCTAAGTTACATGAAGTCGTGGTTCGACTTTACCTTTTTCCGTGATTAACTTATTTTATGTTTTACATTCTTTTGTCCTTATATCTAGATCGGACACAAGTCATGGATTAGTCACACTTGTATAGTCCATCTAATATTTCTTGATATCTTGAGTAGACTATTATAAACGAATAACTATGATATCTCATATCAATTTATTCGAGCATGGTCATACATTTTCTAGTCTTACTCAATCAAGTGGCCTATGATAATACTCCTATTATGTAGGAGAGACAAATCTTATCTTGATCAACCATATTTCGCTACATAGATTGTGACATATCTAATTTCAGTCTTTATAGTGTAGTCAATTACAACACACGTTTGACCGTATCAAAATATGTCACTCACGATGTTGAAATGATATTGATCTCAAGTTTGATGATCATACATGTATTTATCGCCATGAGTAATGTCGTGACTGTCACATAATAATCCAAGAAACATGCTCATAGCAGGTCAGTCCAGTATGTCGTTCTCTAACACATACTTATGTATTGATTTTGACATCTCCATGTCAATGACAACGCTTTGTCATCAATCAACTACATATTAGTCTTGATATATTATTGTTGTTCATACCCACAATAATACTCAACTAAGGACATTCAAGAATAACTATATTATTCTAAGGACTTTATTAAAGTTCAGTTTATTTATAAATGCACAGAATAAGACTGAAATAATAATAATAGCTTTATATTAATAAACAAGATAAAATAAGTATGTTTTTTTACAACCATTTCATGATTGATCTTTGGTCATTCTCCAACATCTATCACTTTCAATAATCCATTTGACCCACGATTTTTGACGCCATTCTCTCTCTTCCCTTCGCAGTAGGTCCCAAATTCTGGTACGTAGCATGTTGATTTCTCACCCGACTTCCTTATCAGAAGAAGGTTGTGATTCCATAACGTTAATCCTCATATCGGAATCTTCAATCTGGTGATGCAAGCTCTTCACCCAAGCTTTGTTCAGCCACCCCTTGATTGCGCACTTAGATCCTTTGAGGACGTTGCCAATGCCTGACCCTCTAAGCCTGTTGCAAGTCAAAGCAATTAAATCGTTGAAGTTCGAGTCTTCCATCCAATGGTTAAAGAAGTTGAAAGGCCTAGGACCAGAGATGAATTTTCCTACACACAGAAAGAGAGGATTATGATCAGATATAGACTTTGGTAGAACATGAAGGCATAAGCCTGGCAAAACTTGCAATAATTCTGGTGACACCATGATTCTATCAAGTCGGCACATGGTAATTCGCTCTCTAAAATTGCTTCATGTGAATCTTCCCCCAATTAATGGCAAGTCCATAAAACCATTATTATCTTGCCAACCTTAATTGTTATTAAAAATATTATGTTGTCATGCGTTAAAATTGTAAAAAAAATGTCAATTCATTTATTAAAGTAAACAAACAAAAATATAAATGTTATATTAGAAAAAGAATATCAGATTTAAATATCAAATAATATATTAAGCTAAAAGTATAGGTAAAGTTATGTCATTTGAGAAATTGATGTGAAATTTAAAAAACAAATGTTTCAGAGCAAGTATTTTTGGTGGGTTGATCAAGTTGCTCATTTATGTTTCCTCATATTCCCTTAGGTGATGAGTTCTAGATTCATTCGAAGTATTCCCCTTTCTTTCCTTAGAATTTTTGTTTCCCTCTCCTCTAAGTAGGATTATGATTAGACTTATATATATATATATATATATATATATATATATATATATATATATATATATATATATATATATATAAACAAGAGTTCTGTGACATTAAAACATGATTTCAAGATTAGTTTGGATAGTGAGTGATTAAGGAATGTCAAAGAAAACAAGAAAAAAAAAAGTTGAAAGGGAAGAAAATGGAAAGAAATCAGGGTGAAGAGTTTATAAATTATTTGTAACGACTCGAATATTGGGTTAGCAATCAGGTCTTGGACCTAGGCTATGGGCCATTATTTTTGGGGTTTAAGTTTTGGGCCTTTAGCCCAAATCCAAATGGTAGGTTTGGACCTTATAGTAAATGGATAAATAAAACAAAAGAAAAGAAAAAAGATTTTAAAATAAAGGTGTTGGTGATTTGATAAGGAGAGAGAAGGAAGAAAAGAAAGGGGATATTTTGGGAAAGAGAGAAAAAGAAAAAAATGAGAGAAAAAATAAGGGGAGGTTTTGAACCTCGATCTACGGTCGTCGGAGCCACAGTGCACGACATCGTCGGCGTCATTGAAAAGGTCTCACCGAGACGAGTCCAACGATGGTTATCTCGCCGCTGTCTGAGCCGCCGTTCGCTAGAGTGAAGAGAAAGAAGAATCGGGGAAACTCGTTCAGCACGTTCCGGTCGTCACTACCGTAAACGGAGGCCACCATCGAAACTAGCGGTCGAAGAACACCAAGACTGGAGCTCGCCGCCGTCCGGCCACCGGTGGGCCTCCCACGCGCCGTAAGCGAGAGTGGGCGTGAGCCTGGCCTGGCAGGTGCACGCTGCTTGTGTGCACCGCGCCGCACAGAATAACTGCTCGCAGGTGCACCTTACCTCTCGTACACTCGCCCGCACCATATCCCGTGCCTAGGGGTGTACACTGCATACTATGTGATTGACCGCACCAGATCACCAAGGTTGACCAGAGTTGACCAGTCGTTGACTTTTTCTAAGGACCCTACCCGGGGGTTTCTCGACGTTCCGGATATATTGGCGCAATCCATTTCACCAAATTCGAGCCAAGTAAGATATTTTTACACATTTGAATTTTTGAATTGAATAGGAGGATGCATGAATTAATATAGTTTTGTATTCGTTGGCATACAAGGATTATTCGGGATTTTCGAATGGATTGATGTGATTCGATTGAAACTTTGTAATGGATGAATAATGGTTATATTCGAATAAATGAGTATAAGTCGGTAAGCAATGTTAATTGAGTAAACGTGTTAGTACATTACTAACTCTTGTGTGTTTAAGGAACTCATAAAAATAGTATGTGTGGTAGGATTTGGGTGTTGAGGTTGTGTTTGAAAGCATGGAACTTTACAATGGTAAAACCCAAAATTAATGTTTTAGAGTGTAAAACGAGTAGGAAATCACTTAATATGCTTATCATAACATGAAGGACCAACTTGGGGGTTTAACGGTAGGAATTGTATTTAAATAGCTGGTGAATTGATGTGGTTACCTTTGGTGCAAAAGATGCCAAATGTTATGAAATGAATAAAACATGACAAAAATTGGGGTATCCAAGGAATCTATCCCTCGATAAAAAGGATCGATCCCTTGGATCCCAGTAGCAAACCAAAATGACCTCCCAGAAATTTAGTTGAAAAGGATCGATCCCCTAATAAAAGGGATCAATCCCTTGAAATTAAAAAGTGTACAATTTAGTTCTTGAGTCGTGTATCGGTGCGCGCAATAGCAATTTGATCAATATTTTCGACTTTGAGTTCAAGGTAAAAGGTCCTAAGGGGTCTCCTGATGTATAAAATGAATTGTATAATCGAAAGTAAGGAAATCTAATTCCGTATGGAAATTGAATGAGAACTTAAACAAGTTTAAGCGTTGTGAAAACTAGGTGATGTTAAAGCAAATGTTGAAATGATTTGGTATTGTATGAATGTTATGTGAATAATTGTTGAAGGGATCTAAATGCCCAATGCGCGATCCGAGGCTATGTGATTCTGGATCATATGTGTTTTAGGGTGCTTGATCTGAGGCTTAGTTGGACCGGATGACACTTGAGTTATTTTGGGGTACTTGATTCGAGGCTTAGTGATTTTCGGATCACACCCGAGTGTGTTTGGGAGTTCAATCTGAGGCTTAGTGATGGTCGGGGCTCTCCCGAGTGTGAGTTCTAAGCTAGGTGACACCGGGCCACACTTAAAGTGATTTTATGTGAAATATTGATATGTTATTTTTTAACTGAGCCATGAGCTCATTTAATGCCATGTGTTTAGGCGAATAGTGGTAGCGCCACGTGTTTATTTATCTATCCTTATTGATCGTACTAGTTTAAATGCTTATGTTTATGATTAGCATGAAATATAGTAGAGTAAATGTCTACCAATGAGCTTTGTATGTAACCCCCTCGCCCCGGTATGGTTGGTTGACCGGTTCGAGTAGGCTACACGGGGGAAAACCGGTGTGAAACCCGTTAAGGTTCCACCTCGGTTAACAACCCTAAAAATTTCTTTTAATTAAATCTTCTCTAAAGGCACGTTTAAATCCTATGTGATCACGATAGCGGAATACGACATGAAATAAAAGCAACCAAGCCCAAACAACATGCATAGGCATCAATATAGCAACCTAGCTAGCAAGACAAGAGTCAATAATATGGCATCTTACATCATATTGAGCCCAACAATATAGATCAATTATCTCAACATCATAAACATATGAACAAGTACATTGGCCACTATTAGTTTACTCGGATGTGCGGATTTACTCTCAACAACAACATTACCTCGGTGGGATTACACTCATCACCGGACCTTGCATGGGTGGGATTCCACTCATCACCACATGCCCTACGGATGGGATTCCACTCATCATCACGTATATATAATAAATTTTTGGTGGAATATTACCTCACCGTACTCCTCCTTGATGACTCAACGCCATCAAGGCCACGCGCGAATTTGACTCAAACGTGTGCACATTAATCCTAATGATTGATCATTTACACCTGGTAAGTTAACTAGTGCCAATTACCTTTAAGCCACATCCCATCAATCATCATTTATATCATTCAACCATCATCACACACAACAATGTATACACATACAAAGTCAATTCATACTTCACAAGATCAATATAGGCATAGGCATCTAAAGCATCATTAACAACCAAGAAGTTAAACTACCAATTTAACTTCTACCTTGGAATGGTCTTCCAAACTCATTCCAATACCTCCACTACACACACTTGAACCAACTTTAAAACAAATTTAAAGTTTTACTCACCACCCTTCCTTAGCAAACCAAGCAAGCAAGTCAAGCCTCTTCAATCCCCGGATTCGGTCCCGATCATTCTCCGATGTTTCCTCTTGCATCTAACCAATTAAAACACAAATATTACTCACCAATTCAATGCTATACTCAGTCACAAACCCAACTCACAAACACATGTCAAAGCTTCACAAATTCAAACCCCAAACTAACCACAAAACTTCCATTTTCGTGCTCCCCAAATACCCAGCTGAAAACTATAATCTCCAACACCCAAATGACATCTAAAAGCTTCCAAAACAGTTCCCTAATAACCCTATACCATCAGCCCTTCAACTCAACCCTAAAACACACCAAAAACTCAATTTTTGACACTTAGAAAAATGCCCAAAGACCCACTTCGGGATTTTTCCCAAATCCATCCATTTTAAGATATTAAGTGTCTTTAGGTGAGATTAATTCAAAACCCAACTCAAAAAATCAAAAACAAATGAAAACCCCATTAAAAATCCAAACTTCCCTTAAACTTGAAAAATGAAAATATGGATAGTTTTGAAATTTAAGACCATGAGAATGATGGGGAAGATAAGGAGAGTTGAGAAATGAGATTACGTTTGAAAAAGCTCTTGATTTGAGGAAGAGATTGAATGGAATAGTGAACTTGAGGTTTAGAGAGGGTTTGGGGCTTTCTAACGTTGGAAAGCAAAAAGGGGAGGAAGACAACTATTTTTTTTTGTTCTTTTTTATTCAAAAAGATGGTCTTTCACATTTCACTTTAATTACAAAAATGACATTCCTTAAATTTTAAATCTCATTTAAATCAAAACTAAGGTCCAATTAAATTAAATCGGTTTTGATGACTCGAACCACACACACGCCTAACTTCTAACCCCAAAATACGGGTGTTACAACTCTCCCCACTTAAGGAATTTCATCCCCGAAATTACCTGACTGAAAGAGATAAGGAAACTGCCTTTCCATATCCTCCTTCCTCTCCCAAGTGGCCTCATCCACCCCTCGACGTTGCCACCACACTTTCACTAACTCAATCGATCTACCCCGCAACACCTTACTGTCAGAAGCTAGGATCTCAACTGGTTCTTTCTCATAAGTCAAATCTGGATTCAATTCAATCTCTTCTACTGGCATAACATGTGATGGATCTGACCTATACTTACGAAGCATCGAAACATGAAATACATCGTGTATCTTCTCTAGCTCGGATGGCAAACGCAACTGATAAGCAACTGGACCAACCCTCTTCACAATCTCATACGGTCCTATGTACCTCGGACTCAACTTCCCCTTTCGGCAAAATCTCATTACTTTCTTCCACGGAGACACCTTTAAGAACACCTTCTCACCCACTAAGAACTCAACTTCCTTCCTCTTCAAGTCGACATAGGACTTCTGCCTATCCGAAGCATCCTTTAAGCGGTCGCAAAACAATTTCACTTTATCGGTGGTCCCCTTAAGCAAGTCCGGCATGGGTAACAACTTATGTCCCACTTCGGCCCAACAAACTGGAGTTCTACACTTTCTACCATACAAGGCCTCATACGGAGCCATCTGAATGCTCGACTGAAAACTATTATTGTAAGCAAACTCAACTAGAGGCAAATGCTTCTCCCATGTACCCTGAAAATCAATGATGCAACAACGCAACATATCCTCTAAGATTTGTATAACTCTCTCTGACTAACCATCTGACTGAGGATGATAAGACGTGCTGAAATTCAAACGGGTACCCAAGGTTGTATGCAGAAACTCCCGAAATCGAGCTGTAAACCTCGGATCTCTATCAAACATAATGGACTTCGGCACACCATGCAGTCTAACAATCTCACCAATATACAGATCGGCCAATCTATCTAATGTATAAGTCGTATTGACTGCCAAGAAGTGAGCACACTTCGTGAAACGATCTACTATAACCCAAACTGAGTTCTTCTTCGTAGGAGTCAAAGGCAAACCCGAAACAAAATCCATGGTAATGTTCTCTCATTTTCATTCCGGAATTCTCAACGGTTGCAACAACCCTGAGGGAACCTGATGTTCCGCCTTCACTCTCTGACACACCATACACTTACTCACGAAGTCGACCACATCTCTCTTCAAACCAACCCAAAAGTACTCATTCTTCAAATCACGATACATCTTCGTACTTCCAGGATGTATAGCAAAAGGACTACTGTGTGCTTCAATCAAGATCGTACGTCTCAAGTCACTGTCTTCTAGCACAACTATCCTATTTTTGAAACACAAGACTCCATCGGTACTGAAACTGTAGTCTGAAGGTCTACCCTCGGCTACATCTTGCACGTGAGGTGCCAAAGATCTATCTAAGAGTTGCTTCTCCCTAATCAACTGACCTAGAGTAGGTCTAACCTGAAGCTCGGCTACCAAGCCACCATCTCCGGACAAGCTCAATCTAGCAAACATGGCTCTCAAATCTACAGCTACCTTTCTACTCAAAGCATCAGCCACTACATTGGCCTTACCCGGATGGTACTCAATCGTAAGATCATAGTCTTTTAGCAACTCTAACCACCTACGCTGTCTGAGATTCAAATCTCGTTGAGTCATGATGTACTTCAAACTCTTGTGATCCCTGTACACTGTGCATTTCTCACCGTACAAATAATGTCTCCAAATCTTCAAAGCAAACACAATTGCAATTAACTCTATGTCATGGGTCGGATAGTTGCGCTCGTGAGTCTTCAACTGTCTTGAGGCATAAGCCACTACTCTCTTGTCTTGCATGAGAACACAACCTAGGCCTACATAGGAAGCATCACTGTAAACCACATATTCTTTCCCATACTCTGGCTGAATCAAGATCGGTGCTTGGGTCAAAGCTTCTTTCAATTTCTCAAAGGCTCTCTGTCTTGCATCTGTCCACTCAAACTGAACACTCTTCTGAAGCAATTGTGTCAATGGAGCGGCTAACTTCGAGAAACCTTCTACGAATCTTCTATAGTATCCAGCTAAGCCTAGAAAGCTATGAACTTCTGTTACTGATTTCGGTTGCTTCCACTCTACAATAGCCTCTATTTTCTTCGGATCAACTCTAATCCCATCGACAGACACTACATGTCCTAGGAAGACTACCTCTCGGATCCAAAACTCACACTTGCTCAACTTCGCATACAATTGATTATCTAACAAAGTCTTCAAAACTAGTCTCAAGTGTCGGTCGTGGTCTTCCTCGGTACGTGAATACACCAAGATGTCATCTATAAAAACAACTACGAACTGATCTAAATACTGATGGAAGATCTTATTCATCATATCCATGAAAGCAGCCGGTGCGTTAGTCAACCCAAAAGGCATGACTAAAAACTCATAGTGACCATACCTAGTTCTAAAGGCCGTCTTCGGTACATCAACCTCTCTTACCTTTAGCTGGTATTAACCTGATCTCAAGTCAATCTTCAAAAAGATTGATGCGCCTCTCAACTGGTCAAACAAATCATCAATTCTCGGCAATGGATACTTGTTCTTCACCGTTAACTTATTCAACTGTCTGTAATCTATACACATTCTTATGCTTCCATCTTTCTTCTTCACAAACAAAACTAGTGCACCCCAAGGCGAAGAACTAGGTCGAATAAAGCCTCTATCTGTCAACTCTTGCAACTGAGTCTTTAACTCTTTCAGTTCTTTCGGTGCCATGCGATACGGAGCAATCGAAACAGGAGCTGAATCCGAATAAATCTCTATAGTAAACTCTACCTCTCTATCAGGTGGTAAACCCGGCAACTCTTCCGGAAACACACTAGGAAAGTCACACACTGTCCGGATGTCTTGAGGTCTAATCTCACTCATGTTTGGATTCATCACATAGGCCAAATATGCATCACAACCCATCTCAACTAACCTCTTAGCCTCTAGGACTGAAACTACATTGGATAAGAATTTCACGTTCTCACCCACCACCACTATCTCATAATCATCTGTGAGTCTCAAAGAAATCCTCTTAGTCTCAAAGTTTATCCTAGCTCTATGCTCAGTGAGCCAATCCGTACCCAGAACCACATCAAAACCATAAAATGGTAGTTCCATCATATCCACTGGAAACACATGTCCCTGAACCATCAACGGACACCTTCTGTACATCTTTCTAACTACTACCGTGTCCCCGAAGGAACTAGTAACACTAACTCGTACCTCTAATATTTCATAAGGCAATTTCTACAACTTTGCATGCTCACTCAGTATATAAGAATGTGTAGACCCGGAGTCAATCAAAGAAAGCAAACCCAAAGACTGTATCGAGAAGTTACCTGCGATCACATCCGTGTCATGCTGATCCCCACGCTGAGCGTAAACTCTGGCCTGACCTCCGCCCTCTGGCTGGACTGCAACTACATGTGCTATGTTCCTCCGGCCATCATTTCTCGGCTGGAAGTTACCTCTACTGCGCCCGCGGCCTCTCTGAAAGTCATTGGCTCTAGCAGAAGGCTGAGCTGGTGCTTGTCCCACCTGATGTGGACAGTCACACCTAATATAATCCCTAGCTCTACAACCCCAACACGAGTGGAAGTTCCCCCAACACTCATCGGTGTGGCTCCTCCCGCAACTAGCACACGTGGGCAACCTCCCACCGGTTCTCTGGCCCTGTTGGCCCCTACCGTGGTTACCTCCACCACGTCTATGGTCATAATGGTTCCGGTTGTCCCGATGCCTCTTGGCATCACCTCTATCAAAGTCACTAGATCTCTTACCAGAATTAGAACCACCAGATCATTTGGTCAAGCCCAAACTGTACTCTAAGTCCTTGGCACTCGCGACCAAGACATCAAAATCTGTGTAGTCCGAAGCTAGAGTGTACCTCTTTATTTCCTCATTCAACCCATAACGGAAACGGTTACAATGTTCCCGTTCAGTAGGAACAAGCTCAGAAGCATATTGACTCAGCCTGACAAATCTGATCTCATAGTCTGTCACAGTCATACTCCCCTGAAGTAAAGCCATAAATTCCCTCTTCTTCTCATCGAGATATCGAGGACCCAGATACTTCTTACGGAATGCTGACTCAAAGAACTCCCAAGTGATCTCAGCCTCTTCCATACCCGTGGTGATGGTGACCCACCAAGTGTAGGCATCACCCTGAAGCAAAGACTCAACACACCCTAACTTGCGTCCCCCGGTACATCCCATCTGCGACAAGATACGGACGATCTTCTCTAACCACATCTCAGACCTCTCTAGTGTCGACCCTCTGAACTCTTCACCTCCCAAACTGCGGAGTCTCTCTAATGGAAAACCAGTACCCTCTCCCTAGGGTTGTGCCGCTGCCTGACCCCCATCCACTGTAGCCTGGAAAGCCCCGGCTATCGCCTGAACTAAGGGAGCTAAATCAATTACGGTCGGTCCTTGGCCTACTTGAGGTCCAACACCCTCGGCTCCCGCCTCACCTCCCTCTTGATGAGGAGGAGATGGAGGAGGTTGAGGAGCATGTGCCCCACCAATCTGCTCAATCCCCGGAGCTTGTGCCCGTGATTCCGGCTGAACCATCCTAGGCCTCCCTCGTGGTCTCATAGTACAGCTAGCAAGATTATAACTACAACAAACAACAGATAAGGATTAAGTTAGCAAAGTCAAGGGTTCAACTGTGCTCAAGTACTTTCCTTTACAAAACCGTTTTAAATTAAGTAATAGTAGCAATGGGCACTCGACACTACACCAAATGCAACAATTCATGCTTCCAAACACCGTATGAACGATCAAACAACAAGAATTCATGGCAAAGCACACACCAAGACATAACAATTGCTTAACACATTAAACTTACCTCACTTACCTGCCCGAGGTCTCGGTAACCTCAGGCTCTGATACCAACAAATGTAAGCCCTCGCCCCGGTCGGAATGGTTGACCGGTTCGAGTAGGCTATACGGGGAAAACCGATGTGAAACCCGTTAAGGTTCCACCTCGGTTAACAACCCTAAAAATTTCTTTTAATTAAATCTTCTCTAAAGGTACGTTTAAATCCTATGTGATCACAACAGCGGAATACGACATGAAATAAAAGCAACCAAGCCCAAACAACATGCATAGGCATCAATATAGCAACCTAGCTAGCAAGACAAGGGTCAATAATATGGCATCTTACATCATATTGAGCCCAACAATATAGATCAATTATCTCAACATCATAAACATATGAACAAGTACATTGGCCACTATTACTTTACTCAGATGTGCGGATTTACTCTCAACAACAACATTACCTCAGTGGGATTACACTCATCACCGGACCTTGCATGGGTGGGATTCCACTCATCACCACATGCCCTACGGATGGGATTCCACTCATCATCACGTATATATAAATAGATTTCTGGTGGAATATTACCTCACCGTACTCCTCCTTGATGACTCAACGCCATCAAGGCCACGCGGAAATTTGACTCAAACGTGTGCACACTAATCCTAATGATCGATCATTTACACCCGGTAAGTTAACTAGTGACAATTACCTTTAAGCCACATCCCATCAATCATCATTTATATCATTCAACCATCATCACACACAACAATGTATACACATACAAAGTCAATTCATACTTCACAAGATCAATATAGGCAGAGGCATCTAAAGCATCATTAACAACCAAGAAGTTAAACTACCAATTTAACTTCTACCTTGGAATGGTCTACCAAACTCATTCCAATACCTCTACACACACTTGAACCAACTTTAAAACAAATTTAAAGTTTTACTCACCACCCTTCCTTAGCAAACCAAGCAAGCAAGTCAAGCCTCTTCAATCCCCGGATTCGGTCCCGATCCTTCTCTGATGTTTCCTCTTGCTTCTAACCAATCAATACACAAATATTACTCACCAATTCAATGCTATACTCAGTCACAAACCCAACTCACAAACATATGCCAAAGCTTCACAAATTCAAACCCCAAACTAACCACAAAACTTCCATTTTCGTGCTCCCCAAATACCCAGCTGAAAACTATAATTTCCAACACCCAAATGACATCTAAAAGCTTCCAAAATAGCTCCCTAATAACCATATACCATCAGCCCTTCAACCCAACCCTAAAACACACCAAAAACTCAATTTTTGACACTTAGAAAAATGCCCCAAAGACCCACTTCGAGATTTTTCCCAAATCCATCCATTTTAAGATATTAAGTGTCTTTAGGTGAGATTAATTCAAACCCAACTCAACAAATCAAAAACAAATGAAAAACCCATTAAAAATCCAAACTTTCCTTAAACTTGAAAAATGCAAATATGGATAGTTTTGAAATTTAAGACCATGAGAATGATGGGGAAGATGAGGAGAGTTGAGAAATGAGATTACCTTTGAAAAAGCTCTTGATTTAGGGAAGAGATTGAATGGAATAGTGAACTTGAGGTTTAGAGAGGGTTTGGGGCTTTCTAACGTTGGAAAGCAAAAAGGGGAGGAAGACAACTATTTTTTTGTTCTTTTTTATTCAAAAAGATGGTCTTCCACATTTCACTTTAATTACAAAAATGCCATTCCTTAAATTTTAAATCTCATTTAAATCAAAACTAAGGTCCAATTGAATTAAATCGGTTTTGATGACTCGAACCACACACACTCCTAACCCCAAAATACGGGTGTTACATTGTAAGCTCGGCGCTCGGAATCGTTATTTCTGTGCGTAGGTTGATCGCTGGATCGTGGGTCATAACGGCCCGGGTTTGGGGGCAAAAGATAATCGGGTTTGGTTAAACCGGTTTGGGTTAAATTTAATTGAGAAAAAACATTTTTATTGAACTAAAAAGGGGTTTTAATGAAAAAGAGTAAAAAGTGAAATTTGGAATTTTTAATAGGGGTTTCTTTTTTAAAAAAATATCATCATCTTCTCCAAGTTTTCCTTTTCACGTTACTTTACAAAAAAACCCACCATTGTTACTATTCCATTGCTCCAACCTTCACCATAAACAAGTTTTCAAGGTAAGCTCTCCTTTGTTTTGATTTTTGGTTTCCTTAAGATTGTTATTAGATAAATTTTCCTTAAAACCCATTGTTTAAAGCTATTTCAAAAATTCCTTGAGTTTGAAAAAGAGTAAAATGAAAGGATTTTCGTTTGGGTCTTTTGATGCCATGTTTAAGGGTGTTTTAATTTTGTTTTGGTGTCCTAAAAATGCTAAAATAGTGGCTAATAGTAGGAAACCCGAAACTAGTAAAAAATAGGGGTTTTTGGAGTTGAAAATGTGGGTTTTTGGATTGTTCTTGTGAGGAACCTTGAGCTGATGGTTTGTACACTTTGGGCAAGTATTGTGGATGCTTAAAAAGTAGTTTTGATGGTGAAATTGTTGGGTTTGGGCTGCTAGTTGTTTTGGGTCGTTTTGATGGTAGTTCATGGTGTTTCGGGTAGGAATCGAGTTGGTTTTGCTGATGATTGATGAGTTTTTGTGTTGCTAAAAGTTTGGGGGTTCGTTTTGGGTCTAATGCATCATTTTGAATTAGCTAGAAACAAGGGAAACGAGTTTGGGTTCTTTGGACGTGAGATCGGGTAGTTCGGAGGCTTGAATCGGTGTTTCAGCAAACGTTTTGGTCATATCGGTGAGTGGAAATATTTTTGAGAGTTTAGGTTGAGCTTGAAAGGCCAACTTAAGCTCGAGAGTAAGTGTTTAAAGTTCACGTTTTACTTTTCCGGAATTTCCTTTTTAAGCTTGTTATGCTTTGTTGATATGAAATGATTGTGTGAAATCGATTTTATGAATGTGGTATTACTATGTTAGTTTATGTGATGGTTGAGTATTGGAAAATATGTGAGTCTTACCGGGTATAATTGGTCGACCATAGGATTAGAGTGCATTTGTAAAATTCGTGCGTGGCCCTAGTGATGTAAGATGCCATTAGAGATGAGTACGGTGATGTAAGATACCACCAGAAGCTTTATTGTAGACCTTGGTGATGTAAGATGCCATCGTGAGTCTTGTTGTTCTTATAGATTCGGTGATATAAGATGACATCGAGTCCAATCTGTGTATCAAAGTAATGTAACCACAATTGCCATTATACTCTTGTGTTGGAAAGTTGAATGTTAACTTGGTGAATATTGAGAGTCATGCCATGTTGTTTATGTTGTTGCATTGCTTGATGTAAGATGCAAAGCATGTGTAAGATTGTTGATATTTATGTTGGTGAAATTCATGCTTGTTGCCTTGTATTTAATTTATCAATGGTTTTGCTAAAAACTACATTTTTGCTGTTGTGGTTTTGAGCACCGCTCACTAAGCTTTATGTTTACGCGCTCCTTTCCAACAATGCAGATCGTTAGTGTTTTGGGAAGCAAAGGAAGGCGAGGGAAAGGTTCCGGTGATCGTAGCTTAAGCTCATGTTTGGATTTTAAGTTGTAATAATGATTTTGCAATGGGAATACTTGTTTTGTCTTTAGCGAGGTTGTTGTAAACTCCCATGTGTTAGACCATATTGCTACATGTTTTAAATGTTAATACCATGCTATATGGAGGCTTGTTTAGGCTTTTGGTTATTTGACATGTGATTTGGCTTGTTGGTGTTTTGGAGCTAAGTGTTCTTATGAGCTTTTGAGGTTGAGACCCATGTTTGTGTGTATGCATGTTTTGAAGCCTGTCTTTAGGGTGTTTAGCCTCTAGATTGTTTGCTTAATGTATTGCCATGAGGTTTGTGATCTTTCGGGGTAAGTTTAGGAACGTTTGGGGATGCCAAAATGTATTTTCTGGCCAATCTGTGCCCAGGCGTTTCGGAACGTCTGGTATTGTTTCGGAACGGCCAAGCTTTTGGGGCACCCGTATCGGAACGGGGGTGGTTCCTTTTCGGTACGTTTTGCCACTAGAGGCTCCCATTTCGGAACCATGAGGAACCGTTCCGGAATGGCCTTATCTTTACTTTTTGATATGAACCCGTGTTTCGAAACGGGCTGTCTTGTTCCGAAACAGAGGTAGTTAAAGTGGTTAAAAGGGCATCTTTGAAGGTTTCCAAATGTTACACTTTAGTCCCTAATGCTCGTATGCTTCCTAATTGAGTTTATATGCATTGTTTTGAGTTGGTTTTGTCTCGGGTGCTCGTAACTTGACTAATAAATTATTTGGTAAGGTTAAGTTACCTTTTTGCCCCTTACTTGGTGTGGTTTTGCAAAATGGTCCTTCGTGACTATTTGTCTCCAATTGGACATCTGCTTAATGTCCCATTGAGACGATGTTTCTTCCTCTATGACCCCTTAACACCATAGGACCGTTAAATTGCATTTAGATAAGATAAATTTTAAATTTAGGGTTTTTAATCGGAGGGAAATTCTTATATTTTTCTCCGGTTATCCCCGTGTAACTCTCCCAATTCGGTCTTGCGACTAGACCGGGCTGACACGGTTACATGGGTTCGAGGAGCACTACTAGTTTGGGATTCCAACATGTGGAGGCTTTTAGAGTACGATACTTGTGTTTAGTGTGCTATGTATTCATAGGGCCTTACGTGGTTGAGTCTGTATTTCTTATTTTGAAACTGTATAAATTAAATCAACTGTTTGAAATATTTTAAATTAAATTAGAGCTCTTTTGTATCGTTTTGATTATTTAATTATATTTTATTTATGGACATTAAATGTTTTGAAAATAACTTGTTTGGGTTAAATCAATTGAGAAATTTTATGAATATGGGTTGGGCTTGAGGCTCAAATATTGCATCTAGGTCGAAGGTGTTACATTATTAGTCTGATTGTATAATGTAGTTGTTAAATTAATTACAAAATAATTATTTGATATATAAATATAGGTCATGTTTGGCAATTAGCTTATTTGACTAATTGATTGTATTAACTGATTGTATAAAATTGTTTTAGCTTATAGTTGTTTGATTAGTTAAATAAGCAAAATGATATATAAGAACATGATTATATCCGATACTTGTTTGAATAGTTTATTAGTTATCAATATTTTGTATATATTATTATTACTTATGTTATGAAAATTAAATTTTTAATATAAAATTACTAAGAATATTTGAAATATCTATATAATAATTTATTATTTATATAATTGTTTTTAAAACACAATTAATTATTAAATTTAAAGACAAATATAAATGTGTGAGAATTAAAAGAAAAAAAAAACAAAAAGTATTAGCTTATAAATGTCACAATTGTAAATACATGAGGGGAGAATTAAAATTGAAAAGTTTAAATTAAAGTTATTTGAAGATTTTTTTATAACTATTAAGGGTAAAGGAGTCTTTATAACTCTTATGTTAAAATCTCTAATTTCAAAAACTCTTATTAGCAGTTTTTTTAAATTTAGAGGTTTCACCCAAATCTGATATTCACCAAACATCCTAATTAGCAGATTTAACCAGTCAAACATTTAATTTGAACTCAAATCTCTAATTTTGGCTCAAATCGTTGTTTACCAAACTATAACGTTTAGACTACACAATTTTAATATTTCAATACCATTCATCCTAATTAAGGTGTATGCTTTTATGTACTAGGATTTAGGGTTTAAGTTTAGGATTTAGGATTTAGACATTAGAAATTTAGGGTTTATGATTGAAATAGATAATAATATTTTACAGTCTAAATTATACAATTTGTGTATCAAATAATTTTCTGTATTTTTAATTATTTGCAGGGACGAACACAAGATTTTATGTTAGGTGGTATGAACCTTTAGTAAGTTATATTAAAAAATTCATGGGGTGCGGAATTACAAAATTATAGGAGGTGTGAAATTATATTATCGATAGAAAATATAAAAATAATACTTAAACTATATGTGAATTTGAAAATTTCAAAGATACAACTGCATCCTATTGATGAGATGGCCGAACGGAATGAAGGAGAAGGATGATTCAGGTGGTGAGGGAGTGTTTTACGGTGGAGATGAAGAGATTATGGTGTGGTTCATGGAGATCTAGTTCTATTTGGAGGTGCATGACCCTTTATAAGTGATTGGGAGAATTGTAGACACATGCCAAGGGAGAAGACTAATATCCTTGATGAATTGTCATGATTCGAGTATCGCTATGGACCATGTGTCTTATTACGTGATCTTGGGTAGTGTTCGCATGTTGAATTCATGGAGGGTTGTAATTGGTGTCTGTGCGTATAAAGGTTCGCTTATGGGCGATTTTTGCGTGTGAGAGGTTCGCACTCTGAGGAGTTTGCGGGTATTAACACACTCTTAACACTTCTCGATCAATTTTTAATTATTTAGATGTAACTAGGGTTGGGCGTTCGATCGAGTCGAGTCAAAAAATTTTGAGTTATTCGAGTTTGCAAGTCCTATTTTACAATTCAAAATTTATTTGAATCATTTTTCGAGTCGATTCGAGTTTATAAAATTCAAGTTGAGTTTCAATTTTCTGTACAAATTTAATTGTACATATATATTTTTTCGTGTATATATATATATATATATATATATATGTATGTATATACGCAGCGGTGCATGTATATATTTCTATATGCATATATTTAGGGCTAGACGTTGCACATATTGATTCCAATTTCAACGGCTTTCTATATGCATATATAATATACATATATATTTCTTCATATTTTCACATGTGATATACATAACATATTAGACATAATTGATAGAATCGACTCGAACTTGAAAATTATCAACTAATTAATAAAAATTTCAAGTTATTCAAATTTTAATTTCATAACTCAAACTTTATTTGAAAATTTTCCGAGTTGAGTTTATAAAATTACGAGTCGAGTCGAAACGAGTCGGGTTTTTTCGCCTCGATTCAAGTCAAATAATTCAATTTTTTCGAGTCAAGTCAAGTTTTGCCCACCGTTAGATGCAACATTTGTGATTTTACTTGTAACTTCTTTTATATATATATTGTAACTGAAATAAACATTTGTAAGAACTAGGTTTTCTGTATTTGAGTTTAGTTGGAAAATTTTGGTAATCTTTTTCTCTTGCTGTTTTGAGATTTTGGTTGGTACAGGGTTGGTTGCGTGCAAATTATAATAGTGATAATTAAAGTAGCCTAAAAAATAGGTTAACCAATTTTCGAAGTATAATTTGAAGGCAAGCATCCTCGGTAGGGGACTTTCTTCTTATTGCTGCAAAATAAATTAGAGCTGCCTAAAATGACAGATGAAATAATTAATAATTAAATTAGTCAATTCAAAATTAACTATCAAAGAAGCGCACATTTAGGAAATGCTCTCGGCGCATGATAGCTGGTCTTTCATTGTTCGTGATTTTCTTTTCGCTTCTTCTCTCTTTCTTCTTCTATTATGATTATCGGGTTCTCTAGAGGTGCTTGATTGGGTATATGGGTGATCTGTCAGGTGTTGCGAAAGCTGATTGGAAGAGTTTGTTTGTGGGCTCTTCTGATAAATCGTTGGAGCATTTTCCGATCGCGAATTGTGAGGGGGTTTTCACAGTTGATCCTACGGCGGATGCTTTCACAGAGGGATTGCAGGCTTGAAAGCACGCATTAGTTGGGCAATTTATTGGGAAGGCTCCCAATTTCAGTTTGCTCCAGAAGACGGTGAGCTTGCTTTGGGGAAAGCATGGTGAAGTGAAAGTCAATTATGCAGGGGATAATTTGTTCCTCTTTCGATTTGTCAATGAGGGTGCTAGGGATTGGGTAATTGAGAATGGTCATTGGCACATCCAACATAAGCCGTTGATTCTGCGAAAATGGACTCCCAATCTGAAGAGCTTGAGTTTTGCTATGGATAGGGTTCCGATTTGGGTTCACTTGTACGGGGTTCCTCTTGAGTTGTTTTCGAAGAAGGGGTTGAGCTACATTGCCAGTGTTGTGGGTGTCCCTCTCTTTATGGATAGCATTACTGCATCTCGGCAGAGATTGGCGTATGCTAAGGTTTCGAGATTACGGTGATGACAACTTTCCCCCTAAGTGTGAGCATTGTTCTATTTTTGGGCACTCGAGCAAAACCTATAATGTGGGTAAGGCTGAATCTAAGCCTTCTAGTGCGCAAGTGGGGGGAAAAGGGGCAGGCTCTCCGAAGATGCAGGCTCCGCTGCTTGTGAAGGAGAAATCAGTCCCTGAGGTCCAAGGCCCAGCAGCAACAGATTTGGTTGAAGGCTCGAAGTCCCCGTTGGTTTAGAAGGTTGTTGTAACTCCTTTACCAGCTCGTGGGGGATTAAGTGGTTCTTCCAATAAATTTACTAGTTTGATGGATGCTTCTTTGAACTCTGTGGCTAGCAGCAGTTCTGTAGGGGCAGAACTGGAGACTAATTATGTGTCTGATGTTGTTGTTGATATAGTGGTTTCCCCAAGGAAAGCCAGAGCAGCTTCTCTTGGTGTTGCCAAGCTGATTGATGATATTAAAGCCAAGAAAAAGGCCAAAGGCAACAAAAGTAAGATGAAGGATGCAATGGATGCTGGGGTAGGTATTTCTAATCCTATTTCATGATTATTTGTACCTGGAATGTTAGGGGAATGAATAACCTCCTTAAGCAAGATGAGATTGTTAGGAGGATTTATAGTCTTAAGGTTGACTTTGTGTGTTTACTTGAGACTAGGGTTAAAAAATTAGTGCCCAGGTTATTATTAGTAGGAAGTTTCGAGGATGGAACTGGCTTGCTATTTATGATTATGCTTACAATGGTCGAATTTGGTTATTGTGGAGGGATGTATTAGGTTTGATCTGTTGTCTGCAATGGATCGGTATTTGTATGGTATTGTGCATTGTGGTGACTCTTCCTTCATTCTTTCTGCAATATATGGCTGGAATGATGGGATTCAGAGAAGGGGCTTGTGGTTCTTTTTTGGAAGGTATTCAGCTTAGTGTTGGTGCTGCTCCTTGGATTTTAACTAGCGATTTTAATGTTCTACTTCACCCTAATGAGAGCTCTGACTTTCCTGAAGGGTTTGTTAATTTTAGTGACATAGATGATTTTCAACAATGTGTTGCTAGTTTGGGAGTTTTGGATTACCCCTGTTCTGGCCCTTTGTATACTTGGTCTAATCATCAAGAGAAAAGACCCCTGGCAAGAAAGTTGAATAGGGTTTTAACTAATCTGCAGTGGTATGATTCTTTTCCTCACTCTCAGGTTGAGTTTGCAGCTCTTGGAGGATCTGATCACTCGCCTAGTTTTATCTGGACAGCTAGACATATTGTTTCTCCCCTAAACCTTTTAGGTTTTTTTAATTTTTGGAGTTCTCACCTCCTCCCCAATTCTTAGGAATCGTGGCTGCATCTTTGTAGGTGATGTGGATGGTAACCCTATGAAGAGACTGTTTACAAAGTTGAAAAGGCTTAAGAATGTCCTAAAATAGTTTAACACTGAGGTGTTTGGTGAGATTGCAGAAAGGGTTCGTAGGAAGAGAAAGGAGCTGGAGGTTGCTCAGATTAATAATCTTTTTGCGGGTACTAGTGGAGAAACTGTGAAAATTTTGACTGCTCTAAAGCATGAATTAGCTCATCTTGTTGAAGCTGAAAGAGGGGTTTTGAGGCAAAAAAACAAGTTGCAGTGGGTGAATGATATGGATCAAAGCACTAAGTTTTTCTATTCAATGGTAAAAGTCAGGAACCGTAAGCAGACTATTAGTTCTTTCGTCACTGTTTCTAGTGTAAAGTTGGAGTCTCAGCAAAAATTCTCTTCTGAGATTGTTCAATTCTTTACAAATTTGATTGGTAAGAGGGATCCAGGGGTGCAAAAAGTTGACAGAGGCCTGTTGAGTGCATTAATGGCTTATGCCTTGACTACTGAAGATGCAGATTCACTGGTGAGGGAGGTTTCAGGTGAGGAGATTAAGGGTGCTATCTTTGAGCAGGGTAATGAGAAATCTCCTGTTCCAGATGGTTACTCAGTTGGTTTTTTCAAATCTGCTTGGGACATTGTGGGGCCTGATGTTCTTCAAGCAGTGAAGTATTTCTTTGCCACTTCTGATTTGTTTCCTGGATTTAATGCAACCTCTATTGTGCTGGTGCCTAAGTCTGTTACCCCTAGTCATGTTAAATATTATAGACCTATTTCTTGCTGTTCAGTGATTTATAAATGCATTACTAAAATTTTGGTGGGTAGGCTTAGTCCTCTTCTGCCTGATGTCATTTTTTTTAAGTCAGAGTGCGTTTGTCAGGGGTAGAAGCATAGTGGATAATACTATTATGGCTGAGGAACTTGTTAGAGGGTATGGGAGAGTTAATGTGTCTCCTAGATGTACAATCAAGGTGGATTTGCAAAAGACATTTGATTCTATAAGCTGAGATTTCATCTTGTCTATTCTTGAAGCTTTGAATCTCCCTTCCCAGTTTATTAAATGGGTGGTTGCTTGTATTATTGGTCCTAAATTTTCAGTAGTTATTAATGGAGGGCTTCAGGGGTTCTTCTCTGGAGCTAGTGGTGTTAGGCAATGGGATCCTTTATCACCTTACCTCTTTGTCCTGGTTATGAATATTCTTTCAAAGTTGCTAGACCTTGGTGCCAAGCAGGGTATTTTTCAGTTTTATCCTAAGTGTCATAGAGTGCAGTTGACTCACCTTTGCTTTGCTGACGATCTAATGATTTTTGTAAAGGGTCATTTAGAATCTGTTTTGGGCATATGTTGCATCTTGGATGAGTTTTATCAAATGTATGGGCTGCAACTTAATGTCGCGAAGAGTGAGATATTTGTTGATGGTATATCTAATGATGTGCTTCATGATATGGTTGCTTGTACTGGTTTTAGGCTGAGCAAGTTTCTTGTTCGCTATTTGGGCGTTCCCTTGGTACCTAAGAAGCTTACTATAAAGAATTGTCAGCCTTTATTGGATAAGGTGCAAAGTAAAATCCACCAATGGTCTCTGCTGAATCTGAATTTTGTTGGGAGGTTGGAGCTGATCAAATCCACTTTGTATGGGATCCATAACTTTTAGAGTAGGCAGCTTATCTTGCCTAAAGTTGTTTTCAAAAGACTTAATCAATTATGTTCTAGGTTTTTATGGAAGGGGAATGATTCTTCAGCCATTGGAGCCCGTGTTAGTTGGGAGACTATTTACACCTTCAATTCTGAAGGGGGATTGGGCTTGCGTGAAATAATAAGTTGGAATGATACCTGCATAGTGCAACTTATTCAAAATCTTCTTGATGGTCAAGGATCATTGTGGATTGCCTGGGCTAAGGCCTATGTTCTTAAAGGTTTAAGTTTCTGGTAGCTTCAAGTGAAGGGCTCCATGAGTTGGTTTTGGAAGAGGCTACTGAAGTTTAGAGATCAGTATGATCTCTTACTTAGGAGATTTGCTGCAGAAAGTTCACCTTTGTCTACTGCTCGCATTTGGACTGAGATGAGAGTTTGTAAAGAGAAGGTATTTTGGCAAAAATTGATATGGACTGGGTTTCATATTCCCAGACATGTTATTATTGCTTGGATGGCTATTTGAGGAAGGCTCCCAACAAGAAAGAGATTGTCTAAGTGGGGGTCATTGAGGAGAAAGGTTGTGTTCTATGTGGTTGTGAATGTGAATCAAGAGATCATTTATTCTTCTCTTGTTCGGGCACTAAGTGAATCTGGAATGAGGTATTGGTCTTGTGTGGATTATCTAGAAGTATGGGTGATTGGAAAGATGAATTTATTTGGACGACGCGACATTTCAAGGGTAAGTCACTCCTTGTGACTATTCTTCAACTTGTTTGGTGTGCTTACATTTACTATGTCTGGAGGGAAAGGAATCACAAAATTTTTCGTGGTGCGGTGGATTCTTCTGAGACCATTTTTCCAGCCATCAAAGCTATTATTCAGGCTAGGCTTGGTGGTAAGAAGATGAATACGATAGACTTTGTTAATGTTCAGCTTTGTAATAGTTGGGTATAGAAATATAGTTTTTTGATTAATTGTAAAGTTTGGATGTACAGGCTGGTTTTTTGTAGCAGGGATTTCTTGCTTTTTGGATAATAAAATAAACAATTATCCAAAAAAAATTAACTATCAAATATTCTAATGGAATGAGATTTTATTCTTAATATTATGAATAAAGCAATTTGAGTTGAGAGGATAAACCTTATAATGGGTCTCTACTGTCAGAGACGGAACTAAGATTAGATAATAGGAAGGATAAAATTGCATCACTTTAGTATTATTAGGGACCTAATAAGTATTTAATCCAAAATTTGAGAGGAATAAGGCTTAATTATAAGTATTCAAACTAATAGGGACTAAAATTTCTATTAGACAAAAAATTGGGGGTGGGGGCGCAAACCCATCATTCCTTTAGCAACTGATCTGAATTAGTCGACCAATAATCGAATATCGATAATTATAAAAATTAGGGTAAAATACTTAAATCATCACTCAACTTTGCTCTATGACTTATTTTAGTAACTGAACTTTAAAAACAATCAATTTACTCACTAAATTTTATAATTGACCTATTTTGGTCACTCCTTGATGACATAAATTATTTTATTATTATTTTTATTTTGACATATCGTTTTTATTAATATTAAATACCAAATGTAATTTAAAAAAAATTAAAACTCAAACACCCAAAACCCAAAACAAATCAAAAAAAATACCCAAAACCTAAATCAAATCCATCATCTTCAACCGCCGGTCATTGCCAAACCTTGCCGCAAACCCAGTCTTAGCATTGTCTCAATTCTCCAATTCTTCCTTCATTGCATCACCATTAAAACTTTTTGGGGTTACTTGCTGTTATTTTCGTTGGAGTTGAGCCCAACAACAAACCGACTACACTACCAATACACAGTTGATTCTGCCAATGCTGAAAAGGGAAAAAAAATCAAGTTTTTGGCTCTTTTGTTTGTGTAGATTTTATGAACGCCCATTGGTTTGAAAAATGGCAGTGTTTATTTTCCATTGTTGGATGTTTAGAATGGTTATGCCAGCTATAAAACATGATGAAAGTTTGATGGATTTGATTTGGAGTTTTGGGTATTTTTTATTGAAGAAATGAATTTGATTTGGGGTTTTGGGTGTTTTATGTATTTGAGTTTTTTTTAATTACATTTGTCATTTAATATTAATAAAAATGGCATGTCAAGATAAAAATAATCATAAAATAATTCATGTCATCAAGGAGTTACTAAAATAGGTCAATGTATAAAGTTCAGTGAGTAAAATGATCGTTTTTAAAGTATAGTGACTAAAATAGGTCATAGAGCAAAGTTGAGTGATGATTAAAGTATTTTACTCTAAAAATAATCAAATCAAATATATACTTATTTTTTAATATAAATCAAATATATATTTAATTAATCATATAAGGTATTTATGCATGAGTTTTACTTATAATTATTAATCATATTCTTTTTAGGATTTGGTATAAAACAGAATCAAAGGATTCATAAAAGGTAAAACTATTGAATACCTAGAAAGAAATTATATTTTTCGTTTCTTTACTTTTTTTATAGAATTTTCCAAAATACAAAATCAAATGAATTACTAAATTTATCAACTATTAGTTGATTTAACGGAACGATACGTTAAAATTCTTAAATAATATTAAGAGTTCGAATCACAATATTGTGAATGAAAAATCAGTTAATAAGTTTACACCCATAAGGAAATTCTTATAATACCTTATTTTAATTAGTTGGTTAATATATCAAATATTGATCGAATAAGATGAGACGCTCTTTTCTTCTCTCTTTGGTGCAAGGTATTTTTGAAGAGGACCGATTGCCAATCTTCGTCGTGGTGGTGATGGTCTCTTACATCGGAAAGAGAATAGACACGACAATTTTAAATGGCGGTCAATACGACGGAGTTACTGTCGGTGCCTACCGGTTTCTCATGTTTCTTATTTTTTTACCATAGTATTATTTGAGCAGGATTCATTTTGTCCAAATCTGCTGCAAAAAGCCCAACAGAGAGGGAGCATGTTAAGATGAATGTGGGCTAGAGGGCATCACCCTATGTGCCAAACATAGACTAAAATTATGAGTACTTTTTTTCCTCGGAAATTTTGTCAATTTTAATGGTTCATAAAAATTAATCTTAGTAAATTTGTTGCATAGTGGATGTTAAAGCTTTTCAATCTTACTCGATATTTTTATTTATTTCATATTTTAGTATAGGTATAAAATAAAATTTGTTGAATAATTGATTTATTACTTATACCGGATATATATTTGTCTTTAATAATTATCTGAATCTGGATAATATACGACGAAAGAACAATTTTTATATTATTCCTTAACTACTCAGTCTCTCCAAACCCATAAATTGGAGACAATTACGTTTAAATGATCAGCCTGTACAATCTCCAAGAAGTATAAATCGGATTAAGACTTAATCGGCATTAAGAGATTAATTGAATTAAATGAAAATTTAATAAGATTAGGGACCATTGAGATAAAAAAAATAAGACAATTAAAAACAACCCATTAAAGAAAAATAATATTTACTCTTTTAATTATGAATTAAATGTACACACATAAAAGGGAAGAAACGTAGAAAGTGTGTTGGCTACTTGGCTGGAAGAAAACCCAATAATAATGTTTTTTTATATATAAAAATGGTGTAAGCTGTAATAGGCCTCGTTAAAACTCTCTAAACTTAAATGGGAAAAAAGTATCCATTGCAATCGTTACAAAAGGACCTACGAGATAACACTCGCCAAAAGACAACATGAATAGCATATCTCAACGACCATAAACATCGTGTAAAACACCTAGCACCTCATCAGGGGATATAAAAAAGATGTGGTTCAAAACTATCCATAGGATTCAGCCTCGTCTAGAGGTGGAAACGGGTCAATCGGTTCGGTTCGGGTCATTTTGGTTACGGTTATTTCGGGTATGATGTTATTCGGATCAGATTCGGTTCGGTTCGGTTCAGTTCGGTTCTATTGTGCTTCGGGTCATTTCAGGTCAGTTGATTTTCGGTTCGGTTCAGTTTGGTTCGGTTCAGTTCGGGTCAATGGGAGATCGGTCGGTTTTAATCAAGTTTTTAGGTTGGTCAGTTTTTTACACCCTTTATATGGCTTTATAAACACAATATATTTGACTTTTCGGTGAGTTGTGCGGTTGTTCATATCTCATCATTCTTTATTTCTATTAATATCTTTTATTTATTTCGGGTTGTCTTCGGTTCGGGTCCATTCGGTTCGGGTCTATCAGTTTTGGTCTATTTCGGTTCAACTAAAAATTGGTTCATTTTCGGTTCGATTTCGAGTTTTGGGTCATCGTGTTCGATTTGGTTTTGGGTTCGATTCGGGTCTCGGGTCAAGTTTGCCAGGTCTAGTCCCGTCATCGCATCTGCAACCTGATTACCCTCACGGAAGACATGCCGAAACTCAAGTCTCCATTGTTTCAACAATAGGCCCTGAATCGGGACTAGCAAAGAAGAATAAATAGCCCTTTCCACTTCTTTCGTCAATGCTCGGATCACATCAAGGCAATCTGACTCCACCACCATATCACTAACACCAAGCTTAAGAGCACACTGCAAGCCTTCAAAAACCGCCCAAAATTCAGCATCCAACGCCGTACACTTACCTATATATTTAGCAAACCCCGCAATCCATGTTCCGTTCGAATCTCTAAGAACTCCCCCATAAGTAGCTACATCATCGACCACTCTCCTAGCCCCCATCAACATTCAGTTTCACACGCCCAGTGCTCGGGGGACACCAACTAACCTGGCGCGATCGCGGCATGACATGCATTTGTGGCACCTGCATCTATGATTGCATTGCTCGCCTCAGCTCCATCACCAACCGCTGGCTGCAATCTATCACATTATCATGATGCTCAGCCTCCACATCAAACACCTTCTGATTCCAAAAATGCCATAAATTTCACAAGATTGCACCAAAAAGGACATCACAATCCTCCTGTGAAGCTGCAAAGTAAGTCGGATTATGCAAGTTGATCTGAACCCACATCAAAATCAGAAGCATGAGAAACTCACCAAGCTTATCGGCTCGAACTATAGATGACCATATCACCATTGCTGATGGGCACTTTCGCAACAAATGATCTAGATCATCCAACGGAGCACAAAAAACCACACAAGCAACTGAATCTGTAAGGTGACACCGAGCCCTTTCACCATTCGTGAGAACACACCCTTTGCAAACTAACCAAAGAAACGCTTTCACTCTTGGCAGCCCCTTAGCTTGTTGTAAAATTTTCCACACTCCATCAGCACCACATGTTGACGGCTGAACACACACATCATAAGCAGATTTCACCGAAAAATCGCGACCACTAGCCCATAGCCACCCCGACGTATCACGCACACCCAGCACCGAAGGGGGCTTTATAGCTATAATATGATCAAGCACATCTCTAGGAAGAAGATGTTGGAACGCGGACTAATCCCAGTCACTGCCCGCACTCACCATGTTACGAACTTGGTGAAGGTCGATATAGGTGGCGAGCCAATCACAACAGCCACTAGAGGCCCAACCTCCCAAACCCAATGATCACGCCAAAAATCTACCGAGCTACCATCACCAATATTCCAAATAATTCCATCGCGCACATCACTCCAAACTGAGCACAACCCCTTCCAAAGGATTGAGCTATTACCCTTAGCCAAGGATGTTGGAAGAACATCGCGGCATTTATATTTTGCCCGGAGAAACTGAACCCATAGTTGATTTGGTTTGGCTACAAGATTATACGTGACTTACATACGAAAAGCATCGTTCTGAACCGTAGAAGTTTTAAAACCAAGGCCCCCAACTACCATTGGCTTACAAACCTCCTCTCATCGAACAAGATGAACCTCTTTTCGATTAGGCGAGGTACCCCAAATGAAGTTACAAATCAATTGCTCAATCGTATCACACACTCTCTTCGGAACTCGAGTCGTTTGCATATAATAATACGGAATAGTCGATAACATTAATTTCGCCAAAGTAACCCTACCCGTAAATGAGAGGTACTTCGCTTTCCACCCAGTCGACCTATCTTGAACCTTTTGGATCAAATAGGAATAAGTCGCCTTCGTAACCCTTTGATGCAATATAGGGACCCCTAAATACCTTCCCAAATCATGGACCTCAACAAAGCCGTGAGTAGCACATATATACTACCTTACCGAACATAGCATTATCTTCGAGAAGAAAACATTAGTTTTGGAATGTTGACCTTCAAGCCCGAGGCACTACAAAAATCGGTAAGTACATTGTAAAGCACATCGACCTGTGACAACAAGGCTACGGCGAACAGAACCATATCATCAGCAAACATCAAATGGGAAATATTAGGGAACTCCTTGTTCAACTGAAACCCCTTCCAAAACCTCTGATCCACATGTTGTTTGATGACTTGTCTGAGTCGTTCGATACACAACACCAACAGATACGGTGAAAAAGGGTCCCCTTGATGGATACCCCTTGTTGGAACGAAAGCATCAGTAAGAGAGCCATTCTATAAAATCCTGGTCGAGACAGTCAAAACACAATGAAGAATCAAGTCACGAAGTTTGATTGGAAGGTCAATATCCCTCAACGTTTCTGTGATGAAAGGCCATTCAAGTCGGTCATATGCCTTCTCTAAGTCGATTTTAATAAACATCTAGCCTTTTTACCCATCTTGCGACACATAGAATACACGGCCTCTTAAGCGATGATAATGTTATCAGATATCAACCTATCGGGAACAAAGCTCGTCATATTATTGGTTACCCAATCCAGAATATACAGCTTAATTCGATTCACAATCACCTTGTAAATAATCTTATACAGAACCTAGCACAAGCTGATAAGCCGAAATTGACTCATAAGCTTCAGAGCTTGAACCTTCAGAATAAGTACCAACAACATCTTATTCAGATTATCCGGAAAAGAATCACCCTCAAATATCCCATACACAAATCGACACACATTCCTACCCATAATATGCCAATTACGTTGGTAAAAAGCTGTATGTAACCCATCACTGCCTGGTGCCTTGTACGGGTTCATTTGAAACACCGCCCGTTGAACCTCCTCGTCAGTCACCTTAGCATCAAGAAAACAGATAACATCATCACTAAGGCGGGGAACCGCCCACGGTTTGAGTAAGTAGAAGCATCCACATATTCACTCTTAAACAAATCTCTATAAAAGCTCATGACATGTGTTTTTACTTTAGCCGAATACGATGACCAACGCCCATTACTTAGCTTCAAAGCCGTGATCAAGTTGGCTTTTCGCCGGCTAATTGTTGAGGCATGGAAATATTTAATATTTTTGTCTCCTTGCACAATCCACTTGCATCGCGCCTTTTGAAACCAAAGACTCTCCTACTGTTCTAGAACAACATCAAGCTCAGCTTTCAACTGTTTCTCCAAATCAACAAGAAAGCTAGAATATGACACCCTTAATACTCTATCAATACCCTTGAGCTGTTCTATTAAACTTTTCTTCCTCTTGCCTATGTGGCCAAATACCTCTGAATTCCAACGGGATACTGCATGCGTAAAACGAGCAATATTATGAACCACCAAGTTCTCATTGTGCCAATTAGATATGACAAGATCATTGATTTGTGGGTGATCTTGCCATGCCACGATAAACCGAAATGGCCTTTCATCCTCAGCTCAAGTACATTGTTCTGTGCTTCAAAAGAGAAGGCAGTAATCAGACCCATGGCGATCCAAGTGATAAACTATAGAATCCGAAAATGCAAGATTCCAAGCATCATTCACCAAGCACCGATCAAGCTGTTTATACATAGAACCACATCGCCACGTAAAATCACCCCCACAATAATCCATTTCCAAAAGCTTCACCAAGTACACAAAATCATAGAAGAGAGAACTTATTCTCGAAGACAAATTGGATCCCCTACACGTTTTTCTGACCGGAGAATTGCATTAAAATCACCCCCAACAGCCAAGCTTCTGTTGAATCCAGCCTAACTGAAAGGATTTGGTCCCACACATACTCACAGACGCTCATCGTTGGACTAGTATACAACACAGTGAAAAAACCCACTGAGTAGTACCTGACTTCTAAACTTTTCCATGAACAAACTGGTTAGAAGTATTCATGATCATAACATCAAGCTTCTCTCACCAAAGGATCCAAATACCTCCATTGAAACCACGACACTCAACCCTGAAGGATTTAGAAAACCCAAACATGCGTATTACTCTGCCTGCCGATCGTCCACTAATCCGGGGTTCAACCTAAGCTAAAACTTGAGGATTATGAACTCGAAAAAAAAAGACTTAAAATGATGGCAAAATTCGGGGCTCGCCGCACACTGACAATTCCAAAACAAGAAATTAATCATTGACACCAATAGAAAAGAGATAAAATGAACCTTACAAATTATGAGTGAGATTCTCCTATTCGAAACTATAGTCCCCTCGACCACAAGCTCAGGCTCTGCGTCTTCCATCATCTGTTGATCCAACGAACCAGCCTCACTATGATGTTTAACTCTACCAGTGACTAGTTCGACACCAGTAGCCACAACACGTTGTTGGTCCACACTCGGGAGCTGCCGAATGCTTGTACCCACTCCAATAGGACCAGTTTCGTGGGAGCACGAGAAGGAGGTTGCCTAGTAACTTTCAGGCTCTTTTTATTAACAACCTTCACAGGGAGAGAACCTTACCCATTCTCGTCTTCATTCCGACCCCTTGCACTAGGCTTAGACTGTTGTGAACCCTCGACAATAGATATCGCTTGATGCTAAACCGTTGCAATAGATCGCTCATGCCTACGAACTAGGGTTCAGAGCCCACAACTGTAGAGATAACCATCATTGGATCATCAATAACCGTAGAAGAATTAGAGATATCACCCAAATGGGTTTGTGTCGTGGGAGAAATATGTGATTTTTCCACGCCTCCCTGTTGGCGACAGTCCGGAGCCGCAACTCCTTTGCCTTTCCTACGCACATCATTCCGCTCACTACTTCGATGCGCAACCCCCTCACCCTAACTAGCAACCTCGCCATTTGACCCCTCGAGCACATGGAACCGAGAACCTCCCCTCTGAGGCTGAGCCTCATTCAGACGAGGCATAGCATCCTTGTTTGGCCGTCGTTTTTTATTATCGACCACCACTAAAGGTCTATACAAACTTTGAGCCCCACTATTACCATTGCCAGCACCTTTTTCAACATGCGGCAACTCCTCTACTGGTTTAGGCTCCTTCAACATGCGGCAAATCCTCTACTGGTTTAGGCTGATCTGCTTCCAATGGTATTCCACAAGCCTCCTAAGAATGGCCATATATTCCATACTTGAAGCAAATTTGATGAAGCCCTTCATACTCCAACTGTTGTACGAACCCATCAATCCCAATACAAGGGAGCAACGACTTGTTCAAATTCATTAATATCGCGAGTTGAGCAAACCTTTCCCTTTCACCAACATTAGTAGAATAATCTATCTTAATCACCCTTCCAATAATAGTGGCAATCAACCGGAACAAAGCCTATCGTGTAATACCGATACAGAAGGCCAGGTAATCGGATCCACACTATAACTTGTGATGAATGTTTCCCAATAGTCGAGAAAGAGCGCGACCATGGCTATACAGTCAGATAGCTCTCAAATAAAGTCCAAGGTTCATCCGATAAAACCTTGGTGAAATCATCTACAGAATCAAAATTCACTAAGAAATAATTATTATCAAAATCAACTACCTGATAATTACCCACAAGATTACAGAGACTGGATGCGAGCCAACAAGGTGCGGTAGCCTATCGACCAACCCAAGAGTCATACAATCATTGCTCTTTGCATGCTGGCATCAATTGACTCATGCACCCACTCAGAAAATTTTATTTTTGGGTAAGAACCACTTCTATCAATCGTGTAACCGCTCTCAACAACTTGAATAATATTCGTCACCATAGATATCGTGTGACGTCTCGTGGGCATAGTGGATTTCAATACTAAATCAGCATAGGATTGCCTATCCCAAACCCCTGTCGCAGATATAGCTAGAGTTGATCCCTCATGAACCAGTCGATCAACCACCGGCGGAGCAACGGTACCCTGCCCATCTTCCACGCCCTTCATTAGATCAACCACAAGAGGAGGACTATCTGTAACCGAAGCCTCCACCTCTTTCACTTTCTTCGATTCCCTTTGATCCTCCACAGCTAACGGAGAACCCGACCGTTCTAACGAATGAGGCACCGACACTAGGGCCCCATCTCCCGGAGGCTAACCGCCAGAGTCATTGTACATAGTCGTTGAAGAGTTTTGCCCATTAGGGTTAGCCGCTTCCGAGATCGTTGGAGGAAAATTAAACATGATGTCAGCCTTTCTTAAATTTATCCTTTTAGAAGAGTAACCGATTTTTATTCAAACTTACATAAATTTTAGTTTACACAACTTATGTATCAGAACTTTTCCTTTTAATAATAATGTTTATATATATATATATTATGTCCATTTATGGTCATGTTTAAGATTTGTGACTCTCCCTTTTGACAATGTCGTTTTTAAGGTTCAAACTTGAGTTCTCTCCTTAAGAGTGCGTGTTGGAGTATGCCCAAAGACCAATCATAAGATGATTATAAATGTCATTTGTTTTTACCTTGTTTATTCATAAAAAGGCATTGCCATTATTATTTTCAGTTATAGTTCTGTGTGCATAAATAAACTAAATTATAATAAAGTCCTTAGAATAATATGATTATTTTTAAATGTCCTTAGTCGAATATTATGGTGGCCATGGACAACAATAATACATTAAGACTAATATGTAGTTGATCGATGACAAAGTGTTGCCATTGACATGGAGATGTCAAAATCAATACATAACTATGTGTTAGAGAACGACATACTGGACTGACCCGCTATGAGCATATTTCTTAGATTATTATGTGACAGTCACAACATTGCTCATAGTGATAACTACATGTATGATCCTTAGATTTGAGATCATAATTATTTCAACATTGTGAGTGATATATTTTGATACGATCAAACGTGTGTCGTAACTAACTACACTATAAAGACTGATATTGGATATATCACAATATATGCAGTGGAATATGGTTGATCAAGATATGATTTGTCTCTCCTACATAATATGAGTAATATCATAGGCCACTTGATTGATTGAGACTAGAAATGCATGGCCATGCTCGAATAAGTTGATATGAGATATCATAGTTATTCGTTTATAATAGTCTACTCAAGATATCAAGAAATATTAGATGGACAATACAAGTGTGACTGTTCCATGACTTGTGTCCAATCTAGATATAAAGGACAAAAGGATGTAATACATAAATAAAGTTAATCATAAAAAGGTTATATCGAATCATGATCTCTTATAACTTAGGTGACAATGACATATTGCTAGATGTCACTCATTGTTTATAATATTAGAATTGTTCTAATATTTACTACTAAAGTTACATGAACCTACAGAGTCACACCTACAAGTTGAAATGAGCATATATTAAATGAATTGTATTTGTACAAATTTATTGTACACGAATTTAGTTAAATTCATATATATATATATATATATATATATATATATATAATTTAACTATTGGGTAAATATTTAAGATATAAATAATATAATTTAGTTTAAATCAATATATATATATATTTAAATCCTAATTAAGTTTAATTAGGATTATATATATTTAATATAATATATATATATATATATATATATTAATCCTAATTAAGCTGAATTAAGATTATATATATTTAATATATAAATATTGAAATCCTAGGTAAGTAGAGTTGAAATTTTATATATATATATATATATATATATATTGAAATCCTAATTAAGTTGAATTGAAATTATATATATTTATTATATATATATATATATATATATATATATATATATATTGAAATCCTAATTGAGTTGAATTAGGATTATATATATTTAATATATATATATATATATATATATATTAAAATTCTAATTAAGTTGAATTGAAATCCATAATGGATCTTGTTGAGATATTTATTTTGATAATTTTAATGAAAAAAGTTTTTAGACTTAAACAAAATTGTAAAAATATATCGTAGTCCAAAATACTTGAAAATTATGTTTAAAATTGTTTTAAAGTGTTTTTGACTCAAACAAATATTTTCAAAGGCATTTAAAAGTCAAAAACAAACCTTTGATATTGGTATGATACTCCCAGTATTGATATGAAGTAGTCGCCCGTAGCAGTACGATAATGCTTTGTACTGATACTCTTTTGGTTTAAGTTTTCCAATTAGCACTTCACTTACCAATACGGAAGCCTATGTACCAATACGAATGTCGTGTACTGGTACGCTCTGTATTTATGTGTAGCAGCTTTTTCTTGTTTTGAAAGGTACTAATACCCACTTTCGAGTATCGACACTCATGGTTGCAGAAATGCATTTGTGACTGGAATTAAAGCCCCTAGCGGCTATAAACGGCTAGCTTTTCATTCTGCATTATAAATATAAGCCATGGACACTTGAAGAATAAGAGGATGGACATCCAAACTTAAAGATCAAGAGAGTAGTGTTTACTTGTCTATTTTGTTTTATAATCTCTTGTATTTCTTTAGTGCAATCCTTGCGAGCTAAAAAGTGTAAACATCCACTTAAAGATGTAAATTTTTTACAAATGTCAAGACATCATTGTTGAGGGATAGGTTCTAGTTGAGCCTTATAAAAACTAGGGAAATGTTCTATCTTAGCTTTTGAAAAGATAAGGGTGTAAAGCTTATCTCCTTGAGCCTGTAAAAAGGAAAGAATTCATAAATGAAGTGGGAAATCCTTAGTATGGATGATAAGGTAGTGGATGTAGACCTTGGTTGAGAAGGTTGATCCACTCTAAAATCGATTATGCCAAATTGTTATTTCTTTTGTCGGTTTTTGCTTCCCAAATTCAAATGAGACCTTCACACCGTTTATCGATGATATTTGATTGGAGTACATTGAGCCCATCAATTAGTATCAGAGCGAGGCTCAAATCAACAGTCTAACAATATTTGAGGAGATCCTAGGAGTGCTTGATCCATATCAATATTCAGCCGACCTTGAAGAGCTAGAAATATCGACATCAAGCTCATGAATTCAAGATGAACTATATTTTCTCCTCTCAAATGAAATGGTGGCATGTTCACACATTAAAGATGAGTAACCTCTAAGCTTAATCTATTCGATTATATGATTCGGTTACTTATTTTTAATGATTTTTTTGAATGTTTATGCAAAATTAATTGATAAAACTGTTTTAATGCATAACATTCCTTGATGGTTTGTGCATATGTGTTTTAAACATGTTTTATTCATATTAATGCATAAAGTTTTTTAAAAAGTTATGGACAAATTGAATTTCATGATATTTCAAATCTTTTCGCCGTATGTTGAAATTCAATGATTTTCTTAAGTGTCAAAGTAATTTGAGCTAAAATTTAAAATGGAGTGCACTTATTAAGGTGACTTTTGTTTTTCAAAAGTTTTTACTTACTCTCCATTGTTAATTTTGATCTTTAAAGATTAAATTATTTTTTATATAACAAAAAGGATGAGAGATAAGTTTAAAAATTTTAATTTCAAAAAGAAAAATGAGAGCTTTAAATGTTTTTCAAAGACATTCTCATTTTCTAAAATTACTTTTTAAAGGGGAGAAATTTCAAAAACAATTTTCAAGTGGTTTCGTTATATAAAAAAGGTGGAGATTGTTGAGATATTTATTTTTATATAACTTTAATAAAAAATGTTTTTAGACTTAAACAAAATTGTAAAAATATTTCAAAGTCTAAAATACTTGAAAAATATGTTTAAAATTGTTTTACAGTGTTTTTTTTACTCAAGCAAGTATTTTCAAAGGCATTTAAAAGTCAAAAAAAAGCCTTCAGTACCGGTACAATACTCCTAGTACCGATATGAAGCTGTCCGTTCCGGTACGATAATGTCATTTACCGATACGCTTTTGGTTTAAGTTTTCCAGTAAGCACTTCGCGTACCGATACGAAAGCCTTTGTTCTGATACTCGAAGTAAAGTATCGATACGGATGTATCGTGTACTGGTACACTCTACATTATATGCAACGACTCTATCTCGTTTTGGCAGGTACCATTACCCACTTTTAAGTACCGTTAATCAAGGTTGCATAAATTTATTTATGACTGGAATTATAGTCCCCAACGACTAGTTTTTATCCCCCACGACTATAAAATGGCTAGTTTTTTTATTCCACACTATAAATACAAGCCAAAGACACTTGAAGAATGAGAGGATGGACATCCAAGCTTAAAGATCAAGAGAGTAGTGTTTAATTGTCTACTTTCTTTGTAATCTCTTGTATTTCTTATGTCAATCCTAGTGAGCCAAAAAGTGTAAACATCCACCTAGAGATGTAAATTGTTTACAAATGTCAAGACCTCATTGTTGAGGGATAGGTTCTTTATTGAGCCTTATAAAAACTAGGAAGAGGTTCTATCTTAGCCTTTGAAAAGATAGGATGTAAACGTTATCTCATTGAGCCTGTAAAAAGGAAAGAATTCATGAGTGAATTGGGAAATCCTTAGTGTAGATGCTAAGGCGGTGGATGTAAACCTTGGTTGAGAAGGTTGAACCACTCTAAAATCGATCGTGCCAAATGTCATTTTTTTGTTTGTTTTTGCTTCCCAAATTCAAAAGAGACCTTCGCGCCTTTCATCGATGATATTCGATTGGAGTACATCGAGTCTATCAGATCTATACAATATCTGATTCTGATTAGCCAACTAATAAATTAGATATTAATAGTCATAGAGAATCATTAATTTTTCTCAATAACGTTATGTTGTATGCACCACAAATTTTTTTATTGAATATTTTGTTGACAAATCCTAATTCTAGTCTTAATCTTATCTAGAGGGGAGGGGAATGAGAGATTCTAGGGGAAGGAAGGGATGCTCCTATTGAGTCTAGAACCCATGTCTTAAGGGAATATGAGGAAATAAAGATGAACAGCTTGGCCAACCGACCAAATATATTTTCTCTTATCTATTGAATATTTATATGCTTATATGACAATAGATAACATAATTAATAATCATATGAAATATTTGTTACTCAAAACTTTCTATGTTTGTACTTTTAGTAAAAGTTAATGATTGTCTTGTTGTTATATGGAATATATCTATGACACTGTTTGGTAAATAGTGGTTTGGGCAAAAATTAGAGGTTTGAGGTATAATTAGAGGTTTGACTAGTCAAATCCGCTAATATTGATGTTTGGTAAATAGCAGATTGAAAGAACTGATTAGGGTGAAAAAGCTAATTTTAAAAAAGCTCTTAATATGAGCTTTTTGAGATTAGAGGTTTGATATTAGAGTTGTAATGACTCTTTTACCCTTAACAATTACCAAAAATCTCCAAATAACCTAAATTAAATAATACTCCCTCCGTCCCACTAAAACTGTCACATGTTGACTTTTTCTGGTCAAATTTTTTCAACTTTGACTATAATTTATTTAAATAATTTAATTAATTAAAAATTATAAAAAATATATTTAAAAACTACTTGATTCAAAGTTTTTAAAATATATTTTTTCATATTTTTATCAATAATAAATTTTAAATTATAAGAGGTCAAAGTTAAAAAAGTTTGACCAAAAAAAGTCAACATGTGACAGTTTTAGTGGGACAGAGGGAGTAATATGTTTTAATATAAACAATAACATATTAAATATTAGACTTATTTATTGTTACTACTAATTTATATGGTGACATTTGTAAGTTAATTCTATTTTTTTATTATCACGTATTTATATGTGTATATAAAAAATTTAATAATTATATAAATAATAAATTAATATATAAATCTTTCAAATATGTTTAGGAAATTTATATTAAAAATAATTTTTACAAATCTAATTAATATTTATTAGATACAAAATATTAATAACTGATAAATTATTCAAACAAGTATTAAATATAATCATATCCTTATATGTCATTTTGCTTGTTTAAATAATCAAACAGCTATCAGCTATCAATTAATTTTATCAAACATTTTTATACAATCAGCTAATACAATCCGCTAGTCAAATCAACTAATGCAATCCGCTATCAGTTAATGTAATCCGCTATCAGCTATCAACTATCCGCTAATTGCCAAATAGGGTCTATATATTTTTTTATTGCCCTCTTTTTTTAGGGTTTTACTTTAATTAATTTGGACCGATTTGCTTGCACACATAATTTAATGGGTGAGTTTTTTAACAGGAATTCTTTGTATACACAAGACCTCGAACTCGAGATTTACTCAAACGATATCAAATTATTTACTACTTGGACCAACCTCGTTAGTGTAATATATCTAATTTTTTTAATGTCATATAAATCATGTCTTTATCTTAATTGTATATACGAAATTTTATTTCGTCAATCACTTCGGTACTTATGGAAAAACCTTAACGTAACAACAATAAGACACTCTGAAAGTAATAAGGGAGCATGAGAAGCACGTGCCCCCAAAATTCTCCTCTCGATCAAAACCTAGAGCCTCAGACGCCCGTTTGATTCACCGTTTCCAGGTTGTTGTATCCCCGATAGAAGATCATTGCGCGCCGGATTTCTGAGTGGACGACAGTGCCTGGTGGTTTGCTCTACGGATTTTGTGGCGGGTGGAAATTGTGGGTGACGATCGGAGCTTCTCACATCCCCCCCATCCGTTCTCTTCTGTTTCTCAGCGAAGACACAACCAGTGTTGAGTGGCCTTATTCTACAGTGGCAAAGATATGAAGAGTCGGATCGGTATCGACGTTTGTGAAGAAGAAGGTTGACTTGGATTGACGTTTCCGGAAATCGCGAATATGGGCCAGTGTTGTTCCTTATGGCAACAGTGCTTCGGAATTTGGGTTTCTGCTGCCAGGGATAACATAGTTGCTGAGCTTCATCGCCCCATCTAGGTTCACTGTCTTTCTTGTGCCCATGACCCATTCTATTGACCCGCTTTCTGGTGACTAATCCCTCTTCCTCCCCTCATTATGCCCCGTTTTCTGGTGATCTATCCATTTTCTATTGAGTAGGCTTGCCTGCACCCTTAAGCTGGTTTCCGGTTGGTATTTTGATTGTTGTTGTTTGTTTTATTTTCTTTTCTCTTTATGGAAATCTTGTTGTTCTATTGATTTGTTTGGGTGGAGGCGGAAATTTTCTGCTTGGTTTGCTGCTGGTTGATTTTCTTTTTCTCTCCTTTACGGGATTACGAAAGTCTTGTTTGTTGAATTGCTTTGTGGTTGCATCTGATCTTTAGTCTAAATTGCTTCTCTCGCTGCTGCTTGGTATTTTGTTGAATTGCTTCTCTCGTTGCTGCTTGGTCTCCGGGTATCTGAGGATCTGGGCCTTCAGATTTCGGCCTCTCCTTTTTGCTGTTGAGCCAGTGTTGTGACCTTTGAAGGAAGCTGGTATTTTAAACCATGGTTGTTATGGCATGGAATGTTCGTGGAATGGGAATAGAAAGACAGTTAGGGCTCTCCAGAATTCGGTCTTTAAGCATAAGCCGGATATAATCTTCCTCAGTGAAACGAAACAGAAAAAATGGTACCTTGAAAAGATCAAAATGAAAATGGAACACTCCTTTTATGTAGAACCACAAGGCTTGGCGGGTGGACTCGCTCTATAGTGGACAGGGAATGTAAATTGCAATATTTTGAGATATGAGAAGAATTTCATAGACACGGAAATAATTCTACAAGAAAGAGATGCATGGTTCGGTACTTTCATTTACGGCCCACCGTATAGAGAGGAACGACAAGCATTCTGAGAAGGTCTATCAAAGCTCAGGGCCTCTGACAATGCCAAATGGCTCATTATGGGCGATTCCAATATGGTGTATAAGCAAGAGGAGAAGGAAGGGGGAACCCGATAAATCCTGACGAGGCAAAATGGTTTGAAGATTTTGTTAACTCTTCTGGTCTTGTTGAAATGCCTATCAAGGGAGGAGATTTTACCTGGTTCAATCAAAGAAGTGGGGAACATGGGATTCTTGAAAAGCTGGATCGCATTTTATGCTCCGCTGAATGGAGCTTGGCCTTCCCAATAGCTTTGGGGATATTGGAGATGGCTGTGGCTTCTGACCATACCCCTATTGTCCTGTTCACTAAGGGTTTTCCCAGAAAATATAAAAAGGACTTTAAATTTGAAACCAAATGACTTCTGGATGAGGAGTGTCCTCGGAAGGTTTCCGAAGGGTGGGATATTTCGCATGGGAAAAGAGTGGTATCTATGTTTGGGAGGAAAATTCACAATACCAGAACCGCCCTCACTAAATGGAATAGGGAAAAGATGAAAAAGAAAAATGAGAGGAGACAAATGTTGATGACCAAGATTAAAAATCTTCAGGGGAGAAAACTTACAAACGCAGAATTGGAAGAATACAAAAATCTCAAAAAGGAACTAGATGCAGAATGGGAAAGTGAGGAAAGATACTAGCACCAAAGATTAAGGATTAACTGGCTGAAATGGGGAGATAGGAACACAAAGTTCTTCCACGCCACCACCATACAACACCATAGAGCCAATTCCATCGTTACAATAAAAAGGGATGATGGAATTTGGCTTAAGGAATCTGAGGACATAGCTTCTTATCTGCAGATTCACTTCTAGAAGGTCTTTACTAAAGACCCTTTGGTGGACTTTATCTGTCTCAGGGATTACATCCCCAAACTGGTTTCTGAAGAAATGAACTCTAAGCTAAGCAAAGTCGTGACCGAAGAGGAGATTAAGACAACTGTCTTTGACATGGGAGCAACTAAAGCCCCGGGCCTTGATGGATTTCCTGGTTGTTTTTATCAGACTTTCTGGGACACTGTGAAAGGAGACTTAATCGGAATGGTATCCACTTTTTTCAGGGAAGGCATACTGGATCCTGAGCTCAACAAGACCAACATTTTGCTAATCCCTAAAAAGGCAAACCCCACTGAAGTATCACATTTCAGACCGATCAGTCTCTGCAACTTTTCTATGAAAGTCATCACAAAAATCCTAGCGTCGAGAATGAAGGCTCTCCTCCCAAGTATCATCCCGCAATATCAGTCTGCTTTCGTAAAAGGAAGATCTATCCATGACAATATTATCATTGCAAATGAGGCCTTTCACGCAATTAAACGGGTAAGAAAGGGCAAAAAAGGGTTCATGGCTCTAAAGATTGATCTGGAGAAAGCCTATGACAAAGTGAATTGTGATTTGCTATGCTACGTTATGAGTAGGCTGGGCTTCTGTGAGTGGCGGATTGGCAGAGTTATGAAATGTGTCACGACGGCTTCCTTCTCCTTGGTCCTAAATGGATAGCGCACTGGAGAGCTCAAAGCGGGAAGGGGTTTGAGGCAAGGAGACCCTTTATCCCCATTTCTATTCACCTTCTTCTCAAGCATCTTGTCTTGGATAATTGAAAAGGAAATCGAGATGGACAGATTCGAAGGTCTGAGAATCAAAAGACGATGCCCAGTACTAAGTCATCTCATGTTTGCTGATGATTGCCTGGTTTTCTCAGTTGCAAATGAAGCAAACTATGAAGCCGCTCTTCGTATACTGCAGTTGTTCCAGAGGTCTACTAGACCGACAGTGAATTTCCCGAAATCCTCAGTTTACTTTTTCCCAAATGTTAGCAACAGTATCAAATCTCATCTTTCTAATGTTCTGGGACTCTGACCAATGGAGGAGGACTCTAGATATCTTGGGCTTCTTTCTTTTTGGGGACGAAGCAAGAAAGAAGCTTTGGGTTTCATAAAGGAACGAGATCAGAATCGTCTAAGGGGGTGGAAAACCAAATTCTTGAGCATAGCTGGAAAAGAAATCCTAATTAAAGCAGTTGCCCAGGCCATCCCTACCTATGTCATGCAATGCTTTCTTCTCCCTGTTACTTTCTGTGATGAGATTAGTTCGCTGGTTGCAAATTTCTGGTGGAATAATTGTGCAGACAAGGAAAGAAGCATTCATTGGATTAATTGGAAGAACATGTGTCGTCCAAAAGATCAAGGGGGTTTGGGCTTCCGAAATCTTAGAGTGTTTAACAAAGCCCTCATTGCAAAAATAACCTGGAAGGTGATCAAGAATCCGACATCCCTGCTGGCTCAGATTCTTCGGGGCATATGCTACCCAAACGGCAACATTTTTTATGCACCCAAGTGCACTTATCCTTCCTGGGCTTGGACAGGTATTAGAGAAGGGATTAAGGTAATAAAGGAGGGAGCTCTTTGGAGAGTTGGAAATGGGAGAAGCATCTCAACTTGGTATGACAATTGGATCCCCAAACTCCCAAATTACCGGCTCTTGTCTCAACCGACACCAGACCTTCCTTCCCCATCAGTTAGCTGCCTCATGAATCCAGACCAAAAATCGTGGAATGAATCTAAGGTTAAGGAGTTGTTTCCCCCATCTGAAGCAGATGCAATCTTGTCCATACCGATCGGTGGGCCTCATGTGCATGACTCTTTCATTTGGGCCGGAACTAAGAACGGAGAATATACGTCCAAGTTGGGATATAGATTTATCGAGGAATCCTCGGAGGATCGCTCCAATTCTTCATCCAGCGAAGATCCAAATGCGAGGAAGGAGCTCTGGAATTCGATCTGGAAATTGGAAGTTCCATCAAAGATCCGCTCCTTTCTATGGAAATTGTGCCACAACATTGTTCCTACTAAAGGCATCTTAGCGGCCCGCTTTCATGGCAAATTCAGGGACTCCGATTGTTGCCCACGTTGCGGGAGTAAAGGGGAGTCTATTGAACATCTCTTATTTTTCTGTCCATTTGCACATGCAGCTTGGAAGGCATCTGGGTTCAATTATTCTCCCTCCTCATTGGGTTTCCCTGGTTTCTCAAAATGGTGGATGAAGATTTATGAATTCCACAAAATAGGAAGCTTTGAAGACAGCTGCGCTCTCATGGCCTTCCTGATGTGGACGTTATGAAACTCGAGGAACGCCCTGGTCTTTGAAGGAAGGAAGGATTTGACGTGGGATGTTTGGTTAAAGGCAGAACGAGCTTTTTCGGAATTCTATCTCTCTACCTCGAATAATCATCCGAAGAGGTCTCAGGTCATCCAGGAGCCGAGGCAATGGACACCACCTCCTCCCGATATAATTAAGATCAATTGCGACGCTGCGTTTGATAGGTTGTCAGGAAGGGTCTCCGCTGCGGCTATTGCACGGGATTCGGCGGGGACGCTTATCCTAGGAGCCTTCGCACCCTTTACTGCTCCGTCTGTTGTTGTAGCGGAAGCAATGGCTATTAGGTTGGGCTTAGAGATGGCCTTCCGAAATGCTTTCAGCAAGATTATTATCGAGGCGGATTGTCAAAGTGTTATTGGGAGGCTCAATGAGGGAACCCCTTCTGATTGGGTAACATCGGCCATAGAGGAAGATATTAGGGCTTTAGCGAGATCCTTTGCTTCCTGATCTTTTTCTTTTGCTCCCCGAACATGTAATCAGGCAGCCGATTGGCTTGCTAAGTATGCTAAAAACTTGCAGGGTCTTTTGTTTTGGAGACCTGAAACCTCCCCCTCCCATCTTTTGTATCAGTAAGTTTTCCCATTAAATAAAATTATCTTTTGATAAAAAAAAAGACACTCTAAAAGTAACATGGTGTGACATTTTTTTAAAAAAAGTCTTCGTTTATGTAAAATATAATAGTAAAATTAGTCATTAAAGTTTTACTAATTTTTTAATTTCACCATTAATTTTTTACACTATCAATCTCGTTATTTCAAAAAAAATCAAATAAATCTTTTTTATTTTTATATTCTCAAAGCATGATAGTAAATGTAGTCCTTAATGTTTCATTGAATTTTCAATTTCACCCTTATTCTTTTTAACAATAACAACCTCGTTGCTTTAAAAAAATTCAAAATAGTCCTCCCATTCTTGCTTCTTCTATCCTGACACGCGTATGATGCAAGCCTCCTTGATGCTTCATGATCCAAACCCAATCCTAATTCACCAAATCTCTATCCATCTCTGTGTAAGAATCGACACTTTCCTTTATTCCCTAAACTTTCCCACCATGAAAATCCCAATAGGTAACCTCCATATACACAACCCCACAACCTCTGAAATGTCGTCGGTTGGCTCGTTCCGATCTGACGACAATTTGTGGCTGCAAAGTGAGCATGAGTTTATGAGCAAACTATACAATGAGTTTTTGATTCGAAAGGTTCTTTACAAATGTTCAGAGAAAATATGGGTTCGCGGGTTAACCCCGTCTAGTTATTTTATTATGAAAATGTTGTTTTAGTAAACGATCGAAACCGATACACATCAAAGACTCAGCCATTGAAGTCGGCGTCGATCTAAAATCAGACCCAAATCCATCATTGTAGAAGAATCCATAGTTGTCGTCATCGTTTCCCTTTGCGGTGTTATTCTCATTGTTGTTTTCAATGTTGTTGTTTCCTTGTCATCGTTTAAGGAAAAACAAACCATCCGAAATTGAAAAATAATAAAACCTTGAGGGGTAACCTTGCTATTATGTCTTAAGTAGAATATATTTTTAAAATACTACGTGTCAACTTGTGATTGGTTCATACATGTCACAACAGAATTCGTCACAAAAGTGACCAAAATGATTGACGAGGTAAAGCTTCATGTATAAAATTGAGAAAAATTTAAACAATTTTTATGATATTAAAAAATTGAGTACATCCACCAACGGGTTGGTCTAAGTGGCAAACAACTTGATATCGTTAAGCAGGTCTTGAATTTGAGGCCTCGTATATACAGAAAATCTTCGTTGAAAGACTCGTCCACCAAAATTTAGTGCGCGATGCGGGTGGGTCTGAACTAGTCAAGGCAAAACCCGAAAAACTGAAAATACAATAAAACAATTTGAGTATATCCCATATACCACCAATTAGACAACTAACACTTCAGCAAACCCTATGCTCTCTATTTGTTAATTATATATCTATCAACTGATCCAATTTTCTCGGCATTGATGGGTTTTCAAAATGGAGAGGGACAAAAACAAAAATTCCCGACGAAAAACATGTCCTTGAATTATTATAATAAACAGAACCAAAAACGATCAAATCCAACCGTACTATTTTCTTTGATCCGATTTCGTCGGTCTTTTCTTAACTAAATTGACTAAGTAGTTTAGTTTTGCAATTCTACACCCGTTGTGGTCGTAATTTTGGTGTCAAACAAGAATTGGTTGGCGCAAATAGGCGTTTGCCCACTACTATTTAGCGCTTAAACGCTTGTTTGCTGGCAGCTAAAAAATGTAACTTCTGCCAACAATCGTTTGCAGCCCAATGGCCGTTTTCCACTCCAATGGCAAAGGAATCAATTTAACTGACTTAATTTACAATATATTACTAATATAATTAAAATATTATATATACAATCAACAACCGGTTGGTCTAATGTGATAAATTCTATCATTGTGAATGGAGTAAATTGGGTTGAGAATATTATTTTTATATCTCTATAGTACTCGTTCCAAATTAGTCGACTAATAAATTAGATAGCAATACATATTAATAAATATGATATTCTAAATAGATATGATACGCGAATATCGTATTGACTCAAATTTCAAAAACAATATATATAACCCCCTAGGATCTATGGGAAGAGCAGCCAATCAAAGGTTAGACAGCTAGCTAGTCACGAGAGGCTGCTGTATGGTCCACACTTCCAGCCTTTCATTTAAATATACATTCAAAGCTTGATGGGTTTGCATTTAAGGTCACGCATGGAATTTTGATGACCTATTTTAATAGTCCAATTACAACTCATGGTGCTTCATGTGAATTTTTTGTTAGCCATACTACAAGTCTTTTGATGTACCGATGTTACGAGTTAATCTAATATCAAAATAAAATTATTAAATTTTAATTCATTAACTGCTTAATCTTGATCGAATGAAATTGCAAAACCAATGTTTGGCATGTGTATGCACAGTTTGAACTCGGAAGACATGTTAAAATTGTGTGTGCACACTACTGTTTCAGTTTAATTGATTTAATCGTTCCAACCAACCAACTTTAAATCATTCTATAATTTAGTTATTATCAAAATGTAAGTGACTAACCATTAATATCTTTTAAAAAAAAAATTAGCTAAATTGATTTTAATTTCGGATCGAATCGATTAAACCGATCCATCGAGGTATGAATGGCACAACTTGTTGGATCTAAAAAATAATTAGATCCGTGACATTGGAAAAGAATGCTTTGTTCGTATTTCGTAGGCCATGAATTAAGGGTTTTGTAATGGCGACAAAGCAGTGAAGACAACAACAGTTTTTGTCTTTCACGTGCACAACAACTGTTCCGTAAATTCTAACATTTTGAGTTCGTATTTTGAAATGCTTGTGAATAGTGACATAAAAGAAACACAGTTCGCGAGCTACTCGAGTTCGATTCGATTAAAGTTCGATTCGATTAGATTTGACTCGAATCCAAATTCGACTCGAGTTCTTAATGAGCCGAGTCGAGCTACTCGATATTCGACTCGAAAAGCTCGCGAGCTGCTCGAAAATATAATATACTAAAATTTTTAATTTTAAAATATAAATTCCTAAACCTAAAATCTTAAAACATAAACCCTAAACATAAGTCCTAAACCCTAAAATCTAAATCCTAAATTCTAAACCCAACAACCTAAATCTCTAAACCATAAACTAACACCCTAAACTTGTGTATCAAAGTTTTTTTCCTAATAGGGTTTTAAATGGTTGAGACAAATCGCGAGCTACTCGAGTCCGACTCGCTCAAAGCTCGGTCAACACTCGACTCAAGCTCGAACTCGACTCAAGTTCTTAACAAGCCGAACCGAGCTCAGATTATTCAGGCTCGTTAAAAACTACTCAAGCTCGATCTCAACTCGAAATCTTAACGAGCTGAGTCGAGCTTAGCATTACTCGAGCTCGACTCGTTTACATCCCTACTTGTGAATATTAAAGTTCGAATTTTAATTTAATGATACTATTATTTTAATAATATTTATAAATTAGAAGAAATTTTGGATGTACTATTGAGTTTACATTGAACTTATATACACAATGGTGAAGCTAAGAATTTTAGATCAAGTGTTATGATATAAAAACACTTTATCAAAAATTGTAAATTTTGAGGTGCTAAAATAGTTTTTAAAAATATGACTTTGATAATTATTACTTATATAATTATAATTATGAGTTGATCTAATAGGATATGACGTTAAGTCCTTCAATTATCGTTAGGGGTTCGAATCTTATATACAAAATAATACGGGTTAAAACTTGATGTAAGTTTGATCGTTCACTTCGTCAGTTACTTTTATTATCAGGCCCAAAGGGTCTTACCCCCTAAAATTTAAAATTTTCATAACAAGTCTTCTGATTTGAAAAGTTTAATTTGATCCTTCAAATTTTTAAAAATTCATATTAAATATTACGTGTTTTTAATATTGTCGATTAAATTTTCTAAAATTTTTACCCCTTCAATTTTTTTGGTCTAATGACAATAAATGTTTTTATAACTTTAAATATTAGATAAATTAGACATCATCTTTCCATTTTAAGTTTAAATACTTAATAAATTTTTATATATATTTTTCTTAAGTTAAGTAATTTGGCCCTCCTAACTAACTATATATAATAAAGATGGAATTATGGAAATCAAGCAAAGTACACATCGAAAAGCGGAAAATCGTACTGTCTTTTTGATGGTATAGCCGTATAGGAAGCAAAACTATGGGCAGGGAAGTTCCTTCAGTTGTTTCTTTTTTTTTTTTTTTTGATCAAATCATTCAGTTGTTTCTTCTGCTCAGGTTTTGCTTCTAGATTGATGTTGGGAATTTTTTTAAAATGTATTGCATACTTCATATTATTTTTAAATTTATTGTATTTTCTACAATAAATATGAAGTCGTATTGTTTTCCTTCCGTCTTCAAGCAGTGTTTAAATTTTTTATTAAAAAATTGAAGACAAATTGCTTTCTTACCATCTTCAAAGAGTGATGACGCCATGTGACAACAAGTAAGGAATCTTGCTTCACTTTTCTTCAACTTTAATAAGAAAAAATAGTGCATTGTAGCACAACGAAATACAAGAATTTCGACCTCAAAATGCACTATTCAAAGTGCAATAGATTGAAAAGTATTTTAGGGTATACAATAGATTGATTTTTTTCACAACAATATCTAGTTAATTTCCCCATGTTAAATTCATTTAATTTTGTATTTTTTGAACCGTTAGATAAAAATAAATGCATAACTAAAATTATTCTTTTCTTTTTACCCATAAAAGTCTACCTGTTAATTTCAGTAATTCGTTTATTCTCGTCCAACGATCTAAAGTATATAAAACTTGAAAGTTTTATATGATATATGAACATGGGCGAAAGCTTTAAGGGACTAGGGGTCATAACCCCCAAAATTTTGGAAATTTTAATTTTACCCCTAAAATTTTTAATTTGGTCCTATCAAAATTTTTAAAAATTTATATTAAATTTCAAAATTTTAAATATTTTTATTAAATTTCCTCTATTTTTAAAAAAAAATCCAATTAAAACTCTCAAAAATATTAAAAATTTTAGTTAATCCCTTAAACATTTTAAAAGTTTTCATTTAAACCTCTAAACTCTTACTCCAAGTTTTGTCACAAATTCTATATATATATGTGTGTATTTTTCTTAAGAAATTAAATAAAAAGTAGTAAAAGCTTAGGCTGACGAACTAAATTCTATCAGGTGAAACCATCAGTTTCTCTTCGATAGACAGTTTCAGTTAAGAGTATTTGTTTTTTAATTTTTAATGATCACATCATTCCTCTGTTATGCTGGGGTTGTAAAAAGTGGATTAATAATTGAATCAACTAAATCAACCATTCTAGATTAGACAATTAATTCAAAATTAATTAAAAAATCAAAACGATAACAATAAAAATTTAAGAACAGATTCAACCATCATATATATACATATTTTTACTTTAGTTTTAATTTTTCTAATAGTTCACACAATTTTCATTTGTTATATTTTTTTCTTATTTTTGATGAAATCTAATTTATTACTGTTGTTAAAAAACATAAACCTTAAATCTTGTTCACCCTATAAATACCCTAAAGTGAATATATATAAGTCAGAAAAACTGTAGGTTAAGAAGACAAAGCAAACAACTGAAGCCCGTGAATGTTGCATGTGAGAATAGAAAGCTGTTATAATCAGTGCCCCCAACATCTAGACCCATTCACGTGTACCATTTTGTTCCTTTTTTCCAACATTTAATTTTAATTCCATATTAAATAACAGCAAGAATTGTATTTTTTTAATTTTAGGAAATAATAATTTACTAGTTACCAGTGATAGAAAAGAATGGAGAAGGTATAATTCTGTTAATAGTCACATCATCTATATATATAACAAAAGAAATTTTAGTTTTGAATAGACTTAATATATTTTTTATTTTTACTTGAAACTGTAATAAAAATATATATTAAGTTTGGACATAAATACCAAATATGTATATAATAATTTTTAATTTTTATAATCTAAAATTTTATATATAAATATTAGGTAGAATACATATGTAGGATACGACAATTTTCAGAATATGCAACAATATTTTTACATGTGTCATGTAAATGGACCCCTATAAGAACCCTTTTTCAGTACAATAAAGAAATCCCAACCAACGCTCGCAGCAGAGGGGATTAGGGTAATAAGACAATTATTAATATAATAATACAGAGAAAAAGAGGGAGTATAAAATTTGGTGTAATAAACCATTTGGTACTTAAACTTATCATCTTTTATAAATATGTTATACGTCGTTATTTAATTAATTTGATATTTATCAAACATTATACATCTTGTATATGAATTTACCAATTTTTACAAATATGGCACCTGTTTTTCTTTAAACCAGTTTGGTATCTATATTTTTTAAACATTACACAAAATGATCCACCTTAAATAACCTAAAAGTATTAAATAGATTAATTTAAATTATAACAAATTGTGACGTGAAATTCATATCATATTTTAAAACATTTCGCTTTGATTTAATAATATAGGTGTCAAATGTGTAGTGTCAGACAAATATATGTACCAAATTGGTTAAAAAGAAAACTAAGGTGCCATATTTGTAAAACAGAAAAATTCAGGTACCAAATGTATAACATTTGACAAATATAAATACCAAATTGATTTTAAAAAATCGGTATCACATTAGTGAAAGATGACAAATTCAAATACTAAATATTATATGGATAATTATTTGATACACTAGCGGTGGAAACTACAAATGCCTTAATTTTAGAGTTTAGAGACTTAATTTATGGGATAGGGTTCAAGCGTTTAATTTTAGTAGTCTGAAATTTAAGGATTGTGAATAGAATATAGGGTTTAGAGTTAGAATTTAGGGTTTATAAATTAAAACCTAAACCTTGATCTCTAAACCCTAAATTCTAACAATTACTCCTAAATTATAAACTCTTACACCTAAATCCTACCCCCTAAACTAAATTCAAAAACCCTAAAATTAAAACGCTTATAAAAACTAAAAATTTCCACCGTCAATGTATTAGATATAAATTCATATTATATTATACATAAAATTATGACATAAAAACCCAACACTAGCAAAATAATCTTCATATGTGCACACATATATAATATTTTTTTATAACCTTCGATATCAGAATCATTAAATCTATATAAGTAGGGACGAATACATGATTTTATGTTGGGGACGAGCCTATAAAATTCTAAGAGAGCGAACTTATAAAATTTCAGGGAGGCGAAAATAAATTTTCAATAGTGAAGATATAGAAAACTTTTAAATGTTTTTTTTAAATCATATACGAATTTCATATTTTCAGGGGGCGACTGTTCCCTCCGACCCCTGCCTCGGTCCCTCCTTGTATATAAGTTATTGTTTTTTAAACTAATGGCTTGTTGGCTAACGAATCACATGATATCATTTATTAAAAAAATTATAATCATTTATATTATTTTTTAAAAATAAAAATTTATATTTATTTTCACTAACAATATGTGAATTCATATACCCCTTTTGCTCCTACGTGAATGGTTCTTATAGCTGCACTCCCTATTTAAATACCAGCACTTATTATTTTGGTTCTCAAGCACAATTTCTATCTCTCTTTCTCACTCCCTTTTTCTCCTCTTGTTTCCCACCTTGAGATATACCAAAATAAAAAGAAAAAGAAAAAACAATGAAGGGTTTTAGCTTGAGAAGACTCACATTTATGTTTTTGGTAGCATTTCTGGTGTGGTCTTCTAGCATAGAAACCTGCATTGCTAGAAGAGGCAAGCATTGGAGGCAGAGGAGGCATGCTGCTGCAGTTTCACTGTATAAGAAGAAAACAAAAGACCATAGTCATGGTCAGGGTCATCACAATTACCATAATGGAGGATCGAAGCCGCATAAAACTACTCCGCCGTCTCCAAAGCCGAAAGCTCCCCCGTCTCCTAAGCCTAAAGTGAAAGTCCCTTCGACTCCGCCGCCGCAGAAAGGTTACGGCAACGGGCAACAGTTCAAAGTCTTTGACGTGCTGCATTTTGGTGCCAAGGGTGATGGGAAAACTGATGACACCAAGGTGATGCCAAATTCTCATCTATGCTTTAAACCAATGCTCAATGTTTGCCTAAGAATTTGACATCATTAAAATTAGGCTTAATATCAAAATAAGTGCCCAAACTATTCCGTTTTTTCATTTTAGGTGCTCAAACTATATTTTTTTTACCTTTTTTTAAGATCAACTTAGGCACCTATTTTGACAAAAAAATAATAGTGAAGGCAACTAAAAGGGGCAAAAAGAAAATTTAGACACCAAAAAGAATAAACGGGATAGTTTAAACTTATTTTGGTAATAAGCGTCTTCGAATATGCATCAAACATGAAACTTCGAGAGTGCCGAAAACAAAAAAAGGCATTTTCTTTCTTTTTACTTGTATAGGAAAAGAAAGAACTTTTGGGGTAATAGAGAAAACTACCTGGGGCCGGTGGGGTCCACTTCGAAATGAAGAAAAAGATTCTCTTTTGTAAGGTAGTTTAGTCACGAGTAGAGCAACAAATAGTATTTAATTACCATAGCAGACAGTGTTAACCAACATTTAACTGTAATTCTATACCTTTTGGTGTTTTTGTGTGGCACTCACAGATTATCTGTTTATGGTGCAAAACAGGCATTCCAAGCCGCGTGGGCGGCTGCATGTAAAGTGGAGGCATCCACGGTAGTTGTTCCGGCCTCGTATGTATTCCTCGTCGGACCAATTTCGTTCTCCGGTCCTTACTGTCAAGCAAACATTGTATTTCAGGTAAAAAGAACATGTGAGAATCCAGATAAACACCATCATAAGAAGATGAAACAGATATGATAAGTGGCAAACTCGAGTCGTGGATGTGTCTAACACGAATATTTCAACTCTTTGTTATCAGCTGGATGGTACAATTATTGCTCCGACAGACGCTCAACCATGGGGCAAAGGTCTTTTACAATGGCTTGAATTTACAAAGCTGAAAGGCATAACAGTTCAGGGGAAAGGTATCATTGATGGAAGAGGATCAGGGTGGTGGCAAGATGCACCATATGAAGATCCATATGATGATGAAAAAAAACTCATAATCCCATTAAACACCACAGTTCAAGAAAGGTCTCCGATGCCGGTAATTACCGACTTCAGTTTTTCACTTGCCTCCTGAAACTCTCTAGTGTTGATTGTCAGTAAAACTAATCATGTTTTCTCATATAATTGGGTGGTAGGTCAGAAATGAACTCAGTGGGAAAATGCCAAGCATCAGACCAACTGTAAGGACCACTTGGAACTATGAAAAAAAATACTAACAATCTTTATTCCATGATTATGCAGTCCTATGATGTTTTCTCTTACTCTCTGTTGCTCAGGCACTAAGGTTCTATGGGAGCTTTAACGTGACAGTCACGGGCATAACGATTCAAAACAGTCCCCAATGCCATCTCAAGTTCGATAATTGCATCGGAGTTGTGGTTCATGATATGAGCATATCGTCTCCAGGGGACAGCCCTAACACAGATGGAATCCACCTACAGAACTCAAAGGATGTGCTAATTCATGGCACTAATCTTGCCTGCGGTAATTATTTCAATATCTCCCTAGTAAATAAACAGATATTTTTGCCTTGCCGTACCAAATTCAGTTAAAACAATGGTGGGGCATGGTTGGAGCTCTAGTCCTGACCTACGTTATTCGGACTCGAGAGCGAACATCAAATACAGATGTGTTTTTTTATTCGAGACGAAAATGAATAATCAGAGCAACATAGGTCTCGACGAAAAGGACCTGCAGGTCAACAATGAGACACAGGGTTGAGATAAAGAACTTGTGAACAATTGACAGCATCATTAGGAAAAAAACAAAGTGCTAAATTGAGGTATTTGATAGGATGCTGAAAGAAACATATCACATATTGTCCTGCTCACAATTTCATTCCACTCATTCTCCATCCCCACCAATAATTTGATAAAGTGGCTGCCAGCAATATCAGAAAATTTCAAGAGTTACCATCCTAATCTGTTACACATGTCAATTTCTAAAGAATGGTGTGGCATCAACCACCCAAACCAGGATTGGGATTGAACTACACAGACAACAAGAATACATTTTCTGTTTTCTTCATTCAGCTTTTCCTTTTGTCTCCAGTTACAACTAGAACTTTTTGTTTTGGTCCCTACCTTATGTTATTCCGATTTAGATGCGGGTGTGAAATATTTTTGACAAAAAACATAAAATAAATTTGCTTTTCATGTTTAAACTAACCTGAGCTCTTAAATCTAATAATTGATGCAGGAGACGACTGTGTTTCGATACAAACAGGATGCTCAAACGTATATGTTCACAATGTGAACTGTGGACCAGGGCATGGAATCAGCATTGGAAGCTTGGGAAAGGATAATACAAAAGCCTGTGTCTCGAACATTACTGTTCGAGACATTATCATGCATAACACAATGAATGGTGTCAGAATAAAGACGTGGCAGGTACACCTTACAATCTTTACTCCCACATGATAAAAAGTTAAATTGAAAACTATGCACTTTAGCCTTAATTCGTTACCAAGATGGCTTCAGATAATATAAATAGCAAGAGCCACCGACATACTCAAATACTTGATTTTGGCAAAATGAAAAAAGCAAACAGCTAAAAGCAAGGAAAGGACGGAGGGGCATAAAATAGAGTTCATCATACTATATGAGTGATTTTTTTAAAATAATTCTATTTTAAAAGAAAATTAATATAAAATTCAAAATATAAAAGTAATTTTAAACAATTAGTTATGTTTTAGTAGTTACTTATTAAGCATTTCACTGATCGAGATAGCGTTTAGTTAGCTCGTGTCACTAAACTCAACCAAAACTTTATAATAGTATAGGTTATTTGACTAGACAACTCAATATAGTTTTTTCTTAAATGAAGAGTAGAAGTGAGACTTGAGTTAAAGAAATAACAACATTGAGTATAGTCTCAAAATACTTAAAAGAACTTCAGAAAAATGAATAAATCTGAATAAGTCACTCAGCGCATGTCTAAATAACAGTGACAATATGAATAAAATGATTGGTAACTTACTAGTCAAATGTGATCTATGACAACTTTATTCAAGTTTTTGGTGAATTTACAACTCAGTTATCCATGTAGTTTACATGTACTGTCTGAGGTTTATCACAACGAAAGTCTGACATTTAGATCACTCAACATTAGATTAGCACTTTACCAAACTCAACATACAGGAACCCACAATTTCCAACAATTTGATTACTTTGAAATTTCACTTTCCTATCAATTAGTCTCAGTCTTTTTTCAAAATTTCGAATATTGAATTAAGTTCCTATGACTCTAAGTTCTTATTCGAATCTAGGTAGCTAGTAAGCAGTTTCTTGTATTTAACTTCAAATCAAATCTGCAGGGTGGATCAGGAAATGTTCAGGGGGTTCTGTTCTCAAACATCCAAGTTTCTGAGGTCCAACTTCCAATTGTGATTGATCAATTCTATTGTGACAAAAGAACATGTAAGAACCAAACGGCTGCGGTCGCTCTTTCGGGAATCACCTATGAAAGAATAAGAGGAACATACACAGTAAAGCCTGTACACTTAGCCTGCAGTGACAGCCTTCCATGTATAGGCGTCACTTTATCTGGCATTCAGCTAAAGCCACTGCAGGAACGCTACCACCTATATGATCCATTCTGTTGGCAAACTTTCGGAGAATTGACCACCCCGACTGTCCCTCCAATAGGTTGTTTGCAGATTGGCAAGCCGTCTAATAACAGAGTCCAATCTGCTTATGATGTGTGCCAAGTGTAGTCTACAGGTATGGTGTTTTCGCTTGTGTGGTCGGCATGGTTTTTCTGACCCCTTTCACACCATTCGTTTACTATGTAAGGAGTATATATTTTGGCGCCATCCTATTTTTAGGCATTCTTCTTATATGGGATTATTCCAGCCCAGGGTTCCCACTATGTAAGATTATACAGGTGTGTTATCAGGTATAGTCCAATACTGAAGTATAAGACTCTTTTTGTTATGGCAGATCATAAACTATATGTGCATCAATAAATCAATATATATAGATGTTCTGTTCTTCTGATGTAAGTACATAATCACTTATATTGTTTCAACTATTAATTTTTCTTAAACTACCCGAATTTGATACATATCAAGACACGAAAGGAGGAATTAACCCTCTAAAAAAATGAAAAATTTTAGCATTGTAAAATCTTATGTCAAACACGCTATCATATTCGATGCTCATACCCGAAACTGAGAAACATAGGCAATCACTTAAGATACAAGCCAGAAGCTATGGCATTCACTTTATTTTCCCTAAAATACTTACTCATGTCCAATACCTATCTTCGGCACACAATTCAATCACATATCATATCCGCCGATCAATACGAGTACGGTTAACTTATACCGCTAGAGCCTAGAAGGTTAAAACGTGCAGAAACCTTTTGTTTTCTAAGGCACACAATTCTCATCAAGCATTAAGAAAGAAATGCACTGGAAGCAAGTTTGAGTCTCAAATGAGAAAATTCTGTCCTTAGAAACGGATTGCATATCGAAAGGCACAAGCTAAAAAAGACTAAACAATAGATATCAATAAAGATTAAAGACCATTGGCGGCAATCGTTGATGAGGGGACGGAGTGATCGGGAATCAGCTCGTTCGGCGGATAACTTTATTTTTTTTTCCTGAATCTGTTACCTCATCAATTATATGCGAATTTCTTATAGAATAATAAGAATTATCACTCAGTTATCAGCCAGACCGATTCAAGAAATTCAAGTGTATTTAAACATGACAGTCAAGCAAGTTACTAGGGTTACCTAAACGGAAGGAGAAGAGGATCCGGCATCGTCTCCTACCTATTTCCCTCGGTTTTTCCTTCAGTCACCCTAAGATCTCCATTGCTCTCCCAAATTCCGCAAAGAAGAGCAGAGAGACCCAAGTCGTTGACAACCAATGTACCCACCGAGTTTCAAATATATATATTTATAGTTTTTTTTAAATAAAATATTGTAATCCCGCCCATTTTCAAATTTTAAGCTAGATTCCCTTGATAGATTTACGGCGTAAATTTTGACCCTGACGTTTACCACTTTTTTTATAAAAAATTTATTCGAAAGAAAATAAAAATGTATTAAAAAGAAAAGACGTTACAACGCCACAAGTCAAGACTTACGAACAAAGCCTCGAAGGCATACAAAAGCCACCAACCCGGCAAAAAATAGAAACAGACAAAACCAAAGACAAGGCACATAGGCCGAAAACAGACGAGGGTATTCCCAAAACAGCGGGATATCCCTAGCCAACGAAAGGAGAGAGCGAACGACACAGAAACCTTTGTCAATCTTGGAGTCGGTCTTGCAGCTCGATCGAAGCATCTGAGTGAGAGCTCCATCCAGAGGCAGGCCCCCTCTGTCGATAGACAAGGGTCTTGTCAACTGGATAGCACAGATCAAAAAAACAAACTTTTGGATTGACCTAGCGAGGTTGATAAAATCAGCATTGAAACAAGCCTTCAATTCGTAGCTGGAAGATAACAGGGTAAACCTTAGATCCCTCGTCGATATAGGACACCTCGGGATCCAAGGGGAAGGGTTCAGATGACCCACCGACTCTCGACCCTTCCTGTTGGGAGCGCTGGTGTCGAAGGAGATCATTTCTGATGCGGATAACCCTCAGAGGAGTTATCCGCTTGCTTGAAGAAAGTAGAGCTCTCGATCAGAAGGGGTTTCATTTGACCCCATTTATGGTCCCGCATGAGAACCAGCAAAGTTTTGAAAACTTTAAGCATAAGAATATGGAAGCTCGAGTGACTCTTTAGGGTCCACTTGCGAGTACTTGGTGGAGACGAGAATGACCTGGCCGCACCATCTAAAAAGGGAAACAAAAACCCATAAAATCTTGCCCTTGGTAGCAGCAACAAGTAAAAGCCAAAAAAAAAGTGAGACACACTGCAAATATTGGGAGGCTAAAAAAGAGGAGAAAAGACCACATTGCCCCAATCTTCAAACTTTTGCCGGTGCATAGGCCAAAACCCCCCTCCTTGGCAGAAGCAGCCCTCGTACCCCGTGCCAGTGAAGATCCCCTGATAAGCCCAGCTCCCGAACCCCGCCAAACAACGATAGGAAACGATTGATGTCCCATAAAATTCCATTTTTTACTAACGCCCTACTGACCAGGTTCTCTCAAAAACCATTGTTGTCCCTTGGACTGGATCAAACTGACTGTAGACGGCGGCCGTCGAAAGCGTCTGTCCAGGTCCAGCCTCTGCAACACGCAGCGGAGAGGGGAGAGGAGCCCACTGGATTCGATGTTGGTTCCAATCTTCCTTGATTTAGAAGCAAGAACCACTCCCAGACTGCCGCTGCCCCGTCCCGTGATTTCCTTTGCCCTTAACTCCGCCTTTTTCAGGAGCCACCAACAATCGGCTACATCTTTGCTCAAGATGGAACTCCGGCAGGGAGCGATTCGCGGCGGCGTTGACAAACCCGATCCGCACCTTTGGACAACTTCCCGCGCTGTTATCCAAACCAGGCCCGCTACATAATGCTGGATCAAACCACCAGCTGGAAACATCCATCGGAACGCCGACAACCGACGACCTTTGGAGGGAGAACACTACCCTCGCGCAACACCGAGCAAGATGACCGGAACTGGAAGATCAATAATCCAGCCGAGGATCAAGAGTTTTGGAGGGGGGAAGTAGTTTAGAAGGCGCGTGGGGCGCGTTGAAATCCATCATAGTTCTCCTTTTAACCTTTTAAGAGTTTTCTGAGAAAACAAATCTAATGTGCTTGCGGTTACCACTTTTCTTAATTTGGTAGCTAATGTATTTTTTGGGCTGATGTGAATCATCCCAAATATTTAACGCCATTAATTAAAAAATAGACCAATAATATGACGCCACATCATCACCCTTATATATATATTTTTTATTTTTTAGCTGAAATTTAATAAATAATGTTAAAAATAATGGTAAAGTATATAAATTGTCACTAAACTATACGCAAAAAAAACAAAATGGTCATCAAACTTTCAAATGTTACATAATGGGCATTAAACTTTAATTTTTGTTACAAAATAGTAACTGAACCGTTAACCACCGTTAAATGGGTGACATGGCATTTATAAAAACTGTATAATAACACATTTAATCCTTCATATTTATATATTCAATTAATTTAGTATCAATTCAAAAGTCTAGAAATTTTGGGGACTAACTCCCTAATATTTTCATTTTTTTGCCTTCTGTAGAACTAATGTTTTGATATAATAATTGAAAAATGCTTTTGGACTTGTTTGAATATTTTGAAAACTTATTTAAAGTCCAAACAACTTGAAAATATGTTTGAAATGGTTTCATAGGTTTTTAACATGTCTAAAACGCTTTTTAAATGGCCAAAATATCATTTTTACAAGGCTCGTTTCGATACACCTTTGATCTGTTTCGATACGGGGTCTTCTAGTAAGCAAAACCTAGATGCAGGGCTAGTGGTATCGAAACCACCTTGCTGGTATCGAAACCAGCTGACTTTTTCAAACTCCAACGGCTAGTTCTGAACAAGGCCGTTTCGAAACGGGTTCGAGCGTTTCGATACAGAGAGCTGCAGAACTGCATTTATGGTGGGAAATTAAGTCTCCAACGGCTCCAAATCAACTCCAACGGCTAGTAACGGCTACAAACTCAATTGGGAGTATAAAAGGGACCTCCAAGCATCAAGAGAAGGCTAATGCTCATATTGTCAAACATCAAATGATCAAGAAATTGTCTTAGTGCTTAATTTGTCATTTCTTGTATAGACAAACACTAGTGAGCCAAAATTGTCAAATTTGCTCAAGTGTTTTAGGTTTTGGGTGAGTGCTTCATTGTGCAAACAAACACCTATTAGAGGGTTTAAGTTTGCTTTCATTGTCTCTTTGTAAAAGAGGGTTTTGATCAAGGCTTTGGTTAGAAGCTTGACCGGTTGTAAGGGTTTCCTCCTAATCCTAGAAAAGGGGACGAATCAATTAGTGGATTGATTGTGAAATCCTTAGTGGGGAGCTAAGGTAGTAGATGTAGGTGCTTGTTAGAAGGCCGAACCACTATAAATCATTGTGTCTTTATTCTTTCTAGCTTCCTCAACCCTTCCACCCAAAAATCCATCTCTCCACCACTTGGTGAGCAATATTGGTTGATCGAATCGAGCCCCACACAACTCAACAATTGGTATCAGAGCTTGGCTCAATCGGTGAGGATTAACATCCTATTGAGAAGATCCGACAAGCTCGATCACTTTTTTATCAACCGGCTCAATGGCACAATCAATCGACAAACCGCCTTTCTTTGACGGAGCTCACTATGCCCATTGGAAGACAAAGATGAAGTTCTTCATCAAATCAAAAGATTACAAGCTATGGGATGTAGTTGAAGATGGCCCGTTCGTGCCTCAAAGAAGTAAAGCGGAGTGGAGTGCCGACGATCGCAAGAAGATGGAGCTAAATTGCAAAGTGTGAAACAAATATTTTAATTTTGATATAACTAAAAACCTAAGGACTAAATTAAAAGTCTAAACGAATTTTAAGTCCTAAAAATATCCCCATATAATTTTTATAATATGCCTAAGATAAAAACATACTTTTTCAAATTATTTTTCTAAGTGTTTCAAGTCAAAACAGTGGTTTCCATGTACCCGTTCCGAAACGGCCTCAAGGCGTTTCGAAACAGTTTCACCACTGTCGACCACCGTTCCGATACGGGTATCGAAACACCTGGAAGCGTTTCGAAACGGCTCACCTCGTTTCGAAACTGTTCTTCATGTTGGATTAAAAAAGGGTTAAATTAATTCAAATATTTCAGATTTTTTAATATATAAGGGGTGTTTCGAAACGGCTAAGGCCCGTTCCGAAACGACCCTTTGACAGTAGCCATTTCGTTTCGAAACGGATCAATACCGTTCCGAAACAGGGGCTAGGTTTCAGTTTGAAAAATATGACCGTTGTATGTCTTAACTGATTTTATCAAAACCGTTAAGGCGTTTCGAAACGGTCTAGGACCGTTCCGAAACGACCCTTTTACAGTGGCAAAACCGTTCCGAAACGGCCCTAAGGCGTTTCGAAACGGGCTCTTAAATGCACCCCAACGGCTCTTTCTATTTTAGTCCGTTCCGAAACAGGTTTCCCGTGTTCCGAAACGGGTTGGTGCAGACAGCATTTATGGTGGTAAGAGAGGGTTCCAACGGCTCCAATTACTTCTCCAACCACTCAAACGGCTAGAAATCAATGAGAAGGTATAAAAGGGACATCCAAAAGCATCAGCAACAACTATTGAACTTCAAGCAAACATCCAAGCATCAAATTCAAGCATTAGAGCAAAAATCCCAAATTTGTGTAAAATCCCAATTTGTGTTCTTCATTCTTATTTTGTAAAATTGGGTTGAGTGCTTGTATTGGGGCTATCATTTGTATTGAGAGATACCTAATTAGCCTACAAATTCCTTTGTTCTCTTGTGTGAGGGTTGGGTTGATTTTTGGGTAGAAAAATCAACCGATATTGTAAAGGGTTGCCTCCTTGTCCTAGAAAAGGGGAAGATCAATTTAGTGAAATTGTTGCAAATCCTTAGTGAGACTAAGGTAGTGGATGTAGAGTTCATTTGGAACTTGAACCACTCTAAATTCCTTGTCCTTCAATTTTAATTTGCCAATTTCCACTACAATCCTTCAAATTTCCAATTCACCCCCCTCTTGGTAAATATCGATCTTTCGATCCACTCAACACAAAGCCTTGCACATTCTATTTTGTGCATTTGGTCCATCCATCTATGAGAAGATGTCTTCTTGTGAGAGTGCCAATGAGGTATGGGACAAGCTTGAAGTCACATACGAGGGGACAAATGAAGTCAAGGAGACCAAGATTGGGCTCCTAACCTTGGAGTATGAGAACTTCAAAATGGATCCGGAAGAGAACATCGAGAAGATGTTTGATAGGTTCTCCACCATCACCAATGGTCTCAAAGGCTATGGAGAAGCCATCCCGGAAGAAAAGCTTGTTCGAAAGCTCATCTACTCACTTCCCGAGTCTTGGGACTCAAAGAGGACCGCCATCATCGAAGCCAAAAATTTGAAGACTTTGAAGCTTGATGAACTCATGGGGTCTCTCCTTACTCATCAAATTATGAAGAAGAACAAAGAGGATGAGAAGAAGAGGGAAGAAATTAGAGCTATGAGAGAGAAGAAAATCAAAGGGCTTGGCATTAATGCTAGTGTCATGGCTCTCAAGTCCTCCATTTGCCATCATGTCTACTCAAGTGAAGAGGAGGATGAAGATGAAGAGATAGTTCATCTCTTCAAGAAGTGTGCCCCGTTCATGAAGAAAGCTTTGAGAGAGCTTGAACGAGAACCTAAAAGAAAGGAGAGGGCAAGCACTTCAAGCCATAAGAAGAAGGCATATGTGGCTACTTGGAGTGATGAAGACTCCACCGACGATGAACAAGCCAACCTTTGCCTTATGGCCATCGAAGAAGATTCAAGGGTAACTTCTAATTCATCTACTTCATGTTCTTACACTTTTGATGAATTACAAGATGCCTATGATGATTGGTTTTAGATTTTAAAAGCCACATTTTGAAAAACAATAAATTGATTTCAAAGTTAAAAATTCAAAATGATTTGCTTTCTAAAACCAAACTTGAACTTGAAGCAAAACTTGAAGAGTTTGAATTAAAATGTTTTGATTTACAAAAATTGCTTCAAAATGTTCAAGAAGAAAAAGATTTGATTTCCAAAGAACTTGAGAAGAAAAACAATTTTGGAAAATCAAATTTTTATGTTAGACAATCTAGTGCCCCTAGATTTATTAAAGGTAAATGTTTTAGAAGTGTTTGGGTCCCAAAAGGACTAACCACTTCAACTAAAAAGGATGAAATTGAAAAATGGATTCCTAAGGGGACTAAATTTTGTGCTACTAATGTTCATGGATCCAAAGAAATTTGGATACCAAAAGTTACTTGATTGTCTATTGTAGGTGTGATGGAGATGTTCAACAAGTCAAACATTGAGGGGGAGCTCCATGCACACAAGGAAGAACACTTGAAGAAGGAAGGCTTCACATCCTACCTTTGGGTTCAAGTGTTGGTAAAAATCTAGTTGTTTTGCTTTTATTTGTTTTAATTTTTATTTAATTCAACTAGATGATCATATATGTTGGACTAACATTTTTAATGATGCTTTGAGTAAGGGGGAGCCATTTTAAAACCAAATTCTTATTTTTGTCAAAATTTTCCTCTATAGTTATTTTGAACTTAATGTTTTAAATTCTTTTTGATATAACAAAAAGGGGGAGAAATGGTTTGAAAAATTAAAATTTCAAATGAATAAAGGGAAATTTTATTTGATTTCATATCTTTAATCTCTTACTAACATTTTTAAAGTTAAAGGGGGGAGAATCCCAAACAATTTTTCAAGTTAGTTTTATTATATCAAAAAGGGGAGATTGTAGAACTAATGTTTTGATATAATAATTGAAAAATGCTTTTGGACTTGTTTGAATATTTTGAAAACTTATTTAAAGTCCAAACAACTTGAAAATATGTTTGAAATGGTTTCATAGGTTTTTAACATGTCTAAAACGCTTTTTAAATGGCCAAAATATCATTTTTACAAGGCTCGTTTCGATACACCTTTGATCTGTTTCGATACGGGGTCTTCCAGTAAGCAAAACCTAGATGCAGGGCTAGTGGTATCGAAACCACCTTGTTGGTTTCGAAACCAGTAGGTTTCGAAACCACCTTGCTGGTATCGAAACCAGCTGACTTTTTCAAACTCCAACGGCTAGTTCTGAACAAGGCCGTTTCGAAACGGGTTCGAGCGTTTCGATACAGAGAGCTGCAGAAATGCATTTATGGTGGGAAATTAAGTCTCCAACGGCTCCAAATCAACCCCAACGGCTAGTAACGGCTACAAACTCAATTGGGAGTATAAAAGGGACCTCCAAGCATCAAGAGAAGGCTAATGCTCATATTGTCAAACATCAAATGATCAAGAAATTGTCTTAGTGCTTAATTTGTCATTTCTTGTATAGACAAACACTAGTGAGCCAAAATTGTCAAATTTGCTCAAGTGTTTTAGGTTTTGGGTGAGTGCTTCATTGTGCAAACAAACACCTATTAGAGGGTTTAAGTTTGCTTTCATTGTCTCTTTGTAAAAGAGGGTTTTGATCAAGGCTTTGGGTAGAAGCTTGATCGGTTGTAAGGGTTTCCTCCTAATCCTAGAAAAGGGGACGAATCAATTAGTGGATTGATTGTGAAATCCTTAGTGGGGAGCTAAGGTAGTGGATGTAGGTGCTTGTTAGAAGGCCGAACCACTATAAATCATTGTGTCTTTATTCTTTCTAGCTTCCTCAACCCTTCCACCCAAAAATCCATCTCCCCACCACTTGGTTGATCGAATCGAGCCCCACACAACTCAACACCTTCACACACCTTTCCTCCCCTTTTCTCACGCCTTGCTTCTTCTGCAACAATGGACGGGCAGATCTGTTTGAAACAAGCATCGGAAATGAGAAACTAGTTGCCATTTTAAGAGCTTCCTCATGTTTTCATGTCGTTTTCGAAGACGAGCTCCAAGATATCGACACAACAAGGTTCGTTCAAGCAAGAAAACGCCTGATCTGCCAATATAGTCTCCTTTACTACGACCATTGGCGCCCACATTCCAACAACCTAACTGTGAACTTCCATTTCCATTACCATAGAGGCAATGACTGGAAGTGAGGGAACTAACAGTGAAGAAAAAAAGATTCTTTGTGCTCTTGTTCACGCAATATCTTCTCCAGTTCAGCCACTCCATGCACTCTTTTAGAAATTATTTGTTTCTTCACCTTCCTTAAACCATAACTTTTATAGTCGTGATGATGATATTTGTCGACGCCACTTGTATTCGACATGCCTCGAAACATCAGAATGTTGTCTGGCTTGTATTATAGTTGCTTCAAATTTGTTTCCTTTTTCCAGCGTGATTTAAACAATCAACAAAAGAAGAAATCCCAATTAATTTTCAAGACCAGAAATTTAAAGGAAAATTGAAAATCCCAAAAAGGTGGAGTTGAAAGAGCTTACGTATTCGTAATAAAATACGGCATCAAGGAAAGTTTGCCCATGTTTCAAGCATATAATAGATGTTAGAAACAGAGACAGACATGGTAGAGTCTGTTCGGAAAGGACGAAAGCAAGTCTATCAGCTGAGTTGCAGAGATATACTTTGTGGGAAGAGAAACGTTCTTCGAGTACTAGACACAACAAGTAGGACGTGAGAAGGGTGAGGAAAGGTGTAGCCGCGGCTACGTGGTGAGCGATCGGAGGGATTACCGACAAAGAGACGGCGGCCGATGCGGGAAGAGAGGTCCAAGATTTTATCTTGTAAGGTGAAAAAGAAAAGAAAAACGAGAAAAAAATAGGGATTTAATCCTCAAATTTTCTAAGCTTTTGAATTGAGACTAAATTGATTGAATTTATAAATATGAAAGACTAAATGTGTTATTATACAATTTTTCGTAACTGCCATGTCACCCATTTAATAGTGGTTAACGGCTCAGTTACTATTTTGTAACAAAAACTAAAGTTTAATGCCCATTATGTGACATGTGAAAGTTCGGTGACCATTTTATTTTTTCGGTATAATTTAGTGATCATTCATGTACTTTACTCTAAAAATAAAATAAAATTGTCCCTATTTTTACTTTTAAAATCTCCTTCTCTCCCTCTTGCAAAAAAAAAAAAAAAATCTCCTTCTCTCCCAAATCAACCCTAACAATTGCCTCTCATACCGCTCCAATCTCAGTCGTCGTCACTCCCTTCACCTTCTCCGACCACAACCACGACAACCGTCTGTTTCTACCAAAAATCGTTGCCAACATCCTCCGACTACCATCAAGAAAGTTCCCTTTCGTTGCAACTAGATGAGCTGTTAATTTTGGTTTTGACTGTTGCCAGTGGTCCCAAACTCGAAGGCTCATCAGCTTCATCGTGGATATTGATTTTCCCCCAAAATATGATACACTTTTCGAATGAATAGTGATGATGATGGGTTGTTTTTTGTTTCTGAATTCGATGGTGGGGTTGTTTTGCAGTGATGATTTTTTTTCCCCAAAAATCAGTATTTGAGAATTGGACAGTGTTGTGAATGAGCTTTTAGTAGAGAGGAGTGAGTTTGTCGGGGTGAGGAGGAAGTGCGAAAATGGAAAAACATATGGCTTGGAAAGTTTTAAACTGATAATCGTGAAGAAATTTGATGAATAAGGGAACCCACAGATTGATTGAATAAAAAAAAAAGGTGAAACGATTATTAATTGAAGAAAGAATCACAACTGTTAGAGTGAAGGGGGTAATTTTGACAGTGGTGGTGGTCGGAGAAGGGAAAGAGAGTGGTGACTGTTTGGGTTTATTTGGGGAGAAGAAACTTTAAAAGTAAAAAACCTACGAGGACTAAATCGAACAATTAAAAAAACTTGAATGACTTGAAATTATCATTTATTTGTTTTTATTAAAGCCAGTTATATTTTTTATTTAATTTTTTAACATTATTTAATAAATGTTAGCTAGAAAATAAAAATATATACAAGGGTGATGAAGTGGCATCATATTATTGCTCTATTTTTTTAATTAACGGCGTCAAATATTTGAAGCGATTTGGGTAACAATGTAAACATTAGAAGGCACATGAGCCCAAAAAATACATTAGTACCAAGTAAAAAAAGTAATAAACATTAAGAGGCAAAATGTACATTAAACCTAAATTTATTGTAGTAGGTTGTTGCGTTTTGTTTGGATCATAAAACTTCAACATTTTATCCACACACAAAAAAAGGTAAACTATACCATTGACCACCATACTTTGGTTAATGTATTAAAATGACCACCTTAAAAAAATCGGCTCAATTGACCACCCAAACTATTGAAATCGGATCAATGTGACCATCAGCCGTTAATGGGCTAACGGAAGGTGACGTGGCAGTTAAAAAATTAAAGGTATAATTACACATTTGGTCTTTACTACTTACACATTCTTTCAATTTAGTCCTAATTTTAAACTAACAAAATAAATTAATTAGGTGGTGACACGTCCGTTAGCCCATTAACGGCTGGTGGTCACATTGATCCAATTTCAATAGTTTGGGTGGTCAATTGAGTCGATTTTTTTAAGGTGATCATTTTAATACATTAACCAAAGTATGGTGGTCAATGGTATAGTTTACCAAAAAAAAAATAAGCGCTACTAGTAAATGTAACTAGGGTGAGTTTTTGAGTGGTCGAGTATCCGATTAGACAAAATTTAAGTTAGTTAAGTTGATGAGAGTCTTATTTTATAACTAAAATTTTATTAAAATTTTTCTAAGTTGAGTAGAGTTTATGAAATTTGAATTGAGTCAAGTTGTTCAAAGTTATGTTTAAATTTAATTGTAAATATTTATAATGTTACGATATTAATTGTTTCTGACTTTAACGGTTTTCTATAACCATATAAGATATATATATATATATATCATATTTTTTCATATATGATATACATATATCACACAAAGAGTTGAGAGACTCGGCTCAAACTTGAAAAACGATCTACTAATTAGTAATTGCTAAAAAAAAGATATATATATATATATGTTTAAATTTAATTGCAAATATTTATAATTTACGATATTAATTGTTTCTGACTTTAACGGTTTTCTAAAACCATATAAGATATATATATATATGTATATGTATCATATTTTTCATATATGATATACATATATCACACAAAGAGTTGAGAGACTCGACTCAAACTTGAAAAATTGATCTACTAATTAGTAATTGCTAAAAAAATCTGAGTTATTTGAGTATCATTTTATAACTCAAACTTTATTTGAAATTTTTTCGAGTCGAGTTTATGAAATTACGATTTAAGTCAAGTTGAGTCGAAAAGTTAAATTTTTGTGAGCCGAGTCGAATCGAGTTTTGTACACCTCTAAATATAATTTTTGTGACCCGAGTCGAATCGAATTTTGCACACTTCTAAATATATAGTAAGGTTGAAAATTGTATTAAGCGGGTTGGATGCAAGCTTAGGCTTTGTTTTTTGTTGTGGTGGACAAACCAAGGTTTGAGGCAAACCTAGGTTTTGCAAAAGCTAGAAAAACTAATTTTTGGCAAAACAAGGTTTGAAAAGTTAAAATGACGGGCAAACCAAAGTTTTGACACTCAAAAGTAGAGTGTTTTTTGTTGTTTTTATTTAAAAAATGTGTTTGGGTTGGTAAAAGCAACCAAAAAAACAAGGCCTTAGAAAGGTCGTGGTTCCATGTCCATCTAGGTGGTCACGCGATTTCTTTTGTAGGGTCGGGTTTAGTGCTTTTGAACTATGTTGTTTTTGAGTCGTGATTGTCTTATTTTATTTTTATGTCTGACTATGTTGTACTTTTTTCAATTAGTATTAGAGAGTTGGTTTTATCGAGGCACACGACTCAAATTAAGAGTGTGTATAATTCTATCATTAATTTTCTGAGAAAAAAAAGTAAATTTACAATCATATTATCATATTTCAAAAATTATAATTTGGATATTTTATTTGTCAATTTACTAACAATGTTATCTTATTGTTAAATAGGCAACAATCATTAACTTTTGGGATAAATTTACATTTTTAGTCTTATGATTCAACTTTGTTGATTTTTATTAATTTGTTAAAGGTTGGTGTAAGATTAAATTCTCATCAGATTAATGTATTTCTAGGACAAAACTTTTCCATCATCTTATATTTTTTTGTTCAAAGGGAATAACTTTCATTACTAGAAAAACATAACATAACAGACTCGATAAAAAACAAACGGAATAACCAGAAACCAGCAACCCAGCCCCATAAGCAGGGAAAAAGGACAACCGACCAGCCTGAAACAGAGAGCAAAAAACAAGAGGCACCATGAGGGCACAAAAACCACCAACAAACATCCCTTCAAGGGAGAGAGAATAGCAACCGTCTCCACCAACAGTAGTGGGGAGCCACCAGCAACACAAGATGTGCTTGAGAGACTTAAGCTGATTACAAAACGTTTCTTCCACGGAGTCCAGAAGAACGACACCACCATTCCTTCGCCTGAGAGCTCTATCTAGAGGCAGGCTTCCGTTACTATGATAACGGCTCATATCAAGGCAAGCGGCACGGTGATTATCAGCCAAACATCTATCGGAAAACCAGGACATCAGCTGCTCCCTAAGAGCAGCTTCCGCAAACTCAGACCCAAATAAAATAAATCGAGCGAGACACACAACATACCTAAAGAAAAGACATAAAACTGACTTAGAAAAGACCATAAAAGATGGAGATGAGCATAGCCTAAGGCACCAAAGCGTCTCCCGTTCCTTGGTGCCATTGCGAAGAAAATCATGGTGTGATCGGATAACCCTCGCATGAGTTATCTGAATCAAATACTCAGGCTTTTGTAGCGCTTGAAGCTGATCCAAGTTCATCCCCATCACTAATGAATATCTCCTCGTTGAGGATAAAGTCGTCGTTCACGCACATGGAGGGAGTCGTAGTAATCTTTTTCCCATACGAGTCTTCCCCAAGCTCAATTAGGCTAGCTTCATCGACCATGATTCGAGTACACTCCATTGATACCTTACGTCGTGCTGCTTTTCGGATGAGCGTGAGGCGTTTTGTACCGAAAGTCCTTCCCTTCTTTTTCCTTTCAATCTCTTGGATAATGCTTGAATTATTGAACATCGATTGAGGGAAAAGAGCTGCTCGCAGAACGTCTTCATTTGCTGCGAAGCCTTTCTCCGGCAGACACCAATTGCCCGGAGCCATTTGAACAATCAAATCTGAAACTCTGTTCCACAGGTCACGTCGATGGAGTTTGCTTATATACTCTCCCCCGTCCCCGTCCCGTTTCCTTTTCTTATTACTTGAAACCACCATCCGGTCTAGACCTTCTGCCAATAAATTCCCCCATGGCGCCTGCGGGCCCTCCCAGACAATGTGTTGGTCTCCTAACTTGGGGCCAAGGGCGTTGTTCGAGTACAAAAAATCCCTCCCAAAATCATTACTCTTCCCCAGCAGATTCAGAAGTATCGGTTCAGATGAAGGATATCTTGGAGGGTTTAGATTTGATGAGGATTCAATCATAGGGCGAATATGAGATTTAAGATTTGGTTCAGGGGTATACTCATGCATTGGGGCTAAATCCATGCAAACGTTCCCCTCCACAGAGTAGTTGCTAGTTTGCATCGTTTCCTTTTAGGGGAAAACTTGGTTGACTTTCTGACCCCTGACATAACAATAGTAGCCTTTGTTGGTGATGGGTCAGCACTTTCGGAGAAAACTAAGGATTTCCTATCTTTTGGAATCCACGCACTTTTGTCTTTTTTGCATGCAGCAGTGTCCACTTTGTCGTTTACTTCTTTCGCCGGACTCTGGTTGTTCTTGTCATTGAACAATGTTGTTTTCCTAGGTTTTCCACCGTAAGAGGCACGAAGCCATGGCCCGAATCTGCCGGAGAGTTTGAACATTGAAGTGTCCTTGTTGCATTCCCTTTCAAAGTGATCGATTCTCCCGCACCTAAAGCAGAATTTAGGGAGGCCCTCATACTTGAAGGCAACTTCGAGGGGCTTGTCCTTCTTCCGGTTAAGAATGAAACCGATCTTTAGCGGATCCTCGACTCTAATGGCTACCCTTACCGACACCGTTCCGAACTGATGTGAATCGCTATCGTCGTCAAGAGATGACCCGTAGTAGATCGGAAACAGTTTACCAATCCTCCTAACATTTTCCGACGTGATTAACCCGATGGGCAGGTTGTGCACTTAGACCCAAAATTCCTCGAGGGAGAAGTCTAGCTCCTCGAGTGCCTTTTCCGGTTGCCACTCTTTTAAAATTAAAAGAGAGTCATGAAGAGACCATGGTTTGCTCCCGAAAACTCGAAGTCTTTCCTCGTTTGTTTGGAAAAGAAAGAGAAAAAAGTTCTTACCGAGATCATGGCACTCAACATTGTCGCTTTTCCAAGCTTTCCGGATGATTGCTGTTAGAGCAAGGGGTTTTATGGCAGTTGGTGTCAGTAACTTCCCCACCAATGCCTGAGTTTTCAGAGCAAAATTAACTTCCCCGTCCTTATTTAATTCTAGTTCATCAATGAACTCATGGATACAAAGGTTGGGGTTAGTTGGGTTGTTGGGATACCCGTTGTTTACAACTCCTACGCTTAGGGTGGAATTTGTTTGCATGGTGACAGCAACAGCGGATAAGGAAGGAGATTCTTAAAAGGGTGGAACAACTGAAAAGAGGGAAACTTCAAAAAGCAAAACAGCAGAAAAAGGTGGAGAGGAGACAAGGAGCACAGGAACAAAGAAAGAGTCGAAAACAACGTGGAAACCAGAGAGAGCTAAAACAGAAGCAAAAAGAAATCAAACCCTAGCCAAAGGTGATCACACGCTTGCTAGCTCTGCTGAAGTAGAAGAACCGATGAGAGGATACATCGAGAAAAGGGAGAGCTTTTGCTTCAGTTTATTTTTCAGTTCCTAGTTCTGACTTCTGGTGACATTTTTGAGGCAAATTGCAGTAAATCTTTCATATTCCATCATCTTATATTTTATGAATTGCAAAGAAAAACAATTAATATTTTATGTTTGAATTGTTGCATTTGCCTGCACTGTTTGTCTCTTAATTGCCTTTGATTTAGGGTTTGGTGGTTTATGACTTAAATGGTATAAACTCGACTCGAAAATATTCAAATAAAGTTTAAATAATAAAATAGGATTCGTCAACTTAATTAACTTAAAGTTTTTTGACTCAACTCAATTCGGTCAAATACTCACATTTAATCTCAACCATTAATTTACAATCATCCAATGGTCTAAAATAAATGTAAATTTTTTTAATTTTTACATTGTGTAAGTAGATCATACTCACATATATGTGTATAATTGAAAAAATCCTTTATAATTTTACATAAAAATATTAAAAATAAAATTAACACCCTTTTAAAAAAAAAATTTTTCTTAAAAGAAACTGACAGTCAACTAAAAAAAATCACTTTAGAAAATTTTCTAAATTCTAACTCGCAATCTACTAAATTTTCTGATTATGTCTCTGTGTATAAAAGCTGTCGAAAATTAAGAATTCAAAGGAACTAAAAAACAAACATATCTACATTTACAAAAACAAGTCATAAAGTTTGAAGTAGCATCATTTGAAGCGACCACTGTCGTAGTTCCCCGAGGCGCCACTATCACTATACACTCCGCTTTTGTTAAAGGGTTGAATTTCCGAGTCGACGCTTGTGAACTCGCTCGAACTATACTCGGACCTCCATGAAGCATGTCCATGGGACATATCTCTGTAACTCAAATCTTCACTATAAATGTCACATTCCGAGCCACTGTCAATACCCAGTGCCATCCTCCTGAACACCGAAATTTCCTCACTATACTTGCCGGAATCGTAATTGACGCTCTCACCGACTTTCACCCCGTTCGACAAATCCGACCCCTCAAAGTCCAGTGCTCTCACCACCTGTATCACATGAATGAGTGTTAGATATAAATACATGAAATTCAATTTTCAATTATATGTTTTTGAACGTAGCTAAAGGTAGACAACTTGGTTGGTTTTGGGTTTGATCAATTCGATTTTAATATTTTTAGGTTAGTTTCAAGTTTAAGTGATTTTGTATTCGGATTCAAGGATCATATTTTTAGGTTGGATCATCAAGGGTTATGGTACCAGTTATTTTAAATTTAGATGTATGTCGCATATATGAGTCAATTCATTTCAGTATAAACGAGATTTAGGATTGTCAACTTTTTTTATTACCAAATTAAATTATATGGACCATTGGTGGAACCACGTTTCTGATAGGAGTGTTAATTATTTTCTAAAACAATCATTTGCAAATTTTATATAAAAATGTTAAATATAAAATTAACGTCACCTTAAAAATATTGACATCACTTCAAAACTAATTCACTCTTAAACAAAATTGACACATACTATTTGTCTTCAACCACTTAAAATATCTGTTTATAAAATTGTCTAAATTTTGCATCAATTTCTCAAAACATAAAATTTAAAGTATAAGATGCACTCTAGATTTTTTTGCTCATCCCCTTGTGTCCTGGTGGCAAAGGTAGATGTTCATCATCCCTTGAGACTCGGGTTCGAGCACAGTAATGCATGATGTGTGTGCCGTCTTTGAAAAGACTAAAAAAGTTGAATAGATGCTACCCTTGCATCGCACCAGCATATTCAAAAAAAAGATGCAGTCTAGATTTCTAACTCCGTCCCTAAGTTAGAAACTCTAACATTAGGGTTTTGGTTTAGATCAATCAGATCAGATTTGATTTTATATTAATAGAATTAAATTTTTAGATTTAAATCAAAAGTGACATGTTTGATTATATTATACATTTTTAGATGGGTAAAATTTTACACATGCATGTATATTTACAGTGGGGGTTTTGGACAGACGCTACATGAGCGACCGCACAGGGCCCCCAAAAGAGAGGGGCCCCGAAAATAGGGAACCTAAATTAAATTAAATATTTGTAAAAAATTATAAAATTATATATATAATTATGTTTATATAAAAAATATCTAAAACTTAAAACATGCAAAAAGAATGATAATTTTGAAGTAAAAATGTTTGATATTTTGATGTTTATAAGTCAATTTTTTGGTTTTTAAGAGGACAATTTAATAATATTTTTTGTATTAAAGTTTTTTTTTGAAAAACACTTATATCTCTTACTGGTTATAAATTAAGAGTCATATTTTAATAAATTGCACAGGGCCCCCAAAATCTTTGAACCACCCATGTATATTTACACTATAAAATTTAAATCATAAATTTCTAACCCTAAACACTAAAATCTAAACCTTAAACTCTAAACCATATACCTTAAATTTTAATAAATGACCTTAAATTTTAAACCCTAAAACTTAAATTCCTAGACTTTAAACCTTAACCTAAACCCTTAATCTTTAAAACTAAAAGACTTTCCGTTTATACAATTTATGTATAATTTTTTTAGATATGCATCTTATATAAGTATCAAACAAAAAATTATTTTACAAAATACGGAGAATAGCAATGAAATAATAATAAAAAAAGAAGACGAAAGGGTTTGATAACATTACCAGCGCCATGCGAGGCCGCTTTGCAGCGGAATGCCGCACACAAGCGGCGGCTGCCTCGATCATCATCAACACCTCGCTCTCGACGTACCGCTTTTCAAGCCGCGGATCAATTAATTCACTAAAATCGCCACTTTCAAGAGCTTGGATGAGTCGAGGCCGTGCCTGCCAAAATTATAGTACGATATTTATCGAAACAAAACTCACACTCTAAATTTTTTTTAAAAAAATTATTCCATTTGATGTGAAAAATTTTAGTTTGACTTTACTTGAATTATAATTTTATAAATTTGACTTGACACAAAAACTTTTAAGTAAAGTTTGAGTTATAAAATGTAACTCGAATTTTTTTAGTAATTAGTAGATTGATTTTTAAGTTTGAGTCGAGTCCCTCAACATTGCTTGATAAATGTATACCGCAGATGAAATATATATATGTGTGTGTGTCGTATGTAGCTATAGAAAGTTGTTTAAATTAGAATCAGTTAGTAGCATATCATTATAAATATTTACAATTAAACTTGAACATAAATTCGAACAACACGACTCGACTCGAATTTTATAGACTCCATTCTGTTTGAAAAAAGTTCATATAAAATTTGAGTTATAAAATAATATTCGTCAACACGATTTTTTTACTAGACTTGATCGAATATTGACTCTAAATATTTATTTTGATTTGTATGTTTAAGTTTAGTTACTACTTAGAATGATTTATTATAGGGATATCTAATGTGGATGTGTATTAATTGTAATTACAAGTTGGAAAAGAGATTAAAAAAATACATACCCATTCGACCAAACTTTCATCCCCCAAAGGTTGAGTCGTATCAACGGGTTTTCGGCCTGTTATGAGTTCTAAAAGCACAACCCCGAATGAGAAAACATCGGATCTATCCGTCAACTTCCCGCTTGATGCGTACTCCGGTGCCAGGTACCTGTGAGTTATATAATATGGTCAAATTATTTGAACATCACAGGTTTTGATTTGACATTATTCTATATTCTTACATTTTTTTTAAATTCCAATTCATATCCAATTTTGTGATTGAGTGAAGTTCGGATTTAAAAATCAAAATTATGCTAATTTAAACTAGAAACACTAAATCTCAAATTTGAAAACAATATTAAAATCATAATTTATGTATAAATAATACCTGATATATAATTTAAATGTACTAAATATAATTGGATAATTATTCTATTTGTTGGCGGCGGCGGAAACTAAAAGTTTTCATAAGCGTCTTAATTTAGGATTTGGGGATTCAATTTATGATGTAGAGTTTAGATGTTTAAGTTTAGGGGTTTAGAATTTAAGGATTGTGATTATAATTTGGGGTTTAAGCTTAGAATTTATGATTTATATGTTAAAATATAAATCTCTCCTCATATTATCATAAATTCTAACCTCCAAACCCTAAATTCTAACAGCTATTCTTAAATTTTAAACATAAAGCCCTAAACTAAATCCTTAAATCTTAAACATAAGATGTTAGTATCCGCATGTATTAAATATAAATATGTATTAACGTGACATAACAATTTCATACCCGAATGTTCCCATGACTCGAGTTGAAACATGGGTTTGACTAGTGTCGTTAAGTCTAGCAAGTCCAAAATCTGCCACCTGTGCTTCAAAATCATCTTCCAATAGAATGTTGGCTGACTTAATGTCCCTGTGGATAATTCTCGGTTGACCTGAAAACATATCATAATAAACCAAATAATGAAAAAAAAATTATTTGATCGGAATAGTTAACGGTGTAAACTATTTGTAATAATTAATGATAATTATAAAATTAGAAGATTAGATTATGTATAAGTAAAAGTATAGGGACTAAATGTTAAATTTAAGCATAGTAGAGGGACTGAAATCATAATTGAATACATTAAAAATGGAAGGCTTGAAGAGATGCATACAATCTTCATGTAAATACGCCACACCCTTGGCTGCTCCTACAGCAATCTTGACTCTTTTGGGCCACTCAAGCACTGGCATATCTTTACCTATTGCATAAGGATTTCCTGATATCAGGACCAAATCGTAAAGTTTTAATTTCTAGGTGGTACTTTGGAAAAATAAACCATTATTCTCACCATGCAAATGATGTTCAACAGTCTTATTCCCAACGAAATCATAGATGAGAAGCCTTTGATTCTCAGCAATGCAATACCCTACCAATGATACCAAATGCCTATGATGAACACGGCTTATGATCTCGACTTCGGCCTTGAACTCTCGATCCCCTTGCCCGCCGCCTACTTTTAGTCGCTTGATGGCAACAAACTTGCCGTCGAGCAATCGGCCCTTGTAAACGCACCCGAATCCACCTTCTCCGATGACGTTCTCATGGGCGAACCCGTTCGTCATTTCCATCAACTCCTCGTACGTGAAATGTGTCTTGGAACCGGCTATAATACCCGACTCCGGACTATAGTAAAATTGTCCTCTTTGACCCTCATAATTGTTCACCATTGGTGATCCTTTGCCAGGCGTATCTGCATAGCTAAAATAATTGTTAAATTAAACAGAAATAATTGAAGTAAAAGGATAGAAAACAAAAGGATTAATTTCATCTAGCGTCCCTAAAGTATATGCTAGATTTCAAATTAATCTTTAAACTTCAAAACGACTTTAATTAAATAATGAATTTTTAGGAGGGACAAAATTGAAATTTTTCTATTTAACCAAAAAGCTTAAAGGCTTAATTAAATTATTAATATCCGGGACATACCCAAAACAAAATTTTATCAATTAGGTCGAATATATGAATCAAATTTTAAATATGTATGTACCTATTACATGGACAATTTAAATTCAACGTGTTACAAAAACGCATAATAAGCTACCATGTAAATACACATGTTTTAAATATATTCTACATAATTTTCAATCCAACATTTAATGCATAAACTTACATTAGGTTGATGCAAGGTTCTAATCGATGAAATGTAAATACTTTGAGGACTCAATTAGAATATTTTAACGTTTAATGCTAATTTAACGATATGGCGGAATTAACCTAAAGAAAAATATAGTGAAATACGTTTTATTACATGATTTCACTTCATTGTTACCAGGTGGTGGCCTATAATACAAGGTTCTAATTGATGAAATGTAAATACTTTGAGGACTCAATTAAAGTATTTTGATGTTTAATGTCAATTTAACGATGTGGCGGAATTAACCTAAAAAAAAATACATGATCTTACTTCATTATTATCAGGTGGTGGCATACAATGTAAGGTTCTAATTGATGAAATGTAAATACTTTGAGGACTCAATTAGAGCATTTCTGACGTTTAATGCTAATTTAACGATATGACGGAATTAACCCAAAGAAAAATATAGTGAAATATATTTTATTACCTGATCTCACTTCATTATTATCAGGTGGTAGCATATAATGCAAAGTTCTAATTGATGAAATGTAAATACTTTGAGGACTCAACTAGAGTATTTCTGACGTTTAATGTCAATTTAACGATATGGCGGAATTAACCTAAAGAAAAATATAGTGAAATACATTTTATTACCTGATCTCACTTCATTATTACCGGGTGGTGGCGTATAATTACCGGGGAGAGCTTGTTTCTTTTCTTTTCTCCTCTGTAGGATGAAAAAGAAGGCAATGAAGATGGCGGCGAAAAACGCCCCAGCCACCGCCGCATCGATCATAACTTCGTACTGAGATTTTGTCACTTTTGTATTATCTTGTGTTTCATTTTTAGAGCCTCTTTCTGAATGGGAAGGTGCACGGCTTCCACTAGAGTTCTGATGTGTGCTCGGAGCACTAGGTGCTAATGCATGATGAGAAGATATCAGAGATGATTGAATAGATGCATTTGTTGATGGAGGTGACATTATAGGTGATTTCGAGGATTTGGAAGATGTTGGAGGTGGCGGAGTAGGATTTGAAGATGGAGGAGAGGGAGGGAGAGGAGATTGTATAGATCCCTCAAAAGAGTTGTCTGAAGGTAGTGGTGGTGGTGATTGTTGCATAGGAGGAGGTGGTGGTGATGGCGGCGATGATTCCTCTTGAGGAGGAGGTGGTGATTCTTTCTTGGAAGGGCTAGGAGGTGGCGATGATTGTTGCTTAGGAGGAGGTGGTGATGTTGGCGGCGATTTCGATTCCGATGATGATGGTGAAGGAGGTGATTCGGACGGCGACTCTGTGGGAGGTGAACTACTTGTTGGCGGTGGCGATGAAGGTGTTGGTGGTGGTGATGGTGGTGATCTCTCAGGGGACGGAGATGAATTGTTATTAGAAGAATCATCGTTTGACGATGATGAATTTGAATTTGAATCTGGTGGTGGTGATGGTGGAGGTGATGAATTACCATCTTCCGATTCAGATTTTGAGTCATTTAATTGCGGAGGAGAAGGGCTCGAAGAATCATTTTCAAGCTTCAACGAACCCTTCAACTCCAACATTTCTCCTCTCTTTCTCCCTCCTATAACACTGTTCCTATTTTTGTTTTCCTCTTTGTATTTCAATTCCAATTCCACAATATATCTTCTCCCACCAATGATAAACAAAAAAAAGGAAACAAAACGAAAGAAAAAGAAACAAAAGAAAAAAAAAACAATGTCCTATATGATCACATTAACGTTGATCTAATGTAGAAAACAAAACTATGTTAACTCTACTTTCTTGCATCAACTTATTAGGCATTTTGCATGAAAATATGAAGCAAATCAACAAGAAAACAAAAAGAAAAACACCACAAAAATAATAGCTTTATAAAAAGAAATACGAAAAAAACACAAATTAGGGTAAGAAATGGTGGCTAAAACAGCCGAAGACGACAAAGGAAAGGTTGAAGAAAAATAAAGAGAGGAAATGTAGGGAATTTAAGGAAAACATAATGCGAGGTGTAATAACTTTAGTTATTAGTTGTATCTAACAGCTGCTCTTCGTTTTTTTGAGATTCTTTCTCCAGTTGTTTCGGGTTACCATGCAACATTTTTGTTTCATTTCTTTAAAGAAAAAGAATTATATAAAACGGCGACGTCCTGTGCTAATGTATATCACTTACTTATATTTTTTTGTACAATCGGTTAATATAAAGTTAATTTAAGATAAAAATCAGTTATTATCGAAAAACTTATCATGTGCCTAATTTTTCATGTATATCATAACAAATCATGTAAATTACATAATTATTCTGGTTTGCAACATAAAAAGTTACTCATGTAATATTATCAGTTGTAACATTTTAGGTTGAACCAAAATTATTATCAATTGTGTAACATTGTCGGTTACACAAAACAACATTTTAGGTTGAAACATGTCGTACCTAAGGTTTAGGTGGTGCACCCTTTCTAAATGATTATTTTAGAAAATAAAACAAATCTAACTACTTATTAACAAATAACATTTTAGGTGAAAATTTTTAAGTTGGTAAGGTAATATTTTAAGTTAAAATCTGCTGCAAAGAAACATTTTAAGTTGTAATTAAAATTATTATTAATCGTATAACATTATCGGTTGAACAAGATAACATTTTAAGTTGAAATACGACACACCCTAACCTTAAGTTTACGCGGCGCACCCTTTCTAAATGATTATTTTAGAAATTAAAACTAATCGAACTACCAATTAACAAATGACACGTGGCACATTTTTTTCCATTATTTTTAAATAAAATTTTCTCTACGATGAGTAAAAAATTAGAATTACACTTGTGACGGCACATCTTGACATTAAATTTTAGAGGCTAACTATATATTGTGCATTTGGTTCGTTGGAACTTGGAACGTTGTAACACCCGTGTTTTGGGGTTAGGAGTTAGTCGGGTTAGTTGGTTCGAGTCGGTAAAATCTGTTTAATTTAATTTGACATTGGCTTTGATTTAATTGGGATTTAAAATAAAAAGAGTGGCATTTTTGTAATTAATAGGAAAAAGTGAAAGACCACCTTTTTGATTCAAAAAGGAACAAAAAAAAAATTGTCTTCCTCCCCATTTTTCTCCTCTTCAACGTGGAAACCACCCTAAACCCTCCCAAACCCCCAAAATCACTATTCCATTTGATTTCTTCCTCTACTTAAGGGCATTTTTAAAGGTAAATACATATTCACACTCTCCTCTTCACCCCCTACATTTACATAGTCCTAGATTTCAAAACTACCCAATTTTGTGGTTTTCAAGTTTAGGGAAAAGTTTGGATTTTTAAGGGGTTCTTCAATTGTTTTTGAAAAATTGAGTTGGGCTTTGTTTTAATCTCACCTAAACTCACATAATATGTTAAAATGGGTGATTTTGAGTGAAAACCCGAAGTGGGTCCTTGTGGCCAATTTTAGGGTGTCTAAAATTGAAGTTTTGGTGAGTTTTAGGGTCGGGTTGAAGGGCTGATGATTTAGGGATGTTAGGAAAGTGTTTTGGGATCATTTGGGTGTTTGAAATCATGGTTTTCAGCTGGGTTTTAAGGGAGCTCGAAAATGGAAATTTTGGGTGATTGTTGGGTTTGAAATTGTTGAAGTATGGCTTGTGTTTATGGGTTGGAGTGGTGAATGAAATTTAGCATTGATTTGTGAGTAATGGATGTGTTTTGATTGGCTAGAAACAAGAGGAGACATTGGAGAAGCATCGGGATCGAATCCGGGCATTTAGGAGGCTTGCTTGCTTGCTTGCTTTCTTTGGTGGCTAAGGAAGGGTGGTGAGTAAAACTTTAAATTGTTTTAAAGTTGGTTCAAGTGTGTGTAGTGTATGGGTTGGAATGTGCTTGGTAGGCCATTCCTATGTGGGAGTTAAATTGGTAACTTAACTCCTTGATTTCTATTGATGCTATTTATGCCTTGCCTTTTTGATCTTGAGAAATGTGGACTGATTTGTGTGTGTGTACCTTGATATGTATATGTGATGAGTATGTGATATAAATGGTGGATGTGTGATGTGGTTAAAGAAATTGGCACTAATTAACTTACCGGGTGTAAATGATCGATCATTAGGATTAGTGTGCACACAATTGAGTCAAAACGTACGTGACCTTGATGGCGTTGAGTCCTCAAGGAGGAGTACGGTGATGCAATATTCCACCGGAAATTTATTTATATTCTACGTGATGATGAGTGGAATCCCATCCGTAGGGCATGTGGTGATGAGTGGAATCCCGCCCATGCAAGGTCCGGTGATGAGTGTAATCCCACCGAGGTAATGTTGTTGTTGAGAGTAAATCCGCAGATCCGGGTAAACTAATAGTGGCCAATGATATTGCTCTCATGATTATGATATTTGAGATATTTGTTGTTGAGCTTGGTATGATGTGAGATGCCATATTATGACTCTTGAAAGACTAGCTAGGTTGACTTGTTGATACGTATGTATGTTGTATTTGAGGTAAAGGATTTGCATGCTTAGACCCTGCATTGTTGATGTTTTTGATTTTAGAGCATCCTCACTAAGCTTCTAGCTTACGCTCTCATTTTCAACAATGCAGATCATTAGCGTGGTGTTAGCAAGGAGCAAGGCGAAGGGACTTTCCAAGTTTTTGTTGCTCAAGTACGGTTTAGCAATTAATGTGGTAGTTTAGCAATGTGACAAGAAGGTGTTGTGTATGAGCGATGTATGACTCATATATGTGATTGATGTTCATGGATTGACTTTGATTGTAAAACATGTTATGTCTTGTCGAATGCTTGTGTGATGACATGCCTTTTAAATGTTTAAGTTGCTTTTGGTTGGCATGTAAACCTTTATGTGATGAATTGTGCCATTTGGCTTTTGAGTCCTTAAGCATTCCCTTATATGCAATGTTGCCTTTTGTGTAAATGCCATGAATGAATGCTTCATCTTATGCCTTGTGTGTTTGAGCATGTTTTGACATAGGGTCCATGCCTCTAGTTCATGCTTGTAAGTGTTGAGTGCTTCTTGGGGTCGTTTAGGGCCTTTGGAGTTGTTGTGAAATGTTTAAAGTTTGGTTTTTGAGAGTTGCAGACAGCAAGTGTTTCAAAACAGGCTGAGCCGTTTCGGAACGAGTAAGGCTTCAGGGACCCCGTATCGGAACTCGTTCGATACGGTTTGGCCACTGTGAACCCATGTTCCGAAACGAGTTTCGAAACACTTTGGCTACTGGAAATTTGAGAAATTGCCGATATGAAGGGGTTTCGAAACAGGTCTAGAGGTTTCGGAACGGTCAATATCTCGTTGACCACGAGAAGTTGACCGTTGGGGGCGTTTCGGAATGGTTGATCTCCGTTCCGATACGACCTTCTCGTGTGGAATTGGGGCAGTTGGCCAAGTCAAGGCGTTTCGATACGCCTCAAGGGTGTTTCGAAACGGCCCTCCTAATGAATTAAAATTGGACTGTTTAATTGCCGTTTTGTGTCCAGATGCTTGTCTTCCTCAAATTATTCCGCCGTTGTGATCATATAGGATTTAAATGTGCCTTTAGAGAAGATTAATTAAAAAGAAATTTTTAGGGTTGCTAACCGAAGGGGAACCTTAACGGGTTTCGCTTTGGTTTTCCCCGTGTGGCCTACTCGGACCGGTCATCCGGCCAGACCGGAACGAGGGGTTACAAACATAATGGGAGTAAATGTTTTAGAATAAGATTTATGTGTAATTATTTAGGTTATTATGCATGCTTAGACTTATTAAGAATCTGATTTTTTTTTTATAAAAAAAGTCACCTAAAATTTAAGGGGGTTTGAACAAAAAATATGCGAAAAAAAGCATGGACAAAAGAATAGACCGTTCTACAAAATGGGCCAAGCCTTGGATAGACAATTCTAAGCCCAGACTCAAGCCAACCCAAATATTTTTTAGATATTTCGTTTCTACTATAAATTATAATATAAAAGGAAAATATTTTGATACAAAAGCTTTTATATTTCAGAATTTAGATAGTTATGTTATGATTTTGAGTTTAGGAGTTTATACTGTAGTGTTTAGAGTTTAGGATTTATAGTTAGAATTTAGAGTTTATGATTTAAGGTTTATGGTTTAGGATTTTAGTGTGTTATGGTTATAGATTTAGGTTTTAGATTTTAAAGTTCAATATGAATGATTGTGTAATTTTCTATTACACAACTTGTGTATCAAAATATAACTCATAAATCTTAAATCCCTAACCCTAACACTCTAAATCCTAAACTCTAAACCTTAAACTCTAAATTCTAACCATAAACCCTAAATTCTAAATTATACAACCTAAACGCTAAACCATAAACTAAAAATTACACAAACTTGTGTATCAAAGTATTTTCCTAAGATTATTCACTCCACTTTTCCCCACTTAAAAAGCTCTAATTTTTAAAATTTTAATATCAGTCATCAATTTACATTCACAATGATCCAAAATCAGTGTAAAACTAAAAATAAATTATAATGTATAACTGAATTTTATCTTATGGGTGAGATTATCTGCTTTTTATTTTCCCTTAAAATTTTCCTATTTTTAACTTTTTATAAGTCAGATTTAATATGTCTAATTTTAGAATAAATACGGACTTAAGAAATATTTTTTTTAAAAAATGAGGGCTAAGAGTTATTTTTTCTCGTTTTAAAATTTACAGAACCATGGTACTTGCTTCCAACTTCGTACCTATACTTCTAAACCATGGTACTCGGCTACTTGCTCCCCAACCAGGAAAAAAAACGAACCGTAGCAAAATAATGGGCCGGGTTTAAGGCAAGGTAGTTTTCATTTAAGACCCAAACTTCATGATACATTTTCCTTTTATGATTTGTATTTGACACAACTAAATGACTTGTGTGGTTGATTTTCTTTAATAATCTATGTGTGTTATATTGTTTATATTTTCAGTTTATAATTATTCTTTTTTGTTTAGAGTTTGTAGTCTACTCTCTCAGGTTTTAATAATATAGTCTTTAAAGTTTCAATTGCGATTTTTTTGTGAGGTACATTGTACTTTATTAGCATATCTGACACTTGTTATTTATTTTATCACCATACGTAACGCTTGTTAATTAAATGACTTGCATTGTTTTAACTCATGTACTCTTATTTAATCATTTTTAGTCTATATACTCTTTAAAATTTAAAATTTTAATCATATTGAATCTATTAAGTCAAACTCTACTATTTCTCTCTATACTATGCGTAAGTTGTATGTTAATTGATGCTCTCCAAATTGATCGTTTTTTTTTGTTCTTGTAATCTAATCAATTGCCCTAGGGATGGGGCTATTAAGGAAACTAGAGAGGCACATGTTGCCCCTCCTATTTTTATGTTTAATGACAATGTTAGTTTCTATTAGTTTCAATATTTGTTAAATTCTTCCAATGTCCGCGATTGAGGCCTTTTTCGGTCCCGGTTACGAAGGGCGTTTTTAACGAGATCCAATTTTTATTAAAAGAATACTTGTCAAGTTAAACACAATTCCTCCTAAATTTTAAAGGGTAAACTACTGCAGGGGTCACTTACGTTTAGCGTCTGTACAGAGTTAGTCACCACTTTTGAAAAGTGCATATTAGTAGTCCTCTACGTTTTCGATGTGTAAATACTTGGTCACTCCGACGTTAACTCCGTTAGTCCCCTAACGGATTGCTGATGTGGCGAAAAGATAAATTACTGCAATAGCCATTAAAATTTATCTCATGTACATTTTTTCTCCTCAATTTAAAAAAGTAAACATTATAGTCACTAATAAAAATGTTTCTTTATAATTTCACCCTTAAATTTTTAAAAATTCATTTTTCAATCCTAAAACTTTACAATCAATTAACACAATAATATTATAAATGCTTAGATGAAAAATAGGTGCCCAAAGTATACCCTTTGAAACTTAGGTGCCCAAATTGCTCCTATTTAATAACTCAAACTTAAAAATTTAGTCCACTAACTACTAAAAAATTCGAGTTATTGGAATTTCTATTTTATAATTCAAACTTTATTTTGAATTTTTGAGTCGAGTTTATGAAATTATGAGTCGAGTATTTTCACATCAAACCAAAAAATTTAATTTTTTCGAGTCAAGTCGAGTTATTGGAATTTCTATTTTATAATTCAAACTTTATTTTGAATTTTTGAGTCGATTTAATGAAATTACAAGTCGAGTATTTTCACATCAAACCAAAAAATTTAATTTTTTCGAGTCAAGTCGAGTTATTGGAATTTCTATTTTATAATTCAAACTTTATTTTGAATTTTTGAGTCGAGTTTATGAAATTATGAGTCGAGTATTTTCACATCAAACCAAAAAATTAAATTTTTTCGAGTCAAGTCGAGTTATTGGAATTTCTATTTTATAATTCAAACTTTATTTTGAATTTTTGAGTCGAGTTTATGAAATTATGAGTCGAGTATTTTCACATCAAACCAAAAAATTTAATTTTTTTGAGTCAAGTCGAGTTATTGGAATTTCTATTTTATAATTCAAACTTTATTTTGAATTTTTGAGTCGAGTTTATGAAATTATGAGTCGAGTATTTTCACATCAAACCAAAAAAATTAATTTTTTCGAGTCAAGTCGAGTTATTGGAATTTCTATTTTATAATTCAAACTTTATTTTAAATTTTTGAGTCGAGTTTATAAAATTATGAGTCGAGTTTATTGGAATTATACAACTTGTGAAGTTGGAAAGTCCGAAGTTTGAGAAATACGGATGTGTGTCAACCTGAAACCTTATGTTGTTATTGCATTTGCACAGCTCAAAGTTCCTCAAATTACATATAACAATCATTTATGCTCAAATCTTAGGCACCGCAGTAACCTTTAAGATCAGGTCTAGTATTTAAAAAATTAAATTTTTTGGTTTGATGTGAAAATACTCGACTCATAATTTCATAAACTCGACTCAAAAATTCAAAATAAAGTTTGAATTATAAAATAGAAATTCCAATAACTCGACTTGACTCGAAAAAATTTAATTTTTTGGTTTGATGTGAAAATACTCGACTCATAATTTCATAAACTCGACTCAAAAATTCAAAATAAAGTTTGAATTATAAAATAGAAATTCCAATAACTCGACTTGACTCGAAAAAATTAAATTTTTTAGTTTGATGTGAAAATACTCGACTTGTAATGTAACCCCCTAGACCCGCCTATGCGTTTCACGGATCCTAGGAAGTCACATTAGGGTCACAAGAGCGACCCACCGTAAAAATCCGCATAAAACATTTCCTCTGAAAGACACATATTAAATTATAACAGTAACTTTTGTTGAAAATACTCTTTCATAAAATCATATAAACATATAACAGGATTTCAGAAAACGTTTTACAGACACTATCATGAAACAATAATGATATGCATGCCCACTAACTATGTCGGTACCGTACTCCAAAAGCAACGCCGAGAGAACTCCGAACACTGATGTCAAACGTTATACCATGATATATTCCTTTAACATGCGATGGTAAAAACAACGTGAGCTTGGAAAAGCTCAGTAATACAAAACTACCAAAGGATGCTATAAGCTCATGCGGATATATGGTAGGCATAGTATTTCCATGATGTTCTGCGCAGTAACTGTCTTTCTTTCTTTTTCGATATTTCAGGGTAACGTTATACTTGAGAATAACGATACTTGTTTTTTATTCAATTATCGAGAATTAGACGGGAATTATAGGTTATTAATGTACGGAGGTGGAATTAAAGAGCTCAGTTCCTAGTGTGTTCCAACAGTGTAAGTAAAACATGTACAACAACAGTATAATATATATTTCTAGTTCAAAAACATAAAGTTCAAGTAACGATACAGTACGGTTTAATTTTTTTTATCTACCCTCCAACCACACTCCAAGAGGCAGTTCCCCAAAACTGCGTCAAAGGCGTTAACCAGTGCCCATTGGGCATAGGTGCCATCCTAAGGGATTACCTTAGGAACGGTACGGTACGGTATGATAGGTATTACCCTAGCCGAAGCATAGGAACCTGTAACGGTAAAGGAATTACCAGCTGGATCAGGGTTGAACCTACGGTCACTTCGTATTCCATCCCAAGTACCCCAGTAACAATCTATGTAACAGTTCAGTTAATCAATAACTGTATTTTTAGTAATACATTATCTATATAGCATGTTGGTCATATTAGGTACATATGCATATATCAAGAATACAGTACGGTCATGTTTAATTATAAAACATGTCATGTTCATGTGAGTTCAAGTATTCTATCATGTGCACATAATTGATATTATAACATGTAAATCAGTATGCAAAAACAGTCGTGTAGCACACATGGAACACACTAGGTGGAATAGTTTATTTCTTTGGAGATACTTGACATTTACGGAAGAGAACATATTAACTTTTGACGATTGAACGGATCTTTGAAACAAGGTCCCAATTAGAAGAGGGGTTTGTACTAACGATTCAAACCAGATAGTCAGGAGATGATACGTCAAGATCTTGAGAGTTTAGGCATATCATGAGTGATTTAGCCATTTAAGCCTACCATGGGCATTATGGTCATTTTATCATACACGACATTTTGGTAATTTATACCAATATGGCATAAATAGTGGCTCAGAAATTCTATTTTGCTCAATAAGTTTCCAGCCAGTCATTTAGGAATTTCTACGTCAAGATCTTCCATGATATCAGATACATTTGGGGCTATTTTGATTACTTGGGCCAACATGGGCATTTTGGTCATTTTACTATCAGGGGTGATTTGTAATTTAGCCCAATAATGATGAAATAACGATTTGCAATATTTAAGATTCCCAGAAGTTTATCGAGCCTCCAAACCATTCGAACTAATATATTCCAACCTTGCAGTACTAACCAACGCTTCTGATGCATCCAACGGTATCGTATATATGAACGGTTGCTTTCATTTTTCACCACAAGATTTTCCACGAAGTAGTCAAGCTTATACTCTGTGCGGAGAAACTTCCAGCCTTACATTAATATCAAGAGTGATTGACGTACGTAAGTCATGCTTCAACTCATAGGGGCATTTCAGTCATTTTCAGCTTTATTGGCATTTCTAGAATTTTATCAAGGGCAATTTACTTATTTTAGTCAAATGGGGTATTTCAGTCATTTTGAAGCTCGGGATATCCATCATTCCTGTCAATTGAACCCTATATAACATTTCAATCATTTAAGTATCCGTGGGTGTTTCAGCCATTCAAGTAATTGCGGTAACTCCAACCACTTCGTTCATTCCAAAACACGAGGTTCGACCTATCATCTCTTGTTAATTTAGAAATTCCAATGCCCAAGCACATTTTGGTCATTTGATGACTCGATTGTATCGGCATTTTCAATTCTTTTACTCGATTCAGCCATTAATAGCAATTATGTATCTTCTGATAGTTTAATTGATTCGAACATATAAGAGTTTCCCCCACAAATTTATCTTCAGAGGTTTATTCAGGATTTACGCTAAATCCGAGTGCTTATCTTTCTTGAATAATTAAGCCTTATTATCGCATCTCTCTGAGTAATTTCGAGACTTTTAGATGAATCAATTGTTTTACCGGATTTAGTGTAGGTTTCCGCACCACTTTCATTATCAAGGGTATTTCTGTCATTTTCACCTCGAGGGCATTTTTGTGATTATATACTCCAATATTTCTGTCGTTTGACAAATTAACGTTATTAATCGGGTTTAGAGATTGATCAACTCATTAATTTTCTATAGGATTCCAGATTCTTAGATTTATCATCTTTCTCATTCGATTATTCCAACCTTATCTATAACGTCGTACATTTTCATATCCGGTTAATCTTAAGCAGAATTAACGGTACTCATCATCATATGTGTGCATGCATTAACCGAATACCAACAAGTTCATAAAGCATACTAGAGGTAGTAGTGTATTACCTTTAATCCTTGCTACATCGGTCAACCATGATACTCCGTTTGATCACTCTCGAACCCGAATGTGACGTCCTCAAAATCCAGAATGCAAGAAACTTCGAATACCTTCAATCGCATAAATTCCAATTTCAGTCCTTATTCACATTGCTGATAATTGATTATTAAAATACATAAGCAGACTCGAGTTCAAGGTCCAATTTAGAGGCTTTCGGGTTAGAATTTCACGAAACGGGCTTCAAAATCGGACTCAGAACGTCGAAAAACATAAAATAGGACTTTTCTGGAAATTTTGACTTTTTGGTCAAAGTCAACGGTCAACGGTCAACGCTGACGTCATGCTGACGTCACTGGTCCAAGGCTGACTCGGCGAGTTGACTCGGGCGAGTTGACTCACTGAGTTGACTCGGACGAGTTGACTCACTGAGTTGACTCGGACGAGTTGACTCACCGAGTTGACTCGGTTCAACGGGTCGGGTCGGGTTAACGGGCTTGACCGAGCTGACCGGTTCAACCGGACCAGCCGGTTCAAACCGGTTCGGTCTACACGGACCGGCTCTTACCTTTAGAACTCGGAGGTCGTCGGACGGTCGCCGGAATAACGCCGGAAAATCCATTTCGTGTCATTTCTGCCGGAAAACACAAATAATCAGGCCCTCATTTTATTTTACACATCTAAGAATCGAAATAACGCCGGAAACTAACCAAATCTTACCGGATCTAACCTTAAAGCTTCGAGAATCGCCGGAAAAAGACGAGTCTCCGACGACGGCTTAAACAATGACAATCGGATGAGTAAAAGGATGGGTTTTGCTCGACTCATGACGAGAAACTCATTGACAGTGGCGGCGCGACGAACGGATGTCGACAACGGCCGTAATCGGTGAAGAACCCTTCGATATAACCTAGGTTCACCGAAATTTCTTCCCCCGATTTCCGGCGAACGGGGCAGCGGTTGGGCGCGTGGCTTTAGGGGTTTCGATCGGGGCGGCGAGGCGGTTCGACTGGCGGCGACGGTGCAAGGCACAATGTGACGGTGAGGTCGGTTGAACGGGGTGGCCGGTGGTAGAATTCGAAAGGGTGGGAGAGAGGGAAGGTGGGGGGTCGAATCTGGATCTGGATGATTCCAATATGGGCATTTAATTCGATACAGGTGGGTGGTTGAGATATTTTGTTTGTTTATTAATATTTTATTTGGTTCAAGTATTTAAGGCATCACATAAATATAAATTAATGTAGGTCATGACCATCAATAACTTTAGCCTAGATGGCTAAGGCTTAAGCACAATAAGCTGAGGTCACAGGTTCAATTCTCTCAAGCACCACTTTCTTCTTTTTTTTTTTTTTTACTTTAACCACATTTTGTGGGTGTTACATGTAATTTTATAAACTCGACTCAAAAATTCAAAATAAAGTTTGAATTATAAAATAGAAATTCCAATAACTCGACTTGACTCGAAAAAATTAAATTTTTTGGTTTGATGTGAAAATACTCGACTCATAATTTCATAAACTCGACTCAAAAATTCAAAATAAAGTTTGAATTATAAAATAGAAATTCCAATAACTCGAATTTTTTAGTAGTTAGTGGACTAAATTTTTAAGTTTGAGTTATTAAATAGGAGCAATTTGGGCACCTAAGTTTCAAAGGGTATACTTTGGGCACCTATTTTTCATCTAAGCATTTATAATATTATTGTGTAAATTGATTGTAAAGTTTTAGGATTGAAAAATGAATTTTAAAAAATTTAAGGGTGAAATTATAAAGAAACATTTTTATTAGTGACTATAATGTTTACTTTTTTAAATTGAGGAGAAAAAATGTGCATGAGATAAATTTTAATGGCTATTGCAGTAATTTATCCTTTCGCCACATCAGCAATCCGTTAGGGGACTAACGGAGTTAACGTCGGAGTGACCAAGTATTTACACATCGAAAACGTAGAGGACTACTAATATGCACTTTTCAAAAGTGGTGACTAACTCTGTACAGACGCTAAACGTAAGTGACTCCTGCAGTAGTTTACCCAATTTTAAATCACATACTTATTAGGCGCCTGTTAATTTTAAAGTTACATAAATTATTGCATCTCATTATCAAATCATGGCTTCATCCCTCATTTGTCTTGATACCATTTAAATTGAGACTAAGATCTAAAAATTCGAAAAGTACATAAACTAAAACCAACAAAATTATTGTAACTTAATCATTTTCCCAATACCCTAATTTTATTCTTGGATATTTTTTTCAAAGTCAGTTTTCACCTAGGGGAAAAGAAAAGGGTCTTGTAGTTTTTGTACTTTATGAAAATTGAGAATTTAGTTAAATTGTTGGAAATATATCAACTTTATTCGTTGATTTTTGCTAATTTGTTTGTATACAAATTGTTGAAACGCTAGTTTTAATTGGTTCATTGTGTATAAATTATTGAACTATTGGTGTCAGATTTACGATTTAAGGATAAGATTTAACAGTGATATTCAGTTGAACTAACTTCTTAATCTTTTATGGGTGATATTAAAAAATTTAATTGAATTTGTATTCAAGTTCGAATTAGAGCTTAAATAATCGGGTTTGAAATCGATTTTTTAGGTTCAATCCGTTTAATCGAGTAAACTCCATCAAATTAATTTCTTATCTTGAATGGAACTTTTAAAAGTGAAACTCAATCGAACTCGAATCAAATTTTAAACTTCAGATTTCAAGTCAAATTTTAACTTAGAGGTGCTTATCGAGCGAGTCGATCACAAATTTAGCAATGTTCGACTCAAATAGTAGTATATAGAACTTAATATAAACATAAATTAACAAAATTTAACAAAAACAAATATCAAAACAATGTGTGAAGCAATTCCAAAATCTAAACTTCAAAGTAACCATCCACAAATACACCAAAATAACATATTAAAACAAAATTAGTAAGTTGTTTAGGAGCTAATTGAATTGAGTTGTGCCTTGTTCGACTCGACCCATTTAGGTCTCGAGTCGAACTCGAATTCAAATCTAGTCAATTCAAATCGAGCGTTAGTGAAGTTATAACCAAGTCAAACTTAAACTGCTCAACCCAGTTAACACTATAATTTGAGCTCCTTGACCCCAAATTATTATGACAGCTGATGTTTTGACAGAGCTAATCAGATGAAAGCAACGAAGATCACAAAACCGAGTAAATACCTGCCTGAAACATTTGTTGGTTGGATTTACTTGTACAATGGGTTGCTTTTCAACATGTTTTTATTACATTTCCGTGTAATAACGACACATAACAAATCAGTTAAATCGACCCTACCGGCTACAGGCAACAGGCAACAGGCAACAACAATGTCAACGACAAATACCACAAACAGTGTCTAAGCAGTCGTTTTAGCTATAAATATGTTTTATTGGTACAGTCATTTATATCTGATTTATGGATCAATTAATTCAGACCGACTATTGTAAAAATTTAATTATGGGTACAATTTTACTATAATACAGTTTGATTGATTCTAAACATCAAGATTCACACCCTCTAATTTTATTTAAAAGATCTAGTGTCGAAGACTGGCGTATAATTTTATGTCAGAGGTGCGAACTTTTAAGGAGTTATATTATAATTTTAAAGGTACAAGATCATAAAATTTTAGAGATATGAAATTATATATCAATATAAGGGTAACTATTTTATGCATTTTAGGGATTTAGGTTAGTACGCATGGTTTAGGGGTTTATGTTTAGGAGTGTAGAATTTAGGTTGTAAATTTAGAGTTTATAGGTTAAAACATAAATCCCTCGCCATATTACCCGAAAATCTAAGATTTAATCTCTAACCCTAAACTCTAAATTCTAATCATTACTCAAAATTATAAACTATAAACCCTAAACATCTAAACTCTAAACCCTAAAAGTAAGATGCTTGTGAAAATTTTTAGTTTTTACCGCCCTTGTATTGAATATAAATCATCAACAAAAATAAAAAACAATCTATATGATAATTTGATTTTTTTTAGAGATGCAACCATCCCAACGCTCATGGGCGCACGGAGGACTCTTTGTAAACCATTTTTTTGGAAAAACAATAATATTTTATAAAAATTTCTAAATTCGACACTGAAACCTAATTCTTTTGACTTCTCACCACCAACATTCCACTTCATTTATCTTGTCTAACGTCTCCTCCCGCTATACTACCTAGTAATTAATTTAGCTATAAATATATGAAGACTGTAAATATATGGGTAATTATCCTATACACTTACGGTGGAAACTGAAAGTTTCCACAAGTGTCTTAGTTTTAGGGTTTAGGGTCTTAGTTTATGGTGTAAGGTTTAGGAGTTTAGGTGTAGGTGTTTAGAATATAGGGATATTGGTTAAAATTTAGAGTTTGAGGTTATAATTTAAAGTTTATAGGTTGAAACCTAAATCCTAAATATATTACCCTAAAAACTAAACTTCAACCTCTAAACCCTAGATTCTAACCTTAAACCCTAAATTCTAACAACTTTCCTTAAATTCTAAACCCCTACACTTAAACTCATAAGCCATACACCCTAAATTAAGACCATAAACCTTAAACTAAGATGTTTGTCGAAACTTTCAATTTTTACCGCCAATGTATAAGATGATAATTCTAAACATATTGAGCAACCAAAAAATCTATATCCAAGGGTCCCATGAAGATGAAAGGATACGGCAAAATTTCAAAGACAAAGGTTGATGGAAGCATCCTTTGAGAGCAACATCGGCTAGCAGCTGGCCTGTCTTGTCTGCTTGGATTTCACAATCACAGTTATTACATGATAATTTTCGTACTTTTTGATGAATTTTGAGCCATTGATCCTGATTTTTTTGGTCGTTTCCTGCAAGTGTTTGTCGATCACCAATTATTCCGGCTTTCAAACGGGTGGTGGGGGAAACCGTGTCCAATTATTAATTGGTGGGGAAACCACGAACAGACGTGTAATCATTTGTCCTAAATTTATCTTATTTTCTCGTATTTTTTTTGAATTAAAAAATTTTGATATACAGTATGCGTAAGTTTACATAAGTTTTTTAATTTTAGAAGTTATGAGTTTAATTTTAGGTCTAAAGTATATAGTTTAAGGTTTAATATTTAGAATGCAAAGTTAATATTTAAAACTTAGGATTTATGGTTCGAAATTTATGATTTGAGTTTTATAATATAAATATACAGGCTTGTAAAATATACGGTCTGTGTATCAAAGTTTTACCCTTTTAAAATTATTCCTTGAAGAAAATAAGATAAATTGCTTTAATAATCTTGAATTTTTTAAATATTAATTAAAAATTTAATATATTTTTAGAATTTATTTTGTTGTAAGTGTGATTATTGTTCATCTTGTATTTTTATTTTGGGTAAACTACACTAGAGGTCACTCAATTATTAATAAAGTTACGATTGGGTCACTCAATTATTAAAACTTACGATTGAGTCACTCAGTTAAAATTTTAGCTACGATCGGGTCACTCCTCCATTAAAATATAAATGAACATCCAAAAATGTTTTATATAATGATAGTTTTAGTCCTCAAAACTTATATATTCTACCAATTTTAGTCATAATTCAAAATAATTCAATAAATTTAACATTTCATATTTTAGAAAAAATATCAATTTACTCATTTTTCTTATCCTAAATCAATTGTATTCCCTCGTCAACACTAGAGTACTTCATTTAAAATTATTAATTAACCTAAACTGTTTTTTTGATAAAATAGGTGCTTGAAGATTTTTTTGGTCTAAATAGGCGCCTAATTTTTTTTGGCCAAACCATGTGCCTAAAGTTTTAGTTTTTGTCCAAATAGGTGCCTAGCTCTTTTGTGAATTTAGGTTTTTTGTTACATGTCAATTAATGATTGGGTGTCGGGGTTTTTGTTCAAGTTAAACATCTATTTCAACAAAAATAAAAAATTTAGGCACTTATTTTATCCAAAAAATTAGTTTAGGCACCTAAATGAAAAAATAGATACTTTGGCTCTTAATTTATATTCAAGACTTATATTTTTAATGATAAATCTATAATTAGTATGCACATTAAAATTAAACTCACTAAATTCTATTTAAAATTATTTATTAAAACTTTCGGGCTTTAGTTACTGCCACCACATAATTTTCTACAAAAGTTCATGTTTTCGTATTATTATACAGTTTTTTAGTAATTTTATATTTTTGAATGACTTTATTATTTCAATTTTATTTTAAAATAAACTAATAATTAAACTTTTAAAGTTAGTAAATTTTTATTATTAATTTTGTTTAAATTCTCTGCAAGTCTGTGTATTTTTATTACAAAAGTTGTACTAGTATGTTAGCTCCATTGTAGTTTACCCTTTTCTTTTTGTGAAAGAAATCCACTATTTGTACTAGTATGTTAGCTCCACGAAATAAACTTGTATTGAATGCTTATATTTATTTGTACGAAATATTCAATGCATTAAAAAAGCGTGTAAACAATAGTGAAAAAAGTACAAGATATTAAAATTTATTTGATGAGTGGTCCAAATATAATTTTACTAACAATTGAGTGACCTCTATTATAGTTTACCCTTTTATTTTGAAAGCTACACGAAAAATTTTGTGTCGAAGGCTTAGATTTATTTGTACGAAATATTCAATGCATTAAAAAAAAGCGTAGTAAACAATAGTGAAAAAGGTACAAGGTATTAAAATTTATTTGATGTATTTTTTAAGGAATAATGTCAGAAAATGTTTTAATTTTAATTTTTAAATTTTTTTAGACTGCTTTAACTCTTAATATTTTATTTTAGGTCAAAATGGTCCATACAATGATGAAAATTGTTAGTAAACTAACGGTCAATGTCTTGAAATGACATGACAAGCCTACATAACATCGTACAATGGCGTGACATTGTCATAAAGACAAAATTTATGGTTTGACAAAAATGATATGTCAACCAAAAAATAATTATATAAAATATTTTTTTGATGATGTGTCATTCTTTTAAGTCATCTCAAGGTATTAGACCATTAGTTGACTAATAGTCTCTACCCTCATATGTTCATTTTGGCCCAAGATTGAAACATTGATTGATAATGTGCTTAAAAATATATAATTACTATTTAGTCAAATATTATGGTATTATTTTCAGCATTATGCTTCTTTTAATTACAGCTTTAATTCTTTTGTAATAATCTTACATTTTTATCATACTATGCATTGGTTTTTATCAAGTGTTAATGTTTTCGTTAGTTTATATATGGTCAAGGATATATGGTTAAGAAAAGGGTAAAATACATCAATAATCACTAAACTATGAAAAATGATCGTTTTGGTCACCGACCTTTTAAAAGTTACAAAAATGATCGAAGTATTAAAAATGGTTATTCGACATTATAAAATAGTTTAACGATTCAATTAATTTAATAACTATTTTATAAAAGTTCAATAAAATTTAATAATCATTTTATAACTTTTGGAAGGTCAAAGACCAAAATAATCATTTTCTCGTAATTTTGTGACATAAGTAAAAAAAAAAAGTTGGTTATCGTCCTACTTTCTAAGTTCAATGAACCACTAATCATGTGTGTGTATATAAAATTGTCTATTGGTCTGATTTTCGAAGTTCAATGAACATATACACACTTTGAAGTTTGAACTCTAAATTTGATGAACAAAAGGCATTGTTTCTTCTATCTCAGAACATCACTTGCATGTACTGGATCTTTGTCGGCAGAGAAATTCCGGCTGGCGGCTGAAACAAGAATCTATATATGAGGAGAATTGATAGATATTCATCGTTTTGATTTAGATTCATTAGTATTTAGTACTAATATAATATAAATATATATTCATAAATAAATCCATGCATCTAAAATATGTAAACTTATGCCAATTGAGTTTAGTTTTGCAAGCATCATTGTGGGTACAATGTATATAAAGATGTGAGATTCAGCATTAAGCGCTCAATATTTTTCTACTTATGGTTGAGAAAAAGTTTGCATAATATCGACATTGTATCAATATATATTATAACGAATCAGATACAATGGCGAAATGCGGTACGATGCTTGTTTACTCGGACCTTTAATCAAGTTGTCGGAGTTCGAACTTTACTCAGTCCTTTAAATCATCCTCACATCAATTGTAACTATTTATCCTTGAGAATACTAAATGAACTTTCATTCAAATTCTCTATCTTGTGGTTGTGGTCAACTTTACTTTTATTGCTTCCGTATATCTTTGCGTGTTCGTTTACAAACTGATTTAGACACACGGTTCAAGTTTATCTGTCTAAGGTCGCACGATTTGCTAAACTCAATTCTAGTCATGTGGGTTTACCTTTTCATAGATCACTTACGGTAAGGGATTAATTGTGGATATCAAAGATGTATACCATTGTTATTGATACCTTTGGTTAAATGGTGCATTTACAGTTTTAGTCCCTCTTAAACATGAAAAAATTTAATTCATATTTCAGTCCTTTGAAAAATAAATAATGCAATTTGAACCATTTAACACAATTTTTTTAACTTCAAACCACTAAGTTTTTTTCTAATTTTATCTTGACCTCCAACTCAAGATTCCTGACTTGATCCTAACCAGACAATATACATAATTTTTCGATAACCATTCTTCTTGTAAAGGATAGTGAAATGAAATCCAATATGGAACACATGTTTGAAGATATAATAGTCTACCACAATGCCATACATGCATTTTGGACTATCATGTTTGGTTGTTATTAGGTTGAATTGGGGCTCATAGTTAATGCAGTCATTGTCAACAAAACCCTAATATTCATTTCCATGTGCTACCATAGACAGCTACTCCCCCATAGGCAAATTCGTGGATAGTGCTCCCATATTAGCAAAGGTCCCAAGATAATGATATTTGTCCCCCTTACATCCTTTTTCATTCGGTGGCAGTATTTAATATTATTTATCGATGGGATCATTTATTTTTTTAAAAAAATTTAAGGAACCAACAATAAGTTTTATATTTTGAAGGACTAAGTAATTTTACCATTTTTTTAATATTTTGTAGGTAGGTGTGGGTAAAACTCGATTCGACACGAAAAAAATCTGACTCATTTTGACTCGACTCGAAAAAATTTCAAATAAAGAGTGATATATTATGCATTGATTGTGAAAATATGACAAAATATATATGTATATCGTATATGAACATAAAGAGTCGTTTTGAATTGGAAACAATATGTATTATAACATTATAAGTAATTACAATTAAATTTGTACAGAAACTCGACTCGAATTTCATAAACTCCACTTGATTTGAAAAATTTTCATATAAAATTGAATTGTAAAATAAGATTTTAAACTCAAATAACTTAATTATTTTTTTAATTCGACTCGATCGAATTCACATCCCTATTTATAGACGGTCATACCTCACTAGTCCATGGAACGCTCCACCCCACTTTCGCTTGAAATAACATAATGCTAACTCAAATTTAGAATATTAGGTAGGTTAGTGATGAAGAAACAAAACTGCTACTAATTAATTATGTGCAGAAATTTGGGGTTTTGACTGATAAGTCCCTCAGTTATGCGAAAATTTAGATTTAATCTCTCTAATTTAATTTGTTCTATTTTTTTAGATAAATTGAGCATTTTATTATCCAAAAGCAGATAAAATTGCTACTCCAAAGAACATATACGCGTATAGGGAACTACATTAGCCCCCAGTCTGTACTCAAATTCATATTTACAGCATCATTCCTATCTATACATTTTCTATTCAATCTAATACGAACAATATGTTTCAAAGAATGAAGCAATTAAGAAACCGTCCTGATTCCTCCCCTGAAATGCCTAGCGTTTCTCTCCTGCCAAACAATATAAACATAAGCACTCCATGCAAGACGTAAAATGCCCACAATCAACGATTTACCCTTAAGAGTCCTAATCGCCCAACTCACTTCTTCATCCCAGCCCTGCACTTCTCTAGCGATTCCACAAAGACTCAGGACTGCTGCCTATAACTCCTTGAAGTACTGTAAAACCAATATTTGATTTTGATATAACAAATAATCTAAAGGACTAAATTGCAAAGTAAATAAATTTTTAAGTAATCAAAATACTTACATTTAACAAGTAAAATTTATACTTAAATGTTTTGAAGTCAAAACTTAAACCCCATAAATTTTTCTAAGTGTTTCAAAGCCAAAATACACAAAATTGCCTAGGTGTTTCGAAACACCCCCAAAGTGTTTCGATACGTTTTCCACCGAAAGGATCCGTTTCAATACGGGCTATTCCCGTTTCGATACAACCTTCATCCATGTTTTTGTTTTTTAAGTGTTGTTTCGAAATGACTCATGCCCGTTTCGGTACATGAGTTAAGTATTTTCAAAATCGAGCATTAAATGAACTACCCGTTACTTGTTAGAAACGAAGTTTTGAAAATTTGGTTAAGTGTTTCGATACACCCCTATGTTGTTTCGAAACAAAAGTTTATAGTTTCAAAACGTTTTGATACAATATGTTTCCTTTTCGATACGACCCTCTTGTTGCATGTTACTGTTTCGATACAACCTATAGCTCTTTCGATACGTGCCCTTTTTACACAAAACAACTCTTTCTTTTTTTGGTGTCTGTTTCAATATAGGGGTCTCGTGTTCCGATACGAGTAGTTGCAGAACAACATTTATGGAGGGAAGAGAGAGCCCCAACGACTCTATTGATGATCTCAACCACCCAAACGGCTAGAAATCAATGAGAATGTATAAAAACAAGTCTCCAAAGCTACAAAAACAATTATTGAACCTTCAAGCAACATCAAAGCATTCATTCCAAACCCTTGTGCCTTTAGAGTCAAATTCTTGTATCCAACTCATTTGGAGTTTTTCATTATAAATCTTTTTAGAGTTTGAGAAGTGTTTATGTGCAATTGGGTAAACAATTAGCCTTTGAGAGGTACATACAAAGTTTGCCTATCTTTTCTTTGTAAAGAGTGACATTGGGTCAATCTTTGGGTAGATAGATTGACCGATTTGTAAGGTTTCCTCCTTAGCCAAGAAAAGGAGACGAATTGAAGTTAGTGAATTGTTGAAATCCTTAGTAGGGTGCTAAGGTAGTGGATGTTGAGCTTGTTCGAAGCTTGAACCACTCTAAAATCGCCTTGTGTTAATTTTTAAATTATTGATTTGCACCCTTTAATATTTATTCCACCAATTCACCACATCTTGGTGTTTAGCCATCATTTGATCAACTTAACAATTGGTATCAGAGCTATACTCACTGGAAGGATTAACACCCTCTTGAGTAGACCTTAGAATAGTTTGATTAATTGCACTTCAATCAACATCGTGCTATGACATCCACCTTTGGCTAAAACCTCTACGTGTCTCTATGCATCACCAAACCACCATTCTTCAATGGAGATAACTATCCTTATTGGAAGAACATGATACGACTCTTCATCAAATCAAACGACTACATGGTGTGGGACGTGGTAGAAGACGGTCATACAATTCCAATGAAGAGAGATGGTGAATGAAGGCTTGTTCCGAAGACTAAAGCCGAAATGACCGATGAAGATAGAAGACGTTTGCAAGTCAACGACAAAGCCTTGCACATCATCTTTTGTGCACTCGGTCCCGACATATACTCAAAGGTGTCTTCAATCGAAAGTGCTAAAGAAGTGTGGGACACCCTAAAGTTTGCATATGAAGGAACAAGTGACGTCAAGGAGACGAAGATCGGGTTGCTCAGTTTGAGTTATGAATGTGAAACCCTAAATCATAGCCTAATAGAAATGGAACTAATTTCTTAAAATACTAACCAAATTGGATTTGTAATTATTTAATTGAATTAAAAATAATAGTAAATAAAAAAACGATGACAATAATAATGATAGCAATAAAACAATTATTATGAACAATTACAAGAGTTAAAAATAATGAATGGACAAGGAAAGTGTGTCTTGCAAGCCAAAACTCACAAAATTCTCTAATTGCCATATTTAAATTTTAAGTGAAGGATAATTAGAGGACAAAGAGGTAAATTCCTAATTTCACTAACAAAACAAAAATAAAAAGTCATCATCTTCCCATTTCTACCCTAAATGCCAAAAATATAGAGAGAAAAGAGTAGAAAGGAAGCTTGGAAAGGTTGTCAAAAATAAGCCAATTTCAAGCTTGTTTAAGTGGTATATTTGTCCAAATTATGAAGTTGATGAATAAAATCTATAAAAAACTGAAATTTGTAAGTAATTACTTAGTAGGAATTATGTGGAATGTTTAAGTTAAGTCTTCGACAAGTGAAATTATCATAATAATTGAGAGAAATTAAGTGACATGAAATTAGTCGTATAAGTTGCCATGGAAAATAGTTTAGGGACTCTTTTGTAATCAAGGATTAATTGAGAATTAAATGGACTAATTTGACTTGTGAAAACAAGGTAAAAACAATGAAAAATATGGTAAAATGATTAAAATGAACCAGTAAGGGATCTAGGTTAACCGGCTCGCCAAAGTGGACAAAAATGCAAGCGGGCAATTTCGAGAGTGTAAAAATGACCCAACTTTATTGAATAAACTGTATCGATCTAGAAAGGCTTAAAATATGAGCCATATATGATTTAAAATATAATTGAATTACCTTTCCAACGGTATAAATTAATTGAAATCTCGACATGTAGATTAAAAGATATGACCAAATTACTACAACGTGTCCAAACTGCCGAGTCAGAACCAATTTTAAATAATGTAGTTCAAATGAGCTTGAAATGTTATTGTATTAGTTCTAATGACCTTATATGTTGTATATGGCTTGCTAGAACAATTATTTGAAGAGATCGATGAAGGAGTTAAAGGTAATTCGTTAAAATAAAGTAAAAAGGGAATAACGATACGAGACTAGCTCGGAAGATTGTGAGTGTAATTCAACTTAGGTTTGAGACCTATGTCTCAACCAAACCAACTTTTTTATGTGTTTATGAAGACCTATGCTATGAAATTGGACCTAATATATATATTTGGTAAATTATTATAAGGGAAGAAGGACTATGTGAGAACATGATATTGCTTGTGTTTTGATAAATGGTGTTTGATGATGCTTGCTTACGTGGATTCTATATGAGTGCTGTTTAAAGTTGTCTATATGTATTAGCATGTTTATTAGTGCATATTAATGCATGAAGTTGCTTGCTGGAAAATTTAGAGAAAATGATAATTTTGTGTATATTGCTTACCTGCCAGTAAGATTTAATTAGGATAAACCTTGGATTGTTTGATGCTTGATAATAATTGTATAATCGTTTGAAAATAAAGTGTGTAACAAGCCCTTGGTTATATTGTGGTCTTAGGTAGTGCGACATGCCTAGAGTCAAGAGCTCGAATTAACATGTTCAGGTACTTTTTGTACCCTTACACGTGGTGTAAATGACACCTTAACACGATCAGTACTATGTGTACCTTTGCAAGTGGTGTAGTAGACACCTTTTGATTGATACCTTGGGTACAATCTTAACATGATTGATACCTCGAATACCTGGTCTTACCATTTACCAAGGCTAAAATCAAACTATCAATTTGTAGTAAGACATGACTCATGATTAGAGCTAATCGAATGGGTTAGCATAGTTTATGTGTGAGACTCGTTAATATGTTATGTGATCGATATGTTTGACATGTTAATATGTACGACTTGTCGATGAATTGCTATGCCTATTTATATGTTAATCGCTTAAAGTATGAGTATTGAAATTGATCATGTTGTTCATTTGATGTGTGAACTTTTGAGTGCTATGTGCAAACTAGCTAGGCGATGCTTTAATTAGTTTAGAGCTTAATTAAGTGGAATTAAATAAAAAGATGGTATGATTACCTAAGTAACTAACTCATTAAAATGAAAATTTTAAGAATTACTTCACTAAGTACCGAAAGTACTTATCACTCTCGTCTTTCCTTCTTCCCAAACTTTCAGGTGGAAGGATACTTGAACCTTAGTTATAAAGTCGTTCTCCCTGAGCAGCAAGATCACAAGCTAAGCTTCAGAAGTATGATCATAAGTTTGTTCTTGTTATATACTAGTTGGTGGCATGTCGATATGTATCTAGATGTCATGTTAAGCTCATTTTCCTTCACTATCGTACTTTGCCTACGCATCAGATTTTGACTTACGATGGTGAAGTAGCTAGTGGCATTTAGTATTTTGTTAGACAAGTTAGATCATGCATTTTGAATAGTATATAAGTAATATGTAATCATGATCAACTTGTAGTGTTGATGCCATTTTGGGATTGTAAATAACTAAATGTTTGTAATGGTCTTTTTGTGCACCTTGGGTGCTATTATCTATGAAGAAATGGAAATATACCTTATATGTATAAGCATAGTAATAAAACTGCTTCCCTATCATTTAAGCATGCTATATGGATGATGTCTTGGTTGGGAAATAATTGGTGGAATGATATGTAATCTAATGACTAATCAAAGGTAAAAATTAAATATGAAGAATAATTGATATTCCTTTTTTTAAGAATTATTGTTATAATCAAGAGTTTAAAATGGCTCAATTTTCCTGTAAAGTTACATGTCTTTTCTTGTTTGGTTCCGGTAATGCTCCTAGCACCTAAACTGGGTTAGGGGTGTTACAATGAAAATTTCAAAATGGAAGCCGACGAAAGTGTCTCCAAGATGTTTGATCGGTTCTCGGTCATTGTCAATGGACTAAAGGGCTTCGGTGAAGTTATTCCCGAAGAAAAGCTAGTCCGAAAGCTACTCTACTCTCTTTCGGAGTCTTGGGATGGCAAGAGGACGACCATCATCGAAGCTCGAGATTCAAAGACTCTCAAGCTAGACGCCCTTGTTAGATCTCTACTCACCTATGAGATCATGAAGCAAGGGAGAAAAAGAAGAAAGAAGAGAAAAAGGTAGAGAAGAAAGAGGTTGAAAAGAAGAAGCTAGGAATCGCACTCAAAGCGTCATACAACGAAAGCGATTCTAGTGAGGAGAAGGACGAAGAAATAGCCATGTTGGCCAAACGATTCACTCGGTTCATGAAGTCCTATCGAGGAAGAAAATTCAATAGAAGATGGGGCTTCAAGAATAAAGGAAAAGAGGAAGAAAAGGATCAACTCACTTGTTATGAGTGCAAGAAGCCCGACCATATCCGAATCGATTGCCCTCAATTGAGGAAGAAGAGCTTTGGGAAGAAGAACAAGCTCAAGGCTCAAATGGCAGCTTGGAGTGACGAGGAGTCATCCGAGGAAGAGGAGGAATTGGCCAATCTTTGCCTCATGGCCTTTGAGGAGGATCACATGGTAAACTCTAACTCATCTCTTACTTATGATGAATATGATGAGTTACAAAATGTCTATGATGAATTGGTTAAAAAATACAAGGAGTCCATTTTGAAAAATAAGAAAATCTTTTCCGATTTAAAACTTCAAAATGAATATTTTTCTAAAACCAATTCCAAATAGGAAAAGAAATTTTATACTTGGTAAATCTCACTAATGAACTTAAAAAACATAGACCAAGAAAAACTTCTTTTCGATTTCCAAGATTATCACACAAAGGAAGTGGATAATTTCAAAAATTCTCTTACTATTGGGAAACATGCTTTTGAAAAGGGAAATTCTTCAAAAACTCAATATGTTAAGAGAAAACCATTTTACCCCAAACAAAGAGATTTTCAAAAGCAATCTAAAGTTAAAGAATTAGGAGTGTATGGGTTCCTTAGGAACTCATTGTTTCTAATAATGTAAATGCAATTGCTTCTTGGATTCCTAAGGGGACCAAGCTTTTAGGAGCTAACTCTCATGGACCCAAATCATTTTGGGTACCAAAAATCAAAGCTTAATCTCTTTGTTTGTAGGAGAAGCAATGCTTCAAGGTGAAAGCTTCAAGTAAGAACATGTGGTACCTTGATAGTGGTTGCTCGAGACACATGACCAGATACAAGAGTATATTCTTGGAGCTTAAACCAAAAAAGTGGAGGATGTGTGACATTTGGTGACAACATCCAAAGGCCACATTGTAGGCATAGGCTCCATTGATAATCTCGCATCTACATTCATTGAAAATGTTTTATATGTCAATGGTCTAAAACATAATCTTTTGAGCATTAGTCAACTTTGTGATAAAAGGTTTAATGTTCATTTTGATAAAAATGGGTGTAAAATTGTGAATATTAAAACAAATAAAATAATGCTCATTGGTCATCACATAAGAAACATTTATATGGTGCATTTAGATGACATACATTCGTCCCATGCATGTTTAGTTGCACATGATGAGAATGATACATGGTTGTGGCATAGGAAACTAGGGTATGCTAGCATAAGTGTTTTAGAAAAATTAGTTTCCCAAAATCTAGTTAGAGGTTTACCCAAACTAAAATTTTCATTAGATAAAATATGTGATGCTTGTGCTAAGGGTAAAAAAAAAAGAGAACCTCATTTAAACCATTAATGATGTTTCAACTAGTAGGGTGTTACAATTAATCCACATGGATTTATTTGGGCCTATTAGAACTATGAGTTTTGGTGGTAAGTCATATGCATTTGTATTGATAGATGACTTTTCTAGATACACTTGAATTCTATTCTTAATTATTAAGGATGGGGCTTTAGAAAATTTTATTACATTTACAAATATTACCCAAGGTGACATTGATTTTAAAATTTCACATATTAGAAGTGATCATGGAACTGAGTTTCAAAATATGAGTTTTGAATATTTTTGTAATGAAAATGGTATTAGCCATAATTTTTCAGCTCCTCGTACTCCTCAATAAAATGAGGTAGTTAAGAGGAAAAATAGAACTTTAGAAGAGGTGGCTAGGACAATGCTTTGTGAAAACAATTTACCTAAGTAGTTTGGGCGGAAGCCACTAATACGGCTTGTTATAATATTCATAGAGTAATGATTAGGCCTATTTTAAAGAAAAAACCTTATGAGATTTTAAAATCCAAAAGCCTAACATTAGTTATTCCCACCCTTTTGGTTGTAAATGTTTTGTTTTAAACAATGGAAAAGACAACCTAGGTAAAATTGATGCTAAAAGTGATGAAGTAATATTTTTGGGTTATTCCCTAAACTCTAAAGTCTACCGAGTATTTAATAAAAGAACTTTGGTTGTTGAAGAGTCTATACATGTTGTTTTCGATGATAACCTCCTTCCGAGGAAGGAATCTTGTGATGATGATGATGTAGGGATCATTGAAGCCATTGATGGAGGACAAACATCAATGGTGGATGAGATTCCAACTAAAGAAGGGGAAGCACAAGATCCACCTCTTGAAGCCTTGAAGGACTTGACTCTTGAGGAAAATGAGCTGACATACCCAAGGGAGTTCAACTATGTCAAAGGTGGTGAAATCTTGGATGATTCATCCAAGGGGGTAACTACTAGATCCTCTCTCAAACTTATGAATCTTGTTGCATTTATCTCATGCATAGAGCCTAAAAATATCAAAGAAGCATTAAAAGATGATTTTTGGATATTGGCTATGCAAGAGGAACTTAATCAATTTGAGAGAAGTAAAGTATGAACAATATTTGACAAGCCTAGTAATCAATCTACTATAGGAACTAAGTGGGTATTTAGAAACAAACTAGATGAGAGTGGGAACATAGTGAGGAACAAGGCTAGGCTTGTTGCTCAAGGTTACACTCAAGAAGAGATAATTGATTTTGATGAAATATATGCACCCGTAGCTAGAATGGATATTAGGATGCTTCTTGCATTTGCATGCTATCATGATTTCAAGCTTTTTCAAATGGATGTAAAAAGTGTTTTTCTTAATGGTTTTATAAATGAAGAAGTGTATGTTGAAAAACCACCCGGTTTTGAAGATCCAAACTTTCCAAATCATGTTTTTAAACTAACAAAAGTTTTATACGGTTTGAAACAAGCTCCTAGAGCTTGGTATGAAAGACTCTCAAAGTTTTTAATTGAAAAAGGCAAGGTGGATACTACACTATTCATTAAAAGATATGGCAATGACATTTAGTAGTTCAAATATATGTTGATGATATTATTTTTGGTTCTACTAATGAATTTTATTGTCAAGAAGTTTCTAAGCTAATGCAAGGTGAATTTGAGATGAGCATGATGAAAGAGCTCTCATTTTTCTTGAGGCTCCAAATCAAGCAAAGGAAATATGACACCTTCATTTTTCTTGAGGCTTGGAGAATGTGAAGCCTCAAGTCACTCTTATGAGCTCATCAATTAAGTTTGAAAAGGATGAAGGAGGTAAGTGTGTTGATTTTAAGATTTATCATTCCATGATTGGATCTTTAGATACCTTAGAGAATCATACCTAGTTGCCATTAAGAGAATCTTTAGATACCTTAGAGATACACATTGTTTAGGCCCTTGATATCCTAGAGACTCTTCCATTGTCCTTCATGTTTTCTCTGATGCAGATTATGGGGGTGTAAGATAGATAGGAAAAGTACCTTCAAAACATGTCAATTCTTAGTTAGTATGCTCGTATCTTGGTTCTCTAAGAAACAAAATAGCGTAGCCTTATCTACCACCGAAGCGGAGTACATATCTTTAGGGAGTTGTTGTGCTCAAGTCCTTTGGATGAAGTAACAACTCTTAGATTATGGTGTTCAAGTAGATACCATACCCCTTAAGTGTGACAACACTAGCGTCATTTGTCTCACTAAGAATCCCATCCAACACTCTAGAACCAAACATATAGAAATTAGACATCATTTCATTAGAGATCATGTCTTGAAAAATGATGTAGTTCTAGAATATGTTGATACCTTGAGCCAATTAGCGGATATATTTACCAAACCTTTAGATAAAGAGCGTTTTTGGACCCTTAGAAGAAAGTTAGGTTTAACCAGCCTTCCTTGACCCTTTTAGGTCCCAACTAGTAAAAAATGTGCTTGAAATTATTTGATGCTTATACTTTTGTTGATTTTGCCTCCTTTTGCATCTATGCTTGTTGCTAGGGGGAGTATGCATCAGTTTTAGTTCATATAACATGCTCATATATCATTTATATGCATTTAGGCTCGATCTAAGTTGGCTCTTTGAACATGAAATTGCCCAAAATGCATTTTCTAGTAAGGGTGTATCGAAACAGGTACATCTATTTCGATACGGGTTCTATCTAAGTTGATTCCAGTACTAAATTGTATCGAAATAGACTCTTCACATTTCGATACGGGTTCGAGGTGTTGTTCCGAAACAGGGTCAACATGTATCGAAACAAGTCTGGTACCGAAACGACTCGAAAGCGTTTTGATACGGTCGTTTTGATACGCCAAATGGCGTATTGAAAAACGATCGCTCAGATTGCTTTAAATAGCATTAAAAGAGTATCAAACTTTAATTAAAACACTAACTCTCTTTTTCTCTCAAACCCTAACAAAAAACCCCTATATAAAATCTTCAAATCCCTTGATTTTTTCACATCAAAACCTAGATTTTTTAGGGTTTTCAATCTACACATCAAGGCTAAAGCTTTGCAAGCAATTTGGTGCATCAATCATCCCTCATTCATCCATTATCCTATATCAAGGTATAAACCCTTTTTTTCTTTTATTTTAAATTTTCGTTTAAATTTATATGTTGTTTTTAATTCCTATTTGTATAAAATATATACATATAGTATGGCTTTTCAAGTTTTTGCATTTTTTTAAATCTGAAATTTTTTTATTCGAATATAAAATTATACCGAATATTTTTAATCTATTTTTCGAAATTCTTTTTACCAAAAATTTATTTTATGTTTATATATGTTTTTAAACTATATTTATAGTTTTTTATATACCTTGACTATTGGATTGCCTATTGAATTGAATTTGGTTGATTTATGCTTACATGTGTTTTTGTGTCTTGATTTATTTCCAGATTTAGAATATGGGTTCTAGGAAAAGAGTACGAACCAATGAGGCTGGTGGAAGCTCTAACATCGATGACGATTCTACTCGTCCCAACCTCACTCTACTCTACCAAATGAGTCTTCGAAACAAATATGCCTATACAACCTTCAAGCTCTTTCAAGATCATGCTATCCGTCATGAGCGTATTGTCTCTATACCATTTTTGAATTCTAAACGTTTTGAATTTCTCTATCTCACTTTATTGAGGCGTTGGAACTTCATGACCTTTTTGAGCTTGCCCGATACTTTTTACCATAACATGGTTCTTCTCTTCTATGCCAATGCTCGTTGTATCTCAAATTCCAATCAAGTGGTTGTCATTGAGTCCTATCTAATGTGGAAGAAGTTTAGAGCTGATCCGGAAACCTTGGTTAATGTTTTCAGGTTTGAAGATGAGGGAATCTCGAATGAGAACTCGTTGGGACATACTCTTGGTGGCTTCGTCACGATCCTTGATGCTCATGATCGCATTCTTCATCTCATGGTCTCGTGGTGGTTTCTTCCTTCTGGAGGAAAATTCTCCCATATTAGGCAAGTTGACGACTTCTGGATTCGTTGCTTTCGTGAGGAACTTCGACCAAATCTTTTTCAAATCATGTTTTTCGAGATGGTGCATCTTGTTCAAAGCCGCAACTCTGATCTTGTCATTTCCTTCACTTATGACACTGCCTTGAGTTACTTGTTCTAAAAGTTAAGGATTAACAACTATCTTGACTTTTCAGAACCCCTCAAGGATCCTATCGATGAGCACACACTTCTCTGTTGCAAATTTCACTTCATTGATGGAGAGTGGACTCGTGTCGAGAATCCTTCTCAAGTTGCAACCCCTAAACCTCAACCTCAAGTTGCTCCACCAAACAACGAAGCCCTCATGACTTTCCTTACTGAGCAATTCAATGGCTTGCGAACTCACATGGACTCCGATTTTACCACTCTTGATACTCACCTCACTTCCGTGGAAGAACGTATCTAAAGTGTTGAGAATCGACTCACTTCGATTGAAACTCAACAAACCTCTATGAACATGTCCTTTACCGGCTTCTATGGCAAATGGAGACAATTCTGAAGGAGCCCTGCCAATGATGAAGATGGAGATGATGATGAGCCTTAGATCTTTGCATTATATTGCACATCATCTAGTTTATGATTTCCCTTTTTATGCACCTATTTATGTTTTTTCTTTAAGACCTATTCTTTGATTTATGTTTGGATATTATGCTTGGAGATTATGGATTTATTTTGCTTTGGTTTCTTATGATTAATGCAATTATGTTGCTTTAATTTTGCTTTGCCTTGTGCTACATTGCTTTATCTTTGCCTTCATTGATTTTGATCTAACAAAAGGGGAGAAGGGTTAAGCTAAATTTTTTCAAAACCTAGCTTCAATTTAGGGGGAGTTTACTTAAAATTTTGCTTTAGTTTTGCTATATCAAAAAGGGGAGATTGTAAAACCAATATTTGATTTTCGATATAACAAATAATCTAAGGACTAAATTGCAAAGTAAATAAAATTTTAAGTAATCAAAATACAAAACTTAAACCCCATAAATTTTTCTAAGTGTTTCAAAGCTAAAATACAAAAAATTGCCCACGTGTTTCGAAACACCCCCAAAGTGTTTCGATACATTTTGCCACTGGAAGGATCCGTTTCGAACAGGCTATTCCTGTTTCGATACAACTTTCATCTGGGTTTTTTATTTTTAAGTGTTGTTTCAAAACGACTCATACCCGTTTTGATACAGGGGTTAAGTATTTTCAAAATCGAGCATTAAATGAACTAGCTGTTACTTGTCAGAAACGAACTTTTGAAAATTGGTTAAGTGTTTCGACATACCCCTATGTTGTTTCGAAACATAAGTTTACAATTTCAAAACGTTTCAATATAGTCTGTTTCCGTTTCGATACGACCCTCTTGTTGCATATTACTCTTTCGATACAACCTATATTTGTTTCGATACGGGCCATTTTTACACAAAACGACTCTTTGTTTTTTGGTGTCCATTTCGATACAGAGGTCTCGTGTTCTAATACGGGTAGTTGTAGAACATCATTTATGGAGGGAAGAGAGAGCCCCAATGGCTCTATTGATGATCTCAACCATCCAAACGACTAGAAATCAATGAGAAGGTATAAAAACAAGTCTCCAAAGCTACAACAACAATTATTGAACCTGCAAGCAACATCAAAGCATTCATTCCAAACCCTTGTGCCTTTAGAGTCAAATTCTTGTACCCAACTCATTTGGAGTTTTTCATTATAAATCTTTTTAGAGTTTGGAGAGTTTTTATGTGTAATTGAGTAAACAATTAGCCTTTGAGAGGTACATACAAAGTTTGCCTATCTTTCCTTTGTAAAGAGTGATAGTGGGTTAATCTTTGGGTAGAGAGATTGACCGATTTGTAAGGTTTCCTCCTTAGCCGAGAAAAAGGGACGAATTCAAGTTAGTGAATTGTTGAAATCCTCACTAGGGTGCTGAGGTAGTGGATGTAGAGCTTGTTCGAAGCTTAAACTACTCTAAAATCGCCTTGTCTTTATTTTTAAATTATCAATTTGCACCCTTTAATTTTTATTCCACCAATTCACCTCCTCTTGGTGTTTATCCATCATTTGATCAACACAACAAGTACCCACACTCAAAGAAGATGTGGTTTCGTGACTCACCATCTCTGCCACAAAAAGAAAACAATTGCCATCAACTGCAATACCCATTCTACTCAAACGATTATGAGTTGGCAACCTATCAAGCAACGCCATCCAGGAACGAATGACATGTTGAGGAATATGCATAGGAAACCAAATGAGCTTGTGCCACTCTACCTTAGGATTATCTTCACGAATCCTTTCCTAGATCCACCTAGATGTTATTACAGCCCAATGTACATTGATGCGAAAAAAGGTTGTTGCCTCAACCCTCAATTTCAAGAGCTTCCTAACAACCCAACTGTAGTGAGGCTTCGACTCCATAAGCCAAAAATCTTGCCTCTTATTCACGTATGCCTTGATCCAGGCCATCCATAGAGAGCCTTCCCCGGCAAGTATGTCCCGCATGAGTTTCATCATACATGCCTTATTCCAACATCCGACATTCTTAAGGCCTAGGCCCCCTCAGCTTTTAGGGAGTAGATGTGGTGCCTACTCCAGTAGTTTACGATGCTATAGATAACTACCCTTAACAACTGTAATCTACCTCCATAGCTAAGCTTATTGGCCGACTATTGCCCTATTTTTGCTTGGATCTTCTTGGTAAGGGGTAAGCAATCCTTGATTGTTAGTTTCCTAGTCACCAAGGGAACCTCTAAATATCGAAATGGTAGAGACCCAATTTGGAATCTAGTGAGAGCCTTAATCCTATCCAAGCAATCAACAGATACTCTAGAGGCAAAAAGTTCAGTATGTAAGGGAAACTAACAATCAAGGATTAAGGGAGACTAACAATCAATTATATGTTGATTGCTTGGATAGGATTAAGGCTCTCACGAGCACTTCACCCCTATCACAAAGTCCAGTGTTCCTTTACAAAATATCAAGAGATTATCAGCAAAACTCAAGTGTGTAAGGGAGATTTTTTTACACTTGGGATGATACTTGAAAATCCCATTTTCAGCTCCAATATTCAACAAGGCCGAAAGAACATTCATAACAAAGACAAACAAATAGGGTGAAAGAGGGTCACCTTGCCTAACCCCTCTTCCCCGTTTAAAGAACCCCTCAAGACTGCCATTGAATGAAATAGAGAATATGGAACCTATAATACACGTTCGAAGCTAACCTTGAAAATAGTAAGCAGTCCCATTGCTTCCAAAACATTCAGAAGAAACTCCCAATCGATGGAATCGAAAGCCTTCTGCAAGTCTATCTTCAGCACACATCAAGGAGATATTGAACTCCTAGAGTAACCACGAACCAACTCTAGAGCCAGCAAGGTGTTATAAGAGATTGATCTGCCTTTAATAAATACAAATTGATTAAGAGAAACTAGGGATGAAAATAGATCAGTCATTCGATTGACCAATATCTTTGTTATGGTCTTGTAAAAGATCGTACAACAAGAAATTGGTCGAAATTCTTTAGCCTTGCATGCATTTGGGACTTTGGGAATCAAGGCAGTCGGAGTTGCATTAAAATCTGGCAACATAGTATTAGTGGAGAAGAAATATTTGACAACCCTGATAAAATTAGATCCCACAACACTTCAGGTAGCCCTGAAGAATCCAACAGTGAAGCCATCAGGACCTGGACTCTTGTCCTTCCCCGTTTTAAACAGAGCATTCATCAATTCCTCACTCGTAATTTCTCTATCTAGATTTGTTGCTTCAACCATAGATGGATTTATCTGAAGCAAGTCCCTCTGAACATCCATAGAACAACCAAAAACTACAAGGTCTTTTTCCCAATCAATTGGGTGAAAAAAACGACCATTTCAGCTGACATCTCCTCAAAATCCTCCAATCTCTTGTCCTGCTCATCTACTAACAAATGGATAGTATCCCTCTTTTTTTAGTATTTACAACATTGTGAAAAAATTTGGTCCCTTGGTCACCATCATGCAACCACAGAACACTAGACATCTGTTGGAAAAAAGATACTTCCGCCTTCTCCAACTCCCATAACTCTGACTGCAATTTTTTTCTCTACCTCCACATCATTTTGAACAGAATTAGACAAATTCAACAACTGTTGTTGCTCCACCTGTTGTCTTTTAGCCTCAAATCTAACAGAAATCTCACTATAGTTAGCCTTGTTGAGTGCCCTCAGCTTGTTCTTCAGCCAATTCAACTTTAGAAACAGTGACAACATTAGATCTCCGTGAACTTCCTCTTGTCATGAGTTCTCCACCATTGATAAGAAATTAGGATGTTGCAGCAAAAAATTGAAGAATCTAAAGGTTTTAGTCGATTGACTAGAATCTCTTTAAATGACCAAATAACTCCTAGGAAATGGTCGGAATCTCCCTGAGCCAGAAACTCCACAAAGGATCTTGGGAAGGCTTGAATACAAGCTGCATTAATTAAAACTCGATCAAGCTTCCTTGCCAAAAAAAGTTCTTCTTGTTTGTTTGACCAAGTAAATAGGGGACCGCTAAACGGATGATCAGATATCCCCAAGCTCTTCAAACAATCTTAGAGATCTATCATATAATTTGTGATATAGTGTCTCATTCTATCAAAATCAGAGCTCTCACTAGGGGAGAAAAAAATGTTAAAATCTCCCCCTAAAATCCAAGCTTCATTTTAAATATTTTGCTCAACAGTATGCAACTGCTCCCAGAACTCTCTTCTAACTAGACCATCAATATTGCCATAGATCACTGTCATAACAACCTTCTTTCCACATAATTCACCCCTAATGGTAATGGATTGATCAAAGATATGCAAGGCAGAAAATTTCAAATCTCTCTTCCAAAAACCCATATACGACCATTATCAACTATAGAAAAATTACAGCAGTACCACCAATCATTTTGAAATTTAGCAACAATATCAATCGTCTTACTCTCACGAACTCTAGTCTCCAATAAAAAAACAACATCAACACTCAACTTATTGAGCATTTGAAAAACACGAGTCCGCTTTTGAGGATTATTAAATCCTCTTATATTCCAAAAACATAAGGTCATTGTAAAGTGGAAGGGGAAGTACCTCCAGCAGATGGGTCTACCACATCCTTAGCCATGTTCTTCTTTTTCTTGTCCTTAACATCGTTAAATAATACTGCAACTCCCTTGAATTCTTGTAACTTTTCTGCAACCACACTGGAGCTAGTCAAAGACTTCTCCTTAGGTGGCCTGCCCCTTTCTTTTCTTCTACTTTTGCACTGAATCTTGGAGAGAAGGGAATTCCTTATCATTTGCCTCCTCAATGGCCTTGCTGGCATTATCAATTGGCCCCTCAATCGATTTCTCAGCAACCACTAGCTCTGTTAATTGTTTATCAGCTACCAACTCCTCAACTACTTGGTGAACAAATTCATCTACATCAGCATTAGCCTTCGCATCAACTAAGTCAACATCAACCAATTGATCAGGCTTCTAAATAACATCCTCCACTGCTGCACTAACCAACTCCCCAACAAAATCAAGCCGGGAAATAGCTCTAGAAGACCCACCAATCTCAGGGACAGACACATGCGCTTCAAAATTGATCACTCCCTTTTGTCTCCAAACCTTAGTCTCTACCCTAGGCTTAGTATCCACCTTAATACATGTTTTATCAAAATGGCCATAAATCTTGCATTTAGAACACTTTGGGGGAAGCCAAGGTATAATAATTCTAACCTCAACTACAAAATCATCAGACATAAGAACCTTAACAATCTTAGGTATGACTGAATCTATTGGGATTTCAATGCATACCTTAGCAAACTCCAGCCTCTCTTATTTCACAGTGACAAAGTCCATATAGAGAGAAGCCCCAATTGCGCTTGCAATGTAACTCAAGCCCTCTTTCGAATAAAGCTCTAAAGGGACATTGTAGAGCTGGATCCACACCGGCATTCTCGATAGATCGAAATCAAGCTTGTGAAGATTAGGCTCCCACTTCCTTAGAATCGGTAGTCTGTTCTGTGTGTGCCAAGGACCATTGTCTAAAATCCAGTCTCGCACATCTACATGAGCAAACTTGAACAAATACAGATTAGGGCCAGCCAAACTGATTTTAACAACATTAGATTTACCCATAGCATCTCGACCAACTTCTGCATTGCACTAAAATTAGGCGCCAATCCAATGAATTGGCCCACCAGTGCGTATTTCCAATTCGCAACTCCAGAAGCAAATACCTCCTTAGCAGGCTTAACTAAAGCTCGATCATCTTGCGATGGAATTGGGTAAAACCCTAGAGTATGCTCCTCAGCTCCCGTGAACAATTTCTTCCGATCAATCATCAGAGAAAATAGAAACACAATCTAAGAACGAAAATGCGATCAGAACAAGAACGGAACGACAATCAGAACAAGATCAGAACCAGAAACCGAGCCCCCGCAACCAAGCAACTCTAATTTGTTCTATTTTTAGAAGGTTACTACTAGTAGGTTTATATTAATAATACTGTTAATCGTTGATGTTAAATAATATAATTTATTATTAATTTTACATGATATATAGTCAGAGTCATGTGAAAATTCAATAATTATGTTCATCCATATATAATTTTGCATAGTCACTTTAATGATACCAACTAATGCTATTATCAATGAAGAACTACTAATAACATTGATTAATGAGGCCTTAGTTAAATGACAATGTTGAGGCTGTAAAATTTTTGGCAAAATGAAAAAGATGCCCCCAACATTTGCATGTTTTGTTATTTGGCCCCTTATTTTTTTGGAGTAAACAATCCCCAACGTTTCAATTTGGTCTAAATATGCCCTTGTTGGATGAAAATTGTCAATTAACTGACGGTCAACGACTGATTCTGACTGGACTTGCCATGCGTTAAGATCGGCTGACGTGGCATATGCCACGACATATTTTTTTTAAATATTTTGTTATAGCCTTCTTTATGGTGACACATGGAGAATATGATGTTGACACGTGGTGAATATGATGCTAACACGTCAGAAGATCTTAACATGTTGCAAGTCTAGTCAACATCAACCGTTGACTGGCAGTTTCCATCCAACACGGGCATATTTGGACCAACTTGAAACGTTGGGAGTTGTTTGCTCAAAAAAAAATAGAGGGACAAATAACAAAACGTGCAAACGTTGGGGCAATATTTTATAATTCTGCCAAAAAAAAATTAATCCAAAATTTTGAGTAGCAGAATGCATGAATATGATCATATGCGACTTTTATTCTAGTTTAAGTCCCACCAAGTGTGAGACCTCGGATTTAATATGATATAGGTCTGGATATATTGCTATTTTTAGTCTGATTATACTATGTAATGGTTAATTCTGATATAGTTATATGGATATGTTTGTAACTCCAAAAAAAAGTTTTTTTATAAATTAAATTTTTCGACTCTGCTCTTACCATTGAAATTAGGGGTGATAACGAGCTGAGCCGAGCTCAGAATTTAAGGCTCGAGCTCGAGCTCGGCTCGGGCTCGTCAGACTTGGCTCGAAATGAAAAATTTTGTTATAAATTTTTTATAAAAGTTTCGTTAAAAGTCCCTTTCATAACCAATGCTGAAACAAAATTCAATGACCGAAAAAGAGAAAAAGTGCAAAAAACTAAATTAATCTAAATAACCAATAAATATTCTTATAATACAAACACATAATTAAAGAAAATACAAAATCAAACAAGCAACTAAAGAAAATGGCCAATTTATTTTAGTTAATTTAGTTTTAGTAGATTTTTCCTAATTTGTTTTATTGTTTTTCTTTTGCTAAACATATTACTTTTAGTGTATATGTAGATTCCGAGCCTGTTCACGAGCTTTTTAAGCCGGTTTGTTAAGGTTTCGAGTCGATCTCGAGCCCGAGTCAAGCTCACTCGAACTGAGCCCGAGTAGTTCAGGCTCATTATCACCCTAATTGAAACCACCTAATGGGCTCCATTGTTTAGATTTTTAAAGCATTGAACTGGTCTTTGATTCCTAAATTCAAGGATTGCAACAGTTGTAAGCAAAGTTAATGGGTTATAATCACGTAATAATTAGATGAGTTGTACATAACTCTAGAATTCCAATGCGAAACGTGACCTGTCGAATAATATATAGTACCCTTCTTGTGTTGTGTCCAACACTTATGATGAAAGAAAATCATCGATAATCTATATTTGAATATATAAAAATAACTTTAGAAAAAAGAATATATAAAAATGATAAAAAAATGCAATATATATATATATATATATATATATATGATGTTAGAATTTTTATGTAAAGAATGTAATATTTTAAATTAAATCTTGAACTTTACTCTCAAATCTATTTTGGTCACTGAAATTTCAAAACCTTCAACTTATTCATTGAAGTTTAGACATGAAAAACGGGCTCCATCCGACAGCAAAAAAGGAAGACCGACAGGAGAAAAACTAGAAAATTATTGGCCGATTTGTGAACTTTTGAGCACTTTCCGGCAAATTGAAGGTCGAATTCAGACTCATGGGGTCGAGACGAAGAGTTTGGTGAAATTTGAGACCGAACGACCACCATCATGACCGTTGGGGTTTAAGAGTGGCAAAAACTTTTAATGTCTAAACTTTAGTGACAGAAAATATTCAATGTTTAAACTTCAGTGAGTAAATTAAATGTTTCGAAACTTCAACGACCAAAATAGGTTTAAGAGTAAAGTTCAATGACGATTTTCGTAATTTGCCATAAAATCATTTAGTTGGCTAATCTGAATTTGGTACTACACATATCATTATACGAGTAATCTTTCAAATCAATTTGTTTCATTTACAATATAATTTACTTCGTTTTATTAGACTAACTCCGGTAAAAAGTGTAAATATAATATTTTACATAAAATAAATAAATAAACAGAAGAAGAGCCGTGTGTGTGTGTTTTTGAGGTGACCAAATGAAAGGTTTCAATATCGGAGTCCCCACACAGTTTCTCATGTAGTCTTCTTTCATTAGGTTCCTTCGTCAAGAGGTCATTTCGCGATCAGTCTTTGCCCGTTATCGGCGGAATCACATTGGTAATTGGGATTTATGTTGGCACTCTAATTTTTTTAAATTGTAATTTTTATAGAATTTGTATGTAAAAAATTAAAAAATATGTATAATTGACATTTTATATAAAAAAAATAACATTCCTTTATAAATAATTAATATTTTTTAAATATTATTCGAAAAAATAATACCCCTTAAATAAATTCTTAGCTTCGCCCCTGTTCCCTATGACATTTTCACTTTGGTAGTGGAATTCCTTTTTTATACATATACAAAAAACTATCTTAATCATTAAATTCATCTTATTTTTTAAATAATATAAATTACAATACTTAAACTATTTATAATATTTTATATCATAATAAAATAAATTACGATGTTATAATTATTGGAATGATAAGGTGAAAAACAAACGACCACAGAAACAAAAATAAAAATAAACATCAAGATTTACTTAAAAAACCTAAATCAGAAACAATCGCTAACAAAGAAGGAGAGATTTTAGATTACAACTGATGTTAAACCTTTTAAACCCTAGTATCTATTTATAAGATAAGTTACTTGGTTACAAAGGAAACTTACATAGAAAGTAATTCTACTCTAACTGAGTTTTCAACTCTTCAACGCAATCCAAAGAGAGAAGTAAAATTTCACACGAATTTGAATAGCTCCGTTACCTCCGGCCCGAGAAGTCCCTCACTTTTGTCGATGTTTCTTTATAAATATTCGAATTAACCCAAAATAGAATTTGGATCATAACTCTAATATACGCTTGCAGACATAAATTCACAATCGTTTGAATGTTTTTTTTTTTACAAATCCTAAATCTAGTCCTAATCCTACATAGAGGGGAGGGGAATGAGACTCTAGGGAAAGGAAGAGGTTGTTCCTAGTGGGACTAGAACTCATGACCTAAGGGAATATTATTATTAAAGGAGATGAAAAAATCATAATTTGATAATGTGATTCCTTTATTATATATAACGAAATTTAGTTGATTTTTTATTTTTCATTTTCCTCAATCATATTTTTGGTATATCAGTATTTGTTTTATCGATCGACTAATCTGAATTGCATTAGTTTTCTTTTTGAAATATCCTAATCTTACATAGAGGGGAGGAAAAAGGGAGACTCTAGAAGAAGAAAGGGGAGATGGTGCTCATAGTGGGTCTAAAACCCATAATTTAAGAGAATGTAAGGAAACAAAGATGAGCAACTTGACTAACCGACCAAATGTACTTGCTCTTATTTACATTAGTTAGTTTATTGACTAACATCATATATATATATATATACACACACAAGTTGTGTAAAAAAATTACACAGCTCTTCTAAAAAATATAAAAACCTAAATCCCAAAACCTTAGCACCCTAAAATCTTAAAGCCTAAACTCTAAATTCTAACAATAAACCTTAAATTCTACATACTAAATCCCTAAACTCTAGCCTAAAACCCTAAACCCTAAAATTGAAGACTTATATATCAAAATATAACCCTAAACTATAAAGTTTACACTAACTTGTGTAGCAAAGTATTTTCCACACACACACATACATACGCGCGCGCGCGCACACACACACACACACATATATATATATATATATATATATATATATTATGTTTTTATCAGGGGGCAGAGCCAGGATCGAATATTGGTAGTGGCCAAAATATGGAATTTAAAAAATGCAAGGGCTTATTACGTATTTAAACTCAAAATTCATGAGGAAAGGCCTAATTTGTCTAATATTTAAATGTATAAGGACCTAAATTGTTATTGGACCAAAATTTTTGAGGATACATTTTCATTCTTCTTTAGTTCAACCTAGAGGTGTAAATGAACAAAGTGTTTGACGAATTGTTAGTGAACCATTCGTATAACATTCATTTATTAAGCTAAATAAACGAGTATGAACAAATTTTATGCCCGTTTAATAAATGAACAAATATGAACAAAGGTGTATTTCGTTCGTTTATGTTCACGAACAAGCTCGTTTAAAAGCTCATTTACTTGGTTTTCATTTTTCCTTTTATTTTTTAACATTTTTTTTGAAAAATATTGATGAATGTATGGACTAAATTGAATACGTGGTGAACTTTTGAGTTCAAAATGTAAAGCCTAATGAGCTTAAAGACTAGTGGTGTAATTCCACCATTTGGCGAACATATAAATGAACATGTTTGCGAACATTACACGGATATGTTCACAAACATTAAACAAGCGAACATGAACACCATAAAAAAACAAAATAAACAAACACAAACATGATTTTAAAAATTTAAACGAACCGAACATGAAAACATTCAAATATAAATAAACGAACACGAACAAAACCTTATTTATTCAAGCACGGTTCATTTACACTCATAGTTCAACCTCTACTTGATTATATATTTAATAAACTCTCATATTTTTTAAATTGAATAATTATTTTTACAGGGACCAAATTGTTATTAAATCAAAATGATCGAATTTTATAATAAGTGTAACACCCGGGTTCGGGGGTCGGGTGAAAATAATAATTTAAAAATAGTTCGGGTTTCGGTTCTTAATTTTTAAGTAATAAAATAATAGTTTGGGCCTCGGGTTTTAAGACAAATAAAATTTAGTTGGGCCATTTTCAAAACAAGCCCAAACTTGCCATGGTGTCATCCATTGTAGTTCCCTTAATTCATTAAGGGCATTTGGGTCTTTAGCCTTTAATTTCAAATAAACCTAAAATAATGCTTTGAGTCATCTTCTTCCCCTCTCTCTACTATTCACTCCAACGTCAAACCCCCAATCTCCTTAGGTTACTATTTCATCCAATGTCTTGCTCGTTTTGAAGAATTTCGCAAAGGTAAACACGTTTTTGACTTACCCTTGTTATTCCCTACAAGTCAATACCATTTGTTTTCATTTTTAGACATGTTTTGAGATTTGAGGTTTGGAGGATTTTAGACTAAAAATGTTGTCTTTGGGGTCTTTAACCTAAGCTTTCTATTTGTTTAAGTTATATGAGTTACAACCAAAAGGGTCCAACAAAACCAATTTTTACAATGTTTTATGGAATTTTTGGATTTGGGTGAAAATGAGGTTTTTGGGAGGTTTTAAGTTGAGTTTTGGGGGTGTTTTAGGTGGAATCTTGAGGGCTGATGGTTAGGGTATGTGTAAGTATTGTTTTGAAGGCTTTAGGGAGTAAATTGAGGGTTGAAATCAATGGTTTTGAAGTGTGCTTAAGGGCTGCTCGGGATTAGGAATTTTAGGCTTGTTTTCAATGGAAAAATTGATGTCTTGTGCTTGGTATGTAATCCGGGTTGACTATTTTGGAACATTGACTGATTTGGGATTGTTTGTTTGGTGTTGGAATGTTTAGAAACGAGAAATTTGGTTGGTGAAGCTTCAGGGACAATTCTGGGGATTTCGGAGTCTTGAGCTTGGTCTTCGATCTTCTCTTGGGTAGCAACGGTGAGTAGAACTGTTGAATTATGCATTGTGCTCGATATGGACTCTTTTGGGGTTTGGGTGGGACCTTGAGGGGTCACCTAAACCCGTGTGTAAGCCTCTCTACTCCCATGTTGTTGTGATATGTTGAATGCTTATATGTCGTGATCATTGAGTGCATTTTGAGTTGTTAATTGTGTAGTCGAGTTGAGTTCGTGCCTCACGTGATGGTGGTCTAACTACGGTGATGTGTAGTCCCATCGGTAGTGACTAGTAGGGTAGTACTTTGATGTGTAGTCCCATTGGAAATCCACTAGTCGAGACGGTGATGTGTAGTCCCACCGTACGTGTATGATGGTTGTGCTTGTGCAAACCATGTGTTGTTGTTAAGATGGACCTTCTTGCATCCATTGCTTTCTTGCATATAAATTATGTTTTGAAAACTGCATGTTGTGAATTGTAGAGCCTCTCTCACTAAGCTAGTTGGCTTATGCTCTCTTTGTTTTTCAACGTGCAAATCGTTGAGTTCGGGAGGCAAGCGGGCGAGGGAGGAGCTTTTGGAGTTCTCAAGCTAGTTCAAGTATGGTTTGCATTTTGTAATAATGCCTAGACAATGGGGTATAGAGTTGTAGGAGTTGGGGTCAAACTCCTTAGGAAATTTGTGTTTGAGCATGTTAAACTCGTGGTTGTGTTATTCTTTTGCTTCATGGATTACGGTTTATGCTTGTTATGTTGCTTAGTTGAATATGCCTAAACATATATGTTGTTGGCCTATGTATGGCTTATGCTTGACTATCTTGTGTATGAAGCCTTTTGGGTGTTAAGTATGCTATCTTGGTGAAATTGCATGGACTAATTGATTTGTATAATCCTTGTTAGATTTAATGCCTTGTAAGCCAAGTCTCGGTTGTAGTTTTGATGCATGTATGTTTGTATGTGTATAGGCGAGTCTAAAAACGCATCTAGTGTCGGGTTTGAAGTCACCAAGTTGGAATTGGTGGAGTTGCAGGGCAGGGCGTATCGGTACGCCTAAGGGCCGTATCGATACGGTCTTGCCTGCAGAGCTCAGTTTTGGTTGGGCGTATCGATACACGGGGGTGTATCGATACGGTTTTCGGTCACTGGAATTCTGAGAAATTGGGGAGTTTTTGGCGTATCGATATGGTGTTGGGGCATATTGGTACGGGTTTATCTCGTTGACCACGAGATGTTGACTGAAGAAGGCGTATCGATACGCTCTAAGGCCGTATCGATACGGTCTTCTTCGTGTTGACTGTTGGGGTTGACCTGGTTAGGGCGTATCGATACCCCTAGTTAGGGTATCGATACGGACTGCCCTGTAAGATTAAAGATGGACTAAGTATGTATGGTCGGGGTTGGAATGTGATCTTTTTGGATGTCTTCCGCTGTTGTGAATCACTTAGGACTTAATATTCCTCTAGACAAGATTAAAATAAAAAGAAAAAAATAGGGTTGCTAACCGAGGGGGACCCTTAATGAGTTTCACTCGGTTTTCCCCGTGTGGCCCACTCGGACCGGCCATCCGGCCAGACCGGGACGAGGGGGTTACAATAAGAGCAGAGACCGGGGGCCCATTGGGCTCCAAGGGAGCTCCGCCCCTAGTTTTGATACACAAGCTGTGTAAAAAATTACACAACTTTTCTATAAAATTTAAACCCTAAATCCCAAACCATATCACTATAAAATCTAAACCTTAAATCCTAAACTCTAACTCTAAATTCTAACCATAAACCTTGAATTCTACCCCCTACAAAATAAACCCCAAAACCTTAAAGCACAACCTAAATCTTTAAACTCTAAAATTAAAAGGCTCGTGTAAACTAAAGTTTATACAAGCCTTTCAATTTTAGGGTAAAGGGTGTAGGGGGTAGAATTTAAGGTTTATGGTTAGAAGTCACACGCACGCACGCACGCCCCCGCGCGCGCACACTTAGTTTACAAAAAGCATACATATGTACACTATAAAACCCAAAACCTAAATTCTAAACACTAATCTTAAATTCTAAATCGTACAACCTAAACCCTAAATTCTAAACACTAATATTAAATTCTAAATCGTACAACCTAAACCCTAAATTCTAAATACTAATCTTAAAAATCTAAACCCTACAACCTAAACCCCTAACCCCTAAAACTAAAAAGCACGTGTAAACTAAAATTTTCACGACTATATATATGGAAAAATGACAAAAGATGCTCTCAACGTTTGCATGTTTTGTCATTTGGCCCCTATTCTCTTTTTAGCAAACTAACAACCCCAACGTATCAATTTGGTTCAAATATGCCCATGTTGGATGAAAACTGCCAGTCAACTGATGGTCAACGGTTGATGTTGACTGGACTTGCCACGTGTTAAGATTGGCTGACGTGTCAGCATTATATTCACCACGTGTCAACATCATATTCGCCACATGTCAGCATGATAGTCAGCCACGTGTTACCATAAAGAAGGGTATAACAAAAAAATTTAAATAAAATTTGTTGTGGCATATGTCACGTCAGTCGATCTTAACGCATGGAAAGTCCAGTCAGAATCAGCCGTTGACTGGTAATTTTTATCCAACAAGAGTATTTAGATCAAATTGAAACATTGGAGGTTGTTTGCTCTAAAAAAAGAATAAAGAGCTAAATGGCAAAATATGCAAACATTGAAGACATTTTTTTATATTTTGACGAAATTTGGTTGATTTTTTATTTTCCATTTTCCACAACAACATTAATTAGTTTATTGATTAATCAAATTTTGATAGTATAATGTCACGCGCAAAGGAGAATTCCAGAAGAATTTGATCCCCTCTTTCAGACGAATGGACCACAAAAGGAAAAGATGAATAATGCTATCAGCCTATCACTAACCAAACATTACTCGGTAAATAGTTAATTTTTTTAAATATGGTCAAAAATTTAAATATTAACGTTATTAATTAAATAAATTAGATTAAAAATTAATTTTATAATAAATATTTATTGTACTGGATTCTAATTAAACAATCAATAAATCGGATCTTAACGGTTACACTAATAATATCATTAGAAATTAGAGAGCAACCATGTTGCAGTTAGGGATGTGCATTTTACTCGGACTCGACGAGTTCCAACCTGAACCGACCTGGTTAGGTCGAATATTTTAATGAAAGAATCAGGTCCGAGTCGGGTCAGGTCGAGTTTTTGTTAAGGGTAAACTCGAGTCGGGTCGGGTTCGGGTTTAGGGTGGAAAATATCTGACCCGAGACTAATAGTGTAATTTTCCTTAAATTTTTAGGGATATTTATAATAATACCCCTCTTTATATATTTTTTATAATTAAGTCCTTAAAATTGAAGTTTTATTTATAATTTAGTCCTTTAAATTATAATTGTTTATAATTAAGTCCCTTAAAATTATTTTTTTACAATTAGGTCTCTAAATTTAATTTATTTTATATAAGTCGAGTCGGGTCGGGGTCGAATTTAGTATATTTATTTTTGGGTCAGTGTGAATTTAAGGTGTTTATTTTCGGGTCAAATCCGGATGGGTCAAAAACCCGACCCGTACCCAGGTTCGATTTGTCCATTTCATTAGTCCTAGGTCGGGCTATGATGATATGATACATTGATACTGATAAGGAATATGTTGAATTATTACTTTTACTATAGAATTTAATTATACAATATATAATTTTTTAGGAATTAATTATACAATATATAAGTATTAATATAATAGGGTAATTGTTTCATACACTGGAGTTGTAAACTAAAAGTTTTCATAAGCATTTTAGTTTTAAAGTTTAGTGATTCCGTTTAAGGTGTTAGGTTTAGGGGTTTAGAATTTAAGGTTTAAGGTTTATAAGCTAGAACCTAAATATCTCACTATATTACCCTAAGAACTAAACCATAAACATCTAAATCTTAAATTCTAACCACTATTTCTAAATTCTAAACCTATAAACCTAAACCATATGCCTTATATTAAATCCCTAAGCCCTAAAATTAAAACACTTATAGAATTTTTAGTTTACAGTTTACACTACACCGTTAGTGTATTGAATATAAATCCTTAATAATAATGTTATTCAATCATGTGAAAATCTGACAACCATATTCAATCGATAATATAATTTACACATCAACCAAACAATAGACTGCTTAAAAGAAATTTACTCATCACTTAAAAAAAAAAACAATCAAAGATATTATCAATTTAGACCTACTAATAATACTATAAAAGTGAAAGCCGAGAGTATATCGAATTAAAGTAGAGATATTAAATCTCAAATTTTAACGTAATAGAGAAACTAAAACCATAAATCTAAAACAAAATGCGTCTTTAGTTGTTGTCATGAATAAGATGAGTAAATAACCTCTATACCTAAGTTCTCTTTAAACTAAAATTCAAATTCTTAATCTTAAAACCTAAATTCTATTTCCTAAACTTCAAATCTAAATTCTAACCTCTAAATTAACTAACCCCTTAAATTCTAAATTCAACCCGCTTATAGAAAAATATTTTCCACTACTAGTGCATGACATATTTTCCCATATATAAGTAACATCATTTTAAAAAGAATTTGACACTCACCATTTGACTCCATTCACTTTTAATAAAATAAAAACTAACAACCAAAGTTTTGACACCACGACTTAAATTTTTTGGCTTCACGCCTGACGCTAATAACACTATAAAAATGGAGGACCAGATGATGTCAAATTAAAGTGAAAGAGACTATATCTCAAATTTTAGCATAGTAAAGAGACTAAAACGATAAATATGTAAAACGAATTTTACCCTTAAATTTACCACATCTGCCATAAATATGATAATAACAATGGCTGCCGTAATAGTAACAGTGGCCTTTTTCGAAGTTGCTGAGCAGTAATAAATCATGATCCAGCAAGCAATGTTATTTTCAGTCCATTCGGTTCGTTTCATTTCGTTTTCACAGCAAAAACAAGAAAAAATCAGCCATTGAGCCCACTAGAACATTCCCGAGCTATATATACACACACATATATATATGTATGTATGTACATGTCCTCTTCATTAAATCACCAAACTGAAGGTTTCATTTTTCTAGCTAGGCATTGTTATCATGGAAAACGGCGGTCGATCAACGCGGGTCAACCGGTGTTTGATCGAACGAGAACGGAGGCGGCACATGAAAGCTTTGTTCACCAAGCTTTCTACCTTGCTTCCTAGAAAATCAACCAAGGTACACGACTCTATGAGCCACCATCATCTGTTTGATTAAATTTCACTTTGGGGTCTTTTAGTTTTTTCTTCTTTTTAGATGTCGGTGCCGGAGATGGTAGACCGAGCGACAGAGTACGTGAAAGAGCTGCAAACGCGGATGGAGCAATACGAGGGGGTGAAGAAGGTGCAGTTGGAGGCTGCTTATGAAGTGAAGAAGAAGAGGTTGATAAGGCCGGTTCTTAGTATTAGAGATTTGGGTTCAAATTTGGAAGTGAATATGATCACAGGGTTGAACATGGGGTTTGCATTGTCTGATTTCATCAATATTCTTCAAGAAGAAGGAGCTGATATCATAACTGCAACTTGCCATCATGTAGGAGATAGGGCAATCTACACAATCCTTTCTCAGGTACATACAATATTAAGGTTTTCATAAACATTTGGTTAACAAGTTTCCACAAACTCTGCAATTCATTGTCTCTGATTGAGATCATATGCCTGCAACCTTCCTTTCCTTGTGTCCAATGTGTTATGTGTGTGTGTATATAATATATATACACATACATACATGCATACCATATTAAGGTTTTTCATAAAGATTTAGTTTAAAAGCTTTTCACAAACTCTGCAATTCATTGTCTCTTCTTGAGATCCTATGCATGCAACCTTCCTTTCCTTGTGTCCAATGTGTTATGTGTGTGTGTATGCATGTATATGTATATATATATATATACATACATACATACATACATACATACATACATACATACATACATACATACATACATACATACATACATACATACATACATACATACATGCATACAATATTAAGGTTTTCATAAAGATTTAGTTTAAAAGCTTTTCACAAACTCTGCAATTCATTGTCTCTTCTTGAGATCCTATGCATGCAACCTTCCTTTCCTTGTGTCCAATGTGTTATGTGTGTGTGTACGCATGTATATGTATATATACACATATATATATATATACATACATATATACATACATACATGCATACAATATTAAGGTTTTCATAAAGATTTGGTTAAAAAGCTTTTCACAAACTCTGCAATTCATTGTCTCTTCTTGAGATCCTATGCATGCAACCTTCCTTTCCTTGTGTCCAATGTGTGTGTGTGTGTATAGATATATGTTATTTGAGATTATTTTATCAAACTTTTTAACCTCATCTTTATGAGAACCTTAATATAAACTGCCAAATATATTATACAATCATATACATATGGACATATACAGACATTAAACTCTGTAATTCATTGTCTCTGCTTGAGATCATGTGCATGCAACCTTCCTTTCCTTGTCTAATGTGTGTGTATATATATATTATTTGAGATTATTTTATCATAATTTTTAACTTTATCTTTATGAAAACCCTAATATAAGCTGCCAACTATCTCATATACTCATATACATATGCATATATATAGTAGACATTAAACTCTGTAATTAATGTTCTCTACTTAAGATAATGCATGCAAACTTTCTTTTCTTGTCCAACCATTATATATGTATATATATATAGATACACACATGTATATATAATTACACTTGTTAGCAATATTTTATTTGGCATTTTCTCCTTAATCAATAGGTTTCTTCTTCTATTATCTTTAATGTTTTCATATCCTAGTAAATCATATTAATTGATTCATTGTAAGGGTGCAATATGGTTAATTATCCCAAAAAAGAGGTGCAAAATGGTTAGGGATTTTCTAAAAAAATTATTTTATTTATTTATTGAAAGTTAACAAATAGGTTAACCTAGTTTGGATAATCTTGTATTTTAGTTGTTTACATATAATGAATCTCATAGCTTTTTGCCATTTAAATCCTTGTTTTTGCAGGCTATCTATCCTAGAATTGGTATTGCAACTTCAAGTGTGCATGAGAGGTTGAAGACTCTAATATGTTGAAAAAAATAAACATGTTCCTAATGTAAATTGAAGGGCAGTTGCTAATTATGGCTTTAGATGATATGGATAGATATCATGTTTAGATCATAGTGTTATTCTCTAATGTTGTATGAAAAGTGAATATTCGATGCATCGTTAATAAATCAGATCATGACACGTCGTTAAAAAAAATCGAATTAATTTTATGATGACATGTCATCGTCTGATTCGCTAATAGTGCATTGAATTATATACTTTCGGTTCATCAAATGTTAATCCCCGTGGAAAAAGTTAGATGCAATTGCACTCGTGTAATAGTTAGAGTATCTCAATGAACAATGTTTTTCTTTTCTTTTCGTTGTAATATCAAAACTCTTAATTTTACAATGATAATATCATTTTAATTTCCTTTTTTGCATGCCTTAATTTATGGTATTCTTATAATAATTTTAGTATATATATATATACATATCATTGTGCATGTATATCTTGTTATATATGTATCATATTTCTTAAACAAGCTTGAACTTGAAACTCTAAGTTTCAAAAATTTTATAAATATATTTGTGAATTCTAGAAAGAATAAAATACAATCAAGATAAAATAATATATATGATCGTCGAGAATTAAAGAAAAGATCATTGATTTACTAAAAGAATAAAACAAAAAGTGTTATTTTATTTGGTCTTAATTTTTATTTTTGAAACTTGTAAGCATGTAATATCTATCCATAGCAAGTTTGTGAATCTTTGGTTTGAGCTACGATTGTTTTCTATTTATCCGTTTAACCATTTAAGTAAAGATTATTTTGTAGAGTTAAATCGAATCACAAAGACAATAAAATTATGTCATCAAGTGTTTAATGTTATTGTATTTTCAAATAACTGAATTCAAAACCTTAATTATTATATTTAACTTTAACTAATATTTAAATTTATAAAACTTAAAATATTATTATACGAACAAGTTTGCTAGGAGCTAGAGCCTTCTTATGCCCATTTGGCTCCATCAGAAGCAAGCTTGTGCGGCCACCATAAAGAATCCTAATTCTAATAATGACCACCCTCATTTGTGGGGAGAATATGAATTAATTATTTCATTGAGAGGAATTGTTTTTTCTTTGAAAGTTGAATCTTTATTGACTTGAAACAATTCGACATGGATTCATGCCTCATTAAAAAACCTCCCTCGCCTAATAGAGGAAGAAGAGTGCAATGAATCTATGTTTATACAACATCATCACCAAACCAGACTACTCTTCATGCAAGTAGAGCAAACTCACTGTAAATTCTGGCTGGATACCACACAACCTTTGTATCAAACAATCTTTAAGAATAAATAACATGCGCACTGTTCTTCGCCTCAAATTCCTTGGAACCATGTCCCTCGAATAGCCTCCACATGCTGCACTACTTGCCATCACGCATGGCCTTCTCCCATATAAACAGAGTCACCCTTGCGATTCCAGATTTGGCTAATTTGTCAGCCGTCGAATTTGCCGACCTGAAAATTGCAGAAATCTCCCATGATATGTTTCAAAATCTCCCAACACAGTTGTTGATTATATGCCTAAATAAAGGGGGGAGGGGCAGCAGACCTCCTTTGAAACCACTCAACAATGTTGGCGCAATCTGTTTCAACAAGCAAAGAATGATCACGCATCCATTCAGAATTGCAAACAAGGTCGAGCCCTTCAATTACAGCTAGGATTTCAGCCGTTGTTGCATCCACCACACCCGCGTTTCTGGAAAACATCAAACACAAATTGCCCTCTTGATTTCTGAGAACCTCTCCTATCCCAGCTCTACCAAATCCACATTCAACAGCAGCATCTATATTTAGTTTCAAGTACCTAGTTTTTGGGCATAACCAAGCCACACTCTGCTTGCCAAATAGTTTTGGACTTTGCGTTTTCAGTAACAAAGGGTTGGATAGGATTTCGTTCACCGAAAAAGTCATCGTCGGCCACTTAGCTTTACTCCACCAACCTAGCCTTAGCAAGCATAAGTCGAATATTTGCTTAACGTCGATTCTTGCGACGTTAAAAACCACTTCGTTTCTTGCTTTCCAGATCGATCACATGAAACTCATGAACGCTAGCTGCCAAAGTTCTTTTGATAGACCACCAACATCCATCTGCAGCCAACACAGGAAAAAGGAGGACAACTTCTTTGGAACAACAAAGTGTATGTCCCATAATTTGAGCCATTGATTCCACACTCCCCATGCCACCTTGCAGTGGAAAAAAAATGTGTTCTACTGACTCCTCCCCTGCTCCACACATCGGGCAACTTGTGCCTGCGTTAACCTCGACCCCTCTCTTTATGAGTTCATTTCTTGTAGGAAGTCGTTCATGAACCGCCCTCCACAAGAAAGCTTCAACCTTCGGAGGCGCAAAATTTGGCCACACCATTTTCCATACAGCTTCGTTATAGCTAAATGAAACAGAGTCAGACGATAATAGAGTTTTGCCATACATTTTAGTCGAGTAACATCCGCTGGAATCTCCTACCCATCTGATGCTATCCGAGCTTAAGTCTGACACTTGGACAGAATTGAGTAATTCATAAAGATCAATCCGCAATGCATTCTCCCACTCAAAAAGTCTCCTGCGAAAGTTTACTTCCCAATGCCACTTGTTATCGAAAATTTGGCTAAAATCCGCTATAAACCCTGTTTTGTTAGTTGCAATCAAGAATAGCCTCGGAAACATTTCTTCAAGAGACATGTTGCCCACCCAGACATCCGACCAAAACAGAATATTTCTTCCATTTCCTACAATGTATTTAAGTTTCGAACAAAAATGGTCACTTGCTGCAATTAGCGGGCTGATAACCCCTTTCCAAATCCAACTTTTTTTGTTAGGCTTCGTGTTGTGAGGCATTAAGCAGACTGAATTTTCACTATATTTTCTGGCCAACACTTTTCTCCATAAACCATCACTCTCAGTGCCATACCTCCATAACCATTTGTTGAGGAGGGCCCGGTTCCTAATGTGAAGATCAACAAAGCCAAGACATCCACATTCCTTCGGGGTGCACATAGTGTTCCACGATATCCAATGGATGCCTTTTTTATCCGAGACATTCCAAATGAAACTAGCCATCAAACCATCTAACCTCTTTTTAAATGATACAGGCATGTGCATGAGAGACATGTAATACACTGGTAAACAAGATAGCACTGCCCTTACAAGAGTGATTCTACCTCCAAGAGAGAGTAGTTTACCTTTCCAGCTCGACAGCTTCTTTTTCATGTTGTCAAAAATAGGTTGCCACAATTTTGCTGAGTTTCTAGTTGCACCCAGCGGTAACCCCAGATACGAGCTTGGAAATTTCTCGGCTTGACAGTGAAGAAGTTTAGACTAGCCTTTCACACCGCTCATCTCAATATTAACCCCATATAATTTTGATTTTACCAGGTTTAACTTAAGGTCCGCTGCCACTTCGAATCCCTTCAAGATTCAGACTATGTTACGAATTTGTCTCTCCTCCGCTCCACAAAACACAATCAAATCATCGGCAAATTGGAGATGCGCAACTTCGATACCATTAACACCCACACGAACACATTAAAAAGTCCTTGACATCTTGCTTTATTTAGTAGACAACTGAGAGATTCAGCCACTATATTAAATAGAAGAGGCGATAGGGGGCAACCCTGCCTTAAACCCCTTCTTACTGTGAATGGATAAGTGGCAGACCCGTTAACCAAAATTGATATGGACGCAGTAGATAAGCACACTTTGATCCAGCTGCACCATTTTTCACAGAATCCCATCTTCTTCATGACAAACTGTAAATACTCCAAATCCACATTGTCGTAAGCTTTTTGAAAATCGGCTTTGAAAACAGCTCCCTTCAGTCCCTTTCTCTTCAAGTGATCAATTGTTTCATTAGCGATCAGTGAACAATCCAGAATTTGTTTACCGGAGTAAAACGCAAACTGCGTTTCCCAATGATATCACCCAAGCATTCTCTTAATCTCAACGCCAAACATTTTTCCAGTAGCTTATACACACTAATGACCATACTAATTGGTCTGAAGTCGTCTATCTTCATCGCCGGAGACTTTTTTGGAATCAGAACAATAAAGGATTTGTTGAAACCAGAGTCGAGTATTTCACCTTTTTGGAATGCTTCAAAGAATGCCAGAATATCAGATTGAAGGGAATCCCAGAATTTCTTGTTAAATCCCATATTGAAATCGTCTGGTCCGGGAGATTTGGAGTCTTCGCACTTGGCCAACGCCTCTTTAATTTCACTCAAAGTGAAATTTTTTACTAAGTTTTCTGCCGAGATTGAGCTAATCTTATTAAACTGACAATCGAGCTCCTTCAAAGGTAGCGTGTTTGAATCATTGAAGGTGTGATTAAAGTGATCCCCGATTGCTCGTTTAATGTCATTTGGCTTCGATAAAACAACACCACCTTCGCTAAGGGTAGAAATACTATTTGAAATTCTTCTATGAGTAGCCACGATGTGAAAAAATTTTGTGTTTCGATCTCCTTCCCTAGCCCACTGAATTCTGGATTTTTGCACCCAATCTCGCTCTTCCCTCCTAATGAGACCCCATAGTTTAGTCTTAGACTCAACAAGCTCCTGTCAAATAATCTCTCTCGCATCACCTTGTATAATTTTCTTTTCGATCTCATCGCATTCTTTTTCTACAGTGCTGATCATCCCACCTTCACTGATCCTCGAGGCTTGAACCCAGGCTATAGAGATTTCTTTACACTTCTTGAGCAAAGTGCCTATACCATTGCCTGCATATGTGAGGCAAGTATCTTTAATCGCTACCTTATAATCGTTCTCATCCGCGAGGTGATTGAACCATTTGAATGGTCTAGGGCCCCAACTTGTTGAATTGAAGGATAAGCAAACTGGATTGTGATCCGAGATGCTTTTAGGGAAAGCACTTTGGATAATGCCAGGCCACAAGCTCAGGAAATCCGTGGAGATTACAAATCTGTCCAATCTACTGAAAGTCGGTCTTTCTCTGAAATTCGACCAAGTGAACGGTCCATCAAACAATGGCAGATCCATCAAAGACAAATCATCCAAAAAGTTTGCAAAACTAGCCATTGCTCTTCTATTCGCTTTCCCCCCTTTCCTTTCCTTTTGGTCGAGAACTGTGTTGAAGTCGCCCCCTATCAAAATCGGACTGGTAACGTTTGACAAAGCCTTCCTCAAATCTGCAAACATTATATCTCTTTCACCATCATCATTTGGCGCATACAAGTTGACCAATACACATTGAAATTTCTCTTCAACAAATTCCCCATCCAATACTAAAAATTCTCTCTTGCTGGAACTGTTATGAACACGAAAATAATTAGGATCCCAGATCGATAATATACCTCCAGCCGAGCCAACAGCAGCAACTGCACAAAACTGATGATCGCTATTGGCGCCACATAATTGTCCCAATATTTTCTTATTCACCTCCATCAATTTTGTTTCTTGTAAGAACAAAATTCGAGTTCTGGATCTTCTTAATAATTTCTTAACTACGACTCTCTTTTCAAACCTGCCCAACCCCCGAATATTCCAGGACACAATTATATTTGTCTTCATAGAAAAGTTTCAACAAACCGCATACCACAACTATATCAACCACACTCAGCAATCAAACTCGGTTTTTGGATTCAGCTAATCGTTTGAGAATTACCTCTCTTTCCGCGTCAAAGATTAAGCCGAGATTCTCGCAGACTTCAAGAGTTGCTTCTGCCTCTATGGTGGCTTCCTGATTTGGGGACCTATTCCCAGCCAGACCAACAACCTTCTTCGAAGCATTCTCAATACCCGCTCGAGACTTTTTCAGACCACTTGGATCGCTGGAACAACAAGGGTTTTCCTGTCCCCTTACCTTGTAGTTATCGACAAATATTCTTGGGTATGTAGCATATAAAGGTTCCCCCTGCTTTAGAATTTTAGGCCTGATAGTGAATAGGCCCGTGGCTGAATCATAAGTTGGGTTAAGAGAGATGCTGTGGCCCGAAGAAGCCTCAGAGTCTGATCCGTTTAGGACCGGCACCTCAAATAGGCTTGGCCCATTATCAGCCACAGTTAGCGACTCAAATCCAATAAGGCCTTCAGTGATCAAGTCCGTATTATTAGGGACAAATAAAATATCTTCAACAGCACGTGCATGCACCGAATTAATAGCGTCGTCTTTTGTGATATCAACACTTAAATTTTTTACCAGTTTCCAAAGTTGTGGGAACAACCCGCTCCACTGAGGATGGAATACGAACCGATTCTTCCTGACCATCATCGGAGGAAGGTTCCGACGGGGTCTCTGCACCCAATTGATCGATCCAGCATTTTGATTCTTCATACTCCGACGTGTGGATTCGGAGGCTGAATTTTTCGCCCTGTAGTAGGATATTAGCTGAACTTGGGATTTCGGATAAGCATCCCACTCCCAAAAGAATTCTGGCTCGATCCACTCTTTTCCTCTCCATTGTATCAGAATCAATTCTGATGACATTACCCCCAGCAACTCGCGATGCTTCTAAAAGCTGATTCCTGCCACGCTATTAGAGGGATCCCTTCAATTGTCACCCATACGAGCAGTTTTTTCTTATTCATAAAGTTGTCGAGGGTGTCTATAACATCAAACCACTGATTCAACAATGATTCCTTCAGGTCCCAGAATATGGCAATTTGTTCCTCTTCTTCAAAATTGATTATTGCAAAGAAGCCAGACCACACACTGACTTTAACCTTGAAGCCTTCTGATAAGAGGATTTGTTTAACAAAAGCCGTATCATACATTCCTTTTATTTGAACTGCCAAACACCCTTTAAGCCATGTAGAATCGTTCTCCTGAATACTAACCACAATCGGATCTTTCGAGGTATTTTCAGTTGAAGCCATTGTTTCCGACGAAGGCTCTTGCGGAACCGCCCTGGTAGAGTTTATTTTGTCGGCCTGACCCTTTAATAGAGCTTCCTTGTAAGAGAAAGCTTGCGGATGATTGTTGCGGACATACACGGTGTTAGCTCTGCCTCTGACCTGAAATCTGACTTCACCAGTAGGGACGGGGTTCTCCATTCTCGAGCTAGACGCGATAAAACTTTTTTCCAGAAAAACCTTTATCCTAAAGCCATCCATTAACCTATTATTCCCTTCTCTGACAGCCTTATTGGCTTCGGATAAGGATTTGAACCTAACAAATTCAAATGTACTCTTGAATCCAGCACGTTTGGGATTTCTGTAAGCTATATACACGTCCACAATAGCTCCATACATCTGAAAAGCTTCTTTTAGGGTGTCTTTGTGTATCCTTTTACTAATATAGTTAACAAAAACAACAACTCCTTCCTTAGACTGTCTTCCACGAACACCTGCAAATCCGCTTCTTCTGTTGTCAAAACCGTGTTGCTTAGTTGAAGCTGACCTTCTTCCCCTGCTTCTAACTTCTCTTCACTCCCCACTGTTTCCGGGTTGCACTTCTTGACCTTTCGCCGATGGACCCTTCGCCGCCATCAGAGATTGAGAGGAATTGTTATAATGTTAATCACCAATTGGTTTGAACTCAACAATGAATTTTCATCTTAGAAAATTTAGTTTCGAGCTGTGTACAAAGTGTGTTTTGTCAAAGGGTAATTGTTCTATACACAAGCGCTTGTGGAAATTATTTTACACAAGCGTCTTAATTTTAGGGGTTAGGGACTCCATTTAGGGTTTAAAATTTACGGGTATAAGTGTAGTAGTTTTGAATTTAGGGATTGTTGATAGAATTTTGGGTTTAGGGTTAAAATTTAGGGTTTATAGGTTAAAACCTAAATCCCTACCCATATTACCCTAAAACTAAACCCTAACCCTAAACCTTAAATTCTAACCCTAAATTCTAAACATGAACCCTAAATTCTAAACATTTACACTAAAACCCCTAAACTCTAAACCCTAAACCCTAACCCTAAACCCTATAATTGAGGCGCTTGTGGAAATAAAAAATTTCCACCGCCAGTGTATAGGATATTAATCCTTTGTCAAAAGGTTAAAATAAATGATTAATATTTGATACACTGCTAGTGTAAAAAAAAATTACACAAGCATGCATATTTTCAAGCCTAAATCTAAAACTTTAATTTTTAACCTTAAACCCTAAAAATCTAACCACAACCCTTAAACCCTAAATTATAACCATGAATTTTAAATTATAAACCATACAACCTAAACCCTAACCTTTAAACCTTAAACTAAAACCTTAAACCCTTAAATAACGGCCTACTTGTAGAAACTTTATTTTCCACTGTCAGTGTATGGGATAATAATCCTAAAACAAATATGAACAAATAATATCATGTAATCACACCAATATATTAAAAAAATAATCAATTATTTTAGTAGGACAAAATGTTGGATCTTTTAAGTAAGATTCATAGATTGAATTATGACATTGTGAATAGAACAAATTAGATTGAAAAAAATCATCCCATAATAAACCTCTACAGTACCCAATTCTAATAATCAACTGCTCCTTCCGTCCCATAAATTTTTTCCCTTGTTGACTTTTCACGTAATTTTAAGAAAAAAAAGTTTGTGTAATCAATGTAATGTAAAATAATTAAAATGATAATATTATCTCTAAAAAGTTAAATTTTATTTTGTTTCAAAACTAAAAAAAGATATAAAGGGAGGAAAATTCTGCCACACTCGACGAACACCGATGAGCATTACTAACGACGAGCACCGATGAGCACCATTAATTTAGTTTATAAAGATTAAAAATCTAAAGAACTCGTTGTATAATAATAAATTATTTAAAAATCAAAAATTAAATTAATTAAAATATATTATTTTATTTTAATTTTCTTTTAAACATAAATCAATATGATTATCTATCGTTAAATTACAAAACCCTAAATTTTGTTTATTTAAAATTCAAGTCGCTACCGCCGTTTTCCACTAATGAACAACATTTGAATAGCGTGAATTAATTCATGGATTTAACCCATTTAAAATCCAATTAACTTACGATATACACTAAGGTTGGGGCAGATTAAAAAAAACCATTCGAATTAACAACATCTAAGTGGTTGCCGTTCCATGCCGGACATGGATTTTAAGCACCATCCTGCTTTTAGTATACAAAAATGAAAAATCATTAGTAAAAGAAGTAGATTTTTTATTTTGGTAAAAAGCATGAATTAGGCTTTAACAAAAATTAGTATACAAAAATGGTTGTCGTTCCCGCGACAGGGCAGCAAATTTTTTCATTCGAATAGATTTTTGGTTTTTGGTTTTAAAAAGTAGATTTTTAAAAGTATGGATTTTTTATTCTGGTAAAAAGCATATAAATAGTTGTCGTTCCCTGCGGCATGTCAGTGGCGACAGTAGTAGTGGTGGCGGCAGCAACAGCGACTTGAATTTCAAATGAATAAATATTAAAGTTTTGTAATTTAATAGCAGATAGGTATTTTAATTTATATTTAAAAGAAAATTAAAATAAAATACTATGTTTTAATTAATTTACCTTTTAATTTTTAAATATTTTATAATTATACAGCGAGTCTTTTAGATTTTTAATCTTTATAAATTGAATTAATGATGCTCATCGATACTCGTCGCTAGTGATACTCATCGAGCGTGGTCATTCATAAAAGGATTTGTGTTTGAAAAAATTCTTGATTTTTTTAATGAGACATTTTAAGTGGGAGAATTTTAAAACACAAAAAGACAAATTTAGTGAGACAAAGGTAGAAATAAATTAAATACCATTAACTATCCTAAAAGAACCTCTTTCATAAATATTTCTTAAAAAACCTTTTTAAGTAAATAAAAATTAAATAAAAATTCAAATTTGGTTCAGATAACACAATATTTAAATTCTAACCAATTTTCCATTTCCAAAAAGATAGACATCTCATATTTCACTATGTATTCATAATATATAATTCTAAAACCTAGTCTCCTGTACCCTCCACTCTTCACTCAATTTTTTCCCGTTATACTATACAAAAGCAACTTCAAAACTTTTTACACTAACGGATTAGCCGTTGATGCATTTGAATATGAGAATCATAACCATGCAAGCTATACACAGATGGCACCGGATCCGCTGGCGTGTCGTTTTTTGCACCAGATTCATGCAAGAAAATCAACTTAAAAGGAGTTAAGATGAAGGAGAAGATTGTGAACCGCCCATAACCTCGTTTGCACTTTCGAATTGTTCTATAAGTAAGTTCCGTATTTTCACTCTCAAGCCAGAGGCTTGTTCGGGCCTGAACCATTGCTTGCCAAACTGAAAATTCGAAACAGGTTAACCGAGTAAAAGAGCAACGGAATGAGAAAACTTTTGTACAAGATCACAGAGGAACACATCAGGTACCATTGCTAAATCTTTCTTTTTCAGTCTTTCCGGAGCCTCTTCAATGAAGCGCTCCATGAAATAAAGAACAAAAGGACCACAATCATAGTCATTCTTTTGCTGGGGAACCTGGCCAAAAAAAAAGTATCAACGGAAAACCTAAAGTTACGATTTCGAACATAAATTCTTGTAGCAGACATCAATTTATTTGCACCAAGCCACCAAATTTCTTAGCAACATGCTTTATTCAGCAAAAGTGATCAATTAAAGTCTAAAAAAAATTATTAAGATAATCTTGTTTATGTTCGCAGCGGACAGTAGATTAAAGGGGAAAATATGCAACATAGTAATGTGCTTTTAGCTCGAGGTATAGAAATGATAGAATTTATGACGCTGCAAATAAAAACTTACAGATATTGTTCTGTCGTCAATCCTGCGGGGGAGATTTTCCCATATTCTATCTGCAATTGGAAGATCCGAAAGAGCAACCTCTTGATTCAAATAGTTCCATTCTTCCTTCATGTAGCTAAAAACCAAGATTCAAATATTCTATTAGGTTTAAGAACCCCATATGGATGCAAACCAGTCAAGCATCGGTTACCAACAGAAATGTATAAGTTGGGACATAACCGAAGTAAAGCTTCCATTCAAATGTTGATATAACATTAATTAGATAATGCAATAGCCAATAGCTGAAAGATGTTGAAGATTTCCATAGAACCTAATCATTTTACTTGTATCACTGAAGAATAAATGAATGAAGAGATGTGCAGGTTTCAAAATCATACCATTATAAACGGAGAAGGCACTATCCTTATGAAAGTTACGTTTGCTACTTGGCTTCTTATTTATGAATATACAGACAAAGATAAATTATAGTATACATCACCATTTGTAATCCTTTGGCTTATTTTGTCTCACCTTTTAATGTTCTTAAAAACCAATCTGCTAGAATGAAGTCCCAATGAATCCAAATGAAGGATAATTGGTCCTGATTCATCTTCTTTGTCAGGTATAGAAATGATGACCAAGCTCCAATGGTAACTGGATACATGAAAAGCAATAACTGAGTCAAAATATCTGAATAAATTCATCCAAAATTAGGGAGGAGAAGGTAGTGAAAAATAAAACGGGGAAGGATGCAGAGAAGTACTAAATCAACTTATACAAAACAAATGGCTTAATCCATTAATTCATATTATTTCACCCTTTTGAATTGAATAAACTCATTCAAAACAAACAGTGTTTCCATGTCTACAGACTCGTTTTCTCTCCCCTCTGACCCACTTCTTTCCTCCGTTCCTCCCATGTTTATAATCACAAGCAAGAAGGCTAGCACTATTGGAACAACGGGCCACACTCTCCCCTACTCCAACTCTTCTCCCGTTACCAAAATTTATTTTTCCTTTTCAAACCAATGCCCTTCTCTTTCTTCCAACTTTGTTTTCATTTTCAAAATGAACATAATGCTTTTTCTAACAGTGAAAACCACCATCTGGGCAGAGATCCACTAATTGGGTGAGTGGTCAAGAATGCTCATGTTGCCCCATCTTGTATGGGTCCGAATCCCGACATTTGCCTTGGGAATGTAAATATCTCTACTTGATAAAAAAAAACACTATCTGGGATATAATTGCATTTTCTAACCCGTTTTCAAACCCATGTCTATGAAATGTCATGCAAATGAAGTCATCTTGCAGTGCATGTAACAGGAACTCAGCAAGCATCAATATTTATAGGTTTAAATGGAACATTATACGTGCTTTAATATTAAAACCCTATAGCAGGAAAACTCACTCTTCATTAATTGGAATAAGTATATATGCTTTCTGGAAAATATTGACACCTTTCCACCATCTTCTGAACTTGACGAATAAGGAATCTTTGTCACTCCCCTATTTAGAAGAAAGGAAAACAAGGACCTCGCCCGCATGAGTAGGAGAAATAACAATCATGATAGTCAATTAGTTTGATAGTTCAGCAAATTATACACAGACACTAAACTATAATCATCAATCTAGTGAAAGAGAGTATTTGAAAAATAAATGCAGTTTCTAACCCACCAGTAGCGGGTGAGGGGGGAATAAATCAAACATGTACTTTTTTCTGAAACTAAAAATGGCTTTAATCTCAAGTTGCTTTATCCCAAAACAGAGCTAAAATGACTTGATAAGTGAAGCATAATATTACAGCATTATCTTATTAAAAGAAAAATATCATAACAGCATCACAGAACTACTCAAGAACCTCCTTCTACCAGATCATGTTCACTGAAAATGATTCCAGAAATCTCAAATCAGCATGGTGTATTCACCTTACACAGCAAAAGGAAATCATCAATAAGAGAACATGAAAGATAAAACCTTGTATGATACAGCTTCTTTCAGCTTCTGGTAAAAATACGTGTTAAAAATATGATAGTCACATATTGCTCCACTTGTGGGGGATGCCTGCTGCTGCAAATATCTGGCCAAAAGGGAAAAATGTGATTATAACTAGAAGTCCAGTGCTTCATATTGCAAGATCTATCATCTAGCAACTAGTCAACAAATTTTTTCAACTAAATCAAGCATTGAAACATTTTTTCTTTAAAACCAAAATGAAATTTCAAGAAAGTCGGGCTTTCCATACTGTCAGACAGCATATTGGAAATTTAAGTTTAAATTTTAAAACTCAAGCAGGGAGTTTCTTTTGCTCATTTCACATAGCATTCAAAAGCACAGTGTCGATACTCAATACTAGTGCAAACCATTAGTTTCCACCGTACAAACATTGTTCCAATAAACTATAATTTTAAAATTTTGCTTGTTTTTCTAGCACTAAGATGCAAGGCATACACCTAGGCGCACACCTTGTCAACACTGAAACAGCCCAACCCACTTGAAACAGAATCAACTTTTACTTGGATAGTCTAACGCGAATTTATTTCTATCTGTAAGTTGGTTAAATTCCAACCGAGTATATGTCAAACAAATTGGACCCCATAGAAAAATCCAAACCAAAGCTGATCAGAATGTAAAATGACCCAATGGTAGCCGACCTTACACACTCAACTGTCACTCCTTAAAGTTGAGAAGCTTGTCATGTGAGAAAATTACACACATTTGTAATCGCTTAAACACTTACCGGATGTAAAAGTTCATAATTTGAGATGTCAAGAAGGTTCCAGGAGCAAGGCTGTCAATATCACCAAAAGAAATTTCAACAGATTCTGGATCATCCCTGTATCGATGTATAAGGCAAAAAAGATATGACAGACCAATTAAATTCTGCTAAAATTGTCAGCAGAAATCATCCATTAAAAATAAAAAAGCATCACAAACCTTGATGGGTAATAGATCCTAGCATCCTTTTTGCTGAAAAATTTGTCAAAAAGATAAGATAGTGCTGGAAGCAACCAAATAACTGTAAGCTATTGTATAGTGGGAAGAAAAAAACATATTGGAAGTTCCACTAACCAATTTGGAAGTTTAACTTCAAGCTCTGACATCTTTACTAACTGCGGTTCTTCCTCATCTACAATAACAACAGTCTCGCCCTGTTTCAGTTATATACCATTGAACCAGTCAATAAATGAAGACGGAAACCTAATTATGGTGACAGCAGAATTTTTCATCGCAATGCAGCCAAAAACGCACATGGACTACTGATAGCAAAACCTATATTTTCTTGGCAGGATGTTTTTTTTTTGGCTTTTTAAGCTTTCAAATTTAGAAAGACAATTAAGAAGCCAACAATAATGTGAAACTGTCTTCTCCCCCCCCCCCCCCCCCCCCCTCCCCCCAAATGCCAAAATCTCCAAAGTAACCAACTTAAGAGTTCCACAGAAAACTGTGCATATGAAGATTTTTTTCAGAATTTAAGTGTCTCAGAGCATGTTCAACCAAGTGGATAACTGATAAGTTCTTTGGAAGGGATCAATTTATCTCTAAAAAAGAAACCACAATTATGGTACACAACATCAATCTCCGTCCTCCGAACAAAAAGAGGATTTTAGAATATTCTAATTTCCACCCAGAAGCCTTCTATATTTTCGATAGACTTTAAACTCAGCATAACACAAGTCAATAACACGGGAACGGAGACACATTCCCTTTCTTCCATTAGTCCATAGTAAAAGACAAGACAATAATACAGAATCTGGGCCTCTTGGAAGCTAAATCAAGACACCGAATGACATTTCTTAGAACAGCCTTGAAAAATCATAAAAATTAGGATCAAATCATAAAGGATAGAAACTCAAAACTAAAAGAATCTGTTTGTAGGATATTATGTAAATATATTATTTCGTATAGTATCCTGTACTTATAGAAAGTTAACTTTTGGTAAGATATCTTAGAGATTGTGTTTAGAGTTGTTTACTACAGAATATATAGTTTCCTAGAATACTAAGATTGTCTCTGTATATATCTCAGCTATTCCTATGAATAAAATTAAGAGAGTTTTTCCTACTATTCTACACTGTTGTAGCCCTTAATAAGATTCCAATGACAAAGGATTCATTTAAATAACCTGCAATATCCTAACCATACCTAAACAACAATGATATTATCTGCACGGCCACAGTAACACATGATTCATTACATTTACCTTAAACTCTTAACCTAAATTACTCCTGTGTCAATAGTGACATTCACAAATTGAGCAGTTGCTCAACATTAGATAATCATGATTGTAATAGAAGAAAGAAAAGTGTGCACACCTGCCTAGAACTTGAATCATTTGGTGGTCGGACTTGAATAGCATCCTTCCTATAGAAAAAGGATGGAGAAATTAAAAAAAAATGCAAGGTTATAGAACTACTCAAGTTAACTGAAAACAATCAGATCATTTGACAAAAATATGTCAAACGTTATATAGAACATCTTTAATGGATAACAAACAATCAAAATTACAATGCTAACATGTATATAAAAGAAATTTATTTTTAAAAAAAAAGATGAAGAAGATTGTACGACATCAAAAAAAATTGTCAACCAAAAATATTTTCAATTAAAAACACAAGTTGAGAATTTCAAGAATAACCCATTGTTATTTTAAGCCTCAGGTCAGAATATAAACGAGTAACACGCCAAATTGCTTACTTTGCAGCACTTCGCAAGTTGTCATCTATGTCAAAATGAGAAGACATTGTAGCGGCCCTACTCGTTTGATCACCAGAAGAAGGCTTCGTATGGTATTTTGAACTAAAATGTCTTGGTGATCTTCTAACTTTCATCCTTTCACTCCGTGGAAAATCCACGTTGCTTTTGGTTTTTCGATGTTCACAATGATTCAAAACTGATAAACTTTTCTCAAATGTGTTGAGTAACCTAGAATCTGTCTGTAACATGAAGTACAAAAGTAATTAAGTTCCATGGTCATATCCAATTGCGAAGTCCTAGCCTACAATCTATCACTTAATTTAGAAACACTCAGAAGAAACTGCATTTCACAATGAACAATGCAGGTAAAAGAGTTATATTTCAGCAGAGTAGTAGCAGTTTACATTTTCTTCCAACTTTTTGCAAAAACTAGCACCAAATGCAGACTGTGAGAAAGGTTGATTTGATTTACGCAGATTTTCAAAGCCATTGGAAGAACCTGCAGGAAATATTTAAATTAAATAGATTTAAAAAAAAACGGAATTCTAAAGTTACAAAGAAATTACCCTGCTTACGCACATAAGCCATAACTGCACTACTCCTTAAAAGATCGCACATCTTGAGCTCGAAACAGTCAGAGCTCCAAAGAGTCAGAGTTCTAAGTACTATACTGGTTACATCATTACCATCATCATGGTAACCATACCCAGACAAGTTAGAGAGAGAATTTCATCTGTTATAGCCGAAATTCAATCTATTCCGATGAACATGAATTTTAATCAAAGTACATCCCCCCCCCCCCCCCCCCCCCCACACACACACACACACACCAACTAGAGCAGTAAAGCTTTGGCCATTATGCCATATTATCTCAGATTACACCCTTCTGTGTCAAATGCCATCAGCTCAAGTTTAATGCAATGGAGCACAACTACAAAGGTTTATCCCCATCTAGATTTAGTTCATCATTACTTAAGAAACAAAAATGAATCATTTCAAGTTGAATTCTTTAATATATCAATAGGCCCGTGTTAAAGATAAATGACACCACTACAGTACAACCTCAGGATCAACATAATTTCCTGGATGCTTGGACAAAAGACTTGAAAAAAAATCCCAAATTTCTCGAAACCTTACCAACAGTATGTGAGCTTGGAGGTTGCGAGAGCTTCTCACATTCATCAGCAAGCTGCCCAACAAATGAATAATGCAAACAATCAATGTATTACCTAGTAAAAGGATCAACTCATTCTGAAATGTGAAAAAAACAACTGCATTTTCATCTCCACAAAAAAAAGGAATGATTTCTTGTATGTTAATAGTTGCAGTAAATATAGGAAAAGGGGAAATCACTGTAAAAACACAACCGCTGTCTAAATGTACCTAAATTTAGAAAATTTAAATCGCAAAATCACTAGTTAGTTAAATTAGTAGTAAAATAATTAGCTTATTTTCCAAATAATCAATCCCTCGTGCAACATTCTTAATTTCGTTCCTTCTCTATCGTTTAATTGTAAGATCAAATTAGTAATAAACAAAAGTAACCATTTTCGCTCGCGCAAATGTTCTTCGTCTTTTCTCCTCCTCAAGTTGATGAAGTTGATCCCTAATCTTCTTGCCTTTATCCGGCAATTTAGAGGCAAAGCATTCCAGATTCCGCTCCTGCCGTTGAATCTTCTCTTCCAGGTCAACATCAGTCAAGTTTTCCCAAAATTCATCTTTGCCTTGATCATCGCAACCTCCCCTTGCGTCGGATTTCCTCGGCAGAGGTTGTGGCTCCGCCTTGATAACCACTAAGGAAGGCGGTGGCTCTCCATCCCCGGCGTCCTTTGAGAGTAGTCTGTTACAATCGAGGTCTAATTTCCTCTTTCTGCTCTCTGCTGCTTCCATGCAAATCAAATGAATGCTTAATTTTCCCACTTTTTTGTCCCGTGGATACTTCCGGTTACGGCTCTTTTCGCGATGTAAAACTCAATTAGTTTGATACTTTTTAATAAAATTAATTTTAGGTTTAAATCTATAATGATGTATAAAGTATGTGTTTTTTTTAAATTTTAAGTATTATTTTGTAAAAATAAATGTTTGAAGTTTTAAAAGTTATAATTTTATGTGTCTATTGTTAAAGAGCGCTAAAATTTTTTTAACCAATCAATGCTTCACTAATTTGATTTTTAATTTTATTTTTTAAAACAAAAGCACCCAAAAAATTCCCAAATCCCTAAAATTACCCAAATTTAAACCTCAAATTGTCGTCGTTTTCGCCGCTGATCGTCGCCTCTGAGTACACCCCTTTGGTCGCCAGATCAAGGCGGTCATTTCTCCCAACAAGGTGTCGCCGAAAACGGTGAACGGCGTGCGAGTCGAACGTTGATTTTGCGTTCAACATTCGACGTTCGAATGCACGCCGTTCTCTATTTCCGGCGGCGCCGTGTTGGGAATATGACCGCTTTGATCTAGCGACCAAAGGGGTGTGCTCAGGCGCGGCGGAAGCGACGACAATTTAGGGATTTGTGTAATTTTAGGGATTTAGAGATTGTTTTGTAAAAATTGTAAACTTTCGAAATTTTATGAAAAATAGAAAGTTTTTTGTTTTTAATTTTAAATTTTGAAGAAAAAAATAAATTAAATATACCACGTGTCAAGCATTGATTGATTAAAGATTTTTTAACATCCATTAACGGCATGCACCTAAAATTATAACTTTTAAAACTTTGGACATCTATTTTTACAAAATTATACTTTAGGCACCTAAAGTTCAAAAAAGGCATATTTTAGGTAGCTATTTTTTGTTTAAGCCTTATTTTTATATTATTAATTAAGTAAAATAGATAAATAAAATTAAAAGTAAAAAATAAAAAAATAAGGAAAAAAAATAAAAGAGCGTTTAATCTAATATATATACATTTCACTCATCCAATAATAAGTTAATGTAAAACTAATTGAATTTAAGGTATTGTAAGTCGATCATAATCATATTATTTATTTGATTATATATTTTTGGGTAAATTACATCAGTGAGCATTCAATTATTGAGTTGTTCTTATTTTGACCACCAAATTAAAAAAATTATCAATTAGACCATCGAATTAGTAAAGTACTCCAATTTTGACCACCAACCTTTAGAATCTAACGAAAGAGATAACATGGCAGTTACGAATATTTATTGAAAAGCAAGCCCAACTCGTTTTTAAAAAAATTTATCAATCTTATATATACATTTCACTTGTCCAACAATCTTAAGTTAACGTTGAATTTGATTAAAAAGCAAGCCCAAGTTGGTTTTCAAAAAATTCAAAGCCCAAGCATTGCAAAAATGGGTGTCTACATTGTGATGTATATACTTTCGACTATTGAATCCAAAAGTATAAATTATTTAGCAATTTATAATTTTAAGAAGTATTAATCGTTCAATTTTTTTTTAAAGCAGTATTACACAAAAGAACTCAAGGTGTGTTCTTAGTGGTAAATATAGGTGTGTTCTATCTAATTTATATGGATGGGTACATGTAATTTAGTTTGTAGGTGTGTGTAAATTTATCCATATTTGAAGCCGAACGCAAATACTATCTTGTACTTGAAAACAAAGAGCTTAACAACATGTCACTCTGCAGTTAAAATTAACACATGATATGATATAATAATACATTCTATCAATTTGGTCATAATTCAAAAAATTTAACCCTTTATGTTTAAAAATTTTGACATCGCACCCTCTAACACATCCTCTGACCACTTGCCACACTCCATGCTACTGTCCCTCAGCTTGATAATCGACATATTTGATAACTCGACAGATACAATCACTTTATTATTAGCCAACTGACATACTAATGGAACAAACCCATTATGACCTTAACTACGCTTGCTATGAGACACAATCATTTCACTAACAAAAATTTTAAATATGAAAGGTTAAATTTATTGAATTATTTTGAATTATAATAAAGAGAAATACAAAGTTTTGGAGACTAAAATTGTTATCATATTGAGCCATTTGTTTAAGTTTTAACGGCAGAAAAACATGTTTATCACAAAATTTTAGATGGCATCGAACATTGGTACAATTTTTTTTGTATGGTACATGTCCATTTGATGATCCATGTTTAGGATTTATGGCTCTCCCTCCCAACTATGTCATCTCTAAGGTTCGAACTAAAATTCTCTCCTTAAGAATGCAATGTGTTTTGTCATTGCACCCAATTATTAATGTTACATGTATATTTTCTTACATCATAATTTATAATCAAGATTTTATACTTATATAATTTTAATATGTTTTTTTATAAAATTTGTTGATTTATTATCCAAATGAGCAATTAACCACTACAAATTAAATAATCACTCATATAAATTATCAAACTACTACCCCCGATCAGAAAAAAGATATTCATTAATATGGTCATTCCTATTTATTCCCTTTTGCTTTAGTTTAAGCTGTACAATGTATCAAATATTATCAAGAATGAGATCAGCCCCTCTTACGAGATTCTGAAACTGTCTAAAATTCTGTTCTTCTCAAATGAAATAGATGTAGGAACTCCAAGCCAACTTGAGAATAAAAACAGTAACGATTTACCCTTCAAAGATGCAATAGCCCAGTGTAATCCGAACAACTAGCCTGTCGAGATAAATGGCATAGATGAAGAACTCTCTGCCAAATGTCAATAAAGGAAAGGAAAGACAAGTAAAGAATATATGACTCTAGTCTCATCATCCAACCCACATAGACAACATAGAGGTTTCACCTCAAATCCCATACGAGTCAATCTATCTACACTGAGGAGTCAATCCAAAACAGCCATCCAATTACTATAGCATGCTTTGGAATGTGAAAAGAGAATTGTAACCCCTTGATTCGACTTAGGCGTTAGGCCGAACCGAAAGCGTCACATTAAGTTTGTCGTAGCAAACCTGAACGAATATTTCGAATTAGGTTCATTTTTTTTCTTTTACCTTATCTAGATGCATCATTAGAACCTCGGGTGTACATACTGGCATCAGTTCAGTTCACGACTGAATCGAACATTATATCGACATCTAATTGTACGAACATGCAATTTAAAAACCAAATTGCAAATCTGGAAAATTACAAAGATGTACTTAAATTTGAGGTTACTCATCCTTAAATAGTCAGGTTTCATGCATACGTGTTCATTTTCAGCTAAAACGGATCATCCAAACAACCAATCAGCATATATACGAAACATAGACTAAAATGATAGAATCTAAAACTCCAATATCACATCAAATGATATAATGGTTTGGATATCGGTACGCGAAATTTCGTACCGGTACCAGACTTGACACTCAGGGCAGTACCGATACTGAAACGCAGGTTTCATAATATAAAACACGTATCGATACAGCCATGGGGTGTATCGATACCCAGGCTTGAATGGCAAAAATTCCAAATTTCAGTAACCAAAAAGTGTATCGGTACACATGGCCCCGTACCTGTACCCTGACCATTTTTGCCCTGATCCAGGCCCCGCGTACCGGTACTGGCGTCAAGTGTACCAATATATGTTGCATATTAAATGCATCTTAGGGATTTGAATCCCAATCCAAACATATCCAAATTACTTACAAACAACATTTACAAGCTTTTAATATTATACAATAATTAAACAAGTAGGTTCAAATAATTACATGTCAATTATTCAACACAATTCATATTCATACAAGTAATCTAGAAGCATGCTTCCTAACAATATAAAATATTATCCAATAAGCATCAAATGGTCAAGACCTCAAACATAGGCTATAGATCAACTAAGAAATAGAATCACATGACCATATGTACACTTAGCACACATGCAATCAATCCAATCATTATCTAAACCATTTTAAATCATTAGATCATAAACTATCATATATACTTGGCATTAAATAAAACCAACATCGTACACGTTAAATAATGTCATCATCCAACATAATATAAACTCCAACCATATAGTCAAGCCTTATACAAAATAAAATCCCAACGGGAACCCACATTTCCTTATTACAAATAACGATAACACCATAAAACATACTCTTTAGAATGCTTGTCTCGGGATCACTCCTTGCCTCGAACCACAATCCCGCACTTGCTTAATTCACTTCATTAATGGAAGAAAAGAGAGCGTAAGCATATAATGCTTATTGAATGCGCTCAAAAGGATAAAACATCACTGCAATTTCAAAATCAAAACCGATATTAAAAAGCCCATATTAAAGCAAGTCAAACTCGCCATTTCCAAAGCATTTATATAAAACATGTTTATTCAAACATATACTTCATGCTTTCGTAACAATCTTTTCATTCTCAAGAAATTAAAATAAAACATGTTTGATCAAATCATAAGCATTATATCTTGCTGCATAAACTATGCATTCATTGTAAAGTAAGATATGAGCGTCAAGCCAACACAATTTACTTACTTCTTTTGAAAACATAACATGCATAATAGCCATATACAAAATAGTTTTCCACTTTGATTCACATATATTGCTAATTAGTGTGACTCTCAATAAACCATTATTCCTTTATAAAACCACATCGAATACACGGATTTTCTGATAGACTCACCTCTACGAAACCATACCTTGACCCGGATAGGCTCACCTTTATCCTACTAAAAGGTACACCATTAACTTGGATAGCCTCTTTACACCGCATACCACATATGACAATCCATCAGCCCGAGCAGCCTAGTTACACCGCTTCCTCAAGGATTGTAATGCGATCGACTTAACATATTATAGTGAACTTTAAACCCTATGGCATGCCAAATATATCCGATACTTTTCTTTGCTTGTCACATAGACAATATACATCTTTTATACATTTACTTACTATTTTCCATATGCATTTAACAAACCATTTCTCAATGCTCTTGGGCATCCATATACTTGATAAATCATTACATATCATTTTAAAAGATGCATAAAATAGTAAGTAAACCAAACCATGCTTTTAAACCAAAACATGTAAATCAAGTCTCATATCAAATCGATATTCAAAAGGCAAAAATAGGGAAAACTTACTTCCGAGCTTAGCTAAGATTTCTAGGCTTTAACTAAACTGCCAAAGCCATAATTCAAGCCTCTTTATAGTACCAAAACACATTTGCACTCACCAACTTGCTATCGCCTCGATGCCAAATGTTAACTCCTCAAAAGATGTACATTCCATGCATATATTGCCATGATATTTCTTGAATTTAAGTATATATTACTATATTTTTCCTGTAGTTTCATGCATTTGCATCTAGAAGTTGAGGGATGTATAATTTTTATTGCCAGAGTGAATGTGTGTTTTCTTGTCGTAGTGTGCAGGACTAGAGTAGGTGGACGCAGGACGGAAATGCCGAGCGTAGTTGGTAAAAGTAGAAGGAGAATGCCAAGCTTGGTTGGCAAAAGAAGGGAGGTCGATGCCCGGAAAAATAGCCCCAATTCAGAACCAGGTCAGCCTTAATCCCATGAAGTTGGAACACACCGTTATTGAGAAACATGGCAACAAACACTCAGGAGTTCTACTCTAACCTTAATTAGGGTTCCGTTTGTGCCTATATAAAGGAATTCAAGAATGAGTTGTGAGTGTGTTGTGCTGTGCTGCAAGGAAAAGAGAAGGGTAGAAGTATTCTAAGGTTCGACTGGGCAGTTTTGCCAAGAGCTCAGGATCCATTGAGGGGCTGCATAGAATGACCTTCTTCTTTAGTCCGTTTCTCTTGAAAATATTTCTATTTTTCTGATGATGTTTAAAAACGATGATGCATTGTTGGTTTCCCAGCCATGAACTAACCTTTTAAGTTGGCTAGGAGTGTTTGCGATGAACGCTTAGTTTTTATTTTTTAATAATTGAATATTTTGGCTTTATTGTCTATTTTGCATATTCTCAATGTTCTCATATTTTATGCCGACGACAGTTGCTGTTGAATGTTAGGTATCCCCCAATATCTTAACAGACTTGGGAGATAAGGATTAATTGCCAAATACTAAGGAGAGAAACTTCGATAGAAGACATTCAAGTAGATGAGCTTACACCTGAAGTGAATCTATCCCTTAGGAGTAAAGATTGAATCTTCACCAAGTCAATTGTTTGAAAACTTTCTATAGACATATAGGTGCTAAAAGTGATTAACTTAGGGTATTGCCATCGACGGAGGCAATACTAACTTAAAATCTGCTTGACAATAAAACCAAGTTCTAATGTTATTAATTGTTGTCATCATTAGTGAGAAATCCAAACATCCAAGCCTACCAATCATATTTACACCGTTTGTTTGCCAATATACCTGGATCTTCACTTTAGTTTCCTTAATCATTTTAATTAAACCTCATTCGATTGCCATCATCTCTATTTTAAAATTCACAAGTATTTGTCGTGGCATTTAATTCCTGGACAATCCTTGTGGATGTGATAGTCTCTTACTTCTATATTACTTGCTGACCGTGTACACTTACACGTAAAAAGAATTGTTCTTGGCATTATTTTCTTGCATAATCGCGCAGAATCCTCAACCTTTTGCCAAGAAATATTTCATCAACAAGTTGTTGGTGCCGTTTTTGGGGATTGCAACCGAATTGTTTGTTTTGATTTTTACTTGTTTTCATTTTTCTTAATTTACTTTGTTTGGTGTATGACTAGGAGCAGCACTGCGAAAGAAGTTTTACAATATGACCCAAAAATCGAAAGAACTCTACGCATGTTAAGAAGAGAACGTCGAAAATGGCTCGTAACGAGAATGGTGAGTTAGGAGGTGCCCTAAATAATGCTAACAACCAAGAGAATCCGGCAATACATGATGGGGTACCGCCCGCCCCTGCTGAGATACCTAGAGAACGACCTATTAGAGAACACTTAGCACCAAATATGGATAATTTGTTGCTAGGACTGATTTGTCCAGAGGTAAATTTTGCTAACTTTGAGCTCAAATCGGTAATGATTCAAACAATAATGAATGTAGGTCAATTTGATGGAGCACTTACTGGAGACCCAAGACACCATTTGAAGCAATTCATGAAGGTTTGTCAACTATTTCAACAACCCGGTGTGAATGAACAAAACAATAAAGTTGAGGCTTTTCTCATTTTTTGAGAGATAAAGCAACATTGTGGCTAAATTCTTTACCACCTGGTTCAGTTACTTCGTGGGCAAATTTATGTAAGAAGTTTATTCTAAGATTCCAACCGCCTAAAATTAATGCCAAGTTGCAGAGTGATATCATTACCTTAGGAAGGCTAATGATGAGAATATGTATGATGCCTAGGAGCGATTCAAAGACCTGTTGAGAAGATGCCCTATTCATGGATTCCCTACCTGGACCCAGATGAAGACATTTTATAACGGACTCAACACTTATGTCAGTACCGTTGCATATGCTTCAACAAACAGTTCGTTGTTAGATAAGAATTACACTGAGGCCTATGACATCCTTGAAAGGATTGCCACCAATGATCTTTAATACCCTAACACTAGATTGAGAACTGGAACGAAAGTAGCTGGAAAATTGGAGCTTGATACGCTATCATCGATCAATGCTCAAACTGCCAACCTTACTAATATAGTGAAGACAATGCAAAAGCCAATTGATGTCGGAGAAGTGAAGTCAATGGAACCATTCTGCACTATTTGTTGAGAGGATCATAATATGGACGAATGCCCAACAAAACCCAGAATCAACGTATTTGTGTGCAACTACAACCGCAACAACAACTCACAGTCCAATACTTATATTGCAGGATGGAAGCAACATCTGAACTTTTCATGGGTGAACCAAGAAGGTAACCAATATAATGCCCAACATTATAATACTAATGCACCACCAGGTTTTAACCAAAATGTGATGCAACAGAGGGCACGAAATAATTTTAATCCAGGGAAAAGATCCACTAATGGGAACGCCCTAACGAAGTATATGAAGCGTAATGACGTGACTGTCCAAAGTTTAGCCGCATCTATGAGAAACTTGGAGGTTCATCTAGGACAGATTGCTGGCGCGCTCAGTACTAGACCACCAGGAACATTGCCAAGTGATACAGAAATGCTCAGCAAAAAGGAAATGAACAATGCAAAGTAGTCACCCTCGGGAGTGGCAAACAAGTTGAGAATGTAACACCTAACAAACAACCAATTGTTTACCATGAAGATAAATTAGTGCCAGCGGAAGAAACCAAGAAAGATAAGAAAGGGGAAGTAAGAACTAGCAATGCTAGATCTCAATCCGGTGCCAGCACCATCTCGGAAAAGCCAGCATTTGCCTACCCACCACCATCTTTTCCATAGAAGCTCCAGAAACACAATCATGATCAACAGTTCAAGTGATTTTTGGAAGTCCTTAAACAACTGCAGATTAACATACCATTAGTGGAAGCTCTCGAAAAAATGCCCAACTACGTTAAATTCATGAAGGACATCTTTTCCAAAAAGAGGAGATTGGGTGATTTTGAGACTGTCGCACTTACTCAAGGATGCAGTGCAACGATAACCAAAAGATTGCCACCTAAATTGAAATATCCAAGGAGTTTCACTATTCTTTGCACGATTGACAATAAATTCATGGGTAAAACACTATGCGATATGGGAGCCAACATCAATTTGATACCAATGTTAGTTTTCAAGAAACTTGGCATTGGAGAAGCAAGGCCTACCACAATAACACTTCAATTGGCAGATTGATCTTATGCACATCTCAAGGGTAAGATTGAGGACGTGTTGGTAAAGGTATATAAATTTATATTCCATGTTGATTTCATTATTTTAGAATATGAGGCTAATATTGATGTTCCATTAATATTGGGAAGACCATTACTTTCCACGGGTAGGACATTAATTGATGTCCACAAAGGTGAGCTAACTATACGTATGAATGAACAACATGTTATATTTAACATTTTCAAGCTCTTAAGTGTGCAGATGAACCTGAGGAATGCCAAGTTGTTGAGCTAATGGAGTCTATTTTTAACGTAAACATAACACAGATCTGTCAGGGAATAGAAATTGATGCCATGGACTAGGAGGATGAAGATATGACGAGTGAAGAATCTGAAGAACCAACCATGCTGAATGAAGTCATGAGTTATTGTAGGAGACCTGAGTCACTTGAGTTTCCTGTCAGAGATATGAAGGCACTAAAACCATATACCGAGGAGCCACCGAACTTGAAACTGAAACCATTGCCAAGTCACCTCAAATATGCTTACTTAGGAGACAATTCCACTTTGTTAGTGATCATTGTCGTTGATCTGACTAAGGACCAGAAGAAATATTACTAGAAATGTTAGGAAGTTACAAGCAAGCCTTAAGGTGGATCATAGCTGATATCCGAGGGATAAGCCCAACAATCTGCATGCACAAAATCATTCTAGAGGACACTCATGGCAAAACAATTGAGGCCCAGAGAAGACTAAATCATGACATGAATAAAGTAGTCAAGAAATAAGTCATAAAATGGCTAGACGTCGTGATAATTTATCCTATTTCTGATAGCTTGTGGGTCAACCCAGTGCAGTGCGTGCCAAAAAATGGTAGAATGATTATATTTCAGAATAACAAGAATGAACTGATCCCCTCAAGGACTGTGTCGAGATGCAGGGTGTGCATGAACTACATGAAGCTAAATAATGCCACCCAAAATGATCATTTCCCGTTGTCCTTTATCGATTAGATGTTGGACAAACTTTTAGGGAAGGCATTTTATTGCTTCTTGGATAGCTACTCGGGCTATAATCAAAATTCCATTGCTCCAAAAAATCAGGAGAAGACTACGTTCACCTGTCATTATGGGACATTCGCCTTTAGAAGGATGCCCTTTGGATTATGTAACGCTCTAACAACATTTCAACGTTGCATGATGTCGATCTTCTTGGATATGATTGAGAATCACATAGAAGTCTTCATGGATGACTTCTCCATCTTTGGCAAAAGCTTCAAGGAGTGCTTGTAGAGTTTGGAACTTGTTTCTTCAAAGATGCATTGAAACCAACTTGGTCGTGAACTGGGAAAAATGCCATTTCATGGTGAAGGAAGACATAGTTCTCGGGCATAAAGTCACCAAGAATGGTTTGGAAGTGGACAAGACAAGCGTAGAGGTAATCAAATAATTGCCACCTCCTACGAGTGTTAAAGGTATTTGAAGTTTTTTGGGACATGCAGGTTTATATCGTTGCTTTATTAAGGACTTATAAAAAATTTCTAAACCTTTATGCTTACTTTTGGAACATAATATTGTCTTTGCTTTTGATGACGCTTGTTTGAAAGCTTTTCAAGAATTGAAAGACATGTTAGTTAATGCCCCGATTGTTGTGGCATTGGATTGGAATGAGCCATTTGAGCTCATGTGTGATGCCAATGACTACGTCTTTAGAGCCGTGTTAGGACAAAAACGTGGCAAAAATTTTCATACCATATATTATGTCAGCCGCATGTTGAATGAAGCTCAACTTAACTACACAACAACCGAGAAGGAGTTTCTTGCATTTGTCTTTGCATTTGACTAATTCAGATCTTACCTTGTGGGTAGTAAAGTTGTGGTATACAGAGACCAATCATCAATCAAATACCTTATGGCCAAGGGTGCCAAGCTCAGACTGATCCGATGGACGCTTTTGTTACAGGAGTAAGATCTCGAGATACGAGATAAGAAGGGAAGCAAGAACCTGGTAGCTGATCACTTGTCCAGGTTAGAGCCCAACAATGAGGATGACAATTCAACCTTAATTAGAGATGACTTCCCTGACGAACAATTGCTCATGACCACTATCATTCCATGGTATGCTACATAGTCAACTACCTAGTCAGCAATATATTGCCACAAGACTTGTCAAGCGATGCCAAGAAGAAGTTTCTTAGAGACATTCGACAATAATATTAGGACGAGTCATTCTTGTTTAAGCAGTGTGCTAACCAAATAATTCGTCGTTGTGTGCCAGGAGATGAACAATAGAACATTCTTCAGCTCTGTCATGCAGCACCATCTGAGGGTCACTTTGCCAGAATGAAGACATCCAATGTGTTCCAGTTAGAATTTTCTGGCCAACGTTATTCAAGGACGCCCATTGTTTTGCCAAGTCTTGTGAAAAGTGCCAACTAACATGAAACATTTCCAGCATGCATCAATTGCCACTCTAAACATCATGGCGTTGAATTGTTTGATGTATGGGGAATAGACTTCATGGGTCCCTTTTTCCCCCATCATTTGGCAATTTATACATACTTGTGGCAGTAGACTATGTTTCAAAATAGGTTGAAGCCATTGCTCTCCCAACAAATGATGCCAAGGCAATAGCCAAGTTCCTGCACAAGCACATCTTTACCCGATTTGGTGCCCTCAGAGCCATTATACATGATGAAGGTATGCATTTTAAATGCCAACTAATCATTAATGCTTTACGCAGGTATGGAATCCAACAAAGAATTGCCACTACCTACCACCCTAAAATAATGGCCAGACAAAGATTTCAAACAAGGAAATAAAGAGGATCCTGGAGAAGACCGTGAATCCAACCCAGAAGAATTGGTCCCTGCGATTGGATGATTCCTTGTAGGCATACAAAACGACCTTCAACACCCCATTAGGAACTTCCCCTCACAAACTTGTGTTTGGGAAGCCATGTCATCTTCCAGTGGAGTTAGAGCATCGAGCTTATTGGGCAACCAAGTAGCTAAACATGGAATGGAAGGCCGCATGAGAGAAGCATTTGTTAGAGCTTAATGAGTTGTAGGAGTTTAGAACACAAGCCTATGAAAATGCCAAACTTTATAAAGAAAAAACAAAGAGGTGGCACTACAGAAATTTTTTGCCAAGACATTTTAAACCTGGGCAAAAAGTGATGTTATTCAATTCGAGGCTCAAGTTATTTCTTGGGAAACTCAAATCTAGATGGTCAGGATCCTTTGAAGTTGTCAAACGTTATGCTCATGGAGCAGTAGACATCAAGGAATTAAAAATAGGAACAACATTCAAGGTGAATAGCTAGAGACTAAAGCATTACTGGGAAGGTTATCAGAATAATACCAATGAGGCCATTTTCCTTGCGGAGATTCAATAAATTTTTTCCATCTCATTTTGATAATTGTAAATAGTTTAAAAGAGTTATTTTCTTTTACTTAGGATATCTCAGTTTAATTATTTAGTTTTTCTTTTATTTCTTTTTCTATTTTGAAAGGTTTCTTTGGTTCTTAGCACATGAATTTTTTCCAAGGTACTATGACAAGCTCTGTTGACATTCGAACATCCATTCTCATGCGGTCATAACATCATGTGGACACCTTGTAGCCCAGGGCCATGAAATTTTTTGATGAAGCGGGAAACCCAGCCAGCTGCCGCCCATCCCCAAAATTTTCAAAATTTGAAATTTTGGTAACCCACTCCAACTGGCCCCGACTTTCATGCCACTACTTCTCCAACACGCCTCCTCTGCTAGGTAATAATCACCTCACTAATGATGCGATCATGACCCAAGATGTTTTAGAAAGTCTTACTTCAGGACCTATGACTCGTGCTCAAGCAAGAAGAATGCGAGAACATTTAGAAAGCTTGATTTGTCAAATTTGGGACTCAAATGCAACCACCCATAGCTCACTCGAGTCTATCATGAAAACCCCATGCTCACCCAAGCCATGTCACCTTCTTTACGTGCATTAGATTGCATGTGTTGCATGTTAAACTATTATTTATGATATAATAAAATCATTTGCATTCTTGCATTTAGGACATTTATATTTTCAGCATTTTAATAAATATATTGCACATGTTTCTTGTACATTTATTTTGTCGTGTTTGCATATTTATGTTACCAAGTTACATGCACTTTTAAGTTGTCATTTATCTGCATATTTAAGATGTCTTATCACTTGTGATGACTATTTGTAAGAAAGAATGAAGCAAGAGCACACCAAGGGTTGCCATTGGCAAGGATCTTGCATGGAAAGGCTAATGGACCAATTCATATAGCATATGGAAATGGCTAGGTGCATGTTGGAAAGCATTCATGGGTGCCAAAATTAGAGAGTATCTTAAAGAGCCCAAAAAAGTCTTTTAAGCTTCAGAACCATTTGGCTACCAAGGGGAGTTGGAATGATCAAACTTTAAAAGCATTTTAAAAGCTTCACAAGACTATTTGGCTACCAAGAGAAGAATGATAGTCACAAGCTCTAAAGGCATGCATGAATGACCATTAAAAGAAATTTACTAGATCCATTTTAAGTCCATTCCTCTTCCATCTTTTAAATCCTAGAAATAGGACTCATTTTTAGATCTCAAGACATAACTTGGAATACATATTTTCTTGTGAGTGTTTAACTCTCTTGTTCTTGAATAACTTTATCGATTTGCAAGTTTGTCTTGTGAAATCATTCCTTCCCATTATTTTATATCGATGGTTCCTAGTTCCTTATAACTAGTGGGCCACGATCCATCAATGGTTAATGAACATTATAAGGTCCGGGTCAAAATTGTTATATAGTGTTGGTTCTTCCTTCGTTCTGAAACCAAACTATCATCCTTATGTAACCCCCTCGTCCCGGTCCTAGCGACTGACCGGTCTGAGTGGGCTACACGGGGATAACCGAGGCGAAACCCGTTAAGGCTCTACTTCGGTTAACAACCTGAGAAAACTTTTTCAATTATTATCTTGCCTGGATGGATTAAATTAGACCTATGTGTGAAGTGACAGTGGAAAACAAGACTCACAAGAAGACTAACAACAAACAGGGCCTAAGCCCAACCCTTGAGACCCTTTAGAGATGTCAAAAGCCCCATTTTCAGGCCTGGGTTTCGAAATAGGCATTGCCCATTTCGAAACACGGGCCCCAGTTTAACAAGCCAAACACCCGTACCGAAACGCATCCACCCCGTTTCGGAACAGTGTTCCATTTTGCCTAGACGTTCCAAAACACGTTCCGGAATAGGCTCTCATAGTAGCCAAAGCATTTCGAGACTCGTATCGGAACATGGGCTCACAGTAGCCAAACCGTACCGGAACGCTTTCCGATACGGGTGTCCCTGGAACCACACCCGTTCCGAAACATCCTGCACCGTTCCGAAACGCCTGCAACCAGTGAGTTTCCAAAACCAGATTTAAACACCTCTAAACGATCCCAAATGACCCCAACGACTTCAAGAAGCAAGACACAACTTGCAAACACAACTCTAGAGGCATACACCCTATTACATACATGCTCAAAACACACAACATACATGTGAAGGCCATACAATTAAAAGGATCATGCATTTAAGGGAATCAAGCATTCACCACACAAGGACATACATTGCATTTTAAGGTTTCATGCCTTAGAAACAAAACACATAAGCATTCATGATACGCAACATAAACATAATTTACAATCCAAAATTAGGCATCAACAAGCCACACCAAAACACCAACATATCAAGGAGTCTAATCAAGCTCCTAACACAAAACAACAACACATATCTCATTGCTTGTCTATTACATCTCATAACTTAAAAGTTCATACTTGAGGATAGCAAAAGCAAAACTAGCACACTTGGAGGCCCTCTCCTTGCACAAGCAACCCACGAACTAAGGATATGCATTGTCGAACAAAAGAGAGCGTAAGCGTAAAGCTTAGTGAGGGTAAGCTCATAAAACAAACCTCGACAATGCAGGGTCCAAGCACGAGCAACACAACCAAGGAAGAATGCATGATTTCTTACCTTTGAAGCCACAAGAGTAAAATATATATGATGCATGAACATAATATAAAAAAATCATGCCATGCTCAACATGTCCATAAACACAACCATATGGAAACGCATTTAACAAACGTATTGGCACCTAGCTATGACCCGAATACGCGGATAACAACCGTTGGAACTCACATCCAACAACTCAACCATTACCTTACGGTGGGATTACACTCATCACCGTTTCACGCGGAGGGGATTCCACTCATCCTCACGCCCCGTCGATAGGATTCCACTCATCACCGACTAACAAATAAAAGAAGATTTCTGGGCGTACCCGTACTCCATCTTGATGACTACCATCACCAAGACCACGCGCGCATTTCGACTCTTGTGTGCACACTAAACATCCTAATGATCAATCATTTTTACCCAAGCATAATAGTGCCAATACTAACTCATTTCACAATCTTTCATAACACGAATTTCTTACCATTTACCGTGCCTAGCACGTAGCCACCATGATTTACACTCATGTACACACATTACATCAACCACATGCACATCACAATGCATCCACAAATCATCATGCCTCAATAACACACATGTATATCACAATATACAGAACAACATCAATTACAATTAATATGAAGCAAGAGGCATAACAAACCATTTAGAAGTTCAACCCAAGTCTTCTAAACTAAGCTTGAGATTAGACTACCAATCTAATCCCAACTCTAGGTGGGTTTACCAAGCCCAATCTAGGTCCACATGCTCGAACCAAAATGTTTAGAAACCATTTAAACCAAGTTGAAATCATTAACCACTCACCGACTACTCCAAGCTCAACAACTCTAGCCGATCAATCCACCAAGCTATCTGGATTTGTTCCCGAGGCTTCACCAACACAATTCCTTGCTTCTAAACAATCCAACACAATCAAAACAACCACATTTCAGTCCACAATCACTGTAGCAAACCCGAAATACAATCCAAGCATAAATCACACGAATTCAAGCTAAAAACAACCCCAAAAGTGAAATTTTCGAGCTGCCCAAAAGCCAAACCAAAAAACCATATTTCCAACCTCCAAATTGTCATCTAATACACCCAAAACAACCCTCAACCATCACTTAATCAACAGCCATCAACTTCCCACACTAAACAGCCCCAAAAACTCAACTTTAAACCCCTCTAAAACCCCTCAACAAACCCAAATCCGAAAATCATTATAAAACCATGTAAAAATTAGGTATGTTGGACCTTTTGGATAGTAAACAACTTATCTAACAACAACAAATCAAAAGCTCAACTAAAAGCTAACAAAGTTAACATTTTTAATTCAAAACCCCAAAACTTCAAAATGTAAAACAATGGGTTTTAATGAAAACTAAAGGTATAGGAATGGAGAGGAAGGTGAGGACAAGTAAAAAATACAATTACCTTTCAAAAATCTTCAAAGATGAAGGAGAATGATGATGGAATAGTAACTTCAATGGAGAGGGAGAATATGTCGTGAGTTTTGAAAATGGGTGGGGAAGAAGATGATGAATAGAATGGGTGTTTTATTTTTTTAAAAGCCAAAGACCTAACTACCCTTAATGAAATGAAATATTCACAAGAGAATGACATCCATGGCATAAATTTATTTGTTTTGAAAATACGAGGCACAACATAATATTTTAATATTTTTAATTTCACCTGACCCCCAAACCCGAGTGTTACACCTTAAACATCACCATAATCTCAACCATTCATCCAAACCTCCATTACCAACTCGTCAACAAATAACCACCTTCTACAACAAACAAGTATAGCCCCTTTGAACCATCATTTTCTTCCCTACAACCTCCCTTGAACACCCAACTTAACTAATTCAACTTAATTTTTTATTTGGAGAAGAAACTTAGTCGGATCATGATCGGACAACAAATACGACTTGGAAACTCATGTAACTAATCTCATATCATTTGGTATCAGAGCTATTTAATTCAGTAAGTTTTTCACTCTATCCCTTATTAGTTTTAAAAAAAGAGAAAAAAATAATAAAAAAATAAAGTATTTGTACAAAGGGAAAATTCAAAAGAGGGAGGGTAGAAGAAATTGAAAGAAAAAATTGAGGAAGTTGAAAAGAAATTTTCATTTCCGAGAAGGTTTGCTTCGTTTTACCTTTCTTACTTTTGATTTCATCGTGACCCTTTTCTAACCTTACTTTTCTTGTTTAAGCCTGCCCTATTTGTCCTACATCTTCCCACCTAACAATACTTTTTGCAGCCAGTTTCAGAAAAGACTACTTGCTTCATCTTGAGTAAGTTATTCAAGAACATAAGAGGAGAACAATGAGGTAAAAGGCAAGAGAGTAAATTAAGGGACAAAATCTAGATCCTGAGTGAAACACGAGTGGTGTGATTAATTTTCTTTGGAGTGATCTTGTGAGGTTTTGATAGTGAGGTTTATTGGTTAATCATGTCTCAAAATTCTATGAGAAACACTATTGGTGATAGTAATAATGTTAATATGGATGCAACTAAATCCAATCTTCAAGATATTATCTGAGAAATGGACAAGTTGTTGCAACAAAGGTTGGGGCCAATGCAAGAGCGGCTAGAACAATTGGAGGAAAGATCTCAAAGGAGGCATAATTTAGAGCACGGGGAAGAATATGATGACGAGGTGGACGATGATCAAGTATGCGAGAAAGCCTTCCAACAAAGTTCAAGGCACCAAGAGCCCAGGTACCAAAGAGCTCACCCACGAGTGGATGATGATCTTAACAATATCAAGATTAACATTCCACCATTTCAACGCAAAACCGATCCTGAGGCTTATCTAGCTTGGGAAAAAAATTGAGCACATCTTCGAGTGCCGCAATTACTCCGAACATAAGAAGGCAAAACTACCTGCCATTGAATTCATGGATTATGCACTAATATTGTGGGATTAGTTGACTTCTAGCAGAAGACGAAATGGTGAAAGACATATTTCTACTTGGAATGAGATGAAGGCTATTATGCGTAGGATATTCATCCCGACTCACCACCACTAGGAATTATTCAAAAAATCCAGAATCTTAAACAAGGTAATCAGAGCGTTAAAGATTACTTTAAAGAAATGGAAGTGGCCATGTTATGTGCTAACATAGATGAAGATCGAGAAGCCACTATGGCCAGATTTCTAGCAGGACTTGATCTGGATATTGCCAATGTAGTTGAATTGCAGCACTACTTCAAAATTGATGATATGGTCCACACGGCTATGAAAATAGAAAAACAATTGAAACGAAAGGGGGAGCACGTCCTTATGCGAGCACTACATCCAAATGGGGGCAAGGATCCTACAAAAAAATGTTTCCATTCCATCCAAAGATGGTAGTGATCCCTCAAAGCCCAACAAACCCATTGTTGAAACCAACAAAGGTAAGAATGTTTCCGTCCCAGTTAGATCACGTGATGTGCAATGTTTCAAATGTTTAGGATGTGGCCATATTTCTATTCAATGCCCAAACCGCAATGCCATGTTCATACAAGACAATGGAGAGATTGAATCAGATCATGAGGAAGAAGAGGAACCGAGGTTCCAACCAATGAAGAGATGGAATTTACGGTTGATGGAGAGGCCCTTGTTGTTAAAAGAAGCCTTATTAAACAAGTTATGGAAAGTGAAAAACAACGTGAAAACATCTTCCAAAGGAAGTAGCCGCTACTCTACGCATGACGTCTGTTAGAGTGAACTAGTAGCATAACATAGCCAGGGAACTCCATGCTACCACATACTCCAGTTGTTTCATCGGTCATTTATGATATTATTAGACAAGATTAGTTTACTAGACACGATTAGTTGTATAAATGTAAGTGAGTGAAGTTGTTGCATATTGCGAATAATGGGCAGTAACCAAGCGAAAGTTGTTACTTTTGTTTCCCTACCTAGGAATAGATCTCACTAACTTATTAAGATTAGGAGGGGCTAACTCAAACCCTTCCGGTAAAATAAGAACAACACCCACATTCAAAGCGCCTTTCTTACCATTAGCAAGAACTTGTTTCAGTTGCATATCATAAGGAATTCTAACAACCACTTCAAATACAGTATCAGGAAGTACTGCTTGTGAAACGTCAATATCCACAGGTTTATTAGCTAAATGGAAATTGGCACATACAAGATGTCATGTCAATGGGAAGGTATGTTTTTTCATAATAGATGGTGGTAGTTGTACTAGCGTTGCAAGCAATTTGATGATTGAAAAGCTAGGACTTCCAACCACCAAACATCCTCAGCCTTACAAGCTACAATAGCTTAATGATGGAGGAGAAATTAAGGTGACTAAGCAAGCACTTATTCATGATGGGTTTACCAACCGATATTCATTTGCCTATGAAGGGAAGAAAATCACCTTAGCTCCACTTATGCCTCAACAAGTTCATGAAGACCAAATTCATTTGAGGAAAAGTGTTGAAAAAGCCAAAGAAAATGAAAAAGAAAGAATGGAAAAATTAGAGGAAAATAAAAAAAGAGAGGAAACAAATGAGTGTGAGGAAAAAATAAAAGAAAGTGAAAATGGCAAAGAGGATAATGGTAAAAAAAGAGAGAAGGAAAAATAATGAGCGTTTTTGCGAGGGGAAATGACATTTGAGAATGTTTGATGTCGAAAGGATCACTTCTTGTACTTGTATACAAAGAAGCTTTATTGAACACTAACGAACTTAACCCCGATTTGCCATCTTCTATTGTGTCTTTATTGTAGGATTATGAGGACTTGTTTCCCGAAGACACTCCGAGCGGTTTACCTCCCATTAGAGGAATTGAGCACCAAATTGACTTCATTCTAGGTGCAACTATTCCGAACCGCCCAGCATACTGTAGCAATACCGATGAGACTAAGGAGTTGCAAAGGCAAATTCAAGATTTGATAGAAAAAGGCTACGTGAGGGAAAGCCTTACTCCATGCGCGATTCTAGTTTTGTTAGTGCCCAAGAAAGATGGTTCGTGGTGCATGTGTGTTGATTGCCGAGTTGTAAATAAAATCATGGTAAATTATAGACACCCTATTTCATGCTTAGATGACATGTTAGATGAACTTTGTGGCACTAGCATACTTTCCAAGATAGACCGTAAGAGCGGTTATCATCAAATTTGAATGCGTGAAGGCGATGAATGGAAAACTGCATTTAAAACGAAACAAGGTTTGTTTGAGTGGTTGGTTATGCCTTTCGGCTTAACTAACACACCCAACACTTTTATGCGACTAATGAACCATGTTCTTCACCCATTTATTGGTAAGTTTTGTGTGGATTATTTTGATGACATACTTATTGTAAAACCCGTATTTTGTCCGGGTACCCTTATATAATGTAATTTTCTATAAATAAAACCAAAAAATATATAAATAATAAAACCTAATATTAAATAAATAAAAACAGTCCAAAGGTCCCAGAAATCCACTTATAATGTCCATTTACAATCAAATATCTCTTTTGTATACATAAAGCCCATTATAAAATACAAGGCCCAATTCTAAAAGTCATTCTCGCCCAAATTCTAATCACAAAGCCCGAAGAAACACAAATGTGTTTCTTTGGCCCGCCAAAATAAGACACATGTCGCCCAAAGAGTAGCTAATAGCTCCTTCACTTGGATCAGTCCCCTGATGACGTCAGGGCATGCACCATTATAAATAGGAGAGAGAGAAAGCTTTGTTAGATGATTAATAACCCCTAATAATTACAACCATTAAAATAATAATAATAATAATAATAATAATAATAATAATAATAATAATAATAATAATAATAATAATAATAATAATAATAATAATAATAATAATAATATTAATATTAAGGGTAAACTATCTGTTTGACCACCAATCTATTGGGAAAGTTTTAAAATGACCACCATAGAAAAAAACACGTCATTTGACTACCCAAACTATTAAAATGGGATCAATTTGGCCACCTGCCGTTAAGAGGCTAACGGAAGGTGACGTGGCAGTTAAAAAATTAAAGGTATAATTACACATTTAGTCCTTACTATTTACACATTCTTTCAATTTAATCCTAATTTTAATCTAATAAAATAAATTAATTAGGTGGTGACACGTGTCACCTAATTGGAGGATGAAAATATATTGAACTTTTGCACCCAGCGTGAATCGAACTTGGGTTGCTAGGTAGCCTAGGCAAGACACAACATGGCAAAGCCACTAGGCTAAAGCAATTTTTTGTGATACAAAGTACAAATAATTAATATAATTATTAATAGACAATGCTAAATATTCTTTTTGGCGAATTCCTTACCATAGTCGTAGGAAACCCAGAAAAGATCAAACATAGTCGTAGTTGCAGCACAAATGATTGTCTAACAAAACTAACTGGCAGCTCAAGAATTTGCTTGTACAATACATGATTTACTTGGTACTGCAAATTCCCTACCATTATGGTGGAATTTAGATTGCAGTTCCACCATCTAAAAATCTAAGTGAAAAATCGACACAAATACAGTGTAATTCTGGCGAACTGTGAATTCCAAAAGAAAAGTTCGACAACAACCGTACTGTAAAACTGTGACTTGGAAAATCATGAGGATCAGGATCCATCAACACCAGATTCCTCCTTATCTTTTTGGCGATTTTCGTCCATAATTTTCTGAAACTCTTTCTCACTAGTCGAAATTAGACGTTTGACGATGTCGAAGGTGGTAAGCCTAATGCTGCAAATGAAATGAGAGTGTCAAATGTCATTGAAATCACATTTTTTTTTCAATTCTGCAGCAATAATATTTAGCATCCACTCCATGGATAATTAAATGGTCCAATGGACGTTGGTATATATGCAATAAGTGAAAATGAAGATTTCAGAGGAATAAGAGCTGCGAGGTCCGAAAGCAACATAGGATCAGATCCGATATGTATCAGAAAATGAAAGGAAAAAAGCTGAATGTTTTTGAGGTTTGGAGAAACATACGAGAACCGGATTTGGCCAAGTGAGAGTGAAAGTCATCGGGAGAGTTGGGGTTGATGTGGATAATGTAGAAGGTGTCCCCTTTGTCGGCCAAGTTGTCGATAGCCCATCTGAGAGCGTTCCTGCTGCTCATTGAGAAATCCATAGCCACCCCAACCTTCCTATCGGCCAGCATTTTGCTCGATCTGCACTTTTCTCAGTTTTATAGAATGCAGAAATGATGGTTTCAAGTTTCAAGCATGAAGAGAATGTAGAAAAAGGCATGGTTGTATTTATACAGAAAGACAAAAGGAGAATGACAAATTTTATATCAAATCCATAGGCATGATTGAATTATATTAATTATTTGCACTTTGTATCACAAAAAATGGCTTTAGCCCAATGGCTTTGCCATGTTGCATCTTGCTTAGGTTACCCAACCACCCAAGTTCGATTCATGCTAGGTGCAAAAGTTCCATTTATTTTCATCCTCCAATCAGGTGACACGTGTCACCACCTGATTGGGGGATGAAAATAAATTTATTAAATTAAATATAAATAATTAAATTCATCCAATAAGGTGTTGACACGTGTCACCACCTAATTAATTTATTTTATTAGATTAAAATTAGGACTAAATTGAAAGAATGTGTAAATAGTAAGGACTAAATGTGTAATTATACCTTTAATTTTTTAACTGCCACGTCACCTTCCGTTAGACTCTTAACGGCAGATGGCCAAATTGATCCCATTTTAATAGTTTGGGTAGTCAAATGACGCGTTTTTTTCTATGGTGGTCATTTTAAAACTTTCCCAATAGATTGGTGGTCAAACAGATAGTTTACCCTAATATTAATAAGAGTAATGATGGGAGAGAGGTTATATTTCTTGGTAACCGAACGGACAAAGTACGAACCGTCGTCAGAAGTACGACCGGTCGTTGAAAGTTTGACGGCCGCCGTTGCCAGGAAGTTCGCCAGTCGTCGAAAGCTCATCAGTCAGCGAAAAGCCGCCGAGGAAGCCAAAGCAATGGTGGGACTCGAACGGACGCCGGGAATTTGAGCTGTCGCTGATCAATCATCACCGGATTATCACTGTAAAGGTATTTTCCTTACCCCATCTACTATTCCTGCAATTAAAGGAAAATCTTAGTTTGGATTCGTATTTAGAAACCAAAATAAAACTAAAAATGGAAAATGAGATAAAAAAAACAGTGGTGGCCGGAAATTTATCGCGGTGGTCGGAGAGAGTTCTATGCATGACAGAGTTGAAAATGAGGGATTTAGGGCTCGAGTAGCATAGGATTTGAGGAAGAAGGGGAAACTCTATCGAGTTTGGGTTTAGGTCTAGGGTTTAAAGGGTAAAAATCAAATTTTTGGGTGTTTTAGGGTTTCGGTCACGGCGGCGGACAACGGTAGAAGGCGACCGGGAATTGCCCCGTGGTGGCCAGAGTTTGCACCATGGTGGCCGAATATCATGGACGACGGCCGGCCAACACCGAATCTTAATCGGAGAACGGTGACATAGATCAAAAGGAAAAAAAGTGAAGAACGGGTGAAGAACATTGGCAAAAAGTGAGGCTTTGATCCGTTTTATTCAAATTTTTTTGGGTTGGTTGGTGTTGTAATTCAGAGAGAATTTGGTGAGAGAGAAAGAGAGAGAGTGTGAAGGTGGTAAATGGCCGAGTGAAATCGGTATAGGGGATATTATAGATGAGTTGAAACGATGGCATTTTGGGGGTAAGATCCACACGCCATGAACCGGGTTGAGCAAGGAATCCGCGTGTTTTGCCTTCTGGGTTAATTTGAGTTTTAGTCCTTGGATTTTTGGGTAGCAATTCAATTTAGTCACTCGAGCTTTGTAATTTGGGCACTCTAGTTTGGATTTAATGCAATTTGAGCCTATAATTAGTTTAATTTTTTTAAATTTATATTGTATGCATGCTTTTTAAATATACATGTAGTATACTTGTTTAGAAAAATTTAATTCACCTATTAGAGCATTTTAAAATTAAGTTCTCTAATTAAATTTAATTGTTTCGATAGGAGATGATATTATAGTAAATAAATGAATATTGAATGAAAAGCTTAAATATCCTAAGTTAATTAGTATCACATTGCAATGTGATGTTAATTAAGGGGTATTTAAGTAAGAGATTCAATAATTCATTTGAATATAGAAAATGGAAATCATATGTAGTTAGTTTAATAAAATTGGAATTAGGATTAAATAATTAGTGACATTAATAATAGGAATATTATTAATTTAGGGAAAATATGGGTAGTGCCCAAATTTTTTGGGTGTTATCACATAAGCCCTAAACTTGATGATATTCATAGATTTTAATTAATTAAATCAATGGAGCCCTAATTAGGTTTTTACTTAAAAATAACAAGACAATAATTGGACATGCATTAAACCTTTTGTATTGAGATACATTTTGAATATAAATTGAAGTGACCTAATGTATTTGGACGTTTCAAAACTTATATTTGTTTAAAATATATTTTCTTACAAAAGGACACATCCATTCGAAATGAAATTCAATTAACAATTAAAGATTTAATTAAATTCAGATTAATGTTCGTAATGCCAAAATGCCACGTGGAATTAATAAGGTAATGATAACGGGCATTTATAGGGGTGCTAATCCTTCCCTAAACGTAACCGACTCCCGAACCCAAATTTTAAAGAAAAGAATCTATGGTCCGTTTTTATGGTGTATGGTCTACTAAAGTGATCGATGACGACTCCAAATTGATTTTCAAGAATAAAAAAGGAAACCCAATTTATTATGAAAAAACCCTAATTTTAAGACCAAATTAAAAAATGGTAAAACCCCAATTTCAAAACCCTAATCGTCAGGCTATTTTTACACGCTATTTTAAAAATGGTCGTGATAGCTTCACGACTCAACTGGGGATGGATTAGGAGTCAGGCCTATTAATTAATTCCACGTGACATTTTAGCATTCCGAGCAATAGTTTGAATTTAATTTTTCTAAAGAATTGTTGGATGAATTTTCAGGAACAATGGAGGTAGCTTTTGTGTATGATATATCTGTCATTCATGCATAAGCCCTCGACCCGGACTTTTCACCCTTAAGTGGGAGAAAGACATTATTCGATGTGATGCTCTCCAACTCTGAGTTCGGATTTTTTTCTTCTTCCGGTATTACTAACCTTATGCATTGTGGGGCCCACGCCTCCGTTATAAGAGACCTATACCACCGAAATGATGTCTTGTTGTCGCAGTAGACAGTAATGATAGTTCGGGAACCAAGAGTCTAGAACAAAGCTCACATTGTGTTTTTAGAATCCCACCCTGCTAGAGCCAAACAGGGACCTATGACAGGGTGTTGCCGGTTTAAATACTTTTCTCTAGTTATTTTCTTGGCTAACTAAATTGTTTTATTTACTAGCAATTTAATTTTTTCTTACATAATTAATTTACCATACTGACTTGTTTCTTTTTTTTTCTTTTGTTTTCGTTTTGCATTCTTGCATCACATCTTCATTGCATAGAGGTATTAATTCAAAAGTGGTTATCATTAGAAGACGATCATGAGAGATATGGGGAATTGTAATCTGATAGAGGAGACTACAAATACGAGGCAATGTTCGGGACAAGTCGCGGAAGAAATGAAAGGTAGTTCATCCAAGTGCCATATATCTGATGGTGTTAGTGTTGATGCAGACAAAAAATGAGAAGCATGAACTGAAAAGACAAATGGCTGAAATGATGACTATGATGACGGTTATGGCCAAAGAAAAATGGCACACTGAACTGAAAGAAGAATCGAACAAAAACCAGAACAAGTGTAAACGATTAGGTCCAAGCACCGTTACAATTTGTAAACCAATAGGAGGCGTAAATGGGTTAAATTCTAAGAAAGTAATGATGGGCCCGGAAGAAACCTGAGTGAAAGGAAATGAAGGGTCTTTTAACTCAATCCCGATGACATGTAACGCCCCTTACCCGGTTTAGGAGCTAGGAGTGTTACCAAACTAAACTAAGCAAGATTATTAAAAGTTCAAGACTTTATTATAACTTTTCTATAATTACATATTAAGGACCTAACCAATTTGGTTATCCAAATAACTAAGATAAGTCAAATTTTGGGACAATTTAAAAATTTAACTTAATAAATTTTGACTTGTAAACTTGATAACTCATATCACTTGGCATATTTAAGTTCACATAAGATCTTACTTAACTTAACATATTGATTTATTTCACCATTACAAGACCATTTATACTTACATAGTATTACTCTAGTCCACTAAACATATTAGGTACCTAATGGTATTAAGCAATCAAAATTATCAAACCAATTACAAATACATTACTACTTCCAATATCTTATAAGTCATTCGAATTCCATATTTATTCACATGCCATTCGACTACATACATTTAACCTGAATGAAAATATCAACCCTAAGCATACAAGTCATTCGAAATACTTAGCTTAAGTAGACATACCATCTCATTCGAAATCTATTCCTGCATACATTCTATTTAGTAATCAATTACAAGCACACGTAATCTAATCAACTTATCACATATATTTTACCATTACATAAGCCATTTTAACACATGTTTATGTCTAACAATTTCTAACAAATTTTCAAGTCAATTTCATGTTAATCAATTTAATCAAGATTCTTACCTATCTTTGCATCTCATGCTAACCATATTATCCATAAGTATAACATATAACCATTCCCTATGATTCAAATCAACCATATAGCCATAACATATGATTAAACTACCATTAGCTACTTTAATTACCAACTAAAACTTAACCAATTTATACAAAACATCCCAAAATGCCAAAATGCATACTAGTATATACATCTATTCCACCCCTAGGAGTTGAAAACATCATCAAAATACCATACTTTGTTCTTGCTTGTGACGAACTAGCTAGATCAACGTTGAGATAGCTCAAAATCCAAGATACCTGAAATTTTGGGAAGAAGACAAATTCGAGTGGTAAGTACATAGTGTACTTAGTGAGGTAACACCTAGACCTATCCATTTAATACCGACAAGCTTTTGATTCAGGACTTAGCCGAACATATGACTCTATCGATTTTCACCATCAAATGTTTCTTATTTATTTTACCTACTAACATACTTATCATAGTCCAATCCCACCAAAGCAACCAAGTCAATATAACTAATTTGAAACCAAGTTCAAACAAGCATGCTGCCTAATTCACATTATCATGCATGCTATAGCAACTTACTTAACTTATACATATCATACCCAATTTCAAAAGTCATGCTTTCATAGTAAAATCACATGTAAACATTTCATTCCAACCACTTATAATCATATCATGAGAAATCACATAAATTTTCATGGCAATTACATGTACTCATGCTTTCATATATATTTTCACATGCTAAACATTCTTAATTTGATAAGTCTTATTAAATCATTATTTCCTCGGTATTTCAGTTGGACTAGGTAATCGAGTCACTAATTGGTACACGAAGTACCCGTATGTAGAGTTAGTACACTAAGTACTCGTATGAAATTGGCACCAAAGTACCCATATGAAAATTGGCACACATAGTACTCGTATGAACATTTTGGCACACAAAGTACCCGTATGAAAGATACCTAAAGTATCAAAGAGCTCTAGACTCTAAGGCATGCCGTTCTACCTAAACCAACTAGTAACCAAGGCAATATTAGCTTTCATTTAACATTTGAATTCATGTAACAAACTTTTAATACATACGATAACTTCATGTAATCAAATCTTTTAAAGCATATCAATCATGCTTCATGTTGTATAGCAACATTCATATCATTCAAATCATGTAACTGAATTTTCTAAGGCATAACAATCATACTTCCTATCGTATAACAAACATCAGTATCATATGATCATCCAAATCCAGCATATCACTCAAGGTACATGTTATATGCATGCAATTACGCACCTTACATCCAGCAAGCAGTGTGCCGTAAACTTACCTCGGCATTTCCAAGCAATGCACATGAACTAGCCTAAGTCTAGCAATCTAGCAACCAATTCATGGAATCAAACAAGTTTCCAACCAATTTACTCTTATTCCCTTATTACCAAATATAAATTTATTCCAATTACATGATAATTATGAAATCAAAGGATGGTTAGGACCTAGGTCCTAACCCTAAGGGAAGTTACACTCACTATACTCCAAGCTCTAGGTACTAAGGAGTGTGGATGACAATACCTCTATTCCTCATCTTTGATGGCTCTACCAATCTTTCCTCCTCAAGATCTTCAATCTTTTGGTCCTCTAGTAAACAATACAAGCATAACCATCCATTAGAATGCATTCAAATCATTCAATTCAAGCTTTTATATGCACTACAAATGCAAGATTCAAATCTGTCCCATACTAGACAGTTTATCAACCCCTTTACTAAAAATTGCATATCTTTTAATCCGTTCGTCGGATTTTCGATTACTTTATACCGTTGGAAAGCTAATGAAATTATCTATTTAACCATAACAAGATTTCATTTTATTACTTAGCCATTTAATACAGTTTTTTTCTTTTTTCTAAAGACATCCCTACTTGCATTTTCGGACAGCTTAGACATATCAAATTGATTCATTTCCAGATTTTTCTACGTAACTCCAAATTGAGTTCCGTTTTTCCCAAGCCTTCTAGACACATGGAAGATTAATCCTACCAATTTTTAGATTAAAATACCAACCGTGCTACTCTTGGTGGACATTTAAAGTGACTGTTCTAGAATAGAATGTTCTGGACAGCTACTTCAACTCACTCTACCAATTTAATTAGTGACCATTTCACCTATGGATGTACCTAAACTTCATACCGTACTCTTATTTAGTGTCTTAACTAGTCCCGTGTTAAATATCATATCCGTTTACCATATTTATCCACACGAGACAGTCCCTAACTCCATTTTACACAAAACAGATTTTAACCACTGCTCCATTACACTTTGCTAAATCAATTCTGCCCCAAGCCTATATTTATGTATCTTCCAGCATTTTACACACATAATTAGTATCATTTAATCCATCTTATAGCAACCATTTACATGCATACATATCCCTCAATCCATGACACATATCATTGTCTCAATCCTAAACTAACATAGAAACCAACATGCACAATTTGTCCTATTAACATGGCAGCAACATCTCAACAATTCAAGATGATTACATGCATTCCTAATGAAATAAAATCAAGTAATTACCTTACTAACTAAAGGTGGATAAACATTTTGAAGGAATGAAGAGTGTAATGATTCCAGGCTTCGTCGCGTTTCAGAAGAATGAATAGTTTAGCTTTTTCAGACCTTGTCGAACATGTCAGAAGAATGAAGAATTAGAATGAAGCACTTGTTTGTTCAACACCTTTATAGAGAGAGAGATATAGATTAATATTTCAAGAGGACTGAAGAACTCCCAATGAGAAGAGTTCATCCTAGAATTCCTTATGAGAAAAGTTCGCCCAACAAAGAAGAATTCCTAATGAGAAGAGTTCGCCCAACAAAGACAAAGCTCCTAATGAGAAGAGTTCGTTTAGCAAAGAATGAAGGTGCATCCCCAGCAAAGAAAGAACTTCTAATAATGAAAGTTCGCCCAGCGAAGATAGAATTCTAGATGAGAAGAGTTCGTTTATTCGAAACTTTTATAGAGAGGTGGATCTTTCATATGAATGAAGAAGGAAAGTTGATCAGCATCACCAAGAGGAATGAACCAGATCATGAGAAGAACTAGTTCAGATTTCGCGGTCAGCTTTTGCAGGAAGAATGAGAAGTTTATAATAAGAATAACTTGTTCAAGCTTTCTAAAGAGGAAGTAGTGAAAGTTCGTAATAAGAGGACCTTTCAGCTCAGAGCAATAGTTGGAAAGTTCGGACAAAATCTATGTCTTTTCAGTATTTTCCCTATTCTCGTTCCACAACAATGAGCAAAGAGGGACAGCTGTAATACCCGTATTTTGTCCGAGTACCCCTTTATAATGTAATTTTCTATAAATAAAACCAAAATATAAATAAATAATAAAGCCCTATGTTAAATAAATAAAAATAGTCCAAAGGTCCTAGAAATCCACTTATAATGTCCATTTACAATCAAATGTCTCTTTTGTATACATAAAACCCATTCTAAAATACAAGGCCCAATTCTAAAAGTCATTCTCGCCCAAAGTCTGATCACAAAGCCCAAAGAAACACAAATGTTTTTCTTTGGCCCGCCAAAACAAGACACGTGTCGCCCAAAGAGTGGGTAATAGCCCATTCACTTGGATTAGTCCCCTAATGACGTCAGCGCCTGCATCACTATAAATAGGAGAGAGAGAAAGCTTTGTTAGATGATTAATAACCCCTAATAATTACAACCATTAAAATAATAATAATATTAATGAGAGTAATAATGGGAGAGAGAGGTTACATTTCTTGGTAACCGAACGAATGAAGTACGAACCATCGTCGGATGTACGAACGGTCGCTGGAAGTTTGGCGACTGCTGTTTTCGGGAAGTTCGCCAGTCGTCGGAAGCTCATCAGTCAGCTAGAAGTTGCCACGGAAACCGAAGCCTCGTTGGGACTCGAACGGAAAATGGAAATTGGAAAGGTATTTTCCTTTCCTCATCTACAATTCCTGCAAATAGTTTGGATTCGTATTTAGAAACCAAAATAAAACTGAAAATGGAAAATTGGATCGAAAACTGTGGTGGCCGAAAATTTATCGCATTGGTCGGAGAGAGTTCTAGGCACGGAGGAGTCGAAAATGAGAAATTTAGGGCTCAAGTAGAATAGGATTTGGGAAAGAAGGGGGAACTCTATCGATTTTGGGTTTAGATCTAGGGTTTAAAGGGTAAAATCAAATTTTTTTGGTGTTTTAGGGTTTCGGTCACGACGACGGACAACAATATATGACATCTGGGAATCGTCTCGTAGTGGCTGCAGTTCGCACCATAGTGGATGAATATCCTGGATGGCGGCCGGCCGACACAGGAGCTTGACCAGAGAACCGTGATCATGGATCAAAAGGAGAAAAAGTGAAGAACTAGTGAAGAACATTGGCGAAAGTGAGGCTTTGACCCGTTTTATTCGAGTGAACTGGGTGAGAGAGAGAAGGGAAGAGAGAGAGTGTGAAGGTGGTAAATGGCCGAGTGAACTCGGTATAGGAGATTTTATAGGTGAGTTGAAAAGACGGCGTTTTGGGGGTAAGATTCGCGCGCCATGAACCGGGTCGGACAAGGGATCCGCGTCTTTTGCCTTTTAGGTTAATTCGGGTTTTAGTCCCTAGATTTTTGGGTAGCAATTCAATTTAGTCACCCGAGCTTTGTAATTTGGGCACTCTAGTTTGGATTTAATGCAATTTGAGCCTAGAATTAGTTTAATTGTCTTTGTTTAATTGTTTTAATTTTTTTAATCTATATTGTATGCATGCTTTTTAAATATACATGTAGTATACTTGTTTAGAAAAATTTAATTCACCTAGTATATTAAATTAGAGCCTTTTACAATTAAGTTCTTTAATTAAATTTAATTGATTCGATAGGAGAGGACATTATAGTAAATAAATGAATATTGAATGAAAGTTTAAATATCCTAAGTTGATTAGTATCACATTGCAATGTGATGTTAATTAAGGGGGTATTTAAGTAAGAGATTCAATACTTCATTTGAATATAGAAAATGAAAATCACATGTAGTTAGTTTAATAAAATTGGAATTAGGATTAAATAATTAGTGACATTAATAATAGGAATTTTATTAATTTAGAGAAAATATAAGTAGTGCCCAAATTTTTTGGGTGTTATCACATAAGCCCTAAACTTGATGATATTCATAGATTTTTAATTAATTAAATCAATGGAGCCCTAATTAGGTTTTTACTTAAAAATGACAAGACAATAATTGGACATGCATTAAACCTTTTGTGTTGAGATACATTTTGAATATAAATTGAAGTGTCCTAATGTATTTGGACGTTTCAAAACTGTAGAACTTATGTTTTGATATAATAATTGAAAAATGTTTTGGACTAATTTGAAAAGAATTTAAAACTTGGTTTTAAGTCCAAACAACTTGAATTTATGTTTGAGGTATTTTAAGAGGTTTTTGGCAAAGATTTTTCATGTTTTAAACAGCCAAACTTGTGTTTTCAAGTCACCAGTATCGATACGGTTGTACCCGTACCGATACCTTTTTGGCTCAGTTTGGCCACTGTCAAACCCGTATCGATACGAGGGTTTAGAGTATCGATACGGACCGAGGTCGTTTCGATACGCCACGTCAGCGTACCGATCCCTGTTCAACTACCCCAACGGCTATTTCCCAACGGCTATTCAAATATGCAGCCGTACCGATACGCCCTCAAGCGTATCGATACGCCTCAGCTGGCAAGAGCTCAACGGCTAGTTCCTATGAAGGCCGTATCGATACCGTTCTACGTGTATCGATACCCCTGTGCTGGCAAAAGCCCAACGACTATTTCTTCATGAAGGCCGTATCGATACCGTTCCACGGGTATCGATACTGGTAGCTGCAGAACAGCATTTATGAAGGGAAATAAAGTCCTCAACGGCTCCAATTCATCCCCAACGGTCCTAAACGGCTATAAACTCAATTGGGAGTATAAAAGGGACCTCCAAGCATCAAGAGAAGACTAATGCTCATATTGTCAAACACCAATTGATCAAGAAAATGTCTTAGCTCTTAAATTGTCAATTCTTGTATAGACAAACACTAGTGAGCCAAAATTGTTAAATTTGCTCAAGTGTTTTAGGTTTTGGGTGAGTGCTTAAGTGTGCAAACAAACACCTATTAGAGGGTTTAAGTTTGCTTTCATTTGTCTCTTGTAAAAGAGGGTTTTGATCAAGGCTTGGGTAGAAGCTTGATCGGTTGTAAGGGTTTCCTCCTAATCCTAGAAAAGGGGACGAATCAATTAGTGAATTGGTTGAGAAATCCTTAGTGGGAAGCTAAGGTAGTGGATGTAGGTGCTTGTTAGAAGGCCGAACCACTATAAATCATTGTGTCTTTAATCTTTCTAGCTTCCACAACCCTTCCACCCAAACATCCACCTCTCCACCACTTGGTGAGCATAATTGGTTGATCGAATCGAGCCCCACACAACCCAACAATTGGTATCAGAGCTTGGTTCAATCGAAAAGGATTCACATCCTATTGAGAAGATCCGGCAAGCTCGATCACTTTTTCATCAACCGGCTCAAATGGCGCAATCCATAGACAAACCGCCTTTCTTTGACGGAGACCACTACGCCCATTGGAAGACAAAGATGAAATTCTTCATCAAATCAAAAGATTACAAGTTATGGGATGTAGTTGAAGATGGTTCGTTCGTGCCTAAAAGAAGTAAAGCGGAGTGGAGTGCCGACGATCGCAAGAAGATGGAGCTTAATTGCAAAGCCTTGCACATCTTGTTTTGTGCATTTGGTCCATCCATCTATGAGAAGATGTCTTCTTGTGAGAGTGCCAAGGAGGTATGGGACAAGCTTGAAGTCACATACGAGGGGACAAACGAAGTCAAGGAGACCAAGATTGGGCTCCTAACCTTGGAGTATGAGAACTTCAAAATGGATCCGGAAGAGAACATCGAGAAGATGTTTGATCGGTTCTCCACCATCACAAATGGTCTTAAAGGTTATGGAGAAGCCATCCCGGAGGAGAAGCTTGTTCGAAAGCTCATCTACTCACTTCCCGAGTCTTGGGACTCAAAGAGGACCGCCATCATCGAAGCCAAAAATTTGAAGACCTTGAAGCTTGATGAACTCATGGGGTCACTTCTTACTCATCAAATCATGAAGAAGAACAAGGAGGATGAGAAGAAGAGGGAAGAAATAAGAGCTATGGGAGAGAAGAAAATCAAAGGGCTTGGCATCAACGCTAGTGCCATGGCTCTCAAGTCCTCCACTTGCCATCATGTCTACTCAAGTGAAGAGGAGGAAGATGAAGAGATAGTTCATCTCTTCAAGAAGTGTGCCCCTTTCATGAAGAAAGCCTTGAGAGAGCTTGAACGAGAACCTAAAAGAAAGGAGAGGGCTAGCACTTCAAGCCATAAGAAGAAGGCACATGTGGCTACTTGGAGTGATGAGGACTCCACCGACGATGAACAAGCCAACCTTTGCCTTATGGCCATCGAAGAAGATTCAAGGGTAACTTCTAATTCATCTACTTCATGTTCTTACACTTTTGATGAATTACAAGATGCCTATGATGAATTGGTTTTAGATTTTAAAAGCCACATTTTGAAAAACAATAAATTGATTTCAAAGTTAAAAATTCAAAATGATTTGCTTTCTAAAACCAAACTTGAACTTGAAGCAAAACTTGAAGAGTTTGAATTAAAATGTCTTGATTTACAAAAATTGCTTCAAAATGTTCAAGTAGAAAAGGATTTGATTTCCAAAGAGCTTGAAAAGAAGAACAATTTTGGAAAATCAAATTTTTATGTTAGACAATCTAGTGCCCCTAGACTTATTAAAGGAAAATGTTTTAGAAGTGTTTGGGTCCCAAAAGGACTAACCACTTCAATTAAAAAGGATGACATTGAAAAATGGATTCCTAAGGGGTCAAAAATTTGTGCAACTAACGTTTATGGATCCAAAGCAATTTGGATACCAAAAGTTACTTGATTGTCTATTGTAGGTGTGATGGAGATGTTCAACAAGTCAAACTTTGAGGGGGAGCTCCATACACACAAGGAAGAACACTTGGAGAAGGAAGGCTTCACATCCTCCCTTAAATTCAAGTGTTGGTAAAATTCTAGTTGTTTTTGCTTTTATTTGTTTAATTCAATTTAAATTCAACTAGATGATCATTTATGTTGGACTAACATTTCAATGATGCTTTGAGTAAGGGGGAGCCAATTTTTAAAACCAAAATTTTAAGTGTGTCAAAATATTTTTGCCTCCTATGTTATCTTGAACTTAAATGTCATTTTAAATTCTTTTTGATATAACAAAAAGGGGGAGAAATTGGTTTGAAAAATTGAATGAAAAATTGAAAATTGAATTTTCAAATGAATAAGGGGGAGCTTTATTTGATCTCATATACTTAATCTCTTATTCACATTTTTAAAGTTAAAGGGGGAGAAACCCAAACAATTTTTCAAGTGAGTTTTATTATATCAAAAAGGGGGAGATTGTAGAACTTATGTTTTGATATAATAATTGAAAAATGTTTTGGACTAATTTGAAAAGAATTTAAAACTTGGTTTTAAGTCCAAACAACTTGAATTTATGTTTGAGGTATTTTAAGAGGTTTTTGGCAAAGATTTTTCATGTTTTAAACAGCCAAACTTGTGTTTTCAAGTCACCAGTATCGATACGGTTGTACCCGTACCGATACCTTTTTGGCTCAGTTTGGCCACTGTCAAACCCGTATCGATACGAGGGTTTAGAGTATCGATACGGACCGGGGTCGTTTCGATATGCCACGTCAGCGTACCGATCCCTGTTCAACTACCCCAACGGCTATTTCCCAACGGCTATTCAAATATGCAGCCGTACCGATACGCCCTCAAGCGTATCGATACGCCTCAGCTGGCAAGAGCTCAACGGCTAGTTCCTATGAAGGCCGTATCGATACCGTTCTACGTGTATCGATACCCCTGTGCTGGCAAAAGCCCAACGACTATTTCTTCATGAAGGCCGTATCGATACCGTTCCACGGGTATCGATACTGGTAGCTGCAGAACAGCATTTATGAAGGGAAATAAAGTCCTCAACGGCTCCAATTCATCCCCAACGGTCCTAAACGGCTATAAACTCAATTGGGAGTATAAAAGGGACCTCCAAGCATCAAGAGAAGACTAATGCTCATATTGTCAAACACCAATTGATCAAGAAAATGTCTTAGCTCTTAAATTGTCAATTCTTGTATAGACAAACACTAGTGAGCCAAAATTGTTAAATTTGCTCAAGTGTTTTAGGTTTTGGGTGAGTGCTTAAGTGTGCAAACAAACACCTATTAGAGGGTTTAAGTTTGCTTTCATTTGTCTCTTGTAAAAGAGGGTTTTGATCAAGGCTTGGGTAGAAGCTTGATCGGTTGTAAGGGTTTCCTCCTAATCCTAGAAAAGGGGACGAATCAATTAGTGAATTGGTTGAGAAATCCTTAGTGGGAAGCTAAGGTAGTGGATGTAGGTGCTTGTTAGAAGGCCGAACCACTATAAATCATTGTGTCTTTAATCTTTCTAGCTTCCACAACCCTTCCACCCAAACATCCACCTCTCCACCACTTGGTGAGCATAATTGGTTGATCGAATCGAGCCCCACACAACCCAACAAAAACTTATATTCGTTTAAAATGTATTTTCTTACAAAAGGATACCTCCATTCGAAATGAAATTCAATTAACAATTAAAGATTTAATTAAATTCAGATTAATGTTTGAAATGCCAAAATGCCACGTGGAATTAATAAGGTACCGATATCAGGCGTTTGTAGGGGTGCTAATCCTTCCCTACACGTAACCGAATCCCGAACCCAAATTTTAAAGAAAATAATCCCTGGTCCATTTTTATGGTGTCTGGTCTACTAAAGTGATTGGTGGCAACTCCAAATTGATTTTAGAGAATAAATAAAGGAAACCTGATTTAATATGAAAAAACCCTAATTTCAAGACCAAATTAAAAATGGTAAAACCCCAATTTCAAAACCCTAATCGTCAAGCTATTTTTACACACTGTTTTAAAAATGGCCGCGACACTTATATATAGCAAAACTTTAGAAGATCATGTTCAACATTTAAGGTCAGTTCTGGAAGTTTTGAGAAAAGAAAAGTTTTATGCTAACGTGAAGAAATACACATTTTGCACTGATAAGCTTGTCTTTCTAGGTTTTGTTGTCAGCTTCGAGGGCCTAAATGTCGATCAAGAAAAGATCAAAGTGATTCAAGAATGACCTCGACCTACGAGTATTACACAAGTAAGAAGCTTTCGTGGTCTTGCTAGCTTCTACCGTAGGTTTGTTCCTAATTTTAGCACCATTTCTGCCTCACTAACGAGGATAGTGAAAAAGAATTCAAACTTTTCTTGTGGCGTGGAACAAGAAAATTCCTTTAATTTGATCAAAGAGTGTTTAACTAAAGCCCCATTGCTTACACTATCTGATTTTAACAAAACATTCGAGATTGAGTGTGATGCTTCAGGTTTAGGGATTAGAGCTCTTCTAACTCAAGAGGGACGTCTAGTAGCATATTTCAGCGAGAAATTAAATAGAGCTACTCTCAACTATCCAACATATGACAAGGAGATGTACGCTCTAATACGAGCTTTAGAGACTTGGCAGCATTACTTTTTTCCAAAAGAGTTTGTTATACATATCGATTATGAAGCCTTGAAGCATATCAAGAGCCAACACAAATTAAACAAAAGACATGCCAAGTGGGTGGAATTCCTTAAGTCACTTGCATACATAATCAAGTATAAGAAGGGTAAGGAGAATATTGTTGCTGATGCCTTATCATGAAAGTACGTACTCCTTAATACGTTAGGCTCTAAACTACATGGTTTTGCATTCATTAAAGAGCTTTATGAAGCTGACCCTAATTTTGGAGAAATATATAAATCTTGTGAATAGGCTACATTTGAAAGGTTCTATAGCCATGATGGATATCTTTTTAAAGAAGGACGACTTTGTATTCCTCAAGGATCGGTTCATGAGGTGCTCGTCAAGAAAGCCCATAGAGGTGGATTAATGGGACATTTCGGAGCAAGCAAAACATTGAGTGCTCTTCAAGAACACTTATATTGGCCAAAAATGAGGAGGGATGTGGGGAGGATATTCGAAAGGTGCATCATATGCAAGAAGGAGAAGTCAAAACAAATGCCCCAATGACTATACACTCCGTTACGTATACCGAGTGAACATTGGGTTGATATTTCAATGGAATTTGTATTAGGACTACCTCGCACAATGAATGAAAAAGATTTATCTTTGTTTTGGTCGATAGATTTTCCAAAATGGCACACATTGTTGCTTGTAACAAAACTGACGATGCTTCTCATGTTGCAAATCTATTTTTCAGGGAAATCGTTCAATTGCATGGAATTCCAAGGACAATCGTGTCAGACAAGGATGCTAAATTCTTGAGTCACTTTTGGAGAACCCTTTGGGGAAATATTGGAACAAAACTTTATTCTCCACTACATGCCATCCACAAATGGATGGACAAACAGAAGTCGTCAATAGGGTTTTTATCAACTCTATTAAGGGCAATCATTCAAAAGAATCTAAAGTCATGGGAGGAGTGCTTACCACATGTTGAATTCGCCTACAATAGGTCTGTGCACTCTGCTACAAAGCATTCCCCATTTGAGGTGGTATATGGGTTCAATCCTTTAACTCCGATGGATTTCTTACCGCTACCTCTTAATCAAGTTTTCAACAAGGATGGAAAAAAACAAGGCCGATTATGTATAGAAGCTTCACCAACAAGTTTGAGAGAACATTGAGAAAAGGACAAGGAAATATAAGCAATGTTGACGCTCCAAAAGTATTGATTTATATAACAATTTCACATGATTTTACTTGTCTTTTAAATACATTTAGTTACATTATGCCTTAGGAACCATGCATTTGCATTAAGAGTTAGGATTTTGTGTTATGCCAGTTTGAAAGGTTGTTTTTGGCACCTTTTTGCAGGTTGACATAGCTGAGAGAACATCAGCTGGATGAATAGAAGTAAGAGATGACACCAAGGAGGATGCCGAGTTGACGTTAGCGCGGAAGGACCTTTAATGCCAAGCACCGGTCGGCAGAATAGAACATTTGATGCCAAGCCAATAATATGTTAACTCCGAAAAAATATGACCATATTAGGCTGTAAGAAAATAGGGATCAAATCAATCTCTGAGAAAATAGGGGACGAGCAGTGCAAAGCATGATTAGTAGTACCATGCCAAGTTGTGATGCCGGAGGAACATTGGCATGATGACATCAACCCTAACCTGATCAGCCTTAGGATTCAAACGCCAGATAAGATGATCACCAACCTTATACCTGCACGTTCAAATTCAAATTGAAGATATTCCTAGGCTATCCATGGAGTATTATTTAATCCCGATCAAAGCAAAACAAAAAGGAGAGAGACCGTGGAGAATCGAGGAGAGTGATCGGAGATAAGTAGCAACAATCAAGAGCCTGGCCGTGAAGAGCTGCATCGACAGGCCCTCTTCTAGCCCATCCTCTTTGTTGTTATTTCTTCTTTTCTTAGTTTTAATGACGATGGATGTTGAAAACGATTATGTTTTTTTGGTTGATACCCTCACCATGAACTGATTTAATAGTTGGTGAGGGGTGTTTGCGTTTTAATGTTGTTTTTAATGTTTAGTTTTTAATAAATCAATAATGCCTCGACACTATTTTTCCTATCTAGCATGTTCTTCATTTTTAAGTGCGTTGCCACGCGAAAGCTGGCACTATCTTTTTAAATATTATGCCAAGCAACGACTAGCATAGTTGGCTTATTGCAACTCAATATCATAACTGACTTGGGTGGCAACGATCGATTGCTAGATACAAAGGAGAGATGCTTCGAAAGAAGATGTTCAAGTAGATGAACTTACTTCGGGAGTGAAATCTACCCCTTTGGAGTAAAGATTGGAACTTAATCTGATTGATTTACGTAAAAACATGCACTATAGACATATAGGGGTTTTTTCGTAGTTGATTTAGGGTAATGCCCTCGACAAAGGCATTGCTACCTTTGAATCTTCTCGGCAAACAATGCCTAGACTAGATTTATTAAAGGTTGGCATGACACAAATAGCGTGAAAACCAGGAACTCCTTGCCAACGCTCGTCATTTGCTAAGACACTTTCCTTACCTTCAACTTTATTTTATTTCATATTTTTCCTTGTCAGACATTTCAAAATCACTTCCAATCAAAACGATATTTTCACAAAGCAAGTACTTGGCTAAGAAATTAAACCCCTTGAACGCAATCCCTGTGGGATCGATACTCAGCTTAACCGTTGTATCACTTGCAGACCGTGTATACTTGCACGCAATAGATTTCTTGGCACTGCTTTCAAACACTTTTCCAATATCTTTTACGCCCTATTGCCAGCAAATAAACATTCACATCGAGAGTCTACAAGTTTTTGTCCCTGTTGCCATGGATTGCAACGGATTTAATTGTTTTTAGGGTTTTTACTTGTTTTGTTTTTATTTTTATTTTATTTTTGCTTTTATCAGTGTATGCCTAGAAAACGTACTGAAAGGGATGTTAGACCATTAGATCTTGAGATTGAACGCACGTTACGCAGTTTGAGAAAGAAGATTCGAGAGATGAATCATGGAAATCAAGGGAACAAAGGAATAAATGGTGTTCAAAACAACCGGGAGAATCAACCAAACAATGGAGGGATACCATTACACAATGACAATGCTGTCAACAATGTCGAAGAAGAGAGACCCATTCGAGAATAATCAGCACATGACATCACAGGCTTAATGCCAGGAGTTATTGGAAATGAGGTAAATACATCAAATTTTGAGCTTAAACCCGTAATGATCTTAACTCTTTTGAATGTAGGACAATTTGATGGAGCACTGACTAGAGATCCAAGGCAGCATTTAAAGCAATTGATAGTTATTTTCCAATTATTTCAGCAACCAGGAGTGTCTGAGGATACTGTGAAGCTGAAACTTTTTACTTTCTCTTTGAGGGACAGAGCAAAGATGTGGCTCAATTCTTTGCCACCTGGCTCAGTCACTTCCTGGGCAGATCTATGCCAGAAGTTCTTAACACGATTTCAGCCGCCGACGCTCACTGCCAAGCTGCATGGTGAGATAATTAACTTTAGTCAAACTGAGGAAGAAACCCTATATGATGTTTGGGAAAGATTTAAAGATTTGTTGAGACGATGTCCTATGCACGAGTTCCCAAATTAGACCCAGATACAAACATTCTACAATAGATTGAACACACAGACAAGAACTATTGTTGATGCCTCGGCAGTAGGATCATTGCTCGACAAAAATTATACAGAAGTTGTTGGCATCCTTGAAAGGATAGCCATAAATGATTTTGAATATCCTGTTGCTAGACTTGGGACTGGAACCAAAGCCAGTGGAAAGTTACAGTTGGATGAGCTAACGTCCATCCATGCCAATATTTCCAACCTCACCAGCATGGTGAAAACTTTGCAAAAGAGCAACGTGTCCCAAGCAGTTAAAGCATTAGAGCCATTTTGCACTATCTGTGGAGAGAACCACCATGCGGGTGAGTGCCTTGCCAATCCTGTGTCGGTAAATTTCATTGGCAATTTTGGACGTTATTATAATTATAAATCTAACTCTTATAATGCAGGTTGGAGGCAACACCCTAACTTAGCTTAAGGAAACCGAGGAGGAAACTAGTACAATGTACAACGCCAGAATGCCCAGAGGCAAAATCAGAATGCCATGCCAGCATTCTGCCAAAACACTATGCCGCAAGGAGTTCAAAATAATTTCCAGCAGGGGCAAAGGCTCAATCAATGAGGTAATCTTGCAGAATACACAGAGTAGGACGATGTCACAGTTCATAGTTTGGCATCGTCAATATGTAACTTATAGATCTAGATGGGACAGCTTGCGAATGCACTCAACAATCGTCCACAAGGAGCTTTTCCAAGTGACACTGAAGATGCTCGGCACAAAAGCAATGAACAATGTAAGGCCATAACCCTTCGAATTGGTAAACATTGTGAGGCAGAAACGGCTGCCAAGTTGGCAAACCAATGCTAGCAATGGAGCCCATAGAATTAGAGAGGGAGAAAGCCAAAGCAGATGATGCCAGTGATGATGCCCATAATAATGCCAATTCTCATACCAGTTCCAGTGTTCAGTAGGATACCAGTTCCAGTGCCAACAATGAAGTTCACAAGGATGACAAGTAGACGTAGGTAAGAAAGCAAACTAATGCCAAAGTTGATGCAAGCACTGCCTCGACAAAGCTAACAGTGCCAGCATATGTGTATCTATTACCATTTCCGGTTAGACTCCAAAACACAAGCAAGACCAGCAATTTAAGAACTTCTTGGAAGTGCTTAAACAATTGCAAATTAATATTCCATTGGTAGAAACCCTTGAACAAATGCCCAACTATGTAAAATTCATGAAAGACATTTAGTCAAAAAAGAGGAAGTTGGGAGAATTTGAAACTGTTGCTCTCACGCAAGAATGCAGTGCCATGATCTTGAATCGATTGCCACCAAAGCTCAAAGATCCAGGGAGTTTTACTATTCCTTTTACAATCAGCAATAAATTCATGGGTAAGGCATTGTGTGATTTAGGAGCCAACATCAACTTAATGTCATTATCTATTTTCAAGAATCTTGGCATAGAAGCGAGACCTACCACGGTGACACTCCAGTTGGCAGACCGATCCTATGCACATCCAAAGGGTAAGATCGAGGATGTGCTTGTAAAGGTAGACAAATTTATATTTCCAGCTGATTTTATCATCTTAGATTATGAAGATGATACTAATGTGCCAATAATTTTTGGTAGGCCATTCCTTGCCACGGGTAGGGCGCTTATTGATGTTCATAAAGGGGAACTAACCATGCGAATGAATGACCAACATGTTACTATTAACGTGTTCCAAGCCTTGAAATGTGCAGATGAATCCGATGAATTCAAGCTGAGGAGATGATGGAGGCCGTTTATAATTTGGACATGGCACAGCTGTGCCGGGATGCAGAATTTGATGCAAGCATGCTTGATGGTATAGCCAAACTGTTTGAAGAACATGAGGAACCATCCCTGGAGACTGAAGATGTGAGTTACTTTGAGCCACTCCAATTGGCTAGCAGAGAAATAAAGAAACCAAAACCATCAATCGAGGAACCACCAGAGTTGGAACTTAAGCCACTGCTAGAACACTTGATGTATGCCTATCTAGGTGAGCACTCAACTCTGCCGGTGATTATTGCCACTGATCTCACTAATGATCAGAAGGCAATATTGCTGGCGATATTAAAAACTTATAAGCAAGCGTTGGGATGGACCATGGCAGATATCCGAGGGATAAGCCAAACCATTTGCATGCACAAGATTATTTTGGAGGAATATCATGGCAATACTATTGGAGGCCAAAAGGAGGCTGAACCCGAGCATGAAAGAGGTTGTAAAAAAGGAGATTATTAAATGGCTTGATGCCGGAATAATCTATCCCATATCTGATAGCTCTTGGGTTAGCCTGGTATAGTGCATTCCAAAGAAGGGTGGCATGACTGTTATTCAGAATAGGAAGGATGAGTTGATTCCCTCTAGAACAATTACAGGATGGAGAGTGTGCATGGATTATAGGAGGCTAAATAAGGTCACAAGGAAGGATCACTTTCCTTTTCCTTTCATCGATCAGATGTTAGAAAAACTGACAGGTAAAGCTTTCTATTGCTTTTTAGATGGTTATGCAAGTTATAATCAGATTTCAATAGCCCCCGATGACCAACAGAAGACCGCATTCACCTGTCGATATGGAACATTTCCTTCAGAAGAATGCCATTAGGTTTGTGCAATGCACCGACAACGTTTCAATGTTGTATGATGTCCATTTTCTCTGATCTGATTGAGCACAACATGGAAGTATTTATGGATGACTTCTCAGTGTTTGGTAGCAAATTTGAGGAATGTATCCTAAGTTTGGAGAATGTTCTTCAGAGATGCATTGAGACCAATCTAGTCTTGAACTGGGAAAAATGTCACTTCATGGTGAAGGAGGGCATTGTTCTCGGGCATAGAGTGAACAAGAATGGACTAGAATTTGATCCAGCAAAGTGGAAGTAATCAAGCAATTACCACCCCCCACGAGTGTTAAAGGTGTAATAAGTTTTTTAGGTAGTGCCGGATTTTATCGACGATTTATTAAGGACTTTTCTAAAATTTCTAAACATTTATGCTTGTTATTAGAATAGAATGCTGCTTTTGCATTTGATGATTCTTGTTTGAAAGCGTTTTAGGTCCTTAAGGAGAAGCTGGTTAATGCCCCTATAGTCGTGGCAACAGATTGGAATGAGCCTTTCGAGCTAATGTGTGATGCCAATGACTATGCCTTAGGAACAATACTTGGACAACGAAAGCGACGTGGCAGAGTTTTTCACGTCATATATTATGCCACCAGAACACTTAATGAAGCACAAATTAATTACACAACAACTGAGAAAGACTAATGCCATCAGAGATGAGTTCCTAGATGAGTATTTACTCTTGGCCAACGCTACGCCATGGTATACCGACATAGTCAATTATCTGGTAAGTAAGATCATGCCGCCAGATTTGGGGTACAATGCCAAGAAACGGTTTTTGCGCTATGTCCGGGGGTATTATTTTTGATGAGCCATTTCTATTGAAGCAATGTGCCGATCAAGTGATCCGTCGTTGTGTTCTAGAAGATGAGCAGCATGCTATTTTGCAAGCATGCCATGCCGCACCATATGGAGGACACTTTGCTGGACTAAAAACTGATGCCATGGTGTTGCAGTCAGGCTTTTATTGGCCCACGCTGTATAAGGATGCTCATGACTTCACCAAGGCATGTGATCCATGCCAACGGACTGGGAATATCTCTGGCAGACATCAACTTCCGCTCCAGAACACCATGCCGGTGGACTTTTTCGATGTTTGTGGGATAGACTTTATGAGACCATTTCCCCATATTTTGGCAATATATATCTTAGTGGCAATTAACTATGTTTCCAAATGGGTAGAGGCTATAGCCTTGCCAACTAATGATGCCAAGGCCGTTGCCAAATTTTTGCACAAGTATATCTTTGCACGTTTTGGTGCTCCTCAAGTGATCATTCATGATGAAGGCACCCATTTTAAATGAAATCTAATCTCTAAAGCTTTGCACAGGTATGGGATACAACAAAGGATAGCCACGACTTATCATCCACAGACAAATGGGCAAGCCGAGATTTCTAACAAACAAATAAAAAATATTCTAGAAAAGACTGTGAATCCTTTGAGGAAGGATTGGTCTTTGAGGTTAGATCAGGCTTTGTAGGCTTATAGGAACGCCTTCAAAACTCTATGGGCACTTCACCTTTTAAGCTTGTATATGGTAAGCCATGCCACTTGCTAGTAGAGCTCGAGCACAAAGCCTATTGGACAATTAAGACATTGGGTATGGCATGGGCGGCAGCTGGAGAAAGGAGGATGCTGGAGCTTAATGAGTTGGAAGAATTTTGAGCCCAAGCCTACGAGAATGCCAAGTTGTACAAGGAGAGGACCAAGACCTGGCATGATAAGAGGATCATGCCAAGACACTTTGTGGTAGACCAGCTAGTTCTTCTGTTTAACTCAAGACTTAAAATGTTTCCAGGCAAGCTTAAGTCGAGATGGTCGAGCCCGTTTGAGGTTGTGAAGCCTTATGTCTATTGCGTGTAATAAGTGTTACAAAATTGTGCAAGTATACACGTCGCAAGTAATAAAGTGATATAAGTATCGAGTATCGTCTCCATAGGGATTGGTTTGAGCCACTTTGCTTAAGTTAGTGCACTGTAGAATCTAAAAACACAAATAGGTGATATGAAGAGTTCTAACTAACAAGTAAACTAAAGAACAATAAAAGTAAACGATAGAGGAAATCAAATAAGAGAGAATAGGTTGGGTTATTGTGAGTTTGAGGAGTGATAGTATATTACACCATTTTGGTAATTAAGTGCAAAAACAACTCAATTGCTTGGGAAGAAGCAACTGTCGTAATGCTTTGAGTCAAGGCAGTGCTAGGGCAATGAAGAAAATAAGCCTATACCGCGGCAATGCGTATGGCCAATGCCCGGGCAATGAAGTCGACAATGTGGAATTGCGATTACTGCCTTGGCAATGAACAAAAAGCTTCAAGGTTCGGCGAAGCGTTCTTCAATGGTTCCTCCTTAATCCTAAGTCAAAACTCTAGTTGATTGTGCAAGCCTTGATAATACCTCCTAGCGTGAAGCAAGGGTGGACAACCGATATTGTGCTCCTTTTAGCCGTTGAAATCCGCAACTTATCCCTAAGCCGGATTAGTTTTCATCGATTTGGACAAAAACCATGCTCATTCGTTTCTTGAATCTAACTCTCCTGATATTTGATAAATAGATACTTAACGAGATCCTCTCCCAATTCACTCGCAAACAAGATTAAAAACCAAGAATGAAAATAACCTGAGCCAATCAAAGTCTTTCTTGAGGAGGAAGTTAAGTTGGAATTAAACTGAATAAAAGAAATATTAAATCTCTTTTAATTTTATTCCAACTAAAACCCCTCCTATTTTCTTGGAATTTAATCTTCTTTTGAACTCTTCATGGACTTCCAACTCTTTTTATCCATATCACCTATCCAGATTAAGTCAGATTTGTCCGCTCACCAATTCGGCTACCACTTTGCCTTGTCATCTCTTGTCGACGGTTGCCGCGACAATTGGTTCGGCATGTACTTCTTGGGTTGCCACGACAACTTTTTTGGCAGGTCATTCCTAGGTTGCGTCGAGAACTTCCATCTTTTCCCAGGCATTGATCCTGCACACACAAAACAGCCTCCAACGGTATCTTTTCCACCAAAACTAATAAAAAATGAACCCAAGAATAATGGTGAAGGAAATTATGAAAATATGCATGAATGCCTAATAATGCAACTAAAATGAGCTTAAGTCGAACAATAATATAAGTAAAAATGGCAATAAAAATAGTACTTTCGAACACTTAACACACTTCCAAACTCGAACTATTGCTTGCCCTCAAGCAATGCAAACTAACAATTACCTGCCGAGATTTTAATCATTAGAGAATTTGCTTCGCACTTGACTTCATTCCTCATAACTGTAACACAAAGTATGATTGACATTCAATTGTTCGGATGATATAGAAGTTACCCAGAATCAAGCTATAATGCTCGTGAGTGTGAGCGGAGTTGTGTACAAGATGATTTTACGGATTCTATATGAACATTAAGTATTCAAATTAAGTCATTGGGTTTTTATTTCATTTAACTAGAGCCAATTTCGGGCACCTCTAGTCTATTAATTAATTTTCCAATTTTTATGATTAATCGACTAGAGCCAATTTTGGGCACCTCTAGCGATTCCTTTAAGCACAATACTAGAGCCGGTTTCGGGCACCTCTAGCAATAAATTTCTTAAACATAATACTAGAGCCGATTTCGGGCACATCTAGCAAAAACTTTTACCCAAATTTTAAGTGATTAACCTAAGTTCACTAGAATTCCTTCAATCAATTAAGCCACAAAAGTGTACAATTAAGTCTAGCATCATAGTAGGATTCTAAGTGTTTTCCATGGTTATCCTATAATTGAAAGTTTTATCAATTAAGTGCAATGGCAATGTCATCATTGAATATTCATCAAGTCTAGACAAATTGAATCCAACTAAAAGCAAGGCAAGTAATCTATGCATCCTATATGCAATTCCTAAGGATGAATGTAACTAAACATGAAACTAATTAAAGACAAATACCCCCCAAACTCGAGAAAAGCATTGTCTTCAATGCATAAAAAGAAAAAATGAGATGTAAATAAGTTAGTCGGAAAAGTCGTCACCTTGAATGATGAGTTTCCTTCGATCCGTACGCTTGATTCGTTTGCTGGTGTGTGGTGGTTGAATGCGTGTAGCTGGTGGTGCATGCATAGCATTTGTTGGGCCTTCATTTGCTCCGAGGGTTTGAGCATTACTTCGATTTGATCCAGGTTTGCCGAGGCATGTTCACTTGCCTTGGCATCCGTAGTTGCCGAAGCAATTTGTGTTGCCTCAAATTGCTCCAATTAGGTAGATAATGTGTGGAGCCTCTCTTCTATTCGATCCATGCTCACCTAGGTAGGTTCATTAGCCTTGACATTAGGTCCTGCTGAGGCATTCGGAATTGTCGAGGCAAATTTTGCCCGAGCAATTTTCGGTGTGGATTTCTTGGGCTCTTCTTTTGCTTTTGTAGTTCTTCTCCCATAATCCTCAAGTATTGCGGTCGACTCCATCCGATTTATTGGGCATCATCTCGTCCATTGGATCATCAACTCGCCTTGGGCATAGTCTTGAGATTTTTGGCCATGGTTTTTTTTTTTAGGCTCATGTGGTTCTTGATTGGAAAAGAAAAATGAAATAATAAAAGAAAATCTAAATATTTCAAGAGGGAACAAAGGATGGGTAACTCCTCTTTCCTTGAAACTACTATCCTAAAAGAAATAATAACGAAATTAAAGTAACGATAGAAACCTAAAATCTAAAGATAACAAAAATAAACAAAATAAAGTAAAATAATTTGAGGAGGGTCGTTTCCGATATTTTTTTTATAGTCCATCCACACCCTCCATGGAGTCACAATATTGCCAAAAAAGAGTTGGGCCAATGTGCACACAGCTACTCCACTTTGCGTTACCATGGTGGAGGTGTCTTTCTTTTGTGTTCCCCTGTAGTCCATGTATACACCCCAGCTTGCTATTGTTCATGAAGGCATGGATATATTATTAGGAAAAATTATATCAACATCCAACCATTTACTTACCTCATTCTCGTTGAAATCCATCATGGCTGGATGTAGCCTTTGTTGCCGAGGCAATTGCTGCGCCAGCCAATTGCCATGGCAATCTTCTGCAATAATTCGGTGCAAGTCAAGGGAAAAACCCAATTTCCCGAAAAGCTTCACGAGTCCAAACACCGTTTTCTTTAGGTCTCTCAACTATCTCCATCAGTAGAGATTTTGATGGCTTCAAATCTATCAGCGTTGTTTCCTCAAGAAATACCTGCAATGGGAGAGGTGATTTTTCAAGGAATTCAAAAGGATTAACCATTACCTGATCATATTCCATTAGCGAAGTATTGTCATCGTGTTGAGCTTGCATGTGTTCAATCAATTTCCATAGCAAAGGTAGATGAGAGCACTTTTCAGATTCTTTCTTCAGCATCAACAATCTAACATCCCGGGCATCAAAATCCACATAATTGTTTGTAGCAATGTTATTCTCAGCATCAACAATCCTCATTCATTGTCGTAGCAATTTGTTGCTGAGGTTCATCAAGTGTTGGGCAGTCTTTCACATCAACATACTCCCGACTTGGAGTTTCTAGTTGTTCCCCACACATCGGAGAGCTCTCTTTGCATTGCTCCTTGTCCTCTTGCCTTGGGACTTCAGTATCTCTAGGAATGGATTGTTGGTGCATGTTATCCATGGTATATGTGGATCTCCTCAAAAGATCTTCCACTTCTCTCAAGAGTAGATTCATCCTGGCTATACACGCATCCATGGAATTTATAGCTCTTGGCGAGGACTGCATTGCCATGCCATATCTGTTGCCGTGACACTTGGTTGCTAATAAGGACTACATTGCCAAAGCATGTCTGTTGCTGCGGCAAAATTGTTATGGTAAAAAAATTGAGCTTTTTGATCATACCATGAACGATTTTGTTGCTGGATCCATCTATGGTTCTCCATGTAGTCATGTGCACCGAAAATTTGAGGGCAATTTTCAAACACACGATGTTCCCCACACATAGCACAAGAGTTTTCCACGGTATATGTTCTTTGGGCTTTTCTCGGTTGATTCCTATCTTCCAACATCAACTCTCGAATAGATTTACGTTTATTTCCCCGCATGTTGATGTCCCTTAACTTGTAGCGCACCTGGTTTTTTTAAATAAAACAAACAAAAATAAAAGTTACTAAAACTAATAAAAAGACGCAATAACAAAAACAACTAACACCAATTGCCAATCTCCGGCAACAACTGCAAAAACTTGTTGCGTGTAATAAGTGCTACACAATTGTGCAAGTATACACGTCACAAGTAATAAATTGATATAAGTATCGAGTATCATCTCCACAGGGATTGGTTTTGGCCACTTTGCTTAAGTTACTACATTGTAGAAAATAAAAACACAAATAGGTGATAGGAAGATTTCTAACTAACAAGTAAACTAAAGAACAACAAAAGTAAAAGATAGAGTAAATCAAATAAGAGAGAATAGGCCAGGTTATCTTGAGTTTGAGAGGTGATAGTATATTGGACCGTCTTGGTAATTAAGTGCAAAAACAACTCAATTGCTTGGGCAGAAGCAACTATAGTAACGCCAGGGCATTGAGTTAAGGCAATGAAGAAAATAAGCCTATGCTGCAGTAATGAGTATGGCCAATGCCCGGGCAAAAAAGTTGGCAATGTGGAACTGTGATTATTGCCTTGTCAACAAACAACAACCTTCAAGGTTTGGTGAAACGTTCTTGAATTGTTCCTCCTTATCCTTAAGTTGAAACTCTAGTTGATTGTGCAAGCCTTGATAATACCTCCCAGCGTGAACCAAGGGTGGACAACAACCGATCTTGTGCTCCTTTTAGCCGTTGAAATCCGCAACTAATCCCTAAACTGGATTAGTTTTCATTGATTTTGACAAAAACCATGCTCATTCGTTTCTTGAATCTAACTGTCCCGATATTAGATAAATAGATAGTTAACGAGATCATCTCCATATTCACTCGTAAACAAGATTAAAAACCAAGAATGAACAAACCTTGAATTTTATTTTCAAACTCAAAAACCTAAACAAAATCCAATCATTCCCACAACCACAAAAACATAATAACCTGAGCCAATCAAGTTAGTTCTTGGTTGGGTTCAAAAGATATACAAAGAATAATCTCCCTAGCATGAATCTAACCGAAACAAATAAGAAAAAGATGAAGAATTCGAACACCCCCCTTGCGTCTTTCTCTCAAATCGACTCCTCTCCTCCTCTTGTAGTTGACAGCTTGGCTTCTTATTTATAGGAGAAGGCTAGGTCAAAGTATTTCTTGAGGACGTAGTTAAGTTGGAATTAAATTGAATAAAAGAAATATTAAATCTCTTTTAATTTTATTCTAACTAAAACTTCTCCTATTTTCTTGGAATTTAATCTTCTTTTGACCTCTTCATGGACTCCAAACTCCTTTTTTCCGCGCCACCTGTCCAGATTAATTCAGATTTGTCTGCTCACCAATTTGGGTACCACTTTGCCTTGTCATCTCTTGTCGACGGTTGTCGCGACAACTAGTTCGACATGTACTTATTGGGTTGCCACAACAACTTGTTTGGCAGGTCCTTCCTAGGTTGCTACGACAACTTCCATCTTTTCTCGGGCATTGATCCTACACACACAAAATAGCCTCCAACAATATCTTTTCCACCAAAACTAATCAAAACATGAACTCAAGCATAACAGTGAAGGAAATTATGAAAATATGCATGAATTTCTAATAATGCAACTAAAATGAGCTTAAGTCAAACAATAATATGAGTAAAAATGGTAATAAAAATAGTACTTTTGAACACTTAACAATGTCCATGGTGCCATGGACATCAAAAATTTGAAAACCGGTGAGATTTTTAAAGTGAATGGCCAGCGCCTGAAGCATTATTGGGATAGAGAGCAGAGTACTGCCAAGGAGGTCATCCTCTTGGCAGAGCTACCATGATGCCACCGAGTTGGTATTTTCTTGTAAATAGTAGGATTAGATTTTTTCTTTTCAGTATTTTCCTTTATTTTATTTGTTACTTTTTTCTTTTTTGTGTTGAAAGATTTTTGTTTGAGTGCATGCAGATTTTTGTATCAAGAAGTATGCCTGTGCAGAGACATATATGGGCAGGACGAGGGAATGAGTGCAGTGCCACGCCTGGAGCAATCCCAGTATAAAGCTTGGCGTGCGACAACAATAACTTTATAAAAAGAAATTACCCTAGCTTGATTTAATTTAAACCATGAGAGAGAAAGAAAAAAATAATAAACCCTAGCCGCCAAAAAACTTAAGGTAAATTAAATTTTATTTAATTTCCATATCACTCTATACCCAATCACTTTAAACCTTATCACTTATCCTTTCCATAAGCTATCACATCATCCATTTTTCTCTCCTTAAAACAAGCTATCTTTTCATCATTACCTTCTTTAAACCCATCATAATTACTTTCTACCCTAAACACTCAACCTTCCCATCTTTCAACTCGATCACCTTTCTTCCTTTACCTTTTCACTTCACCTTCTTCCCTAGCCGTTCATATATCTCTCTTTTCATCCAAAGAAAATCAAGCTTTTGTTTCTTTTCTATTCAAAAATTCCCACGACGTCTTCCTCCAAATCTTTCCAAACATTTTCAATGAAGAAATACAAAAGAAGTATGAAGACAACTTTGCTTCAAAGTCCTTTTGCTCTGAAAGGAATTTCAGTTTCGAGCCCGAGAAAGATCAAGCATTTCTGATATGAACCCGATAATGTGACCCGAGTCATATAGATGTGCCCGATCGTGATTCTAGTAAGAAATATTCTTTGCTACGCTTTGAACTCTGAGATATCATAAAACATACATGTGAGATGAATAACAACATAATAAAAAAATTAATGAAGAAAGGAATTGGATAGGTAATTTGGATAGTATGGTGGCTAAGGATGGAGGATGATAATCATGGAAAGATGTAAATCAAAGGAGTGATGGGAGATGCTAAAGGCGGCGTGGATTTGTATGGTTGCAAGGATAGCGAATTGTGACCCGCTAGCTATAACGAGCTAGGAACCAACAATATACTTTGATGGAGTCGAGGTGGAGGAGTGTGGAACGTGACCCACAAGCTATAAGAGAGCTTGGAACCAACGCTATAGCAAAATGAAATGGATAGAAGACTACAAGAACAACTTGAAGCCGATAGAGTTCTCGCAAGAACAAGATGAAAGCAATCTTTCAAAGGTTTATATTCTCCAAAAAAAAGTGTTTACAAATGAACCTAAGGTGCCTATTTATAGTGTGGCTATGCACCATATGAAAAGTCACACAAAAGAGAGATGAATGCTCATCTAAATGCTATTGAATACAAATAAATGAATGTTTCTTTCTTATCCTTTTGATGGATGAATTTTGCTTTAAATTGAGATGAATTTAGCCTTAAATTCGTCCAAAAGGTGTGGTGACTCTTGGGCTGCTTCATTTTGCTTGCAAATGGATAAAAGAGAATGAATGTGGACATAGGATGAATGTAGACATCCCACACATCCAAATCAGCTTGTCTCTTTGAATTCCTTGATGATTTTATCACTTAATTTGATGATTAAATGATATTAAACCAGCCTTCATTGCTTGCCCATTTGTGGAATACGATCAGCCTTCAAAAATGATAAATAAAGGCCTTGAATGCATAATTTGAATGCTGATTATTGCATGTCCCTTCTCTTGAACGTGAATGGCCTTCATTGGTTCATAATTTCAACCTTGAATAGGTGAATTATGAAGCTTAAATGCTTTGTTCTCTAAGAAGATGAACATCCTTGAAAAGATGAAAAGAATTCAGCCTTGAATTGCCTTCAATTGCCTTGTTTGCATGAGTAAAGATGGTCATCAATGACTTGTTTCCAAGTTGAAGTTGAAAAGTCTCTTCTTTAATCCACACGTCACATGAACCTAGACACACACAAAGGATTTATTCAAACTTAAAATAATAGATGCATGAAACAATTAAAGAGTTAGTTAATTGAGTGAACTAGTTAAATGAATGAACTAGTTTAACTAAAGAACTAACTTTATTGAATTTAACTAAATGCATGAATGAAGTAGTTTAAAGAATGACTTAAGATACATAATTAAACTACTTCCCTAAATCAACTAAAACTATAAATGAAGTGCATGCTTTAATGGCCAACACACTTTATCAATGCAATGGAAGTTTGAAATACTTAAATTCTCATGCAAATGCATGCATGAGCAAGGTAAGGCATTCCTCCCTTATTATGTCTTCTTTCTCACGTTCATGGCTTGTTGTAAACAAGCTTTCCATGGCTGATTGAAACTCCTTGGCCCGTGCACGTGTAATGGGGCCACTTGGGTACTTCTCCGGGTCCTTGTTCTTGATGGTCATATCAATTTCCCTCTAAAGTCATAGACATCGTAGCCAAACACAAGTGGAAGGCGTTTTGCCAACAAAAGGGTGAGATCTTTCCAAATCTTGTTCGTGAAGTTTACGCACATTTAACTACTAAAGCTAACCTATTCTTGATGATCCGAGAAAATGTGTGCATTTTGATGAAGGGGAAATCAACATAATGCTCAAGATAGATGTGGGGAATGAACATGCAGAGTTTGCCGCCAACATGACCGCTGCAAAAAGGAAGATGAACTTGGAAGATTTGTGTGAACCGAGCACGGAGTGGACTGTATCCTTAAAAGGGCACCGCACAGTCAAAAGAGTAGCCCTTAAATCACAAGCGAAGGACTGGAATCATTTTCTTAAAGCAAGTCTAATGCCGACGACCAACAATGAGATAGTCTCGAAGGACCAACTGGTTTTGTTGCATTTAATCCTTAAGGGCCAGAAGATTAATGTTGGACGGATTATCATCGATGATATTTACAAGTGTGCCCTAAAGCCAACTGGAGGGTTGTTCTTTCCTCTTCTTATTTGCAACATTTTCCAGCGACATGATGTGCCCACGGTAGAGGATGATGTTACCCTCAAAGTGAAGGGTTACACATTTACGCCAACCGGTTGGAGGAACCTCACAAGCATTATTGTGAAAGTCATGGACAAGGACAAGGACAAGGGTGCTACGCCAACAACCAGGGTTAAGGAACCAAAGGCAAAGCTAACAGCCTCAATGCCAGCGGAGGCAACATAAAGGCTTGCCCAGATATATCTACAACAAAAGAAAATTCTTAGAAAATTAGAGGAGGCTAAGGAGTAGAGGAAGAGGCTCTAGCAATATGAGCGTGCCAGAGATGCTGCCATCAAAGAGACCTTGGTGAGTCTTTCCCCAGGAGTCATGCCAACATTCCCTGCCTTTCCCGTGGGTGTCTTTGCTAATGATGATACAATGCCAACCAACCCAGTGCCAAGTCCAGTCCGCACTCTCCAGTTCCCAGTCCAGTATCGTTCAATATCGTAGAACCAATCTCCTCTCTCAAGGATGAAACTATTAAGTCTGCTATACCACAAGTATTTGAGGACCAAAGTGAGAAGAAACATGCTGCCCCTGTCGAGTCTATTGCCACGCCAACCTTCTATGAGCCGGTGAAGGTTGTGAAAGAAACACATGCTTCCACTACTGCTCAAGGAGGGAGTAGAAAGAAATGGACGGCTCCTGACCGTGGAAGCTACGCCCAACGAAAGACTCGAGCCAAATTAGCAGCTGAAGCCCGTCCCTCCTGAAGATGAGTCTCTTCTGAAGGGGAGTTTTCTTCTTCCTATCTCTTTGTATTTCATTCATTTTTCATGCATTTTTATATGATTCATGCATTTTCTATTTTCTATTTTTCTGGTATATATGTGTTGTTTCATGTATTGAGGAAAAATGCACATCTTGGGTTTGGGGGTGTGCATCTCCTCATAGTTATGACATGCCATGCATTCATGTTTAAATTCTATTTTCATGTCATGCCATGTAGGTTAGGATAGTTTGCGTACCGAGCCACAAAAAAAGAAAATTTTGTCTCGGCTAATTTTTAAAGCATGTTAACATTTGTTAGGCAAGCTTAACTTGACCTAGGTTTTTGTCCAATGAGGAAATTTAAGTTAATGCCATAAAAAATCCTAGGCAAGAAAAGAGAAAAATATTATAATTCTGAGTTTAGGTAGTATATTTAACTAAGGGAGTTAGTGGACACTTGATGCATATTGCCTACACTTCATGCACTTTCATGCCCTAAGACTAGAGTTATATTACTGCTCTTTAGTTTAATGTCTGCCTGACATTACTGCACCAAGATTATTGAGGATAGATTTGTGCTAAATTCTGATTGCTTGCATCTGTTGGCATGCTGACCAAAACATTGTTGAGATATTATTTTCACATTTCTTAGTTTTTCTATTTTCCTTTGCATTACTTGAGGACAAGCCATAAGCTAAGTGTGGGGGAGTGTTGACGCTCCAAAAGTATTGATTTATATACCAATTTCACATGCTTTTACTTATCTTTTAAGTACATTTAGTTGCATTCTGCCTTAGGAACCATGCATTTGCATTAAGATTTAGGATTTTGTGTTATGCCAGTTTGAAAGGTTGTTTTTTACACCTTTTTGCAGGTTGGCATAACTGATGGCACAACAGCTGGCAGAGCAAGAGCAGTAGACGACACCAAGAAGGATGTCAAGTTAACGTTGGCGCAGAAGGACCTTTAATGCCAAGCACCGGTTGGCAGAGAAGAACATTTGATGCCAGACCAAGAATATCTTGACTCCGAAAAAAATAGGACCATATAAGACTGCGAGAAAATAGGGATCAAATCAATCTCCGAGAAAATAGGGGACGAGCAGTGCCAAGCATGATTAGTAGTACCATGCCAAGTTGTGATGCCAGAGGAACATTGGCATGATGATGTCATCCCTAACCTGATCAGCCTTAGGATTCAAACGCCAAATAAGATGATCACCAAACTTATACCTGCACGTTCAAATTCAAATTGAAGATATTCCTAGGATATCCATGGAGTCTTATTTAATCCCGATCAAAGCAAAATGAAAAGGAGAGAGAAGGTGGAGAATCAAGGAGAGTGATCGGAGATAAGGAGCAACAATCAAGAGCCTGGCCGTGAAGAGCTGCATCGACAGACCCTCTTCTAGCCCATCCTCTTTGTTGTTATTTCTTCTTTTCTTAGTTTTAATGACGATGGATGTTGAAAACAATTATGTTTTTTGGTTGATACCCTCACCATGAACTGATTTAATAGTTGGTGAGGGGTGTTTGCGTTTGAATGTTGTTTTTAATGTTTAGTTTTTAATAAATCAACAATGCCTTAGCACTATTTTTCCTATCTGGCATGTTCTTCATTTTTAAGTGTGTTGCCACACGAAAGCTGGCACTATCTTTTTAAATATTATGCCAAGCGACGGCTAGCATAGTTGGCTTATTGCAACTCAATATCATAATTGACTTGGGTGGCAACGATCGATTGCTAGATACAAAGGATAGATGCTTCGAAAGAAGATGTTCAAGTAGATGAACTTACTTCGGGAGTGAAATCTACCCTTTTGGAGTAAAGATTGGAACTTAATCTGATTGATTTACGTAAAAACATGCACTATAGACATATAGGGGTTTTTCTGTAGTTGATTTAGGGTAATGCCCTCGACAAAGGCATTGCTGCCTTTGAATCTGCTCGGCAAACAATGCCCAGACTGGATTTATTAAAGGTTGGTATGAAACAAATAGCGTGAAAACCTGATCAGCCTTAGAATTCAAACGCCTGATAAGATGGTCACTTACCTTATCCCTACACGTTCAAATTCAAATTCAAGATATTCATAGGCTACTCCATCGAGTCCTATTTAATCACGATCAAAGCAAAACGAAAAGGAGAGAGACGGTGGAGAATCGAGGAGAGTGATCGAATATAAGGAGAAACAATCGAGAGGTTGGCCGTGAAGAGCTGCATCGACAGACCCTCTTCTAACCCATCCTCTTTGTTGTTTTTTTTCTTTTCTTAGTTTTAATGACGATGGATGTTGAAAACGATTATGTTTTTTTTTGTTGATACCCTCACCATGAACTGATTTAATAGTTGATGAGGGGTGTTTGCGTTTGAATATTGTTTTTAATGTTTCGTTTTTAATAAATCAACACTACCTCGGCACTGTTTTTCCTATCTGGCATGTTGTTCATTTTTAAGTGTGTTGCCACGCGACAACTGGCACTATCTTTTTAAATATCATGCCAAGCGACGGCTAGCATAGTTGGCTTATTGCAACTCAATATCATAACTTACTTGGGTGGCAACGATTGATTGCTAGATACAAAGGAGAGATGCTTCGAAAGAAGATGTTCAAGTAGATGAACTTACTTATGGAGTGAAATCTACCCCTTTGTAGTAAAGATTGGAACTTAATCATATTGATTTACGTAAAAACACACACTATAAACATATAGGTGTTTTCTGTAATTGATTTAGGGTAATGCCCTCAATAGAGGCATTGCTACCTTTGAATCTACTCGGCAAACAATGCCCAAATAGGATTTATTAAAGACTGGCATGGCACAAATAGCGTGAAAACCAGGCACTCCTTGCCAAAGCTCGCCATTTTCTAAGACGCTTTCCTTGCCTTCAACTTTCTTTTATTTCATTACTTTTCTTGTCAGACATTTCAAAATCACTTTCAATCAAAACAATCTTTTCACAAAGCAAGTACTTGGCTAAGCAATTAAACCCCTTGAACGCAATCCCTGTGGGATCGATACTCAGCTTAACCGATGTATCACTTGCAGACTGTGTATACTTGCACGCAATAGATTTTCTTGGCATGTTTTCAAACACTTTTCCAATATCTTTTACGCCCTATTGCCAGCAAATAATCATTCACGCTAAGAGTCTACAACCAGCAAGCCAACAAAATACGTAGGAGAATTACCTTTGAACCTAGTAATTGGGTTTGGGTGCATCTAAGGAAGGAAAGATTTCCAGCTCAAAGGAAATCCAAGCTACTACCTCGAGGAGATAGTCCATTTCAAGTGGTTGTGAAAATAAATGATAGTGCCTATAAACTAGATCTTCCAGGTGAGTACAACATCATTGCCACCTTTAATGTATCTGATTTGTCTCCTTATGATGCAGGTGACAATTTGCGGACAAATCGCCTCAGAGAGGGAGGGAATGATGCGATAATGGCTCAAGATGTTCTGGAAAGGCTTACTTCAGGACCTATGACTCGTGCTCGAGCAAGAAGAATGCTAGAAACTTTAGAAAGCTTGATTTGTCAAATTTGGGACTCAAATGCAACCACCTTTAGCTCACTCTAGTCTAACATGAAAACCCCCGGCTCACCCGAGCCATGTCATCTTCTTTACGTGCATTAGTTTGCATGTGTAGCATGTTAAACTATTATTTTATAATATAATAAAATCATTTGCATTACTTGCATTTAGGACACTTATATTTCCAGCATTTGAATAAATATATTACACATGTTTCTTGCACATTTATTTTGTCTTGTTTGCATATTAATGTTACCAAGTTGCATGCACGTTTAAGTTGTCATTTCTCTACACATTTAAGATATCTTATCAGATGTGATGACTATTTGTAGGAAAGAAGGAAACAAGAGCACACCAAGGGTTTCCATTGGCAAGGATCTTGCATGGAAGGCTAATAGACCAATTCATATAACACATGGAAAGGGTTAGGTGCATGTTGGAAAGCATTCATGAGTGACAAAATTAGAGAGTATCTTAAAGAGCCCAAAAATTTCTTTTAAGCTTCACAACCATTTGGCTGCCAAGGGGAGTTGGAATGATTAAACTTTAAAAGCATTTTAAAAGCTTCACAAGACCATTTGGCTACCAATAGAAGAATGATAATCACAAGCTCTAAAGACATGCATGAATAACCATTAAAAGAAATTTACTAGATCCATTTTAATTCTATTCCTCTTCCATCTTGTAAATTTTATAAATAGGACTCATTTGTAGCTTTCAAGACACAACTTGGAATACATATTTTTCTTGTGAGTGTTTGACTCTCTTGTTCTTTAAGAACTTCATCGATTTGCAAGTTCATCTAGTGAAATCATTCCTTTCCATTCTTTTATATCGTTGGTTCCTAATTCCTTATAACTAGTGGGTCACGATCCATCAACGGTTAACGAACATTGTATGGTTCGGGTCAACATTGTTATATAATGTTGGTTATTCCTTCATTCAGAAACCAAACTATCATCCTTAAACATCACCATCACCTCCACCATTCATCCAAACCTCTATTACCATCTCGTCAACCAATAACCACCTTCTACAACAAACAAGTATATCCCCTTTGAACCATCCTTTTCTTCCCTACAACATCCCTTGAACACCCAACTTAACTAATTGAACCTAATTTTTTAGTTGGAGAAGAAACTTAGTCGGATCACGATCGGGCAACAAATACGACTTGTAAACTAATGTAACCAAGCTCGTATCAACTAACCCCACTAAATTGTTGGGAAATGTCGGTACATCCCACTGCTTTAATTCGGATTCATTAAATATACAATATATTTAACCGAATATAATTAATTATGTAGAATCTAATTCTACTTTAATTAGGTTTCTTTAGATATATATATTAATATTATTTGATTATTACAATAATTATCTAGTATTAATATATATATATATATATATATATAAACGAGATTATCTATAATTAAAATAATTATAATAATTTTGTTTTAATAATTATTACGTGAACAGCATGTTTGTACAGTTGCTATTTAGTTGATATTTGTTCGTTTCAATCATAGGGTGTGACCCTTGTAGGTTCATGTAACATTAGTAGTAATATCTAGAACAATTCTAATATTACAAGCAATGAGTGACATCTAGCCATACATCATTGCTACCTAAGTTACATGAAGTCGTGGTTCGATTTTACCTTTTTCCATGATTAACTTCTTTTATTTATTACATCCTTTTGTCCTCATATCTAGATCGGACACAAGTCATGGATTAGTCACAGTTGTATAGTCCATCTAATATTTCTTGATATCTTGAGTCGACGTTTTGTAGTTTGCTCCTATCTTAATTTCAGACCTAGAAGAGTAGTTGTGATAAGCTGAAGCCCTCATTGCCATGATTAAAACATTGTGCTTAATTGTGCTGCCTCGACAGCAACCTTATATATTGTAACATCATCTTTGTTTATTTAGTTATTCTGCATATTCAGCCAGTAGACAGTCATGCACACACTACATTGGCATTAGAAATTAATTCTGAGTTATTTTCGTGCTTAATTCCCTTTACTAATTTGATATAGGTGCCACGGCCTTGAGGTATGAAATCAAGTTGAAAAAACTGGTTTTCTTTCTAATTATTATTAGAGCAAGTATGTTTAGGTTGCATTGTTTGAGTACAAGCAATAGTTCGAGTTTGGGGTGTGTAAAGTGTCCACAAGTTCTATATTTCATGCACATTCCATCTCATATTATTGTTGTTTTAAGCACATCTTAGGCATAATTAGGATCATGCATTGCATTTTACAGTATTTCTTTTACTTTGCCTTGCTTTTATTGATTATCTTTTAATTGGTGAAGAAGAGATACTATTTTAGTGTATTTTTGGTTTTAGGTACTAACGACTGACAGAGGGAAAGAGGAGCTGAGGATGCGATGCTGAGGCAGCGAACCAAGGAACTGTACTGATGCAGTTCTAGCCGAAGACGGTAGCTGCTGAGTAGCTACCAAGTGCTGCCACTACCGACCTTGCTGCCCACGACAACAAAACTATGGAGTTGGAGAATCGGAGTGTGATTTGTAGAGCTAAAAACATTGATTCTATCGATGCCATCCACTCAATTTTCCGACATCTGTAGCAGCAGGCAGAGCCGCCGAAGTGAAATCTCAAGATTTCTTGAGGGACAAGGAAACGTGATAAAGTCCACATTCAACTCAAAGAAGTCAGAGTTTAAAGTCACATTAAATGTGGAAAGCTACCTTTGAAGACTTCTACTTCAAGAAGGACTAGACCTAGCTATTGTCTATAAATACTCATTGTAATTCTAATTCAAAGCATCTTATGCTTTCTTGAGGCATAGCTAGGGTTTTCTGCCACCGGCATGTGCTAAACTTCCTTTGGGTTTTGGGTTATGTTATAAATTAGTTGTGAGAACAGTTGTTTAGGTTTCAAGTTTGTTTTCAATAAAATATTCCAAGTTTGCTTAATTCATATTCTTCACTTCTTCAATTAGTTCCAAAAGTCCAGTTGAAGAAATCCATTTGTCGGGCACGAGAGTGTGAAACTCACGAAAGAATTAAGTACGGTCTCATCATGTCGAGGTGTTGAATAATTCGGCTTAGAAATAAGTTAGAATTTCATCGGCTAAAAGGAGCAACCAAACGTCGACTGTCTGTATTAGGTTTACGCTGAGATTGCTTGGTATTGCCTACATCACATGGTGACAGAATCCTTGCCTAGACATAGGAAGGATCACTTTAGAATTGCTCTGTCGAACTTGGAATATCTGCTAGACTTGCCGCCAGGACTTCTCTCCGTTCCACCTGCCGAGACAGTGAAAGTTGCAAGAGTAGAGATCCGCTGCGGCAACGAAAGGGTCGCAGCCTCAATCCTCCATTACCCACCGAGGTAGCATATCGTGGTAGCGCAAAACAACTTGGCCTGTTCAACGTAGTTTCACACTAAGCAACAACAAAACCCTGCCCTCTCTATCAACCTGATGACTTCCTCTTTTACTTGTGTTTTATTTTACTTTTCTTCTCAAACAATCATCCTTACTTGTGCAATTTACTTTTCCTTGTGTAGAAACTACAATTCGAACCAAGCTGTCCAATCCTCGTGGGAGACAAAGATACAGATATTAGTTCTCTAAGCAGAACGTATGAGAGGAGCAAGGCTTTCACTACACAAAGGATACAGGAGATCTCGGCTTAGAGCTTGTCCTGTTCGAGACCATCCACAACAAGGGATGGGAGATGTTCGCTTGGCAGCTAGAGATAGCCAGCATCACCATAGTTAGGGAGTTTTATGCCCACCATCTCCGCCCAGGGCAGCCATTTGTCTATGTCCGTGGGGAGCCAGTCAAGCTGAATGCCGCCGTCATCAACAGATACTATGGCTTGGATATGCACGACAACTCTCACGAGGAGTGAAGGTAGTCACTGACGGCTGCCGACTATGAGAAAATCAAGGCCAAACTCTGCAGGCCCAATACGTCGTGGTTAGCAGGCAAGCATGTAGGATCCGTCCAATGCCGCGACCTACTGCCCGAGGCAATGTTGTGGAACACATTTGTAAAGAGGCGCCTACTACCCACCTCCCACAACTCTACCGTTGATCGGTCGCGCCTTGCTCTCATTCATAGCATTCTAATGAACCAGCCAATAAACTTTGGGGAAATAATATACATGGAGTTCCAAAATTGCTTCAAAAAGAAAAAGGGTAGGTTGTACTTCACGTCCCTCATCACAAGCCTTTGCGCCAACTTTGGTGTTCCGGCAGACCCTAAAGATGAGTTGACGATTTCCAAAGAAGGGTGGACCAGAAAAGTCCTCCTGCAAATGCTGCAGGCCTCGAAGACAGATCCCATAACGCTCAGCCAGCCTTCTGTCGCCCAGCCTAACACTCCAGCCGCCCCCGGCAGTACTGAAGCTGCCCCAGACAACGAATTCCTTCGGCTGCTGCAAACACTTATCGCCAGCAACAAGCGTATCGAGCAGCAGCAGCTGATCTTCATGAAATTTGTGGGGGAAGTCCAAGAAGAATTTGTAGCATATCTCCTGTAGAAATTCCTCGATGACGGACCCATCTTGCCATCATATCCTGCAGAGCTTGCTGCAGCAGCCCCAACACAAGGAACACCATCTGCAGCCGCTGCCCGCCATACCACCCGCCAGGTGCCCTCTCCAACGCACTGCCCAACTTACTCAACCGCCACCGCATCTGACATAGTGATAGACTTCCCTGAGAAGCATCAACAGCACCATTAACCGGCCTGCACAGCAGCGATAGTGGCGAACACTTCCTCATCAAATGAAGATTGATCAGCAGCCGCCGGAGCAAGCAACATCAGTGGTAGCAGCAGCAGCAGCCATCTCTATGGCGGTTGTCCCTCCAGTAGCACCAACAACGGAAGGCACTAGGAAGAGGAAGCAGCACATCATAGCCGATGAGCCTGTGGACTTCGAGATAGAGTCAGAAAAGAGCGAAACACCTCCAGTCGCTCCCTCTGCCGAACCTCAAGAAGAACCTCAGCATACGCCGAAAAGAGTCCAGCCACCGCGGAAAGCAAAAACTTCACCTGCTAAGGCTAACGCCAAGACATCTGTCGGCCGCTGCTTCATCATCCACACCTATTCCTCTTTCTCAGCAGAAAAGACTCAAGTCTTCCCCCAACCCTCAACCAATTTTTAGTTCTTTCTTTTCTTTCTCTTTTCTTTATTCTTTATTCTTTATTCTATTTTCTTTTATTTATCTCTTGTATTTATGTTTCTCTTTTCTATTTTATTTTGTGCATTGAGGGCAATACCCATCTTGAGTTTGGGAGGGATAGCTCTCGCATCTTTTGTCTAGGCATACTTAGTAGCATATAGGTTGTATTGTACTTGCCTTAGTAATAATCGAAAAAGAAAAATTTGTTATCTAACTTGTGCATATGACATATTAGTCGATTACTTGTTTCGCACCAATAATAAATTGAACTTAATCTTGGGAAAAGCATGAAAAATGACTTAGAATTTTTTTTTCTTTTTGCCAAAACTGTCAAAACACCTCTGTTACTTGTTGAATGTGTTAGAATATCTGATGAACACTAGTTGCTTGTTTTTAGAATTCTTTGCAAAGTTCTAACAATGATTGCAGGTAGCCGCCGAGGTAGGCAAAAGAAACAGAAAAATACAGCACTGCCACGGCAGCATAAGTAAAAGCAAAGAACATTGTTGTTTTACCCTAGAGGTGCTCGCAACAGGCTCTAGGAAGAATCATGTGCGAGGACACTCTGCTGCTATCAAAGTCCACAAATCTGAAAGTTATGAAGTGATGGAAAAATTAGCATGAGTGAATGAAAGTCCTCACGGGATGACTCTACTCCAAGGGTTTGGGGTTTTGTAGTTTGCTCCTATCTTAATTTCAGACCTAGAAGTGTAGTTGTGATAAGCTAAAGCCCTCATTTCCATGATTAAAATATTGTGCTTAACTGTGTTGCATGTGTTGAGCGTTTATGTATTACAAAAACTTGTAGAGCGTTCTGGGTGTACTCTATTTAGGAGCACAAGTGCACACTCTTGTCAAGTTATAGTATATAAGATATCGTCTCCCACGAGGATTGGACAGCTTGGTTTGAATTGTAGTTTTTGGACAAGGAAAAGTAAATTGCACAAGTAAGGATGATTGTTTGAGAAGAAAAATAAAATAAAAAACAAGTAAAAGAGGAAGTGATCAGGTTGACAGAGAGGGCAGGGTTATGCTGCAGCTTAGTGTGAAATTGTGTTGAATAGGCCAAGTTGTTTTGCGCTGCCACGATATGCTGCCTCGACGGGTAATGGCAGATTGAGGCTACAACCCTTTTGTTGCTGCATCGGATCTCTGCTCTTGCAACTTTCGTTGTCTCGGCAGGTGGAACAGAGAGAAGTCATGGCGGCAAGTCTGGCAGATACTCCAAGTTCGGCAGAGCAATTCTAAAGTGGTCCTTCCTATGTCTAGGAAAGGATTATGTCACCACGTGATGTAGGCAATACCTAGCAATCTCAGCATAAACCTAACACAGGCAGTCGACGTTTAGTTGCTCCTTTTAGCCGCTGAAATTCTAACTTATGTCTAAGCTGAATTAGTCAACACCTCGACATGATGAGACCGTACTTAATTCTTTCGTGAGTTTGAAACTCTTGTGCCCGAAAATGGATTTCTTCAACTAGACTTTTGGAACTAATTGAAGAAGTGAAGAACATGAATTAAGCAAACTTGGAATATTTTATTGAAAACAAACTTGAAACCTAAACAACCATTCTCACAACTAATTTACAACATAACCCAAAACCCAAAGGAAGTTTAGAACATGACGAGGGCAGAAAACCCTAGCTATGCCTCAAGAAAGCCTAAGATGCTTTGAATTAGCATTACAATGAGTATTTATAGATAGTAGCTAAGTCTAGTCCTTCTTGAAGTAGAAGTCTTCAAAAGTAGCTTTCTACATTTAATGTGACTTTAAACTCTGACTTCTTTGAGTTGAATATGGACTTTATCACGTTGCCTTGTCCCACAAGTAATCTTGAGATTTCACTTCGGCGGCTCTTCCCGCTGCTATAGATGTCGGAAAATTGAGTGGATGGCATCGATAGAATAAGAGTTTTTAGCTCTACAAATCGCACTATGGTTCTCCAACTCCATAGTTTTGATGTCGTGAGCAGCAAGGTCGGCGGCGGCGGCACTCGACAGCTACTGTTTTCGGCCGGAACTCATCAGTATAGTTCCTTGGTTCGTTGCCTCAGCATCGCATCCTCATCTCCTCTTTCCCTCTGTCATTCGTTAATACCTAAAACCAAAAATACACTAAAACAGTATCTCTTCTTCACCAATTAAAAGATAATCAATAAAAGCAAGGCAAAGTAAAGAAATACTATAAAATGCAATGCATGGTCCTAATTATGCCTAATATGTGCTTAAAACATCAATAATATGAGATGGAATGTGCATGAAATATAGAACTTGTGGACACTTTACATCCTCATATCGAGATCGAACACAAGTAAAGGATTAGTCACACTTGTATAGTCCATCTAATGATTCTTGATATCTTGAGTAGACTATTATAAACGAATAACTATAATATCTCATATCAATTTATTCGAGCATGGCCATGCATTTTCTAGTCTCACTTAATCAAGTGGCCTATGATATTACTCATATTATGTATGAGGGACAAATCCTATCTTGATCAACCATATTTCGCTACAAAGATTGTGACATATCCAATGTCAGTCTTTATAGTGTAGTTAGTTACGACACACATTTGACCGTATCAAAATATGTCACTCATTATGTTGAAATAATGATGATCTCAAGTTTGAGGATCATACATGTATTTATCACCATGAGCAATGTCGTGACTATCACATAACAATCCAAGAAACATGCTCATAGCAGTTCAGTCCAGTATGTCATTCTCTAACACATACTTATGTATTAATTTTTACATCTCTATGTCAATGACAACGCTTTGTCATCAATCAACTACATATTAGTCTTAATATATTATTATTGTACATGCCCACAATAATACTCGACTAAAGATATTCAAGAATAACTATATTATTCTAAGGACTTTATTAAAATTTAGTTTATTTATAAATGCACATAATAAGACTGAAATAATAATAATGGCTTTATATTAATAAATAAGTATGTCTTTTACAATCATCTTATGATTGGTCTTTGGGCATACTCCAACATAAATGCCATCTCAACCGTCCCCATCAAACCCTATAAATTCTCACCTCCTTCCTCAATCAAGAACCTTTCCCTCTTTATTTTCTTTCACGCCGGCAAGAAACCAAACCTTTACTCCCCCACCAATCAATTCTTCACTCTCCAAATCTTCAATGGCATCTTCATCTTGCAGCTGTCAAGAGCCGGTTCCTCCCTAAATCTTCTTCAATGGCGAAGCAAAGACAAAATTTGCAGAAAATTACTCTACAATAACATTTTGCTACGAGAAGGGTTTTGACTTCCAAGATGAACCTAACATGGGATTTTCAGAGGAGGTAGCGGCTATAGTCAAGAAACATGGTTGGGAGATCTTTTGCCTCCACCCCGATGAAGTTCACTCAACCATCGTCCTAGAATTCTATTCCCATCTCACCACGAAGGCTTCACTGTTTGTGTTTGTTCGGGGTCAATGTGTTCAGTTCGATGAAAGGTATATCAACCGGATGGTCAAGCTGGACGAAACGGGGGAGGAGAACTCAAAATTCGCTAACTCCATCGATGATGTCAAGCGTCAACTTCTCCTTGAGAAGTTAATCGAACAATGCACCAAATGGTTTGTCTCATCAAAGGGAAAAAGAACGGTGAAAAGGCTAGTATTAAAACCACAGTCGCGAAGGGTGGAATCACTTCTTGAAGGCCATGATGCCAACCACTCATAATGACACAGTGACAGATGATAGGATGGCATTGTCGCATTCGATTACGACTAGGTGAAAAATCAATGTCAGCCGAATGATCATTGACAAGACTTACAAGTGTGCTGGCAGAAGTTGTGGGAGTCTGATTTTTCCTTCCCTCATCTCCACCATTTGCATTCAGCATAAGGTGCCCACTCTTGACTCTGAAAATATCGAGCAAAGCAAAGGAATTGTTACTCCTTCTTCTTGGAGGCAATTGATTTCCAATGAGGATAAAGAAAATGGCAAGGGAGAGGTTGTCTAGCCTGCATTTGCTGCCAAGACACCCAAGGTAGAATCTTCTTCTACATTGTCGACTGATGTGTTGCTTTCCCAACTCTATCAACATCAATAACTCCTCCTCCAGAAGTCTCAAAAGGATGAGGAACAAAACTTGGCACTTTGGAAGTATATTGGGGCCAGAGACTGTGCCTTGCGGACAACTCTTGAAGCGGTGTCTTCCAATCCTTTGCCTCCATATCTAGAGTTCCCAATTGAGCTCCGTGCACATGAAGAAATGCCAGCCCGCCCTCAGCCTGATCATACTCTAGCCCAACAATCTAATGCCATTGTGCCAGTATCATCTACCCATGAAGATTTTGCCAAGACCGAGACACAACAGTTGGATGATGAGTCTGATAAAGTAGTATGTGCCGATGGTGCCACATTTAACCTGCCACTTATTACACCGGCTCTTATACCCATGCCAACTGCCTCAGCCTCTTAAGTTTCCCTGTCGCAGGGGCCACATCTGAGTCGGCAAGGGTGATTGATGAGGTTCTGCAAGATGTGAAGGCTTCTACTGCCATGAAAGATGTCCCAAAGCTACAACTGAAGAGGAAGAAGTCAGTGGCACCAAAACGATGGTCCTTCATAAAAAAGAGACTCACTCCACTCGAAAAGATCATTCCTTAGGGGAGTCCTCATCCCCTTAACTCTTTAGTTTCATGTTTTAACAATTTTAGCATGCATTGCATTTGTATATATGTGTTCTCATGCATTGAGGACAATGCATACATTAGGTTTGGGGGGGTGTTGCCTCACATTTATTGTCATATGCTATTGCCATGTTTATGTTTCCGCTTGCATTATGCCATATAGTTTTAGTTGAACGATGCATACCAAACCGTTAAATTTATTTTTTGCCAAGGCTTGATTTTGATCTAATAATTTTGCCACACACATTTCTAGCATAGTTAGATTCAGCCTCAGTTGTCACTGTTCGATGACGAATTTAGAATCTCTAGACTTAGCAAGAGCTAGTAGACTTAGTAAGGATGAGTTTCTTGGAAATTAATATCTAACTTAGGGAAATTTAGTTTCACATAAGCACGTAGTATGTATCTAGTTTCCAAGACAAACTTAGGATTTTTGAAACTGAACTAAAAAAAGCCAGGGTAAAAGTAAAGAAAAAGGGAAACAATGTTCTGCCAAAGGCTAAAAAAAAGAACACTCCCCTGCCTTAGAGATAATACGTAACTTGAGGCTTCGTGGTTTGCTCCCTCTTAGTTCTCAGGCTAAAAAAACTTTAAGGTATGTGTAGAGTGTCCATGATTTCTATATTTTTTGCACATTCTTGCCCTTATTATTGTTGTTCTTAAGCTTATTTAGGTATATTTAGGTGCATTGCATGCATTATAATAGTATATTCTCTTATACCACGCTTTTATTGAATATTTCACATTTGGTTGAGAAAATTTATTGTTTTAGTTTAGTTTATATTTTAGGTGCTATAGCTAGGAGAGGAGAGGACAAGACAAGAAAGTTGGAACCAGAAGAAGTTGTACTGATGCAGCTCAACATTCCGCCAAGGACGCTGCCGAAACAGCATTGCGGCCAAGAGCCGCCCGGGCAGGAGTAACACCGACTTAACCAAGATGGGTCACGATTTTAAGAGGATAATTTCCTAAGCCCAATGAGCTCAGTCTTGCAATTTCCTGAAGCTTGTAGCGGCCGGTAGAGTTAATTCAAGATCGATAAGTGGGAGCACTTATCCTTACTTGCAGAAGAAGGCAACATCCAAAGAGTCTGTATTTAAAGCATAAAGGAGTCTGTATTTAATGTAATTTACTTTTAGAACTCCTACTTCAAGGAGGACTCAACCTAGGTCATGAGCCCTATATATACCCAATGTATGTAAGGGTATAGAGAGCATAGAGGCATATATCTCAAAGAGGGATCAAGGCTTGTTGTGAGAGATCAATGGCAACTACCGATGAGAGTGAAGATGGGGCGTTAGCTAGATAAGTCGGAGTGTTGGGGGTCGCGGCCCAACTCTCCTAGTGTTTGGGTGCGTGTATATAAAGTAATTTGAGGGAAACGGTTGTATAGTTTTGATTTGTTTTCAATAAAGTTCTGAGTTTGCTTAATCCATGCTTCTTGTTCGTTCAATTAGTCTACACCAGTCAATTGAAGAGAAAATGCATTTGTCGGGCACGAAAGTACAAGGCTCATGAAAGGGTTAAGCACGGTCACAACTCACAAAGGCGTGACTAACTTGGTTCTACACTAGTCCACAAGTTTAAGTGGCTAAAAGGGATTACCAACCGATTTGTCTAATTTGGTTCCACACTAGTCCTCAAGTTATGCAATCTCGAGCATCCTAACCTAGAAATAGGAGGGATCACTATCGACTATCCTGCTGAATTCAAAATGTCTGCCAGACTTGCCGCCAGGACTTCTTTCTGTTCCACCTGCCGAGACAGTACACACCCTTGCAGTGGCAGTGACCTGCTACGATCGTGTGACAAGGTCGTAGTTTGCCGCCCGCCATACCCGCCGAGGTAGCAATTAATGGCAGCGCAAAACATACTCAAAGCTTCACAATGCAGCCCACATGTTACTAAGCTGCACTTGTCTTACCCATCTTATCGCCTAATCTCTCCCCATCACTCCTCTCATTACTATCTTTATCTTTACTTGTGTTTTTTATATTTTCACATCATGAGGTTTAATGTCGCATTTGCTAAATCTGTGTGCAGGAAACCATTCATAGGAGCTGCTCCAATCCCTATGGGAGACGATATCTTTTATACTATAACTTGACAAGAGTGTGCACTTGCGCTCATAAAAGGAGAACACCTAAACGCTCTACAATATGAGTGTAATTGGTAAGTTTAGTGATGTCGTCTGAATTAACGTGGTGGTTTGTGGTATGCTCCCTCTTACTTCTCATGTCAAACAACATTATGACGCAAACCCTAAAGGGGTGTTTGGTTCACGGAATGTAACATTATCTTTGGGAATAAGATTCCTGGAATTCAATATTACCTGACATATTACCAGGAATATTACATTACCATATTTGGTTTGTTTGGTAGGAATGAAAGATTACAGTGTTTGGTTGATGAAATGTAAGATTACGAGAATGCATATTTGACTAAATTAACGTTGTGATACATTTTCCTTTTAATAAGTTGAACTTCCAATATTGAATTAAAACATTTTTATGAAAAGTCATAGAAAACATTTTAATTTTTCTATTATTTTAATTATATATATTATTAAATCCTTACCTAAATAATTTAATATATTTGATAATGTTATAGTACTATAATATATATTTATCAATATATATAATATTAATTACGGTGACATTGAGAATTCAGAACAATCAAAATCATAGAGAAAAAATTTGAGTCTATTACTTAAAACAAGAAAGAACTATATAACATTTTTATTCATTAATAAAAAGAATTATAGTTTATATGATTTTGAATTTACATATGGAATTCAAGACTACCGAAATCTGATATTCTTGTGTATTATATATTATATTTATTTAAAAAAAAAACATACATCAAGAATCATATCTACACACCCAATTCCAAATAAACGGGACACTAATATTTTAATAAAAATGAATAATCAATTTATTGACGGACATTATTCACAATATGTTTCTTACATATAAAATTACAGTAACGTTTGAGTCACTAAATTGAATTACATAATTAAAATCTTCCCACCAAAAGAGTAAAATTAGTCTAATAATTAGCCCCTAGTCCATGCTTCTTGACTTGGTGCATCACCGTATAATAATCTTACAAACACTCCATGCAATAAATTGACTACCAGCAACATTCACAGCTGAGCTGATTTTGTCACTCTCACTTACAACCTAATTCGTAACAAAAATCATGACATTCGATGCTTCTTGTCTTGTGTCTGTCTAGTAAAGAGTCGAAGATTATAGCGTGATTTTACTATTTCTATTGATTCAACCACCTTATATAAAGTAAAAGTTTCACATTCTCTTTCACTAGTCACAGCCTTCCATTAGAGCAAGACATATATAGCAGCATAAAATATAGTATCAAGAGATCAAGATGTAACATTGCCTTCATTCCTTTAGTGGAACTAACAACTCTCGATATAGCTTCAATTCCTAAAAACAAATAAATTATTAACAACAATTACGTAAATAATAAAACTGTAGCAGCAAAAGAACAACATAGTCATATCATAAAAGCAACCAACCATCAAGTTCTTTTTATATATAGGTTATATATTGATTCTTTCAATTCATTTTTAATATTTTTAACCAAATATTCTTTCAGTTTGAAGCAACGTTGTTTTCACATTCAACAAGGATATAATTGTAATTTAAAAAAAATTAATTTGAATTATGGTCTACAACCAGACAGGGCAGGTAATATAGGATACTAAAAATCATGAACTACATACTAATAATCTAGTAAATGATTTAAAAGAACAAAATTTGTTTCTAAACACATTCATACTATGATCTATAATTTCTTATCAAGATTTTGATAAAGGTTTCATAAAATGTGAACTACAAATACCAATTCTTTTTCCAAACTAAAATAAGATAATAAGTCTAAACTCAATTCAGTCCATGTTAAACTATAAGAAATTTATATAGATATAGTGATGTTCATTTTAAACCCAATTGAGTCCCCATAATTGAGACAAGAACTTTAAAAGAACTTACCAATTAGTGGTCTATTCTCTTTTGAAAACTTCAAAAGATCTTCCAATCTCTAATTGTAGCCAAAACAAAAATTTTGAGCCAATTTCACCTATTCTCAGAAACCTATGACAAGTAAGCAATTTTTTTTTAAAAAAATTGCGATTCAATAGATAATTAGTGTAATCTGAAAGCAAGAAGCCAACGCTTAAAGAAATTCATGAACAAAAGGAAATTCTTTCGCAAGATAATAATATAGGGCAAATTTTTTGCTTGACTAAATAAAAAGTATGGGCAATTTATGAACCTTGAACTCATTCTTCATTTTCATTACAGTCCAATGATTCTTGAAACAATACATGTATGTATAGATTACTGATACTTGAATAAACAAATATGGCCTGTCAACTACAAAAAGAAAGAAATAATCAACAAATATAGCTTGTAAACTATCTTAATCAATTCAAATAATCGTGATAGTCTTGTTCAAGTAAAATCTAGTTTTCACGTTTCTCGTACAACACAAAAAGAGTGTTAGAACTTTAGCTTTTCAACTGAATACTTTCACAACAAAAATGTATTACTCGTTTAATCAATGTAGTAAAACCAAAGCTTAATAATAATGCCAATATCCAACTAAGAGAAATAAGAATGAAAAACCCGAAGCAAAGTGATGGTGTAAGAAATGCCAATATCCAACTAGGAGCCTAGGACATTTAAAGAAACAACATGCATAAAAGTTACCCTTTGTACACACACAAGAATATGAGTGAGATTGATTTTTACACTATACATATTCTCGAGATTTTTGGAGCTAATATTTCGTGTCAGTTTATCCAACACAAAAAATATATGTTTCAAGGTTCACTACCTTTTTGTCAAGAAATGAGCAGACGACTTCTAATTCTACCTTAGTTAATCCACAAATTAAAGAACTTCTTGTTGGAGAGGAAACGGTAACAACAGCCTTTACAAACTCTAAATTAACAACCATGACTTTTTTCCTGGTTAGAAAAGATACAAAATCCTAATCCTAATCTTAAAAAAATTGACAAATGAAGAGAGAGTTCTAGTGATAGTTTTATATATCACAGAACAACAAGATGTGAATCGAAACTCCTTTGCCTTGCAAGCCTTAATTTTTAATATGTTAATATTTTTCTATAATCGGAGAAGGTGCAGAGTTCCAAAAAACCTAATCCTTAACAAAAAAATATATATTTAAATTTCACTTAATCATCGAAATAGTAGAACTATCGACAACATGTTAATAGTTTATTGATTTCTTTTATTTATAATTTTAAGTTTTATATAATATGGGTACGACACGAAAAATAATTTTTTATTAAAAAATAATTGTTTTTTCATGTTGTACTCATTATATAATTGCATCTGGAGGGTCAGATTAATGACCAAATAACTCATTTTTTTTATTTTTTAATATTTTTTATAATTAAATAAAATGTCTTATTCAAATCGAATATAGATTGAGCTAAGCTGACCAATCATTCCAATATTAAGAAATTTTGTGGCTTATTTCGGTTGCCTAACCACAACAATCGTGAATTCCTACCCGTGTATTTTAATTAATTGTTTATATATCACGATTATGATTTAAACCTAATTTACTTTAATTACGTAATCTGGGATTATGGAGTTCATATTTTATTTTAGGCATAATACTAAACATAATCATTAAATTTAATGTGATAATTTTGGTTTTATACATTCTTTCATCTACTTTGGTATATAACATTTTTAATTTTGGTTAAAATAACTCATTTTAAATGAAAATTGTTATTATTAACGTGACATAATACCATGTCAGCAATTTTTTTATTAAATTAACATCATTTATTTTTTAATAAATTTAAAATTGAAGAAATGGAAATTTAGTGGCAAGGGAAATCAAATCCAAGTCTAGTGGGAAAATGGTTCAACGCTTAGTCACCATATTAATTTTGTTTGGTAAACATAGTTTTAAATTAAAATGAAATGATTTTTATGGGAGGCTGGTTCTGGTGTCTAGATTTATTTCACTAAATGCAAGGCTCTTTGGTCTCAACTTGAAGATTTGAGTCCTGGTGCCAATGTTTCTTGGTTCATTGGGGTGATTTCAACGTGATTCTGAGTCCGGATGAGAGGCGGGGTGGTAATGATGCTCATGTCAATGGAACCCAACCACTGGCCTATTTTATAATTCAAACTAGGTTGCTTGATTTGGGGTTTCGTGGTCCTCCGTTTACTTGGGCTCGAGGTAACCTTTATGAACTTTGATAGGTGTTTGGCTAATAATGCTTGGCTTGACTTGTTTCCGGATACGCATGTGTGTCACTCGGAGAAGAATGGTTCTGATCACCGACAATTGCTTCTTCATTTGTTTGAGGTAAAACAGAACCGTAGCCCACGGCCTTTTCGCTACATTCTTGCTTTGAAGGACCAATGGACCATTCTGATTTCCAGCGTTTTCTTTAGTCTGTCTGGGGTGCTCCGATTTCTTCCTAAATGTTGACTCCTTTAGGTCATCGATTGGGGAATGGAATGTCAAGGTTTTGGGGTACAATGGTAAGAGGAAGAAGAGATTACTAGCGCGGTTGCGTGGGATTGATGTGGCTCTTGCTCGTTTTCACTTTGATTCCCTTATCGAGTTGGGTCACAAGCTCTGTGTAGAACTTAAAGAGGTTATGCATCAAGAGGAATGACTTTGGAATCAAAAGGCTTGTGCTAATTGGATACTATATGGTGATCAAAATACCTCTCTTTTTCACGCTTCAATTATGGCTCGACGAAGACGAAATTACATTTTTGGTCTTAAGCTGAATGGTACAGATTGGTGTGATGATCCGATTGAACTTCGCTCAGCTACAGTGGATATTTTTCACAATCTCTTTACTTCGGCAGGAATTGATCATTATGGTTTTCCGATCAGTGGGAAGTTTGTGCGTTTCGTGGGTAGTAGCTTGGATATGGGGTTGTGTTTAATTACAAATGATGAAATACGACATGTCTTTTTTCCTATGAGCCCGCTTAAGGCGTCTGGGGTTGATGGTTTGCACGATGCCTTCTACCAAAGAAATTGGGATATTGTTGGTCCTTCTACTTGTGAGCTTATTCTGAAGGTTTTTTCTGATAGGGTTCTTCCCCCGAATTGGAACCAAACATTATTAGTTCTTATTCCGAAGGTGAAGACTCCATAATCTTTTACCCAGTTCCGCTCCATTGGTTTATGTAATGTGATTTATAAGGCGATCACAAAAATTATAGTTAATCGCCTGAAGCCTTTTCTTCCAAATTGGGTCTTCAATTATCAAACGATTTTTGTTACCGGTCGTGCTATTACAGACAACATAGTTATTACCCAGGAAATTATACATTCCATGCATCGCAAGAAAGGTAGAAAAGAATGGATGGCTATTAAGGTAGATTTAGAGAAGGCATATGATAGGCTTGAGTGGAATTTCATTGATGATACTCTTGTTGCTATTAGCATTCTGGATTCCCTACGAGCTTTCATTATGAATTGTGTATCTACAGTTTCAACAAAAATTCTTTGGAATGGTTCTCTGATAGAGGCTTTTGTTCCTTCTCAAGGTATCAGACATGGTGATCCTCTTTCTCCTTATCTATTTGTGTTTCAAGACGCCCTTTGCGGATTTTCATCTTGAACCCCTCCTTTGTTTGTATTTCCTCTTTTTTTTATATCTAAGGCACCATTTGGCGTTTTCACCATAGATATTTTCATTTTGTGAAGCGCCCTTTCAAGTTTTCACTCTGTTTTTTTTTTTCTTTTTTTCAATATCTTTTTGAATTCTTCAAGCATAATATTTCTCAACTGAATCAGAGTTCGTTGGTTTATGTAACTCCTTGTCGTCTATTTCAGTCAGAACCAACGCTCCTCTAGAGAAATCTTTTTTTAACAACATAAGGTCCTTCCCAATTAGGCATCCATTTTCCACGATCATCTCAATGTATTTGTAAGATCGTTCAACACAAGATCTCCCTCTCGGAACTCTCTGGGATACACCTTCTTATCATATGCCCGCATCATTCTTTTCTGGTACATTTGACTGTGGCAGATAGCCTCCAACCTCTTTTCTTCAATAAGATTCGGTTGATCAAATCGAACTTGTACCCACTCTGCATCATCCAACTTTACTTTGGACAAAACACGAAGAGATGGAAATTCAACCTTAATAGGAAGTATTGCTTTTGTCTCGTACACCAAGAATAGGGTGTTTCCCTAGTTGAGGTTCGTATCGAAGTTCGATATGCCAACAGTGCGAAGGGTAGCTTCTCATGACAATCCTTGTAAGTTTCTATTGTCTTTGATATGATTTTCTTGATGTTTTTGTTTGTTGCCTCCACTGCCCCATTCATCTTAGGGCGGTAAGTCACAGAACTGTGATGCATACTTTTTGAATTGCTCACACACTTTTGCTATTACCTTTTTGTTGAAATTGGTGGCGTTGTCAGTAACAATTATTTCTAGCAATTCCTACCGACAGATTATCTCTATCTTTAAGAACTTGCATATTGTTGTTCTCGTGATATTGGCATAAGAAGTTGCTTCTACCTATTTGCTGAAGTAATCAATGGCTAAAAGGACAAAACGATGTCCATTAGAAGCCTTTGAGTGAATCTGCCCAATAACATACATGCCCCAAACAGCAAAAGGCCACGGTGAATTCATTGTATGAAGAGGTGCCGACGAGGAATTAATCTAGTCAGCATATATCTAGCATTTATGACATTTCTTAGCATATTCAATACAATATCCTTCCATTATTCTCCAGTAATAGTCGTATCTAATGATCATCCTAGCTATCGAGAATTCATTTGCATGTGTACCACATATTCCACCATGCACTTCTGCCATAATGTTTCTAGCTTCGTTCGCATTAACACATCTTAATAGGATCTGATTTTTGCCCCTTTTGTAAAGGGTCTCTCCATCGAGCACGTACCCTGAAGCCATTTTTCGGATAGTCCTTTTGTCATTATCATTTGCCCCTAGGGGATAAATTTGAAATTTAAGGTACTGCGAGATATCAAACTACCAAGGATTTTTATCTGCCTCATTTTCTATGCTACATCAGTGAGCATAGGTCTCATAACTCTGCATTCGAATTGGCATCATATCTTCTGGTTTATTTGCTAGGAATACTGAAGCCAATGTAGCTAAGGCATCTGCCATTAGATTGTCCTCCCTAGGATGTATGTAACGGTAATTTCTTCAAACTCTTTTATTAGCTCCAGAATCAATTTTCGATACTCGATCAACTTTATATCCTTTGTTTCCCATTCTCCACGAAGCTAGTAGATAACCAAGGTTGAATCCTCGTATACTTTCCCTCTATCTTTCTTTCAACAATAGCCCGTAAACCCATAACATAGGCCTCATATCCTGCCATGTTATTAGTACAAAGAAATTCTAGTTTGCTTGTGAAAGGATAGTGTACATTGTTTGGAGAAATCAATACTGCTCCAATTCCACGTCCAAGGGCGTTGGATGCTCTATCAAAATATGATTTCTAGGTTTCATTATATGGGATTTTGTTTTCCTTTGTGGAGATATTCATCACATCCTCATCTGGGAAATCAAAGTCTATGGGCTCATAATCTTCTGAAGCACGACTTGCTAGGAAATATGCTATAACACTTCCTTTTATGAATTTCTAACTCATATATAATGTCGAATTTTGACAACAACATTTGCCAATGTGCCAATCTTCCAATCAATACAGGCACTTCCATCATAAACTTTAATGGGTCAAGGCGGGAAATTAACCAAGTAGTGTGGTATAACATATATTGTCTAAGTCTACGAGTTATCCAAACCAAAGCACATCATAACTTTTGAATTGGTGGGTATCGTACTTCACACTCTGTAAACCTTTTTCTCAAGTAGTAAATAGCTCTTTCTTTCTTTCTCGTGTCATCATGCTGCCCCAGCACACATCCCATTGAGTCCTCATAAACTGTTAGATAAAGGATGAGTGGTCTGCCAGGAACCGATGCGACTAATATTGGAGCATTCGTCAAATATTTCTTAATTTTGTCAAATGTTTCCTGGAATTTTCCGTTCCATTCTCAGGGATTATTCTTTTTAAGCAACTTGAAGATTGAATCGTATTTATCGGTCAATTGAAAAATAAACCGAGAAACATAATTCAACCCTGCGATAAATCCGCGAATTGCTTTTTTTTAACTGGGTGGTGGCAGATTCTGAATTGCCTTCACCTTATCTGGATCTATTTCAATGCCTTTTCTACTGACAACAAATCCTGGGAGTTTTCCTAACGTTACTTCAAAAGTACATTTATTAGGATTGAGTTTCATCTAGTATTTCCTCAACCTCAAAAACAGCTTTCTTAGGTTCTGAATATGTCCCTCTTCAGTATGAGACTTAACAATCAAATCTTCCACATACACCTCAAGTTATTTGTGCATCATGTTGTGGAATAAGGTCACCATTACTTGCTAATAAGTTGCTTTGACATTCTATAGTCCAAAAGGCATCACTTTGTAACAATATATGCCCCATGAGGTTATGAATGTTGTTTTGACCATATCCTCTGAGTTCATCTTTATCTGGTTATACCCCGAAAATCCATCCATGAAGGAGAACCATGAATTCCCTAGCGTATTATCAATCAGGATATCTATGTGTGGCAAGGGAAAATTATCCTTCGGGCTGGCTCTATTCAAATCTCTATAATCCACGCACATGTGTTCCTTCTCGTCTTTCTTTGGTATAGGGACTATATTGGTCACTCATTCCGGATATTGGGACACCCCAAGAAAACCAACATCAATATGTTTTTGTACCTCTTCTTTTTATCTTTAGTACTATTTACGGCCTCAGTCTTTTGAGCTTCTGATGAACCGGTTTACACTTTGGCCTTATAGGCATTTTGGACCACTATATTAGTGTTTAATCCTAGGCCGGGCGAAGACATCTTTGAACTCTCGCAAAAAAATCAATCAGCCCTTGTTTTGCTTTTGGCGAGAATGCAGTCCCTATTTTTACCTCTATCCTAACTTCATCTGTTCCCAAGTTGAGAATCTTCAACTCCTCTTTATGAGGTAGGATTTGCTTGTCTTCTTTTTCCACCAACCTTAGTAATTCTTCAAGGATTTCACATTTTGTTTCATCCACGACCTCGCTGACTTCCATTAGACACACTGGCCACTCAGAATCTACTCTAGGATTAGGTTTAGGATCATTCATGCAATCAATAGTTGAAGACCCGCAAAGAAAATAATAATATATATTTTGGAAAGGATGCGAAAAAAATCAAGAAACATGTTTGCCATTTGTGAATCAGCATGAAAGCATCTTTATTAAAATGAACTGATATGATGTCCTTTTATAGATAACTCCCTATACCCGCAGGCAAAGGTATAAAGTTGTTCATGGTATTTACTCTGTTTTATTCTTAGACACTAGGAAAAGATCCTCAACTATCCAGTTGCCAAGCACCTCGCCAGAGAAGCACGAGCAGATCTTCTATAGAAATCTCCCAAGTTGAGCACCCTCAAAGACTTCTCTAACAAAAAGTCCTTCTAGATCATTTCCAAAAATCTCCTCTTCATGTAACTTTGTAGTTTCACGGTTGACCTCTTCAAGATGCTTCTCAATGTTCTCAAATCCTCGCAACTTGAAGATCTTAGCTAGATCAAATGATGTCACATGCTTGAAAGGAGCTACAGTTCCCAGAAAACGGGCTCTTCTTTGTTCTTCTCTTCTTTTCAGATCTTTCAGCCTCTCTTGTATGCTAGGCTTGAAACAAAGTCCAAAGTGATCCTTTTTCATGATAACAGGTTTTAGACGTAGGCATCCCTAAAGATGCTTTCCCAGTCCCTTTCCTATCTTTGCACCCCTTCTGAGTGTTTCACGTACAGTTATCTTGGTGCAATTCGACAGCCTTGGTCGAGGAAACAGTTTTCCTTCAGCGACAAAAGTTACATTAACAAATTCTAAAGCTTTGAAAGAACATTCAAGGGCATTTTCATTAGCTTCGATATATGGGACATCAGTGATCACCGAAGCGATGATATCTTATTCCGCTCCAACGCTGACTAGCTTCCCTTCTATCACAAACTTGAACTTCTGATGCAAGGATGACAGGACCTCACCGGCTGAATGAATCCAAGGTCTACCCAATAAGCAATTATGCACGGGCTTGATGTCCATCGCCACAAAATCTACATTGTAAATTGTTGGCCCAATTAACAATGGCAGTTCAATTTTCCCCAGTACGTCTCGAGTGGTACCATCGAAGGCCCTCACGATGTTCGTATATGTCTTCATGTGTGAATCATCGATTAGCAACCTTTGTAGATTTTCCATCGGCAAAACTTTTACAGTTGAATAATTGTTTATCAGGACTCTTGGCAACACATAGCCTTTGGAATGCGTGGTGATGTTTAAAGCCTTTACAGATCCCATTCCTCCCTTAGGAATCTCATAATCAGTGAATGTAATATAATTGTCAACAATAATATGATTCAATATCCTGTCCAACTTGTTCACAAATATGTCATTTGGTACGAATGTCTGATTGAGCACCTTTATTAGAGCATTGCGGTGCCCTTCAGAGCTTAGCAACAACACTAGGAGAGAAATTCTTGATTTTTGACTTTTCAACTGCTCGACTATACTATACTCATTGTGCTTCAAAAATTTCAGAAACTCTTGAGCTTGCTCTTGTGTCACCAGGTCATTTATTTTTGGAGCAGGATCTTCCTAAAAAAATTTCTCAGGTACTGCCACAGCCTTTCCTTTAATCTTCTCCGCTTCTTTAGATACTTTAGGAGAAGAATAACATATACCACTACGTGGAAAGTGTCCCACCTCATTTACTCTTTCATTACCAGGTTGTTCATCCTTTTTTTCTTCCGGCACTATCTTCATTTCATCTGGTGACTTTATCCCCTTCTGTGATTTTTCTTCCTCGGGCATAGTCACATTAGCTGCATAATTCCAGGGAACTTTATGGGTGCTTTTGAAAGAAAACGGTGCGAGAGACGAAATTACAACCTTTGGAGCCACTACTGGCTTTACATTTGACAAGCTTCAAGCCTTGGGTCTAATAGAAACAACCAAAGGCTTGTGGATCCCGTATTTGACTCGGAATACTCGAAAGTACACACCTTCACTCCCATTTCTCAAAGACTCGATTTCTTTATTATCCATCATCTTCTCTACCAAGCTTCTAAACTCTAAACAATATTGAATCTCGTGGCTACATTCCTGGTGATACTCACAGTACATATTAGATTGCACCTTCATCTCTACTTGCATGCCTATTTCAATCATCCTGGCATTATACAACTGCTCAAATACCCATCTCAACGGGGATCTGATTTTTGAAATGGCAGTCATCATTCGCTTTGCTTCATCATCTTCCTCCATGACATTCACTCCTCGCCCATCGTGGCTTGGTCAGGGATTCGCTACAATACTAGGCTCATAAAACTTCAAAATCCCATTGTTGATCTGATTTTGAGCCACCTTTTTTAATGTCGTACAGTCTCGATCGAATGCTCGGGTATTCTAGCATTAAACTCATAATGAGTATCAAGTTTATACTATGGAGGGTAAGAAGGCTATAGAGGGGTCAGATAATATAGCCTTACCAGATCCGCTTCATACAATTGAGGGTATACTTTAGCGTATGACATAGGTATCGGTGTAAAATTCATCATGTCGTTTCTTGGGCCACGAGAATCATTCTTGTTTGAACCTTGTGAATTTCCCGATGTTGTACCAGGTGAAGTGATGGTTACATTCTTAGGAGCCTCATATGCGCACATATTATTCACCTCATTATCTTTCCTTTTGTAATTCCTTCGGGAGCTCTCCCCACTCTTGATCCTTCCACTTTTAATCGCAGCTTCTATCGGTTCCCTGATCATTACTATGTCAGCAAAATTCTGTGTAGCATTACTGATCTATTTCTAGAAAAGTGGTCCTATCAGAGTCTGAACGAAAATGTGAGCAACCTCACTTTCCATCAACGGGGGCTTCACTTGTGTTGCTATATCCCTCCATCTCTAGGCATATTGTCGGAGTGTTTCATCACTTCTTTGTTCCATGCCTTGTAACATGACCCGGCTAGGAATTATTTTCGCCATATGCTTGTAGTGTTCTACAAAAGCTCCCGATAGATCCTTCCATGATCGAATGCTCATACTGCTTAGTTGTGTATACAATCGTGTTGGTGAACCAGTTAAATTGACCTGGAAGTAATGTAGCAGTAGCTTTTCATCTTTCAAGTGAGCAGCCATCTTTTGGCAATACATTGTGAGATGGCCTTTCGGGAAAGTAGTCTCATCGTACTTCTCAAAATCCGAGAACTTAAATTTTGGGGGAAGAATCAGATCAGCCACCAAGCTCATTTGCACTAAACTAGGTCTTGTCTCATTCACTTTTTGTATTTCCAACAAGCGATCCTCCAAGCCTTTGCAGCGTTCCTCATACTTCTTTTCGATCTCGGCGCGAATTTTCTCTATCTCATTCAGAGTACTCATATCAGGAACCTCTTCACCACTTCCAAAATCCGCTCCAACATGCATTGGATGACTAGGCGTTGCTCTTGCCAGATTGATGTGGGCCTTCTTCGCAGAAGGAGGTCTTTCGAGCTGCACCCTAAAGTGAGATGTAGTTTGTGCCTGGTCATTCATTTCATCAGAAGCACCCTCAGGTACCTTGGCCTTTCTAGACTCTTTTGGTCCTAGCAGAGCAGTTAACTGATTGATAATCTCTTTTTAAGTCTGAGCAAAATAATCCTTGATAGATTGTTCCATTCTATCAAAACGATTTTGTGTTTCCACTCGATCATTCTCCAAACTGGTAATTCGATCCTCAATAGCCATGGCTCTAAAGCACAAGCAGGTTCCATATGAATGCGGAATGATTACAGCTTAAAACAAATTACCATAAAACATTTCCTTATTAAACTTCTTATTTTGTATAATAGGATATTAATGTGCATGAATGTAAGTATGCATACATGAATGCAATAAAAAAGGCATCGAATTCAAGAACTAGTCTTTTGGAAACATTCATTTGCCCGAAACATTCATATTTGCACATATGAAGCAACGCTCCTAACTTGTTTCTTGAAGTTTACCAATTCGTCATTCTGGTTTCGGACTGTGTGTTGTGCTACTTAATACTTATCCTTCCATGCTCCGCTTTCTTGGTATAGCACTCCTTCATATCCTACGAGCTTCTCTTTGAAATCCTACACCACATTTTCCAGTTCCGATATCTTTTTCTGCAACCCTTCCTTCTCCTGCTCCATCTAAACCTTGTCTTCATTGTGGTATTTCGTGACCAGCTACTCTAACTGTGACACTTGGGTTGTTAGATCAAAGTTTCTGGCTTGTTCTTTCTCTAGCTTCTTCTTTGCCTTGCTGCTTGATTCCTTGCTTGCCCAAGACTTTCTCTCGTACATCTTTTTGTAATCATCCCTTTCTTTTTTTTCATATCGTCCAATTTTTTTGATAAGTTTTTCACCACCTTACTTGTCCCACCTTTTTGCTTCACCTTGTAACTGTCATGAATTTCTTGTAACTCCTTCAAATCCCGACTAATCTTTTTGTTTTGCTCCATTAACTATTTTTCCTTTCCTTTGTGCATATTCACCTGTAGCTTTGCCATGGTCAGTTCTTCAGTAAGGTCACTGATTTCTTTCTCATATTTCTTCAAGTCTAACTCTCGATCATGCCTAAGTTTTTCCAGTGCAGAAGGTGCTTCTCTAATAGGCTGAACAGATGAGCTAGCATTTACATGTCCTTCTTGAAATGTATTATCATTAACCCTTTGTGTCCTTCATTCCTCGTATCTTGCCATTACTTCAAAATCTTGATACAGTTGAACCTTCCTCGGCTTTTCCCATGCTTTTGCAGTTTGAGTTAATATCCCCTGGTAATCATTTGTCTTGTGCGCATATTCGAATTTCTCCATACCCGCAGCAACTGGTACAAATTGCCTTGAACCGAACTGTCTGGACACCAATAGGGGGCAATAAGTTGTTCCTCCCCAAATTCCAGGTAATCGGACCCAATCTTTGTCTCCATACCGATATAAAAAGGTTGTTCCCCTATTCAATCAGGGATCCCTCCACACAACATTGATAACCTTCATGTCCTTAAAATATTCTTCCCATTGTCTCTCATTCTTTTTCTCTAATGGGCAGCTAGTTTGATGTTCTTCTATCGATGAGTATGTATCGAGATACCTAATTTCTCTGTAAGGAGTATCCCACCTAAGACCTCTGAACCAAATCTCAAGCAATTGTGCACATCCCCAAAGTTTTCCTTCCCCTAAATTCTTGCACGCGGTCAATGATCTATAAGTTTCAGTTAAAATAGCCAAAACTGGATCTACCCCTTTCTCTAACCGCTTGAACAACCCCACTGTTGACGGATCTATGTGCTCCGGAGTCCTTGTATCGATACAGTTTCAAAGAAATTTTTAAATTCAAAACCTTAAATATTTTGAGGTAACCAATTTTTAAAGAGGTGGTTAATGAGTATCGATACGCTCTTACATGTATCTCTTACATGTATCGATACGAATTCCTCCAGTGAGCTTTGTAGGAAAAATTGTATCGATACGGTCTTACCCATATCGAAACGGTTCCCTGGCCTGTACCGATACGCCTACACGTGTATCGATACGCCTCTCTTGTAATTGTGCAACGACTCTTTCTTTTTTAAGACATGTATCGATACGCCTCCTCGAGTACCGATACAGTAGGCTACATAAGAGCATTTATGGTGGAAAGAGATGGTTCCAACGGCTATAATCAATTCCCTAACCACCCAAACGGCTAGAATTAATGGAGAATGTATAAAATCAAGCCTATTGAAGACCAACAACAACTATTGCATCCAAGAGAAACATCTATACAAAAAATCCAAGCTCAAGTGCCAAAATTCTTATTCTTGTAAAAATCCCAAAATGTATTGAGTGTAATTCTTATCTTGTCTTTCAATTTGGGTTGAGTGCTTGTATTCAAAGGGGCAAATTTGTATTGAGAGATATCTTTATTGCCTTTAATTTCTTCTTTGTAACCAAGTGAGGGTTTGGTCAATTTTAGGTAGAAAATTGACTGGTTTTGTAAAGATTTCCTCCTAAGCCTAAAAAAGAGGAAGATCAATTAGTGAATTGTTGGAAAATCCTTAGTGGGAGCTAAGGTTGTGGATGTAGAGTTCATTTGGAACTTGAACCACTATAATTGTCTTGTTCTTCATTTTTATTTATACCACTTCTCCTACAAAATTCTAAAACCCAATTCACCCCCTCTTGGCTTTGATCAATCCCTTGATCCACACAACACAAACCGAACATGATGATGAGGTAACTCATTGGCCACACAACACAAACCGAACAAGATGATGAGGTAACTCATTGCGGCGCGCAATATGGTGGCGACAAGGCACCCAACAACAACGGTAGCTCGAAGGATTTCAGATGATGTTGACAACGCAGCTATGAACCAAACTGCAGCAGACAACACAACATCACGGCGGAAGAGATTACGACGACGACAGTGGCTGATGAACGAACGGTGGCGACGAGCAACACGTCCGGTGACCACAATGGTCGGTTTCTGGCAAGAACCAAAAAGGAAAATGAAATCAACAATCAACAACTCTGAATCACTACACACAACATGAACACAATTGTTCAAGGCTTACCTTCACTGAACAGGCGTAGGAGATACAACGGCAGAGCACGACAACGCAAAGAGAAACGAAGGGTTTCTCACCGATCCCAAGCGAATAACAAAACGACGCGAGTGGCTGATCTACGAACAAGGCTAAGGTAGTGGTCGGAGGTTCGTCGGATGAGGCAAAAAAGATGGAGAGATTTCCAAGAGAGCGAGAGGGGGAGAGGATAAGCTTGGTGGTTGTAGATGTGTAGATAGCATATGAATCGACTGCTAGGGCTGAATAAAAGTTATTATAAACCATACTCGAATGGTTAAATCACAAGATAAGGGTCTAAGATTTCACCCGAATTACAAACAGAACCCAAACATTCCGATTTTGTACAAAAAGACCATTGATTTCAATATTAATCACCGAAAGGCCAAAAATTCAAATTAGGGTTTAATCGGAAATTCCCAAAATTTACAGGGTTTTAAAATTATGGATTTTAGAATTAGGATTTATTGAATTGGGAAACTTTTGAAGTGTTATAAATAGTCTCTCTCCATAGATTAATTTAGGGGCGTTGAAGGGGAAATTCTAGGGTAAGGCACCCTTAGGGTGCAACTAAAATGAGGCGGATTTACACAAATTCTTACTCAGTTGGTAATAATTTGTGTAGTTAAACAAATTCTTATAATCTACACAAATTTTTACCATTTGGGTAAGAATTTAGGTTATAATCTACATAAATTATTACCCACTTGATAAGAATTTATGTAGTTACACAAATTCTTACCCAGCTAGTAAGAATTTCGGTTCTATCTAAATTATTACCCAATCCTACATAAATTCCTACCATTTTAGTAAGAATTTATGTAGCGCCTCATTTTAGCCTCACCCTAAGCTGCCTCACCTTAGAATTTCCCGCGTTGAAGTTTGGTTGTATCTCGTAGAAATTTCAAAATCATATAATTTAGATGTTTACTTTCATATTTTGTTTTACCGATGATCTAATTTCATACCTCTTTAACATTTGCAATTTTAGATCTAATTCTCTAATATAACTTCTTACACGTTTGTAATTTTTACTTAATATTTTGTAATTTTATTGTGTTTTATTTTTTTCTTTTGTTTTTAGTTTCGATTTATTGTTATGTAGGCCTTTCGGTATTCACGGTTACATTCGTTTTTTCGAACGTCCCGATTTTGATCTTGTCAGATGCGGGGAAAATGAGGACGGGTGGGGTAATGATACTAAAATATATTAAAAAATTTAAAAATTATGGTAAAATTGTTCTCTAACCCTTTAAAAAATATATAATTCATTACCGCCTTTAAACTTAGAGTAAACTACACAGATGACCACTAAACTATGGGTTTGGTGTCAAAATGACCACTATATTATTTTTTGCCGCAAATGCACCACAAAACTATTTAAATGGTTCCATTTGAGCCACACACCGTTAAAGAAACGAAAAAGTTGACGGAACTGTTAAAAAATTGGTATAATTACACATTTGGTCCTCTATATTTATACAATATATCAATTTAGTCCTAATTTTAATCTAATAAAATAAATTAATTATTCAATAAGATGGTGACACGTGTTACCACCTTATTGGAAGTCTTTAATTATTTTTATTTAATTAATTTAATTATTTTCCACCCCCAATCAGGAATTGAACCTATGACCTTGGAGTACCCAAGGTGTGTGCTTGCCACTGAACCAAGCACCCTTTTGGGTTATAGTATACAACAATTAATATATGTCTTAGAATTAAGGTTGGGGCTTAAGGTTAGGATGCAAGGAATTAAGAGTATGATGTATTTTTTAGGGTTTAGGATATAAAAATTAGGGTTAATGCTTAGAATTTATTTTTTAAGTGTTTTTAGTAAGAATTATATAAGGAGACATAATTAGGGGCAGAAAATTTTTACTCTTATGTCCATTGAAATCTTAGGAACAAGATAATTAAAGTCACAGTGTTATCTTACCAAAAAAAATCAATGGTAAAGAATCCACATCTTCGTGAAGGAGTGGCTGAGGCTCTTCAATGGCATAGTTGAAAGCCTTTCAAAGTGTTTAAGTGAGATTCCGTATTTCAATGGTAATGTATGGACAACTTTGCCATTTGCCCATTCAAGTGTATCAACAGCACATATCTCTGTCCCTACCATTGAGCAATTTTTTAACTATGGATATCAGATTCACTGATCTATTAATTTAAAGTTAGTTTTTATTAGAAGAGTCTAGAGGATAGTAGAAATCTCAAGAAAGCTGAGTCATCAGCTTTCTGTTATCATTTTGTTATTTTGTTAACATTGGCGGGAAATGCTGTTACTAACAGCTGTATAAAGGCACCTTTGAGTGCACTGTGTAAACCAACCAGATTTAGAATGAAATGGATGAGTTTTAGCTCAACTTAACATGGTATCAACGGTGATGAGGACTACACTCCTCCGGTGAAGTTTCTGGTGGCTACTGATGGCTCCAAATCTCCCAACCCTCCCTATCAACGGTTCTTCAAACAAGACAGTTCCTTAGCCTCATGATTTCTTTCCACGGTCAGTAACTCTATTCTCACTCATTTAGTTGGCTGTGAATCTTCCTCATCCATATGGAAGACGCTTGTTCTTCGTTACTCTAGTCTCTCTACAACGCGAGTCATGCATCTTCATGTTCGCTTGAGATCTCTCAAGAAAGGATCATTATCCATTAGTGCCTGCACTGCCCAAATTAAGGAAATTTGTGACTTACTTGCTGTGTGTGGAAGTCCTATTTCTGAGCTTGAACAGGTGGCCACCATTCTCAATGGCCTTCCCCCAGAGTTTGAATCTGTGGTAGCTGTCATCACTGCCAGCAAGGATCCGTACACCTTTGATGGAGTTGTCTCGTTGCTCACTGATGCTGAGACCAGACTTGAAGATCCTCTTCGCCTCTCTGTGGGGATTCATAACACCACTCTTGATGCTGACTCTCGCACAGAGGCCAATTTCACATCTGGATCCTCAACTCGTGGTGGTCGTGCTCCATCGACTGCAACTGCTGGTGGTAGATTCAAAGGACGCCCACGCTTCCAATGTCAAATTTGTGGGAAATTGGGGCATCTAGCCGATCGATGTTGGTACAGATTCAACCAAAATTATCAAAGCTCTCAAAAGCCAACTACTGAAGCTCATACCTGTTGTTGCACTCACACTGATCCAGAGAAAGGCTACTCACCCTATGTTGCTACTGATGCTGGGCCTTCTCCATCTGCTGATACTCCCCAGGTCAACTCCCTTGTTGCTAATCCAGGGGTCTGGTACCCTGATTCAGGTGCCACGCACCATGTGACTCGTGACAAATCTCAGCTTCAATCTCCTCATTCTTATGAAGGTCAAGGTAAAGTACATATTGGGGATGGTTCGTCCCTAGCAATCACACACGTTGGTCACGGTAGCTTGCCCACTGAGTCACGTACCTTACATCTTGAGCAACTTCTTCTTGTTCCCGATATCACATGCAACCTCTTATCTGTTTCAAAGTTTACATCCGATAATGATGTTATTTTTGAATTTTATGCCTCTTCTTGTTGTATCAAGGATGAACGCACAGGTTCTGTTTTGCTTCGAGGGGTTCAAGCCAATGGCCTCTATGAGTTTCCTCCACAATTTCCTCCCATGCATGCGTGTTCTTCTTCCTCATCGGTTGATTACTGGCTTTGGCACAATAGAATGGGGCATCCTTCCCTTGATGTTGTTAGTCTGGCCTTGAATAAACGTGTTACTCCTCCCAAGGACTCCTTCTGCCATGCTTGTCACTTGGGCAAGAGTCACACCCTACCATTTCAGGAGTCTTCTACAGTTTATAGTTCTATTTTTCAGCTTGTTGAAATTGACATTTGGGGACCTGCTTCAGTGGCCTCAGATGGTTACCTTTATTATATGTCTTGTATTGACATGTATTCACGCAACACTTGGTTGTTTTTGCTTAGAAGAAAGTCTGATACATGTAATGCTTTTACTCAGTTTTACAACTTAATAAAAACTCAGTTTGGGAAGACTCTATTAGCAGTACAAGTTGATGGAGGAGGAGAGTTTCGGTTTCTTCATACTCTATTGGCTCAATTAGGAGTCCAGCTGCGTATCACTTGTCCACATACTTCCTCTCAAAATGGTGTGGTTGAGAGGAAGCACAGGCACATAGTGGAAACATCTCTCACATTGCTTGCTCAGGCATCGCTTCCCCTTCATTTCTGGTCTTATGCAACCCTCAGTGTTGTGTTTCTCATCAACAGAATGCCCTCCACTGTTCTTGCTGGGCAATCACCATTTTGAATCTTATACAACAAAGATCCTGACTACAGTTTTCTCAAGGTATTTGGGTGTCTTTGCTACCCTCATCTTCGACCTTACAATGCTCACAAACTGGATTTTCGATCTCGAGCCTGTGTGTTCCTTGGTTACTCTCCCTTGCATAAGGGTTATTAGTGTTTTGATCATGTTACAGGTCGTATCTTTGTCTCACGGAATGTCATCTTCCATGAAACTGCCCCTTTCACAATGCTACACCTTCCAGCTTTCACTCTTCCTCAACCTCAAATGACCTTTCCTTCACACTTCATGTTGTCCCAGGTCATCCATCTGACCATATTGCACCACCCTTAACCACTCCCACTCCTCATGAACCCTTGAACTCTGATGTTGACACACCTCAACCACCACCTTCCCCTATCCCACCTACCTCGAATCAGTCTTCACCTACATCTGAACCACCCCTAGCTAACATTCCACCATCCCCTCCTACAACTATTGATAACCCTTCCACCACAACTGAAATACCTCCAAATCCCTCTCACATTGTGTCATCTACCTCTCCTCCTAATTCCCACCCTATGGTTACTCGCAGCAAAGCTGGAGTATTTAAACCTAAAGCCTATCACCTTCAACTTGATGATGACATTCTTGTGGACGTGCATGCAGCCATGCAAAACCCTAATTGGTTAAGTGCTGTAAATGCTGAGTATGCTGCGTTACTTGCCAATGACACCTGGGATCTTGTTTCATTGCCTCCAGATCGTCGTGCTATTGGATGTAAATGGCTTTTCCGAATCAAACGGCTTGCTGATGGCACTGTTGATCGCTACAAAGCACGCCTTGTAGCAAAGGGCTACTCTCAGCTTGCAGGATGCGATTATAGGGAAACCTTTAGCCCTGTGGTTAAAGCTTCTACAGTGAATTTGCTCCTCTCTCTTGCTGTGACTCATTCCTGGGGTATACGCCAAGTGGACATTAATAACGCCTTTTTAAAAGGTGATCTAGATGAAGATGTTTACATGCTTCAGCCCGATGGTTTTCAGCAGGTTGCTGAGGATGGTACTCAACTTGTCTGTAAGCTTAAGAAAGCTTTGTATGGACTCCGCCAGGCTCCTCGTAACTGGTTCGACAAGCTCAAGTCCTTTCTTCACACACTGAACTTTCGATCCTCAAATGCTAACACCTCCCTGTTTGTTTACTCGGATACCTCAATCATGACATACATCATTGTTTATGTCGATGATATTCTCGTTACAGGGTCGTCCTCAATACACATCAATGCAGTAGTTCAATAGTTACATCGAAAGTTTTCATTAAAAGATCTTGGGGAGCTCAATTTTTTCCTTAGTATTGCAGTGATCCGTACATCTGCTGGTCTCCTTCTTTCCCAGAAGAAATACATCACAGATCTACTTGTTAAGTTTGATTTTCGTGATCTCACCACTGCTCCAACTCCTATGGTTGCCTCTGTCAAGCTTCATAAGGATGTTGATTCCCCTGTTGAACGTGCCACTGACTTTCGAAGCCTTGTGGGATCCCTTCAATATGTATGTCATACACGTCCAGACATTGCTTCCTCCGTTAACAAAATTGCTCAATTTATGCAACGCCCTACTGCTCTTCACTGGATGGCTGTCAAGAGAGTCCTACGCTACCTTACTGGCACGCTTGACCTTGGCTTATGGTTTACTGCTCAACCATCCTCTAACTATACACTTCACTCCTTCTCTGATGCTGATTGGGGCAGTGACCCTGATGATCGTCGGTCAACCTCAGGACATTGCACGTTCATAGGCCCTCATCTTCTTTCTTGGAGCTCACGCAAGCAAAGGTCTGTTTCAAGGTCAACTGCTGAGGCTGAATTTAGGAGCCTTGCTGATGCAGCTGTGGACATTCTTTGGTTTCAGGAACTTCTTCATGACATGCACATTCAGCTTCTTCAACCTCCTGTTCTTCGGAGTGACAATACGAGTGCAGTTGCAATGGCTGCAAATCCTGTCTTGCATTCGAAAACGAAGCACGTCGATCTTGATTTATTCTTCCTTCGAGAGAAAGTTATGGCCCGTACCCTTCAAGTCAATTACGTTCCAGCTGCAGCACAGGTTGCAGATATCTTCACTAAAGCCAACTCTACTGCCAGTTTTGAGGATTTTCGACTACAACTATGTGTTCGATCTCTCTCCAGGGATCTTGAGAAGCGGGGGGAATATTAGAAGAGTCTATAGGATAGTAGAAATCTCAAGAAAGCTGAGTCATCAGCTTTCTGTTATCATTTTGTTATTTTTTTAACATTGGCGGGAAATGCTGTTACTAACAGCTGTATAAAGGCACCTTTGAGTGCACTGTGTAAACCAACCAGATTTGGAATGAAATGGATGAGTTTTAGCTCAACTTAACAGTTTTACAAAAAAAAATGATATAAAATAATTTCTCCAATTTAAAATTTTTTATTTATAATATTAAAATTTGAACACTTATTTTTATTTAAGAGACGCCTCACATCGCTAGACTAATCTGATTATTGGTTTGTATTAAGCTATTTTATTTAAGAGGATGTCTCATGCCGCTAGACTGACCTACGTGCACATTTGACTTCAATAAATGTGTTTCTTACGAAATTTTTTGTCTACTCAAGACCTTAAATATGAGACATATTTAAATAATTTTAAACCGCTTACTACTTATACCAACTCGTTTGGTGTATTGAGCTATTGAATTAGCAGTTACTAACAAAAGCAAAATCCAAAACCTCTGCCACCAACTGCACTGTAAAGACTAAAGATAATAAAAAAATTCCTCTCTCAATTCAAAAAAAAAAAAACTTTGTTTAAAAATGCATAAACAATATTGCTGATTGTACTTGGGGTTTTGGAGGTTTTTGTTCTTGCCGTTGTCTTCATTGATGGTTTGTTCAACTGCTACTCTATAGGAAAGTTGAAAGCTTTAGTCTTCATATATATATATATATATATATATATATATATATATATATATTGTAATCTTAACAAAGTTTATAACTTTATTTACTTGGTGGAGTCTCTTTTAGCATGCTTCAGCCATGGATCTAGAGCCTGGTTTTCACCAAAACCATGTTAAGGTAAGTTCAAAGATGGGGTTTTTAAAGCAAATTTGTGTTTGTTTCCCCTTTTTGAAGAGTACACATTTCTGTTTTCATGATAAATCAAATATCTGAATCATCAAGTTCTATGTTGTTTGTAGAAGGAATCATGGAAAACTGTGTTGGTTTTGGCATACCAAAGCCTTGGGGTTGTTTATGGGGATTTAAGCACTTCACCTCTATATGTTTACAAGACCACATTTGAGGAGGATATTCAACATTCTGAGACAAATGAAGAAATTTATGGGGTTTTGTCTTTTATTTTTTGGACTCTCACCTTGGTGCCTTTGCTCAAATATGTTTTCATAGTGCTCAGAGCTGATGATAATGGTGAAGGTGGCACTTTTGCTTTGTATTCGTTGTTGTGTCGACACGCCCGAGTCAACTCACTTCCCAATTGTCAACTGGCAGATGAGGAGCTGATTGAGTACAAGGATGGTAATGGTATTGTTGGATTGGCACCGAAATCGAATTTCGGCTTGAGGTTGAAATCTACTTTGGAGAAGCATAGGATTTTGAAAAGGTTCTTGCTTGTTCTTGCTTTGATTGGGACCTGTATGGTGATTGGTGATGGCATCCTCACACCAGCTATTTCAGGTAATTATGGGATTCCCCCCCATGATTTCTTCTTGTGTCATGAACTAGATCGATTGATTGTTTCGGTTTTTTGTATGCAGTTTTCTCTGCCGTGTCCGGTCTAGAGCTTTCGATGTCGAAAGAGCATCACAAATGTAAGATCCTTTCCCCTCATACTTAGTTTGCTAAATATCTTCTTGGTGAGAACTAGAGAAGACAAATCATGGTTGAAAAGTAAAATTCCCGAACGGGAAATTCGGCCTTTAGGAAGAGTTGTCCGGTTCCTATCTTGTAATCTGTGTGCCAATCCCTGTTAATATTGTTGTCTAGGCTTTTCCAAGTTTCCATTATCTAAGGTTCTTCGACATCCATATTATTTCTATGAACTCAATTATCCTTAGTTCCCAATTCCCCCTGGGATTGACCTTTCAGTGAAGTTGGTTAAACTTATGAATCAATATGCTAACTGGGGCATGTATGATTGTATAGTTGATTGAGTTTGTTCAGTGCTTGCCTATGCTTCTTTCAGTTTACATCAAACGGATATCTGATGACTATGCATGTTTCCCCTGTTAAAATTAGGCTTCCAGTTTTTGACAATAGTTACTAAACCGTACATTTTGCAGATGTAGAGGTTCCAGTTGCATGCATCATACTGATATGCTTGTTTGCCCTTCAACATTATGGCACACACAGGGTCGGATTTTTGTTCGCACCCGTGGTTCTAATATGGCTTCTCTGCATCAGTGGTATCGGTTTATATAATATCATTCACTGGGACCCCCACGTGTACCGAGCACTCTCCCCATATTACATGTACAAATTCTTGAGGAAAACACAAAGAGGAGGTTGGATGTCCCTGGGTGGCATTCTATTGTGCATAACAGGTAACTGTGTGCGAATGCGACTCACTATGTATATATACATAATACAGATGCTGATTAAGTTCAATTACATTTCAGGCTCGGAAGCTATGTTTGCTGATCTTGGACATTTTTCGCATTTGTCAATAAAGGTAGATATAATTTTTTGGTGAAATTCAGGGATCGGACAATGTTTACTATCGTGCAAAAAGAACTTCCGACAGTTGCGTCCTTGGCCTTTCTTATTCGGCATTGAATTATGCATTTATGCTGTGAATAACAGTTTTTATCTAATCGGAATTCCTGTTTCTGCAGATTGCTTTCACCTCATTTGTTTATCCGTCCTTAGTTCTTGCATACATGGGGCAAGCTGCCTATCTATCTCGGCATCATGTTATCGAAAGTGATTATCGAATTGGATTCTATGTATCCGTACCAGGTAAGGGACCTCGAGTTGTTCTCCTCAAAGAGTCTTAAGATTTTAGGTGAGTTTTCACTTTCAAGCTAACTGTAAGTATCCAAATGTGCTATTGCTTCAGAGAAGTTAAGATGGCCGGTTCTGGTTATAGCCATACTCGCGGCAGTAGTAGGAAGCCAAGCTATCATAACCGGAACATTCTCAATCATCAAACAGTGCTCTTCTCTTGGTTGCTTCCCGAGAGTCAAAATAGTTCACACATCGTCCAAAATCCATGGTCAGATCTACATTCCCGAGATTAACTGGCTTCTAATGGTATTATGCTTGGTGGTTACTCTCGGTTTTAGAGACACAAGGCGCATGGGTAATGCGGCAGGTACGAAAATGCTCCCTCGTATTGCTCGTACAACTCTCGACATAAGTGTTATTTAATTCCGAGAAACCATGTTGCATATCTTATATCTGTCTTGAAACAGGTTTGGCTGTTATAACTGTGATGCTGGTCACTACTTGCCTAATGTCTTTGGTGATTGTGTTATGCTGGCAAAAGAGTGTGTTCCTTGCTATCGGCTTTGTTTTATTTTTCGGTACAATCGAAGCGCTCTACTTCACAGCTTCCCTCATCAAGTTCCTGGAAGGGGCATGGGTTCCGATTGCGCTTTCATTCATCTTCCTGATTGTAATGTGTATTTGGCACTATGGCACACTGAAAAGGTACGAGTTTGATGTTCAAAACAAGGTCTCCATCAACTGGTTACTTACCTTGGGTCCTAGCCTAGGCATAGTACGGGTTCGTGGGATCGGACTTGTTCAAACGGAGCTTGTCTCGGGAATCCCTGCAATCTTCTCCCATTTTGTCACAAATCTTCCAGCCTTCCACCAGGTCCTAGTCTTTCTTTGCATCAAGTCCGTCCCGGTTCCTCATGTTAGACCTGAAGAGCGGTTTCTCGTGGGTCATATCGGCCCTAGGGAGTTTAGGCTTTATAGGTGCATTGTACGATACGGGTATCGTGATGTTCATAAAGACGACATTGAGTTTGAGAAAGATCTCGTTTGCAGCATAGCGGAGTTGATACGCTCAACGAGCGGTTCCACTACCAAAGCAAATGAAGATCCGGAGAATGAGGACGACGATAAAATGGTGGTTGTTGGAACATGTTGTACCCATTCGGACGGGATTCAAATGAAGGAGGAGGAGGATGCCGACAACATAGAAACAGCAGGGCCATCGGAGTTGAAGGAGATACATTCACCACCTACAATTAAACCCAAAAAAAGAGTAGGGTTTATAGACTCCGGAGCAAGGGAAGAGTTAGAGGAACTTAGGGAAGCTAGGGAAGCCGGGGTAGCTTACATACTAGGTAACTCATATGTTAAAGCCAAGCAAGGATCTGGTCTGATAAGAAAACTCGTAATCAACTACGGATACGAATTCTTGCGAAGAAACAGCCGTCCGCCGTCAACCTATGCATTAAGCGCACCCCACGCCTCGACGTTGGAAGTCGGGATGATCTACCATGTTTAGTTTTTGTTCATATGTAGAAATTGTGTAAATCTATTATATTTATATACATATGTTTACAGTGTTGTTCAAAAGATGAAAAATGGTTAATGATAGAGTTATCTAACAATTTTGAAAATTTCAATTAGACCATTGTTAGACCATTGGCATATCTTTGAAACTACCGAACATCGGAAGAACTCGGGATTTTATTACCCTTGTTAGACCATTGCCATATCTTTGAAACTGAAAAGCTGTCTACCTGCAAATTTGCATCTGCAACCACCCCATTGAGAAACATCTCCTGGCACCCAAATTACTCCCAGTGGTCTCACCTTCTCCTTGATTTGGGCTTCTAAATCTTCCCAATCTAACACAAAACACCCCACATTGTTGTTGTTGTTGTCGGGTTGATGACATGTCGTGTTCTTCACTCGGATGTTCCAAGTCGAAAACTGGGTTTCCAATGGTGCTCAAAAGGGTCCCTCTACAAAGAGGGCAAGTGGAATTAGACATCAACCATGTGTCTATACAGTGTGCATGAAAAGCATGGCCACACACCGGGAGTAATCTCAACGTGTCTTGCTCTAAGAACTCGCATAGACGGACGGCACAATTGAATGACCGTTTCCATCCGATGATTTCTTCGTAACGGAACACCGGTAATGCATCGATGGAAGCTTGGTCTATGCCTGAATCATTCATGAAGGTGGAACAGGTGCTGCAGCTGTCTTTGGAATGTGTTGGAGCTTGACATGTTTGAGTGTCTGTTGGATTCGGATGTCGGGGATCTGTGTTTTGTGAGGAATCTATGGAGCAAATGGAGAAGATATCATACGAAGAATGTTACGGCTAGAATCCCTTGATGAACAACACAGCTGGGCTTAGTTTACTTGATGAAGATGGCGAGGGTGGTGAAGGAGATGACGAAGAAGAAGAAAAAGAAAAAGACATTTTAGATTGAACCCCAACTAATTGTCTAAAATGAACAATGACTAATTGGGTCGACTTGCAAGAAAATCCATGCCCCTAAATAAGATATGTAAACTAAGCCCAGTTGTGTTGTTCATCATAGTGATTCTACTCGCAATTTAGTAATTTTAGTCCTTAAATTTTTATTGCCTTATTTTTTACATCGAACTTTCAAATTAATTTAATATAAGGATAACTACATATTCAGTACCCTATCTATTTTCGTGTTCTTATTTTAATGTCCCACCTATTTTTTTTTTGACAAAGTAGTATCTAATGTTACGTTTTTGTTCTGTTTTGGTACCCGACCATTAAAAAAACGGAGATGATGATGTGGCTTATTTTTAATTGGAATAATCACAGTTTTAGTCCAAGAAACTTATACATTTCTATCAATTTAGTCCAAACTCTATCAATTTAATAATCATCTTAAAATTTTGGGTTAAAACTATAAATCTCCATTTTATTTCTTCTTCCCCGAGACCCTAACCCCGTTTTATTTTGTCTTCTCAATCCAATCTGTCACGAAAATTTTTTGAAAACCCGCTTTTTAAGTTTGGAATAAAAACAGCTTGACGATTGAATTTTCGAAAAATCAGGGTTTTGACTAATTTTATCTTGTGATTAGTTAATTTTTATTTTTAATCAAAATCTCTTTTATTTGCTTAAAAATCATTTTGGAGTCGTCACGGCCACTTTGGTAGGCCGGACACCAGAAAACGCACCAGAGATTCATTTTGAAAAGTTCGGGTTCGGGAGTCGGTTACGTGTAGGGAATGGTTAGCACCCCCTACGAACGCCCATTATCGGTACCTTATTAATTACACGTAGCATTTTGACATTTCAAACATTAATCTGAATTTAATTAAATCTTTTAATTGTAAAATGGATTTTGTTCCGAATGGAGATATCCTTTTGTAAGAAAATACATTTTGGACGAATATAATTATGAAACGTCTAGTTGCATTAGGACACTTCAATTTATATTCAAAATGCATATCAACACAAAAGTTTTAATGCATGACCAATTATTGTCTTGTCATTTTTAAGTAGACCCTAATTAGGCTTCATTAATTAATTTAATTAAAAAATATATGAATATTATTAATTTTTGAACATGAATGATAACGTCCAAAATAATATTGGACACTATCTTTAATGAGCCCAAAAGTAATAATATTCCTAATTAAGGTGACTCTAGCCATTAGTTCCATTTTAAATTTAAATTTACCTAATTATTAGATTGTTTCCATTTTCTAAGTTGAAATGACAAATTGAAACTCTCGTTGGAACACCCATTGGTTAACATCACTCTTCATTGTGACACTAACCAATATTGGATGTTTTAATATTGTTTCAAATATTCACTTATTTGCTACAATGATCTCTCCTACTCAATTATAATTAAGTAAACTACTCTAAGGCTCTAATCCTATTTTAAACATGTGATTTTAAGTCTCTAAACAATATTTTATATGGTTTTAAAATATGCAAGCATTCAAATTAATTAAACAATTAAGTAAAACAATTAAATAAAACTGGAAATGTACTGAATTGAATTAATTTGGTATTAAGGGATCTAATTACAAATGAACAGGCGACCAAATTATAAGGAAAGCAAAACCAATAGCCCAAACTCGTTAAACCAGAGCCCCCAAAAATGGCCCGCTTGACCTAAACCCAGACCCAATGTTTTTTTTCGACCGGGTCACAGACTCGTATCCAAACCCGCGCAAAAATGCGCGGATCTCATCGCGACCCAGCTCACCAAAACGACGCCATTCCCAACTCGGTATAAATGGGCCATTCTCGAGTTGGAACGGCCATTTGGTCTCCCCCTCTCTCTCTCCTCATTATTCTCTCTCTCTAAACGCTCTGAACCCAAACACTCAAAACCTAAAAACCTAAGCCTTTTTCGATCAAACCCTCACTTTTTCTCCTCCGTTCCTCCTCAGTTTATCCACTTCCTCAAATTTGATCCTCACAAACACTAAATTCTTCCCAAAATTTGTTTTCAAAGATCAAAACCCAAATTTTCCTAAGAACACTTTAAAAACTTTCCAAAAACCCTCATTTTGATCTTCATCTTTTCCCTAAAAACTCTCTGACATGTTTCCCGATCGTCGGGATGATATCGGTCAGTGGATATCATCTCTGATCATCTCTTTCCCCTTTCTGGTGACCGGAAACCTTCCAATCATCTTCTCCGACCTCTCTGAAATTTTTGATTAGTCTCTGGTCATCTTCAACCTTTCTCTAATGACCAGAACTTCTCCGGTCATCTTCTCCGACCAACCCTAGCTTTTCTGGACGTCGTCTGTAACTCCGGCCACCGTCTCTGCCGCCGTCAGAACCCTAAATCTACCCAAAATTCTTAGATTTTCATCCTAAACCTAGATCGAGTCCCCATTTCATTAGAAACGTCCCACTTCCCCCATTCCTAAACTACCTACCCAAAACCAGTAGCCTCACCACTACATTTTTCGACTCCAACCGTAGTCCAAACGCTCAGATCTCCACTCCGGCAACATTCACGACGACAACAACACGAGATAAGCCTCTCAAACCTCTCCTTTTATTATTATTTTTATTTATTTTTTATTCAAACTTGGATCTGCCTATTATGCTTGGATTTGTTTTTTAGTTTCTATTAGATCTAAGTTTTATTATCTATTTGCATATCTGATTTTAGGTTTAGATGAGGATTTAGGAGATGATTTAGGTTCTGAAATCTAGTTTTTTAACAACCTAGGACTCTGCTTTTAGGGATTTTGACTCTAATGATGTTTTCGATCAGGTTTAATGAACAAACAAAGAGATTAGAGGTTGAAGCTACCTCAGTTAGGTGTTTCTATGACTCCGACGAGCTTTCGACACCTTTCCTTTGCTCCAATCGTCTTTCTCGAACAGATCTGGTTTCTCAGGTGACTCTCTATCTCTTGACCTTTCGGTTTTTGTGTTTGGTAATTATGAGGGTTGTAACACCCCTTTCACGGCCTGGTAGAGAACCGAGTCGAAGAGCGCTACCGAAAAACATAACGGAGATCGGAGATATAAAATTTTAACCAATATTTTAACCGGGTTGGAGACATAAATCTTAAACCTTTTTAACCAATATTTTAGTGTCAAATATGTCAATTTTTATTACTAACTCAAAAGTCATTATAGCTTTAAAACCTTATACAAAACATAGGTAACATATACACAATAGTAGGGCCACAAGACTAGTATAATTACTTTAACTACTTTGCCACCATACTAGGAGTTCATTGTTCATGATTCACAACAATATTTCATATCAATAAACAATATCAATGATTCATGTCATACTTATCACATGTCAATGCTTTCAATGATTTCCATGACAACTATATACATACTATGAATCATGGAATCAATGCAATGCTTACCGTACACTTACCAACATATGATCGATGACATAATGCTTCTAACTCAAAGGTTAGTACTAATAAATATAACAACAAATTTGAGTAGGCCCTTGTCTAACTCGAGACGCTACTATACTCACCTCGATATTAGGGTTCCCTTATATCGTCACCTTTTTCCTTGATTGACGGTTGTCCTTTATCGACTTTTTGACCCCGACGTCGACAAAGATTTGATATTACTATATCAAAAATATCGAACCACCAATCGAACACTGGACCTATATAATATATATATTTCCTCTTTTCACTCGGTAAGCTTTATTAATTTTTTTTTTGAAATTCCATTCTCAAATTGTCGTGAAAGGCTACTACCACCTTGTCCTTATTTATACTTAGCATGGCGGACCCTTCATTGCTTCTCCATGCTCCACGTAATTAGGGAGGTGTGGCATTATCTTGGGGCTTAATGCCTCCGTGCTTGGCCACGTAGTGGCCACCTTGCGCCATGTTTCTCCAAACGTGGGGATTCATGGCTGAATTCCTTCAATTTGAAGGAATTAGCCGAAAGTCCCCCTCCCTACTCACGGCCTTTTTCTTTTTTTAATAATAATAAAAAAAATAAACTATCATAAATTAACCCGAAAAACATTTATTGGTTTAAATAAGATCGAATAAATTATTCAATCGATATAAAATATTTGATCACCGGAACTTAATTTTGACTAGACCGATTTTGGGATGGGACAAGGGTATTAATTGCCTAATGATTAATTTTTCTCTCTCTTCACAGGCATTTATACCAGCTGCCAACCATGACATCATCCTGCTTCGCTGGCAACGCCAGCTGGTTCCAGGAAGGTTGTAATCCGTGTGAAATGGACATAACCAATAATAGCTTGCCACGTGTCCACTGGTGCTCGATTTTGAGCGGGAAATAGAAGCGCGAATGGGTTGGGAGGTTATTTTGTGTTTGTTGGGCTGTATATGAGCTGTAATGGGTTGTAAACAGTTGTAATGGGTCTCACCATTTAATTTGGGCTTTGTAATAATTTGGACATTGTAATATATTTTTTATTCGGGCTAATTTTTTTATCTGTTTTATTTATTATCGTTATATATATGTGTGTGTGTGTGTGTGTGTGTGTGTGTGTGTGCGTGTGTGTATACATATATACCCGAACAAAATCCAGGTTCTACAGCCGCCCCTCTTTGCTCATTGTTGTGGAACAAGGATAGGGCAAAGACTAAAAAGATATGGATTTTGTCCGAATCATCTGTCCATCAAAGCTTGAAGATGTTCTTCTTATTATGAAATTCTTCAATCTTCGATAATCTGGCATTGCTCTATAGAATTCTTCATCTTTTGAGGTCTGAAGTTGTTCTTCTTATTATGAAATTCTTCATTCCTCGCTCTTTTGTAGTTCATATTTCTATAATGGCACTGAACAAGCAAGCTCTTCTCATTAGGAACTTCCTCATTCTTCAATCAACGAACTCTTCTCATTAGGAATTTTGTCTTTTGTTAGGCGGACTCTTCTCATTATGAATCCTTCTTCGCTGAGCGGACTCTTCTCATTATGAATTCTTCTTTGCTGGGCGGACTCTTCTCATTATGAATCCTTCTTTGCTGGGCGGACTCTTCTCATTATGAATCTTTCTTGATCATTTTCCTGTTGAAATAAATGAAACATGCAAGTTAACATGATCCTAGTGTCCTATATGATGCATGAACCATGGTTTATTGAGATCTGTTAATCATTCTATGCTCTCTTAGGTCACTTCCTGGATGTTTCTTGTCTAGTTCTCATCCCACATTAGGACTTGGTCATTGCAACCTCCTTTCTGCATTTCTGGCCCTTCGCTCTAAAGCGCCCTTTCGAGTTTTCACTTTAGGTTGCTTTTCTCAAAGCGCCCTTTCAGGTTTTCACTTTGGTTTTTTTTTCTTCCTTTTTTCTTTTTTTTTTCGAAAGGCGCATTTTTAGGTTTTCACCCCCTCTTTTCTTTCTTTTTTCCTTTTCTTATTTTTTCTTCTTCTTGTTGTTTTTCTCTCTTCTTTTGGTTCAAAGTATTATGGTCAATGAAGTATTGCTTTTTCCGGCCACATACTACTTTGGTCGATGATACCCAATCTTTCAACATGAAATTTTGTTGAACCCAAGAGCTTCCAATAATTCACAAAGCTGCAAACATACTTCTCTTTTTGGTCCCCGTGAATTGCTCTAACTGAGACATTGACACAGAGGAGCATTGTAGTGCATTGTCCTCGCATCATGGGTATATCATTGTTCTCCGGGTGACAGAATTTGTTGTTGCATTTGTGATCAACTTTCAACTTTGCACTGCCTTATCATGTACACTCTTCTCCAATACCTAGACTGACAAGGTTCACCTGCATTTCTAAAACATAGTAATACCATGAAATCATCTGTTTTTTTCATTATATCAACCATTTTAAGATGCTTTGGAATAAAAAAAGCTCAGAAGTGAATTCATGAATTTTATTGAAGCTTATAAATTGGAATACATCAGAATTTGAAATAGTCACGACAAACAAAATTGAGAAACAAAATCAGATCTTCGGGCATCCAAGGCATGAAGGATACAACCACCCTATCGACTAGAAGTAGGGGTGAGTTTGCATTCATGTTTGACGATCCTCAAATGTTGCTGGAATGCTTTCAAATGTGAAATCCCTTCCAAAATACCAGGTGTCCGAGAGGTCTCGATTACCAGATGTCTAACTTCACTCATCTGAGCTGCCTAAATAGGTTTTCAACTCAGATCCTCCTTTGGTTTCAAGACGCCCTTTGCGGGTTTTTATCTTGAACCCCCTTTTATTTTATTTTCTTTTTTTCACTTTTTCTTCTTTTTTAGATATCTTAGGCGCCCTCTTGAGGTTTTTACCATAGATATTTTCATTTTTTGGTGAAAGCGCCCTTTCGGGTTTTCACTCCGCTTTTTATCTCTTTTTGAATTCTTCAAGCATAATACTTTTTGACCGAATCTGAGTTCACTGGTTTGTGTAACTCTTTTTCGTCCATTTCAGTCAGTATTAGTGCTCCTTCGGAGAAAGATTTCATAACAAGATAAGGCCCCTCCCAGTTAGGCATCCATTTCCCATGATCATCTCGATGTATTTGTAGGACCTTTTTTAACACAAGATCCCCCTCTCGGAATTCTCTCGGGCGCACATTTTTGTCATATGCCTGCATTATCCTCTTTTGGTACATCTGACTGTGACAAATTACCCTCAACCTCTTTTCCTTGACGAGATTTAGTTGGTCAAATCAGGCCTGCAGCCATTCCGCATCTTCTAACTTTACTTATGACAACACTCGAAGTGACAGAATTTCAACTTCAATAGGAAGCACCACCTCTATCCCATAAACTAAAGAGTAAGGTGTTGCCCCGGTTGAAGTTCGTATCGATGTCCGATATGCAAATAAATCGAACGATAGCTTCTCATGCCCGTCTTTGTAAGTTTCCATTGCCTTTGATATGATCTTCTTTATGTTTTTGTTTGCTACTTCTACTGCCCCATTCATCTTAGGGCGATAAGTTACTGAATTGTGGTGAATGATCTTGAATTGTTCACATACTTCCATTATCACTTTGTTGTTGAAGTTTGTGGCATTATCAGTGAAGATTCTTTCCGGTAACCCATATCGGCAGATTATTTCTTTCTTCGGGAACTTACTAACTGTGGTTCTTGTGATGTTGGCATAAGAGGCTGCTTCTACCCATTTGGTAAAATAATCTATTGCCACAAGGATAAAACGGTGTCCATTTGAATCTTTATAATGAATTTTCCCAATAACATCCATACCCCAAGCAGCAAAAGGCCAAGGTGAATTCATTGTATGTAGAGGTACTGGTGGAGAATTGATCTTGTCAGCATATATCTGACACTTATGACACTTCTTTGCATACTCGATGCAATCTCCTTCCATGGTCGTCCAATAATAGACGTATCTCATAATCTTCCTGGCTATTGAGAGCCCATTCACACCCGCACCACATATCCCATCATGTACTTCTGCCATTATATTCTTTGCTTCATTAGCATCACGCTCATTGCTAAAGAGAGAGAGAGAGAGAGAGAGAGAGAGAGAGAGAGAGAGAGAGAGAGAGAGAGAGAGAGAGAGAGAGAGAGAGAGAGAGGAAAGAATGGACAAGGGAACGATTTCTAGCCAGTGCAACTTTAGAAGCATGAATGACCTAGTGGCTAGGATGGATAAGCTTGAATAGTTCGAGAACATTTGGTTCACAATCAAAGGGAGATAAAACCGTATATGAGGAAAATAAATCCTTTACAAAAATTCAATTTTCATTATTGGTGAAAACTGATTGTACCAGGGGAATGGTACAACTAGCCCGGAGCAAACGACTACCGGTAAAGGCAATTAAAATCCATTAATCCATGTGCATTTGGAAAAAATGCAAGTCTCGATTCAAGAAAAGTGAATTGGAGACAATACATCGCTTCATGAAAGAAGAAGCGATGTTTGGGCAAGTCCAACAGAAATGTTGGCACAACGTGCTTAAATACGGTAAAGTTTAAGACAATGGATAATTCAAATGTCCATCGAAAATTTATTTTTACGAATGGTCGAAGGGAAATAAATCCTTTGCAAAAATCCAGTTTTCGTGATTGGTGAAAACTGATTGTACCAAGGGGAATGGTACAACTAGCCCGAAGCAAACGGCTACCGGTAAAGGCAATTCAAATCTGTTAATCCCTATGCATTTGGGAAAAATGCAAGTCTCGATTCAAGAAAAGTGAATTGGATACATTACATCGCTTCATGAAAGGAGAAGAGATGTTTGGGCAAGTCCGACAGAAATGTTGGCACAATGTGCTTAAATACGGTGAAGTTTAAGACAATGGATAATTCAAATGTCCATTGAAAATCCATTTTTACGAATGGTCGAAGGGAAATAAATCATTTGCAAAAATCCAATTCTCATTATTGGTGAAAACTAATTGTACCCAGGGGAATGGTACAACTAGCCCGGAGCAAACGACTACCGGTAAAGGCAATTCAAAACCGTTGATCCATGTGCATTTGGGAAAAATGCAAAAGAAATAAGCTAAGTTGTAGATTTTTTTATCATAACGAAAATTTCAGTTTGAAAATATTATGTTATTCCTTGATTCTTTAAACATTTTATGAGCTTACTCTTGTTTTCCTATTACACATGTATATACTTTTTTGTAAGATTAACTTTAATTCAATTTAAAAATAAATTTTTTTCTGAAAATTGAATGTTGAGAGGACACTATAAATATGAAAACCCTTTGTTCTACTTAGGCCAAGGGAGGAATGACAATGAGTGTTCAGGAATAATGGGCCACTCCCTTTGAGTGAATTTTTCCTCTCGGGCATTGTTGTTCAAGGTCATTGAATGAAGCGATAACCCCAAAACATCCTCCCCCTAAAGACTACTTTTTGATATCAACGTATGGGAGGACATTTGGCATTCCTTCAATTCCCTTCACATAGAAAGAAAATAAAAAAAATATCCATTGTTGTCCCCATTTGAGCCTATTAAACTTTTTTTCTTCCGATTGAACCCAAACCAAGGGTCACCCCTACATCGGGGGCAAAAGGGATAGAAGTTTACGGACAGTAAAGGAAATTGAATTTTGATTATGCTATGAGGATGATGCCTTGTGAATTAAAGGGCAATAAAAGAGAATAGATGCATTGAATACAATTTGAGCAACAAAAACATCAAAAGGAAACGATGAAAGGAAAGTTGATGCTCAAAAAGCTACCCAAATCAAGTCGAAAGTTACCGACATAAAAGTTGAAGAAATCAAAAGTGAAAGCACTAAAGTAAAAAGTGCAGTTTTGTAAAAAAGAGAGAAGCAGATAAAGAAAAGGGATAAAGAGAATTCCCTAGCCAAATGAATCACTATCTAGAAGGGTCGTGAAAGATTGATCGCCTTTGATTGGAGATATGCATCATTACAATGTGAAGGTGCAATTTGATTCGAAACTACACTTGTTGAAAGAAAAGGAGCTCTGGGGTGAAAACCCAAAAAACAAAGGCAGTCTAGAGAGATTCAAAGAAATAAGAGACGAAATAATATTTCATCCGAGCATAATTGAGACTTTCAGTTGGAAGAATTGATCCTTGGTTTCACCACCCTTAAACACTTGTTTGGGCCTACTTACCTTTTCTTTCGTAGCCATGAGCCTTAACCTACATTACAAGCCTCAAAAGACCATTTGGACCATACACGGATGGATGAATTTGTCTTCAGATCACATCCCGCCTATCAGGGTTAACCTTTCTTCAAGGATTGCCACACTTCTAATGCCTGATTGAGATCAGAAAAGAGGGAAGGATGGGGCATGGTGAGTTAGTGAGTTAAAGAGAGCCACCTTTAAATTGGATAGATACTAGGTATGGGAGTCGCTCCTCTCAGAAACCTAATAGCCCAGAAAAGATTTCATATGTGTATCCCCGCAATATTCGGAAAATGTCACTCGGGTCGACTTTTTTTCAAAGACCCCAAACTTGATTTTCTTAAATATCACTTGTCGTGATTCTTTAAAATGTATATTTATACACAATAAAATTATTTTTACCCTATCATTTTCATAAGTCTCCTACATTGGAATGAACAAGCGGACTGACTAACTGTAACTCGTGGTAAAGCCAGTAGCACCCGAGATGGGCATCATTATCCGTGGGTAACAAGGGTTTTTGCACCTAAGAGTTTGAATCAGAATGGATGAAAGAAAGCACAAGGCTAGAAAAAATTTAGATAAAGATTCTGAATACGACTGAGGTCACGCGACTCAAATATTTGAACGAAGAACGAGCGACATAAGTATAGGGACCAGTTTTGTCAAAGACACGAGATTGATGAGTGGTTGTAGTCCCAAGATAATGACCACTGAACCTAGAAAACGAAGACAAACTAAATCCATACATCTTTGCACTCTCATGAATACATGCATCTTTGTATCCTGAAATATGCTCATGCATCATCAATAGCTAGATATCCACATGCTAGGAGCTCATTAATTCATATCATCGTAGCATTTTGTTTTCTTTAAACATGCATTCGAAGATTGGTAAAAGAATGGATCTACAGCCTCACGAGAGGAGAAGTAGATTTCACAAGAATCAAGAGTCCTTCGACTTGCATAATTTGGATTTCCAAAATCCTTCCAACCTCTAGTTTTAATCTTCCTTGATGATGTTTTTCTTAAAACTCGAATTTCTCAATCTTATCATTCCAAAAGGATTTTTTCTCAAAACTTGATTTCTCAATTTTATCCTTCCAAAAGGATGTTTTTCTCAAAACTTGATTTCTCAATTTTATCCTTCCAAAAGGATGTTTTTCTCAAAACTTAATTTCTCAATTTTATCCTTCCAAAAAGGATGTTTTTCTCAAAACTCAATTTCTCAATTTTATCCTTCCAAAAGGATGTTTTTCTCAAAACTTAATTTCTCAATTTTATCCTTCCAAAAGGATGTTTTTCTCAAAACTTAATTTCTCAATTTTTATCCCTTCCAAAAAGATTTTTTCTCAAAACCCAATTTCTCAATCTCAGCCTTCCCGAAGGGCATTTTTCTTAAAACTCAAATTTCTCAATTTTATCCCTTCCTCAAGGATTTCAAGCGAAGGATTTCAGACTTGCCACGCCATGATTTCAGGGCAAATGAGACAGAAACTCAAAGCCCAAGAATTTCAGAGCAAAGGAGGAAGATACTCAAAGCTCATGGCAAAGGAGGCAGAAACTCAAAGCCAAAAGATTTTAGAGCAAAGGAGGCAGATACTCAAAGCTCATGGCGAAGGAGACAGAAACTCAAAGCAAAAATATTTTAGAGCAAAGGAGGCAGATACACAAAGCTCATGGGAAAAAGGAAGAAACTCAACGCCCAAGAATTTTAGAGCAAAGGAGGCAGATACTTGCCGCTCAAGGATTTCATGTAAAGCCTTCATGTTCGACACTCAAGGGTTTCAGATGAAAGCTTTCAAGCTTGCCGACAGATTCCAAGATGAAGGATCCTACAGAGAAAGGATCCGAAAAAGTTTCTATATAGAAGGAACTTGGGACTTCAGGATCTCAAAAGCGGAGGGTCCTACGAAGAGAGGACTTGGAGATCCTTGATTTCAGAGGGGAGTTCTGTTGAGGAGGAACTACCACTCGAAGAGTACGCTAAGAAAGGGAAGTTCTGTGGAGAAAGAACTCAAATTCCTAAAGATTTAGGATCTCGAACGCAGAGGGTCCTATGGAGAGGGGACTTGTAGATCCTTGACTTCAGATATACGAAGACGTGAGTTCCGTATAGGAGAAACTACTACTCGAAGAATGCGCCGAGGAAACGAGTTCTATGAGGAAAAAACTCGTGTTCTTAAGGCTTTGGAGAGAAAATTAATCGATCTGACGTATTGCAGCTCTGGGAGAGCAAATGGTTCGACAGGAAAGTTGGACAAATCTAGTGACGACCAGTTTCCTTTTTGGCCGTGAAGGGAAGGCAAAGATATTTGGAGTTTGCTAATCTATTCGGGCATTTGGAGAATAGAACCCGCCTATCCGTTAGGGCGCTTGGAGAATGGGAATCTGCCCATATATTCGGGCAAATAGAAGTTTAAAAAAAAACTCTCCGTCTACATGTTCGAGGCATCTGAGGGGAGAATTCATGATCGGAAGGCTTTGGGAAGGAGAATTACTTGGACGTGCGTGTGGCCGCTTCGGGGAGTAAACCGTCTAACAAGGAAGTAGGACAAAATTAGTGCTTATGGTCTTTGCTTTAATCTTGTTCCACGAGTATAAGCAAAGAGGGGCAGTTGTAATCACTAATTTTGTCTAGACCTTGAACCCCCTTTGATTTGTGATGACTAATGGGCTTATATTGGGCTGCTATGAAATTAAAAAAAGAAAAAAAAGGATATATATATATGTGTGTGTGTGTGTGTCATGTCTTATTATTATCATTGTATTAACTATTATTATTTATTAGGTTTGTTTTTATTATTACTATCACATATTATTATTTGTTACTATTATTATTATTTAGTATTATTACCATTGTTTGATATTATTATTTATTGTTTCGGTTATTATTTTTACTTATATATTATATTGTATTATTATTATTATTATTTGATTTTATTATTATTATTATTATTATTATTATTATTATTATTATTATTGTTGTTGTTGTTGTTGTTGTTGTTGTTGTTGTTGTTATTATTATTGTTATTGTTATCATAATGAAAATAAAACATAATAAATAAAAACCCAATATGGATTATATTATAACAACTCGTTTACATAACCTAGAATAAAATACATTAGGCTCGTTAAGCCTTGGTCACAAAAACCCTAACATATTCTATTGCCTGCGTAGCCACACCCCAACCGTCAGATCTAAATCTGATATGGCGGTCCAGATCAAACAAACAAAAACCTTAGAGAGGATCTCTCCTTAGCCTTGGCGTCGCCTCATCTGGGACCATCAGATCCAGAGTAATCAACGACCCAGATCGACCTGGGTAGGAGAAACCCTAGGGGGAAGAGCCTTCTCAAATTTTACGCCGTGCGTGTTCAGCCGTCAGATCGGGGATGATCTAACGGTGCAGATCGCATGAGGAGAGAAACCCTAGCGAGCCCCTAGGGTTTGGTCTTGCGCCGCACATGCCTCGACCGTCTGATCTCGAATGCATCGTACGGCTCAGATGGACTCAGAGATCCCACGCTCTTCAACGCGCGACCTTTCAGTGACCCACACGTGACGGTTCTGTCACCCCACGCGCTTGAATCTTCTACTTCCTCTGCCAAGCCACGACCGTTCCCCTACCACTAGCAGATCTCGACGCGCCCACGAGTCAGCCTCCCCTCCACGCCGTCTGCCGCATCTGACCCAATGTTCTCACCATTTCGGGAGTGACCAGTTTAAAAAACAGGAAACAAGAAACAGTCAAATACCAGAATGGCAAAGAAAAAAAGCACAAAAAAGAGAGAGAAAGGTCAACTAGACACAAAAGCCAGAGAAAAGAGAAAAATGCATCCTGTATTTTTACCATTTCTGTTTCACATGTAACATCCGGATATAAAAATCTGAGCCCCAAACATTTGTAATCAGAGAGTATTGGCACGACAATTTCAAGACAAAAGAAATACCAAAAGCATTTCGAGGTACTGGTTTTTGTCTCAATTCATTGCATGCATAAAAAAAGAAGTAAATGAAAAGAGGAGAGAAAGAAGATTACCTTCGAAAGTCTAGACCGTCCGTTTGTCGCTGAAAAGTTGTTCGGCTTCCGTTAAGCCACGTATGGTGAGGCGGCGAATCAGTGAACGGAGTAAAAGCCTTGGTCTTTTTCAAAGAAACAGAAAGGGTTTTCTTTTGGTTCAATTTAGGGTTTCAAAAAGAGGTATTTTATGTTTTCACTCTCGGATAAAAGGAATTTTACAAGTTTGCAAGAGTTTTTTTAAAGCTTGAAGGATATCGAGAAGGGTTCGTTCGGAGGTCTTCTGGCGCCGGTCATCGGCAGCCAGCGAAAGGGGTGAGGGTTTTTTGGTCGTTTCAAGGAATTCTATTTCTCTCTGTTTGAGATTAAAATGGCCAAAAAGGGATAAGATTAAAAATGGAGGTATTTAGATTGTGTTTTTCTTTTAAAAATGGTCCCCCTTCAACTTTGTTCCTTCCGTGTTTTAAAAATCACCTCCAAATGGGTTCCGCGTTTTCAAATCACAGCCCTAGTCCTCCCAACTTTCCAGAACCTCTCAATTTCGTCCCCTTGTTGGATTGATTGAGTTTTCTTTGGGTTTATCACGCCCCTCGTCCCTGGAATTTAGAAAGGGTTTACAAATTCGTCCCTATTCGAGCTTAATGTATTTTTTAAGGGTTTAAACCCCTTTTAGCCCTCGAAAATTCCCTAAAGTTTTATAATTTCACTCCTAAGCCAATGAAAAATATTTTTTAATTAACTCTCTCTTTCAAGCATATTTAATTTACAACCACTTATTATTTACATTTGAATTCTTTTGATAATTGATAAGTATTGAATGTGGTTCCATGTTTTTCCTTTTCGTGTGGTTATCCATATACATGTATTATGCGGTTAGGTACACATATTTATCATTTAGTTTTTTAGTTATGTACGTATAAGTATGTATTTTCATCATGACCTAGTGTTGTCATATATTATATTTTCGATACTTATATATATTACTTATTACTTAGTTAGGTATATTTTGTGTAACTTTATGTAGCTACACATGCATACGTTATAGAGTATTTATGTGGTATCTTATATGTTACGTTGTGCCATTTACATAGATTTTTTAATGTACATGCTTTTCGTGTTTAGATTGTTGCTTATCGAATACTTGTTTAGCGGTATTTCCATTTGTTCATGTCCATACCTGTTGATGCATTTAAATACCATGTACACTTGTTATTTATGCTTTGTTTATTTCTTCTTGTTTATTCATATGGTTTCATGTCTCATTTATTTATTCTCATGTACCATGTTAAGTTACATTTGGAATATGAAAAACTTGTAATGCGAATGTCTTCTTATTCGGGAACGGACGAGGCCATTACCAGTCATAGTGGTCGTGGTTCGGACGTTCCTCCTCAAATATTAAGACTTTTAAAATTTACTCATATGTATAACCAAATTTCGATACGAATCGTCACTTTAATTCACAAATTTTAATATTAATTAAGTGGTAAGGATTGGTACCAATTTTGGGCATGACGGGGGTGCTCATCCTTCCCCGCGTGTAACCGAATCCCGAACCCTTTCAAATCTCTAGTTTTAATTTCGGTGTCTAGTCTACCATCTTTAAATGGCCGGTGGCGACTCTTCTTTACTTTCTTTAATCCGATTAAATTTTCAAAACCAATTAAAACCTGGTTCCTCTAAGTGACACCGAGAGAGGTATTCTTTTTGAAATTTTTTTAGTCGCAACAACTGCCTCCGCATTTGGCTGCTTATCTTTCTCTAATTTATCCTTTGCTTCGTCACTTGGCTTTGTCTCTTGTAATTTCTCCTTCTCTGGCATTGACACATTGGCCGTGTAATTCCAATGAACCGCATTGGTGCTTTTGAAAGTGAACGGTGTATGGGTCAAGATTACTAACTTTGGGGCCACTACTGGCTTTGTACTTGCAACCTTTTGGTCTGACAGATACAACCAAAGGTTTATGCGCTCCATATTTCGCCCCGGAACTTTCTGATGCGCACACCTCAACCTCTTTCCTTGTTCCAACCTTCTCAAAGAACTCAATTTCTTTATTATCCATCATCTTTTGAACTAGATCCCTGAACTCCTGACATTGTTGGATTTCATGATCACATTCTTGATGATATTCGCAATACACTTTTACGGGTACTTCCACTTCAATCTTCAAGCCAATTTCAATCATCTTAGCGTTATACAACTTCTCAAACACTCATCTCAACGGAGACTGAATCTCTGATACATCAGTTTTTTGCCTCTTTGCCTCGTCATATTCCTCTATCATGTTTACCCCACGTCCCCCATGACTCGAAAGGGGATTAGTTGCAATACTGAGCTCATCAAACTTCAATATCCCAGTACTGATCAATTTCTACACCACTTTCTTAAATGTTGTGCATGTTTCAATCGAGTGCCCTGTTATCCCAGCATGGAATTCACAATGGGCATCTTCTTTGTACCACTGAGGATAAGGAGGCTGTAGAGGTGTCAGATGATGTGGCCTTACCAGATCTGCCTCATGCAATTGGGGGTATAGTTCAGCATATGACATCGGAATAGGTGTAAAATTCATCTTATCATTTCTCGACCCTCGAGAATCCCACTTGTTTGAGTTTTGTGACTTTCCTGTTGCAATTCTAGGCAATGTAATGGTCACGTTTTTTGGAGCCTCATAGGTGCTTGCATTATTCACTTCATTCTCTTTCCTCTTATAGTTTATGCGGGAACTCTCTCCGCTCTCAATTCTTCCACTCTTTATTGCAGCTTCTATCAATTCTCTGGTCATCACAATGTCAGCAAAGTTTTGGGTGGCGTTGCTGATGAGCCTTTCAAAGAGTGGGCCTCTCAAAGTTTGGACAAACATGTGGTCAATCTCACTTTCCATCAACGGGGGTTGTACTTGCGTTGCAACATATCTCCACCTATGAGCATATTATCGGAGCGTTTCACCACTTCTTTGTTCCATTCCTTGTAGCATTAACCGGCTCGGAATTATTTCTGTAACATGTTTATAATGCTCCACAAAAGCTCTTGAGAGATCCTTCTAGGAGCGAATGTTCACTCGGCTTAATTGTGTATACCAACGGGCAGCTGAACCAGTTAAACTGTCCTAGAAATAGTGTATCAACAACTTTTCATCTTTCAAATAAGCGGCCATCTTTCTGTAGTACATCGTAAGATGAGCCTTTGGACAAGTGGTTCCATCATATTTCTCGAAGTTTAGAGCTTTGAACTTAGGGGGAAGCACCAAGTCGGCTACCAAACTCATCTCAACAGCACCTGGCCCCATCTCACTAGCCTTCTGCAACTCCAGCAAACGATCCTCTAGAGCCTTGCAACACTCTTCATACTTTCGTTCAATCTCAGCGCGTATCTTCCCAATTTCATCGAGGGTGTTCAAGTCTGGAACTTCTTCAGCACTTCCAAAGTTTGCTTTGATATGCATCGGGTGACTCGGTGTCGTTCCTGCCAGATTAATGTGGACCTTCTTCGCAGTAGGAGGTTTCTCTGGTTGCATCCTAATCTGAGATGTAGTTTCGGCTTGATCACTTACATCATTGGAAGCTCTTTCAACCGCTTTAGCCTTTCCGGATTCTTTGGGACCTAACAGAGCAGTCAGCTGATTAATGATCTCCGCTTGAGTCTGAGTGAAGTTGCCCTTGATTGACTGTTCAATTCTGTCAAAGCGGTTCTGTGTTTCTACACGCTCATTCTCGAGACTAGCAATTCGATCCTCGATAGCCATGGATCTGAAACGTAAGCGGGTTTCGTATAAGTGCAGAATGGTTACGGCTTAAAGCAGAGTATGTCATTAAACCTTTCCTTTATTAATTTTTATTTATCATAAAATTTCAAATGAATAAATGCATGCATGTGTGCATGAATACAATAAAAGGACATCGAACTTAGGAACCAGTCTTTTTTAGAAACACCTCATTTGTCTGAAAATTTAATTACATAGAAAAGATAAACTTGCTACAGGAAGCTGCTAGCCCTAATTCCCAGGTTGACTAACTCATGCAACAAACGTACAATAGCCTCTCCATGTTCTTCTTCAATGTTGGGTTGCTCCAGCAGACTTGTGGCTTGTCTTGACAGAATTTGGACGTATGAAGCAATGCTCCTTACTTGCGCCTTGAAGCTCACTAATTCATCATTTTGACATTGGACTATACGCCGCGTTGCCTCATACTTGTCCTTCCATGCACCACTTTCCATCATTAATGCCCCTTCATAACCGGCAAGCTGGTCTTTTAGATCTTTTTTTATAAGAGTTCGGGACCTCGTTAAAAACCCCCATCATACCAACCAACACGGGGTCAGTCAGTAGCGGAAGGGGGAAAAGAGTGCCCCTTATTTTATTAATTTAACATGAACTTAATACAACCAACCTGTCATTACATGGTACATTTTCATCCTATACCTTGCTTAGCCAAGCTATCAGCTTCCATATTAAACACTCTAGGAATGGAACTGAATACACAATACTCGTCATCACCTAAAGCCTTAATTTCATTGACCAGCCCTTCGAACAACGAGGGACACCTCTGCTTATTAGTCACCCACTCGATGGCCATGTTACAGTCACTTTCAAGTATCACTCTCTTATTCTTGCAATTGTTTAAGGATTTTATTAACCTTAACCCCAGATCTCATCGCTCATAGTTCCGCCAAAACGGGAAAGCTTGGACTAGCTGGCTCTGAAAACGTAATTATCGTTTGCCCCTCAGAGTTTCGAATTAATCCCCCAATACCACTGGCACCTCTATTCCTAATAGTGGCTCCATCTACATTTAATTTCAGGAAGCCTGAGGGGGGAGGGGACCAAGACTTGGGCTTACGACTACCGCTGCCAATGCTAGCCAAGACCTCCTCAACTGCAGGGTTAGCAAACAAGTCAACGGAGGAAGCCATGGATCCTGGGCATCGAGCTTTGAACCAGGTAATTAACCGAAAGCGTGAAAGAAAGAAAAGGTTTGTGATGTCCAGGGAACCATTCTTGAAAATAATATCATTCCGCAGTTGCCATAACGACCATAGGATCGAAGCCGGAACAAAGCAGCAGATAGATAATTTATCTTTGTTAGGCGAGGCATCAAACCATGTTTTTAGAACTGAAATTGCATCTCCAGGGAGGACCAGATTCAAATTCCAGAACCTAGCAAATCTTTGCCAAATAGACCAAGCAACTTTGCAAGCAAACAGCAGGTGGAATACCGTTTCAGTATCTTCCCTGCAAAACGAACAGAGAATATCGTTGTTTAACAGCATACCTCTCTTGCGAAGTTCAAACTTAAATGGAATCCTCCCACACATCACTTGCCAAATGAAGAATTCCACTTTCGGCGGAACGAGATCGATCTAAACCAATTTCCTCCAGAAAGCATCTGCTTTATTTTTATCCAAGGAAGCTATGTAGGCAGATTTGGTTGAGTATAAACCATCCCCCGACACCAACCAAGTTAGGCAATCGCGAGAAATACCATCCGATTTGAAGTTCTTCAACATTGCCATCAAGTGATTCCATTGAGTCACCTCCCAATCAAACAAACATCTCCTAAGATCAATTTCCCAAGTCCACCCTTGGTTCGATTTGTTCCCAAACTCAGTAATTTTTCCGGAATGATTTATCGCTAGAGCATAGATTCACGGAAATAAAACTTGGAGTGGAGCCTCATTTATCCATGGGTTGTGCCAGAATGAAATTGATAACACGTCTCCCACCTGGAGTTTCAAGTTTTTCTGAATAGTCATCCCAAAATGGTCTTCACTATAAAAGGATTTAGTAACAGCCTTCCAAACCCAAGAAGCTTGCCGACTCGAGCGCTGCTCCGGAACAATAGCCATGCGATCCATACCAATCTTACTGCAGATTGTCCTCTTCCAAAAACTATCCCTTTGCGTCGAAAATTTCCACACCCATCTTCCAAGTAAAGCCCTATTTTGTAAGTCTAAACACCTGATACCCAATCCTCCATGTTCCAATGGTTCACAAACTTCGGACCAGTTTAACCAATAGATTTTCCTCTTCGCATCCGAATCACCCCATAAGAAGCTTGCTATAATTCTATTGAGCTTTCTAGCGATTGCATTCGGCATTCTGAACATCGAAAGATAGTAAGTCGGCAATGAAAGCAGAACTGATTTTATGAGGACTAGCCGCCCTCTAAATGATAAATTATTGGCCTTCCAACTAGACAAGTTTTGATAGAACTTGTTGATAACAGGTTCCCACATTGCCTTCGAGTTTCTGTCTTGTCCCAAGGGGAGTCCGAGGTACTCGGAAGGGAATTTTCCCACAGCACACCCAATAGATTTAGCCTATAGATTCAAGTCATTGACACCTACATTCACTCCATATAACATACATTTCTTCAAGTTGAGCTGCAAACCAGAGGCTACTTCGAAGATGCGCAATATTCTTTTTATGTTTCTTATTTCACCAAATGCTGCTCCGCAGAAGATTATTAAATCATCTGCGAATTGGAGATGAGATAAGGAAATAGGATCATTGTCTCCTATTTGAAAGCCCTTAAACAAACCCAAACCTTCAGCTTTTACGAGCATGAGGTGAAGAGCTTCACCAACCAAATTGAAAAGTAACAGTGAAAGGGAGCATCCTTGCCGCAAACCTTTCCCAATCGAAAATTGAGGCGTAGGAGAACCGTTAACAAGCACTGAAATAGTTGCCGAAGACACACATTTCAACATCCAATTACACCAAACTTCCCCAAATCCCATCTCCTTTAAAACTCGACTTAGAAATCTCCAGTCCACCGAATCATACGCCTTCTTAAAATCGATCTTGAACACTGACCCTTTAAGCCCCTTTTTACGAACCGAATCAATTCCCTCATTTGCAATAAAAATGCAGTCTAATATTTGTCTGCCATGTAAAAAAGCAAATTGGGACTTACTGATAACCGTATCAGCACACTCCCTTAGTCTTCTCGAGAGAACTTTGGATAATATTTTGTAAATACCTCCCACCAGGCTAATTGGTCTAAACTCTTCCAGAGAGTGCACCTCCAATTTCTTCGGGATTAAGGTTATAAACGAGTGGTTAATTCCAGATTCCCATTCTTTGCCATGGGAAAAATCCTCAAAAAACTGCATAATATCAGGTTTCAACTCCGGCCAAAATTTCTTAAAAAAACTCATGTTAAACCCATCGGGTCCTGGCGCACGAGAGCTATCGAATGACATAATGGCCTCCCAAATTTCCTCTTCAGTGAACTGTCGTTCCAGGCATGAATTTTGTGCTGCCGAAATTTTTGTAAAGTTTAGCTCCAATTTGTCCACTTCCGGCGTCGAACAATTGTTGTAGAACTTAGAGGAATAATCAAAGACACAATTCTTCAATTTTCCAGGATCGGAAATAATTGTCCCGTTAACGGTTAAAGCTTGGATTTGGTTCGCTCTCCTCCTATTCGATGCAGAGATATGAAAGAATCGGGTGTTCCGATCCCCCTCTTTGAACCATTTGAGTCTTAAGTACTGCAGCCACATGCTCTCAGCCTGCTTATAACACTGCCATAGCTTCAATCTCGCTTCCGATAATTTCCTCTGTAACTCCTCTGAGCCCAACCCAGCTTGTAATGTTAATTCAAAACTGTGGATATCCAGTTCCAGCTTCCTAATTCTGTCTTCAGGATTAACTTTTGATTTTCCATTCCATTTTCTGATAGCAGCTTTAGACCCTTTCAAAATACTCAGTATCCCTCTTTTTTAGTTCGTCAATTTCGAATCCCGAAAGCTAGCTCTGACTATTTCTTCAAACCCTTCCACCTCCAACATATAGTTAAATAGCCTAAAAGGACGGGGACCCCAATTTCTTTTTTCCTACATCAGGAGGATGGCATTGTGATCAGAAATCGATTTTGGCATGAGACTTTGACATAAATTAGGAAAACGAACGAGGAGGTCATGGTGAAGGAGGAACCTGTCAAGTCTCACGAAGGTCGGAGGATCATGATTATTCGACCACGTGAAAGCTCCATCTGATAGCTTGATATCAACCAGCCCGGTTTCTTGGATAAAACTTCTAAATAGCTCAAGAGATGTCGGAATATCGCTCCCCCCAATTTCTCTTCTCGATCAAGAATGGTGTTAAAATCGCCACCGACACACCACGGCAAATTGTAACTCAATAAGAAGGAAGCTAATTCTGTGAAGAAGGCTTCCTTTTCCGCTTCCACAGAAGGTCCATACACATTAAAAATCCCACATTCAAACTCGTTGCCTTTGAATTTTCCCATGACTGCAATGAACCTCTCGGAAATAATGTTTTCCTTCGCTTCGAATGCATTAGAATCCCACGCACAGAAGAGACCTCCTGCTGACCCGTTTGCCGGGACGACCAAATTTACCATGTAACTGCTACAACCCAAACATCTCTTCAACGATGGCTTCATGACAGCAAGCTTAGTTTCTTGAAGTAGTACAAAACATGGTTTTTTATCTAGAATCAAATTCATGACTGCTCTAACTTTTTCCTTCTTGCCCAAACCCCTGATATTCCAAGATAGTATCGCGAAATTCATTACAGAAACGAAATAACCCACAGTGCCCAGTTCCATAACTATGGTTACTCATTCTCCTTCTCCAGCCCTGAAATTTTATCTACTAGCGCCTGCTTCCCTCCAATGAACGAGATACCAATCATGTTGCTAACCCCCCACACAGCCAAGGCCTCTTCAATGTAGTTTAGGTGAATTGATTCTTGGATTGACAACGAATTACCAGACGAGCCAATTTGACCCCTATTATCCAGAGAATCCCTAATTTGGCTTCGGATTTCTCTTCTTGTCCCCGAATTGAAGAAGTTGCCATTACTACAAGAGTCGCTTCTTGGTAAATTTTGACAAGCCCTAAAGTTGAAGGATACAATCTTCGAAGGGTTAGAGTTATCACAACTGTCCGGAACAACCGCTGCAGAGAGGTTAATGTTTTGTGAAGAAACCACATGTTTACTTATGGATAGATGACCCCCCTTCGAATGGTTCAAGTACTTAGAAAAGATACCGTTCGAAGACATTAAAGCCTGATTCAAAGAATTAAAACTACCAGCCGGCCCATCTCTACCCATCGGTACAATTTTGGAATAGTTTGGGCCCAAATTCACTTCTGCTGCATTGTGGCTTTCCCCCATATTTTCCACGTCTATTGCATTTCCCACAATTATGGGCACGTGATCAATTAACCCCACATCAACCTCGGGAATAGTGACTTTTAACTGTTTGTTCTCCTCGCATCTTCCTAATGAGACAGAAGGGGATGACGATTCAGCAGATTCGACTGTTACTCTGACCTCTAATTTCAGTGACGGTCTGACAGCCGGAGCCTGTATTGGGTCATCCTCACCTGCCAATGGATTATCATGCACCTACTCTTCTGCAAAAGGCTCTTCTTGCCACTCGTTACCGTCGTTTGCTTCAACATTTGAACCACTAATATCTTCCGGATCCGAAAAAGTTTCTGAAGTGTTGACTTCAATGACAAACCACCTTCCATTCACCCTTATCTTAATCGAGTTTGGGATATCAAACTGATTGAATGTTCTAACCACCAATCTAGCCGTTTGCAGGTCAACTCTGTTCTTAGTGTCCTCGTGAAGCTTGATGAAACGACCCCCATCGATTAGCAATTTTGATGAAGAAATCTTCCGACCAACAGTGTATTGGGATGCCTTTCAATGAGATTGGGCAAAGAGTATAGGGTACTCCTTCCTCCAAAGCGTGTTCATCCAGATATTCGAACCAAAACTCCAACTCCCTTTCTTTATCAACCCAGACCGCTCTCTTCGCTGCTGCTGAACTGAAAGAAATCAGACAAGAATTGGGTAGACCCCCCCCATATAGCCAATTTAACCTTGATCCCATCGCTAGCTAATGCCCTTTGTACGAAGTCTTTATCAAACCCAGATTTTAATATACCAACACTAGATAACTTAATCCACTCTACGTCTTCGGTCGGCACTGAGAAGTCCAACAGTCGTTCATCTTCCGATGAAAATTCATTCGCCTAATCATCTACCCCATCATTGTTCCTGTGTACCCTTCCTGGAATCTCCCCGTCCTTGTTCAACAGCACCTCTTTGTATGATCGAAAGTCCCTGATCTTATCATTTCGCTTATCTTTTGGAATCTCCTTATTAGTCTTCATACCTCCTTGCTCCGAGCCAGGTTTAGAGAGCTTCGATTTCCTAGGGTTCTGCACAGGTTTACTAGACGATATAGGGAATCTTGATTTTGAAACCACCACTCGCCGACCATCTATCAATGAGCCATCAAGCGCTAAAATAGCCTTTTTCATATCTACGAAGCTTCTGAAGTGCACTATCGCAAAGGTACTATCTTTGTATTTTGGTTTTCTATTCACCATCGGAATGAAAACTCTCTCAACTCGCCCATTGATATTGGATAGTTCCCATAAGGCTCCTCTTGATACACGCCTGCTAAGATTGTCAATGAAAACTGACCAGTTGCCGTCGTCGAAGACCCTGCTCCGATCACCTTTCGTTACCCACTGCCACTTACCTCTTCTCTCCATGGTCTTTTAGATCTTGAACAACATTTTCTAACTTTGTTACCCTTTTCTGCAGTCTCTCCTTTTCTAACTCTGCTTTAATCTTATCTTTGTTGTGGTATCTGGTGATCAATCCTTCTAGCTGTGTTACTTGGCTGGTTAAGTCGAAATTTCTGGCCTGCTCTTCTTCTAGATTTTTCTTAGCTTTGTCACTCAGCTCCTTGCTTATCCGTGCTTTCCTATCGTACATCTCTTTGTAGTCATCCCTACCCTTAGTCATCACATCCAACTTCTCTGATAAGCTCTTTATTACTTTGCTTGTACCTCCCTTTTGTTTAGCCTTATAGTCATCATGCAACTCTCACAATTCCTTCAGTTCTTGACTTGCTTTCTTATTTTGTTCTATTAATTCCTTCTCTGTTCCTTTATGGATTTCCACTTGCAGCTGTGTCATAGTCAGTTCCTCCTTGAGGTCATTAATTCTTTTTTCGTACTTCTTCAAATCATGTTCTCGATCATGCCTAAGTTTTTCCAAAGCTGAAGGTGACTCCGTAATTGCTTGAATTGAGGTAACAACTCTTGATGGCTTTTCCTGGAATGTGGTGTCGTTGACCCTCTGAGCTCTCCATTCGTTGTACCTTGTCATCACTTCCAAGCTTGGGTAAGGTTGAACTCTTCTCGGTGTCTCACATGCTTTCGAGGTTTGTAATATCAATCCTTTATAGTCATTAGTCTTATGAGCGTACTCGAATTTGGCCATCCCAGCAGTGGCAGGTACAAATTGCCTTGATCCAAATTGTCTTGATACTAGCAACGGGCAGTAAGCTGTCCCTCTCCAAATTCCTAGCAATGGAACCCAATCTCTATTTTCGCAATTGTATAGAAAAGTTGTACCTTTGTTCAGCCATGGAGCCTTCCACACCACATATGTATCTTTCAAATCTTTGAGATACTCCTCCCAATGCTTCTCAGTTTTCTTTTCTAGAATGCAATCAGCTATATGCTCCCTTATTGGTGAATAAGTATCAAGATATCTAACCCCCTCTGTAAGGTGCATTCCACCTATGTCCCCTGAACCATATCTCCAACAATTGTGCGCAACCCTAGAATTTCCCTTCTCATGTCTTCTTGTAAATAGTCAGCGATCTATAAGTCTCTGTCAAGATGGCTGGCACCGGATTGACTCATTTGTTTAATCGTTCAAATAATCATATGGTTGATGAATCAACGTACTCAAGAATCCTGGGGAATATAACCAAGCCATAGATACATTGGGCAAAGAGACTTCTCATTCTAACTGGTTCATCATTACTTGCCAGCATCAACTCTTTAAGGGTTCTCCAATTAACCTGTTGTTTGTCCTCATTTTGGTCAGTACTGTCGTTGTTGGCCAATCTTTTTTTCCACCATTCCTTCGTCTTTCCCATTAATGACGTCAATTTCTTGATGAATCCCAAATTTCCGGTGCTATTGAGAAATCTAGTGTAAATCTTATCTCTCTCTATTCTCAAACAATTAATTAATACCTCATACTCCTCTAACGTTGGTGTCATGTCTACCTGTCCGAAAGTAAAGCAATTATATGCCAGATTTCAAAATTGCACCATAGCTCTTAGTAGTTCATGATCGACCTTTATGTCTGATAATAAGGTTATATCCCCAAATTCCTTTCGAAACTGCTCTATCATCTCACCATCCCATTGATCCCAAATTCCTTTAAAGTCTGGAAGACATGCATTCTGGTTGGTGCTTAACTTCGCGTACTCTTTCATCTTAGACACTTACCCTCTTCCAAGACTGTCTCCCTTCTCATGTTGTGCTTGTTCAGACTAGATCCACACTGCGATATTGTCTTCTTCTGCCTTAAATTCTCGAGACATATTGGGTACTCCTAAATTGACTGACTCCCAATTCAATGTCAAAATAAAAAATGCAATAGATGGCAAAAATTAAAACAAAACAAACAAGCAACAACAAAAACTTGTGGTAGTATCACGAATTAATATTAAAGGCAAATAGACAAACTATGAAATTAATAAGCATTCAAATTAGTATTACAATATTTAAAGCAACAGAATAAATAGAGAAATGAATTTAAACCGACAACACTTGTCCTAGGTCCCTGTCTGGCTCCAACGGGGTGGGTTTCTAAAACAGAATGTGGGCTTTGTTCTAGACTCTCGGTTCCCAAACTGTCGTTACTGTCTACTGCGACAGTAAGACATCGATTCGGTAGTATATGTCCCTTATAAAAGAGGCGTGGGCCCCACAACGCATAAGGTTAGTATATCGGAAGAAGACAAAAGTCCGAACTCGGAGCTAAAGAGCATCATGTCGGATATTTTCTTACTCCCACTTAAGGGTGAAAAACTCGGGTTTAGGGTTTATGCATGAATGAGAAATATAGCATACACAAACACTACCCCCATTCTTCCTAAAATTCATCGAACAATTCTTCAGAAAAAATTAAATTCAAATTAATGTTAGAAATGCCGAAATGCCACGTGTAATTAATTAATAGGTCTGACTCTCAATTTTGTCCCCAGCGGAGTCACCAAGCTGTCGCGACCATTTTTTGAAAACCCGCTTTTTAAGTTTGAAATAAAAATAGCCTAGCGATTGAATTTCCGGAAAATCAGGGTTTTGACCAATTTTATCTTGTGATTAGTTAATTTTCTATTTTTAATTAAAATCCCCTTTATTTGCTTAAAAATCATTTTGGAGTCGCCACCGACCACTTTGGTAGGCTAGACACCATAAAACGCACCAGAGATTCTTTTTTGAAAAGTTCGGGTTCGGGAGTCGGTTACATGTAGGGAAGGGTTAGCACCCCTACGAACGCCCATTATTCATACCTTATTAATTACACGTGGCATTTTGGCATTTCAAACATTAATCTAAATTTAATTAAATCTTTTAATTGTAAAATGGATTTTGTTCCGAATGGAGATATCCTTTTGTAAGAAAATACATTTTGGACGAATATAATTATGAAACGTCCAGTTGCATTAGGACACTTCAATTTATATTCAAAATGTATCTCAACACAAAAGGTTTAATGCATGACCAATTATTGTCTTGTCATTTTTAAGTAGGCCCTAATTAGGCTCCATTAATTAATTTAATTAAAAAAAATCTATGAATATTATTAATTTTTGGATATGAATGGTAACGTCCAAAATAATATTGGACACTATCTTTAATGAGCCCAAAAGTAATAATATTCCTAATTAAGGTGACTCTAGCCATTAGCTCTATTTTAATTTTAAATTTACCTAATTATTAGATTATTTCCATTTTCTAAGTTGAAATGAAAAATTGAAACTCTCATTTGAGCACATATTGGTTAACATCACTCTTCACTGTGACACTAACCAATATTGAATGTTCTAATATTGTTTCAAATATTCACGTATTTGCTACAATGATCTCTCCTACTCAATTATAATTAAGTAAACTGCTCTAAGGCTCTAATCCTATTTTAAACATGTGATTTTAAGTCTCTAAACAATATTTTATATGATTTTAAAATATGCAAGCATTCAAATTAATTAAACAAATAAGCAAAACAATTAAATAAAACTGGAAATGAAAATGGACTGAATTGAATTAATTTGGTATTAAGGGATCTAATTACAAATGAACAAGTGACCAAATTATAAGGAAAGCAAAACCCCAAACTTAAAATACTAAAAGAAATAGCCCAAACCCGTTAAACCATAGCCTAAAACAAATGGCCCGCTTGACCTAAACCTAGACCCAATGTTTTTATTCGACCGGGTCACGGACCCGTATCCACACACGCACAAAAACGCGCGGATCTCATCGCGACTCGGCTCACCAAAACGACGTCGTTTCTAACTTGGTATAAATGGGCCATTCCCGAGTTGGAACGACCATTTGGTCTCCCCTCTCTCTCCTCATTATTCTCTCTCTCTAAACGCTCTGAACCCAAACACTCTAAACCTAAAAACCCTAAGCCTTTTTCGATCAAACCCTCACTTTTCTCCTTTGTTCTTCCTCAGTTCATCCACTTCCTCAAATTTGATCCTCACAAACACTAAATTTCTTCCCAAAATTTGTTTCCAAAGATCAAAACCCAAATTTTCCTAAGAACACTTTGAAAACTTTCCCAAAACCCTCACTTTGATCTTCATCTTTTCCCCCAAAAACTCTCTGACATGTTTCCCGATCATCGGGATGATACCGGTCACCGGATATCATCTCCCCTTTTCCGATGACCGGAAACCTTCCGATCATATTCTCCGACCTCTCTGAAATTTCTGATTAGTCTCCGATCATCTTCAACCTTTCTCCGATGACCGGAACTTCTCCGACCAACCCTAGCTTTTCTGGCTGCCATCTGTAACTCCGGCCACCATCTCCGCTGTCGCCGGAACCCTAAATATACCCAAAATTCTCAGATTTTCATCCTAAACCTAGATCTAGTCCCCGTTTCATCAGAAATGTCCCACTTCTCCCATTCCTAAACTACCTACCCAAAACCAGTAGCCTCACCACTACAGTTTTCGACTCCGACCGTAGTCCTAACACTCAGATCTCCACTCCGGCAACATTCACGGCAACAACAACACGAGATAAGCCTCTCGAACCTCTCCTTTTATTATTATTTTTATTTATTTTTTATTCGAACTTGGATCTGCCTATTATGTTTGGATCTGTTTTTTAGTTTCTGTTAGATCTAGGTTTTATTATCTATTTGCGGATCTGATTTTAGGTTTAGATGAGGATTTAGGAGATGATTTAGGTTCTGAAATCTAGTTTTTTAACAACCTAGGACTTTGTTTTTAGGGATTTTGACACTGATGATGTTTTCGATCAGATTTAATGAGCAAACGAATAGATTAGAGGTTGAAGTTACCTCAGTTAGGTGTTTCTACGACTTCGGCGAGCTTCCGGCACCTTTCTTTTACTCCGATCGTCTTCCTTGAACAAATCTGGTTTCTCAGGTGACTCTCTAACTCCTGACCTTTCGGTTTTTGTTTTTGGTAATTATGAGGGTATTAATTGCCTAATGATTAGTTTTTCTCTCTCTTCACAGGCATTTATACCGGCTGCCAACCATGACATCATCCTGCTTCGCTGGCGATGCTAGCTGGTTCCAGGCAGGTTGTAATCCGTTTGAAACGGGTGGAACCAATAATAGCCTGCCACGTGTCCATTGGTGCTCAATTTTGAGCGGAAAACAAAAGCACAAATGGGTCGGAAGGTTATTTTGTGTTTGTTGGGCTGGACATGAGCTGTAATGGGTTGTAAACAGTTGTAATGGGTTTCACCATTTAATTTGAACTTGTAATAATTTGGACATTACAATATAGTATTTTTTATTTGGGCTAATTTTATTATTTGTTTTATTTATTATCTTTATATATATGTATACATATATACCCGGACAAAATCCAGGTTTTACACAATCATTGCAGGATGTTAAATTCAAGAGCAATTATCTCAGTGGTCCAATACCCTGAATCCCATACAACATGTCTGCTCTCCAAATCATTGATTTTGGATGGAATAACCTCAGTGGTAATCTCCCATCGAATATGTTGGATGAGCTGAATGGAGAGGCTAATGTTTTTATTCATTTGGAGATGCAGTTATAAGGATCCGACTGAATTTTATTTGGAGGGCAGTTCTCCCTTTACAGAACTGTCTTAGAAGAAGTTGGTTGGTATTCAAACCATGAATATTATGTTCCCGTTTCCGTGCTTACTCTTGCGCTGCCGGTGGAATCTTGTCGTAGGGCGATGTGACATTGACAATCTTGTAAGTAAAGTTGGTGTTGGGAGCAGTGATCTCTAATGAATGATCGAGAATGTAACTCTATACAACTTTCCCATTTGCTGCATCACTGGAAATCTGCATTAAGTGCTTTTAAATGGGCTATAACCACTCTCGTCAGTCGTCAAGCATATGGTATGATGGTAAAATAAAACAAATGGATTGAATGAGCCCTAATTGTAACAAGAATTTTTTAATAGAGACAAAAGAATAAATTATCATACCGTTACATTTAAATCAATTTGATAAAAATAAAAATTTAAAATATAGTCAAAATAAAATAATTAAACTAATAGAACTGAGGGTCAAATTTAAAATAAAAAATATACTGAAAATTCACCAAAAGGAAGCAGGCAGACATTAATGGAAGAAGGTTTAGAAATAGTCATGGAAAATAGGGTATAGAACTGAGAGATCAACACGTGTTTCAATTTCCTTAAGCCAAGTGTTACCATAGACAACAGTTTTCCCGATGGATTAGTTGGCTATACCCACCTTGGTTCACAAAATTAGATTCATTTTCTGATCTTTGTTTTGACTCAAAACCCCAAAGTTCCGACCTTTAATCCTCCCAAAAACAAGCTGAGTCGAACCAGAAAGAGCTCACCGAGTGGAGTAATGGGGGTGACGAGTCCACTCAAAGGCCATTCTTCCTCTCATTCTCTCACCACGAAGCTTTTCCCTTATTCTCTTTATGCCCTTTACGTTCTTCTCCCCGTAGCTCTCTTTCGCTTTTGTTTTCACCCTTTTTTATCTTCCACTAGCCCCACCCATTCATCTTCCTTCAAAGGTAACACACTGACTCACTGAGTCAAAAATTGTGCTTGTTAATCTGGAAACTCAGAGATTTAAATTCAAGTTACGGTCCTATTTATTGGAGTTGCGAATATAACAGAGGCTAACGTGGTTCTTGTGGTTGTAAATTACTTTAATAATTTTTTTATAATAAATTACTTTAATAACTGATGTCATTGCATACAGATATTCAAATAGCGGTCTATCATCGCAATAGTGACTACTATATAGCTATAGCAGTGTCATTCGAAATCGTTATTACAAAAAACAATAGTTTACCATGACCGTAATATTATCAGTTGTGTCTACAACTACGATAAAACACCGTGGTAAAAAATACAGTTGTAACCGCAATTTAAATCTTTGATTGCAGACATAACAGTTGTGTTGTGTTTATTGCGGTTGCAAACATAACTAATAATACCACGTTCATTGTGGCTATCACGGTTGTGAATTTTTATAATAACTAATGTTACTGTAGACATGAATTCAAATAGTGGTCTTCTACCACAATATTGGCCGTTATATAAAGGTAGCAACACCGTCCGAAATCGTTATTGTGAAAAATAATGGTTTACAATAAACGTGATACCATTTGTTATTTCTGCAATCACGATAAAACACCGCGATCGAAATTGCGGCTGTAGTTGTAATATAAATTTTTGATTGCAAATATAACAAGTAGGGATATCATGATTTTGGACAGTATCACTTTGTTATATGACGACCACTATTACGATTATAGAGGATATTTAAATCCTTATCAGGGTTTTAAATCGCGGTCGCGGTCGCGATCGTGGTTGCGGCGTTATATCGCGGTTTCGGGCGAAAGCGGCTGAATTGCGGCGATCGCGGACCGTTTTTTACCCCAATCGCGGTTTCGGACGGCGGCGCAACCGCTATATCGCGGACGATATCGCGGTCGCGGTCCGCTTTTTAAATCCCTGATCCTTATTATTAGTTTTTGGCATTTGATTGTCTTTGGATTTTTTGCAGGAGAAGTGGTACAACATGGAGCGTTTTGTAACTACAACAATGGCAGATGGATTCATGACAAGACGGGGCCTTTATACAATGGAACCAGCTGTGGCACCATCAAGGAAGGCCAAAACTGCATTTCCCATGGCAGACCTGACTCAGATTACCTCTACTGGAGATGGAAACCGAGGCGATGCAGGCTCCCCCGGTTCGACCCCTACACATTTTTAACCTTACTTAGCAACAAACACATAGCTTTCCTTGGGGATTCCATGGCTAGGAACCAATTAGAATCACTCCTTTGCATGCTAGCCACTGTTTCCAAGCCTAACTTGGTTTACACTAGTGGGGAAGATAACAAGTTCCGTAGGTGGCATTTTGCTTCACACAACGTCCTTGTCTCGGTTTACTGGTCGCCCTTCCTGGTCCAGGGCGTCGAGAAATCGAAATACGGTCCGAATTACAATGAATTGTATGTGGATAGTGTTGATGAGAGGTGGGCAGCTGATTTGGATCATATTGATATGATTATACTCTCAATAGGTCATTGGTTCCTACATCCTGCGGTTTATTACCAGAGTGGTTCGGTCTTAGGTTGTCATCACTGCAAAGCATTGAATCATACTGAGATTGGGTTCTATGGTGTGACGAGGAAGGCCATAAGGATGGCTCTTAAGACCATAATCGAACGGAAAGGGGCTAACGATGGTAACGGGATTGATGTGTTCTTGACCACGTTCTCACCTTCGCATTTCGAAGGTGAATGGGATAAGGTCGGTGCTTGTTCGAGGACGAAGCCTTATCGGAGAGGTGAGAGGAGGCTCGAAGGAATGGATGCAGAGATGAGAGCTATCGAGGTCGAAGAAATAAAAGTTGCGAAGCTGAATGCTAGGGCGGTCAAAGGCCGGGTGAGAGTAGAGATATTGGATGTGACCAAATTGTCGTTGCTTAGGCCGGATGGTCATCCGGGGCCATACATGTATGCGTTTCCATTCGCTAACGGGGTCTACAACCGAGTTCAGAACGACTGCGTTCATTGGTGTTTGCCGGGTCCGATCGATACTTGGAATCAGATAATGTTACAAGTTATTAAGAGATGGAATGTTCATTCAAGGAGAGTAGTGAGGCTAATGCCATAAGAAAACCATACCGTATTGCTAGGTTTTTGGTTGGTAAATGAGATGATTGCTAGGTTTAGATGATTGATTTGTGAGGATGATAGGCAAAAGCTATTGGGATGGAAATTGGAACATATTGTGGAGTTTCTATTTAGGCTTAATATTCAATTTTACCCTAAACTATACTCGTTTTTTACACTTTGATTCCCGAACTTTCTTGTTTACATTTTGGTACCAAAAAACTAATGCCTTTATAAAAACAACTAGCAATACCAACTTATATTAACTCTCGATTATATTCGAAATGAAGACTTCATTTATAATATTCGAATCTGAAACTTTTTGTGAAGAACATAAATTAGTAATACAAGTAATGTGGCTGACCCATTCTCTTGTTGACTTAGGCTTTGTTAATACGTGTAAATGATAAGCAACGTATAATACATTCAACAAATTTTATTTTGTTTATTTCATGACCATGATGACTTTTAAAATTTTATTTTTTCGGCATTAACAAATATTTAAGACATATATTGAATGTTGTACATTATATCTTAAAAATATGCTTGGTCTAGTGGTAAACATGCTTTAATTTTACTCCAAGGGCACTGGATCGAATCCACCAAAGGCCATTTTCCTTGTTTTCATAACAAGTATTCAAAACATATATTAAATGTTGTAACTTATGTCACAAAAATGTGTTTGGCCCAATGGCAAGCATGTTTGTTTTTTTTTTCTTATGTTTGAGGTTGTGGGTTCGATCCCCTGGATGATTTTCATTGCTTTCATTTTTCCTTCTCCAATCAGGTTACACGTGTCATCACCCGATTGGAGGGGGGAAATTAATTAATCAAATTAAATAATTAATTTATTTTATTAGATTAAAACCATGACTAAATTGATAGATTTTTTAAATATAGGGTACCAAATGTGTAATTATACCAATTTTATTTAACAGCACCGTCAACTTTTCTGTTATTTTTAACGGCTAGTTGTCACATTGATATCATTTAAATAGTTTGGTGGTTTAATTGCTTCGGAAAAAAAATAATGTGGTCAAATCACAACTTTTCTAATAGTATAGTGGTCAAAGAAGTAGTTTACCCTATATATATATTGATACCTAAATGAGTAGACACGAAACAAAAAAATTAGAAGAATGGACTAAGGGCGTGTTCAATAATGTTTCTCCAACTGGCGTTAAAGTGCCCAATAGAAAAACAATATCGAATGGTACTAATAACGCGCTGAACGAACATCTTTCCGAATAATCTATCGTGCAAACGAACGTTTTGCCATAGTTAAAATATCCAACTTCTCTGAAAACGGGCGTCTCAAAATTTAGGTGAACAGAACCTAAGATAGTTGATAATACTTTGAAACGGTATATCTTAATTATTTTGAGATAGAGAGTCGCAAGTAATATAATAGTCGAAACAAATAAAAGAGGATAGAAAAAAAAGGAGGTCATTCCTTAGTTCATCTTATTCTTGTCTACATTTCTCTATGTGATCCGCTAAGTATACATAACTCCTAGTATTGTTGATAATTAGATGGCACCATACGGATAACTATAAGGATGGTAATAGATCGAATTTTATAAAGTTCAATTTAATTTATAATCGGACTTTTAAAAAAAATAAGCCCGAATTCAAGTCTGATTACACAAATTTGAGTTCGATCCAATAAAATATTTAAAATTTAAATCCAAATCCGAAAGTCTGAATCTAATTAATTTTTTTAAGTAACAACTCAAATAAATATCTTTAGATAAAAATAACAAATAATTTTCATCAAACGAACCGGGGTGATTAAGAGTGAAGAATTGCTTGTTTAAAATCTGGAATTTTGAATTTGGAGAACATAGATACCTAATCACGATTACACAATGTCGATTCCTAAGCCGCAACGATAACGCTCCGACCTCTACGTAGTTCACCAAGTTGAAACGAGCATATAAAACTCTCTAAACTATTTGGAAGATTTTTCTAAAAAAACATTAATGACTGCTAGATATCTCATGCCTTTATATAACTTTTGTAATCCTAATTCAACTTATATTAGTATTTCAATATATATATATATATATATATATATATATATATATATATATATATATATATATATATATATATATATATATATATATATATATATATATATGAGTAAACTACCTGGGTGACCACCCAACTATTGGATCTGACCTATTTTGACCATCGAACTACAAAAATTCAAAATTCGACCACTCAACTATTTAATTGAACCTATTTTGACCATTAGCCGTTAAAATCTAACAGAGATGTAATGTGACTGTTAATAAAAATTTGTATAATTACACATTTGATCCATATTAGTTATATATTCCATCAATTTGATCCTAATTTTAATTAAATTAAATAAATTATTCCATTATCAAACTCATCTCCATCACTCTCTCTGTCTCTCTACCCCTCTTTGCCTCCACACCTGTGTTGTTGTCTCAGTTTTGGAGCTCGAAGATGCACCGGAAACCAGGGAGGAGAGATATCTATCCTGGAAGTGATTGCCAATACTTTAGGGGAAACCTACATTTAATTGATCATCAATACATTCATCAACTTTCCTCCCCGCCATCACAATTAGCTAGATCCAGTGATCCATCAGTTAAGGAAACACCAATTTTGTCCTTTGACCTCTTACCAGAGATCTGCTAGCTGATTTTATCTGATTTTGAATCCTTATAAGAAGAACGTTGACTGTGCTTGGGATGATCCTTTCCTACTGATATGGTAGGCAAACCATTACTTGTGCTAGGCCCTACCTTTCCACCATGCTCAGACATGTAATCTTCATCAACATAATGTAAACTTTCACCCTTAATTTTTTAGGGACCATACAGAACCTTGATCAGCATCTTTTTGCCTTTCATCTTTGTTTTGGCATCACCTGTTTATATGTTTTATAAAAGCAACACATTACACAGTTAAAAAGAAAAAAAATTACAAAAACAATATGTAACCGTTTAAAATGATATTGTAAAACTAATTGTAAAATCTATGTTTGATTTTGATATAACTAAGTATGTTAAGGATTAAATTGAAAACTTGAAATAGATTTCTATGTCCCTCAAATGATTTATAAATCACCAAGACTTTAATCTGATTTGAAAAACTCAAACTCCAAATATTTTTAAAGTGTTCTAAGGCCAAAGTATTGAAAAATGTTCAGGCGTATCGATACGCTTCCAGCCGTATCGATACCTTTTTTTACTAAGTTGGCTACTGAAAAGACGTGTTTCGATACACCCCTCACTGTATCGAAACAGCGTATCGAAACAGATTGAATCTGTATTGATACGCCCCTCTGTCAAAACTGAAGGAGTTTGAATAGCGTAAACGATACAGATACACCCGTATCGATACGGATTTAAGGGATTTTTAAATTCGAAAAGCTTTTAATGTTTTCGACCGTATGTGTCAGTTGTTAGGTAACTGGAATTTAAAATGGTGGTTGTCCCGTACCGATACGCTCCTAGCCGTATCGATACGGAAACTTCCAGTGAGCTAAGTTGAGAAAATGGTATCGATACGGTCTTACTCGTATCGAAACGATCCATGTCCCGTACCGATACGCTCCTAGTCGTATCGATACGGAAACTTCCAGTGAGCTAAGTTGAGAAAATGGTATCGATACGGTCTTACCCGCATCGAAACGATCCTTGTCCCGTACCGATACGCTTACACGCATATCGATGCGCCCTCTTGTAATTGTGCAACGGCTCTTTCTGTTTTGAGACATGTATCGATACAGGTCCACGCGTACCGATACGGTAAGCTGCAGAAGTGCATTTATGGTGGAAATAGAGGGTCCCAACGGCTATAATCAATACCCTAACAACCTAAACGGCTAGAATTGATAGAGAATGTATAAATTGAAGCTAATTGAAGACAAGCAACAACCATTGCATAAAAGATAAACATCCTAGCAAAAATCCAAGCTCAAAGTGCTTATTTTCCAATCTCTTGTAAACCCCAAATTGTGTAGTGTTCAATTCTGATCTTATTATCAAATTTGGGTTGAGTGTTTGTACTTAAAACGGCAATCTTGTATTGAGAGATATCTTTCTTGCCTTTAATTCTTCTTTGTACTCTTGTGAGGGTTTGGTTAAATTTTGGGTAGAAAATTTGACCGGTTGTGTAAATGTTACCTCCTAAGCCTTGAAAAGGGGAAGAACAAATTAGTGAATTGTTGGAAATCCTTAGTGGTAGCTAAGGTAGTGGATGTAGAGTTCATTTGGAACTTGAACCACTCTAAATTTCCTTTTTCTTCATTTTTAGCCATTACATTTACTCCAACAACTTATAAAAACCCAATTCACCCCCTATTGGCTTTGATCAATCCTTTGATCCACTCAACAATTGGTATCAGAGCCTACCTCTTTGAAGGATTAACAACCACACGAGGAGTTTCTATGAAGAGTGTGATCATCTAAAAATCAAGTCATGACATCTACCTTCGGGTCAAGCATGTACGAGTCTCAATCAACCACAAAATTACCATTCTTCAACGGTGATAACTATCCATTTTGGAAGAACCGGATGCGCCTCTTCATCAAATGCAACGATTATCTAGTTTGGGATGCCATTGAAGATGGTCCCTATGTTCCAATGAAGAGAGACAAAGAAGGAAGATTGGTGCTAAAGAAGAAAATTGAGATGAGTGAAGAAGAGAGAAAGAAGATTCAAATCAATGATAAAGCTCTTCACATGTTGTTTTGCTCTTTCGGTCCCGACATCTACTCCAAAGCTTCCTCCATTGAAAGTGCCAAGGAAGTGTGGGATACACTAGAGACCACTTATGAAGGAACAAGTGATGTGAAGGAGACCAAGATTGGAATTCTCAATCTTAGCTATTAGAATTTCAAAATGGAGCCCGACGAAACCGTGTCCAAGATGTTTGATCACTTCTGAACAATCGTCAACGGGCTTAAGGGTTTTGGAGATATAATTCCGGAAGACAAACTTGTCCAGAAGCTACTCTACTCACTTTCTGAGTCTTGGGATGGGAAGAGAACCGCCATTATTGAGGCCAAAAATTTGAAGACACTCGAGCTTGATGAGCTAGTGGGTTCTCTTCTAACTCATGAGATAATGAAGCAAGGAAGGGAAGATGAAAAGAAAAAGGAAGAGAGAAGAGTGGAGAAGATAGAGGTAGAAAAGAAGAAGAAGATAGAAGTTGTTCTCAAAGCTTCACTACATGAAGAGAGCACTTTTAGTGAGGAGGATGACCTAGAAGAATTGGATATGATAGCCAAAAAGTTCTCACGGTTTATGAGGTCCAATAGAGGAAGGAAGATTCAAAGAAAAATGGACTTCAAAACCAAAAACAAAGAAGAATAGAGGGATCAAATCATTTGCTTTGAGTGCAAAAAAACCGGCCACATTCGTTCGGAGTGCCTTCAACTCAAGAAGAATGGCTTTGAGAAGAAGAAGAAGCTCAAAGCCAAGCTTGCTACTTGGAGTGACGAGGAGTCATCCGAGGATGAGGAATACGAAGTGGCCAACCTTTGCCTCATGGTACTTGAGGAGGATTCCTCCATGGTAACCTCTAACTCATCATCTTTTGATTTTACATTTGATGAATTGCATGATTCTTATGATGAGTTACAAGAGGTATATGATGAATTAGTTGAGAAATATAAAGAGTCGGTCATAAGAAATAAAAAGATTATTTCCGAATTAAATGCTAAAAATGACTCACTTTCTCAAGCTAATTTAAAATTTGAGAAAAAGATCTTAGGTTTACAAGATGAACTTAAATTCTTTCAAGATGAAAATATTGACCTAAACAATCTTATTTCTTAATGCAATAGTGAACACCAAAGGGTGTTAGATGAGCTTAACAAGCTTAAGGAGTCTTTCAAAAATATTGGTAATGTGAAACATGAAAAAGGTTAATCATCTAAAACAAACCAACCTAGGAGAAAGACATTATAACTACAAAAAAGTGGTTTCCATGGACATGATAGAACTAAGAAGATTAGGAGTGTATGGGTTCCTAAGGAACTCGTCAAATCTAATAATGTTGTTGCTATGTCACCTTGGATTCCTAAGGGAACCAAGCTTTCGGGAGCTAACACTCGTTGACCCAAAATGATTTGGGTACCAAAAACAAAAGCTTAATATCTTTGTTTGTAGGGGGAGCATTGCTACAAGGCCAAAGCACAAAGTCAAAATTCATGGTATCTTGATAGTGGATGCTCGAGGCACATGACCGGAGAAAAAGTCGATTCATGGACTTAAAGCCAAAAAGTGGAGGAGTAGTGACATTTGGTGAAGACTCCAAAGGCCACATTAAAGGTATTGGATCCATAGGTAATCACTATACTACTCTCAATGAAAATGTTTTATATGCCGATGGTCTAAAACATAATTTATTGAGCATAAGTCAATTATGTGACAAAGGGTTTAATGTCTTATTTGATATAAGTGGGTGCAAAATTGTTGACATTAAATCAAATAAAATAATGCTCATTGGCCATCGCATAGGTAATATATACATGGTGCATTTAGATGACATTCATACATCACATGCATGCTTTGTTGCACAAAATGAAAATGATGCATGGCTATGGCATAGAAAACTAGGACATGCTAGCATTAGTGTTTTAGAAAAATTAGTTTTCCTAGATCTAGTTAGAGGTTTACCCAAAATTAAGTTCTCAAATGACAAAATTTGTGATGCACGCTCTAAGGGTAAACAACATAAATCATCCTTTAAATCCATTAATGATGTTTCTACAAGTAGATGTTTACAACTAATTCACATGGATTTATTTGGGCCTATTAGAACTATGAGCTTGGGTGGTAAATCGTATGCATTTGTACTTGTTGATGACTTTTCTAGATTTACTTGGGTTCTATTCTTAAGTACTAAAGATGAGGCTTTAGAAAAATTCATCACGTTTTCAAAATTGACTCAAAATGATCTTGAACTTAAAATTTCTCATATTAGAAGTGATCATGGAACCGAATTTCAAAATCTTGGTTTTGAAGAGTTTTTAAATGAAAATGATATTAGCCAAAAAAAATTCGGCTCTTCGAACTCCTCAACAAAATGAGGTAGTTGAGAGGAAAAATAGGACTTTACAAGAAATGACTAGAACCATGCTTTGTGAAAACAATCTACCTAAATATTTTTGAGCAGAAGCCACAAACATCACTTGCTATATTGTAAACCGAGTAATGATTAGGCCACTTTTAAGGAAAACACCATATGAGATTTTAAAATCTAAAAAGCCTAACATTAGATATTTTCATCCATTTGGTTGCAAGTGTTTTGTTTTAAACAATGGAAAAGATAACTTAGGTAAATTTGATGCTAAAAGTAATGAAGCTATTTTCTTAGGTTATTCCTTAAACTCTAAAGCCTATCGTGTATTTAATAAGAGAACTTTAGTAGTAGAAGAGTCTATTCATATTGTATTCGATGATAACCTTATTCCGAGGAAGGATTCTTGTGATGATGATGATGTAGGAATCCTTGATGCCTTTGATGGAGGACAAACTCCAAAGGAGGATGAGATTCCAACAAAAGAAGAGGATACACAAGATCCACCTCTTGAAGCCTTGAATGACTTGGCTCTTGAGGAAAAGGAAGTGAGCTACCCAAGGGAGTACAACTATGTCAAAGGTGGTGAAATCTTAGGTGATCCATCCAAGGGGGTAACTACTAGATCTTCTCTTAAACTCATGAATCATGTTGCTTTTATCTCATGCATAGAGCCTAAGAACATTAAAGAAACATTAAAAGATGACTTTTGGATTATGACTATGCAAGAAGAGTTAAATCAATTTAAGAGAAAATATGTTTGGACATTAGTTGAAAGGCCTAGTAATCAATCTACTATATGAACTAAATGGGTATTTAGGAACAAACTAGATGAGAGCGGTAACATTGTGAGAAATAAAGCTAGATTAGCTCAAGGTTACACTCAAGAAGAGGGAGTAGATTTTGATGAAACCTATGGACTCGTAGCTAGAATGGAGGCCATTAGGATGTTGCTTGCATATGCATGTTATCATGATTTCAAGCTTTTTCAAATAGATGTTAAAAGCACATTTTTAAATGGTTTTATAAATGAGGAAATGTATGTGGAACAACCACCGGGTTTTGAAGACTCAAAATTTCCAAATCATGTTTTCAAACTAACTAAAGCACTTTATGGGTTAAAACAAGCTCCAAGAGCTTGGTATGAAAGACTTTCAAACTTTTTAATTGAAAAAGGTAAGGTGGACACTACACTTTTCATAAAAAGGTATAAAAATGACATCTTAGTAGTACAAATATATGTTGATGATATTATTTTTGGATCTAATAATGAGTGTCATTGCAAAGAGTTTGCTAAGTTAATGCAAGGTGAATTCGAGATGATCATGATGGGGGATTTCTCATTCTTTTCGGGACTCCAAATCAAGCAAAGGAAGAATGACACCTTCATCAATCAAGCAAAGTACATCAAGGATATGCTCAAGAAGTTTGGCTTAGAGAATGCAAAGCCTCAAGCCACACCTATGAGCTCATCTACAAAGCTTGACAAAGATGAAGGAGGTAAGTGTGTTGACTCTAAGCTTTATCGCTCTATGATTGGATCTTTGCTTTACCTTACCACAAGTAGACCGAATATTTTGTTTAGTGTTTGCTTGTGTGCTAGGTTTCAAGCTAGTCCTAGAGAATCTCACCTTATACCCGTTAAGAGAGTCTTTAGGTACCTTAGAGATACTCCTTGTTTAGGTCTTTGGTACCCTAGAGACTCAACCTTCAACCTTCATGCTAATTCAGATGCGGATTATGGGGGTGTAAAATCGATAGGAAGAGTACTTCGGGAACATGCCAATTCTTAGGTAGTATGCTCATATCTTGGTTCTCTAAGAAACAAAATAGTGTAGCTCTATCGACCACCAAAGCCGAGTACATATCCTTAGGGAGTTGTTGTGCTCAAGTCCTTTGGATGAAGCAACAACTCATAGATTATGGTATTAGAGTTGAAACCATACCCCTTAAGTGTGACAATACTAGTGCCACATGCTTAACTAAAAATCTCATCCAACACTCTAGAACCAAACATATAGAGATAATGCATCATTTCATTAGAGATCATGTCCTTAAGGAAGATGTTGTTATAGAGTACGTTGACACCTTAAACCAACTAGCTGACTTATTTACAAAGCCTTTGAATAAAGAGCGTTTTTGGTCCCTTAGGAGAGAGTTAGGTCTAACTAGCCTTCCTTGAACCTTTAGGACTCTTTTTGAGTTAAAATTGTTCGATTTTGTGAAATTGCATGTTTATGTGTTGTTGCTCTTGAAAATCTCCATGCTTATAGCTAGGGGGAATATGCTTCTGTTAGAATATGCTTAGAATTGCTCATTCATCAATTGCATTCATTTAGGAGGTGCTAAAATCGAGCCTTTGGTTGCTCTTAAAGCCTAAAATGTACTTCTGGGCATAGGGTATCGATACGACCTTAAGCGTATCGATACGAGTACTATATTAGCTTTCCACACTACATTTTGCCTAAATCGGGTATCGATACGGTTAAACTCGTTTCGATACGAGCTAAAAGCGTTTCGATACGGACTGCATCCGTTTTGATATGGTCCTTCAACGGGCATTTCAAAGGGAATTACAATTTTACCCCCGTATCGATACACCCTCAGGCGTATCGATACGCGATTGCGCAGACAGCTTCTTAATGGCATTTAAAGAGTTCTACTTTTACCAAAATTGAATTTTCAAAACCCTAGCCGTTTTTCACTCTATAAATAGCCTCTCAATCCCTCATATTTTCACACCACAACTCAAAATCTCTTGAAGGTTTTCAAAATCAAGCAAAGCTCTTCAAGCTTTTCATCAATTTGGTGCAAAGTTCTTCTCTCATTCCTCTCTATCAATATCAAGGTAAAATTTTCTCTTTTCTTTTTTATTTCTTTTGAATTTCGTTCTAAATGTTGTTGTGTTTTGCTTTGACTTCTCAAAAACAAAATTCTTTTCAAATCTTCTTTTTTTTGTTTCTAATTTTTTTTTAAAAAAACCTTGATTATTGATTTTTTCAATGGGTTGAATGAGAAAGTTAATGCATACACTATTTTTGATCATTTCTCTAGTCAATGGCACCTAAAAAGAGAGCACGTACTAGTGAAGCCGATGAAAGTTCTATTGCCGGAGATAGTACTCACCCGAACCTCACTCTTATCTATCAACAATCCTTTAAGACCATCGGAGATCTCAACTATTTCCGACAATTTCAAAACTACAAAATCCATCCGGAGAGGGTAATTTCCATTCATTTTCTTAACTCGGAGCGTTTCAAATTTGATTACTTACCTTTGCTCCAAGAATGGAAATTTATGGATTTTCTTCAAATCCCCAGTTTTTTTCTTTCGCACTTTAGTATTGATTTTCTATGCTAATGCCAAGTGTGTCGCCAATAGAGAGAATGTGGTTACGGTCATTAATTCTTATCTAATGGGTAAAAAGATCACCATCGATGTTCAATCTCTTTGTGATGTGTTTAAGTTAGAGGATGAAGGTCTTGATGATGAGAATGCTCTTGGCCATGTCCTAAGTGGTTCCATCACCGCTCTTAATGCTCAAGATCGGATCCTACATTTGATGCTTTCTTGGTGGTTTAGGCCCTCGAGAGGAAAGTATTCCACTATCCGCCAAGTTGATGATTTTTGGATTCGACTCTTCCGTCAACGACAACGTCCAAATCTTGCTCGAATTATGTTTGCGGAGATTGGTTATCTCGTGCAACATTGCCACACTACACTCGTCACTTCCTTCACATATGGTACGACTTTGAGTTATTTCTTCACTCAAAAGGAGATAGATTGTTTACATGACTACCCAAATTCCCTCACCGATCCTATCGATGAAAGATCTCTTGCAAGGGGAAAGTTTCATTACTTTAATGGTAGTTGGCTCCGTCTATCCGAGCTCCCTATTGTTGTCGTTCCATAAGATATTGCTAATCCTCAAGCCCCTCAAGCTCCTCAAGCTCCTCCTCCACCTTCCATGTATACTCTCATGACTTTTCTCAACGAGCAATTCACGGGTTTGCGTACGGGAATTGCCTCCAAGGATCAAGCGATGAATTCAATGTTTACGACTATTGACACTCGCTTTACAAGCCTTGAAGATCGAATGAAGAATGTGGAGACGCATCTCACTTCCCTTGAAGGCGGTCACAACTCGATGAACATATCTCTTATCGCGTTCCATGACGAGTGGCATCAATCTAGGAGGAATGATGATGCAAATGAGGAGGAGGATGAAGATGACGATGGAGATGCATAGTAGCTTATCTTTGCATATCATTCATGTCATTTAGGATATTTATTTATACACTTTGAATTATATTTTTAGGATTAAGTTTACATTCTAAAACCTATGCTTTGATTTTCTGTTATTTGGACTTTATGTTGATGTTATCTTTATTTTGAATTTAATGATTATCAATATTATGTTGCTTGGTTATTATATATGCCTTTTGCCTATGTTAATCAATGTCTCAATTTTTTGATCTAACAAAAAGGGGGAGAGGGAACAAGCCCACACTTAAAATATTTTGATTATCAACTTAAAGTTTACCTAGCTAATATTAAGGGAGTTTAATTTGCAAAGTTTTTCAAAGTGTCAAAAATTTCAAGTTTTGGTTTTGATATATCAAAAAGGGGGAGATTGTAAAACCTATGTTTGATTTTGATATAGCTAAGTATGTTAAGGATTAAACTAAAAACTTGAAATAGATTTCTATGCCCCTCAAATGATTTATAAATCACCAATACTTTAATCTGATTTGAAAAACTCAAACTCCAAATATTTTCTTAGTGTTCTAAGGCCAAAGTATTGAAAAACGTTCAGGCGTATCGATACGCTTCCAGCCATATCGATACCTTTTTTACTAAGTTGGCTACTAGAAAGACGTGTTTCGATACGCCCCTCACCGTATCGAAACATCGTATCGAAACAGATTGAATCTGTATCGATACGCCCCTCTGTAAAAACTGAAGGAGTTTGAATAGCGTACCGATACGGATACACCAGTATCGATACGAATTTAAGGGATTTTTAAATTCGAAAAGCTTTTAATGTATTCGACCATTGATGTCGGTTGTTAGGTAACTGAAATTTAAAATTGTGGTTGTCCCGTACCGATACGCTCCTAGTCGTATCGATACGGAAACTTCCAATGAGCTAAGTTGTGAAAATGGTATCAATACGGTCTTACCCGTATCGAAACAATCCATGTCCCGTACCGATACGCCCTCTTGTAATTGTACAACGGCTCTTTCTGTTTTGAGACAGGTATCGATACAGGTCCATGTGTACCGATACGGTAAGCTGCAGAAGTACATTTATGGTGGAAAGAGAGAGTCCCAATGGCTATAATCAATACCCTAACCACCCAAACATCTAGAATTGATAGAGAAGGTATAAATTGAAGCTAATTGAAGACCAGCAACAACCATTGCATAAAAGATAAACATCCTAGCAAAAATCAAAGCTCAAAGTACTTATTTTCCAATCTCTTGTAAACCTTAAATTGTGTAGTGTTCAATTCTGATCTTATTATCAAATTTGGGTTGAGTGTTTGTACCTCCAGGGGCAACATTGTATTGAGAGATATCTTTCTTGCCTTTAATTCTTCTTCGTACTCTTGTGAGGGTTTGGTCAAATTTTGGGTAGAAAATTTGACCTATTGCGTAAAGGTTACCTCCTAAGCCTTGAAAATGGGAAGAACAAATTAGTGAATTGTTGGAAATTCTTAGTGGTAGCTAAGGTAGTGGATGTAGAGTTCATTTGGAACTTGAACCACTCTAAAATTTCGTGTTCTTCATTTTTAGCCATTCCATTTACTCCAACAACTTTTAAAAACTCAATTCACCCCCCTCTTGGCTTTGATCAATCCTTTGATCCACTCAACACTAATATTTGATTTTGATCTAACAAGTAATTCAAGAACTAAATTACAAAGTAAATAAATTTTTAAGTGATCAAAATACTTGATTTTGACAAGTGCAATTGACACTTAAAATGTTTTGAAGTCAAAACTTAAACCCTGTAAATTCTCTAAAGTGTTTCAAAGACAAAATATACAAAATCGCTCAGGCGTTTCAAAACACCCTCAAAGTGTTTCTGTTGAGTGTATCAAAGGATTTATCAATGCCAAGAGGGGGTGAATTGGGTTTTTAAAAATTTGTTGGAGTAAAAGGATAGCTAAAAAAGAAGAACAAGGAATTTTAGAGTGGTTCAAGTTCCAAATGAACTCTACATCCACTACCTTAGCTACCACTAAGGATTTCAACAATTCAGTAATTTGTTCTTCCCCTTTTTAAGGCTTAGGAGGTAACCTTAACACAACCGGTCAAATTTTCTACCCAAAATTTGACCAAACCCTCACAAGAGTACAAAGAAGAATTAAAGGGAAGAAAGATATCTCTCAATACAAGATTGTCCTTTTAAGTACAAACACTCAACCCAAATTTGATCACAAGATTAGAATTGAACACTACTCAATTTGGGGTTTTACAAGAGATTGGAAAATAAGCACTTTGAGCTTGGATTTTTGCTTGGATGTTTATCTTTTATGCAATAGTTGTTGTTGGTCTTCATTTAGCTTCAATTTATACCTTCTCTATCAATTCTAGTCGTTTGGGTGGTTAGGGTATTGATTATAGCCGTTGGGACCCTCTTTTTCCTCTATAAATGCACTTCTGTAGCTTATCGTATCGGTACGCGTGGACCTGTATCGATACATGTCTCAAAACAGAAAGAGCTGTTGCACAATCACAAGAGGGCGTATCGATACGCGTGTAAGCGTATCGGTACGGGACAAGGACCGTTTCGATACGGGTAAGACCGTATCGATACCTTTTTCTCAACTTAGCTCATTGGAAGTTTTCGTATCGATACGGCTAGGAGCGTATCGGTACAAGACAACCACCACTTTAAATTTCAGTTACCTGACAACTGACACCAACAGTCGAAAACATTAAAAGCTTTTCGAATTTAAAATTCCCTTAAATCCATATCGATACGGGTGGAACCGTATCGGTACGCTATTCAAACTCCTTCAGTTTTGATAGAGGGGCGTATCAATACAGATTCAATCTATTTCGATACGTTGTTTCGATACGGTGAGGGGCGTATCGAAACGCGCCCTTTCAGTAGCCAACTTTGTAAAATAAGGTATCGATATGACTAGAAGCGTATCGATACGCATGGACGTTTTTCAATACTTTGGCCTTGGAACACTTAGAAAATATTTGGAGTTTGAGTTTTTCAAATCAGATTAAAGTCTTGGTGATTTATAAATCATTTGAGGGACTTAGAAATCTATTTCAAGTTTTCAATTTAGTCCTTAACATACTTATTTATATCAAAATTAAACATAGGTTTCACAATCTCCCCCTTTTTGATATAACAAAACCAAAACTTGAAATTTTTGACACTTTGAAAAACTTTGCAAAATAACTCCCCCTTAATATTAGCTAGGTAATCTTTAAGTTGGAAATCAAAATATTTTAAGTGCGAGCTTGTTCCCTCTCCCCCTTTTTGTTAGATCAAAAAGTAGAGACATTGATAAACATAGGCAAAAGGCATATATAATAACCAAGCAACATAATATTGATAATCATTAACTTCAAAATAAAGATAACATCAATCATAAAATCCAAATAACAAAAAATCAAAGCCTATGTTTGAAAATGTAAACTTAATTCTAAAAAGATAAACGAAAGTGCATAAATATCCTAAATGACATAAATGATATGCAAAGATGAACTCTATGCGTCTCCATCGCCATCTTCATCAACTTCATCATCCTCCTCATTTGCATCATCATTCCCCCTAGTTTGACGCCACTCGTCATGAAAAGCGGTAAGGGATATGTTCATCGAGTTGTGACCGCCTTCAAGGGAAGTGAGGCGCGTCTCCAAATTCTTCATTCGATCTTCAAGGCTTGTAAAGCATGTGTCAATAGCCGTAAACCCTGAATTCATCACCTAATCTATAGAGGCAATTCCTGTGCGCAAACCCGTGAATTGCTCGTTTAGAAAGGCCATGAGAGTATCCATGGAAGGTGGAGGAGGAGCTTGAGCGGCTTGAGGATTAGCAATTTCTTCCGGAATGACATCGCTAGGGAGCTCGGATAGACGAAGCCAACTACCATTAAAATAATGAAACTTTCCCCTTGCAAAAGATCTTTCATCGATAGGATCGGTGAGAGAAGTTGGGCAGTCATATGAACAATCTATCTTCTTTTGAGTGAAGAAATAACTCAAAGCCGTACCATATGTGAAGGAAGTTACGAGTGTAGTGTGGCGATGTTGCACAAGATAGACAATCTCTGCAAACATAATTCGAGCAAGATTTGGTCATTGTCGTTGACGGAAGCATCGAATCCAAAAATCATCAACTTGGCGGATGGTGGAATACTTTCCTCACGAGGGCCTAAACCACCAAGAAATCATCAAGTGTAGGATCTGATCTTGAGCATTAAGAGCGGTGGCAGAACTACTTAGGACATGGCCAAGAGCATTCTCATCATCAAGACCTTCATCCTCTAACTTAAACACATCACAAAGAGATTGAACATCGATGGTGATCTTTTTACCCATTAGATAGGAATTAACGGCCGTAACCGCATTCTCTCTATTGGCGACACACTTGGCATTAGCATAGAAAATCAATACTAAAGTGCGAAAGAAAAAACCGGAGATTTGAAGAAAATCCATAAATTTCTATTCTTGGAGCAAAGGTAAGTAATCAAATTTGAAACGCTCCGAGTTAAGAAAAGGAATGAAAATTACCCTCTTCGGACGGATTTTGTAGTTTTGAAATTGTCGGAAATAGTTGAGATCTCTGGTGGTCTTAAAGGATTGTTGATAGATAAGAGTGAGGTTCGGGCGAGTACCTCTGGCATTGGAACCTTCACCGACTTCACTAGTACGTGCTCTATTTTTAGGTGCCATTGACTAGAGAAAAGATCAAAAACAGTGTATACGTTAACTTTCTCATCCAACCCATTGAAAATCAATAATCAAGGTTTTTGTTTTGAAAAAAAATTAAAAACAAAACAAAGAGAAAGGGTTTAAAAAAATTGTTTTTAAGAAAACAAAACAAAACAAGAATTTAGAACGAAAATCAAATAAAAAAATAAAAAAAGAGAAATGTTTACCTTGATATTGATAGAGAGGAATGGGAGAAGAACTTTGCACCAAATTGATAAAAAGCTTGAAGAACTTTGCTTGATTTTGAAAACCCTCAAGAGATTTTGAGTTGTGGTGTGAAAATACGAGGGATGAAGAGGCTATTTATAGAGTGAAAAATGGTTAGGGTTTTGAAAATTCAATTTTGGTAAAAGTAGAACTCTTTAAATGCCATTAAGAAGTTGTCTGTGCAATCGCGTATCGATACGCCTGAGGGTGTATCGATACGGGGTAAAATCGTAAATCCCTTTGAAATGCCAATTGAAGGACCGTATCGAAATGGATGCAATCCGTACCGAAACGCTTGTTGCTCGTATCGAAACGGGTTTAACCATATCGATACTCGTTTTAGGCAAAATGTAGTTTGAAAAGCTAATACAGTACTCGTATCGATACACTTAAGGCCGTATCGATACCATATGCCCAGAAGTACATTTTAGGATTTAAGAACAACCAAATGCTCGACTTTAGCACCTCCTAAATGAATGAAATTGATGAATGAGCAGTTCTAAGCATATTCTAACAGAAGCATACTCCCCCTAGCTATAAGCAAGGAGATTTTCAAGAGCAACAACACATAAACATGCAATTTCACAAATTCAAGCAATTTTAACTCAAAAAGAGTCCTAAAGGGTCAAGGAAGGCTAGTTAGACCTAACTCTCTCCTAAGGGACCAAAAACGCACTTTATCCAAAGGCTTTGTAAATATGTCCGCTAGTTGGTTTAAGGTGTCAACGTACTCTATAACAACATCTTTCTTAAGGACATGATCTCTAATGAAATGATGTCTTATTTCTATATGTTTGGTTCTAGAGTGTTGGATGGGATTTTTAGTTAAACATATGGCAATAGTGTTATCACACTTATGGGGTATGGTTTCAACTTTAATACCATAATCTAAGAGTTGTTGCTTCATCCAAAGGACTTGAGTACAACAACTCTCTAAGGATATGTACTCGGCTTCGGTGGTAGATAGAGCTACACTATTTTGTTTCTTAGAGAACCAAGATATGAGCATACTACCTAAGAATTGACATGTTCCTGAAGTACTTTTGCTATCAATTTTACACCCCCATAATCCGCATCTGAATAAGCATGAAGGTTGAAGGTTGAGCCTCTAAGGTACCAAAGACCTAAACAAGGGGTATCTCTAAGGTACCTAAAGATTCTCTTAACAGCTATAAGGTGAGACTCTCTAGGACTAGCTTGAAACCTAGCACACAAGCAAACACTAAACAAAATATCTGGTCTACTTGCGGTAAGGTAAAGCAAAGATCCAATCATAGAGCGATAAAGCTTAGAGTCAACACACTTACCTCCTTCATCTTTGCCAAGCTTTGTAGATGAGCTCATTGGTGTGGCTTGAGGCTTTACATTCTCCACGCCAATCTTCTTGAGCATATCTTTGATGTACTTTGCTTGATTGATGAAGGTGTCATCCTTCATTTTCTTGATTTGGAGTCCCAAAAAGAATGAGAGCTCCCCCATCATGCTCATCGCGAATTCATCTTGCATTAACTTAGATAACTCTTTGCAATGACACTCATTAGTAGATCCAAAAATAATATCAACATATATTTGTACTACTAAGATGTCATTTTTATACCTTTTTATGAAGAGTGTAGTGTCCACCTAACCTTTTTCAAAACTTTTTCCAATCAAAAAGTTTGAAAGTCTTTCATACCAAGCTCTAGGAGCTTGTTTTAAACCATAAAGAGCTTTAGTTAGTTTGAAAATATGATTTGGAAATTTTGAGTCTTCAAAACCTGGTGGTTGTTCCACATACACTTCCTCATTTATAAAACCATTTAAAAATGCGCTTTTAACATCCATTTGAAAGAGCTTGAAATCATGATAACATGCATATGCAAGCAACATCCTAATGACCTCCATTCTAGCTACGGGTGCATAGGTTTCATCAAAATCTATTCCCTCTTCTTGAGTGTAACCTTGTGCAACTAATCTAGCTTTATTTCTCACAATGTTACCACTCTCATCTAGTTTGTTCCTAAATACCCATTTAGTTCCTATAGTAGATTGATTACTAGGCCTTTCAACTAATGTCCAAACATTACTTCTATCAAATTGATTTAACTCTTCTTGCATAGCCATAATCTAAAAATCATCTTTTAATGCTTCTTTAATGTTCTTAGGCTCTATGCATGAGATAAAAGCAACATGATTCATAGGTTTAAGAGAAAATCTAGTAGTTACCCCCTTGGATGGATCACCTAAGATTTCACCACCTTTGACATAGTTGTACTCCCTTGGGTAGCTCACTTCCTTTTCCTCAAGAGCCAAGTCCTTCAAGGCTTCAAGAGGTGGATCTTGTGTATCCTCTTCTTTTGTTGGAATCTCATCCTCCTATGAAGTTTGTCCTCTATCAAAGGCATCAAGGATTCCTACATCATCATCATCACAAGAATCCTTCCTCGGAAGGAGGTTATCATCGAATACAACATGAATAGACTCTTCTACTACTAAAGTTCTCTCATTAAATACATGATAGGCTTTAGAGTTTAAGGAATAACCTAAGAAAATAGCTTCATCACTTTTAGCATCAAATTTACCTACGTTATCTTTTCCATTGTTTAAAACAAAACACTTGCAACCAAATGGATGAAAATAGCTAATGTTAGGCTTTTTAGATTTTAAAATCTCATATGGTGTTTTCTTTAAAAGTGGCATAATCATTACTCGGTTTACAATGTAGCAAGTGGTGTTTGTGCTTCCGCCAAAAATATTTAGGTAAATTGTTTTCACAAAGCATGGTCCTAGCCATTTCTTGTAAAGTTCTATTTTCCTCTCAACTACCCCATTTTGTTGAGGAGTTCGAGGAGCCGAAAAATTGTGGCTAATACCATTTTCATTTAAAAACTCTTCAAAACCAAGATTTTGAAATTCGGTTCCATGATCACTTCTAATATGAGAAATTTTAAGTTCAAGATCATTTTGAGTCAATTTTGAAAACGTGATGAATTTTTCTAAAGCCTCATCTTTAGTACTTAAGAATAGAACCCAAATAAATCTAGAAAAGTCATCAACAAGTACAAAGGCATACGATTTACCAACCAAACTCATAGTTCTAATAGGCCCAAATAAATCCATGTGAATTAGTTGTAAACATCTACTTGTAGAAACATCATTAATGGATTTAAAGGATGATTTATGTTGTTTACTCTTAGAGCATGCATCACAAATTTTGTCATTTGAGAACTTAATTTTGGGTAAACCTCTAACTAGATCTAGGAAAACTAATTTTTCTAAAACACTAATGCTAGCATGTCCTAGTTTCCTATGCCATAACCATGCATCATTTTCATTTTGTGCAACAAAACATGCATGTGATGTATGAATGTCATCTAAATGCACCATGTATATATTACCTATGCGATGACCAATGAGCATTATTTTATTTTATTTAATGTCAACAATTTTGCACCCATTTTTATCAAATAAGACATTAAACCCTTTGTCACATAATTGACTTATGCTCAATAAATTATGTTTTAGACCATCGGCATATAAAACATTTTCAATGAGAGTAGTATAGTGATTACCTATGGATCCAATACCTTTAATGTGGCCTTTGGAGTTGTCACCAAATGTCACTACTCCTCCACTTTTTGGCTTTAATTCCATGAATCGACTCTTGTCTCTGGTCATGTGCCTCGAGCATCCACTATCAAGGTACCATGAATTTTGACTTTGTGCTTTGGCCTTGTAGCAATGCTCCCCCTACAAACAAAGATATTAAGCTTTTGTTTTTGGTACCCAAATCATTTTGGGCCCACGAGTGTTAGCTTCCAAAAGCTTGGTTCCCTTAGGAATCCAAGGTGACATAGCAACAACATTATTAGATTTGACGAGTTCCTTAGGAACCCATACACTCCTAATCTTCTTAGTTTTATTATGTCCATGGAAACCATTTTGTTTGTAGTTATATGTCTTTCTCCTAGGTTGGTTTGTTTTAGATGATTCACCTTTTTTCATTTTTCACATTACCAACATTTTTGAAAGACTCCTTGAGCTTGTTAAGCTCATCTAACACCCTTTGGTGTTTACTATTGCATTGAGAAATAAGATTGTTTAGGTCAATATTTTCATCTTGAAAGAATTTAAGTTCATCTTGTAAACCTAAGATCTTTTTTCTCAAATTTTAAATTAGCTTGAGAAAGTGAGTCGTTTTTAGCATTTTATTCGGAAATAATCTTTTTATTTCTAATGACCGACTCTTTGTACTTCTCAACTAACTCATCGTATACCTCTTGAAACTCATCATAAGCATCATGCAATTCATCAAATGTAAAATCAAAAGATGATGAGTTAGAGGTTACCATGGAGGAATCCTCTTCAAGTGCCATGAGGCAAAGGTTGGCCACTTCGTGTTCGTCATCCTCGGATGACTCCTCGTCACTCCAAGTAGCAAGCTTGGCTTTGAGCTTGTTCTTCTTCTTAAAGTCATTCTTCTTGAGTTGAGGGCATTCCGAACGAATGTGACCGGGTTTTTGGCACTCAAAGCAAATGATTTGATCCCTCTTTTCTTCTTTGTTTTTGGTTTTGAAGTCCATTTTTTGTTGAATCTTCCTTCCTCGGTTGGACCTCATAAACGGTGAGAACCTTTTGGCTATCATAGCCAATTCTTCTAGGTCATCCTCCTCACTAGAAGTGTTCTCCGGGGTTTATCTCTCCAAAACCCTTAAGCTCGTTGACGATTGTTGAAAAGCGATCGAACATCTTGGACACAGTTTCGTCGGGCTCCATTTTGAAATTCTCATAACTAAGATTGAGAATTCCAATCTTGGTCTCCTTCACATCACTTGTTCCTTCATAAGTGGTCTCTAGTGTATCCCACACTTCCTTGGCACTTTCAATGGAGGAAACTTTGGAGTAGATGTCGGGACCGAAAGAGCAAAACAACATGTGTAGAGCTTTATCATTGATTTGAATCTTCTTTCTCTCTTCTTCACTCATCTCAATTTTCTTCTTTAGCACTAATCTTCCTTCTTCGTCTCTCCTCATTGAAACATAGGGACCATCTTCAATGGCATCCCAAACTAGATAATCGTTGGATTTGATGAAGAGGAGCATCCGGTTCTTCCAAAATGGATGGTTATCACTGTTGAAGAAGGGCAGTTTTGTGGTTGATTGAGACTCGTACATGCTTGACCTGGAGATAGATGCAATGGCTCGATTTTTGGATGATCACACTCTTCCTAGGAACTCTTCTTGTGGTTGTTAATCCTTCAAAGAGGTAGACTCTGATACCAATTGTTGAGTGGATCAAAGGATTGATCAATGCCAAGAGGGGGTAAATTGGGTTTTTAAAAATTTGTTGGAGTAAAATGATAGATAAAAATGAAGAACAAGAAATTTTAGAGTAGTTCAAGTTCCAAATGAACTCTACATCCACTACCTTAGCTACCACTAAGAATTTCAACAATTCACTAATTTGTTCTTCCCCTTTTTAAGGCTTAGGAGGTAACCTTTACATAACCGGTCAAATTTTTGTTCTTCCCCTTTTTAAGGCTTAGGAGGTAACCTTTACATAACCGGTCAAATTTTCTACCCAAAATTTGACCAAACTCTCACAAGAGTACAAAGAAGAATTAAAGGCAAGAAAGATATCTCGCAATACAAGATTGCCCTTTTAAGTACAAACACTCAACCTAAATTTGATCACAAGATCAGAATTGAACACTACTCAATTTGTGGTTTTACAAGAGATTAGAAAATAAGAACTTTGAACTTGGATTTTTGCTTGAATGTTTATCGTTTATGCAATAGTTGTTGCTGGTCTTCAATTAACTTCAATTTATACCTTCTCCATCAATTCTAGCCGTTTGGGTGGTTAGGGTATTGATTATAGCCGTTGGGACCCTCTCTTTCCACCATAAATGCACTTCTGCAGCTTACCGTATCGGTACGCGTGGACCTGTATCGATACCTGTCTCAAAACAGAAAGAGTCGTTGCACAATTACAATAGGGTGTATCGATACACGTGTAAGCGTATCGGTACGAGACAGGGACCGTTTCGATACGGGTAAGACCGTATAGATACCTTTTTCTCAACTTAGCTCACTGGAAGTTTTTGTATCGATACGGCTAGGAGCGTATCGGTACGGGACAACCACCACTTTAAATTTTAGTTACCTACTAACTGACACCAACGGTCAAAAACATTAAAAGCTTTTCGAATTTAAAATTCCCTTAAATTTGTATCGATACGGGTGGAACCGTATCGGTACGTTATTCAAACTCCTTCAGTTTTTACAAAGGAGCGTATCGGTACAGATTCAATCTGTTTCGATACGATGTTTCGATACGGTGAGAGGCGTATCGATATGCCTGGACGTTTTTCAATACTTTGGCCTTGGAACACTTAGAAAATATTTGGAGTTTGAGTTTTTCAAATCAGATTAAAGTCTTGGTGATTTATAAATCATTTGAGGGACTTAGAAATCTATTTCAAGTTTTCAATTTAGTCCTTAACATACTTAGTTATATCAAAATTAAACATAGGTTTCACAGTTTCGATACGTTTTGCCACTAGAGACATCTGTTTCGAAACAACTCACACCCGTTTCGATACGACCTTCATCTGGGCTTTTGATTTTTGAGTATCGTTTCGAAACGGCTCACACCCGTTTCGATACAGGGGTTAAATAATTTTAAAATTGGGCATTAAATGAACTAATCGTTACTTGTTAGAAACTGATTTTTTGAAGATTTGGTTAAGAGTTTCGATACGCCCCTAAGTTGTTTCGAAAACCAATTGACAGTTTCAAAATGTTTTGATACAACCATTATCTATTTCGATACGGCCTTCTTTTTTGTCTTTATTGTTTCGATACGGCCTCTTGCAGTTTCGGTACGGTCTCATTTTACACATAACGACTCTTTCTTTTTTGAGTGTTCGTTTCGATACAAGGGTCTCGTGTACCGATACGGGTAGTTGTAGAACTGCATTTATAGAGGGAAGAGAGAGCCCTAACGGCTCTATTGATGATCTCAATGACCCAAACAGCTAGAAATCAATGAGAAAGTATAAAAACAAGTATCTAAAACTGCAACAACAACTATTGAGCCTTCAAGCAACATCAAAGCATTCAAATCCAAACCTTGACCATTTAGAGTCAAATCTTTGTACCCAACTCAATTGTGTTTTTCTTTGTAATTTTTATTGAGAGTTTGGGTGTGATTGATTGTATTTGGGTAAACATCAACCTTTGATAGGTAATTGTAAGGTTTACCAAATTCCTTCTTTGTAAAGAGTGTGTTGGATTAAGCTTTGGGTAGAAAGCTTAATCGGTCTTGTAAGGTTTCCTTCTCATCCAAAAAAGGGAAGAATCAATTAGTGGATTGGTTGAAAATCTTTAGTGGGAGCTAAGGTAGTGGAGGTAGAATTTATTTAGGAACTTGAACCATTATAAATTGTCTTGTGTCCAATTTTCATTTATCAATTTTTTCCCTTGAAATTTTAATTGCCAATTACCCCTCTTGACCATTTGCAATTGTTTGATCAACTCAACAATTGATATCAGAACTACACTCATTGGAAGGATTACAACTCTCTTGAGTTGATTCTAGGAGAGTTTAATCAACAATAAATTGAAGCAATGACATACACCTCCGGCCCCAACCTCTATGAGTCTCAATCCACCACCAAACTACCATTCTTCAATGGGATAACTACTCATATTGGAAGAATCGGATGCGACTTTTCATCAAATTCAACGACTACATGGTATAAGACGTTGTAGAAGATGGATCAAGCATTCCTATAAAGAGAGATGGTGAAAGAAGATTAGTCCCAAAGATCAAAGCCGAGATGACCGACGAAGATAGAAGACGGTTTGCAAGTCAATGAGTTTATTGCAATATATACCTCATATGGTACGTGGGGAGCAGCATGTTTTCGATCGATTTGCTGTCATATTCTCAGTCGTGATTGTCTGGATATATGCTCACCTGCTCACAGTTGGCGGGGCATATAAGAACACTGGACCAAAAACTCAATTAAGTTGTCGAACTGATCAAGCTGGGATTATAGGTGCTGCTCCTTGGTAAGGCTCTTTTGTTTCTTCCTTCACAAGGGAATATGATCTTATGGTGATATGGACCCTTACGAAATCGATTTAAGTTACTTGAAATTCGCTGTTTTGCGGTATATATAAGAATAGAATGTACATTTAATTGTGAATAGGATAAGTGTTCCATATCCTTTCCAATGGGGAGCTCCTTGGTTGGATGCCGGAGAATCTTTTGCTATGATGGCAGCTTCATTTGTTGCTCTAGTAGAGGTTTGTTTCTTGTTTTTCGTAATGTATTGTCGGTATCCAGTTTGTATATCTTTGCCATTGTCTGCTAAATTTGAAAGATTCCGTCTTCATAGTGAATGAAATCTGTTCATCTCTCTGGTCTTGTAGTGATTAAACAGTCTACTGGCACCTTCATCGCTGTTTCAAGATATGCAAGTGCCACTCCGCTGCCCCCTTCCGTTCTTAGCCGTGGTATTGGTTGGCAGGTTGCAATTCCGGTTCTAATATGTCTTGTTTTGTTTTTATCTCTTCTCCGGCATATTTGGACCAAAAAACTAAGTTAAGGGATAAAAACTATGCCAAATTAAAGTTTAGGAATTAAATGTCAAATTTAAGCATAATCAAGGGATCAAAAATCATAATTTGACCTTTAAACGTGTAAAGCAAATTATGTTAGGTTGCACTCAAATAACCAGTATTTAATTCATTACTTGCAAGCAAAGTTAGAAAACCTTTTTAGTGTCAGCATTGAAGTTTAAGTTTTTAGGGGTCATAATGCCTTTTTTCAAAAAAATTAGTGATCAAAATGCAATTTTACATCACATTAACTTATATTTTAATAACTGTAAAGGGACTAAAGTGCATTTTTCCTTCCAAAATACAATTATAAAATAGTACAAGAAATATTATTTACACTGTTATTGACATTAAGTGAACAATGAATTACAGCCAAAATTACAAGCATAAATGATCAATTAAACATTGCAAAAATAAATGTAAATAAAAAAAATCAATGGAGATTAGCATTGTATAAACTAAGGGTCAAATTTGGTTTTGATCCCTCTACTATACTCAAAACTTGAAATTTAATCCCTGTACTTGAATTTGGCATAAATCCCATATTTCAGCATAGTAGAGGGACTAAAACTTCAATTCGACCTAAATAAATAAATTAGTGAGTGGTTTTGTTAGCTGATTGTTGGTAAGGATCAACCCAACATTTATCATCCTTTGCAGCAGTTTCCCATCTTTTTCGGAACATTTGCATTTCGATGAAGGACTGTTTTCTTACCTGCAAACATTAGCATGATATAGTTTACACCAAAACAGTTGCACATGCATAACATACGTATATGTATGCATACCTTTGTACGTACGTATATACATCCATACATACATGTATGCACTGAAGTATAAGAGAAAATAAATAGACTTATTAAGTAACATGTAAAGCTATGTTCAAGTGGCCTTACTTCTGGTCTGTTGTCGACTCTATGGGATTCCGACGGTTCCTGCAATTTCGAAGATGAATGGTTTTACATATCGTTAAAAAACTCTTACGTTAAGCAAATTCAGGTTCAGTATACAAACCGGTGATTCCGATTTAGTTAAGCGCTCCTTCCGAGTAATATTAAGTTCCGTGGAATTTAACTGCATTGCCAAGAAGATAATAGACGAACAGAGATTAGCAGTGAAATTCGACATGCATATGTTTGGTAATATTGTCTAGACCTAAGATGAGATCCTTCCATTTAAATGGTTCCAATGAAATACTTGCCTCGTTTTCATCTGTAACGCCGAGGGTAGGAAGACCAAAATGAACTACGTACTGAGCATCAACGACACCGACATTTTTCATACGATCGCCCTGAATGAGGGTCAAATATCAGTGGAATGCCGATGAGAATCGAACGAGAATGTTATTTGGTTTGGAAATTTTACCTGTGCACAATAACCGAGCTGCATATCGAGACCCCAAGCATGGATCAAATCATTCTGTAGGGCAACAGAAGATTAGCAAACGGTTTTCGTAAAGGTAGATGCAATCGAGATTATAAAAGTTAGCTAAAGCAACAAGCAGCTTCCATTTGAATTTTAAAATCGAAATTTCCCGAAGTAAGCGTGCAAGCAATTTGTTTACACGGATATGGCCAGCCTGAGTTATTATGGAAGTACTTCGTACCTGGATCATATACCATACGCAGCGCCAGGCAGCTCTCGAGAATACTGGGGCCATCATTTCCACCCAACTGCAAAGCATAATGAATTAACTGCATAAGATAACAGCAAAATATTCTGTCTGCTCATAGCTTACGTTTCCTTTTTTTGAATAACCAATGCAATAAGTTGTCGCAATAACCGTGAAGTTAGTACTAGTTTACCCTATGCACGGAGGAGCAGTGCTGCGACCGTCACACCTTCCGCTACCTTTAAACTTGAATATCCTTCTGTTCGAAGAACATGGATTGTAAGTGTTACAACGAGCAAGATTAAAAGAACATCATATGTCCTAACAAAGTTTTAGCTTTTACTTTCCCACTAACCTGTGCACTCTTGAATTCCTTTTGCGTGCAGTGATCTGATGATGAACCTCCGATTTAGCGGGATCGAGTGCTGGTTGTGATATCTCAAGTCCCTCATCTTCAACAATAGACAGATATCTACACAAGGTTTTTAATATATGATTTAAGCACCATATCTAAGTTCCACCTTTGACCGTGTGAAGGAAAAATGAGTACGGACTCAAAATTTTATGTTTGAAACGAATCAACGGTATATGTGTGTGCATGATTGTGTATTCAGGCATCGTTACGACATAAATGCAGAGAACACGCACTGCATTGGATCGAAGTTATCTACTCCCAGGTCCTCATCCCATAGGAATATATACTTGTATTGAGAGACTATGTCCGGATGCAAGAAACGTTTGGCAAACCACCTACAACGAAATACCATAGCAGCCAATTAGCATTAATAGAAACGTTTGGCAAATATAAACATATCGGTAAAAGCAAAGTTACCATTTTGTTTGATTCACTGCAGACACATGTATGGCCTGATCACTCCATTCAAAATCTCTCCATTCATCCACAATACCATCATAGTGGAACAGCATTACAACGAAATCTCTAGCGGGAAACTGCACGGGAATGATCATTAATAAGCTTAAATATAATGATATTTGCGAGCTTAAAGAAGGCATTGGAGAACTCGAGGCACCTTTTTAACAATTTGATCAACAATATCCTTTTGCTTAATTCCAACAGCAATGACTAACAAGTTTGAAGATGGCTCGGGATTGGCCTGAAATTGCAGTATGATGCACAAAAGATAATCAAATAAGATCAACCGGTACCGCAATGTCTAATTCTAGAATTTTTTCCTACAGTGAAGTATTTCAACAGTACCTTTTTTACACTGTCATGCCATAATGGTTGCATTTGCAAGTTTGATGTTTTGACCACAATGCCTTGAGGTAAGGCCTCACTCCCCGGAGGCCTGCATTGAATCTACAAGGGAAACAAAATTATTTCTAGAGATCATGAATCAGACAACATTTCAAAAGATTTTACGACCTCTTCTAAAGGCAAAGTTCTTTCCCCTAAAGGCAACCGACCTGGCATGTATCAGATTTTGAATTCTGAAGCATATTAATCACCTCCCAACTTGATAATCTCTGTATACATAGATTTACAGGTAGATAATCTTAGAAGAAAAACGCCTCCGCCATGGTGTTCGAACAAAAGACATCCATGAAAAACAAAAAATCAAACTTCAACATGAAATTAGAACAGAAGAAATACATACATCTTTGTATTCCTTAGTGGTAAACGCGCTACTAATGAAGTAAGCACCGCAAATCAACGACGCTACGATAAAGAGACTGCAGAGCCATGACCTATTATTCTTTGGTTCCAAAACTACATAAGCCTGCAAGGTAATGGAACATTCAAGCAGAAGAATTTAGAATCTCATTTCATGATACACTTCAAATTTTGCGGACAAGAATCAGAAAGACGGTAGCTTCCGAGTTTTATTATACATTTCAAAGTGTATAAGCATCAACCAAATTTGTCTAAGAAATCATCGATCGATCAAAATTGTTCGAAACATGAAAAACATAAAAGAAGGGACATGGGACACCAACTGAAAATCAGGCAAGTTGAAAAGGTGGAACCATTCAAACATCATTGCCGTAAAACAAAACAATGCAATCCAAAACTGGCAAAGTCAAAGTATACATACATACATATGTATAGATGTACTAAGTTCAATGCCCTTTATTTCCCAATTTCCCCTCTGTTGATTACTAAGTCCAGGGAATATTTCATACCAAACTAAATAGAACTCAATCAAGAACCAAATAAGCTTCTTTCATTTACAAAACAAAATCTACATAACCACTCAACATGCTATGAATCATAGTATTAAATTGTGGTCGCAACCGGCCACATTGTAACAGTTTTCAAGGTCACCGAGACACAGCAACCGCAATTTAGAAATATAGTGATTTTTGGGAGAAATAATGTCTGCAACATCCGAAACCGTGATACCGCAATTTAGTACTGTGCTGTGAATTCTACTGGCTCTTTCTTCTCATAGTAAACACCAACCAGGAACTAACAATTACTTAATACCAATGAACCAATCTTTCCCACTTTACTAAGTTATAATTTCTTAAACTATAACCACAAGTAAAGCCACATATACATATATCGAAATTAAAAGTAAAATTTAAACAGAAAACCAAGAGAAAGGAAAGTTTTGAAGAGAACTTACACAATTGAAAGGCTTCATATTTGCATGAAAAATCCAAAACCCAGATAGATAGAGAGATACCCAAACGAAAGAAGAAGAAAAAGTATGCTTTTTTGCTATAATTTACATTCCGAGAAAGTCTACAGAAGAAAGCATGGAATTAAAAAGGGAGAATCTTTGGGGAAAAAAAGAAGTCTAAAGCAGTCAACTTCCGCAATGCAAGGAAACGATGGCGTAGAGACAAAGCAAAAGTCGAATTTCCACAGAAGTTTTGATACAAGTAGAAGAACAGATAGGGAGGGAAGCATTTAAAAGCTGGGTTTTTTTTCCTGGGAATTTTTATTTGTTTTTTTAATTAATATGTGTATAGAGACACGCGCCGTTTTTCTAGACACGCGCCGCTTTCCACGGGGTTTGCTATGAAGAACGTGCAATGAAGTAAGAAGTCGCAAATTATCTGGCCACCACCACCTTTCCATGTTCTTTTTTCTTCTTCTTTTTTTTTGACTTCTTTAAGGATGTCGCAAACCAGTTGGATTTGTTCTAAAATAATATTTTTATAAATAAGATAGTATTTATAAGTACAATTACAAGACAATTATAATTAGGAGTATACTGTATATGTAACACCCGTGTTTCGGGCCTAGGAGTTAGCCGAGTATTAGTTCGGGTCAAATAAAACTTAATTAAAACGATTCAATTTCAAATAATGGTCTAATTGAGTTTTAATATGAAGGGAGGGACCTATGTTGCTATTTACCCAAGTTTTAAATAAAGCAAGACCACTTTATTTTAAAGTTGTCTTCCTCCCTCATTCTTTCCCCTTTTCACATTTGGAAACTCCTACCATTTCTAAAACCCTACAAGCTTTGAGTTACTATTCCATCTATTTTAGCCCCCGATTTCAACACCATTTTAAGAGGTAATTATATTTTCTTAATCTCCTCTTCATCCTCTACTTGTATATTGTCTTAAATTTCAAAAATATGGGTTTTGAGAAATTAGGGTTCATATGGAAATTTGGGGTTTGATGGGGTTTTTCAATTTGTTTTGAGAAATTGTTTTGGGGTTATGTTTAATCATGATGAAACGTACAACATATCTTAATTTGGTTAATTTTGGATGAAAATTCGTAGTATGGTCTTAAGGCTAGTTTTAAGGTTGTAAAACTTGAGTTTTTGGTGGGTTTTATGTTGGAATTGAAGGGCTGATGGTTTACCTATGTTATGAGGGTGATTTGGGGTGTTTTGGAAGCCATTTGGGTGCTTGGAATTGGGTATTTCAGTCCTTGGTTGTGGGAGTCCGAAAATTGGGTTTTTGGAGATGTTATGTGGTTTGGAAAATTGTGGAAATGGGTTGTGATTTGCAAAGTAGATGGATGATTGAATTAGCATTGAATTGGGAAGTAATGTGAGTGTTTTGTTTGACTTGAAGCAAGAGGAAACGTGGAAGAGACTTTGGGACCGAATCCGGGAAATTGAAGATGATTGCTTGCTTGGCTTGGAGCTTGGAAGCTTAGGTGAGTGGTTAAATATTTTCAAAATGGTTTTGAGTATTTGGTTCAAGCATGTGAACCTAGAATGGGCTTGATAAACCCACCTAGAGTTGGGATTAGAGTGGTAGCCTAATCCCAAGCTTTGATTAGAGACTTTGGTTGCACTTTTTAATGGTTGTATATGCCTCGTATTAAATTGTGGTAGTGTTGATTATGTATATGTTGTATACATGTATGATGAGGCATGTTTGATGCATTGTTATATGCATGTTGATGATAGATATGATATGGTTATACACATGTGTAAAATATAATGTGATGTGGTTGTTAATTATGTACATGTGGTGTTGACGTGTGAAATGATTTTATGAGGTGGTTTCATGATCCGAGGATCATGGTGAGTACATGCTAGGCATGGAAATGTGGTTTGTGCATGACGGTAAGTCATGGTAAGTACGTGCTAAGCACGGGAGTGTTATGAATTGATGTTATGAATGATTAATGAAATGTGTAGTATTGGCACTAGTATGCTTGGGTACAAATGATCGATCATTAGGATGTTAGTGTGTACACATGAGTCAAAAATCGCGTGTGGCCTTGGTGGCGTTGAGTCACCAAGGAGGAGTACGAGTTCGCCCGGAAATTGTATTTATATTAGTCGGTGATGAGTGGAATCCCATCGACGGGCGTGAGGATGAGTGGAATCCCCTCCGCGTGAAATGAGGCGTGAGGATGAGTGGAATCCCCTCCGCGTGAACGGTGATGAGTGGAATCCCACCGTCAGGTAATGGTTGAGTTGTTGGATGTGAGTTCCAACGGTTATCCGCGTATTCGAGTCATAGCTAGGTGCCAATACGGATTGTAGTTTATGTCGCCAATATGTGGTTAATTGCGAGCCAATGTGTTTTGGGATGTGTTGCTAACATGGTTTAATATATGTGATTTCATATGTTGTGGATTTAAACATGTTGAGCATGACATGATATTGAATATATGTTCATGCATCATCTATATTTATGGCTCGCATGGATCGGAGGTAAGATCATGCATTTTATCTTGGTTGTAGCTTGTGCTTGGACCCTGCATTGTCGAAGGTTTGTTTTATGAGCTTACCCTCACTAAGCTTTTATGCTTACGCTCTCTTTTGTTCGACAATGCAGATAAATAGCTTGTGGGTGGCAAAGGCAAGGAAAGGACACCAAGTGTTGCTTACGATTAGCTCAAGTATGATAGTTAAATTTAAAGATTGTAATAGTAAAGCAATGGGATAGGTGTCGTGTTATGATGCTTTTGGAATATATGGTTGTTGTTGTTGTTGTTTAGGAGCATGTTAGACTCCTCATATGTGTTTGTTAATTTGGCTTTTAGGATGTATGCCTTGCTTGAAATCATGTTAGTATTTTGCTATCTAGAATTGCCTAAGTGTTGGATATGTTAAGCTTAATATCTATAATGACATGTGTGGATGTGTGGCTTGTGATGTTGTGCTTTGATGTTTAGTCTTGATATGATGTTGCTCAAGCATGCTTGAATGTTGGGTTGCCTTAAGTTTCATTGCTAGTGAGTTGTTATAGGTTGTGGAGGTGTTTTGGGGCACCCTTGTGCCTTAAAACAGCCCAAACGAGTCTGCAGACAGGGGGTGTTTCGAAACGGGCCACCCTGTTTCGATACGGCCCCTTTGCATTTGGCCAGCCGTTTCGGAACGGATAGGGGATGTTTCGGTACGTTTTTGCTACTGGAATTTTGAGAAATTGACGAGATATAGGCGTACCGAAACGGGTCCTTAGTGTTTCGAAACGGTCAAATCTCGTTGACCACGAGAAGTTGACCGTTAGGGTCGTTTCGATACGGGTCACCCCTGTTTCGAAACGGTCACCCTATGGTTGACCCTGGCCTGTTGACTAAGTCAAGGCATTTCGGAACACCCTCAGGGCGTTTCGAAACGGCCTGCTGTAAAAGACTAAAATGAGCTGTTTAATGTTTTAGTTGGTCGGAGTATGATGCATTATTCGTATTTTCCGCTGCTGTGTCCTACATAGGATTAAATTATGCCTATAGACAAGATAATTAAAAACAAAATTTTCTGGGTCGTTAACCGAGGGGAAGCCTTAACGGGTTTCGCTTCGGTTTTCCCCGTGTGGCCCACTCGGACCGGTCATCCGACCAGACCGGGACGAGGGGGTTACATTTGTTGGTATCAGAGCCTAAGGTTACCGAGACCTTGGGCGGGTAAGTGAGGTAAGTTTAAGTTTTGAATTGATATGCACGGTGTTTGCTTGTTTTGTAAGTATGATTGCTTGTATGACAAGTATGTTGACTGTTTGTTTAAAAGCATGTTGCTCGTTACCCGTGTATGCTGTGATGTGTGATTGTTTGATTGAGAATGCATGTTGTTTGATCGTACGCATGTGTTGCTTGTTTAGCAAGTAATCCTTGTTATATGCTTGGTTAAGCATGTATGTGTGTTGATTTGTTTGAAACATGTTTAGTAGAGTCCCATTGCTTCTATTACATCGGAAAAAGGATTTTAAGTGAGGGAAATCATACTTGAGCCACTTGGACCTTTCCTTTGCTAACCCAATTTTGTATGTTAAATTGTGATTGATTTATTGCTTTTAGTAAGTTTAGGGCCAGTGTGTGGGCCGTGAATCGGTAAGTGGAAGTTGTGGTTTTGAAAATGGGGATGATGTAGAGGAAGTTCTTTGCTATAGTTAGGGGAGTATAGTTGTACCGGAGTTGAGGTACAATTTGTTCGTTTGAGACAGTATGTATGTGGGTTGATTCCTGTGGATGAGGGACGGTGTGATCAACACTGGCATTAGTTGGTGAAAAGAAGTGAAGACCTATGAGTGGGAGTCAGGTGGTATCTATGTTATAGTGGATAAACCCTTGGTACAGTTTTGAGTTGTCTCTTCTGATTGGTTCCGAGTCCGTATTTCTGTACATTGTTAGCAAGCCTGCAAGTTTGAATCTGCCCGGTGAAGTGTTAGAGGTGGGTGCGAGCACCTTGGTTCTTTTAGCGAAATCAAGGTAGGGGTCTCAGGTGAGTAGTCTGAATTTCAGAAGTGTTAGTGGTAACCGTTGGGGTTCAGTCTATGATTTCGATGCAAGGCGGCCGATCAGTGTCCGTGAATGGGAACCGATTTGTGTGTTTGGGGCCAGTGTGCGTCTGGGTGGTTTTCCAGTATGGTTGTCTGTGTGTGCCTAGAACCGCGTTTTTGAAGTTTTGAAATGCTCTACGAATAGTCTAGAAGAGTCGGATTTTGTTGAAGAATCAGTCTGAAAACAAGAGGACCGAAGACTATCAGTTGTGCACTTGTGAAGTTACAATTTTTGCAGAATCGTCCGTTTGTGTGAGCGTGCAAAGATTTTGACGTATCTCTGTTGAGATTTTAGACGTAGGGACGCATGTGACTAGACCTTTTGGGAGATAGTAGTGATCAGAAAGATGTACAGAAGATGTTTGTTGGTGGTTCAGAGTTGCTAGTTTCTAGTAGATGTGAAGTGATTGTCTTCCTACGGTTTCGATGTACCTTTTGACATGGTTTGACTTGTAGAGCGCAAAGCTAGGATATACGTTGAGACAAAGAGAGAGTTGCTTTGAAGACGCAGATTTTTGTGAGACTATAGTGGTAAGTGAGGATGTGAACTTCTTGTTGAATGTTGATCCAGCTTTGGACGTCGAAGATTGATTGAGTTTAGTTGCCAGGCTTGCTTAGCAAGTGTGACGAATTTGATTTTGAATGAAGATTAGACCACAGAATACTAAATTAGTTTGTGTTTGCCTAGAAGTGTTTGGAAGAATCACCCAGTTTGTCTCTTGATAGAGAATAAGAGTTTGTTATTGAGACCGTCTCCGAGGTTGCTTCAGTTTTGTTGTTCTATAACTTATGTATTCCGGAAGAATTGAGAATGTTGAAGAATTAACTTCAAGACTTGTTAGATCTTAGATTCATTAGACCTAGTGCATCATCTCAGAGTTCTACAGTGAAATTTGTGAAGAAGAAGAAGACAATACGAGAATGTGTTTAGATTCAGACAATTGAAACAAGTGGCAGTGATTAATTAGTAACCGTTTTCGAGTGTCAGTGATTTGTTGGTCAGTTAGTGTGTGCTTCAGTCTATTTGAAGATTAATTCGAGATCCGATTACTGCCAGTTGGAAGTGTGAGAAGCTGAAGTTTTGAAGACAGCTTTTGGAGCAAGATGTGATCGCCTTGAGTTCCGAGTTATGCCGTTTTATTTGACTAGTGTGTTAGTTACTCTTACAAAGATGTTGAGCAGAATGATTCCCGAGTTCCTTGATCAGTTGTAGTAGTTCTCATAGGTGACACACGAGTATATTCAAGTACCAAAGAAGACCATGGCAAGCTTTAGAGTTAGTATTGTAGATTCTATTAGAGAATCAGTGGTATGCCAAGTTGAGCCAACGTGAACTCCGAGTTAACGAAGATGTTCTCCTAGGATATGTAGATCAGCCGAGTGTGTTAGAGTAAATCCCTAGTGGGCAAAAGAAGATATAAGTTGGAAGAAATTGAAGACTGTGACAGATACCTATAGTTACTAGGTCTAGCATTGTTACTTTCAGAGAATTGTAAATAGTGTTTGAAGATAGTTGCTCCGTTGATAGATTGCTACAGAAGAATGTTCAGTTGTGTGGTTAGATGCGAGACAATGAGCCCTTGAGAAGCTGAAAGAAACTTTGAAGAGAGCTTCGACCTTGAATCAACTTATGTCAGAGAAAGGGGTTGTGAACCACAGTGATGCATTACATGTAGAGTTAGGTTGTGTGCTTATGCAAGACGGAAGATTGCGACTTGTTCATCGAATTAGTTGAAAAACCGTGAGAAGAGTTATCCGATATGAGACATAGAGTTAACTACAGTTGTAATTGCTTCGAAGACTTGGAGACAAGCTTGTATAGTAAGAAATGCGCAGTGAATATGTACGTATCATTAGAGCTTGAAATATTTGAAGACTTGGGAATGGTTGGAACTTGAACAACATAAAGTGTTAGAATTGCTTGAAGACTGTAATATCAAGAGTGAGTACCGTCCGAAGATAGGCAGTGTAGTAACTGATGTTTCGAGTTGATATTGTTGTTAGATTAGTAGTTGAGTTGCAAGTTGTATTTTTCGAATTCAGTTGCCAAATGACAGTGTTTTTGTGGTCGTGTTTCATGTTGAACCTACAGTGAGTCAGAATGCTTGAAGAGAAACAGTTGCAAGACAGATTCTTGGCACCTCACGTGCGAGGCACAGTAACGGGAAGACCTTCAGAATACAGTTTTAGAGATGATAGAGTTTTGCATTTCAGAGACAGAATAGTTACACCGACTGACATAGTGTTATGAGACATATTGTTTTGGCCGAAGCACACGGTATTTCTTTTGTATTGCATCCGAGTAGTATGAAGACATATTGTGGGTTGAAGATGAGTATTTCTAGATTGAGCGGATGAATAATGTGGTTCAGTATGAGAGTCAGTGTGTAAATTGTCAGCGTGTCAAGACCGAGCGTTAGTTTTCTTCTAGTTTGTTACATCCGTGGAAGGTTCATAATGGAAGTGGGTAATAGAGATCCGAAATTTCTGCTAGATTGTTTTTGAAGACGCCTGCGTAGTGTTTGGTTAATTGATGAAGTCAGATGATCAGTCAGAGAAAGTCCTCGGTCAATTTTTGAACAGTGTTGTATGAGTTGTGAACCGGACTAGTTCTGCTGTTTATTTGTTGCGGTTACCACCAGAGTTAGAAAGAGGTTTGTAAGGGGGTTCTGTGTATCTATGATTCGGAGGGGTGAGTCAGATCTGTTCTGTGCTATGTCTGTAGAAGAGATTGAGTTGAGTTTAGAATTGGCATGCCTTGAAAGAACCGTTGAGATCTTAGCATCAGATATCTATTGTTGTGTGGTAAGTCCACCGAGATTGGTTAGTGTGTTATGGTGTGAAAGAAAGTGGGTTCCTGTCCGATAAATTTCGAGGACGAAATTTCCTTAAGTGGGGAAGAGTTGTAACACCCGTGTTTCGGGCCTAGGAGTTAGCCGAGTATTAGCTCGGGTCAAATAAAACTTAATTAAAACGATTCAATTTCAAATAATGGTCTAATTGAGTTTTAATATGAAGGGAGGGACCTATATTGCTATTTACCCAAGTTTTAAATAAAGCAAGACCACTTTATTTTAAAGTTGTCTTCCTCCCTCATTCTTTCCCCTTTTCAAATTTGGAAACCCCCACCATTTCTAAAACCCTACAAGCTTTGAGTTACTATTCCATCTATTTTAGCACCCGATTTCAACACCATTTTAAGAGGTAATTATATTTTCTTAATCTCCTCTTCATCCTCTACTTGTATATTGTCTTAAATTTCAAAAATATGGGTTTTGAGAAATTAGGGTTCATATGGAAATTTGGGGTTTTGATGGGGTTTTTCAATTTGTTTTGAGAAATTGTTTTGGGGTTATGTTTAATCATGATGAAACGTACAACATATCTTAATTTGGTTAATTTTGGATGAAAATTCGTAGTATGGTCTTAAGGCTAGTTTTAAGGTTGTAAAACTTGAGTTTTTGGTGGATTTTATGTTGGAATTGAAGGGCTGATGGTTTACCTATGTTATGAGGGTGATTTGGGGTGTTTTGGAAGCCATTTGGGTGCTTGGAATTGGGTATTTCAGTCCTTGGTTGTGGGAGTCCGAAAATTGGGTTTTTGGAGATGTTATGTGGTTTGGAAAATTGTGGAAATGAGTTGTGATTTGCAAAGTAGATGGATGATTGAATTAGCATTGACTTGGGAAGTAATGTGAGTGTTTTGTTTGACTTGAAGCAAGAGGAAACGTGGAAGAGACTTTGGGACCGAATCCGGGAAATTGAAGATGATTGCTTGCTTGGCTTGGAGCTTGGAAGCTTAGGTGAGTGGTTAAATATTTTCAAAATGGTTTTGAGTATTTGGTTCAAGCATGTGAACCTAGGATGGGCTTGGTAAACCCACCTAGAGTTGGGATTAGAGTGGTAGCCTAATCCCAAGCTTTGATTAGAGACTTTGGTTGCACTTTTTAATGGTTGTATATGCCTCATATTAAATTGTGGTAGTGTTGTTTATGTATATGTTGTATACATGTATGATGAGGCATGTTTGATGCATTGTTATATGCATGTTGATGATAGATATGATATGGTTATACACATGTGTAAAATATAATGTGATGTGGTTGTTAATTATGTACATGTGGTGTTGACGTGTGAAATGATTTTATGAGGTGGTTTCATGATCCGAGGATCATGGTGAGTACATGCTAGGCATGGAAATGTGGTTTGTGCATGACGATAAGTCATGGTAAGTACGTGCTAAGCACGGGAGTGTTATGAATTGATGTTATGAATGATTAATGAAATGTGTAGTATTGGCACTAGTATGCTTGGGTACAAATGATCGGTCATTAGGATGTTAGTGTGTACACATGAGTCAAAAGTCGCGCGTGGCCTTGGTGGCGTTGAGTCACCAAGGAGGAGTACGAGTTCGCCCGGAAATTGTATTTATATTAGTCGGTGATGAGTGGAATCCCATCGACGGGCGTGAGGATGAGTGGAATCCCCTCCGCGTGAAATGAGGCGTGAGGATGAGTGGAATCCCCTCCGCGTGAACGGTGATGAGTGGAATCTCACCGTCAGGTAATGGTTGAGTTGTTGGATGTGAGTTCCAACGGTTATCCGCGTATTCGAGTCATAGCTAGGTGCCAATACGGATTGTAGTTTATGTCGCCAATATGTGGTTAATTGCGAGCCAATGTGTTTTGGGATGTGTTGCTAACATGGTTTAATATATGTGATTTCATATGTTGTGGATTTAAACATGTTGAGCATGACATGATATTGAATATATGTTCATGCATCATCTATATTTATGGCTCGCATGGATCGGAGGTAAGATCATGCATTTTATCTTGGTTGTAGCTTGTGCTTGGACCCTGCATTGTCGAAGGTTTGTTTTATGAGCTTACCCTCACTAAGCTTTTATGCTTACGCTCTCTTTTGTTCGACAATGCAGATAAATAGCTTGTGGGTGGCAAAGGCAAGGAAAGGACACCAAGTGTTGCTTACGATTAGCTCAAGTATGATAGTTAAATTTAAAGATTGTAATAGTAAAGCAATGGGATAGGTGTCGTGTTATGATGCTTTTGGAATATATGGTTGTTGTTGTTGTTGTTTAGGAGCATGTTAGACTCCTCATATGTGTTTGTTAATTTGGCTTTTAGGATGTATGCCTTGCTTGAAATTATGTTAGTATTTTGCTATCTAGAATTGCCTAAGTGTTGGATATGTTAAGCTTAATATCTATAATGACATGTGTGGATGTGTGGCTTGTGATGTTGTGCTTTGATGTTTAGTCTTGATATGATGTTGCTCAAGCATGCTTGAATGTTGGGTTGCCTTAAGTTTCATTGCTAGTGAGTTGTTATAGGTTGTGGAGGTGTTTTGGGGCACCCTTGTGCCTTAAAACAGCCCAAACGAGTCTGCAGACAGGGGGTGTTTCGAAACGGGTCACCCTGTTTCGATACGGCCCCTTTGCATTTGGCCAGCCGTTTCGGAACGGATAGGGGATGTTTCGGTACGTTTTTGCTACTGGAATTTTGAGAAATTGACGAGATATAGGCGTACCGAAACGGGTCCTTAGTGTTTCGAAACGGTCAAATCTCGTTGACCACGAGAAGTTGACCGTTAGGGTCGTTTCGATACGGGTCACCCCTGTTTCGAAACGGTCACCCTATGGTTGACCCTGGCCTGTTGACTAAGTCAAGGCGTTTCGGAACACCCTCAGGGCGTTTCGAAACGGCCTGCTGTAAAAGACTAAAATGAGCTGTTTAATGTTTTAGTTGGTCGGAGTATGCTGCATTATTCGTATTTTCCGCTGCTGTGTCCTACATAGGATTAAAATATGCCTATAGACAAGATAATTAAAAAGAAAATTTTCTAGGTCGTTAACCGAGGGGAAGCCTTAATGGGTTTCGCTTCGGTTTTCCCCGTGTGGCCCACTCGGACCGGTCATCCGACCAGACCGGGACAAGGGGTTACAGTATACGTATGTGAATTATGGATAATTCTATCGGAAATATCATGTACCGTAATATATTATTAATTGTTTTAATTAATTTTAAAATTTTATGTACCGAAAGCGTTATTATTCTCCTTTAGAATAAAATTTAAAAAAAATAATTTTTATATTATTTTTAAATTTTCTTTTATCTTTTAATTCAAAAAATAATTAAAATTTTATTACTATAATAATTCTTACCTTCATTTTAATTTAAGGGGGCGTTTGGTTCACGGAATGTAAGATTACTTCTGGGAATAGGATTACCGGAATGTAACATTACCTGACACATTACTGAGAATGTTACATTATCTTGTTTGGTTCATTTGGCAGGAATATATGATTGTAGTGTTTGGTTGGAGGAATATAAGATTAATTGGAAGCAAAATTTACTAACTTGTCCTTATGATATATTTTCTTTTTAACAAGTTTAATTTTTAATCATTAAATTAAAAATATTTACACAAAAATTTATAGAACTATTTTCGTTATATTACCTAAAATTTGCACAAAAAAACAAATATTTATAATATAATTAATCTTATTAAATTATTTTTAAAAATATTTTATATTTATATACATTTATCTCTTTTTAATTTTTTTTGAACATCAAAATATTTAACGTTTAATATGCTTAGATTTTTAATTTTTTATTACTTTCGACCATTTATCAAACAAATTAAAGTAAATAATAAAACAAATCTAAAAGTAGTAAAAATGATAAAAATAAATTAACTTACTGATTTTTTAAGATGAAAAATATCTTATAAATCAAATAATAAAATTAATAACATCAAGTCTTAACGCATTCAGTCTCAAGCAACATACAATCTCATCTTATAACCCTAGAAACATCGTAAATACAATATTAATAAAATGTACTATTAAATATTACAACATTGTCTAAATATATACAACACCATTTATATATTAAACTAATATTAAATATAAATATTTAATAAATTTACACCATAAATAATTAGTTACCTAATTAAAAATGCAATAAAGGATCAACATGAACTTAATTCATAATCATAAGGGTAATATTGTCCAAAGGAGAAGGAATTGTATAATACCTAAGAAAATGAGGGGAATAGCATCCCCACCATTTAGGGGGAAAAGAGCAACTATTGGGAAAAGAATAATACCTCCTAGTGGGAATCCTCCTAAACCAAACATGGGAATGTAAGTCTGGAAAAGATTATTACCCATGGTAATCATCTTTTCCGCGAACCAAACACACCCTAAAGGTAAAGTTCACATATAGTCATTAAACTTTGATCAGTTATTCAATTTGGTAATTAAACTTCCAATTGCTTTAATGTTACCATTAATTTTTAGTTTTGTTTCAATTTGGCCATTGTCTTGTCAACAACAGTTAAAAGAGTGATGTGACTGTTAAAATATTTTGTATAATAACACACCTAATCCTTAACCTTTATGCATTCAAACAATTTGGTCCTAATTCGAAAGAAATAATAAATTTAACCCTTATTATTTTAATTTGACCCTATTTTTAATTAGAAATAAATTAATATTTTATTTTGATCCCTCAATTATAACTAATATTATCTTGTCCCTCTTAATCCCAACCATACCCAACTCATCCTTTAAATTTTCATAGAAAATATTTCAAATCATCTCATGAAATTGTATTATATATATATAACTAAAATTTGTTATAAAAGTACTAAAAGAACCTTTAATTCTTTTTCCTTGTCATTGTCGTCTTTAACAATTTTTTGCTTTACAAAGCTATGTTCGAAGGCCACATTCCAATTAGTTTGTTCTTCTTATATCGTCGACTATTAGCTCTATATTACTCTTTTAATTTATCAGAAGTTAAATTAGCAACAAATTATTTTTATTTTATCGAAATAACTGACTACAAATTTATCGAAACCAGAAAAGAATCTCAAATCCACAGTGGAAATGCTTGAGATTTGCAAGTGGTTCTCATAGTTGCGAGAGCTCCCTCATCGGGGATGTTTTTTAGGTATTTTTTTAACAACTTTGCAAGCTTGTTGTTTATTTTTAACTTTGATTTTTGAATATGAAAATGCTTAAATTTGCCCAGATGATGCTCGGGAAAAAGTAAAGCTCAAAATTTTAGAATTCATTTTAACTTGAATATAGAATATTAGTGGGTATCGGAAAATTTTTATTTATAGAATCCACAGTTACTGTGCTACTAATGAATTTTATTTTGGGGAAAAGGTTAATTCTGATCTAAACTTTTAACACTTTCCCTCTATTAGTTTTAGGACTCGCTTAATGCAGAAGGGTTCGTTCAAGTCCAAAATAGGCTTTTACATTCGTGTTTCTGATTGACTTTGTGTTGCTTGCTCTTATTTGGTTCCTATGCAAATTCTAAACTTAGATGCTGCAATTTGAACTTCTGGCAAATTAAAAGATGGGTTGGGTATGGTTAGGACTTGGGAGGGATAAGATAACATTAGTTATAATTGAAGGATCAAAATAAAATATCAAATTATCTCTAACTAAAAATAGGGTCAAATTGAAATAATGAGGTTTAAATTTATTATTTCTTTCTAATTAGGACTAAATTGTTTGAATGTGTAAATGTGAAGGACTAAATGTATTATTATAAAAAAATAAAAAATATTTTAATAGTCATATCACCCTTTTAACGGTTGTTAACGGGTCAGTGATCAAATTGAAACAAAACTAAAAGTTTAATGGTAACATTGAAACAATTGGAAGTTTGATTACCAAATTGAATGATTGATCAAAGGTTAGTGACCATTTGTGAACTTTATCCTTAAATTAAAGTGAATATAGGAACTATTATAGTAATAAAAGTTTAATTATTTTTTGAATTAAAAAATAAAAGAAAATCTTATATTTAAATTGCGGTACATATGAATAGTGGTATATCGTGATATAGGGCTAGAATTGTCCTTTGAATTATTATTACTAACACGACAGAGTTAGGACGAATATAAAAGAATCAAATTATTGAAATTTAAAAATATAAAAATTTATTAACTATTTAAATTAAAAATTATGGGACAAAATTTATTTTATCTAATATTTAAATTTTGCATGGACCTAAATTGTTATTAAACTAAAATTTTTGAAAGAGTTAGTAAAATTTAAAAATTTTAATTAAATTATTCAAAAATTATAATATTTAATATGAATTTTTAAGAATATAAAAGGTCATTAAAATTTTTAAAAATATTAAGGGACTTAATAAAAATATACAAATTATTGGAACCAAGGCACTTGAACCTTTCTCTCCTTTGTCACTTATCATTAGAATTTATTTTTTATACATTATATGGAAAATACTTTAATACATAAGTTTGGTTCAGACAAATCTTTTAATTTTAAAGTTTAGAGAATTAGGATGTAGTTTAAGGTTTAGGGGTTTATGTTGCATGGTGTAAAATTTAAGATTTATGGTTAGAATTTAAAGTCTATAGTTTAGGGTTTAAGTTTTTAGATTTTAAGGGTTAGGACTAGGAATTTAAGTTTTAAATCTTATAGCTTAAATATGAAAGATTGTGTAGTTTTTTTTACACAACTTGTATATCAAAATATAACCATATTTTTATTTGTATTGAAGTAGAAATAGAGTTATTAAGGTTTTGGAAGAGTTGTGTCCTCGATTTTTTTAATTTAATATTAATTTTAGTATTTGTTAGTTTGAATACTTGTTAAATTAAGATTTACTATTCCAAAATTTTAGATTAAGTCTCTGTTAATGTTGAAATGAAATAATTTTATCTTTTTATTGTCTAATTTTAACTTTTTTTGTATAATAACTGGTATACAATCCATTGCCTAATTAATTTAGGTCGGGTATTATAAAGATCCACTATTGGACGATTTTTTTAATATAATTTACTCCATTCACAATGTCAATATTTTAACCTTTGATTTTAGTGATTATTTTTTATAAATAATCTTAATTTTGTCCCAATAATAATAATAATAATAATAATAATAATAATAATAATAATAATAATAATAATAATAATAATAATAATAATAATAATAATAATAATAATAATAATAATAATAATAATAATAATAATAATAATAATAATTATTATTATTATTATTATTATTATTATTATTATTATTATTATTATTATTATTATTATTATTATTATTATTATTATTATTATTATTATTATACCGAAAATATTTGATTTAGAATAGGGAATTATGAGGATTCCATGTTACTAACGCGGAATATATTATTTGTTCAGGGACTTTTAGGAACCAACAAGTTTGATATTGTTGTCGGGGTTTTGCATTTCGATTTAACCTCAAAAGCAATAAATAAGAGTATTTCGAATATTTAAATAAATGAATTGATTAAAAATCAAAAGATAAAACAAGAGATTTTATACATGACTGGTCATGGCAAGTCTATCCGGGTGTGACCCTATTTAGGGGACGACCACAACATTTTCCCCAACTAGACTTGTCGACGCCTTCGTCGACGGCGCATTCTTAAATTTCGCGCACCGTAAAATTTTCTCATGCACCATCCTCCAACCGAATTGCCGATAATGACTTTCTGGCTGTCTTTGTGAGTATCATGGCTCCCACCACTCTTTGTTAGACCCCTTGAAACATCATACACTCTTTACAGAGGGGACTGGAATGACGTTAGTTAATATCATAAAATTTAGGCCTAAAACCACATCAAAATCATCTATGAGAGTCACCACGCAGTTAATCTTCCCTTTTCATGTCCCAATTTTTGTCTTCACATTCTTTGAGATTCAAATTTTTAGAACCCAACATATTTAATATTGTCGTTGGGATTTTGTATTTTAATTCTCTCAAAGGCATAAAATAAGAGTGTTTCGAATATTTAAACACACGAATTGATTAAAAAATCGAAACATTTTATCTTTTGATTCTATCATAGTTATTGAATTCTCGTTCTTAGATAACTAAAAAAGAATTTACGTTTGGCGAGATTCAATATATGAGCCCATATGGAACATTTTACTAGATCGGAACTATTAATTTAAAAGTAAAGGGACTAATTCATAACTGAGTAAGACACTCCATCTCATCTATGTTTTTCGACAGAATTTTATTAAGAAGTAAAAAAAAAAATTATCATGTTCTGTCACAATCACAACAATACTAGCATTGTTGCGGAGATCTTTAATTTCGAAGTGTTTTTTGAATGGTTCATAGCTTGTTTTAGATGACAAAACTTTTATCTCCGTCGTCTAAAACAAACCATGAAGCATTAAAGAAACACTTAAAAGTTAAAGATCTCTGCAACAAATGATGCTATTGTTGTGATTGTGAAGGATGGTAATTCTTTTTAACTTTTTGTTAGAATTCTGATGAGAAGGAGTGCTTCTTCTGGTCTCTGACCACTCTTGTAAACTTTGAAGTGTAATTCCCAACGGGTTGTGCTTGATTGTTTAAGCACTCTCATAGAGTAAGGGCTCTTGTAAACGTTTATTTACATTCTTGCACGTTCCATCCTCTAAAACAAGCTATGAAGCATTAAAAAAACCAAGTTAAAAGGTCTCCACGACAGTTGATGCTATTGTTGTGATTGTGACTGAACATGCTAATTCTTTTCTTACTTTCTGTTGGAATTCTGCCGAAAAGCATCGATAAGAAGGAGTGCCTCTTCTGGTCTCTGATCACTCTTGTAAACTTTGAAGTGTAACTCACAATGGCTTGTGCTTGACGCGCTCCATTGTTTAAGCACTCTCATCGAGTAAGGGCCCTTAGTGTTACCATGTGGACTAATGCAATACCATATGGGGCAATCATGATCTGCTAATGTTACGTGGCTCATTGCAGTTGCTGCACCGTCTATTTCATCATCGCTTAAATTAATCACCTCAACCTGGTGGTTTTCCTTTTTTACATGTACACCGACGTCGACAGGCCGAGTTAGATTTCCCCCACCACTAGCAGCATCACCGTGTTTACTTTGCTTCAACTCATGAGAAGTTTTAGTTTGGCTGTCTGTAGATTCTTCTCGAGGAAGTAACAGAGGAGCAGATGTCCTTGCATCATCTATTTCATTATCGCTTACCTGCACACCAACGTCCACAGGCTGAGTTAGCTTTCCCCCAGCACTAGCAGCATCACCGTGTTTACTTTGCTTCAACGGATGAGAAGTTTTAGTTTCGCTGTTTGCAGATTCTTGTCGAGGAAGTAACAGAGGAACAGATGTCCTTGCACAAGCATCTTGTATTTCATCATCACTTAATTCAACCACCTCAAATTGGTGATTTTCCAACTTCAAATGCTCACCGATGTCGACAAGCCGAGGTAGCGTTTCCCCAGCACCGGCAGCATCACCACATTTATGTTGCTTTTCGAGACAAACACTTCCGGTTTGGCTGTCTGCGAATTCCACTTGTGGTCCCTGTAACTGAGGAACAGATGTCACGGTACAGATTCGGTTTACTTCTTGAGAATTTTGATCCCTCGTTGTTTCACCATCTTCGACTCTCGTAGAAATAGATGCCTTCTTCATGTCTTGCTGCTTTCCTTCTGGAATAACTACACCAAATACATTTCATTAGTGTATGCTCAATGATTACAACTTTCCATGGGGGGTAAAAATCAATCGTCTCCAGAGGACGAGAACTCGGTCTTTCCTATCTATTCCATGCAAAGCGGGATCGTTCTAACTCCTCGAGACTCCAAAACACTTCAATCTTCATTTGATTGATAGGTTTTGGTTGCACCAATCGATTAATACGATGATTAGAGGATAGGGACACTACAGATAGAACTAAAAAACAAATCAGATCAAACTTCTAGCCTCACTAATGCTCTTATTCTAATAGAAATTAGATTTCGCTGTTACTTGTTCCATAAGCAAAACCAAATCATAAGCATATCATACCTGCAGCATCCATTCCATTGTTCCGGAAACTAGAGACTACATTGTTCTCCGAAATGCATTTTTGAATTCTAGAAGTTGATCTTGGGGCTGATTCCGACGAGGCTTTATGCTCTTCTCTATATTCTGTCAAAGAGTCCTTCAAGGCAGGTTCAGGCTCTGCAGCCTCCGCAACCACTTCTGGAACCTCCTGAAGTAGGCGTGAACGTTCTGAAGGTGTCTGAAGTAGTTGCAGTTTAAACATGTACTCCGAGAGCGTATAAACAGATTAAGGTTCACTTTGTCTTCTTCTCAAGATGTGTATACTACTTTCTATACATCAGCATTGTTACCTACAGAAATAATGATTAATTATCAACAGTTTTCTATATATCAAAGGATATTCTCTCCTCCATCCTTTCTCATTTGCCCAGTCGATCTGGCTTCGCAACAAAACCAACTCGTTCTTAATCCACTGTCATGTTATTCGGGGACAATACAGAAAAATTAGAGTGAAAAATAAACTAAAAAGACCAAAGACAAGAAGAGTAAGCAGAGGAGAGATTAGATGTCCCATTAAGCATTACGCATTCCGAGATATATAAATTAAATTGCAAAAGGGTCCTAATTCTTCCTAATTTTTATTTATCGAATTCAGATTTCAGAATACATACATGTTTTGTTATATCCTCGTGCAGGCTTCTGGCTTTCTGCTCAAGCTGCAGCTGTTCAACAACGCATTCGGGTTAATATTTCTTTTAATTTTAGTTTCGGTCATTAATTCATTTTTTGATACAAAGTATGTGGCTCTTTTTTCCTCTTTGTTCTTATTGAAGTATTTGTGTCTAAAACTCGTGTCTGGCACATGAATATAGGAATATTACCTCCAAGGATCCTCCAAATATACCGAGTCCGAGTAACACAGTTGTATACCATATAGTATATAAAGAAATGTAAAGAAAATATACTTGTGTTAAAGCACATTTCCAAGAGGTGATCTGTGTAAACCAGCTGCATGTTCCTGAAATAACTTAATTAAGAACTTACAACAGTTGGCCTTTCAAGCATGCAAGTTCCCATACGCCGATTTAAATCCTCAATTTCTTCCTGTAAACAGGATAGACAGTTAAGTCTATTTGGCAATATGTAATGGTGTGAGATGGGAGACGGCAATGACAAAAATTACCTCGGTGAAGTTGTCATCTGATAGCTCGCAAACACGAATTTCCTTTAGCCTGTTAGAAACTTGCAAGAGGATTGTAGACGTCGTCTCTTTCTTCATTGAAGTTTCATTTATACCTACGAAGAAGTAATATGAAGCAGAAGCCATATCAGTTAAGTTCGAAAAAAATTCAAGGTATAAATACATGATAATCCCATCCCGCCTTAAGAACATCAACCGTTGAACCACCGAGGTTAAACCGTATCATCTAAAAGGACATAGTTAAGACATAATGACATCAAATTAGACAAGCAACTAGCATAAGTTGTATGCATAAGTGTTTGTTATTAACAATTACCTTTAACTTGCACTAGCATGTGAGAATTCTTCTGAAAGTAGTCATTAGGGCCTGATTTTACTCTAACGAAACTTCCAACGATTTTATCGTTAAATGTATCGAGTTGTTTTGCTAGCTCCAGGACCAAACTCCTCTTCAGATAGACAAGTTTTATGTTCCTAGAAACTATTGCTGCCAAATGGCCTTGCCACGGAGTTGTAGTTATTTCCTTTTCCTCAAACTTCCGATCGGGGCTCGATTTCCGCTGCCTTTTACATGGCACAGAGACATCATCTTCCTCCAAACTAAATCCGACCGAATCTTCTGATTTCTCCAAGTTCTCGGACAAATGAAGTGTCAGTAGCTTATAGATACCGTTCTTTTTTACTGATTTCCTTCCCAAAAGAGACTGCAACCTTTCATCACAAATAACTTTCTTCTTTTTTTCCGGGTGAAACAGCTTGTGCTTGTTGCAGTACTCAGTGACTACGGTCACAACATCATACTGAGACAACTCTTGTCTCACATCTTTACCGATGGACGTCAAGAACTCGACAAGTTGTTTCGATGCCCATCCAACGTATTCCCTTCTCTTCGGCGTTCCCTTTCTTTTAGTCACAGAGAGCTTTCCTCTTTTTCTTTTCCTACATTGCACTCGATCGTCTCTCCAATCGTCACTCTCGGATATACTATCATCTTCAAAGTCCCTGATGTCTTCTTCTCTACAATTGTAGTTTGCTTGAATATCATAATTTTTCCCATCCTTCAACAAACAATCTGAAGAATGCAATTGTTGTGAAGTCAATCCTTCCTCTTTTTTCACCAACTCCCAATAGCATTTGAAAAGGAACTCCTGTGTTGTTCGATCATCGAAGTCTACCTTCACCTACAAACCAACTAGAACATAGTAAAAGAAATCTAGCAAAAATATAGTAGCATTACGAAGTACGAACACGTGCCAATAAGTACCGCATTCGTTCCTTCGGAATTGAATAAGTAGGAAGAAACTCGTACCCCATTGGAGCTGACATCCTTCTTGTCTTCAATAAGTAGTGCAAGCTCTAAACATGTACTGCATAAACCCTTTGTCCCTTTGAAGACTGCGAATTCGGTTTCACAGAGACAGCGCCCACATACGGCAGATGGACAACAATAGCAATGAAATTTTGCCAGTTTATGACAAATGATGCAAATGTGCCAGCCTGAAACATAGATGCATGTTAGCTAGTATACGATATAACATAGATGCCGGTTTAAGTTCCCGATAGTCCTAAGAAAGTACCGAAAATTTTGTCGAATGGTGGACAGTATAACATGATGCTATCTCCAATATGCAGGGATACATACAAATTAAACATTGTGAACCATGTAAGAATACAACATTATAAAAATGTGGTACAACTTCGACCCTTGGTCCGATTCGAACGATTTGGCATTTGCATTTTGCATTCACAACAAAAGCAGAAAGGTGCAAACAGAACAAAGATCAAGTAATGTTTGGCTATCACTGGTAAACAAGGAATTTATTACATACCACAGATCCACCGATCGTCGGTTTCCAACAGAGAATCATCCTTTCCGACGCATTGAGGATGAAAACATTTGAGACAATTCCTGTAACAACCAATTTGCAACAATCAGTGCTTTCAATGAATTGTGGCCACCATACATTTCATCATACTAAAATTTCCTATAGAAAGTATTGTAAACAGATTAAGAGTGTGTTTATCATTGTTTATGGCGGTCATGAAACTCTTTCCGACATCAAAAGCAACGCTAAACAAAGGACTTTCATCACCAAAATCCTTCAAAAAGCGATGTTAGAACCACACTTTTCGACCGCAATAGCAATGTTAAACTAGCCTTAAGATTGCTCTAATATTTAGCTAATAAAAAGCATTATTGTTGATAATGTTCAATCACGGTGGCAACTTGTCTACCTGTTGTCCATGTTCCATACATAAGCCCTGTTTGGTCTAGGACATACATACATAAGCTCTGCTTGGTCTAGGGCATACACACACACATACATACACACACCAATGGTGGATGCAAATGGCCTAGGAGAAGAGCATTTGCACCCCGATTTTGGGGGGGGGGGGGGGGGGGATTTAATTTAGTGTTAAAATTTTCTTTAAAAAATTAAGTTATTGTGATTATTGAAAAGAAATGAAAATATATATTTTAGACTTCATGCAAGCATACATAAGCCCTGCTTAGTATAGGGAAGTGTGAGGAAACAGCAATGGTCCTACCTACTACCAGTACCAGTTCCCCAACCCACCTTTATAAATGAATAAACAATGACCCATTGGTGTTTGTTTTGTTTCTTTGTGCAGATAAACTTATAAATTGTTGGGTAAAAGGGTTGAGAACGACTCACTTATAGTCACAAATCCTGAGGAAGCCACCATCTTTGCAAACAAAGCAGTAATCTTCAGCGGTATCTTCCTTCTTTCTCGCATTTTTCTTTGTCATTTTCCTTCAAAATTTTCCAGGAAAAAAAATCAAGTCTAAAACACTCTTAAAACCCAGAAAAAAAAAGTTGGAAACTTTCAAGTCTTAAAGCCAAAAATCAATCATTTTGCGAGTGATCAGCTCAAAGATGAACATATACCTTAGAATCTCAAAACCCCAAAGCTTGAATGTGGCTCTATAATCAGAGAGTGAAGCAAAACTGGAGGATTCTGGTTAGGTGTTGAGTGAAGGGAATGCAAAAAGGCATTACTCCAAAAAGTATTTGAGACCAAAGATAAAATTGAAAATCCCATTTTAATATTACTTATTTTTGCTACATTTTAATGTGTTGAACAGACTGTATAATTATTATTTACTATATATATATATGGATTTATATATATGAAAATGAATTACATGCTTGATTTTGTGAATTATATTTACAAATTTGTCAGTTACAAATAAGAAAGCACCATTGGTTTATGTTTTCTGCCTCACTGCCACCGTCACGTGGGATACTTTATAATAAGTATATATTTATTTATTTATTTATTTAAAGAAATATATGATATAGTGGGAAAATATTCTATGCATAGACAAACAAGTAAAAAAATACAAACGGGTTCAATTTAGAGTTTTGGGAGTTAGTTGAAATGTAAGGTTTATGAGTTCATGTTTACAGTTTAAAATTTAAAATTTTAAAGTTGGTGATCTAAATTTTAGTTTTTAAAGTAAAATTAGCTATATTTGTGGGAGAAAAAAAATCTAATGCATGTGTCCAGTTTAAGTAAAAGTGACTAATTATTTAAAAAGCAGCATTAGAATTTAGAATTAGCGATGGAACTTACATTCCATTTGGTTAATAGTTCCATTCCAATAAATTAATTAAAGCCATTAATACAATGATTTGTTTTTATGATTACTTGTATTCAATTTATTAGTTGAATAAGTGAATTAGATATTAAAAAAATTTATACGAGACAATTATCTAAATTCAATTTAAAATTTGAACCTTATTAAAATGACATAGTATTTTATCCCATTCAACCGATTTTTGGTAAATATTTAATTTTTTGTTAATATAATTTTTTTAGCTTAAAGAACTTAATCACCTACCCTGCAAAAATTAAGATGCAACACAATTTAGATGATAAATTCGTGACAGTTACCTGCTCCAAATATAGCTTTTTAACTCATTATTTATTTAAAATTTTACGAGTCAATTTTCATGTCCAAAATGATCCGAATCTGAATTTGAATCCGATTCGATCCGAAGGAATTTATCTGATCTGTATTCGATTGAAAAAAATCTGAATACGAATCTGAAGAAAATGTCCGAGTCCTAATAGGAGATGGGTTGAATATGGATCATGCTAAGATCCGATCCGAATCCGAATTCGATCCAAATCCATGTCCGATCCGAATTCGATGCATCCGATCCATATCCGAGTCCGAATCAAAACATTTAGGACTTTTAATTCCTTAAAATAAAATATCATGTATAATATTTACATTAAAACAAGAAGACAACATAAAAAAGTAAAATGTTAAACTAAATACATTAAAATAAACATAACTACATATATGTTTTAAACGAGAACATAAATGTATATATTAGGTAATTTGGAATAATCGTAAAAACAAAATTAACTTTATTTATATTTATATATATATATATATATATATATATATATATATATATTAAAAGAGATAATAAAAATATAAATGTCTTAAGAATGTAAGTTAAATAATAATAATAATAATATTTATTATGATTTATATATATTAATTAACCTTAATATAGTGCAATATATCTATTTATACCATATGTATGTATAAATAAATATGAAAAATATAAATGCAAGATCAAGTCATTGATAAACAAACAATAAAATAAATACAATGAAAAAACAAATAAATACAAATATCAATGAATTACTAAAATTTAAGGAAGTTAGTGAATGATATAGTAAGTAATGTGCAATTGATAGGTAAAGTTATGGTATATTATGCTAAAATTATGAATTAAAATAGAAAGCAAATTAAAAGCATAAACAATAAACACAAAAAATTAAATGTAGTCAACAAACAAGGGATAAAAATGAAGAAGTATAGAATTAAATAGCATAAATTAAATGCATAAGAAATTAAATATACAAAATTATGGACTGATTTGCACTAAAATAAAATTATTAGAGGGACAAAATACAATATACCCTAAAGACGCTAATATTCGCAAATCTACCCCTCAAACTTGGGTCAAGACTAGGGATGACAATTTAATCCGAATCCAAAAACTCTAATCTAAACGCGGTTGAAACAAATCCGAATCCGGTCCGAAAAAATCCAATCTAAATCCGAAAAAATATCCGAGTCCGATTGTAACAGATTCGGACTTGAATTTTATACAATCTGATCCAAATCTAATCCATTGTCATCCCTAAGTTCATCTTTTATTGAAAAACAAAAACACCTTAAATAATTTTTGGTATAAATCCAATAAATTATTATAAATTAAACGATAAAAAATCATTAATAAATACATCAGTTTTTATATGTGATTCTTAAATAATGTTTTTTATTTTAATTAAAATTTTGTAACACCTTTTTCCCGGCCAGGTTGAGAATCGGGCCAGAGTGTGCTGCCGATGAACTAAACGGTGGTCGATACTATAATTCTATGTGATAAGCGATGCTATTAGACCTGGCATTCAAGGATAAGCAATACACAAATCTAATTAACCTATTTCGAGTCTATGATTATCCAATTAAGACCAATTTTCATCATACCTTCTCTGAATTTTTACCGGTTTTAGGTACAAAATTGTAATTTTAGTATTTTAGCAGCCCTTCTCTGAATTTAATCTTACCACAATGAAATTCATCATACAAACAATGTCTATGTAAATTTTCATGTTATTCGGAGTTCATTTACTCTCCCAATTAGATTATGCAAGATTCAGTGGCCATTTTGTAAACAATGTAAAACTGAGTTCTATAGCTTTTAACTGAATTAACTTATACCGTACTGATATCCTTAGAACCGTATTGGTACGCTAAGCCTAAATTCCAAATTCTACATTCAAGGGTAACAAGCTCGTATCGGTACGGTTGAAGGTCGTACCGATACTGGTTGACCACGTTGACTTCGTATCGATACGCCTTGACCCCGTATCGATACCAATTTTATTCCCAAATTCCAGTAGCCAAAATCTATATTGATATGCCTTAGTCGTATCGATATGCCCCTTTTGACCAGCGTTGACTCGACCAAATATGCAAGGTCGTATCGATACACCATCAACTATATCGATACGCCCTGCCCTGTAATGACAAATTTTTGCTGGTTTATAATCGATTTGACATGCCAAACACCATTCAAATGCAATGAAATTTTACATGCAATGTTTCAATACTATAAAATACTTGCATGCTAAAATTTAGGACCATTCGAATTCGTTTACTACGTTTTCACTTTTAGGGGCCAAATATGCACTTTTAGTCCATTTTAAGCCATACAAAAAGTTCATTTGAGGCCTTATGCATTAACACATCACAAGCAGAATTTATACATAACAAAAGAGCCTTATAAGACTATTCTAAGTACTTTGCCACCCTACTAAGAGTTTATGGGTTCGATAAACATTACTCTAGGCTTGCTTGTGACTTGTCCAACGCTACAACTTCTTTGATCTCCGACGTCGAAACTCTTAACCTAAAATGGATGAAATGCAATGCATTAGGCATACATTTCCTAGTGAGGTAGCCAAGACAATATTGATAACAAGGTTATGCATGTCAATTCAAATAAAGATAATAAAAATGCAATGAACCATTAATATCAACGCAATGATCATGTTTATCACCATTATTCTATGTTTTAGCAATAACCCTTGGATCGATTTCGGATGGTAGATACGCGAATTCCTACGTCTCGCCAAGTTAATAAAGTGGTATAATCTCCCCGCCTCGTCAATGTGACCAATACCACAACACATTCCTCCACTTCACCAAATCAATATAGGACGTAGCCCTAGGACCATAGTCCACCCGTACACTGAGCTCAAGAATTTTATGGCATGCCAATTGTATCCAATGTCCTTTTGAATCCAAGGTTCAATATTCATATTAATGTCCAATATTCCAATACCAATATCAATAATCAATATTTCAATATCAATAGCAATAATCGATATCAGTGAACAATATTTCAATGCTTATGTAACCCCTTAGCCCGACATAGACGCCCGACCCGAATTAAGAAGATTACACGGGGAAAATTGAAGTCAACTCGTGAAAGTCAACCTTGATTAACAACTTTTTTTATTTTTATCTTCACTAGATGCATATTATAATCCTATATGATCAGCCAAGCGATTAGGCGAAAACGACACAACGATCAAAGTTCAATTAGGGGTTCAATTGCTTAAAATACAACTTTAGGGACTAAACTGTAATTTCTATAAATTACAGAGACTTTTCATATTTTAAAGTTACCAATCCTTAATTAGTCATGTAACATGCCAATAGGTCAAAATTCATTTCAAATGGATCATCCAAACTCAACCAATTGAACATACAACAACCAGGGACCAAAATGCAACAATTCCAAACTTTAAAAATTCTTTTAACTAAAATTAACGAACCGTATCGGTACGCCTTAGCCTGTATCGATACGCAAAATGACAATAGCCAAAGTTGGCAAGAGGGTATCGATACGCTCAAGCCCGTATCGGTACGACTTTCAAACATTTGCCTAGGCGTATCGATACGCGGGCAATTCATATCGGTACACCTAAGCCGAAAAGCCTAAATTTAGCCTTAGTGTATCGATACTCTTCCCCCGAGTATCGATACGTATACCAAATTTTCACATTCAACAGCCTAAAAATCACATTAAACATCAACTAAACAAGTCTTAATCAAACATACATGCTATAAACAACTTACCAACATATTTGCATCACCAAACATTCATCATATAAGCATCAATCATGGCAAATCAAGGTGAGGCTTAACCGCTCAAGCATGCTTTAGAAATATAAACCATAGCATGGCCAAAAACCAAGATATAAGACCATAAACCAAAATAAGGCCATTTACAAATCCCAAACCACAAACCTAACATGCTCAAAACGTTTAACATCACTAAATAAAACCAAGAGTAGAAATCCCACTCATTTCCTCTTATTACACTAAAGTAAAACTACATACATTGCTTAGCTAAAATACTTGGAACCCCCTTGCTTTCTTGCTGCCTCTAAAGCTCAATTCTCTGCATTGATGAAACAAATGAGCGTAAGCATAAAGCTTAGTGAGGACCGCTAAAAACCAAACATTCATCAATGCATTTTGTAAAACCAAAACATCATCATTTGTCAACATATGCCTTTCTTTAAAACATGATCTTTGAAGCATCAATGCACTTTTAAAACCACATGCTCATAGCATCATTAAAATAACTGCAAAATCCTTTGCTCATGCTTAAACCAAGCATCACATGCATTCTAGCATAATTCCCAAGCATCACATGCTTAATCCATTTCACAACATCACTATATTAGCTCGCAAGTGATCATTAACAAACCATCTCAAGACCATCACAATGACACAATCGGATACGTGGCGGATTACAAGCCTTATCCCACACGCTTCATACACACTACCGGACCCTCAAGGCTCACACACAGGATTAGACCATCAACCGTTGTGACACTCGTGGTGGAGTTTAACGGTACAATCACAACCCCTCAACACCACTCATCGATAGTTGTATAATTCCACTAACGAGAGCACGAGACACATACCATAAGATCCACACACGGGATTAGACCATCCACCGTTATGATCTTAATCTCAATCGTTAGGGTACTTGGATGGAGTGTACGGTACAATCACAACCCCTCGACATCCAAGGTGACTTTATTCATGGTGCACTCAATCCTATAGCCGGCTAACTATATCCGATTAAAGTAACCAAAAACTATTTCCATCAATTGCCAATATAATCATTTAACATCATTATTCCACTATTTTACAAGCATAAATCACATTGCCATTTTTACAAGCATAAACATGCTTAAACTCAAATACACATATCTCATAAATCCAAGGATCACCTACCAAGTGTATCCTAAACAAAACGACATTAAAAACTAGCATCCTCAATGCTCAAAACATGCTTTAAAACAGTAATTAAACCACATTTAATTCAAGTGAATTTTAATCTAAAACATAACACATTCTGAGATAGACTTTCGATTTACTTACTCTTGAGCTTAGATAAGTGTTTCAAACTTACACTAAGCTCCCAACACCACGCTCAAAGCGTTACAAGCTGGAAAATCCATTTCCACTCACCGACATGTGAAACATCACTCGCCGACGTGAAGATCACCCTTCCAAAGCCTCCAACAATGCTTCGCTTGCTTCCAGATCAAGATCCCTTGTTTTTAGATCATCATAACAGAGATCCAAATGCATTAAAATGAACTTCAACACCAATAACTAAACACAAACTTGTTGCTCACCAAAACTACACCAATTTACCCATTCGAAACAACCGAAAACTCAAACGATTGCTTCCTAAACCAAGCCCAGCCAACATACATCACTTCCAACCATTATTAAACATCGCAACACAACTAAAAACAACCTAAACCCTTCCTTATACCTCCAGCAAGCATAACACCTCACAACACCTCAAAAACACAACTAAAACCATTAAGAAACTCAAAGATCTCAAGGATTTCGGGATATATATAATCAAAACCCCTTTTCTACATAATAATCAACTCAAAACTCAATTAAAATCAATCCAAAACAGAGCTCATCAATAACACTTCGAAAATCAAGATTTAAACCATTATTTTGCAAGATTTTGATGTTAAATCAAATCTATAAGAAAAACTCAGCCAAAAACAACAGTTAGGAGCCAAAGATCTTGGGAATTTCAATAAAGAACCTAGATTGAAGATTGAGAACGAGATTTACCTCCAATCCTTACCTTTTTTTAAAGTTTGACAAGTTTTTCCTTCACAAAACTTGAAGAACTTGAAGAGAATTCTTGGAAATGACTTAGGAAATCAAAAAGAGAGTGTTTGGGAGAAAAGAATTCTGGAGAAAGAGTTGAGAAAATGGTTTTGCTGAAAATAAAAGTTAGTTACGTGAAATGAAATCTCAATTTCCAATTTTACCAATTTAATTAAATAAAATCCTTTTATTTTAATCATTCAAAAATCATTTTAAAAACACATGTCAATTTAAGGAAGGTATAATTACACCACAGCTCCCTAAAGATTCTAAGATTTTGACTCCTTTTTGAAAATTGTAATTTTCCATAGTTTTAAAACTTTACATTTTGGTCACTACCCAAAATGTACCATTTCCAAAACTTTTTTTTGCAAAATTGATTTGACCAACCTCTTAAACATGATTTTAGAGGAATTTAGAAATTTTTGTCATAATTTTATCCTTTCCCGATCCTTGATTTCCCTAAACAACCTAATGCGATTCAAACCATTTCTGACCGGTCCGATTCGATGTCTAAAACATCTAGGCCCAAAACCAGGGAGTTACAACTCTCCCCCACTTAGGAAATTTCGTCCTCGAAATTTTACCTATAGGAAAAACGTGCGGAAACTGCTTCAACATGTCCGCCTTGATTTCTCAAGTGGCCTCCTCAACTCCTCGGTGTTGCCACAACACCTTCACAAGCTCTATTGTCTTGCCACGAAGAACTTTGCTGCTCACATCCAGGATCCTCATCGGTTCCTCGTCATAAGACAGATCCGGATTCAACTCTATCTCCTCAACAGGCATCACATGCGAAGGATCTGGTCTATACATCCGCAACATCGAGACATGGAACACATCATGAATCTTTTCCAACATAGGAGGCAACCTCAACCGATAAGCCACAGGGCCAATACGTTCCACAACCTCATATGGTCCAATAAATCTCGGGCTAAGCTTACCCTTACGCCTAAATCTCATCACCTTCTTCCAAGGCGATACCTTCAAGAACACACGTTCGCCCACCGCGAGCTCAATCTCCTTACGCTTCAGATCCGCGTAAGACTTTTGCCGATTTGATGCTGCCTTCAAACGCTCACAAATAAGCTTCACCTTCTCGGTGGTACCTTTCAACATAGCCGACATCGAAATCAACTTCTGCCCCGTTTCCGCCCAACAAAGAGGTGTTCTGCACTTTCTCCCATACAAAGCCTCGTATGAAGCCATTTAAATGCTTGCCTGATAACTATTGTTATACGCAAACTCAACCAACGACAGATGCTTCTCCCAAGAACCCTGCAAATCTATAACGCAACATCTCAACATGTCCTCAAGCACCTGGATAACACGTTCTGACTGTCCATCCGTCTGAGGATGATAAGAAGTACTAAAATTCAACCGTGTACCCAAGGCTTGATGCAAACATTCCCAAAACCTTGGTGTAAACCTCGGATCCCTATCCGACACTATAGAGTTCGGCACACCGTGTAGCCGCTCAATCTCAGCAATATACAACTCTGCCAGCTTATCCAAGGTATACGTAGTATGCACATGCAAGAAATGTGCACACTTCGTAAGACGATCAAAAATCACCCAAACCAAATTCTTCTTCGATGGTGAAAACGGCAGACCAAACACAAAATCCATGGTAATCCTTTCCCACTTCCATTCCAAGATTCTCAAAGGATTCAACAACCCAGAAGGAACCTGATGTTCAGCCTTCACTTACTGACACACCATGCACTTGCTAACAAACTCGGCAACATCTTTTTTCAACCCCACCCAGTAGTACTCATCCTTCAAATCACAATACATCTTTGTACTACCAGGGTGCATAGCGAAAGGACTAATATGAGCTTCGGTCAGAATAGTGCGCCTCAACTCAACATCACTCGGCACCACTATCCGACTCCCAAAACACAAAACACCATCATCATTAAAACTGAAATCCGAAGGCTTATCATCTGTAATATCTTGAACATGAGGGACAAGAGAATCATCAAGCAACTGCTTGTCCTTGATCAACTGGATTAGGGATGGTTTCACTTGCAATTCAGCAACAAGACCACCATCTCGCGATATGCTCTAGCGAGTAAACACCGCCCTCAATTCCACAGCCACTTTCCTACTCAAAGTATCGACCACAACATTGGCCTTTCTCGGATGGTACTCGATCGACAGATCATAATCCTTAAGCAACTCCACCCAACGACGTTGCCTAAGATTCAACTTCTTCTGAGACATAAGATACTTTAAATTCTTATGATCTGTGAACACCACACACTTCTCGCCATATAGATAATGCCTCAAGGTCTTCAAGGCAAACACAACAGCCGCAAGCTTAAGATCGTGAGTAGGGTAGTTACGCTCATGCACCTTCAACTGCTTAGATGCATATGCCACTACCTTACCCTCCTACATCAACACACAACCTAAACCGACAATGGACGCATCACTATATACTACAAACTCCTTACCAGACTCAGGTTGAATTAGGACATGAGCTTGCGTCAAAGCTTCCTTTAGCTTCTCAAAAGCTTGTTGCCTCGTACCTGTCCACTCAAAGCGAACATTCTTCTACAACAACTTGGTCAAAGGTGTAGTACTCTTTGAGAAACCCTCGACAAACCTATGATAATACCCAGGCAAGCCAAGAAAACTTCGCACTTCTGTCACTGACTTAGGCACCTTCCAACTCATCACCGCCTCCCTAAGCTAAAACTCACACTTGCTCAGCTTAACATAAAATTGGTTCTCCAACAACACTCATAACATTATCTTTAGGTGTCTATCATGATCCTCATCGGTACGAGAGTACACGAGGATGTCATCGATGAACACTACCATAAACTGATCCAAGAACTCATGGAACACACGATTCATCATGTCCATGAAAGCAACATGTGCGTTGGTTAAACCAAACGGTATCACTAGGAACTCATAATGCCCGTACCTTGTTTGAAAAGCCGTCTTAGGTACGTTCACATCCTTCACTTTTAACTGTTAAAACCCTAACCTCAAGTCTATCTTAGAAAACACCGAGGCTCCTCGAAACTAATCAAAGAGATCATCGATCCTAGGTAAGGGATACTTGTTCTTGATCGTCAACTTGTTCAGTTGCCAATAATCTATACACATCCGCATTGTCCTATTTTTCTTCTTTATAAACAACACCGATGCTCCCCATGGTGAAACACTCAACCGGATGAACCCTCGATCAAGCAACTCTTGAAGTTGCGTCTTCAACTCTTTCAACTCTTTAGGTGCCATGCGATAAGGAGCAATGTACATCGGAGTCGTATTCTTATACAACTCGATACCAAACTCAACTTCTCTGTTTGGCGGCAACCCAGGCAATTCTTTCGGAAAGACACCCGAAAAATCGCAAACAGTTCTGATGTCCAGCACACGTACATACTTTGTACCAGGATTCATCACATAAGCAAGATAAGCATCACAACCCACCCTTAGCATACGTCTTGCTTCCAAAGCCGAAACAACATTAGACAAGAATTTCACATTCTCGCCTACTATCACCACCTCATAATCATCAGCAAGCTTTAAGGTGACTCACTTAACATCAAAGTCTACCATTGCTCTATGCTCAGACAACCAATCCATACCAAGGATCACATCAAATCCATAAAAGGGTAACTCCATAAAATCCACAAGAAAACATGACCTTGAACAGATAAAGGACACCTTCGATACAACTTCCTAGTGACTATAGTCTCACCAAAAGAACTAGTCACTTGCATTCCTACTTCAAGCAACTTAACAGTATGTCAAGAAAATGCGCATGCTCACTTAAGATATAAGAATGCGTGGATCCAGAATCAATCAAAGACAATAATAATAAACACTGTAGAACAAAGGTACCTACGATAACATCGGTGTTGTTGCGCTCCTCGCGCTGATCATAGACCCTCACAGGACCGCCTCCCTCAAGCTGAATGGCTACGACATGAGCGATACCATGCTGACCTTTATCTCTCCTCTGAAAATTTCATCGGCCATGCGCACGGTCTCTCTGAGGTGCAGCCACAGCAGGTGCACGTCCCTGACCTCCACCGGCCAACAGAGGACACCCACGCCTCATATGATCCACTGAACCACAGTTCCAACAAGAATTCCATGTTACCACAAGAGGAGCCTGTACCTCTCTAGTTGCACGTGGACAATCTCGCTTCAGATGGTCCCTCGATCCACATGTCCAACATGTGTTCTTTTTAGCCCTCGCCCGGTTTCCCTGAGCCGTTGCACCATGTCCAACATTACCTCGCCAAGCAGTAGGCTGGCACCTCTTATCTTGGCCCCTCTTGTTCCTTCCACCACCAGAACTAAACTCAACTGCTCTCTTTCCAGAGCTAGAACCACCTCCACAAGATATAGTGATCAAGTCCTCTGGATGAAGAACAACTCCTAGACTATGGAATTGATGTAGGTACCATACCTCTTAAGTGTGACAACAATAGTGTCATATGTCTCACTAAGAATCCCATCCAACATTCTAGAACCAAGCATATAGAGGTAAGACCCAATTTCATTAGAGATCATATCCTCAAAAATGATGTTATTCTAGAATATGTTGATAACTCAAACCAACTAGCGGACATCTTTACAAAGCCATTAGACAAAGAACATTTTTGGACTCTTAGGAGAGAGTTAGGTCTAACTAGCCTATCTTGAACCTTAAGTGCCAAAAATTTGCTTGAATTGAATGATGATCATGTTTATGTGATTTTGCTTCTTGATGCATCTATGCTTGTTGCTAGGGGGAGTTTGTATCTGTTTTAGTCCATAAATGTTGCTCATTCACCATTCACATGCATTTAGGATCGAATAATATTTAATTTTTAAACTTCTTTCAGTTCAAAAATGCATCTTCTGGCACAAGTTTATCGAAATAGAAGTGGGTGTTTCAATACGGGCTGTGTATTTGTTGCCCAACGTGCATTTTCTAGCTAGGGTGTATCGAAACAAATAAAGGTGTTTCGATACGAGCTCTTGGAAAGATACCCAAATTTGTTTCTGGAAAAATCTGTATTGAAACGGCTAGAAAGCATTTCGATACGGGCATCGATCATGTTTCAGTACGGCTTATACATGTACCGATATGGACACGTTTTTTGGTACATTTTTAAGCATTTTGATACCCCTATTTCGATACGCCATGTGGCGTATCGATACACATAGCCGCAACAGCCTAAAAAGAGCACTTAAAAGGGTTTCCCAACTTTCAACCTCTTTTTATTAAATACAAACTCTTTCAAAACTCTAACCCTAGATTTTTCTTCTATAAATACCCATCCAATCCCTTTGTTTTTCACGCATATCTTTGAGGGCTTTTGATTATCAACTCAAGTCTAAGCAAATTCATCAATTTGATGCATTATCATCCATCCATTCATCCATAATCATATCTCAAGGTATAAAACTCTTTCCTTTTTCTTTTCAAATTCTATATTATTTTTAAATAATACTTGTATATAAAACACATATATACTATGGGTTTTGAAGATTTTGCAAAAATTCTTTCAAAGTTGAAATTTTTATTCAAATATATAAATATATCGTTTATTTTCCTACATTGTTTTCGAAATTCTTTTTACCAAAAATTTGTTTTATATTTATATATGTTTTAAACTATATTGTATAGCTTTTTATTAATACCTTGAATATTGGATTGTCCATTGGATTGAATTTGGTTGATTTATGCATACATGTATTTTTACCTTGATTTGTTTTTCAGACTTTGAAATATGGGTTCTAGAAAGAGATCAAGAACTGATGAGGCTGGGGGAAGTTCAAACAACGATGACGAATCGTCTCGTCCCAACCTCACTTTACTTTATCAAAAGAGTCTTCGAACCAGTGCAGCCCAAAACAACTTCAAACTTTTTCAAGATCATCAAATATGATATGAGCGTGTTACTTCTATACCTTTTTTGGATTTTGAACATTTTAAATTTTGTTATCTTCCTTTATTGAGGCGTTCGTGTTTCATGCCCTTTTTGAGCTTACCCGGTACTTTGAACTGTAACACGGTTCTTCTATTTTATGACAATGCCCGATGTATTTCCAATGTCGATCATTCTCAAGTGATTTCCATTGAATCCTACCTTATGGGGAAGAAGTTTCGGATTGATCCTCAAACTTTAGTCAGTGTTTTTGGGTTTGAAAATGAGGGTATTTCGAATGAAAATGCTTTGGGACATACTTTTGGTGGCTCTATTACAGTCCTTGATGCTCATGATTTGCATTCTTCACCTCATGGTCTCTTGGTGGTTTCATCTATCCGGAGGAAAGTTCTCACACATCCGTCAAGTCAACGTCTTTTGGCTTCGTTGCTTTTGTGAGAAACATCAACCAAATCTTTGTCAAATCATGTTTGCCGAGATGGTGTATCTTGTCCAAAATCGTAACTCGAATCTTGTCACTTCATTCACATATGAAACCGCATTGAGTTATTTGTTCTCGAAATTAGGGATCGATTGCTCTCTTGATTTTCTGAAATCTCTCAAAGATCACATTGATGAGATAACTCTTATCCGTTGCAAATTTCACTACATTGATGGATATTGGGTTCGTGTTGAGAATCCTCCTCAAGTTGCGGCCCATGAACCTCAAGCTCAAGTTGCTCCACCCAACAATGAAGCTCTCATGTCTTTCCTCACCGAGCAATTCAATAGCTTGCAAACCAACATTGCTTCTTTGGATAATTCCATGACCTTCGATTTTGCCGCCATTGGTACTCGTTTCACATCCTTAGAGGAGCGTGTTCTTGGTATTGAGTGCCACTCTGTGAAAAAATAGTTCTAAACAATCATCCAAACTCATTAATTTGCATTCACAACCATCAGGGACTAAAATGTAAAGATTCAGAACAATCAAAGATACTTTTAACTACCTTAACAACCAACTGTATCGTTACCTTAGAGACAATATCGATACGCCCACAACGAGCATGTTCCCAGATTAAAATTCAACAAGACCGTATCGATACCCTCTAAGCCCGTACCGATATCCCACAAACTAGTAGCATAAAACCGTATTGATACGCCTCTGTATATCGATACGCCTCTTCAATTTTGCTTGGCCCGTATCGGTACCCACTCTATCGTTTCGTTACCATGGACTTGTAATATCATATTTTGTTGGTTTTCACACTTTAATCCATTCTAAAGCATTCTAACAAACTTCAAACATGCATACATCATACTTTAATAACAAACCTCAATCATATATGACAATTTCATCATCAACACATAAAAGTAAGCAACAATCAATTCTATAGGCATGCTTCTTAAACGAAATCACCACTCAAGACCTAAAATGAAAACCAAAGCATAAACCAACAAGTAATGGCCATTTATAGGTCATTTAAGGCATCTCAAACTTGCCCAAGAACAGGGAGTTCCAAACACAATCTCCCAAACATAAAACATTCTCCCATTGCCAATTTATTACTAACGTGTAAACGTAAAACTATACTTGAGCAAAGAATTCTTGAAGAGAATTCTTGGAAATGACTTAGGAAATCAAAAAGAGAGTGTTTGGGAGAAAAGAATTCTGGAGAAAGAGTTGAGAAAATGGTTTTGCTAAAAATGAAAGTTAGTTACGTGAAATGAAATCTCAATTTCCTATTTTACCAATTTAATTAAATAAAATCATTTTATTTTAATTATTCAAAAATCATTTTCAAAACACATGTCAATTTAAGGAAGGTATAATTGCACCACAGCTGCCTAAAGATTCTAATATTTTGAATCCTTTTTGAAAATTGTAAGTTTCCATAGTTTTAAAACTTTACATTTTGGTCACTACCCAATATGTACCATTCCAAAACTCTTTTTGTAAAATTGATTTGACCAACATTTTAAACATGATTTTAGAGTATTTTAGAAAAAAAAAATTTCATAATTTTATCCTTTCTCGATCATTGATTTCCATAAACCACCTAATGCGATTCGAACCGTTTTTGACCGGTCCGATCCGATGTCTAAAACATCTAGGCCCAAAACTAGGGCGTTACAGCTTATGTCATCATCAATGATCAATAACTTCATCAATAACAATATATATATCAATGGAAATACTAATGTTCAATGATTAATTCCCAATGTTCCAATGGTTCGGTGACAACTATACAACGACTATATCTCAATGAATAGTAATTAATGCAATGACTTACCGAGGCTTACCAATACAACCTCCATTGAGATTTGATGCAATTTCCCTTAGGCACAATGTTAATTATTCAAAATTCAATATTTATAGATTTGGAAAGAGGTACCTAGTCTAATTCCGAGACTCCGACTACACTCATCTTAATATCCGATGATCCTACGGCTCTCGGATTACCACTCCTTTGTTTCTAGCTTTTGATGGATATGGTGGATTGTCTTTATCCACTTCTTGAGTTAGGTATAAACAATAAGAGATGGTTAAGATCAATATGACAACTCCGAAATCAATAGCCAAGTTTAGAATAACCATATATAAGCTTGTAGAGTATGAAATCCCTAGTCATGGATTTAGTCATGATTTAATCATGGAATTTGCAAATCAGTAAGGGATTATTACTTACCCGATCCTTAGCTACAACTTTTGATTAACAAACTCAATAGAAACAAAACTTGAAATCAAGCTCCAATGGAGGTGTGTGCTTAGAGGTTCGGGATGAGATAGATATGTAAGTTTCGGGTAAGTTTTTCTATCCTTTTATTTAATACAATAAGGATGAGAGCTTTCCTTCACTTTAAAGAAAGTCCTCTGATCATTCCACGTAAATGGAAATTAAGAATAGAGAGGGATAATCGCAAGGTTAGCCCTTCGACTCTCAATACTTTACACATTTATCCCCAAATTTCCAATTCTCCCAAAATGGTCACCACCCAAGTTTTCGATAAATTCAACAAGGTCTTTGATCGATAAATTGACTCAATTGGAGCCCAATTTCAATACATTTGACCATACGGTCAAAGTCAATACAATATTTGAACCTTTTCGGTGTAAGATTTTCGATTGTCATAACCTTAATTCTGACTAGACTAGATTTTGGGGTGTTACAACTCTCCCCCCTTAAGAAAAATTCGACCTCGAATTTTTACCTGAACCGAAGAGATGAGGGTATTGCTTCTTCATTGTCTCCTCCGGTTCCCAAGTTGCTACTTCAATAGTGTGGCTCCTCTAGAGCACTTTGACTAATGATACATATTTGTTGCGAAGTCTTTTAACTTCTTTTGTAAGAATCTGAACTGGTTCCTCTTCATAGGACAGATTAGGTTGAATCTCAACTAACTCAGACTCGATGATATGCAAAGAATCGAATTGGTACTTTCGGAGCATTGATACATGGAATACTTCATGGATTTTACTCAATTATGATGGCAATAACAATCGGTAGGCCACGTGGCCAACTCTTTCAAGAACCTCGAAGGGTCCAAAATCGAGGACTTAGTTTCCCTTTTTTTTCCAAATCTCAGAACTTTCTTCCACGGTGAAACTTTGAGGAAGGCTTTCTCACCAACTTCATACCGAATATCTCCATGCTTAAGATCAAAATAGGCCTTATGTTGGTCAAAGGCAACTTTCAAGTGATCATGGATGATGGTAACCTTTTCTTTGGTTTCTCGAAGTATGCCAGGACCCAACATCTTACCTTCACCGAGCTCAGACCAACATAATGGTGTTCTACAACACCTACCATATAATGCCTCGTACGGTGCCATATGGATAGAAGCTTGATAACTATTGTTGTAGGCAAACTCAATGAGATGTAAAGATTTCTCCCATGATCCACCAAAATTAATAATATATGCTCTCAACATGTCCTCCAAGATCTGTAAAGGAGGATTAAATAACGATATGCTTAATCGGTGATTCGAATAAAGGATTTTTCGATAATTACTTGTATTACCCTTTCTGATTGACCATCAAATTAAGGGTGGAAGGTGGTACTAAGATTGACTCTAGTGCCTAGAGCTCCTTGTAATGTTCTCTAGAATCGAGAAGCAAACCGTGGTTCTCGATCGGAGATGATAGATTATGACGCCCCGTGGAGTCGAATAACTTCCTTAATGTACAAGTCAGCTAGTTTGGGAAGACCATAATCCATTCTAACCGCTAAGAAGTGTGTTAACTTGGTGAAACGGTCCACAATGACCCAAATGGCATCGTGTTTAGTAGGAGTCAAAGGTAAACCAATAACAAAGTACATAGTTATCTTCTCTCACTTCTATTGCGGTAGTTCAATGGGTTGCAATAATCCAATAGAAACACGATGCGCAGCTTTAACTCGTTGACAAGTGAGACACTTGGTCACGAAGTCAATTATGGCTTGCTTCATGCTTGGCCACCAATATAATTCACGAAAGTCTTTATACATCTTCACAGACCCCAGATAAACCAAAAATGAACTTGAATGGGCTTCTTTAAGAATATCATCACGAAGTGATTCATCATTGGGCACACAAACCCGATTACGAAAGTATAGGAGTCCTTCAGATCTAATTTTGAAGTAAGGATTATCTTGAAGCTTAGAGACAATGGATTGGAGTTTAGAGTCTTGACCTTGCAATGCCTTGATTCTCGAAACAATAGTAGACTGAACCTGAAGTTCAGCTACGAGACAATGATGCTTTCGAAGCCGGAAGTGAGCATTAATAACTCGAGAGGCTACAAAATAATGACTTGTAATGAGACAAGTTGTTATTCTATGCATAGGGTTTCACGTTTAATAACAACACTTAGCAGGAGAAGGTTTGCGGCTGAGTGCATCAGCCACCACATTGGCCTTGTCCGGATGATAATCGATGACAAAATCGTAATCTTTAAGGAGTTCCATCCATCTTCGTTGTTGAAGGTTCAACTCCTTTTGAGTTAAGAGGTACTTAAGGATTTTATGATTGGTAAAAAGATATCATTTTTCTCTATAGAGATAGTGTCTCCAGATTTTTAGCACAAAAACAACCACAGTCAATTCCAGATCATGGGTGATATAGTTCATCTCGTGTTGCTCAACTTGTCTCGAAGCATATGTAATGACTTTGCCTTCTTGCATCAGTAAACATCCTAACCCGAGATGCAATGCATCACTATAAACTGTGTAGTCTTTTCCAGACTCGGGTTGGGTTAGGACTGGTGCATGAGTTAACACTCATTTCAACTGGTCAAAGCTTCGTTGTTGTTCCTCAGTCCAAACAAATAGAGCTTCCTTCTTCAATAACTTAGTCAAAGAAGCTACTAAAATAGAAAATACCTTGACAAATCTTCTATAATAGCCAGCAAGATCAAGGAAACTTCTCACTTCACCAACGTTCTTTGGTGGATGTCAATCCAGAATAGCTTGGATCTTCTTCAGGTCTACTTTAATGCCCGAAGTTGATGCAATATGTCCAAGGAAGGCAACTTTGGTAAGCCAGAACTCACATTTGGAAAACTTAGCAAATAACATCTTCTCTTCTAGAGTTTGAAGCACAATACAAAGATGTTCACGGTGTTCTGCAGCATTCTTGGAATAAATTAGGATATCATCAATGAATACCACTACAAATTTGTCGAGATAGGGTCTAAAAACCCGATTCATCAAGTCCATAAAAAGCTGATGGTGCATTGGTTAGCCCAAATAGCATCACCAAGAATTTGTAGTGACCATATCTTGTACGAAAGGCAGTTTTGGTGTAACACTCGGGTTTAGGGGTTAGGTAAAAATAATATTTTAATATTTTTGGGCTCGGTTTTATAATTTAAATAATATTTCGGGTTTTGTTTTCAGAATAATTAATTTGGGTTGATCATGTTTTAAGATTAAACCACATTTAGCCATGGATTTACCTTCCATGTGAATAGCCCAATTTATTAAGGGCAAAGTGGTCTTTAACCCCCCCCCCAATTTTAAACAAACATAAAGAAAGATTTTTTATGCTCATCTTCTACCTCTCTCCACCCTCCCATTTCAATGACAAAACAAGACTCCCTCCCCCAATCTACTATTTCATTCAAAAGCTTCTCCATTTCAACTCCAAATTTAAAGGTAATGGCATTTTTTGACTTCCCCTCATCTTCCCCTCCATAAAAGTACTCTTTATTTTCATTTCCATGAAAGTTTTAGAAAATGTCATTTTTGAAGGTTTGGATTAAAAATAGAAACTTTATGTAGTTAAGTGAAGTATTTTGATTTAATATACTTAGTTATGGTATATAGAAGCCAAATAGTATATCATATGTGAATTTCAAGTGATTTTGGGAAATTTTCGGATTTGTGTTTCAAGGGGGTTTTAGGAGGGTTTTAAAGTGGTTTTTGGGGTTGCTTGATGTTGGATTTTGGGGGCTGTTGGTAGTATGATATATGAGGGTTACTTTGAGTGTGTTTGATGGTTGTTTGGATGTTTGAAATGGAAGTTTTCGGTGGGTGTTAGGGGCTGCTCGAAAATTCTGTTTTGGGGGTTGATTTTGAGTGTTGGATGCTTGATAATGTTAATTCGGGTTAGTTCCGATGATGAGTTATTGATTGCGAATGTTTTGTTTGTGTTTGAGATTGATTAGAATCGAGTTTGGGCATCGGTGAAGCATCGGAAGTGAATCCGGGAATTTGAAGGTGGTCGCTTGCTTGGTCTTTGAGCTCGGAAGCTTAGGTGAGTGGTTAAATGTTTTGAATGGATTTAAAAATGGTTGGTTCGAGTATATGGACTAGGTTGGGCTTGGTAGACCCACCTAAAGTTAGGATTAGGGTGGTAGCCTAATCCTAAGCTTGATCTAGAGCCTTTGGATTAACTCATTTATGTGGTTGTGTATGTCTCGTATGAAATGTGATGTGTGTGCTTATGTACATTGTATTATACATGTGAGATGAGATATGACTTGTGATGCTTGAGACATGCATGATGATGGTTGTTGGTGAGTACGTGCTAAGCACGAAAATGATTGGAATGAGTAATGTGAAATGAGTAAATGTTGGCACTAGTATACTTGAATACAAATGATCGATCATTAGGATGTTAGTGTGTACACATGAGTCAAAAGTCGCGCGTAGCCTTGGTGGCGTTGAGTCACCAAGGAGGAGTACGTGTTCGCCCGGAATTTGTATTTAAATATAGTCGGTGATGAGTGGAATCCCATCGACGGGGCGTGAGGATGAGTGGAATCCCCTCCGCGAGGCCGGTGATGAGTGTAATCCCACCGTGAGGTAATGTGGTTGTTGGATGTGAGTTCCAACGTGTCTATCCGCGTATTCGGGTCATAGCTAGGTGCCAATGTTGGTTGATAAATGTATCAATGTGTTGAGATTAATGATCTTCATTTGGATGTTTGATGTGACTACTTGTGTTAAGGATTTAGAGCTTGTTGATCATGACATTTACTTGTATATTGCTCATGCATCTTTATCTTGTGGCTCTTGTGGATCCTTGGTTTATATGTGATTTGCCTTGGCTAGATCGTGCTCGGACCCTGCAATGTTGAGGTTTATTTTTAGAGCTTACCCTCACTAAGAATCATTGCTTACGCTCTCTTTGTTCAACATTGCAGATCCTTAGTTCGTGGGTTGCTTGAGCAAGTGGAGGGCCTCCAAGTGTGGTTGTTGGCTTGAGCACATCAAGTATGACTTTTAAATGTTAAACATGTAATAGTTTAAGCAATGGGACATGTGTCTTTTGATGAATAATTGTTGGTTGTTTAGGAGCTTGTTTAGACTCTATGTTATGTTGCTTTTGTATGGCTTGTGATGCCATGTTTAAGTTGTAATCCATGCCTAAATTTCTTATCTTGTATGTTGGTTATGCGCCTTTGAGTTTGCCCTTATGTTGAATGTTGAAGCATGAGCTTTTGGATGCTTAACTGTCATCTTTGATTCAATTGCATGTTCCCTTGATGTATTTTCATGTTGGGTGTTTGTATGGCTAAGTAATGACCTTTAAATGTTGTATGAATGCTTGTTTGGGTCTAGGAAAGTCCTAAATTGCATCTAGGTCCGAGTCTTGTTCATTTTAGCTGAGTTTGGGAGTTTTTGCTGTGCAGGGGTATCGATACGGTTGGTACGGTATCGATACCACCTTCTTGACCAGGCCTCGTGTATCGATACACTTGAGAGGTGTATCGATACTATTTTGGTCACTGGAGCTACTGTCCAATTAGGTATCGATACCGGCCTCTGGTGTATTAATACCGTCATCTTAGCGTTGATCATGGAAAGTCAACCGTTGGGGAGGGTATCGATACACTCCATAGGTGTATCGATACGGTCTCTACGAGTTGACCTTGACCAGTTGACCTAGTCAAGGGGGTATCGATACACCCCTTAAGGGTATCGATACCGCCTGCAGTTTAAGATTAAAATTGGGCGGTAACATGATTGTTTGAGTTCGTTTGATTGTTTTGTATATGTTGTTCCGCTGTATGACCACTTAGGGTTTAATATCCATCTAGACAAGATTTAAAATGAAAAAAAAAATATAGGGTTGCTAACCGAGAGGGAATTCCTTAGGGGGTTTTCACTCGGTTTTCCCCGTGTGGCCCACTCGGACCGATCATTCGGCCAGACCGGGACGAGGGGGTTACATTTGGGTACATCACAGTCTTTAACTCTCATTTGATAGTACCAGGACCTTAAATCGATCTTGGGAAACACAGAGGCCTCCTTGAGTTGATTGAATAGGTCATATATCCTTGGTAATGGATACTCATTCTTAATGGTTACCTTGTTCAACTGCCGGTAATTGATGTATAGCCTCATGGATCCATTTTTCTTCCTTATAAAGAGAATCGGGGCTCCCCAAGGTAAGGAACTTCGTTGAATGAAGCCTTTGTCGAGTAAATCTTGGATTTGGGATTTTAATTCTTTTAGCTCAACAACGTCTATTCAAAAAGGTGTGATCGAAACTGGGGCAGTTCCAGGTTGCACTTTAATGTTGAATTCAACTTCACGGATTGAAGGTAAATCTAGAAGTTCATCAGGGAAGACATCATGAAATTCATATACAATGTCAATATCCTACAAACGAGGTTCGTCCTTGACTTCCAACGTCAAAGCGTATAACGATGGGCTTCGAGATTTCATTAGCAAGATACTCTCTTTTCCAAGGCCTCGAAGATACACCTTCCTCTTGCTACAATCTACCAAAGCTTGATGTTTATAAAGCCAATCTAACCCTAGTATGACATCAAATTCATGATTGGTAAGATCAATAAGTCGGCCGGGAATGGAATCCCTTGGATCAACAAAAGACAGTTTTTATATACAAGGTTTATAAGAACACAATCCCTCAAAAGGTTCGTTACAGAGATTCTCGATGCTATAGGTTCACTAGACATTTCATGCTTCCCTACTAGTTCAGTATTTATAAATGAATGCGTAGAGTCAGAATCAACCAATGCATACAAAGAGTGAGAGTACAGTTCAATGGTACCTGCAATAACGTCAGGCTCATCATCTTTCTCTCGGCTCCTCACATGATACATTTGAGCAGAAGCCTTCGATTCTTGTTTGTTGAATGGTTTTCCCGAGCCACTAGGTTTCCCTGTAGCTCTCGATGATCCTTTCCTCGGAAGGACCGAGCTGGGGAGGCAACATTTTCCAGTGTAGCAACGAACTTGGTAGCATCCAAGGGAAAATCCCTGATAAAATGGCCTTGTTCACCACAATAGAAGAATGCTCCAGTCTGCTTACGACACTGACCTGCTGGATATCGTTTCTGGCAGTAGTTGCAAACTAGATTCTGGGTGCAATTATGTCTTTGATCCATTTTTCTATTGTTGAATATCATTGTGTTGATAGAGTATTGTGACAGTTCAACTTTCACCAGCCCATTCCTAGAGCTACACCTAGTATTGAACACATCCATACTGGACCTGTAAAAGGTAGATTCGATGGGAATTGGGATGTGAAGCAAGCTAATTTCATTGATTTTGGGGATGAAAGATATACACGGTGGGTAGAAGATTTGAGTCCAAATGAAGCCAGTGATTTTGATTTTAATTCATATTATTATTCGTGGTATTCAAAAAATAGAAAATTATTCTTAGTATCCCTCAAAGATGGAAATAAATGGCTTGAAGATCTGCGGTGCTCAAAACATGTACACTTGTCATCCGAGTTTGGTCAAAGCTCACAAGAACCAACAAACTAACCAAACTTGAATTGTTCTACGGGTTGGCATTCTTCATGGTCTCTGGTGCAATCCCTCAAGACCTATAAGCAATGATCCTTGGGAATAACCAATAGAATATGGGTATCAACCAGTCTATACAACAATTGGTGACAACTCATCATTTCATCCAACATTTGAATTTGGTAATATTCCGGAACAACCACCAATCAATTTTCCATTTGGTGGTAGCTCATCTTCTCATCTAGCTTACAATGATGATGGAAGATACACACCACAATTTAAGTATCCTCAAATATCTATATATGGGGAAGGCATGGGTGTTGGTAGTATGACATATTTATTGTCAACTACGACCATTATCAGCTCATCATTTTTGTTTCTAGAAGATATGTATGGTACACCACCTTTTATGAAAATGATGCATGATTCATTTTTTCACGATGAGAAGACTTCGGATCAACCACGAAGAATGGTTCAACCCTTAGACGATATAATCAAACGTCATCCTTACACTAATAAGAATTACCGAGAAGGGGGAGGAAATAGGAAATATTAAAATTTTATATGTAATATATTTTAATTTGATTGTTGTTTGTTTGTTTGTTTGTTTGAGACACAATTTTAGATTATTTATTCTTAGTTTTTAAATCTGATTGTTTTTAATAAACAAGAAATATTTCTAGCTTTGAATATTAAGTTACTAACAAAGAAAATCCAATATTTTAGAACCAATAAAAGCATTTTAACACAAAATATTAAGTCTACGTGACGAATAATAAGTTTACATTAACAAAATATTAAGTTGATGGTCCAACACGATAGTTGGAAAGATTGGATTTGTTGGGACACTTGTTTCTGGTATGACCTGATCCCCTGCAAAGAGTACAATGCTTAATTTGAATTCCCCCTATCTATCATCTGGATCATCCATATTAGTATGAATGCAAGTGGAACTCGGCCGACCCTTCATCTTTCTATGAAGCTTTGGATTTGGTAACCATTCTTCGTATATTGGCTCTACCGGCCAATAATCTTGGTTCAGGATAATGTTGAATTGAATCTGTATATATTTGCCATAGTGTGCAGGCTAAAACACTCATCTGCAAACGTGTAAGGGTCCATACGAATATGCATACATGCGACGTGTGCGTGACAATATGGGTATCTAAAGGCTTGAAATTCACCACAACCACACCATCACTGATTAAGGTTTAGTCAGTACATTTTATGCTTACCTCGGACCTTAGCTTCGACGGTAAATTCTGCACCATTTGGGTCGAATGTTCTGACTCACATATAGGTTGCATCCACTTGAAGAGTGATCATTCTATCCTGTAGGGTTTTAGACCAATTTTGTCCATTGTTTTTCTAGGCGTTTACTTTCTGCCCTTTGTCGCACCAAACTTTACCCAATCTGAAGTAAGTCTCCCAAACATTACCTGCAATTGGAAGATGTCGTGTTCCTTTAAGCACCGAGTTTATAGCCTCAGCAAGGTTAGTTGTCATATGCCCGTAACGCCGACCTTCATCATAAGCTTGTGACCATCTTTCCCTAGGGATGTCATTTGCAAAATTAAATACATGTTGACCGTGTCGCCTCAACCTTCTTAACCTCGCTTCGAATTTTGGTTGAAGTAGTTAATACCCTATTTAAAAAATAGTTAGTTAAATCAAATAAGAAAACATCAGAAATAAATTAATTTTATAAACAACGAATTACAATTTACCCGCATTTAAAATCTCTTTCAAGATCTCATTGTTTCCAAAATTATTCTTGGAATTTACCGTAATATGTCGTACACAATATGTTGGATATCCATATGAAGGCGTCCATAAACTTCTCCGTCTGTCAATTACTGATAAGAGCACACTCCCACTATCAGAAATCATACAAACCCCCATCTTCTTTTATTACATGCTTCCGTAAGTGTCTCAAAAAGAATTCCCATCCATCAGCGTCTTTCTTTTCAACTATGTCAAAGGCAATTGGAAATATATTAATGTGTTCATCTTGTGCAACAGCAACAAGTAATATATGATTGTACTTCCCATACAAAAAAGTACCATCCACTTGAATCATACGTTTGTAGAATGGGAACTTGTAAGGCTCGAAATCGATCAACCGAATTTGCCAAGAGGGTTGAAATTGCTTCCCGAATGAATCGGCTAAAACTGAAAAATAGTGGACAATATTTGCACGATGATTTTAGAGTGGTTCGACTACACAACCGAGTTTACATCCACAACCTTAGCACACCACTAAGGATTTCCCAGTTCACTACTATGAATTCTTCCTTTTGAGGCTAAAGGAATAACCTTACAACTGTAACGCCCCGATTTCGGGCCTAGAAGTATTTGATGTTGACTAGAGATATGGGTTAGTTCGGGAGTGGTTCAGTGAAAACGTGGTTCAGGATATGATAAAATTATGGGAAAATTTTCTTAAGTCTTCTAAAATATGAAGAAATGTTTGGTAAAGTCAATTTTAGAAAATGGATTTTGGAAGATTGAGATTTTGGATTAGTGACTATTTTGTAAAAAGTGCAGAATCTGTTTTTAAGGACTGTTTTGAAAGAGAGCCAAAAAACTTAGAATATTTAGGGAGCTAAAATATAATTAATAAGCGTTTTCCCTTAAATAGACTATTTTAAATGGATTTACTAAAAAGAAATAAAAAAGGATTTTTATTTATTAAAAAGGATTTTAATCATCCAAAAGGCTATTTGACGTAACTTTCATTTCTCTCATTTTTCCAAACAGCCAAACACTCCTTTTTCTCTCCAAAACTTCAGAGATTTCTATCTTTCTACCTCTTGTTGGTTTACAAATGGGTTCCTTAGTTTTCTCATCATTTACCTTAAAGCAATCTTGAAGAACTTTAATCAAATCTTGTCATTTGAAGGAAAAGAAAAGGTTAGAGGTAAATTTCGTTCAACTCCTCTAATCAAGATTCTTTAATGAAATTATCAAGCCGTTGGCTCTCTAAATATGTTTAATAACAATGTTTTGAGTGTTAATTGATGAAAATTGGTAAATCTAGCTTTAAATGGTGATTTCTCAAGATTCTCGAATGGGTACTATTTTGGGTGATTTGAGATTGATTTTAATCAAGATTTGGATGTTAAATGATGTTGAAATAAAGGTTTTATCATAATAATCCGAAATAGATTGGATCTCTAGTAGTTTAGGTTGTTAGATATGGGTTTTGTGGTGATAAAATGGTTTCAGTGTTGCTGGGGTTTATTAGATGCAATTAGGGTGTTTTTGGATGTTATTTGATGATTATAATTAGATGAACGTGTTATATTTTAGCTGGGCTGGGTTTATAGAGTAATCGAAGATGTTTTCGGTTTTTTCGGATATGCGTTTTGATGTTCATGGGCAGTGCAGCGAGATAGCATGGGTTGTTGGTGGTTTTAATGCATTGAGATGCATTAATCCTCTGTTTTTGTGTGGTATAAACATGGGAGTTTGTATCGGAAACAATTGGTAAAGTTTCGGAAGCTTGATTTCGCTTCGGCAAAGCAAGCGAGGCGTAATCGGTGAGTGGAATTGGTTTTAAAGTGTTGTTAATGACTTGAAAGCAAGGTTTGGGGGTTTAGATTGAGTTTGAAACACTAATCTAAACCCGGAAGTAAGTTTGAGTTGTTTCGCTCTCGTTTCTCGGTTTGTATCCCATTGATTTAATGATCATGCTCATGTTTTGAAGATATATATGAACTTACATTTTTATGCATGTTTATAGAAATAATTTGATGGTTTATGTGATCCTATGAGATAGAATAATGATTTTGAAGAGATAGAATGTTTTGATAAAATGCTATGCTTTTATATGCTTAATGAAGTGGGATGAGAATGTTTTGTAATGATGCATTGAAAACAATAAGTAAAATGATGTTAAAATGTTGTATATTGGCATGAGATGAGAATATTGTTACCGAATATAATTGGTCGACTAATAGGATGAGAAGTGCATTATAATATACAAAATTCGTACGTGCTCTTTGGTTCATGCAATGGGGGTAGTGCCATCCCATTCCAAAGTGAGAGTGTGGTGATGAGAGATTCTACCATGGTAGGTCTTGGTGAAACACCCAAGCTTTGTGGCAAAAAGAGATGCCACCATGAGAGTCCGGTGATGTGAGATTCCACCAGCGTAGGACTTAACGATGTGAGTTTCCGTCAAGCTATCTGCATATCCGAGTAATGTTGCTAAAATGTCAATATATGAGATTGATTATGAGATTCACATGAACCTTGATATAAATGTTTTTTTATGAAATGAGATGCATACGAGATTATGTTTTGAGAAATGCTTTTGATAAAACAAGCATGTAAGGCTTTGCCTTGAGACACTAAATTTTGGATTAATGCATGAGATATATGCTACATGTGGTTTAAATGTTGTGGATTTTCCTTTGAAAATGGTTTCAAGCATGAGATAGAATAAGCATGATGAGATAGAGATTTCTAAATGAGAAACGATTTTTAGTTGCATTGTTGTTGTTGGTTTGTTTTGAGCATCCCTCACTAGGCATTATATGCTTACGCTCTTTTTTTTCTAACAATGTAGAGAAATAGCTTTTGGGGCAGCAAGGAAGCAAGAAAGAATTACCAAGGAGCGACACTTTGCTCAAGTATAGTTTTACGTTTACAATTTAGTAATAAATTGGCAATGGGAGAATGTTTTATGTTTGGGAGATTGTGTTTGGAACTCCCTGTTATTGGGCAAGTTTGATATGCCTTAAATGACCTATAAATGGCCATTACTTGTTGGTTTATGCTTTGGTTTGCATTTTGGGTCTTGAGTAGTCATTTCGTTTAAGAAGCATGCCTATAGAATTGATTGTTGCTTACTTTTATGTGTTGATGATGAAATTGTCATATATGATTGAGGTTTGTTATTAAAGTATGATGTATGCATGTTTGAAGTTTGTTAGAATGCTTTAGAATGGATTAAAGTGTGAAAAACCAGTAAAATATGACATTACAAGTCCATGGGTATCGGAACGGTGGAGTGGGTACCGATACGGGCCAAGAAAAATTGAAGGGGCGTATCAATATACAGAGGCGTATCGATACAATTTCATGCTACTGGTTTTTGGGGTATCGGTACGGGCTTAGAGGGTATCGATACGGTCTTGTTGAATTTTAATCTGGGAACATGCTCGTTGTAGGCGTATCGATAATGTCTCTAAGGTATCGATACAGTTGGTTGTTAAGGTAGTTAAAAGTATCTTTGATTGTTTTGAATCTTTACGTTTTAGTCCCTGATGGTTGTGAATGCAAATTAATGAGTTTGGATGATTGTTTAGAACTGATTTTTGACAGAGTGACACTCAATACCAAGAACACGCTCCTCCAAGGATGTGAAACGAGTACCAATGGCGGCAAAATCGAAGGTCATGGAATTATCCAACGAACCAATGTTGGTTTACAAGCTATTGAATTGCTCGGTGAGAAAAGACATGAGAGCTTCATTGTTGGGTGGAGCAACTTGAGCTTGAGGTTCCTAGGTCGCAACTTGAGGAGGATTCTAAACACGAACCCAATATCCATCAATGTAGTGAAATTTGCAACGGATAAGAGTTCTCTCATCAATGTGATCTTTGAGAGATTTCGGAAAATTGAGAGAGCAATCGATCCCCAATTTGGGGAACAAATAAATCAAAGCGGTTCCATATGTGAATGAAGTGAAAAGATTCGAGTTACGATTTTGGACAAGATACACCATCTCGGCAAACATGATTTGACAAAGATTTGGTTGATGTTCCTCACAAAAGCAACGAAGCCAAAAGTCGTTGACTTGACGGATGTGTGAGAACTTTCCTCCGGATAGACGAAACCACCAAGAGACAATGAGGTGAAGAATGCGATCATGAGCATCAAAGACTGTAACAGAGCCACCAAGAGTATGTCCCAAAGAGTTTTCATCTGAAATACCCTCATTTTCAAACCCAAAAACATTGACTAAAGTTTGAGGATCAATCCGAAACTTCTTCCCCATAAGGTAGAATTCAATGGAAATCACTTGAGAACGATCGACATTGGAAATACATCAGGCATTGGCATAAAAGAGAAGAACCATGTTACATTTCAACTTAATGGGTAAGCTCAAAAAGGGCATGAAACACGAACGCCTCAATAAAGGAAGATAACAAAATTTAAAATGTTTAAAATCCAAAAAGGGTATAGAAGTAACACGCTCATGTGGGATTTTAATGATCCAAAAAGGAAAATAAACAGTATATTTATATATTTGAATAAAAATTTCAGCTTTGAAAGAATTTTTGCAAAATCTTCAAAACCCATAGTATATATGTGTTTTATATACAAGTATTATTTAAAAATAATATAGAATTTGAAAAGAAAAAGGAAAGAGTTTTATACCTTGAGATGGGATTATGGATGAATGGATGAATGATAATGCATCAAATTAATGAATTTGCTTAGACTTGAGTTGATAATCAAAAGCCCTCAAAGATTTGTGTGAAAAATAAAGGGATTGGATGGGTATTTATAGAAGAAAAATCTAGGGTTAGAGTTTTGAAAGAGTTTGTATTTAATAAAAAGTGGTTGAAAGTTGGGAAACCCTTTTAAATGCTCTTTTTAGGCTGTTACGGCTATGTGTATCGATACTCCACATGGCATATCAAAACAGGGGTATCGAAACGCTTAAAAATGTACCGAAAAACGCGTCCATATCGGTACAGGTATAAGCCGTACTGAAACATGATCGATGCTCGTATCAAAATGCTTTCTATTCGTTTCAATACAGATTTTTCCATAAACAAATTTGGGTATCTTTCCAAGATCCCGTATCGAAACACCTTTACTTGTTTCGATACACCCTAGCTAGAAAATGCACTCTGGGCAACAAATACACAGCCCGTATTGAAACACCTGCTTCTATTTCGATACACTTGTGCCAGAAGATGCATTTTTGAACTGAAAGAAGTTTAAAAATTAAATTTTAATCGATCCTAAATGCATGTGAATGATGAATGAGCAACATTTATGGACTAAAACAGATACATACTCCCCCTAGCAACAAGCATAGATGCATCAAGAAGCAAAATCACATAAACATGATCATCATTCAATTCAAGCAATTTTTTGGCACTTAAGGGCTCTAAAGGTCAAGATAGGCTAGTTAGACCTAACTCTTTTCTAAGAGTCCAAAAACACTCTTTGTCTAATGGCTTTGTAAAGATGTCCGCTAGTTGGTTTGAGTTATCAACATATTCTAGAATAACATCATTCTTGAGGATATGATCTCTAATGAAATTGTGTCTTACCTCTATATGCTTGGTTCTAGAGTGTTGGATGGGACTCTTAGTGAGACATATGACACTAGTGTTGTCACACTTAAGTGGTATGGTACCTACATCAATTCCATAGTCTAGGAGTTGTTGCTTCATCCAGAGGACTTGATCACTATAACTTTCGGCCGATATATATTCTGCTTCGGTGGTAGATAAGGCTATACGATTTTTTTCTTAGAGAATCAAGATATGAGCATACTACTTAGGAATTTGCAAGTGCCAGAGGTATTTTTTCTATCTATCTTACAACCCCCATAATCCACATCGAAATAAGCATGTAGATTAAAGGAAGAGTCTCTAGGATACCAAAGGCCTAAACAAAGTGTGTCTCTAAGGTATCTAAAGATTCTCTTAATGGCTACAAAGTGTGATTCTATAGGCCTAGCTTGAAACCTAGCACACAAGAAAACACTAAACATGATATCGAGTCTACTTGTGGTCAGGTAAAGCAAAGAGCCAATCATAGAACGATAAAGCTTAGAATCAACACACTTACCTCCTTCATCTTTGTCAAGCTTAATTGATGAGTGTTGGAGTATACCCAAAGACCAATCATGAGATGATTGTAAAAGACATACTTATTTTATCTTGTTTATTAATAAAGCCATTATTATTATTTTAGTCTTATTTTGTGCATCTATAAATAAACTGAATTATAATAAAGTCCTTAGAATAATATAGTTATTCTTGAATGTCCTTAGTCGATAATTATTGTGGGCGTGGACAACAATAATATATTAAGAAAATATAGTTGATTGATAACAAAGTGTTGTTTTTGACATAGAGATGTCAAAATTAATACATAAGTATGTGTTAGAGAACGACATAATGGATTGACCCGTTATGAGCATGTTTCTTGGATTATTATGTGACAGTCACAACATTGCTCATGGTGATAACTAAGTGTATGATCCCCAGACTTGAGATCATCATTATTTCAATATCGAGAGTGACATATTTTGATGCAATCAAACGTGTATTGTAACAGACTGCACTATAAAGACTGATATTGGATATGTTACACTCTATATATCGAAACATGGTTGATTAAGATAGGATTTGTCCCTCCTACATAATAAGAGTAATATCGTAGGGTACTTGATTGAGTGAGACTAGAAAATGCATGGTCATGCTCGAATAAATTAATATGAGATATCATAGTTATTCGTTTATCATAGTCTACTCAAGATATCAAGAAATATTAAATGGGCTATACAAGTGTGACTAATCCATGACTTGTGTTCGATCTAGATATAAGGATAAAAGGATGTAATACATAAAAAGAAGTTAAGCACGAAAAAAGGTAAAGTCGAACCATGACTTCATGTAACTTAGGTAGCAATGATGTATTGCTAGATGCCACTCATTGTTTGTAATATTAGAATTGTTCTAGATATTACTACTATCGTTTCATGAACCTACAAGGGTCACCCCTATGATTAAAATGAACAAATATCAACTAGATAGCATGTGTACAAACTTGTTGTACACGTAATAATTATTAAAGACGAAATTATTATAATTATTGTAATTATAGATAATCTCGTTTATATATATTTTAATAATTAGATAATTATTGTAATTATCAAACACTATTAATATATATATATCCCTAAAGAAACCTAATTAAAGTAGAATCAGATTCTACATATTTAATTGTATTCGGCTAAATATATTGTATATTTAATGAATTTGAATTAAAGTAGAATTAGATTCTACATATTTAATTATGTTCAGTTAAATATATTGTACATTTAATGAATCCGAATTTAATTAGAATTGGGTTTTTGAATGCTATATAAAGACATAAGGTTTAGCAGCCAAAGTATGCTTTTTCAGAAAACCTCTCTGACAGTTTGAGAAGAGAAAATATTGTCTGTTTCGTTTGAGTGGACTGCGTAGAGGTCGGAGCGCTATTGTGACAACTCGGATTCGATTTGGTTTATCCTAATTCCTTAAGGATATCAAGATATCAGATTTATTAAGGTAATATTCCTTCCCTACTCACCCTGAATTCATCCCTTGTACATAGATCACTGGCGGAATTTACCGGATAATTTTTTACTACGTCATAAAGTGTACCAGCTTTTCCCAACAATGAGCTCATTGGAGTGGTTTGAGGATTCACATTCTCCAAGTCAAAACTTCTTGAGCATATCCTTGATGTATTTAGCTTGATTGATGAAAATGACATCCTTCCTTTGCTTGATTTGGAGCCTTAAGAAGAATGAGAACTCTCACATCATGCTCATCTCAAATTCACCTTGCATTAACTAAGAAAATTCTTGCCAGTAAAATTCATTAGTAGAACCAAATATAATATCTTCAACATAAATTTGTACTACTAAAATGTCATTGACATTTCTTTTAATGAAAAGTGTAGTGTCCACCTTTCCTTTTTCAACCAAAAAGTTTGAAAACCTTTCATACCAAGCTCCAGGAGCTTGTTTCAAACCATATAAAGCTTTAGTTAATTTTAAAACGTGGTTTGGATAAATTGGATCTTCAAAAGCGAGTGGTTGTTCAACATACACTTCTTGATTTATAAAACCATTTAAAATGCACTTTTAACATCTATTTGAAAAAACTTGAATTCACGATAACATGGAAATGTGTGAAACCGATAAATTAATTTTGATATAACTAAAGAATTTAAGGACTAAATTGAAAATGAGAAAATGAATTTTTAAGTCCTCAAACCTCTATATATGTTTAAAGGAAAATGCCTAAGTTAAAAACTTAATTTGTCAAAACTTTTCTAAGTGTTCTTGAAGCCAAAATAGTGATTTTCGAGTCATCATTTCGGAATGGTCTTAGGTGTTCCAGAACACTTTTGAAACTGTGAACCTGTGTTTCGAAACGTGTATCGAAACGGTTTTGAAACTGTGAACCCTTGTTTCGAAACGGCTTAAGAACATCGAGACGGGTTGACCCGTTTTGATACGGTAGTATCGAAACGACCTCAAATGTTTCGAAACGGCATTCAAGCCAGATTTAAAAAATATGACCGTTGAAGTTTTTAACTGATTTTAACTAATTTTATACTTATCGTTAAGGCGTATCGAAACACCTTCATTTCGTTTCGATACGAGCTTTGACAGTGGCTAAATGTTTCGAAACGTGTTTTGAAACGGCTCTTAGCGTATCGAAATGATCGTAACCGTTTCGGTATGGGCTCTTTAATGCACCCCAACAGCTCTTTCTTTTTTAGTCTGTTTCAAAACATGATCAGGTGTTTTGAAACGGGTGGTTGCAGACTGCATTTTTGGAGGGAAGATAACATCCCCAACGGCTCTATTGATGAATGCAACAACCACAACGGCTAGAATTCAATGAGAAGGTATAAAAAGGACCTCTAAAAGCTTCAACAACAACTATTGATCCAAAAGCAAAACATCCAGACATCAAATCCAAGCATTTGTGCCTAAATCACGTTATTGTCTTGTAACCCCAATTGTAATTTTCATTCTTATCCTTTCAATTGGGTTGAGTGCTTGTAATTGGGCTACTTTGTGTATTGAGAGATACTTGTTTTAGCCAACAACTTCTTTGTTATTCTTGTGTGAGGATTAGGTCAAATTTTGGGTAGAAAATATGACTGATATTGTAACGGTTACCTCCTTAGCTTAGAAAAGGGGAGGAGCAATTAGTGGAATTGTTGAAAATCCTTAGTGAAGCTAAGGTAGTGGATGTAGAGTTCGATTGGAACTTGAACCACTCTAAATTCCCTTGTCTACCATTTTTATTTGTCAATTCCACTACCAAAAAGTTTAAAAACCCAATTCACCCCCTCTTGGTTTATATCGATCATTCGATCCACTCAACAATTGGTATTAGAGCCTACCTCTTTGAAGGATTAACAACCACAAGAGGAGTTCCTAGGAAGAGTGTGATCATCCAAAAATCAAGTCATGGCATCTACCTCCAGATCTAGCATGTGCGAGTCTCAATCCACTATAAAACTGCCATTCTTCAATGGTGACAACTATCCATTTTGGAAGAACCGAAATGCGCCTCTTCATCAAGTCCAATGATTACTTGGTTTGGGATGTCATTGAAGATGGTCCCTACATTCCATTGAAGAGAGATGATGAAGGAAAGTTGGTTCTAAAGAAGAAGATCGAGATGAGTGAAGATCGAGATGAGTGAAGATGAGAGGAAGAAGATCCAAATAAATGACAAAGCTCTTCACATGCTCTTTTGTTCTTTCGGTCCCGACATCTACTCCAAAGTCTCCTCCATTGAAAGTGCCAAGGAAGTGTGGGATACTCTAGAGACCACCTATGAAGGAACCAATGATGTGAAGGAGACCAAGATTATAATTCTCAATCTTAGTTATGAGAATTTCAAGATGGAGCCCGACGAAATGGTGTCCAAGATGTTCGATCGCTTCTCAACCATCGTCAACGGGCTTAAGGGCTTTGGAGAGACTATCTCGGAAGACAAACTTGTCCGGAAGCTACTCTACTCACTTTCTGAATCTTGGGATGGGAAGAGAATCGCCATCATTGAGGCCAAAAACTTGAAGACTCTAAAACTTGATGAGCTAGTGGGTTCTCTCCTTACTCATGAAATTATGAAGAAAGGAAGAGAAGAAGAAAAGAAGAATGAAGAGAAAAGAGTGGAGAAGCTAGAGGTAGAAAAGAAGAAGAAAATGGGAGTGGCTCTCAAAGCTTCATTATTTGAGGAGAGCACTTCTAGTGAGGAGGATGATTTAGAAGAATTGGCTATGATAGCCAAAAGATTCTCATGATTCATGAGGTCCAACCGAGGAAGGAAGATTCAAAGAAAGATGGACTTCAAGGGTAAAAACAAAGAAGAAGAGAGGGATCAAATCATTTGCTTCGAGTGCAAAAAGCCTGGTCACATTCGTTCGTAGTGCCCTCAACTCAAGAAGAAGGGCTTTGAGAAGAAGAAGAAGCTTAAAGCCAAGCTTGCTACTTGGAGTGATGAGGAGTCATCCGAGGATGACGAACAAGAAGTGGCCAACCTTTGCCTCATGACACTTGAGGAGGATTCCTCCATGGTAACCTCTAACTCATCATCTTTTGACTTTACATTTGATAAATTAAATGATGCATATGATGAGTTGCAAGAGGTTTATGATGAGTTAGTTGAGAAATACAAAGAGTCAGTCATTAGGAATAAGAAAATTATTTCAGAATTAAATGATAAAAATGACTTACTCTCTCAAGCTAACTTAAAATTTGAGAAAAAGATTTTAGGTTTGAAAGATGAACTTTAATTCTTCCAAGATGAAAATGTTGACCTGAATAATATTCTTTCTCAATGCAATAGTGAACACCAAAAGGTGTTAGATGAGCTTAACAAGCTCAAAGAGTCTTTAAAAAATGTTGGTAATGTGAAGCGTGAAAAAGGTGAATCATCTAAAACAAACAAACCTAGGAAAAAGACTAATAACTACAAACAAAGTAGCTTTCCTAGACATAATAGAACTAAAAAGATTAGGAGTGTATGGGTTCCTAAGGAACTTGTCAAATCTAATAATTTTGTTGCTATGTCACCTTGGATTCCTAAGGGAACCAAGCTTTTGGGAGCTAACACACGTGGACCCAAAATGATTTGGGTACCAAAAATAAAAGTTTAATATCTTTGTTTGTAGGGGAGCATTGCTAAAAGGCCAAAGCACAAAGTCAAAATTCTTGGTACCTTGATAGTGGATGCTCGAGGCATATGACCGGAGACAAGAGTAGATTCATGGACTTAAAGCCAAAATGTGGAGGTGTGGTGACATTTAGTGACAACTACAAAGGCCACATTAAAGGTAATGGCTCCATAGGTAATCACTCTACCATTCTTATTGAAAATGTCTTGTATGTCGATGGTCTTAAACATAATTTGTTGAGCATAAGCCAATTATATGATAAAGGATTTAATGTCTTATTTGATAAATATGGGTGTAAAATTGTTGAAATTAAATCAAATAATATTATGCTCATAGGTCATCACATAAGTAACATTTACATGGTGCATTTAGATTACATACATACATCCCAGGCATGTTTAGTAGCTCAAAATGAAAATGATGCATGGCTATGGCATAGGAAACTAGGACATGCTAGCATTAGTGTTTTAGAAAAATTAGTTTCCCTAGATCTAGTTAGAGGTTTACCCAAAATTAAGTTCTCAAATGATAAAATTTGTGATGCATGCTCTAAGGGTAAACAACATAAGTCGTCCTTTAAATCCATTAATGATGTTTCTACAAGTAGGTGTTTACAACTTATCCATATGGATTTATTTGGGCCTATTAGGACTATGAGCTTGGGTGGTAAATATTATGCATTTGTACTAGTTGATGATTTTTCTAGATTTACTTGGGTTCTATTTTTAAGTACTGAAGATGAGGCTTTAGAAAAAATCATCACATTTTCTAAATTAACCCAAAATGATCTTGAACTTAGAATTCTCATATTAGAAGTGATCATGGAATCGAATTTCAAAATTTAGGGTTTGAAGAGTTTTTAAATGAAAATGGTATTAGCCATAATTTTTCGGCTCCTCGAACTCCTCAACAAAATTGGGTAGTTGAGAGGAAAAATAGAACTTTACAAGAAATGGCTAGAACCATGCTTTGTGGAAACAATTTACCTAAATATTTTTGGGCAGAAGCCACAAACACCACTTACTACATTGTAAATCGAGTAATGATTAGGCCAATTTTAAAGAAAACACCATATGAGATTTTAAAATCTAAAAAGCCTAACATTAGCTATTTTCATCCATTTGGTTGCAAGTGTTTTGTTTTAAATAATGGAAAAGATAACTTAGGTAAATTTGATGCAAAAAGTGATGAAGCTATTTTCATAGGATATTCCTTAAACTCTAAAGCCTATCGTGTATTTAACAAGAGAACTTTAGTAGTAGAAGAATCTATACATGTTGTATTCGATGATAACCTCCTTCCAAGGAAGGATTCTTGTGATGATGATGATGTAGGAATCATTAATGCCTTTGATGGAGGACAAACTTCAAAGGAGGATGAGATTCCAACAAAAGAAGAGGACACACAAGATCCACCTCTCGAAGCCTTGAAGGACTTGGCTCTTGAGGAAAAGGAAGTGAGCTACCCAAGGGAGTTCAACTATGTCAAAGATGGTGAAATCTTGGGTGATCCATCCAAGGGGGTAACCACTAGATCTTCTTTTAAACTTATGAACCATGTTGCATTTATCTCATGTATAGAGCCTAAAAATATCAAAGAAGCATTAAAAGATGATTTTTGGATTTTGGCCATGCAAGAGGAATTAAATCAATTTGAGAGAAGTAATGGTTGGACATTAGTTGATAGGCCTAGTATTCAATCTACTATAGGAACTAAATGGGTATTTAGGAACAAACTAGATGAGAGTGGTAACATTGTAAGAAATAAAGCTAGATTAGTAGCACAAGGTTACAGTCAAGAAGAGGGAATTGATTTTGATGAAACATATGCTCCCGTAGCTAGAATGGAATCCATTAGGATGTTGCTTGCATATGCATGTTATCATGATTTCAAGCTTTTTCAAATAGATGTTAAAAGCGCATTTTTAAATGGTTTTATAAATGAGGAAGTGTATGTGGAACAACCACCGGGTTTTGAAGACTCAAAATTTTTAAATCATGTTTTCAAACTTACTAAAGCACTTTATGGTTTAAAACAAGCTCCTAGAGCTTGGTATGAAAGACTTTCAAAAAATTTTATTGAAAAAGGTTTTGAAAAGGTAAGGTGGACACTACACTTTTTATAAAAAGGTATAAAAATGACATATTAGTAGTGCAAATTTATGTTGATGATATCATTTTTGGATCTACTAATGAGTGTCATTGCAAGGAGTTTGCTAAGTTAATGCAAGGTGAATTCGAGATGAGCATGATGGGGAGCTCTCATTCTTTTTGGGACTCCAAATCAAGCAAAGGAAGGATGACACGTTCATCAATCAAGCAAATTACATCAAGGATATGCTCAAGAAGTTTGGCTTGGAGAATGCAAAGCCTCAAACCACACCTATGAGCTCATCTACAAAGCTTGACAAAGATGGAAGAAGGTAAATGTGTTGACTCTAAGCTTCACTATTCTATGATTGGATCATTGTTTTACCTTACCGCAAGTAGACCAGATATCTTGTTTAGTGTTTGCTTGTGTGCTAGGTTTCAAGCTAGTCCTAGAGAGTCTCACCTTATAGCTGTTAAGATAATCTTTAGGTACCTTAGAGATACCCCTTGTTTAGGTCTTTGGTACCCTAGAGACTCCACCTTCAACCTTCATACTTATTCAGATGCAGATTATGGGGTGTAAAATCGATAAGAAGAGTACTTCGAGAACTTGTCAATTCTTAGGTAGTATGCTCATATCTTGGTTCTCTAAGAAACAAAATAGTGTAGCCTTATCTACCACCGAAGACGAGTACATATCCTTAGGGAGTTGTTGTGCTCAAGTCCTTTGGATGAAGCAACAACTCTTAGATTATGGTATTAAAGTTGAAACCATACCCCTTAAGTGTGATAACACTAGTGCCATATGTTTGACAAAAAATCCCATCCAACACTCTAGAACCAAACATATAGAAATAAGGCATCATTTCATTAGAGATCATGCCCGTAAGGAAGATGTTGTTACAGAGTATGTTGACACCTTAAACCAACTAGCGGACATCTTTACAAAGCCTTTAGATGAAGAGCGTTTTTGGTCCCTTAGGAGAGAGTTAGATCTAACTAGCCTATATTGACCTTTTAGGACCCTTTTTGTGCTTAAATTGCTTGATCTCTTGAAAATGCCATGTTTATGTGTTTTTACTCCTAATTTCATCCATGTTTATAGTTAGGGGGAGTATGTTTTTGTTTGCACATGTTATTCCTGCTCATTCATGTCATTCATGCAAATTAGGACTTCACGAAATTCATTTTTCTGCAATTTTAGAGCCTCATCTGCACTTCCAAGCCTAGGTGTATCGAAACGGGTCCAACTGTTTCGATACGAGTGCCTTAAAAATCCATCTGAGAGAAGGGTGTTTCGAAACGCCTTCCAAGGATTTCGAAACGTTTTTGCTACTGCCAAGGAGTGTATCGAAACATGTTTCGATACGAGTCAACGTGGGATTCGATACGGTCAAAGTCGTATCGAAATGGTCAGCTGGACTTGAAACGACAGTCAACGTTCAGTACCCGCATTTCGGAACGGTCAAAATCTGTTCCGAAACGGGTTTGCGGACAGCTTTAAAGAGGCCTTTTAATGTTAAATTTTCACTTTAATTAAAATTCCTTCAAAACCCTAAAAACCCTAAATCAAATTTTTCCTATAAAAACCCTCTTAACCTCATTATTTTTCACCAAATCTTGAGGGCTTTTACACTCAAACACAAGTCTAAGCAAGCATCAACAATTTTGTGCAAGTTTTTTCATCTATTCATCCAAAATCCCAATCTAAGGTATATTTTCATCTTTTTCTTTTTCCTTCATTTTTTGTTCGAATCCTAAGTTAGAAAATTTTAATTTTATATTGATTATGTGTTTTGCTGCTTGGGTTTTTCAAATCTTGTAATTTTTTTTTCAAATTTCTAAAAAAAATTATTCGAATATATTTTTTATTTGTATTTTTTATTGTTTCTTTTAAATTGTTTTCTCTTAATTTTTTTGTTGTATCTATGTTCCTAAAATTTATTTTTAAACCTAAGTGGGATTTGTCATTGGAATTAATTAAGAAATTTCATGCATACACTTCAATTTTGTTTTAAATTACTTGTTTTATGTTTTTAGGATTTTTCAATGGAACATGCTAACAAGAAACGTAAGGCACCTCAATTGGGTGAAGCTTCAAATCAAGCCGCTATCCGTCCCAACCTTACTCAACTTTTTCTCAAGAGTCTCAAAACTCCCGCGATGAAGGATCGTTTCGCTTATGTCAAAGAGATTGTCGTTCGTCGTGAGCGTGTTGTTGACATCTCGTTCCTTGACTCCGAGCGCTTTCTCTCCCGTTATCTCCACCGTTTACAAGAATGGGGCTTCCTTAGTTTCTTGAGTATCCCGGATATTTGCTACAAGCACATGGTTCTTATCTTCTACTCGAATGCCCAACTTATTAATAATGAAGACAACTCCGAAGTTGTTGGCATTGAGTCTCTTATCTTGGGGAAGAAGATTGTCATTGACATCCCTTATTTAAAGGCTACCTTTGGTCTTAAGAACGAAGGAATCGAGGATGAGACTCATTTTGGTTCTCACACTGGTTCAGTGCTTGCCTTGGATGCTCATGATAGGTTCCTCCACTTGATGATCTCGTGGTTTATTCGCCCCTCCGGAGGTAAATTCTCTCACGTTCATCAAGTAGATTATTTTTGGCTTGAATGTTTTCATCGTGGAGAGCGCCCAAATCTTGTGAAGATTATGTTTGCCGAGATCGTAAACAATGTGAAACTTCATGAGACCGATGCTCTCAAATCCTTCACATATGGGACTGTTTAAAGTCATATCTTTTGGTGTGCTCAAACTTGATTGCACTTATGACTCTCTGGAACCCCGCAAGCAAAAGATCGGTGAAGCTTCTCTCCACAAGGCTGGATTCTGTTACATCAACAATGGCCAATGGGAACGAGTTGATAGGGATGCACCTCCACCTCAAGTTGAACCTCAACCACAAGCTCCGGGTCCTAACAATGAAGCTCTTATGGCTTTTCTCACCGAGCGGTTCAACACAATGGAGGCGGGTCTTGGTACTATAAATACTCGCTTGCAATCCATGGAGAATCGACTCACATCCCTTGAGAATCAACATCAATCTATGGACATGTCATTCTCCACTTTTTATGGTCAATGGATGGATTTTCGTTGCTCTCAAGCTAGGAACGATGATGATTCCATGGATGGTGATGGTGACGACGACGAGGCTTAGGATTTTTCATGGCATATCATATTAGCTTATCTAAGTTTGCATCTTTATTTTCTTTATGTTTTATGAACCTATGCTTTGATTACTTTGTTTGGGATTAAGCTTTGAACTTTATTGTTTAAGATTTATGTTTTGGATATTTGAATTCTATGAATTTATATTATGTTGCTTATTGCTTATTTCTTATTGCTTTTAACCTTGTTTCTTCTCTTTGAGCCATGCTTATTATTTTCGATCTAACAAAAAGGGGGAGAAGTAATCTAAGAGCCAAAATTCGTTTGAAGTTTTAAGTTTTTTAAGTGTTTTTTAGTTTTAAAAACTTGGATTTAAATCCTTTTAAAACTTTAAAACTCATATTAAATTGAGGGGGAGTTAGAATGTATTCAAGATTTTCAAAACTCTTAAAAATTCTAATTTTGGTTTTGTTATATCAAAAAGGGGGAGATTGTGAAACCGATAAATTGATTTTGATATAACTAAAGAATTTAAGGACTAAATTGAAAATGAGAAAATGAATTTTTAAGTCCTCAGACCTCTCTATATGTTTAAAGGAAAATGCCTAAGTTAAAAACTTAATTTGTCAAAACTTTTCTAAGTGTTCTTGAAGCCAAAACAATGATTTTCAAGTCACCGTTTCGGAACAGTCTTAGGCGTTCCAGAACACTTTTGAAACTGTGAACCCGTGTTTCGAAACGTGTATCGAAATGGTTTTGAAACTGTGAACCCTTGTTTCGAAACGGGTTTCGAAACGGCTTAAGAACATCGAGTCGATTTGACCCGTTTCGGTACAGTAGTATCGAAACGACCTCAAACGTTTCGAAACGGCATTTAAGCCAGATTTAAAAAATATGACCTTTGAAGTTTTTAACTAATTTTAACTAATTTTATACTGATCGTTAAGGCGTATCAAAACACCTTCAGTCTGTTTCGATACGAGCTTTGACAGTGGCTAAATGTTTCAAAACGTGTTTTGAAACGACTCTTAGCGTATCGAAACAATCGTAATTGTTTCGGTACGGGCTCTTTAATGCACCCCAACAGCTCTTTCTTTTTTAGTATGTTTCGAAACAAGATCGGGCGTTTCGAAACGAGTGGTTGCAGACTGCATTTATGGAGGGAAGATAACATCCCCCAACGGCTCTATTGATGAATACAACAACCACAACGGCTAGAATTCAATAGAAAGGTATAAAAGAGACCTCAAAAAGCTTCAGCAACAACTATTAATCCAAAAGCAAAACATCCAAACATCAAATCCAAGCATTTGTGCCTAAATCCCATTATTGTCTTGTAACCCCAATTGTAATTTTCATTCTTATCCTTTCAATTGGGTTGAGTGCTTGTAATCGGGCTACTTTGTGTATTGAGAGATACTTGTTTTAGCCAACAACTTCTTTGTTATTCTTGTGTGAGGATTGGGTCAAATTTTGGGTAGAAAATTTGACCGATATTGTAACGGTTACCTCCTTAGCCTAGAAAAGGGGAAGAGCAATTAGTGGAATTGTTGAAATCCTTAGTGAAGCTAAGGTAGTGGATGTAGAGTTCGATTGGAACTTGAACCACTCTAAATTTCCTTTTTCTACCATTTTTATTTGTCAATTCCACTACCAAAAAGTTTAAAAACCCAATTCACCCCCCTTTTGGTTTATATCGTCATTCGATCCACTCAACAAAATGCAAGTAGCATCCTAATTGCTTCCATTCTAGCTACGGGCGCATAGGTTTCATCAAAATTGATTCTCTCTTCTTGAGTATAACCTTAAACAACACGTCTAGCCTTGTTCCTCACTATATTACCACTCTCATCTAGTTTTTTTTCTAAAGACCCATTTAGTTCCTATAGAAGACTTATTACCAGGCCTATCAACTAATGTCCAAACTTTACTCCTCTCAGATTGATTAAGTTCTTCTTGCATGGCCAATATCCAAAAATCATCTTTTAATGATTCTTTGATATTTTTAGGCTCAATGCATGAAATAAATGCAACATTATTAAGCGATCTAAGAGAGGATCTAGTGGTTACCCCCTTGGATGGTCACCTAAGATTTCACCATCTTTGACATAGTTGAGTTCCCTTGGGTAGCTCACTTCCTTTTCTCCAAGATTCATGTCCTTCAAGGATTCTATGGGAGGATCTTGTGCTTCTTCTTCTTTGGTTGGAACCTCATTCACCTTTGATGATTGTCCACCGTCATTGGCTTCAATGATTCCTACATCATCATCATCATCACAAGAAGCATTCCTCGGAATAAGATTATCATTGAAAACCACATGAATAGACTCTTCTACAACTAAGGTTCTTTTGTTAAACACTCGATAGGCTTTAGAGTTTAAAGAATATCCTAAGAAAAAAGCTTCATCACTTTTTGCATCAAATTTACCTAGATGATCTTTTCCATTGTTTAAAACAAAACACTTGCATCCAAAAGGATGAAAATAGCTAAAGTTAGGCTTCTTTGATTTTAAAATTTCATAAGGAGTTTTCTTTAAAATTGGCCTAATCATTACACGATTTATGATATAACAAGTGGTGTTTGTGGCTTCCGCCCAAAAATACTTAGGTAAATTGTTTTCACAAAGCATGGTTCTAGCCATTTCTTCTAAAGTGCGGTTTTTCCTCTCAACTACATCATTTTGTTGAGGAGTGCAAGGTGCGGAAAATTTGTGGCTAATACCATTAAAGTTACAAAAATCCTCAAAACCTAGGTTTTGAAATTCCATTCCATGGTCACTTCAAATATGAATAATGTTTTGACCAAGGTCATTTTGAGTAACTTTTAAAAATGTGATGAATTTTTCTAAAGCCTCATATTTTGTACTTAAAAAGAGAACACAAGTGTATCTAGAGAAATCATCAACTAAAATATAAGTATACGATTTTCCACCCAAGCTAGTTGTCCTAAAGGGCCCAAAGAGATCCATATGGATCAATTGTAAAATTCTACTAGTTGAAACATCATTAATGGACTTAAATGAAGTTCGTTTTTGTTTACCTTTAGCATAAGCATCACAAATTTTATCTAAGGAGAATTTTAGCTTAGGTAAACTTCTAACTAGATTTTGGGAAACCAATTTCTCTAAAACACTTATGCTAGCATGTCCTAGTTTTCTATGCCACAATCATGCATCATTTTCATTTTGAGCAACCAAACATGCATGGGATGTATGAATGCCATCTAGATTCACCATGTATATATTATCTCTGTGATGACCAATGAGCATTATCTTATTTGTTTTAATGTTCAATATTTTGCAACCATTAACATCAAATAAGAACATTAAAACCCTTATCATATAATTGATTAATGCTCAACAAGTTATGTTTTAGACCATTGACATATAACACATCTTCAATAAGAATAGAAGAGAGATTACCAATGGAACCTATACCCTCAATGTGACGTTTGGAGTTGTCACCAAATGTTACCACTCCACCACCCTTTGGCTTTAGTTCCATGAATCTACTCTTGTCGTCGGTCATGTGTCTTGGGCATCCACTATCAAGGTACCAAGTGTTTTGACTTGAAGCTTTGGCCTTGTAGCAATGTTCCCCCTACAAACAAAGATTAGTTCTTGATTTTTGGTACCCAAATCATTTTGGGTCCATGTGAGTTAGCTCTCAAATACTTGGTTCCCTCGGGAATCCAAGAAGCAATAACATTAATATTATTAGAAACTACTAGTTCCTTAGGAACCCATACACTTCTAACCCTTTTACCTTTAGGATGCCTTTGAGAGCCTATTTGTTTGTAGCCATTAAAGTTCCTCTTCACATAGTTGGGTTTTGAAGAACTTGCTTTTTCAAAATCTTGTTTCCCAACTACGTTTAGAGAAACCTTAAGCTCATTCACCACTTTGTGGTGATCATCATGAACTTTTGAAAGAAGATTGTTCAAATCCACATTTTCATTTTGAAAATACTTTAAATCATCTTGTAAATCCACAATCTTCTTTTCAAGTTCTGAGTTGGTTGTAGAAAGGGAATCGTTTTGGTTTTTCAAATCGGAAATTATTTTCTTGTTTCTAAAAACTGATTCCTTATAATTTTCTACCAACTCATCGTAAACCTCTTGCAACTCATCATATGCATCTTGAAATTCATCATATGTAAAATTGAAAGTAGATGAGTTAGGGTTTACCTTTGGATCATCATCAATAGCCATGAGGCAAATATTAGCCACTTCGTGCTCCTCTTCAGATGATGTTTCTTCATCACTCCAAGTAGTAACGTGGGTTTTGAGCCTTTTCTTCTTATCGAACCCCTTATTTTTTAGTTGAGGACATTCTGATCTTATATGCCCTGGCTTCTTGCACTCATAACAAATGAGCTGATCCTTTTCTTCTTCTTTGTTCTTGTTCTTGAAGTCTTTTCTTCTTTGGAACTTTCTACCCTAATTGGACTTCATGAACCGAGAGAATCTCTTGGCTATCATAGCCAATTCCTCAAACTCATCCTCAATAGAATTGCTTTCCTCTTGAGATGCCTTGAGAGCAATTCCTTGCTTCTTCTTCTCTACCTCTTGCTTCTCCACTCTTTTCTTTTCTTCTTCCCTTCCTTGTTTCATGATATTAGGAGTAAGGAGAGATCCCACCACCTCATCGAGCTTCAAAGTCTTCAAATTCTTAGCCTCGATGATTGCGATTCTCTTCCCATTCTATGATTTGGGAAGAGAGTAAAGAAGCTTTCGGACTAGCTTGTCTTCGAGAATGATCTCACCGAAGCCTTTGAGACCATTTACAATGATGGAGAACCGATCAAACATCTTGGAAACACAATCATCCGGCTCCATCTTGAAATTCTCATAACTCAAATTAAGGATCCCAATCTTGGTCTCCTTTACATCATTGGTGCCCTCGTAGGTGGTCTCTAGCTTGTCTCACACTTCCTTTGCACTTGTGCAAGATGACATCTTTTCATACATATCGGGTCTAAATGCACAAATGATGATGTGAAGAGCCTTGTTATTCACTTGAAGTCTTCTTCGATCTTCATCGGTCCTTTCCGCTCTTGTTTTCGAAACTAGCCTTCCTTCTTCATCTCTCTTCATTAGAATTGTTGGCTCATCTTTCACTACATCCCAAAGGACATAGTCATTATACTTGATGAAGAGCCTTATTCTATTTTTCCAATAGAGATAGTTATCCCCATTGAAAAATGGCAGCTTGGTGATCAATTGTGACTCGAGGAAGTTTTGGCCGGAGATAAATGTCATGGCTTGATTTGAAGGTTGATTGATCTTCTTGTAGGATCTTCTCTTGTGGATGTGAGTCCCTCAAAGAGTTAGGCTCTAATACCAATTGTTGAGTGGATCAATCGAATCGAAAATGGCCAAGATGGGGTGAACTGGCTTTTTAAAATTGAAGGGAACAAATTGAAAATTTTGGAAAATGAAGACAAGACAATTTATAGTGGTTCAAGCTTAGAACAAGCTCTACATCCACTACCTTAGCTCCCACTAAGGATTTTCAACCAATTTCACTAGAAATTCGTTCTCTTTTCTCAGATTAGGAGGAAACCTTACAAACCGGTTAATCTTTCTACCCAAAGATTAACCAAGACTCTCTCAATACAAAGATTGTTGGAAAATGAAAAATAAACCTCACAAGGTAGAATATTTGCCCCAAATTACAAGTTCTCTCAACCCAAAATAATAAAAAAATGAATACAATAACAAACACTTAATTGGGTACAAGGGTTTGACTCTAATAGCTCAAGAATGGATTAGATTTTTGCTTTGTTGTTGTTTTTTTGTTCATTAGTTGGTAATGTAGGTTTAATGGCTTGCTTTTATATCCTTTCATTGAATTCTATTCGTTTGGGTGGTTGGCATCATCAATAGAGTTGTTGGGCTCCCTTTTTCCCCACCATAAATGCAGTTCTCCAACATCCTATTTCGAAACACTCAGGCCCGTATCGATACTTGTCTCAAAATTGAAAGATTTATTGTGTGTAATAAAGAGTGTGTATCGAAATGCTCGAAGGTGTATCAAAACGGTTAGGAGCCGTATCGAAATGGCTATAGGTCGTATCGAAATAGTATTGCTCACAATTGAATCTGCCAAAATCTATATCGAAACACTCAAGGGGTGTATCAAAACGGGTAATAAAATTTCAAATATTTTCATATTCTAATAATTGACAAGTAACGGCTATATCATTAAATGCTTAGATTTGAAAAATCTTAATCTCGTATCGATACGGGTAAGGTCGTATCAAAACTCTATTTAAAATATTAAAGCCCAGATAGAGGTTGTATCGAAACGGACAAGGCTGTATCGAAACGTTAGTCTCAAAACAGGAACTTTCGTTTCGAAACGAAAATTTCCAGTAATCTCTTAAGATCAAGTTGTATCGAAACGCTTGGGGATTTTGTGAAATTTGACTTTAAAACACTTAGAAAATTTTATGGGGTTTAAGTTTTGACTTTAAAACATTTTGAGTCTAAAATATACTTGTCAAATGTGAGTCTTTTGAGTTCTTAAAAATTTATTTACTTTGCAATTAGGTCCTTAGACTGTTTGTTATATCAAAATCAAACATTAGTTTTACAGGAATGATATTCTAGTCATTTATGGTCGTTGGGGATGTTTTGGTGCCGTTGGAAGACATTAAAACTGAGCATTAAATGTTCACATGCACAGATTTCGAAACCATTGAAGGGGTTTTCAAATGAAAAAACTAGCCGTTACAAGGTCCTGGTATAGAAACCAGGCATGGGGGTTTTGAAATCATGGGGTTTCGAAACCTGTTTCCCAGGTTTGGTTTCCAGGCCTTACTGCCTCACTAGTTTTGAAACCACTTATAGGGATTTCGAAACCTGCATTAAAAACTTATAAAACCGATTAAAATTAAATTTAAAAGATATATTCGATATTGGAACTAAGTCAAAACATTTTAAACATATTTTTCAAGTTTTGTGGACTTTAAAATATTTTTGCAATATTTAAATTTAGTCCAAAAACATTTTTTTACTTTGTTATATCAAAATAAACATTTCAACAAAACTCTTCAATGCACGCCTTGAATGCCCATAGTAACTTATTGAATGTCCTTTTACCATGAGTTAGTTCGCCTTGTAAGGTGCATGCTGGTAATGTTTCATATTCTATAATGATTTCTGGGATAAATATTTGCATTGCTCGTATAAGAGCTAGTAGCTCATTATACGATTTATCTCAATCACCATACACTTGTGTTATCATCTTTTACTTTGCCATCCATGCCTTGTAGTGAGATGGAATATATCCAAATTGATTCTAAATGGATGCTACTATTACTGCAATCAGAATCCTTGGATCTTTTTCAACAAACAACCTAATGTATGCACATATTAGATCGTAATCTAAATTTATGTGGTCTTGTGAGAGTGAGATATTTGCACAAGTGTACTACTCATTGAACCTTGTCACCTCCCACATCTTTTTTCTCTACAGGTATGAAATCTTTATATTCTAAGGACATTTGCTCTTATAATTAATACACTTTACGCGATAGGTAAACTTATCAGACTCAGCACACATGATCTCGTATGTTGTTTGATGTAGTACTCATTAACTGCCAATTGGGCATCTTTTATTGTTTCAAATAGTGCCTTGAGTTTCAATTTCTCATAGTTGGAAGCTGACGAAGAAGCAAATACGTGGGCTTCATATTCCGGATCTCACATTGCAACATAGTCTATCTCATATATGTGGGTTGGAGGTTCATAAGCTGGATAAATAGGCTCCGGTTCAACATAATCCCAAATAGGCTCCGATTCAACATAACCCCAAACAGGCTGATCGTTTTTCAACCCAAGCCTAGCAAAAGTGGCGACCCAAACATTATCTTCAACATCTAGACCATTACCCTCAACTGCAAATGTCCTAACAGCTTCAACATCATCAACATCGAGTAATGCTACGTCATCATCTTTCGTAAGAGGCATAATATTTTCTTTATCCTCACTGAAATCATCAAGCGTTTCGCCCCAACGACCAACTAGGCTTTTAGTGTCACAATCTGTTGATAAGCTCATTCTATCTACATATTAAAAAACAATCATAAACATACATGAAATTTTCTTTATTTAATTTGTAAATACAAAAAACTACATATAACAACTTTAACTATTAAAAATTAACTAATTAAAAGTGAATAAATACAAAAACTTACATAATATATGAGAAACTGAGAGAATGTGTCTAAATCTTTCAACAAAAATTAATTAAACATATATATTAAACAACTATTCACTCACACAAAAAATTCTACAAGCTCCTCTAATTAAAAAGAAGCAGATTAATTAAAAAAAAACAGATTACTTACTTCTAAAAAACTGAGAAGATATCTTCAACAATTTTTAGTTCTTCAAATATATCTTCAACAAATATCACTAAAAAAAATTCACCTCATACTCTTTTTATTTTTTTCTCAAACCCTATACACTCTTCTTCTTTATTTCCCATATATATATTACAACAACATTGAAAAAAATTAAATTTAAACTTACCAGCTTTCACGTGAAAGCTAGTTGTTGCATGCATGTATGCAACACTGACGAGGTAGCGTCTTGCCACCTGGTGCATGAAAACTAACTCAGCCAACAGCTTTAAACACATGCTTAAAGTCGGATGGATAAGACTTACTACGCCCATTATAATTCATTCTTATACTTCCTTCGTAGGATTACTAACTAGACTATACTTTTTCTTTCTTCTCGAATCCTAAGAGTTCTGTTCCATTTCCATTTCCCCTCCTCCCTTGCCAAAAGAGTTATCAAGCGCAAGGGAAAAGACTAGCAAGCCAATTACAAATCTTAAGGGTTCGGTGTTAAAATTCTCTTCTCATTGGCCAAGCGATGATAACTCTATCAATAATTAGGGTGCTTGAGGTGGCATTTTGCCACCCGACTTTTTTAAATAATTTATTATTAAGAGCCGCCATGTGCACTGTGCAAAATGGCGTAGGTTGCCAATTTTTGTCCAACATCCCCTACTAACCCAATTATTCTTTCCCTTTGCAGTATCCCCCAATTTCGCCTATACTTAATTAACACCGTTTAAAATGTTGTTACTAGCTATTATCCCAACTAAATTAACTCCAAACACCAACCCGGTTATAAACTTAATAAAACTTTATCAATCAAATCAAAGACAACAAAGATAACAGCCACTAAACAAAAACATCAAATGCATCATTCAAATAAGATTTGGTCTTTGCACACAAAAAATATCTTCATTCAACTCCAATACCCAAATTTACCACAGAGTTGTTTTTAAGGTTTTTCTTTATTTTAAGAATGCCTTGGTTCTTTTCTTTTCTGCAAGAACAGATCATTTATCAAAATTCATCATTTCGTTTCAGTTTTGAAATAGATGATATACTAAAAAAGCAGAGATGAATCAGGCAGTCGATTCTTTCAGATAAGCAATGAGGTCCGCACGATCCTGAGGCTTCTTCAATCCAGGGAAAACCATCTTCGTCCCGGGAATATACTGCACAAAACCAAATTTACCGTTAAACCAATTCAACAATGAAATTCCATACTCATGGAGAGATAGTAGTACAGATATGTCTACTTCACACCAAGCTAAACCCAGAAAACTGCATCAAATTGCAAACTAAGTAATACTAATGGCAGATGTAATGCAATAGGCATGAACATAGAAGGAGAAACCAACATCAACAATCTTGGGAATTGGGATACACTAGGTTTTGCCATGTAAGCCAAATGTCATCTTTCACTAATGGAATCCGATGATCAATCAGTAGCACATATAACGGTATGCTAACGACAAGACAATCAGCATCATTCACTTCAATGTTAACACTTCCTCATGCTAACTTGGTTTCACTCCCATAAGGCTAAGAACACAATTTCAAACCCCGAGAAACAAACTTGTGGGGAGAAATTAATCTTAAAATGCTCTCCTTGTTAGACCAAGGTGACTTGGGACACACTACGTTTGGACCCAAAAAAAGACATAAAAGTAACTGTTTTCTTGTTTCGGGGAAGACAATCAGTTCATGTCCTAAAAGCAAGCTCATTGTAATACATAAAAACTATCGACACATAATGAGACAGAATTCATTACCGGCATGGTTTTCCTTGTGTATTCAAAAGTTAAAAACATAAACTAGCACTAGCACGCAAAGCTCATATCATTAAACTGAAAAGATACAAGACTTGCAAATACCTTCTTGGGATTAAGCAAGTAGTCATACAATGTCTTCTCTTCCCAAATCACAGCCATATTTTTGTTAGCAGCAGAGTAGGAGTATCCCGGAGTTGTACCAGACTGCCTCCCGAAAAGCCCATTCAAATTTGGCCCTGCATATTTCAACAAGTCTCAATTTATGATTCCCTAAACTTCAAACTGTTTCAGTTACAAAAATTTTGTGGATTCAACCCATAAATTAGACAAGTTAGGTTGGCTTTGGGTATAATCAATCTGAATTGGATAAACACAGGGTTTCAAACTTTTTGAGTGTTCACTCCGGTTCAGGTCAAGTTCGAGTTTAGGCAATTGGAAAATTCAAGCAAAGGTCGTTTTGAATTCAGAATATTTTGGATTTAGATCATTAGAGATCAGGTAACTTCCGATTCAGATTATTGAACTTTTTTATCAAATCGGATTTGAATCCTGGTCGATCAGGTCAGGCTTTCGGATATGGTTCAGGATCTGATCTTTTTGTTTCAATGCAAATCCTAATATCCGAGAGAAACTTACACATCCTTTTGATATTTAAAACCGATAATAAATAAATCTAAGAACAAGCAAGATCTTTCTTTCGTTCAGAAGAACAAGCTAGTTCAAATACTTCCGAGCAAAAAACAAACATATACGAAAATGAAATGAAAGAAAAACGCTATATAATCAAACTGATAGAAGTAAAATTCATTTTAAAAAAATAAGCACAAAATAAATCAGATCTAAGAGAAGCCGACCTTGCTTGTGACCGGCGCCTTTATCGACGGTGTGGCACTGAGCGCACTTAGTCTTGAAGATCTTCTCCCCGGCTTTCGAATTTCCGGGCGGCGCTTCTTCGAATGTGGCCATTGCTTTTTGATTTCAATTCAAACCTTTCTTCTTTCGTTCGTCTTTGTTTGGTGTACCGAATGGTTGGGAGAACGGTGAAGGCTTTTTCTAGGGTTTTGGCGTATTAGTAATATATTGAGTGAATTTTCTAGAAAAGGGAAAATAAAAATAATATTTATTTATTTATTTATTAAGGCTTCGTATAGAAACTAGAAAGCACACGAAGCACGCTCCGACTCCACACGTGAAGACAGCTAGACAATAGAATCTTGGAACAAATTATGGTTTTCGTCCTTCTATTATATTCAAACTTAAGATTTGGTCTTTATATTTTAAATCAGCATAATTCTATCTAACTTGTTTTTAGTATATATATTAAGCTATAATCTCACGCATACATTTCAAACAAAATTGCTCGAATATTAATTTTCTAGGGAAAATAACATCTTTTTTACTAGGATTATTCCTCGGATTTAGGTACCTACCTTTTTAACAGTACAATTAAGTGTTTAATTTTTAGTGCAATTAGGTACATAATTTTTTATGTATTCATATTTAGATTTTATTGTCTAACTTTTAAATTTGTAACACATATTATCCCCTTAACTAAGGGGCGTTAAAATTATAAGTATGAATCAATCATAATTTAACATGTAATTAAAAATGTTAGGTACCTAATTATACTAAAGAAAAAAATTAGATACATCATTGCACATTCATACAAAAATTAGATACCAAAAGTTATAAATACCTATTCTTATATTGTTAGTACTTTTTTAGTTAAAAATAATAATTTGAATTTTAGTCAACCAACTATATCTATTATAATGATTAAATCCGTTTATGACTGATTAAAATAATTTACTTAACAGATTTATAATAGTATAGCAATTTTAAAAATGTTTATAGTATGTAATAAATAATTACGAAAATAATTTGTTTGATATTGTAAATAAAACAAACAGTTTAAAGAATTGTTTCAATAATAAAATTTTACAATATCTAATACGAATTAATTAACCAAAATAAACTAGAATTTTAAAGCAGCGATGGAAATGAATTGAAGGCAAAAAAGGGTTTCGATTATAAATCCATTAAGCAAAAACCATCATATCTAATACAAGGACAAGAGAAAAAGCACCCAAGAATAAAAATCCTTATTGAAAGCTAAACCCCTTTACAATCAGTTTCTTTTTTTTACCACAAAATTGATATTCACCCACCACTAAACTCAGTTTCCTTGCCTACCTTTTTTGTCTAGGGTCCAGTAGGAGACCTCATCGGCCAGCCAACACGAGTAGGCGAGCCTGGGGGGCTTCCATCCCGGCTAGGAGAAAAGAGGCTCAGCTCCACAAATGCCCCGGCTGAGGTCTCATCTCTTACAAAAGTCCGAAAAGAAATTGATCCGCGCTTAGTAGAGGCATCGGAATTCCGCTCGGGGCTCATTGCAACACTTCCTTCAAGATGGCCCTGATTAGCAATAAGCGAAGCGGTGTCATTACGATCGTCGAGAACAACCCTTCTCCGTGCCTCCAAGTCGTTCAGGTTCCCAAGAGCTAGACAATCCGCCACCGGGCAGTATACAAGTATGACAATACAAACCCCAGCACAACATAGTTGGACAAGAAAAGCTGAGAATGCAAGAGCTTCAAACAGAAATTGCTCTGGTTTAGATAAAACAGATAAACCAAGTAAAAGAACCCTTAATGGAAGTAAAGTCGAAACCGAGAAAATTAATGTATAAACTCTCTTCTGCAAACCCTTGTTGATAACCAATTTCAAGATCCGCCTTCCGAGCCATAATAAATAGGCAGTCAAGACGGTGGCAAAAAGCCCAAGAAGAATAGTATTCAGTAAAGGGTAAGTGCAAAGAGCTATGTCATCAGAATTTTGGATCCCTGGGGCAGCTACTCTAGTGAAATACGGCAGTAACTCTCTCCTAACCTCGCGTAACTCGGGTCCAATCAAAATGAGAAATAGGTGAAGAACAAACAATGGGAGGCAGAAGAGGAGAACACAGCCTGCTGTTTTCCCGTTCCATTTTCGGCTTAGGATTCCTGTGTCTATATTCTGTAAAGGTGCACGGAGAAGAAACACAAGAGTGAGGAATAGGCAAGGTTCTGCAAAACCTAAATTTGAAACAATGTAACATTTGCAGACGTTTTCCTGCCATTTCGAATTGAGTGCATTCAACACTCCTTGCCTCCTTAGAAAATTTAGCCGTATAATTTCACCGAAACCCCACCAAATGGTGAACAAAACAAATGTGATTCTGACTATCCAAGGACCACTGAAGTAACTGAGCTGAATATATCCTTGTCTAAGAACACGCGAATGCAAGTAAAATGTGTATCCGATGCACACCAAGCCAAGAAGAATCAACAGAGCAACTAGACAAATTGTCAACACACCGAATGCTTCGGCAAAAATTCGCGTCAGGGGCATTACCCGAAACACAGATTCCACGCATGCTCTCTGCTAGCATGGACACAAAGGATCCTCTGACGTACAAGCTACCTTCCAAGAATTATATCCAGAAGCTACTACTGAACAAATACTGGATGATACAAATATTAACCACCTAAGATGAATAAGCAGCATTATCAACAGAACTTATCTTCTTGTTGGTCCAACAGATCCATGTAAGTCGAGCATTAATCAATACAAATATCACACGCAGACAGCTGTTTCACCCACTACCTTCAAGTTTTTGCTCAGGCTTCAATTATTTGATCCAAGAACCTGTGGAACAAGAAAGAAGAATATAAATCAACTAGTAACAAAAACAAGAACCTGAGTGACAATCTATAACAAAAGAAAGGTTTCATAGCATGCAGAGAGGTGAGATGAAATCGATAATAAAAAATAAAGCAGCACTTTCAGATGCATATGACCACAACGCAAGTCAGAGAGACAGAGACACACAATCACCTACTACACAAAACATCCTCATGAAAAGAACTTCAAATGTGTTGGATGAAATCCCGAATAGGACCACTTATATAGCAGTCTATAAGTGAACAGATATGAATTGTATTAATTACATTACATGGCAGAAACAGAATACATGTCATGTTGCACTGGTGCATACTAATCCAAACTACCATATAAAAACGTAACGCCAGTTTCATTTATAAAAGTTAAGAAAAAATTTAAAAAATCACCAATTATAGCTAGTACACGAGTATTATTGTGATTAAGACAACAAATTCTTACATGTCATCTTAATTAAACAATTGAGACAACCAGTGACAGCACAGGCCATAAGTTACCTCATCAACATTAGCAAAAGTAACGCATCGCCATTAATGTCTAGGCCAGCAGGACAACAAATTCCAGCATGTCATCTTAATTATACATTTGAGACCACAATCAATGACAATACAGTACATGCGTTTCCGCATCAACATAAGCAAAAGTAACGCATCACTATTAACGACTATGTCGGTATGACAACGAATTCTTGCGTGTCATCTTAATTAAATATTTGAGACACCAATTAATGGCAATACAGACCATACATTTCCAAAACAACATAACTGAAAGTACTGAATCATATTGACTAGACAAAACCCGGATATTAGGTAAGAACTTAGATATTTTAGTAAATAATCATCGTGTAAAAAAAAACAAGTTCATACAAGATTAGCAAAGCTAAGCTTTACATTATTATACTAAGATCAATCCCTGATAAAGTATATCTGACCAAAAAGAGATGTACAATAATAAATCATTTATGAAACAGATGTTCAATCAAAATATCCACATAGGTTACAAGCAAAAAGGTTGTAATTTATAAAAAACTTCAAAGGGAATGATTAAGTAACAACAACCAAGAAGTAACTTCATTTTATCATACAATAACCCTATTTAACACAATGTGAACAATATGCCTACACATGCCCTTAACAACAAAGAAGATTACCATATCTAACTAGTGATTAGCATACTAAGAATGTTATAAATCAATTTCCCTCCTAGACAAGTTTGAAAGGTGTCCATTACCTAGAGCATAGACAAGAACGTTGGTATCAAAAGGGGAATTCTTTCTTTATGAAATAAAGACACTGGAATATGTATGATTTCTTCTAAGCTTAATATAATTCTTTATGAAATAAGGATAAGTTGCAACATCTATACATTTCTTTCCTATTCTTTTCCCTACGTTTGTCATCAACTACAAATTATTCAAATAAAATCCCAAATTATTATCTTTAGCAAACCAACACTCCAAATCTAAGCATTTTTGCCCACAATAAAGAACAAAATACAGAAGTTAAACATCAAATCTTCAACATTCATTGCCATCAGCAGTGCATGCAGTACAATGATTAAGCTAAAAGCCCCGGAAAATGTTCTAAAAACTTATAAAAAGAACAGTAACTTCAACAACACCGTAGCAAACTCCAAACAGAACCAAAATGAGTGAAATTTAGATCAGAGAAGAGCTTACGAATCGGAGAATCTTAATCCGTCGGAGTTGGGAGACGAAATGCAGAATCGAACGAAAGGAAATCGGAGGAAAACCCTAAAACTGGATGTAAAGTGAAAGCCAAGATGCGGAGAGAGAATAGAGAAGTTAGGGGAATAGGTGAGTGGGGATTTGTTGGTGACAGGCTGTCTCCAGCTGTGTATAATCCGAGCCACTTGCTTCGTGAGTTCCTCGTCTGGGATTAGGCTCGGTGTGCTTCCCGTGCCTACGTGGCTTTTGCCTGGACGGCGTTTCAAGGCGATTTGCTTACCCCTTTTTAACCTGGGTTATTTCAATAAAACATCTCTAAACTATTGCATCAATTCTGATTTGGTCTCAAAATTTCAAACTATTCTAATTAAGCCCTCAAAAATATAAAGTATAACTCTTAGTTGCAATGTTAAATACACTTCAATCAAAGATGAAATATATTTTAAATGAGTTAATCACATATTAAATACTCGAGTATCTTTTGAAGTACGTACCTCATTAAATCCATCTTGATACTAAATGTGTAAGTTAACATAAGTATCTAATTGATATAATATTAATAGCTTGAGGATGGAATCAAAATAATTTAAAATTTATAGACTAATTTAAACTTTAGAAAATAGTTTAGGAATACTTGTTGAATTAATCCTTGTTTTTCTCCTCTTTCCTTAAGACGAGTGTGATCTTATTTGATTTTTTCATAAATAAAATCGAGATTTTGTTTTCTTCTTTGGTATGTAATCTGATAAAGGAAAAACAAATTAGATTTTATTTGTAAGAAGTGATGAATTATTTACTTACTTAATATGGAATATATAAAAGTCAATAATGTTGAACTTTTTAAGAACGTTATGTAATTTAAACGAGTGATTTACATGTAAGATCATTAAATTTATTAATAAAAAATATATTTTACTATCTAAGGATGTATGACTATTCCTCCAAACAATGTCGTTTTTAAGAATTAAATCTGTATCTTTTTTTAGTGCAAATGTGCCTCGTCAATGCACTAAACACTTATTAATTATTTGAAAAATATTTTATATATCGGTAGTGGGGAAAAAATTCTTATAAGTGGACTTAATTTAGAGTTTAAGGGTTAATTTTAGGGTTTATGAGTTAGAATCTAGAGTTTATGATTAGAACTCATGTTTCATATTCTACGTGATAGAGTTTAGGTTTTTAGGCAGCAGATCTTGGTATAACAAGTTGAGGGGGGCAATTTAAAATTTTCGAAAGTTTTAGAAGCCTAAACTATTTTTTTTAAATGAGACTTAATGAGAAATTTTTAAAAATTTAAAAGAGGACTTAACTAAGGGCGTTCAAAACTACTCGACCCGATTGACTCGGCCCGACTACCTGACGACCCAAAATGAAAAAGAAACAGGTATTTTGCTAAAAAAAATTATCTGACCTCGGGTTTTTTTCGAGTAGTTGGGCCGAGTTTAGGCTAAATTTTTTTGGTATACGGGTACCCAACCCAACTCGATACTTTTAATAATATTTATATTTTAGTTTTAAATTATATGTTTATTTTAGGTTCCTTAATATTTTTACCTAAAACTAAATTTAAATCTCTAAATTATTCTTATGTTTGTATTATGTAATTTTAAGTTTTAAAATTTTTAAATATATTTTTATTAATTTTTTAATACAAGATTCGAAAGAAAAAATGAGATTAATATTTTTAATGTCTTTTTGTGATAAACTTTAATATATATATATATCCAAATAATCATCTTAAAACTAACTTCAAATTACTAATTTTTGTGTTTGGATTATGTATTATGAACTTTTAAAATTTATGTGTTAATATGTAATTTTTTTAAAATTTAAATTTAAAAATAAAATAAATAATATGAACCGAGTACCCGTTACCCGATTAGCGGGTACCCGGTTAAAACGGGCCGGGACATGGGCCGTCATATATGATTCCCGAATGAACCTGGTACCTGATTTTTCGGATACCCGGGAATGAGCACCTTTAAACTTAACTAAAAATATTTAAAAAAATAAAAAATTTAATGAGAAATTTGAAAATTTTGAAGGATCAAACTAAATATTTTTAAAAACTTAAGAGACCAAATGTAAATTGTTCAAAATATGGGGGCAAGGCCCCCTCACGTCCTTACCACCGTTCGCCCTTGTCTTTTAGGGGTTTTAACGTTAAGGTTTGAATTTTAGTTGTTAAGGTGAATTTAGGACAAAAATCTTATGGCCTTTCCATGCCCAATTCTAAAAAAATCGAATTACAAGTCCTAATCCTAAATTATAAACCATAAACTCTAAAAAATACACTTACCTTAAATTCTACAGATTCTAATCCTAAACCTTAACTATGAATCATAAACCATGAACCTAAAAAATTTTAGTGTGAGGTATAGAAAGAGGCATTAAAAATAGGCAGAAGATTTTTATTCTAATTTGTGGCATGCTTGTGGAAATTTTTTTTCCACCGCTAGTGCATTGAATAATAACTCATTTATTATTTACTTTCGTTCAGATCACACACCTTCAATTTAATCAAATTATATTATTTAATTTTTATTATTAATAAACTAAGTCACTTATATTAACATTGTTAAATTATTATAAAAATTATTTTCAAAAAATCTATAAAAAAATTGGTTGACGATTTAAATAATTTCTATATGAATTTTCCCAGACATTTCATTAATATAAATTCAAAAGAAAATAACCAAAATTTCTATAACTATATCGGTAATTTATATATACACATTTAAGTTCAGAGGGGAAAATATATATAGATCTAAATATTTTAAAAATTAATCACCAACAGGGTTGGTTCAAGTAATAAGTAGTTTAGTTCTACTTAAGTAGGTTTCGAGTTCGAAACATTATATATGCAAAAAAAATTTGCTGAAAAACTCACATACCAAAGACAAGTGTGTAACGCGTGTCGGTCCGGATTAGTCAGGGAGAAGCCCTGAAAACCGGAAGGGCAACCAATTTTTTTTTTTAAATTTAATAATTATTTTTTAACCATCAGTATCCAAATCATTGGTTGACTAATCCAGATTAGGTACTGCGGAAGTCCATTATGAGAACAAATCTCTCGATCTAATTTTTTCATTTAAAATATCAGAATTTTAATCTCTAACCTTACTTAAAGCATCTAGTGCATTCTTTAAATAAATTAACTAGTTGTTGGTAAAAATTATTCATTATTAAGCACAAATCAGATCTAACTCCACATATCAGACATTTAAACATAAATTAATTTAAATAAAATTCACACATGATTTACATGCAAAAGGTAAGACTCGGACTTGAATATGTATAAATCTTATAATATTAAGTATTAGGGTGGGCAAATAATTCGGTTATCCGGTTTTGGTTTTGGACCTTGTTGGATCCTGTAGATCTTTACCCATAATTGGTTTCGATGGGACCAAGATTTAAGTTCAGGTTGCGACCGGGACTGGATCATAATTTTCTAGACCCGATACTTAATGGGTACCCTATACTAGTCTTTTAGGACCACTTTAGCTGATGTTTTGGTGATTAGACTTGTAGTTCTTTAGTTTATTGTTTCTCTTTTCGTATGAATATTATGAGTATGACTCATTTTAAGACTTCAACCTTCAAGCCTACAATATTCTGATTTTGTTATTTAATATTATTATTCGTGGTTGAAATTTTTTTACCCTGCTGCTTAATTTTTTTAATAATAGACCAATTGACTTGATACTCGGTATTGATACCGATTCTCATTAATATCAAGATCAGTTTCTAAAATTTAAGACCCGGTCAGACCGAAGCTGATTTCAATTTCCAAAAATTGGTAGCTACCGCATTTGGGATTAATTTTGGGCAAATTGACCGGTATTCGGTGTTGCCCACCCCTATTAAGGATAGCAATGGGCTGTAAGTGAAGGAGAGACCTAAGCCTATTCATTAGGCCCGAAAACATCAACCGCCTTAATAGAAGAAGACTGATACAGTCCAGATCGTGTCCTCTTTAAAATTTATAATTTTTGTATTACATGCTTATTTTATTTTTCAGTAAAAAATAGGATTTATGCTATCACGACGCGACTCACAGTTGAAAAAAAATGGAAAATTTGCATGGATATACGGAAAGATATGGCTATACCTTTAGGTCAGCATGGGTAAGCTTGTTTACGTAGGAGGTTGGAGGGCTTAGCCTTGGCCGCTCGCTGGAAGGTGTCCCTCATCGGCCAACGTTGTCCCTTGTCTCGTCGGAGTGTCACCGATTTGGTTCGAGCTGCAGTAAAAAGAAGTTCAAACCATGGACAAATCCGTATCGATTAGTTAAAATCCTAGGATTGGTTATGGCAACTGCTAACCGAAAAAATATATACCTGGCAAAACAAAGTTCTGGTTTGTTTTTGCCTAGGTTTTGTTTTGTTTTTCCATTGCTGGTTAACTCTTTACCTGCAATTTTGTTTTGATTTGGTTTAAAGAGCACCATTTTTCTCAATTTCTATGCATCTGAGTTTTGAGTTCGCAACCAGGCAAATTCCAAGTTTGTGTGATTCTAAATCATGGGTTGCATCTGCTCGAAAGAAACTCAACCAGATACATATGTTGAGGATTACCATGAAGAGAAAGAGGGGTCCAAGAAGTTGTATGTTTCTCCTGAGGTCGACAACGTCGCAGCGGAGACGGACGCCACTGCACAGCAGCCGAATCGAAATCGTAGGTCCGACGATGAGGAAAACAAGTTGGCATCGGTTGTCGTTGAGAGGACTATAAACACCCCACCACAGCTTCAAAGGGGGCTGTCATTGGAGGCATTGGCAAGGGGTGGACAAGGGCAGCAGATGAGGTTTTCGAGGATCATGAGTGTGACCGGTGGCGAGAGAGGCGTGCAGGTGGTTGCCGGGTGGCCGAATTGGCTAGTATCCGTCGCCGGAGAAGCCATCAGTGGGTGGATTCCAAGTAAGGCAGACTCATATGAAAAGTTGGAAAAGGTTTGTACTTTGTACATAGGAACTTTCGAGTTTTCTTATGTATGATTACTTTTAAACTTGTATCATACATGCTAGCTATTCTTGTTATGATTATACAGATCGGTCGAGGGTCTTACAGTAGCGTGTACAAAGCTCGTGACATTGAGACGAACAAGATCGTTGCGTTGAAGAAAATTCGATTCACGAATTTGGATCCCGAGAGTATTCGGTTCATGGCAAAAGAAATCGTATACATGGACCCCTCCTGAGCTTTTGCTCGGTTGTACAGAATATGGAGCTGCTGTTGATCTGTGGAGCTCTGGTTGCATTCTTGCAGAATTGTTTGCTGGAGAGCCTATCATGCCTGGAAGAACTGAGGTACTTATTTCAAGTTTTTCTATTGTCTATCATGTTCAACCGCCCGCAGCATGCGCATTCGAGTTTTTGCAGTTAGACTACTTGTGAGGCGTGACGATCTCTGCATTTTATTGCTTGTAGGTGGAGCAACTGCATAAAATCTTCAAGCTCTGCGGATCACCTTCCGAAGAGTATTGGAAGAGATCGAAATTACCGCACACGACCATTTTCAAACCTCGACGTCCTTATAACCGTAGCATTCACGAGACATTCAAGGACTTCCCTGCTTCTACTCTGGCCTTGTTGGAGATTCTTCTTGCAACAGAACCCGAGCTTCGCGGAACTGCTGCTTCTGCACTTCAGAGTGAGGTAAGAGTCACTATGTTGTTCCTTTAGTTGTCACCTTCGTTTCGGGATCAATCAAATTGCTTATGTTTATGTCGATTCCTCGAGAATCGACATATTGCTAAAGCTAACCGGATAAGTTGCATACGATCCGCCCTACATCAATTTTGTTCACAGTATCTCATTTAACTTTGAAATTTCTTTGCCAGTTCTTTACAACAAATCCTCTGCCCTGTGATCCATCAACTTTGCCTAAGTACCGACATTGTAAGGAGTTCGATGTCAAGCTTCGAAAAGATGAATCCATAAGGTATTTCCCGACTCGTAACGAAATTTCTTTTGTTCTCCCACGAAGTTATGCACAATTTTGTGAAAAAGTTTGAAACAACTGTTCTGTCTGTTTGATAGGCGCGGAAACAATTCGTTCAGAAAGGTTTTGCGAGAATCGACAACGATTCGGGATCCAGAATTCAATCCATCTATTCAGGTAGTTTTGAAGGTGTAAGATTTATTTGCTCAAGCATGTTTATGGTAGTATGTTGGTGTAACTAGGTTGTTTGATACAGAAGCGGCAAGGGCAGTTGAATGCTAAAAGTTTCATTGAAGTATATCATCCTGGCTTCCCCACCGAGCATCCGAAAAGAGCACCGACAAACGTATACTCTCGTCACGGCGTGTCAATGCACCCCAGTAACTATGGACCGTCACGGAATATGAACACATACAAGATCCCGCCTATCAAGGCTTCTGCTCGACCATTTGGTACAGTGGAGTTATCCCGATTTTCTAACTCGGTTGCAGTCAGAGGCAGTTCACGGTTCGTTATGACCGCTCCAAACTGGCCCGAACAGCATTCTAATGCCGGATTTAACCATCTCAACAACGATCAATCCTCCCATCATTCACTTAATAAGCCCAACGCTTCACGCCTATCGTCCAAGGAATCGACAATGGTAAGGGGATTTCATGTGTTAGCCATCCATTAAAAGTTTGTACCATGTGCTAACAGTTATGTAACACACACAGGTGCAGGGTTATGCTCCGATGGAAAACCAAATCCATTATTCGGGGCCATTGATGCCTCCTGGTCCCGGAGAACACCTTGAGGAAATGATGAAAGAGCACGAGAGACGAATGCGGATTGTCGTACGCAAAGATCATTCGGACAAGACAAAGGCAATGGCGAAAAATGAGTTCGAAAATAACCAACAAACGGAATCTAACGTAAGGTGACAACACAACCAGATTTGTTTCCCAGTCTTTAGTTTCATCCCAAAGCTCAGCACCAGCTAGAAAAGTGTTATAGATTAAATATTGTAGTTTTTTTCTTCTTTTCAAAATTAATATAATTAGGAAGAAAGAATTACATTTTGTTTCAAGGACAGTCAATAAAATTGGATCAATATAAAATTTATATTTTTTTATAAAATTACATGCTAAAGTTATATATATATATATATATATATATATATATATATATTTACGAGTAAAATACGCAAATAATAATTAAATTAAACGAAAATAATATTTTAATAGTTAAAGTTTCGAAAATTACAAAATAATGATAACTTTTTGCAAAAGAACAAGAGATTAGATATATAATTCACCTCGTACATTCACTTATGCACGAGTTGTGATTAGGGAACAAGGCCGGTTCCTGCTACTGTCTTTAGTCCCCTCTGTATGATCATCGAATTGGCACCAGGAGCAACTCAAGTATGGACGCATAACTTTATAATAGGAGGTGAATCTACAAAATTTAAACGGGCGATTTTATAAAATTGTATAAGGTAAAAATAAATTTTTAATAAAAAATATATAGAAAATTTTTAAATTATATATAGATTTCATATTTTTAAAGAGACGACCGCACTAGCCAGCCCCGGTTCATCCCTGGAACAACATATCTAGAAATAAAGAACAAGGACAAAGTGTAATTAACTATGAAAAATTAGAGAGTAAAATTTGAATGAATTGAAAATTTTGGTGTAATTACATACAAATATGAGTTCTTTACTCTTAATTTTTTTTAAATATTTACTCCTAACTTTTTAAAAAGACATACATACTACACAAATTATATTACTCGAATTTAAATCAAGAACAATACTATTTTTTACTACTAAAACAATTCAATATATTTTACATTATGCTTTTTTAGTAAAGTTGCCTCCATAACTTTACAACCGTCACTTATCACTGAGAACAATTATTTCAGCAAAGAAAGTTCACCTAAGAAAGTATTTTACTTTTATCACAAATAATATTAATGAAACTATCATTCAGTGTTACAAATATAATTTAAATTTTAGTGTTATAATTAAAGACAAAATTAAAATTCACCTAGTACTTTTTCTAAATTAATACTTTACTTGTACCATTCACTTAACATTTAGATTTCCATGATAAAATTAATGGTTAAAGTATAGTAGAAGTACTTCTACTATACTTAAAAGTTTATTTTAGTCCATCTACTACTTAAGAGTTTATTTTAGCCTCTCTATTGTAAAAGAAAATATTTTAGTCCATATACGTCTGAAAAATTAGCATTTTGATCCAAAACACCAAAGTTATTGGCAGCTAGCTTAAATATTTTAGTATAAACAATCTTTAGGTCCCTCTCAATTTAAAAAAAATATAAACCAATACTAATCCTCATAATGATGTTTAAATAAAGAAATTATTTATAAAGTAAATTGAAAAAGAAATGTGGATTTCTTGTAGAATCCGTACCCGTTTGATCCAAAATGATTGTAACGTATATACTGTCTTCAACCTACAAAAACTCTAGTAATCCTCTTCTATTTTCCTCCTTGCAGCGGCTACAAGGTTCTTTCTCAGTTCTTTTCCCCTTACGAATTCTGAGTTACTCATAGCTTTTCATTTTGTTTCGAAACTGAAATCTTACATTTTATTCCGGTGATGGTTGTTTACTTGCATTTGCAGTTACTCGCTCAAAGGCCGACAACCCTCTCTATCCGGTAAGTTATATATACAGTGGCTTTTGAGACCATTTTTCTTCATCAGCTTCTTCTGTCCAGGCCCGGCCCTGGGCAGGGGCAGAAAGGGCGCCCGCCTAGGGCCCACAGCTTAAAAAAGTTACACTGTTACTTTTCAGTGAATTTGTGGAAGAGTAGGGGAGTAATACTTTGTTTTTGGTTGATTAGAAATAGGGGAAACGAGTTTGGGTCATTTGGACGCGAGGCCGGGTAGTTCGGAGGCTTGAAATCGGTGTTTCAGCTTTCGGTTGGGCTCAATCGGTGAGTGGTAGTGTTTTGAAGTTTAAAACAATTTCAAAGTGGTTTCTTGGGGGTTTGGATGGAGCCTTAAAGGCTAACCTAAACCCAAGTGTAAGTTTGCTAATTCACCTTGTTTCGTTAAGTGTTGGTGTGTGCGATTATTTGTGTTGTTGTGTAAAATGTGGATTGTCTTTACTCTCCGTTTTAGTATTGTTGTGTAGTCGTTATTGATGTCAAGCTTCACGTGATGGTTAGTCGTGGTATGCGGTGATGTGTAGTCCCACCGGTACTAACTAGTAGATGAGTACGGTGATGTGTAGTCCCATCGAAAAAATACTAGTTGTTTTGAACGGTGATGTGTAGTCCCACCGGGAATGGTTGTGTATGTGCAAACCATGTTTTCATCTATGGTTGCGTTGTTACTTCTCTTTCTTAAATGATTTTGCTTTTAAACTAAGATATATGTTTTAAACTGCATTGTTGTTAAGTTTTAGAGCTCCGCTCACTAAGCTTTTAAGCTTACGCTCTCTTTTTCCAACAATGTAGATCGTTAGAGGTTCCGGGAGGCAAGTGGGAAAGGGAAGAGTTCTTGGAGTTCTTGCTAAGCTCAAGTATGATTTTGTGGTTGTAATAGTGCTTAGACAATGGCAATACTAGATTTTATGTTAGGGAGTTGGTGTTCAAACTCCTATGCTTGGCCTTGTTTATGTTGCTAGCATGTTTTAAATGTCGATGCCATGTTAAGTTGAAGTTTGTTATGCTTTTGGTGGATTACTTTGCATTTTGACATGTTGGTGTTTTGAAAGCTAAGTGTTCTTATGAGCTTGAGCTTGAGATCCATTTTATTGCATGTATGCAAGTTGATGTTGTGTTTAGGGTGACTTCCCTCTAGATTGATTGTATATTTGAGATGCCATGTGGTTTGTGTAGTTTCAGGGCAAGTTTGGGGATGTTTGGAGATGTCAAAATATGTTTTCGGGCCAAACTGTGCCTAGGTGTTTCGGAACGCCTGATGTGGTTTCGAAACGGTCGAGCTCCAGGGGTACTCGTATCGGAACGGGGGTGGTGCTGTTTCGGTATGATTTGCCACTGGAGGTTCCTGTTTCAAAACCATATAGGGCCGTTTCGGTATGTTTGGCCACTGGAGGTTCCCGTTCCAGAACAAGGTGAGACCGTTCCAGAACGGTCTGATGTTACTTTTGAAAATGAAGCCCGCGTTTTGGAATGGGCAAGCATGTTTCGAAACGCAGGTAGTTAAATCGGTTAAAAGGTATCTTCAAGGGTTCTCAAATGTTGCGTTTTAGTCCCTAATGCTTGTATGCTTCCTAGTTGAGTTTAGATGTGTCCTTGTGATGGTTTTGCCTCGTGAGTATGAAATTTGACAAATAAGATACTTGGTAAGTTTAAATTATCGTATGCCCTGCTCGGTTCTTAACTGTGTTCACTTTTCTGCTGTTGCCTTAACACCTAGGATTAAAAGTGATATCTAGACAAGATAAATATTAAGATGAAAAAAATAGGGTTGCTAATCGGAGTGATGCCTTAACGGGTTTCGCTTCGATTTTCCCCATGTAACCCATTCGGTTCGGTCTGTTGGCTAGGCCGGGGCGAGGGGGATACATTTTGTGGTATCAGAGCCTTGTTTACGAGGTCTCTCGGGAAGGTAAGTCAGGTAAGTTGGTTGTTTTCCATTGCACTATTTGTGAAAGCATGATTTATTGTTTTTGTTATTGGTTGAAGTTAGTCGAGTGTTCCCATTGCTAGGTGTTGTTATTGAAAAATGGTTTTGGTTTAAAGAGCTTGAGAACTTGGATCCTTGCCCTTGCTAACATCATGTTTCCTTGTGTGTGATGTGTTTGTTGTTTTAGATTTTATCTTCATTATGGTAAGACCGAGAGGACGACCTAGAGCGGGTGACCAAGCACCCGGGGATGTGCCTCATGTTCCTCCTGCTCCCGATGGTAATGGGATGGGTGGCGAAGGTAATGTGCCTCAGACCGGTGCGAATGCTGGAGGTGATGGTAATGTGCCTCAGGCCGGTGCAAATGTTGGGGGTAATGGAGCTCAGGCGGGTCAGGGTCCGGCAGGTGCGTATATGACTCATTTGATTCAGACTATAGCCGGAGCTTTTTAGACAACTTTAGCCGGTATGCATGCTACAACACCACCTCAAGGTGCGGGGACTGGTTTACCTTTTGAGAGACTTCGTAGTTTGGGTGGAGTTGAGTTCTGTGGTTTGACTCCCAAGGGTTCAGAGGCTTGGGTCGAGTGTGCTACACGCATCCTAGGCCAGATAGAGTGCTCAGACACTCGTAAGTTGGATTGTGTTGTCTCTTTGCTTCAAGGAGTTGCATATGCTTGGTGGACTACCATTACTTTGGGTATGGCAGAGGCGGATGTCACTTGGAAATTCTTCAGAACTGCCTTTAAGAAGAAGTATCTTGGAGTCCGATATCAGGATGAGAAGAAGAGAGGGTTTATGGCTTTGGTTCAGGGTAGTAAGACGGTGTCCGAGTATGAGGTTTAGTTTGTGAGGTTAAGCCAGTATGCTCCCGAGTTGGTTCCCAGTGAGAGGGAACGGTGCGAGCGTTTCCGATATGGATTTACTAGGGATGTGAAGACGTATATGCTCGCTTATGATTACACCGAGTTTGATGTTTGGTCTCTAGGGCCAAGGATATTGAGCAGAACTTAGGCTCGAGTACTCGTGCTAGTGGGTCTGATTCCGGGAAAAGACACGCAGATTGGGATAGAGATCATGCCAAGAGGCATAGAGATAGGAGGTATCAGCCTGATTCGAAACATATGGGTGGTAATTATGGACGGGGCCACTAGGGCCAAGGGGCTGTTGTTCACACTCCTGAGTGCACTAGATGCGGGAGACGCCATCAGGGCGAGTGTATAGGTATTTTTGGGGTATGCTGGAACTGTGGTTCCTGAGATCATTTGAGGTGTAACTGTCCACACCCGGCTAGGGGCGGACCGACTACAGCTAGGGGTTTTGAGCATCAGAGAGGTCGTGGGCGCAGTCGAGGTAGTTTTCAGTCGAGGAACGATGGTAAGATGAACTTAGCTCATGTGGTGGCAGTTCAGCCCGAGGGTGTAGGACCGGCTAGGGTATATGCACTGGCGAGAGGCTGGAAATGACACAGATGTCATCGCAGGTAATTTCTCGTTACAGTCATTGACTTTGCTTTCTTTGATAGATTCGAGTTCGACACATTTATACATTTTGGGTGAACATGCAAGATCTCTAGGTTTACCGTATGAGTGGTTAGTAGTAGGTGTTAATGTTGCTAGTTCTTTCGGTGAGACCGTGGTAGTTAGGAAGATGTATAGGAGGTGTACTTTGATGATTCAGGGCCACGTGTTTCCGGTTGACATGATGGAATTGTCGTTCTATGGTTTTGATGTGATTTTGGGCATGGATTGGCTAGTAGAGCATAGAGCTAGGGTAGACTTTGAGATCAAGAGAGTCTCTTTGAGGCTTACGAATGATTTTGAAGTCGTAGTGGTGGGAGAGAACATTAAGTTCTTGTCCATTGTTGTTTCTGCCTTAGAAGCTCAGAGATTGATGGATTCGGGTTGTCAGACGTATTTGGATTATGTGATGAATCCGAATATGAGTGAGGTTAGACCGCAAGACATCAGAACAATTTGTGATTTTCCGAGTGTTTTTCTGGAAAAGTTTCCAGGTTTGCCTCTAGATAGGGAAGTTGAGTTTGCTATTAAGACGTATTCCGATTCTGCACCCGTGTCTATTGCTCCGTATAGAATGACACCAAAAGAGTTGAAAGAGTTGAAGACACAACTTCAGGAACTGTCAGATAGAGGTTTCATTAGGCCTAGTATTTCTCCGTGGGGTGCTTCGGTCTTGTTTGTGAAGAAAAAGGACAACAATATAATGATGTGTATAGACTACAGGCAGTTGAACAAGGTAACAGTGAAGAACAAGTATCCCTTTCCGCAGATAGAAGATTTACTTGATCAGTTGAGAGGTGCTTCAGTGTTTTCGAAGATTGATTTGAGATTCGGTTACTATCAGTTGAAAGTGAAAGATGTGGACATACCGAAGACATCCTTACGTACACGTTATGGGCACTATGAGTTCTTGGTAATGCCTTTCAGTTTGACTAATGCTCCAGCTGCATTTATGGATATGATGAACCGAGTGTTCCACGAGTTTTTGGATAGGTTTGTGGTAGTGGTGTACTCTAGGACCGAGGAAGAGCATGATGAGCATTTGCGGCTAGTGCTTCAGACTTTGCATGAAAATCAGTTGTATGCCAATTTGAGTAAGTGTGAGTTTTGGATTAAGGAGGTAGTCTTCCTAGGTCATGTGATCTCGGCCAATGGAATTAGTGTGGATCCCAAGAAGATGGAAGCCATAGTGAGTTGGAAACAACCGAAGTCAGTGACAGAAATTCGTAGTTTCCTAGGCTTAGCGGGGTATTATCGAAGACTTGTCGAAGGATTTTCGAATATTGCGACACCCTTGACTAAATTGCTTCAGTAGAATGTTCTGTATGAGTTGTCAGATACAAGACAACAAGCGTTTGAGAAGTTGAAGAAAGCTTTGACCGAGGCTCCTATTTTGATTCAGCCTGAACGAGGGAAAGAGTTTGTGATTTACAGTGATGCATCGTATGTAGGTTTAGGTTGTGTGCTTATGCAAGAAGGTAAGGTTGTAGCTTATGCTTCGAGACAGTTGAAGGTTCACGAGAAGAACTACCCCACTCATGATATTGAGTTACCCGTAGTAGTATTTGCTTTGAAGATTTGGAGACACCACCTTTATGGTGATAAGTGCACTGTTTATACCGACCACAAGAGTTTGAAGTACTTGATGACTCAGAGAGAGTTGAACCTTAGACATCGTAGGTGGTTAGAGTTTCTTAAGGATTGTGACCTTACGATAGCGTACCATCCGGGTAAGGCAAACGTAGTGGCCGATGCTTTGAGTAGAAAAGTGGCAGTTGAGTTGAGGGCCATGTTTGCGAGATTGAGTGTGTCACGGGATGGCGGTTTGATAGCCGAGTTACAAGTTAAACATTTGTTGGTTTAGTTGATTCGAGAGAAACAGTTGCAAGACGAGTCTTTGGCACCTCACGTGCAAGATATAGCCGAGGGTAGACCTACAGATTTCTTCTTTGGCGAGAATGGGATCATATGTTTTAAAGATATGATAGAAGTTCCAGAAAATGCCGAGTTAAGGCGTACTATTTTGATTGAAGCACATAACAGTCCTTTTGCTATGCATCCGGGTAGTACGAAGATGTACCATGGGTTAAAAGAAGAGTACTACTGGATTGGGTTGAAGAAAGATGTGGCCGAGTTTGTGAGTAAGTGTATGGTATGTCAGCAAGTTAAAGCCGAACATCAGTTTCCTTCAGGTTTGTTACAACCGTTGATGATTCCAAAATGGAAGTGGGAACGTATTACCATGGATTTTGTGTTGGGCTTACCGTTGACTCCTTTGAAGAAGAATTCAGTGTGGGTGATAGTCGACAGATTCACTAAGTGTGCCCATTTCATATCTGTTCATACTACCTACTCCTTAGATAAGTTTGCTGATCTGTACATCAGTGAGATAGTGAGGCTGTATGGGGTACCGAAGTCGATTATATCAGACCGGGATCCGAGGTTTACGGCTAGATTTTGGGAGTGTTTGCATCATGTTTTGGGTACTTGGTTGAACTTCAGTACTTCATATCATCCGCAGTCAGATAACCAGTTAGAGAGAGTTATTCAGGTGTTGGAGGACATGTTGAGGTGTTGCATCATCGACTTTCAGGGTTCTTGGGAGAAACACCTACTGTTAGTGGACTTTGCTTACAAAAACAGTTATCATGCTAGTATTTAGATGGCACCGTATGAGGCTCTGTATGGTAGGAGGTGTAGAACACCTGTTTGTTGGGCTGAGGCCGGACATAAGCTTGTACCGATGCCCGACCTGCTTAAGGGCACTACCGAGAAGGTAAAACTGATCTGTGATTGCTTGAAGGTAGCTTCAGACCGACAGAAATCGTATGCCAATTTGAAGAGAAAGAAGATAGAGTATGCCATGGGCGAAAAAGTATTTTTGAAAGTCTCACCTTGGAAGAAGGTGATGAGGTTTGGTGGGAAAGGTAAGTTGAGTCCGAGATTTATTGGTCCTTACGAGGTAGTTGAGAGAATTGGTCCCATTGCTTATAGATTGAGACTACTTACAGAGTTAGAGAAGATTCACGATGTGTTCCACGTTTCTATGCTTCAGAAGTATAGATCGAATCCGTCTCATGTAATGCTAGTGGGAGAGATTGAGTTGAATCCCGACTTGTCGTATGATGAAGAGCCGGTTGAAATTCTTGCTACGGATAGGAAAATGTTGCGTGGGAGATCTATCGAGTTAGTCAAGGTTTTGTGGAGACACCGAGGTGTGGAAGAGGCTACTTGGGAGAGGAAGGAAGACATGGAGAAACAATTTCCGTATCTCTTTCCGTCAGGTAATTTCAAGGACGAAATTCCTTAAGTGGGGGAGAGTTGTAACGCCTCGGTTTAGAGCCCGAGAGTTATCGGTTTTGATCTAGGACTAGTTTCGGGTTAAAATTAGATTAAAATGCTGATTTTATAAAGAAATGTCATTATTTACAATAACACCATTAATGAAATTGAAAAAAGGATTTTTAGATTGAAGGGTCATCTTCATTTCAAAAGAACAAAACCTAAAAAGCTAAACTTTCTCCTAAAAGCTCTCCACCACCTCTTCCTTGGCACAAAAGTTTTTCCATAGAAGATTTTCAAAGGTAATCATCACTTTTACATTGACTTTTAATTATTAAATCTTATCTTTTCGAAAACCTAGCAAAGTGCTGATTTTTCACTTAGGGTTCCAAAGTTTTGATGGAAAGGAGATGGATTTGTAAAATTTTCGTATGAGTTTTCAATGGGTGCTTGGTGGGATGTTTTTGAACTATTTTTGGTTTCTAAATAATGTTAATAAGTGGCTTAAACCCATAAAAACCGAAACTAGGTGCAGTGGGTAAGTTTTGAAGGTGAAAATGTGGTGTTTTTGGCTTAGTTTGGGGGCAAAACGAGGGTTGGAGGTATACAGACCTAGGATGGGTGTTTTTAGATGATTTTGGTGTGTTTTGGATGTTTAATTTGATGGGTTATTGCTAGGCTTTGCTTAAGAACGAGTTTGTTGATATTTTGATGGATTTCGGCTTTGTTTTGATTGAGTAAATGTGACGATTGATGGATTGTTGCTTTTCAGTGAATTTATGGAAGAGTAGGGGAGTAATACTTTGTTTTTGGTTGATTAGAAATAGGGGAAACGAGTTTGGGTCCTTTGGACACGAGGCCGGGTAGTTCGGAGGCTTGAGATCGGTGTTTCGGCTTTCAGTTGGGCTCAATCGGTGAGTGGTAGTGTTTTGAAGTTTAAAACAATTTCAAAGTAGTTTCTTGGGGGTTTGGGTGGATCCTTAAAGGCTAACCTAAACCAAAGTGTAAGTTTGCTAATTCACCCTGTTTCATTAAGTGTTGGTGTGTGCGATTATTTGGGTTGTTGTGTGAAATATGGATTGTCTTTACTCTCCGTTTTAGTATTGTTGTGTAGTTGTTGTTAATGTCAAGCCTTACGTGATGGTTAGTCGTGATATACAGTGATGTGTAGTCCCACAAGTACTGACTAGTAGATGAGTACGGTGATGTGTAGTCCCATCGAAAAAATACTAGTTGTTGTGAACGGTGATGTGTAGTCCCACCGGGAATGGTTGTGCATGTGCAAACCATGTTTTCATTTATGCTTCCGTTGTTACTTCTCTTTCTTAAATGGTTTTTCTTTTAAACTAAGATATATGTTTTAAACTGCATTGTTGTTGTGTTTTAGAGCTCAGCTCACTAAGCTTACGCTATCTTTTTCCAACAATGTAGATCGTTAGAGGTTCCGGGAGGCAAGTGGGCAAGGGAGGAGTCTTGCTAAGCTCAAGTATGGTTTTGTGGTTGTAATAGTGCTTAGACAATGTGAATACTAGATTTTATGTTAGGGAGTTGGTGTTCAAACTCCTATGTTTGGCCTTGTTTATGTTGCTAGCATGTTTTAAATGTCGATGCCATGTTAAGTTGAACTTTGTTATGCTTTTGGTGGATTACTTTGCATTTTGGCATGTTGGTGTTTTGGAAGTTAAGTGTTCTTGTGAGCTTGAGCTTGAGATCCATTTTATTGTGTGTATGCATGTTGATGTTGTGTTTAAGGTGTCTTGCCTCTAGATTGATTGTATTTTTGAGATGCCATGTGGTTTGTGTTGTTTCGGGGCAAGTTTGGGGACGTTTGGAGATGTCAAAATATGTTTTCGGGCCAAACTGTGCCCAGGCGTTTCAGAACGCATGATGTGGTTTCGGAATGGTCGAGCTCCAAGGGTACCCATATCAGAACGGGGGTGGTGCTGTTTCAGTATGATTTGTCACTGGAGGTTCCTATTTCAGAACCATGTAGGGCCGTTCCGGTACGTTTGGCCACTGGAGGTTCTCATTCCGGAACAATGTGGGACCGTTATGGAACGGCCTGATGTTACTTTTGAAAATGAAGCCCGTGTTTCGGAACGGACAAGCATGTTTTGAAACGTAGGTAGTTAAATCGGTTAAAAGGCATCTTCAAGGGTTCCCAAATGTTGTGTTTTAGTCCCTAATGCTTGTATGCTTCCTAGTTGAGTTTAGATGTGTCCTTGTGATGATTTTGCCTCGTGAGTATGAAATTTGACAAATAAGATACTTGGTAAGTTTAAATTATCGTATGCCCTGCTCGGTTCTTAACTGTGTTTGCTTTTCTGTTGTTGCCTTCACACCTAGGATTAAAAGTGATATCTAGACAAGATAAATATTAAGATGAAAAAATAGGGTTGCTAATCGGAGTGAGGCCTTAACGGGTTTCGCTTCGGTTTTCCCCGTGTAACCCGTTCGGTTCGGTCTGTTGGCTAGGCCGGGGCGAGGGGGTTACACTGCTACTTTATGAGAACCGATTATCAACAAATTTGTTAATAGATTGGAAGGATGGGAACCTAAGTTGCTTTCCTTTGGAGGCAAGCTCACTCTCATTAAATCCATTATCTCAACCTGCTTGTCTACTACTTATCTCTGTTTCGAATGCTTACTTCGGTTTCTTCTCATTTAAATAGGCTAAAAGTCAATTTCCTTTGGGGTGAGAGCTCTAAGAAATCAAAATTTATTGGGTGAATTGGGACAGTGTTTGCTCTCTCATCAGCAAGGGTGGCCTTGGTGTTGCAAATTTGGATATTACCAATTGTGCTCTTTTGAGCAATGGTGTTGGCGTTTTGATAATGAACTACAATATTTTTGGCGTCATTTTATTACTTGCAAATATCATGTTGGTCACTATGGATTGCTTCCCTCCCCCTTCCCTAAATTTGTTTCTTAGATTTGGAAGAGGATTATAACCTTCCCTAAATTTGTTTCTTAGATTTGGAAGAGGATTATAAAACCAACTTTTAGTGAGGATCTATTTGGCCATTGTTTTCGCTTTAACTTTGCTTTGCAGGTAGGAGATGAGAAGTCTATTCTTTTTTTAGAGGACTCATGGATTTACGAAGCTCCTTTAAAGGTGTTTTTCCATCGTATTTATGCCCCGTCCTTGGAGAAAAGTGGTACATTCTTTGTCCTTGAATCCAACAACCCCTTGGGTTGGAGTTGGAATTGTAACACACTAAAAATCGACCTAGTTGAAATTAGATTCCAGAGATCAGAAATCCAACATTGGAAAGTTAAATCATTGAATCGACCTTAATTTAGTCTTGTTATTGACCAATTACTATATTGAAAGTATTGAAATATAGTTTGGTGACTAAATTGTAAAGAATGGAGTTATAGGGACAAAATTCCAACGAATGAAAGGTTGAGGGACTAACCTTGCGATTAACCTCTCCATAGCTTGGTCACCATCCACGTGGAGTATGGGAATTCAATTCCTTCACATGAAATAATGCTTGGGAATTAATAATAATAAAGTAAACAAATATGAGGAAACTTACGCGGTTGCTTAATTGAGCAAAAACCATCATCATCTTTATTTTCACCCTTTCACTGAAGTAAGCACACACCTCCATTGTTAAACAATTCCAAGCTTCATTTTTCTCTAGTTTTTCGATCCTAAAATATTATCATCGATCAGGTAAGTTTGAATCCTCTATTATTCAATTGATTTCATGGTTAAATCATGTCCAAATCCATATCTACAAGTCATGAACCCTAAGAAGTTTTCATGGATTCCCTAGCTCAATTCCTATTGTTTCCATAGTTAAATGAAATCTAGAATGAAGCTATTGTAATTGAAATCATTGTAACCCTTGTCCAATATTTGTTTGTTAGTTCAAGGGCTTCAATGTGAGAAATCGCCTAATCCACCGGAATCTAGCAAGTCAAGTGTTAGGCTCGATATCCTTCAACCGAATTGCTTGCCAAGTGTAGAAAAGTTGTATTTTTGGGTGTTTGAGGTGGAAGAAAAAATTGAAAGAATTTGGACAAGAATTTAGAGTGGTTCAGCTTTTCACCAAATCTTACATCCACTACATTAGCTTCCCACTAAGGATTTCCCAAATTCACTCTTGGATTTCTTCCACTTTTCTAGGATTAGGAGGTGACCTTTACACACTCAAATCTTTCTATCCCAAAGCTTGAGTAAACCATCTTTTACAAAAAGAAATAAGAACAAACAAGAAATCCTTCAAAAGGTTGATAGTTTTACACTATTAAGCACTCACCCAATCCTAAACACTTGAGCAAATATAACAATGTAATCTCACAAGTGTTGTCTATACAAAAAAAATGAGAATTTAAGCCCTAAGACAATTTTTCTTCATAATGTTGTTGACTTGTGGATCATTGGTCTTCTATAGATGCTTGGAGGTCCGTTTATACTCCCAAATGAGTTTGTAGCCGTTGGGGATGAATTGGAGCTGTTGGGGATTGATTTCCATGCAAAATTTCCACTTCTGGTGCCTTCGGTATCGATACTCGCGTGGGCGTATCGATACGGTCCTGTTATAGAAATAGTCGTTGGAAATAGAAAACCCAGAAAAGTTTCGAAACTTTCATGCATGTACTGGTACGACAGATGCTGTATCGGTACAAATTTTGGTTTCTGGAAAATGGTTTGCAAAAGTTTATTCGTACGGACCAAATGTGTACCGGTATGAGACTTAAAAAATTAACATTTTGGTCATTTAAAAGCTTTTTAAATTATGTTAAAAACTTATGAAACCATTTCAAACATATTTTCAACTTGTTTGGACTTTAAATAAGTTTTCAAAATATTCAAACAAGTCCAAAAATATTTTTCAAATTTCATATCAAAACAAATATCCTAACATCAAGAAATGAAGGAATCGTTATCTGAGAGTATTAAAAGCCTCGAAAAGTTCGGTGAGTGTGGTCGGAGTCTCATGAATGACTAGGTGCCTTCCTGATTTTATTATTTATTGTGCTTTACATTGCTAATATGTTACAAGGTACCATTACACCAAAACCTCATAGGAGGTAGTATTGGTAAACATTAGTAAGTTCATTGCATTGAATTATTGACTATCGAAACATTGCGAGGTAGTATTGGTAAACATTAGTAAGTTCATTGCATTGAATTATTGACTATCGAAACATTGCATTGACATGGACATCATCGAATCATTGCAAGGTTATATTGAACAATTGATATAGAATCATTGAAATCATTGCTATTGACATTGTCATTGTTATTGTTTTTGGCTTAATTCACCGGACCTTAGATTCAAATGGACATTGGATACAAATGACATGCAATAAAATTCATGAGCTCATTGGTACCGAAGTGGACTACGGTCCTTGAGCTAAGGCTCTTATTTGCGATGTTGACGGAATGAGTGCGATTTTTGTCTTTTGGCGATGTTGGAGGATTTTACCGTTCATTGATTGATGATGTTGGTTACAAATTCGTGTATCCACAATCTCATATCGAACCAAGGGCTAAAATTATTGAAATCATTGTTATAACATGTCTTGAGATACATTTATATTGAATTATTATAGTGGATACTATTGACACTTATTGTAGGGTTCATTGCATTGTTATTGACTACCTGACTAGGATAAATAAGCCTAACGCATCTCATTTCCATACATTTTAGGTTAACATATATAAGCTTCAAGGATCACGAGGGAACAAGTTTTGCAAGTCACTTCACAAGTCTATGTAATGTTCTTTTCGTTTATAAACTCCTAGAATGATGGCATATGAACTAAGCATGAAATAGTATTTTGATGATGTTACATGCTTTGTCATGAATTTGATATAGTTGCTATGATGATGACGTAAGTAATGTTGTGATGGAGTTTGTGAACCTGTTATATGTTGATTTTTATATGTTATGCATATTAAACAAGGTGGAATGATTTTTATGTGGTAAATGTAGTATGATATAAGTATGCTCTGCATTTGATTGGTGCAAGTCTTTGATATTTAAGTGGTGTAAGTCTTTGTTATTGACTGGTGTAAGTCTTTGATATTTAAGTGGTGTAAGTCTTTGATATTTAAGTGGTGTAAGTCTTTGTTATTTGATTGGTACAAGTTTTTGAAACTATTAGAGTCTAATCGAAGGTGTTATAGATCTCTGATAAGAATAAAAACTTACATATATGTATAATGTGGTGTTTTTCATGAATATGGCCTTAAGTTTGAATAAGGATTGATATTTTATGATAGTTATATTTTAGTCCCTGAAGATTAAAGGATTTAATTGAACATGTTACCGGCCTCTGATTATTCTAGAAATTCGCACACACACATATATATATATATATATATATATATATATATATATATATATTTGTCATAAATTAAACTTCATGTCATACACTTTGTTATGATTCAAAGACATGTTGAACCTAATAATTATGAATTAGCTCTGAAGAAATACAGGCTTGATTTGACAAGGCTATTGTGATCTAAATGTAATGGAATTTGACATGTATGACTTATAGAAAATAAGCTACGCACCTATAATATTACAAATCGAATTTAAGCATGTATTGTACAGTTTAATGAAACGGTCCTTAACTTTGTAATCTTTGTAAATTGGTCACTGAAATTAATAATTATATTATTGATTGTTGCACTGAAATTAGTGACATTAGTCATATGAATTAAAGTATGATTTCATGCATTGTGACACGGATTATTGAGCTATCGCACTACCACATTATCGATATTGTTTACAATAGCCTCTCGATCCGGTTCTCTACTAGACTGGGTCGGGGGTGTTATAGAAATATTTAGTTGCGTAGAGCTTTATTTGATTGAGAAGTATATCTATGGAATGAACTTTTGAATAGATTAGAGAATTTTAAGGGAGGCAATTTGGATCATGATTGGGTTAGTTGGAAGGGCTCGAGCGATGGTGCTTTCTCTGTAAAAACCTTGAAATTGTTGATAGCTGGGCCGCTTGTTGAGATGTTTGTTTTGATATAATAATAAAAAAATTATTTTGGACTAAATTAAAAAGGTTTCAAAATGTTAATAAGTCCAAACAACTTGAAAATATGTTTGATGAATTTTACAAGGCTTTGGAATGATTTAAAATGTCTTTAAAGTAGCCAACCTTTGTTTTGGTACGTACCGATACGGTATACACCGTATCGATACGCTTTAGGGTTTCAACTACAGAAAAATTCTAGTAGCCAAAACCCGTACCGGTATGACTTGTCCATACTGATACGGAGCATGGTTGTATCGATACGCTATGAAGCATACCGATATCATGTGTTTTAATGCCAACGACTATTTTCAACAAACCCCCAACGACTAGTATCCCGTACCTATACAGTTGTATCGAGTACCGATACGCCTAACGACTCCCAACGTTCATTTTCCCAACGACTATTTGAATTGCATGCCAGATCGATACGCTCCAACGTGTATCGATACGCATCAACTGAGGAAAGCATAACGGCTAGTTCCTGAAGAACATGTATCGATAAAGCTACCTGTGTATCGATACGGTTAGCCCTAGAACTGCATTTATTTCGGAAAATAAATGCTCCAATGACTCATATTCAACCCCAACGGTTTCCATTTCAGACATGACAATGCCTACTAGGAGGGGAAATGAGCGTCCGTACGAAGCGAAATTCTCTCTGAATTTTCGCTTTCTTTCTTAGTCTTGAGAGTTTCGATGAGGGTCTGATCTCGTGTTTTCCGTACGACGCTTGCTCCGATGAGTGTCCGGTCATCTTCAGGCCGTGGTGAGGAGTGTCTAGATAAGCCGTGTGACGGCGTTAGGCACCCGTGTCGCCCTTGCAGTCAAGTTTGGAACGATGGGTACTTCGGCGTCGCTAATGGTCGGTGTCGTGTTAATGCTTGTTTTCTCTTTGTTTTGCAGGATCTGGTTCACGGAGGAGGTACCATGGACTGGAAAAGGTGGAGGTTTGAGGTCTGGGTTTGTTATAGGGTTTGAGGTCCCAAGGTTTTATTTAGGCTCGATTTGCTTGGACGAAGGGTCTAAGCAGAGGTTTTTATGTGTTGCAAGGTTGTGTGGTGATGGAGAACAGTTTGGTGTTGAAGAAGGGTGTTCGTTTGAGGTTTTAAATCGAGTTTTGGTAGCTGATTTTGTTCAGGGGAATTTTCTGGAAATTTTAGCTCGCTGGGTGTTTGATAATTTGTCTGGTTTAAGGTTGACGATGATGATGTGTCAAATAATTTTGTTTGTTTGCGCATGGAGCTGTATGGAAGGGTCTCCAAGGTTTTGGGATTGGGCGCGCGTATTTTTGAGGCGCCATACATGTGGAGCGCGCATTTACATGGTCGTTGTGCGAATCTGGGGAACATTCCCTGGGGACAGTCTGACGCGCACAATCAGGGATGGCTTTTGGGGGACATGCATCACAGTGTAACAATCGTGGGACGCAGGGTCACAACGGTCACAGGGCATTCAAATTTGTTATTTTTTTATTTTATTTATACCCATTGTGATAATGAAACACCCCGTTTCATTAAAGGGGTTGTTTGTCTGTTTTCCCCTAACATCGAAAGCATGTGTGATACTCAAAAAGGGGTAAATTGATTTTTCACGATCTTATGAGAGGGTCTCAACCTAAGTGTGGAAATGGTTGGTTCAGTCGCAAAGGGGAAAAAGATTCATTTGGGATTTTCTGTTTTCGCTTTTGCTGCTAAAAATTTGCTGTGAAAGAGGAGTGTGTTTTCTGGGTTCGAGTTGTTTGGGAATGTCTTCAATGGAGGAAGAAGTCGAAAGGATGCTAAGTGAACTGAAGTTCAGTGATGAAAAACTGTTGGATGTTGATGAAGTTGAGAACTTATTGCAGTTCGAAATGCCAGGTTTTTAGAAATGGATTGTTGGTAAGCTCATCTCCCCTTATACTATGGATGGCTCTTTATTAATTCGTGTGTTTGTTGTTGTTTAGAAGAGTCAACCATTAGAAGATGCATCTGAACTAGGCCCTAATATGTTTCTATTTAAATTTGTGAAGCAAGAGGATAGAGATTACGTTTTAGATAGGGTGCCCTGGACCTTTAATGGAGAACTGTTAGCCTTAAAGCCTTCTGATGGAAGTCTGAGTCCCAAAGAGTATGATTTTTCTTCCCTGGCTATTTGGATCAGAGTCTATAACTTACCTCTGGTGGGAATGAATGAGGAAGTGGGAAAGTCTATAGAAGAAAAGTTTGGAAATTGTCTAAGTGCTGATTTCAGAAAAGGGGAAGGTAGATTGGGAGAGTATATGAGGATTAGAGCTGAAATTGACATTGCTAAACCTCTTAGAAGGCGTGTCCACCTTGGGAAAATGGCCAATGGGGCACCTAGAATTTGTATGGCTAAGTATGAGAGGTTGCCCTAATTTTGCTTTTTGGTGTGGATTGATAGGGCATGAAGTTGGTTCTTGTTCTACTTTGCCCCTTGAGTTCATTAAGGGTCCTTTTCAGTATGGCCCTTGGCTTAAGGTTGCTTTTAAGCCTAGAACCTCAAGTGCAACTATCCCCAAACTTGGAATAATTTATTATGGAAACACTGTTGGTGGCTCAGGCAGATTGAAGAAGCCTGTTGAGGCTATGGGTAACAATGAGATTATGTTAGGAGTTAGTTACTGGAGGGGGAAACCAATATCCATTTCAGCAACTAAGAATAGAAGTTTTAAGAGATCCCTTCAAGGAAAGAATAAATTGTGCCATCCTTTGGCCCCAAGAAGACTAGATCTTGCTCTACTGATGTGTCCAACACTTTAGAGGGTGGTGTTGAGGCTCTTTCACCTATAAAAACCCCTGAACCAACGGTGGAGGCTGAGGCTCACCCCCGCCGAGAGCCATGAAACTTCTTTGCTGAAACTGTCAGGAGCTTGGGAACCCTAAGACAGTTCGAACTATGGGGCAAATTATATCCTCGAAAGGTCCAAGTGTGATGTTTCTAAGTGATACAAGGCTGAATAAGAGAAAGGCTGAAGAGGTTAAAAGAAGAGTTAATATGTGTGGGAACTTTGTTGTGGAGAGATTAGATGAATGTATGGGCTTAATGATGTTGTGGAAAGAGGGGGTTAATGCTAATTTGCTTTCTTTTTCCAAGTCTTACATTGATGTAGAAGTGGATTAGGGTGACAATTGGTTTAGATTCACAGGTTTTTATGGGACTTGCAACAGATCTAGGAAACATTAAGACTGGTAGCTACTAGACACTTTAAAGAGTAGATCAAACCTACCTTGGATGATAGGGGGATTTAAATGAGATATTGGAGTTCAATGAAAAAGAAAGTGGGAGGAGGAAACCAAGGGTAGAGGTGGATAACTTTGGAGATACTTTAGAGAGGAATGGCCTTTGGGACATCAAGCCAAATAGAGGACGGGTTACCTGGCACTGTGGCTCAAACCTTGGAAATTTGGTTAAGGAGAAGACTGACAGATTTGTTACCTCAATTCCTTGGCTGCATAAGTTTGGTCAAGGTGAAGTGATCTCAGAATATACCCTTTATTCTGACCATCATTTTATTCTTATAAACACTGAAGCTTTTGCAAACAATCCCACCAGATCTGAGGACTTTTTTAGGTTTAAAAACTATTGAGCAGATGATCCTGAGTGTGAGGAAACTGTGTTGGGGAATTGGAACATTATTTTTGGTTCAACACTAGAAAGGTTCAGAGCTGTTGGTGAAGGGCTTAAATGGTGGCAAAAGGACAAAAGAAGGAGATCCCAGAAAAGGAAGCAAATCCTGAATGAGAGAGTTGAACACCTTCTAAGATGTAATGTGACTGATCAGGCTATACAAGAGCTTAATGCAGCAAAGAAAGAGCTATAGGTTTTGTTAGACAGGGAGGAGGTCTATTGGAGGCAGAGATATATAGTGTTTTGGTTGAAAGAGGGTGATAGAAACACCACCTTTTTCCATGCCAGGGTTAATGGAAGAAAGAAAAACAATTTTGTAAAGGGCCTCACCGATGAGAATGGAAGATGGAAAATAGATGAAGCTTTAGTTTTTGAGATTGCACAAGGGTTCTTCATTAAGCTTTTCCAGTCTAGTGGTGCCTCTTCTTCAAACCAGATCTTGGATGCAATCAAGTATTGCATTACACCTGACATGAATGCATCCTTGTGCTCTGGATTCACTGCAGGGGAAGTAAAAGATGCTTTTCTTCAAATCCACCCTTCAAAAGCTCCAGGTATAGATGGCTTCCCTTCTTCCTTTTTTAAAAAGTTTTGGCATGTGATTGGTCCTGATTTTATTCAATTGTGTCTTGATTTGTTAGAAGAGAAAATGCCTATGAATGAGGTCAATAAAATTGTTATTGTCTTAATTCCTAAACTAGCTAACCCAACCTTAATCAAACAATTTAGGCCTATAAGTTTATGTACTGTGGTCTACAAGATTGTGTCTAAAGTCTTAGTTAACATGCTAAAATCAGTGATGCCTAATTGTATTTCTGAAAACCAATTTGCATTTGTCCAAGGTAGACTGATTTCAGATAATGTGTTGGTTGCTCATGAGCTCATGCATTACCTTAAGAGTGCTAGGAATGGTCCAAAAAAAGGGGCAACTATTAAATTGGATATGGAAAAAGCATATGACAGGGTTGAATGGTTCTTTTTGAAGGATGTCATGCTTAAAATGGGTTTTGATCAGAATTGGGTTAACTTGATTATGAACTGTGTAAGCTCTGTATCTTTTCATCTGAAGATTAATGGGAAGCTGTCACATTCTTTTTCACCTGAAAGGGGTTTAAGGGAGGGGGATCCCTTATCCCCCTACTTATTCCTTTTTTGTTCCCAGGGGCTATCTGCTATCTTACTGAAAGAACATGAATTAGGCAACATTAGAGGGCTTAGAGCTAGTATACATGGCCCTAGAGTGAACCACTTGTTGTATGTTGATAACTGCATAGTGTTTGTGAAAAATTCTGTGAGAGAAGTGACAAGGTTTAAACAAGTTTTGCAGGACTATGAAATCTCTTCTGGGCAAAAAGTGAACCTTGATAAATCCTATATTTTTTCAGTAATGGTATGGCTCAGAGTCACAAAGATGCTTTAGTAAATTTGCTTGAAATGAGATAAGAAAAGGATATGAGGAATTATCTTGGGCTGCCTTTGATTTTAGAGAAAAATAAGACAGAAGTTTTGGGTTTTTTGTTTAAAAATGTTGATAAAAGAGTGAGAGGGTGGACTAAAAACCTGCTTTCTTTTGGGGGTAGGGAAATCCTCTTAAAGTCTGTTGCTCAAGCTTTGCCTACATATGTTATGTCATGTTTTTTGTTGCCTGATTGTATTATTGATCCAATTGTGTTCACAATGAGATCCTATTGGTGGTCTAGGCGTGCTGGAGAAAGAGGTTGGACTCATATAGCTTGGCACAAGTTATGCAAACCCAAAAGAGATGGAGGCCTAGGCTTGAAGGACTTAAAAGCTTTTAATTTGGCTCTTTTGGAAAAATATGTGTGGAGGCTTCTTACATGTAGAGATTCTTTATGCTATAAGGTCCTATTTGCTAAATACTTCCCTAGTGGCAACATTCTTGAAGCTAAACACTTTGATAAAGCTTCCTTTGTGTGGAATTGTATTTTCAAAGTCAGGGAGATCTTTAAGGAAGAGTTTCATGTGAGATTTGGTATTGAGAGTTCAACTCCTATTTTCAATAGTAAATGGGGTGTAGACTCCGTTGTGCAGCTAAAAGGCTCCTATCTTAAAGGTATGACCAATCCTGTCACATATGGGGAATTTATGCTGCCTGGCCAAAATAGGTGAAATTTGCAAAAGGTTAGAAGTGTTTTCAATGAGCCTGATGCTAAAAATATCTCCAGTTGCCCAACTGTCCATGTTGCTGAAGACATCTTCTTATGGAATCATTACTCTGGTGGTTCTTATTCTACAAAATCTATGTATAATTGGTACCAAAGGGACATGAATGTTGAAAGAGATCTCTCACCTATCTGGAAAGCTCTTCATTTCCTAAAAATCTTGCCTAAAATTAAAATTTTTGTTTGGAGGTTGTGCTACAATGCTATTCTTGTGGGGGAAAAATTAAAAGTTGCTAGATTAGGCAATGGTCTGTGTCCTATATGTTCTATGGCTATTGAATCCTTGTTACATGCCTGTAGAGACTGCCCCAAAGTTATTGAAGCCTTTGATTTATGTGGCCTTAGATCTTGTATTCCTATGAACCTTGATGTGAGTTGTAAGCAGTGGCTTGAATCCTGTTTAACAGTTATGAACCAGGACCAATTCACTTTCTTGGTTGTGCTTCTTTGGAACCTGTGGAATAGGAGAAACACTTTAATTCACAAAGTTGTCCTTCTTCCTGTAAGAGTGGTCATTGATTATGTGCAATTGCTTGTCTCTGATTTCCTTGCTGCAAATGACTTCACCATGGATCAATTTGTTTGCAATAGGTCTAAAACTTGGAGATGTCCTCCTAAAGCTACCTTCAAAATCAATGTTGATGGTGCATTCCTATCAAGCACAGGTGTTGCTTCCATTGGTGTTGTGGCAAAAGACCGTTATGGTTTAATGTTGGATGGCCATGCTCGAGTCCTCTCAGGCACATACACAACAGAGATGGTAGAAGCTTTAGCTTTTTAGAGGGGCTAAAGATGGCTGTAGCCAATGGTTGGCAACAAGTGATGATCGAGGGAGACTGCCTAAGTGTGATCAACATGCTGCTCTCTAACAAGCCAGACAGATCTGTTGTGTCCACTGTCCTTGAAGAATCCAAGCAGATTTTAGCATGTAACCCTAGTTTTTCCATTGCTTATTCATGTAGAGATGCTAACAAAGTTGCCCATGAGTTAGCACAATGGATTTTCACTTGTAATGAACCTTTTACTTTCTCTTTTGAGGTTCCTGATTGTGTTGTAAACACTTTGGTTGATGATGCCATTTTTGGCAGTTAATGAATTCGAGCTTTGCTTTTTCCTAAAAAAACCCCAACGGTCTTCAACGGCTAAAAGATCGTATGGGAGTATAAAAGGGACCTCCAAGCATCTATAGAAGACTAATGATCCATAAGTCAACAACATTATGAAGAAAATTTGTCTTAGGGCTTAAACTCACATTCTTTGTATAGACAACACTTCTGAGCTTTAATTATTATATTTGCTCAAGTGTTTAAGTTTGGGTGAGTTCTTAATTAGTGCAAACAAACACCTTTTATAGGGATTTCAAGTTTTCTAGAATTTTCTCTTGTTTAAGAGTGTTCCCAAAGCTCGGTTTGTGAGCTTTGGTTGCTAGACTTGGTGAGTGAGTCTAGGTTGTAAAGGTTTCCTCCTAAGCCTTGAAAAAGGAAAGAATTTCTAGTGAAATTGGTTTGAAAATCCTTAGTGGGAGCTAATGTAGTGGATGTAGAGCTTGTTAGAAGCTTAAACCACTACAAATCCTTTGTCTATTTGTCTATCTTTTGCTTCCACCAAAAACACCAAAAATCAATCTTCTCCACACTTGGCAAGCAATTTGGTTGAAGGATATCGAGCCTAACACTGCTACCACCCTTTTTTGGGAATAATTTTGTTTGAATTGACTTTGCTACACCGAAGGTTGAATTATTTGTTTGGCTTGTAATGCTAAGGCGTGTCCTTGTTAAAGTGGAGTTGGTTAAGAGGGGGAGTTTCTTCCCTTGCTAATATTGAGTGTCCATTCTGCCATCTAGCTCAATATGTTCCCCATTTGTTTTTTCCTTGTGGCATTTTTGGTGTATATGGATGTCATTTTGTTGTTGTTTGGGAATTGCGAGTGTTCTTCCAATTGATCTGCCTGTATTTTTTGAAGCTTGGGGTTAGATGTCCCTTCCTTCCTATGTTATGGCATGATCTTTCATCACCTCTGTTGTATTGTGGACCGTCTGGTTGTTGAAGATTAATTTAATTTTTGAAGTTAGGGTATTGGATCCCCTTCAGATATTACTGCTGGTTTAAACATCGACTCGTATATTGGATTAAAGCAAGGTGGCCTGAGATTAATATTTCTCTTGATAACTTGGTTGCGGATTTCCTTTTAGCAGACAAAAAAAATCATCTGGGGTGATGTACTCTCTCAACCTAAAACTTAATGTGGATGGGGCTGTTTTAAACGATGGAACCAGGGGTAGGATTGGTGGTTTGATTAGAGACGATTCTTGAAGCATGATTGTACATTTGTTTGAAGCTCGTGGCCGCAGTTCAAGCTGACTTGTCAATATTTCTATCCTCGGATTCGTGTAACAGATTTCGCTTAATTGTGAAAAATGATTGTAAAATTTGGTGTTCAAGATTGAGGAATTAATTAGAGGAAGAAATATGATTTTGCAATGTAGAAGCTGACGAGTTAGAAAAAAAGGGTATTGGCTTGTCTTATGATTTGTTGAATTTGGTGTTAGCATTAGACGTGGCAAACGGGTTAATCAATTCGGGTTCGGGTTTGGTTCGAGTCATTTCAGTTTCGGTTATTTCAGGTCTGACATTTTCGGTTCAGATTCGGTTTCGGTTCGGTTTTAGTTCGGGTCTATTTTGTTTCGGGTCAGTTGATTTTCGGTTCAATGAGAGATCAGTCGATTTTAAACAAATTTTTAGGTTGGTCAAATTTTTACACCCTATATATGACTTGTGCGGCTGTTCATATTTTATCTTTTTTTATTTCTATTAATTGGGTCCATTCGGTCCGGGTCCATTCGGTTCAACTAAATTCGGTTCAGTTTCGGTTCGGTTTATTTCGAGTTTCGAATCAAATTTCGGGTTGATTTCTGGTTTCGGTTCGGGTAAATAGGTTTGGGTTTCGGGTCAAGTTTGCCAGGTCTAGTTAGCATGCGGTGGCGAATGTATGTAGGTACCTGTTGGGTCACGTGACCAATCATTAATTTATGAGATAAACTACAACAGAAGTCACTCAATTATGAGTAATGTTATATTTGTGTCATTCAATTTTTAAAAGTTACATTTTAGTCACTCAAATATGGGTAAGGTAACATTTGAGTCACTCAAATATGGGTAAGGTTACATTTTGGTCACTCAATTAAGGGTAAGGTTACATTTTGGTTACCCTTCATACCTAAAAAAATTACTGCCACAAAAATTACATTTAGGACAATCCTCAAATGCTTGAACTTTTGATAACCTTTGTCTTTGAAACTCGGAAGAACTTCCACAATATCACACTTATCTCTTTAAACATTCTATTTGACAAGAAAAAATGGTTGATCCTGAATTTGTCTACTTATCTCTTTATCAATTCAACTTTCTTGTCACTTTTATCAATTGGGGATTGTTATTATTTTTTTAATTCTTTTTTCAAGTAGAGCGATTTTGTTGAGTGGATCGAAAAATCGATATAAGCCAAGAGGGGGTGAATTGGATTTTTAGAAATTTTTGTTGGTGGAGTGGAAAATGAAAATTTTCTAGATAAGAGATTTAGAGTGGTTTAAGTTCCAATTGAACTCCACATCCACTACCTTAGCTACCACTAAGAATTTTCCAACAATCCACTAATTGCTCTTCCCCTTTTCTAGGCTTAGGAGGTAACCTTTACAATACCGGTCAAATTTTCACCCAAAATTTGACCCAATCCTCACTCAAGTAATACAAAGAAGTTTAAGGCTAAAGACTAGTATCTCTCAATACAAATGTAGCCATTTTTACAAGCACTCAACCCAATTGAACAAATAAGATTGGAAATATAAAGTTCTACAATTGGGGTTTACAAGAAAATATGGGATTTTAGCACAATTGCTTGGATTTGATGTTTGGATAATTATTTTGGGATGAATAGTTGTTGCTGGTGCTTTTAGAGGTCCCTTTTATACCTTCTCATTGAATTCTAGCTGTTGGGGTTGTTGCATTCATTATTATAGCTGTTGGGATGTTATCTTCCCTTCATAAATGCAGTTTGCAACTACCCGTTCCGAAACGCCCGATCCCATTTCGAAACAGACCAAAATAGAAAGAAACGTTGAGGTGTAATAAATAGGTCGCACCAAAACGGGCACGATCGTTTCGATACGCTAAGAGCCTGTTCCGAAACGTGCTGAAGCCCGTTTCTAAACATTTCACCACTGTCAAAACATGTATCGAAACAACTTAGAAGCATTTCGATACGCCTTAAAAATATTTTTAAATTCAGTTATAAAACTTCAACGGTCATATTTTAAAACCAAGTTTGAAATTCGTATCGAAACGGTTCAAACCGTTCCGTTATTCTTCATCCGTTTCGAAACACAACTAGCTGTTTCGATACACTCGTATCGAAACGGGAAAGCTAGTACCAAAACAGAGGTTAACAGTTTCAAAACGTTCCGAAACGTCGTTCCAAAATGGTGACTCGAAAATCACTGTTTTGACTTGGTGAACACTTAGAAAATATTTAATAAGTTAAGGTTTTGACTTGTACATTTTTCTTTAAACACATAGAGAGGTTTTGAGGACTTAAAAATTCATTTTCTATTTTTCAATTTAGTCCTTAAATCCTTTGTTATATCAAAATCAATTTATTAGTTTTACAATCTTCCCCTTTTTGATATAACAAAACCAAGTTTAAATTTTTAAGAATTTTGAAATTTTGAAGACGTTCTAACTCCCCCTCAATGTAAGATGGGTTTTAAAGTTTTAAAGAGATTTAAAATTCAAGTGTTTGAAACTCAAAACCAACTTAAAAAATTTGGCTCTTATATTACTTCTCTCCCTTTTTGTTAGATCAAAAAGAATGATAATCAAGGCTAATCATGAGAAGAAACAAGGTTAAAAGGATGAAACCAAACAACATAATATAGATAGAATTAAGTTCAACAAATAAATAATCAAATATAAATACTTAAAGCAATAGAGTTTAATCTCAATCCCAAACAACATAAGCAAAGCATAGGTTTTTTAAAGCATAAAAAATTGAAAGGTGCAAACTTATTCCTAATATGTAGACTAAAATGAGATGCAATGGAGATCCTAAGCCTCATCATCATCGTCACCATCATCATCAAGAGAATCATCATTGTTTTTAGCTTGAGCACGACGAAAGTTCCTCCAATCACCATAGAATGTGGAGAAAGACAAGTCCATAGATGATTGCTGTTTTTCAAGAGCGGTGAGATGATTCTCGTTTCCAAGAGCACGATCCTCCAAGGATTGCAAACGAGTGTTGATAGCACCAAAACCCGAAGCCATGTTCGTATCCATCGAGTTGAACCGCTCGGTAAGGAAAGTCATAAGTGCCTCATTGTTAGGAGCCGGAGCTTGAGGTGGTGGCTCAACTTCAAGTGGCAGAGCTTGTCTATCAACACGAACCCATTGGCCAAGAGTATAGCGAAACCCGAACTTACGGAGAGAAGATTCACCAATCTTGTTCTTGTGGGGTTTCGAAGAATCATAGGAGCAATCAATGTTGAGGGTACCAAAGACATAGCTTAAAATAGCCTCATAAGTGAAAGATGTAAGAGCATCGGTTTCGCGAATCTTCACATTATGGACCATCTCGGAGAACATGATTTTGACAAGATTTGGCCGTTGTCCTTGGTGAAAGCACTCTAACCAAAAATAGTCAACTTGACGAACATGGGAGAATTTACCTCCGGAAGGGCGGATGAACCAAGAAATCATCAAATGGAGGAACTGGTCATGAGCATCCAATGAGAGAACGGATCCGGTGTGAGCACCAAAGTGGTTCTCATCCTCAATGCCTTCATCCTTGAGCCTAAGAGCTTTCTCTAAAACGGATATATTAATGGTGAACTTCCTCACCAAAAGATATGACTCAATGACAATCACCTTAGTATGATCTTCGTTATCAATAAGAACGACATTAGAGTAGAAAAAGAGGACCATATGTTGTAGACAATATCCGAAATTCTCAAAAAGGACAAGAAGCTCTATTCTTGCAAACGAGCTAGATAGCGGAATTCAAAATGCTCGGAGTCAAGGAACCCGATATCCACAACACGCTCTCGGCAAATAGCTATATCTTTGATGATTTTGAAACAGTCCTTAGTCTCTTGATTCTGAAGACTCTTTTGAAAAAGAAGAGTGAGGTTAGGACGAATGTTCACTTGGGTTGAAGCTTCACCCGTTTGAGTCGTCTTGCGTTTCTTGTTAATGTTTTCCATGAAATTCCTAAAAACATAAAGCAAGCAATTAAAAATTTTAAATGCATGCATATTAATCCTTAATTCAATCTAATGACAAATCATATTTAGGTTTTAAAAACAAACTTAAAAAAAATATACATGTCACAATTTTTTTAAGAAGAAACAACTTTTAAAAAAATAGTATAAAAATACAAGTAAAAAACAAATATATTCGAATAAAAAACTTTGAGATTTTGAATTTTATTACAAATTTTGAAAAAACCAAGTTGCAAAACATATAAACTATACAAAATTAATATTTTCTAACCTAAGATTCGAATAAAATCAAAGGAAAAAGAAAAAGATGAAAAATACCTCAAAAGGGGATTTTGGATGAATGAATGGAAGAAATTGCACCAGTTTGTGAGTAAAAGCCCTCAAGATTTGATGAAAAACAATGAGGTTTAGAGGGTTTTATAGAGAAAAATCAGGTTTAGGGTTTTTATGAGTTTTAATGAAAAGCAACTTTATCAATTAAAGCCCTTAAAAAGCTGTCCGTAGAGGCGTTTCGGAACATGCACGATCGTTCCAAAACGTGCGTACTGAAACGTTGAATGACCTTTCGAATCTTGTTGACGAATCCCACGTGGTAACTCGTATCGAAACGCTTTTGGGTTGTTTCGATACAATTCTTGGCAGAGGCAAAACGTTTGGAAACCCTTTTAGGCATTTCGAAACACCCTGGTCACAGACCATTCTATTAAGGCACCCGTATCGAAACAAATTGACCCGTTTCGGTATGCCTAGGCCTAGATGTGCAGATGAGGCTCTAATATTGCAGAAAAATTGAATTTTATGAAGTCCTAGATGCATAAATGATATGAATGAGCATGAATAACATGTTAAAACACAAACATATTCCCCCTAAATATAAGCATGGATGAAATTAGAAATAAAAACACATAAGCATGACATTTTGCAAAAAATCAAGCAATTTAAGCACAAAAAGGTCCTAAAAGGTCAAGATAGGCTAGTTATACCTAACTCTCTCCTAAGGGACCAAAAACGCTCCTTATCTAGAGGTTTTGTAAAGATGCCCGTTAGTTGATTTAAGGTGTCTACGAACTCTAAAACAACATCTTCCTTAAGGACGTGATCTCTAATGAAATGATGCCTTATTTCTATATGTTTAGTTCTAGAGTGTTGGATGTGATTTTTAGTTAGGCATATAGCACTAGTGTTGTCACACTTAAGGGGTATGGCTTCAACTTTAACACCATAATCTAAGAGTTGTTGCTTCATCCAAAGGACTTGAGCACAACAACTTCCTAAGGATATGTACTCGGTTTCGGTGGTAGATAGAGTTACACTATTTTGTTTCTTAGAGAACCAAGATATTAGCATACTACTAAGAATTGGCAAGTGCCGGAAGTACTTTTCCTATCAATTTTACAACCCCCGTAATCTGCATCCGAATAAGCATGAAGGTTAAAGGTTGAGTCTCTAGGGTACCAAAGACCTAGACAAGGAGTATCTCCAAGGTACCTAAAGATCCTTTTTACGGCTATAATGTGAGACTCTCTAGGACTAGCTTGAAACCTAACACACAAGCAAACACTAAACAATATATTCGGTCTACTTGCGGTAAGGTAAAGCAATGATCCAATCATAGAGCGATAAAGCTTAGAGTCAACACACTTACCTTTATCATCTTTGTCAAGCTTTGTAGATGAGCTCATTGGTGTGGCTTGAGGCTTTGCATTCTTCAAGACAAACTTCTTGAGCATATCCTTGATGTACTTAACTTGATTGATGAAGATGCCATCCTTCATTTGTTTGATTTGGAGTCCCAAAAAGAATGAGAGCTCCCCCATCATGCTCATTTCAAATTCACCTTGCATCAACTTAGAAAAATCTTGACAAAGCAATTCATTAGTAGAACCAAATATAATATCATCAACATAAATTTGAACTACTAATATATCTTTGCCATTTTTTTAATAAAAAGTGTTGTGTCCACCTTTCCTTTCTCAAAACCTTTTCTAACTAGAAAACTTGAAAGTCTTTCATACCAAGCTCTAAGAGCTTGTTTTAAACCATATAAAGCTTTTGACAATTTAAAAACATGGTTTAGAAAAATTGGATCTTCAAAACCCGGTGGTTGTTCCACATACACTTCTTCATTTATGAAGCCATTTAAAAATTCACTATTGACATCCATTTGAAAAAGCTTGAAATCACGATAATATGCATATGCAAGCAACGTCCTAATAGCTTCCATTCTAGCTACGGGTGCATAGGTTTCATCAAAATCAATTCTCTCTTCTTGAGTGTAACCTTGAGCAACTAGCCTAGCTTTTTTTTCTCACTATGTTACCACTCTCATCTAGTTTATTCCTAAATACCCATTTAGTTCCTATAGTATATTGATTTATAGGCCTTTCAACTAATGTCTACACTTTACTTCTCTCAAATTGATTTAACTCATCTTGCATGGCCATAATCCAAAAATCATCTTTTGAAGCTTCTTTAATATTCTTAGGCTCAATGCATGAGATAAATGCAACATGATTAAACATTTTAAGAGAAGAGCGAGTAGTTACCCCCTTAGATGGATCACCCAATTTTCACCACCTTTGACGTAGTTGTACTCCCTTGGGTAGGTCACTTCATTTTCCTCAAGAGCCAAGTCCTTCAAGGCTTCAAGAGGTGGATCTTGTGCATCTTCTTCTTTAGTTGGAATCTCATCATCCTTTGAATTTTGTCCTCCATCAAAGGCATCAAGGATTCCTACATCATCAGCATCACAAGATTCCTTCCTCGGAAGGAGGTTATCATCGAAAACCACATGAATAGATTCATCTACAACTAAAGTTCTTTTGTTAAACACACGATAGACTTTAGAGTTTAAAGAGTAACCTAGAAAGATAGCTTCATCACTTTTTGCATCAAATTTACCTAAATTGTCTTTTCCATTATTTAAAACAAAACACTTGCAACCAAAAGGGTGAAATAGCTAATGTTAGGGTTTTTAGATTTTAAAATCTCATAAGAAGTTTTCTTTAAGATAGGCCTAATCATTACTCGGTTTATAATATATCAAACGGTGTTAGTGGCTTCCGCCCAAAGATACTTAGGTAAATTGTTTTCACAAAGCATAGTCCTAGCAATTTCTTCTAAAGTTTTATTTTTCCTCTCAACTACCCCATTTTGTTGAGGAGTTCGAGGAGCCGAAAAATTATGGCTAATCTCATTTTCATTACAAAATTCATTAAAACCCATATTTTGAAATTTCGTTCCATGATCATTTCTAACATGTGAAATTCTAAGTTCAAGATCATTTTGGGTTAATTTTGAAAATGTAATGAAGTTTTCTAAAGCCTCATCATTGGTGCTTAAAAAGAGAACCCAAGTATATCTAGAGTAATCATCAACAAGCACAAAAGCATATGATTTTCCACTAATTGGCCCAAATAGATCCATATGAATTAGTTGTAAGCGTCTACATGTAGAAACATCATTAATGTATTTAAATGATGATCTATGTTGTTTACCCTTAGAGCATGCATCGCATATTTTATCATTTGAGAACTTGATCTTGGGTAAACCTCTAACTAGATTTAGGGAAACTAATTTTTCTAAAACACTAATGCTTGCATGTCCTAGTTTCCTATGCCATAACCATGCATCATTTTCATCTTGTGCAACAAAACATGCATGGGATGTATGAATGTCATCTAGATGCACCATATAAATGTTACATATGCGATGACCAATGAACATTATTTTATTTGATTTAATGTCAACAATTTTACACCCATTTTTATCAAACAAGACATTAAACCCTTTATCACACAATTGACTAATGCTCAATAAATTGTGTTTTAAACCATTGACATACAAAACATTTTCAATGAGTATAGTAGAGTGATTACCTATGGAGCCAATACCTTTAATGTGGCCTTTGGAGTTGTCACCAAATGTTACTACTCCTTCACTTTTTCGCTTTAGATCCATGAATCGACTCTTGTCTCTGGTCATGTGCCTCGAGCATCCACTATCAAGGTACTATGAGTTTTGGCTTTGTGCTTTGGCCTTGTAGCAATGCTCCCCCTACAAACAAAGAGTTAAACTTTGATTTTTTATACTCAAATCATTTTGGGTCCATGAGTGTTAGTTCCCAAATACTTGGTTCCCTTAGGAATCCAAGATGGAATGACTACAATATTGTTAGAAACTACAAGTTCCTTAGTGTAGAACTAATGTTTTGATATAATAATTGAAAAATGTTTTGGACTAATATGAAAAGAATTTAAAACTTGTTTTTAAGTCCAAACAACTTGAATTTATGTTTGAGGTATTTTAAGAGGTTTTTGGCAAGACTTTTCATGCTTTTAAATAGCCAAACTTGTATTTTTTAAGTACTCGTACCGATATGGTCCAACCTGTATCGATACCTTTTTGCCTCAATTTGGTCACTGTCAAAACCCGTATCGAAACAGGCTTGGCCGTTTCGATATGGATCGGGATCGTTTCGATACGCCTGGTAAGCGTACCGATCCCCTTTCCAACAACCCCAACGGATTTTTTTCCCAACGGTCTTTTAAAAGTGAAACCGTACCGATACGCCCTCAAGCGTATCGATACGCCTAGGCTGGCAAGAGCCCAACGACTAGTTTCTCATGAAGGCCGTACCGATACGGATCCAAGCGTATCGATACGGATAGCTGCAGAACAGCATTAATGAAGGAAAATAAAGTCCTCAACGGCTCCAAATCATCCTCAACGACTAGAAACGGCAATAAACTCAATTGGGAGTATAAAAGGGACCTCCAAGCATCTTGTAATGGTTAATACTTCAATTGTTACAACATTATGATGTCAAAATTTGTCTAGAGCTTTAATTGTTCATTTCTTGCTTAGACAACACTTGTGAGCTTACATTGTTAAATTTGCTCAAGTGTTTAGGTTTTGGGTGAGTGTTTAGAATTGCAAACAAACACCTTTTAGAGGGATTTCTAGTTTGGTAAGTCTTTCTTTGTAAAGAGAGTGTTCCTTCAAGCTTTGGGTAGAAAGCTTTGAGGGTTGTAACGGTTTCCTCCTAATCCGAGAAAAGGGGACGAAATTCTTAGTGAATTTGTTGGAAATCCTTAGTGGGGAGCTAAGGTAGTGGATGTAGACCTTGGTTAGAAGGTTGAACCACTATAAATCATTGTGTCAAATTGCCAAATTTTCACCTCCCACTAAAACACCCAATTATCCAACTTCTCCACACTTGGCGAGCAAGAACGGTTGAACGAATCGAGCCCCTAAAATCTCAACACTTAGGAACCCATACACTTCTAACTTTCTTGTTCTTGTGATACTTATGTGAGCCTCTTTGTTTGTGGTTAACAAAGTTTCTCTTCACATGTTGGGATTTTGAAGAAGATGTTTTTTCAAAACCATTTTCCCAACATTGGTTAGAGAAGCCTTGAGTTTACTCACCTCATCTTCGTAGTAAACATGATATTTTTCAAGAAGGTAATTTAAATCATTTGATTTCTTTTCAAACTCATTTGAGGAATTTTGTAAAACCAAGACCTTTTTTCTAATTCCGAGTTGGTTTTAGAAAGGGAGTCCTTTTGGGTTCTTAAAACCGAAATCATTTTATTATTCTTTAAAACCGACTCCTTGTATTTCTCAACCAACTCATCATATACCTCTTGCAACTCATCATAAGCATCTTGAAGTTCATCAAATGTAAAATTAAATGTAGATGAGTTAGAGGTTACCATAGAAGAATCCTCCTCAAGAGCCATGAGGAAAAGGTTTGCCACTTCATGTTCCTCATCCTCGGATGACTCCTCATCACTCCAAGTAGCAAGCTTGGACTCAAAGCAAATGATTTGGTCCCTATCTTCTTCTTTGCCTTTGTTCTTGCAGTCCACATTTCTTTGAAATTTTCTCCCTCAATTGGACTTCATGAACCGTGAGAATCGTTTAGCTATCATAACTAATTCCTCAAAGTCTTCCTCCTCACTAGAAGAGCTCTCCTCATGTAGAGAGGCTTTGAGAGCAACTCCTAGCTTCTTTTTATTTTCTACCTCATGCTTTCCTATCCTTCTCTCTTCCTTCTTCTTCTCTTCCTCTCTTCATAATCTCGTGTGTAAGAAGAGACTCAACAAGCTCATCAAGCTTCAAAGTTTTCAAATTCTTTGCTTCAATGATGGTCGTCCTCTTACCATCCCAAGATTCTAGGAGAGAGTACAGAAGCTTCCTCACTAGCTTATCTTCGGGAATTACTTCACCGAATCCTTTAAAGCCATTGACGATGATCGAAACCGATCAAACATCTTTGAGACGCTCTCATCGGGTCCATCTTAAAATTCTCATAGCTCAAGTTTAGCAACCCAATCTTCGTCTCTTTCACATCGCTAGTGCCTTCATAAGTCGTCTCCAAAGTGTCCCACACTTCCTTTGCGCTTTCAATATATGAAAACTTTGATTAGATATCCGGACCAAGTGTACAAAATACGATATATAGAGCTTTGTCGTTGACTTGCATCTTCCGTCTATCTTCCTCGGTCATCTCCGACTTTACATTCGGAACTAGTATTCCTTCATTGGTTCTCTTAACCGGAATGTAGGGGCCTTCTTCCACTACATCCCACACCATGTTATCCATTGACTTGATGAAGAGACGCATCTGATTCTTCCAATATGGGAAGTTGTCCCCATTGAAGAAGGGTGGTTTAGTGGTTGATTGTGACTCATAGAGGTTGGAGGTTGAAGTAGATGCCATGGCTTGTCTTTAGAATAGATCACACTCTCCTAGGAACTCCTCTTGTGGTTGTTAATCCTTCAAAGAGGTGGGCTTTGATACCAATTGTTGAGTGGATCGAAGAATCGGTATAAGCCAAGAGGGGGTGAATTGGATTTTTAGAAATTTTTGGTGGTGGAATGGAAAATGAAAATTTTCTAGACAAGAGATTTAGAGTGGTTCAAGTTCCAATTGAACTCTACATCTACTACCTTAGCTACCACTAAGGATTTTCCAACAATACACTAATTGTTCTTCCCCTTTTCTAGGCTTAGGAGGTAACCTTTACAACACCGGTCAAATTTTCACCCAAAATTTGACCCAATCCTCACTCAAGTAATACAAAGAAGTTTAAGGCTAAAGACTAGTATCTCTCAATACAAATGTAGCCCTTTTTACAAGCACTCAACCCAATTGAACAAATAAGATTGAAAATACAAAGTTTTACAATTGGGGTTTATAAGAAAATATGGGATTTTAGCACAATTGCTTGGATTTGATGGTTGGATAATTCTTTTGGGATGAATAGTTGTTGCTGGTGCTTTTAGAGGTCCCTTTTATACATTCTCATTGAATTCTAGCAGTTGGGGTTGCTGCCTTCATTATTATAGCCGTTGGGATGTTATCTTCCCTCCATAAATGCAGTCTGCAACTACCCGTTCCGAAACGCCCGATCCTGTTTCGAAACAGACCAAAATAGAAATAGTCGTTGGGGTGTAATAAATAGGTCATACCGAAACAGACAAGGTCGTTTCGATACGCTAAGAGCTTGTTCCGAAACGTGCTGAAGCCTATTTCGAAATATTTCGCCACTGTCAAAACCTGTATCGAAACGGCTTAGAAGCGTTTCGATACGCCTTAAAAATATTTTTCAATTCAGTTATAAAACTTCAACGGTCATATTTTGAAACCAAGTTTGAAATTCGTTTCGAAATATTTGAGGTCGTTTTGATACAGCTGTATCGAAACGGTTCAAACTGTTCCATTGTTCTTCATCCGTTTCGAAACACAACTAGCTGTTTCGATACACCCGTATCAAAACGGGAAAACGAGTTTCGAAACGGAGGTTAACATTTTCGAAACGTTCCGAAACGCCCAAAGGCCGTTCCGAAACGGTGACTCGAAAATCACTGTTTTGACTTGGTAAACACTTAGAAAATATTTAATAAGTTAAGGTTTTGACTTGTACATTTTTCTTTAAACATAAAGAGGTTTTGAGGACTTAAAAATTCATTTTCTCTTTTTCAATTTAGTCCTAAATCCTTTGTTATATCAAAATCAATTTATTAGTTTTACAGATTTTTTTAACAAAATATATTTTTTATGCTTATTTAGTCTGTTATAGTCAAATTAATTGTCTAGAGAAATTCAAAGCCTTAAACCTCTGAATAAGGTAAATAGGTGAACCACCCAACTTAAATTATTGGATCCGCCCTATTAGCATATGGATGGTACTTTTGTTGTGCTTTCAAATTATTGATCTTGCTAGGGCTCGACCTTTCAAAAAATATGTATAAATTTATATACACGTACAGACTAGGTTGTTCGAGTTCTGATAATCTAAATGAGGTATATCACCTTTTAATATTGAGACCACCCTTTAGATTGGATTAAATGTGTTGTTAAACCACTTAAAATGCAATGTTATCATTTTCGTTAATGATTTAAGATAAAAGTGACCAAAACAGAATTGGACAAAAAAATTTAGTCATTTAGTGACTAAAACAGAAATAAACTAATAATTGGATGACTAATCGTGTAGTTTAAGCTAATTAAAATATACGTGGGCGAAGTAGCCGACATTGCAACAAGTAACCTCAAGCTTTGTATGCTGCCAAAAACCGATTCCTCTTTCGCTGAAATGGCTGATAATTCAAGGAGTAGATCGCTGCATTTTCTACTGCTTTTCGCTTCCGTTTCTCTGCAATTCATTTCAGGTATCCTTTTTACACCGTTTAGTACTCGATAATTTGTTTCTTTTTAAATGAAATTTCGAATAATTCTGGCCGAAGTTTGAATAATTAATTGCGTGAAAATTTTGTAAATTTTCACTTCTGCATCGAGATCAGACGATTTTTTGTATTGATATTGCTTCGAATCTCACCTTTAATCTTGTTTAATCAATTCGTTAATCTCTCATACTTGTTAGGTTTTACTAGTACTTTAAATTTTCATGTTTGGCTGCTGAGGGGAAAAAAATATCATCGACAGAACTGCTTTTGAGAAATTATGATTCCGAGAAATTTTTAACTGTAAATCTAGAATTTGAACTTTGAAGAATGAATCGAAAGGTGTGTGTATAATATCTGCTATTCCAGTTTGCTTTCTAGAAGTTCAAGATTCCATGAAATTTAGGGAAATTATGATTTCGAGAAAATGTTTTCAAACGAAATTATGCTGTTACGCTTTGCTTGTTCTAGATCCATGAACTTTTGTTACTATTTAGGTACTTGCTTTTAAGCCTTAGTTGAACCTTCTTCAGCTGAATTTGTTAGAACAACTATTTAAGTTACCGTGATGGACTCTAAAGTAGGAATTGTTTTTATTACTTCTTGGCAAATTATTGAAAATGTTAAAACGATTTGCTCCAATTTGTTTCCTTTTTTTCCAGTTTTTTCTGATGACTCTACGAATTCAAAAACCAGTTCAAAGACAAAGTCGAATGGAAATAGTAATGTAGGGACCAAGGTAGTTATCATATTGATTGGGCTGGCTGCTGTGGGATTGTTTTCGTTTTTCCTTTTCAAGGCATGGCAGAAAAGGAAACGTGATGAACAATATGCCCGTCTTTTGAAGTTGTTTGAAGAAGATGGTGACCTTGAGGCTGAACTTGGCCTTCACGACTGACATCGTTGAAAACTGAGCTCATCCTCGTTGAGGTGTGTAGATAAACTGTCTTTGTGATCCTCAATTGCCTAGATACAGTTACATTCCTTGTTTAGTTTGTAAGGAAAAAAAGTGTTTTTCAGCATTCGTATTTGTCTTGTAGTAGTTGAAGGTAGACAAAAAACTTTGTAATCATATCCAGTGATATAGATCTTTGGGGTTCATTATAAAGGCCATCCCCATGCGTGTTAAATCTCGAAAATCAAGCCTATAATACTATATCCATCATGTGCATCTGTGTCAATCTGTCTCCTTTCTGGATAATATGCATGCAACACAGTAGACGATAGACAAGTTGATGGTAATGAGGCTTGATGCCGCCATTGATGAGGAATATGGATTCTGTGTTTAAGTTGTTTGTCTTTTCATGATCGGATGATCATTAAGATTGGTTCATGTTGATTGATTTTGCTTATCTGGGTTTGCATTTTATCCTCCCATGTGATGAACTTAAGTTATGCTGCTAAGACTTTTTTTTTCTTAAGGTATCGTGACATACCTGTGTTCGGCATGGATATGGGAATATGACCTCTAAAGATCCTTCAAATACGGGAAAACCCCTAGAAAAGTCTAGCTATACTTGTGCTGGATACATACCCTTGAAAAGTGAAATACTTACCTTAGTATCAAGTCAAAATACAATACAATGGTTGATTTTATCGTATAATTATTAATAATAAGAGGAAGAATCATCAGGGGCTTGCTGCATATGTTATTTTCAACTCATCATGTGGAGAAGTTATCTTGATAGGGGATTTGATCAATGGGGAAGAAGCCCGAGATGTGAACCATCATCATCCGAAACCGAAAGTAGGAGTTCAACTAGTTCGTCCGGACTCGGACTCGGACTCATTCTCGGGCTGTCTTCCCTTAACGTCTCATTTAGCATAGCCCTAAGCTAAGGATTCATCCTGAAGATAGGTAGTGAAAGTGAGGAGTTGGAACATATAGAAAAAGGGAAGGCTAACATAAAAATAAAAACAACAAATTGCTTTTGTTCATACCACAGGCTTCAGAAGATTGTCTAGTATGCGGAACTTGGGTAAGAGATTAGGGGGCCAACTTAAACTTTAAAAAGTTTGGAAGCTTAAACGAAAATTTTTAAATTTTTTTTGAGGGTTTAACTAAAATTTTTAATGATTCTAAGGGATTTAATAAGAATTTCTAAAATTTTTGAGAGGATATTTAATTAAAAATATTTAAAATCTTGAAGTTTAATATGAACTTTTGAAAACTTGAGGGGATAAAATTCAAATTTTCCAAAATTTTAAGGATAAAATTTAAATTTTTGAAAGTTTTGGGGGCATGCCCCTAATCTCTTAGGGGGTGTTTGGTTCGTGGAAAAGATCATTACCTGGGGGAATGATTTTTTCCGGAATCACATACCCACGTTTGGTTGGAGAGCATTCCCTCCAAGGGATAATTTTACATTCCCAACAGTGTGATTCCCTTGGATTTCTTAGGTATTTGTCAATTCCCTCCCCTTTGGACCATATTACCCCTATGTTAATAGATTTTGTTCATATAGATCCTTTGTAAAATTTAATTAGTTGATTAAATATGTGGTGTAAATTAATTAAATATTTTTATTTAATATTTAAATGGTGTTACAAATATTTAAGGTATTTTTATTAATATTATATTTATGATGTTTATAAGTTATATGTTGCGATAACATATTGCTTAAAAATTAATAAGTTTAGAGTTAATGTTTTTAATTTTATTTTTATGTTTATGACCTTGTAAAATATTTTAGTAGGTTAAACTTATTATATAAATTCTTATCAGTATTATACAACTTTTAGATTTATTTTATTATTTACTTTAATTTGCTTGACATGTCACAAGTAATAAAAAATTAAAATTTTGAACATATTAAATTTCTAGCATTTAAAAATTTACAAAATATTTTAATAGATGATAACTAGGGTAAGTAAATATAAAATAGTTTTTTTAATAGTCTAAAAGTGATTACAAGGTAGTATATACAAAGTGATTGAACCCATGTCTTTTAGGATGAACTTCATCTATTTTTCCACTGAGACCACTTGTTGGATTCTTTTAAAGAATAATTAATATAATAATTATATTAAATATGATAAATATATAATTTTTACAAATTTTAGATAGTGTAACAAAAATAATTCTATTAATTTTTGTGCATGTATTTTTAAGTTAATATTTAAACTTTAACATGTTAAAAAGAAAATATAACATATGGACAATTTAGTAAATTTTACTTCTAGATAACCTTATATACCTCCAGCCAAACACAGTAATCTTACATTCCTACACAATAAACCAAACAAGGTAATGTCACATTCCCAGTAATATGTCAAGTAATGTTAAATTCCGAAAATCTTATTCTCAAAGGTAATCTTACATTCCGTGAACCAAACGCACCATTAAAGGTACAAATAATTAAAGTAAAATATAATAATTATTAGAATATATTATTATAATAAAAATAAAAATAAAATATGATTAAATATATTAAAGTTTTAAAATAATAAAATATTGTCAGCAGATGAAATCGAACTTAGGTTAAATAAATTCAAAATTAAAAACACTTATTTTTCTTCTTTCACTTTTCTAAAATATTTTTTATTAAAATAATAAAAATGTTTTTTTATGTTTTCAAAATTTCACACATTTTTATTTTTATTTTCTAGAGATCATTTTTTTTCAACCAAACACGCTTTCTTCAATGTTTTCTATTTTTCAAAAAAATGAAAATGAAACAACATATATTCTTTAGAACCAAACAAATTCTTAGTTTCTCCTTTAAATTATGTTCATTTTTTCGATTAAGTAGAGATGTAATTACATTCTTAAGGAAAATGACAAGACTTTAAACCGATATAAGATGAGATAATATGAACATTTTGACCAATCAATCAATTAATGAATCTCAAATAATCTTTATTTTTTACGGTTAAATATTGATCTAACAACTATAAAAAGGACAAATTATATATATTTTAATTTTTACATTTATAGTCTTTTTTTATCAAATTTACTTGAAAAGCTGTAAACGTAAATGATTGTAGAATTATATTATTCATTTAATAATATTTTATTTATTTATTTTTAAAGGTTAAGGGTTAAATTGATATAAAGTATAAATGTAGTGGATCAAAAAATAATTTTACCTTTTTATGGTTATCATATCAACATTTAACACTAAGATTGTACAAAAGTTAGGAGAATGATAAAGATTTTGGTGATAATTGTTAGGATAATGTTATTGAATTTTTTATTTCAATGTTTGGATTGGTGTTTTTTAATTTATTTTATGATTTAGGGTGATTCGTATTAAATTAATATGATCAGATAAAGTGACATATAATGAGTACTGCATTTGACCTAAACTTGACATGCAATATTAGTGACTTCTTTAAAATCGACTTGTAGTCCCGACAACTCTAATACTATAACAATCACACTAGATCATGAAAAAAAAAATAGACCTCGACCTTGAAATAAAAAAAGTCAACAACAATATAAACCCCCAAGATTTTTAATAAAAAAATACATACTTGATTTATAAAATTAAAATTTAAAAAAGAAATTGTAAATTGTAAAACAATAGAGGGACCCCTAGCATATATAAACCTTTTCATATGAAGGAAAATTAAATAACCCGAAGTTCTGAAAAATTATATTATGGTTCTGACTTACCACATTAATCATGGTCTCAACAAATGAAAACCACCTACTACACTTTTTATATCGTTTTTAACTAATAAATCTTCACTAATATTATTTAAAAGTCATTTAAAAAATAGTTTTTTAGAAGTTATTATATAATAGAAAAAATAACATAAAAAACTGTAATGAATAGTTTTTTTAGGGTAAACTACATAAATCACCACCATATTATTGGTAAAATCGCGATTTGACCACCTTACTTTTTTTCGAAGCAATAAAATCACAAAATTATTTAATTGGTTGCAATGTGACCACCAGCCGTTAAAAACTAACGGAATCAGTGATGTGGCAGTTAATAAAATTGGTATAATTACACATTTGGTCCCCGATATTTGTACATTTTATCAATTTGGTCCTAATTTTAATAAATAAAATAATTTTATTATTTAATTAGGCTACGACACGTGTCGCCGTATTATTGGAGGACTTTATTTATATATTTTTAATTTAATAATTTTTATTTTGCTCCTCCAATCAAGTGGTGACACGTGTCACCAGATTGTAGGAGCAAAATTAAAAAAACAAGCACTTTACCATCCACAGGATTCGAACCTAGGTTAACTGGGTTGATAGTGAGCACACTTACCACTAGGCCAAAACCATCCTTATGATGCATTGTACAAAATCTAATATATATCTTAGTTTTATGACATTGACATGTTCTCAAAATAATCAGTGCATTGACTTGGAAGAGGTAGAATAATGAATTAAAAGTAAAACAATGGAGCAATGTAAATGAAGTGAATGGAGCAACCTGGTTCCTTCGACCCAGCCGGGGAAGGGCTCTTTGTAATTGCTGGTGATGATGGTGGGACGAAGGATGACAGTGGGTATAACGCCTCTCAATTCGAGCAAACAAAAAACTAAGATAAATATTGGATTTTTTACAATGCATCACAGGATGGCTTTGGCCTAGTGGTAAGCGTGTTTACTCTCAACCCAGTTAACTTGGGTTTGAATCCTGTTGATGGTAAAATGCTTGTTTCTTTAATTTTGCTCCTTCAATCTGGTGACACGTGTCACCACTTGATTGGAGGAGCAAAATTAAAATTATTAAATTTAAAATATATAAATAAAGTCCTCCAATAATACGGCGACACGTGTCATAGCCTAATTAAATAATAAAATTATTTTATTTATTAAAATTAGGACCAAATTGATGAAATGTACAAATAGCGGGGACCAAATGTGTAATTATACCAATTTTATTAACTGCCACATCACTGATTCTGTTAGTTTTTAACGGCTAGTGGTCACATTGCAACCAATTAAATAATTTTGTGGTTTTATTGCTTCGAAAAAAATAAGGTGGTCAAATCGCGACTTTACCAATAATATGGTGGTGATTTATGTAGTTTACCTTTTTTTTAGGTTAAAATTATAGCGGATTTAATAAGTGAAACCTATGATATAATTTGAAGTTTTGAACTTGGGACGAGAGTGCGACACATTGATTGGCCTAGATTCGCCACTTAGATTTTCCATGTCTTAACGTGGCACTTGATTCATATGGTCCCAATTCGGCCATGGCTTCCCTCCTCCACTGCATGATTCCATTTGCACGAGATATTCTTCCTTTCTCCCAAGCTTCCATAACCATTTGATGCAAAACCAACACAGGTTCCATAATGTCTCTCACTTTAACTCTCAATCCCTTCCTTTCACCACCCAAAACCCATCTCAATCTCACCTCAAAACCCAGAGCTTCTTCGTCACCATCATCAAAGCACAGTTGTTATCGCCCCATACTCAACTCTTTCAGACATAACCCCGAACACCTACCGGTCACTCCAGCAAAACCCAGATGGGAGAACTTGCTAGCCACTGCTGCAAGCTTGTACCCTTTGTATGTGACTGTTGGTGGCATTGTGGCTTGCTTTAAACCATCTGCTTTTGCTTGGTTTGTGCAGAGAGGTCCTTCTTCATATAGCTTCTCACTTGGGTTTATTATGTTGGCCATGGGTCTCACTCTGGAACTCAAGGACTTGCTCAATTTGTTCATCCAACGACCCCTTTCTGTGAGTTCCTTCTTTTTCTTTCTCATTTATGTCAATGGTGTTTTTGTTTACTTGTGATTTGTAAGTTAAGTTCATTTTCTTGAATTTCATTGGAATTTAGATGAATTGTGGCTCAATTTGTAGTATGTATTATGCCTTTTTAAGTGCTATTAATTGGGACTGTAACTAGAGTGTATTGGGGTATTGATGGATTGGCTGATGCTGCATATGTCATTAGGGTGAGCATTCGATCGAATCGAGTAAAATCAAATAAAAAATTTCGAGTTGAGGAGTCTTATTTTATAACTTTAACTTTTACGGGTCTGAGTTTATGAAATTGTGATTCGAGTAAAAAAAAATTGATTTTCTCGAATAAAGTCGAGTTTTGCTCCCCCTATATATCAGACCCGGCTCAGCCTGCTGGCCTACATGTTGAGGATTTGTCACCCTCAGGTGCGCCTCCAGATATGCAGCATATTGTATACCTCTGTGATGTTATTGTGTAACATGTTCATCTTATGAGAAGGAGTGAGTGCTTTGGGATTTAACTTAGGAGCTCAGTTTGATCTTATATATCGCATAATTTTTGCTTATGAACATCAGTTTATCTTTTGTTTTGTCCCTTTACTTTCATCAGATTCTATTTGGATGCCTTGCTCAGTACTCGATCATGCCGACTTTTGCGATGGTTATTAGCAAAACTTTGGGGCTTTCACCATCTCTTTCTGTTGGTTTGATTTTGCTAGGTTGTTGTCCCGGCGGTGCTGCATCCAATGTGGTAAGAGTTTCTTTCGCGGAAACTTTTGATTTTACTCATTGGTTTGCTTTTGCTATGTTTCTGCAAAAACGCTATCATTTTTATTTGCTGGAAAAGTGTTACAGGTGACCTTCATTGCTCGAGGAGATGTTTCTCTATCGACTGTATTGACGGTTTGCACTACTTTTGGAGCTGTAATACTCACTCCTGTTTTGACTAAGATTCTGGCAGGGACTTATGTTCCTGTAGATGCTATTGGACTTTCCATCAGCACCTTGCAGGTTTAGCCAACACTATGCTTCACACGATCTTTGAAAAGTCTCGAGACGTATGGCATTTCCGTATGTTTATCTTTGCTTCCGTAATTCATGCTTCTTATCATGTTTTGTCCAGGTGGTTGTCACTCCAGTTTTGCTAGGTTCTTATATCCAAAGCACATTTCCTTCGGTGGTGAGAATTATCACACCATTTTCCCCTTTATTCGCCGTTTTAACTTCATCACTACTCGCATGCAGGTTATTCCATCATTGAAATTAATCGGTTGGATACTTTTTGGTTTTACCATTAGTTTATTCATCTAACTTTTGTTTTCTGGGATTATTTGCCAGTGTTTTCTCGGAAAACGTTGTTCGTTTCAAGTCCTCAATGGTTAATGCGTCTTTGGGTTCCGATACCTCTTTAGTCACTCGCCTCCAATCGATATTATCCGGAGACCTCGGTGCAGTAATACTTTCCGTGCTGTTGCTACACTGTGCTGGTTTCTTTGTAGGGTAAGAGTCACTCCTCGTTTTTTCATTACACCCGATATGAACTTTTCAATGAAACTAAGAAATGGCTCAACTTCACCATTTTCAGGTATATATCAGCAGCTATTTGTAGGTTCCGAGAGCCAGAGCGGCGAGCGATTTCAATCGAGGTATGTATATCGACCCCTCAGGAAACTCTTCATATTTTTGGCATTGAAACAACTGTGATTATGCATGACATACAACTTGGTGAAATCTCGACACTCAGGTTGGAATGCAAAACTCTTCATTGGGTGTGGTATTGGCAGCATCTCATTTCACCTCTCCGATGGTAGCGTTGCCGCCAGCCATGTCGGCGGTGATAATGAACATAATGGGAAGCAGTTTGGGCTTCGTTTGGAGACATATGGGTGGTTCAAAACAGGAACTTGATGATCATCAAGAGTGAGGTTGAATTGTTTCTTTTGTAGAAAAAAGGTTTCAGTTAAAAGGATGTTTGTATTAAGAAATTGCACTCTTATTATATATGTATGTTTATGTAACCATCAAACGTGATTTGTATTCCGTATGTATGTATATGAATATGAAAATATATGATAATTGTACATATGCATCAACAAGCCGTCTTAGCTCAGCTGGTAGAGCGCGTGGCTTTTAACCACGTGGTCGTGGGTTCGATTCCCACAGACGGCGTGCATTTATTTTTGCAATTAGATGGTTGGAATCGTTGTTACTGCAATAACTCTCCTTTTGCCAGATTGGATGATGGAGAACATGCAAACAGAAGCGGGCAATTACATGTACATGAAGAACAAAGAGCTCGAGATTACTTGCTCTCCACGTAAAGAAGATGGTCAGAAAATGTGCATGAAGAACAAAGAGCTCGAGATTACTTGCTCTCCACGTAAAGAAGATGGTCAGAAAAGTGACCAGCAAGGGGTTATTGATGCATTGAACAAACTCGAACCCAAGCTTAAGGAAACAAAAGCGGAGTTGAAGTTGCTAAAGGAGAGAGGAGCCGAAACGGAGATCGCATTGGCTTCACTTAATGCCTGAACTTCATAGAGCATGTCTAAGTTGGTGAAATGAAATGCCATTTTGAATGAAAAAGGAAAGGGAAGTTGTTGTTGGTGAAGAAGAAGGCCGTGGTTCCTTTGGTGGGAAGTTGGATTTCCAAGAAATCTTCAAAAACCTCTGTATCTTATCATCAATTGTGTTTTAATTAGGCTTAATACAAAAAAAAAACACTGAGTTAAGTTCAAGGCTGCAATCGCAATTAGTCGAGTTAACGTGTCATATTTTATAACTTGAACTTTATTTGAAAAATTTTAAGTCGAGTCGAGTTTATAAAGTCAAGTCGAGTTTAAAAACTGATTCACTGATTTAAAATTTGTTCGAGTAGAATTTATGAATTACGAGTAAAATTTTTCGCATTGAATCGAGTTAAATAATTTAATTTTTTTATTCGAGTCGAGTTTTACGCATCTATATTATTAATAGGGTAAACTGTACCGTTGACCACCATACTTTGGTTAACGTATTAAAATGACCACCTTAAAAAAATCGACTCAATTGACCACTCAAACTATTAAAATTGGATCAATGTGACCACCAACCGCTAATGGGCTAACGGAAGGTGACGTGGCAGTTAAAAAATTAAAGGTATAATCACACATTTGGTCCTTATTATTTACACATTTTTTTAATTTAGTCCTAATTTTAAACTAATAAAATAAATTAATTAAGTGGTGACACGTGTCAACACCTTATTGGAGGAATTTAATTATTTATATTTGATTAATAAATTAATTTCCTCCTCTAATCAGGTGGTGACACGTGTCACCACCTACAATTCAAATTCTTCTATTTCTTCAAGGATAAAAACAGCGTTTTAACCACTACACCAAACACATGTTTGTGTTATAAATCACCAATTTTATTATATGTCCTATTGTTTGTTACTATTCAAATTCTTCTATTTCTTCATCACTTTTATTGAAACTTATTGGCTGGTAACAAACAATTCAAATTTTTTTTTAGTTTAAAATTATGGCCTTGCCTTCCCATTTGCAACCTTGAAGATGCAGACTACTGCACTCACTCTTTCCCCTTTAACTCCATTGTTTAGGTCTTTAAATAAGAACACAAACCCCAGATGTAGTCCAGTTCCCAACTTGTCTTGTCTGAAGCCATTACACCTCCTCAGTTCCATCAAAAGACTTGCATTCCAAAAACTTTGTTTGCTTTCTTCTTGTTCCCGAATCTCCGACTCATTGCTTGCTTCAAAAGGGAGACATGATAGTTTCAGGGTCAGAGCCCAAGAGGTTCCTGAAAACATTGGCGAGACACAGGGCTCTAGCAGTTTGGCTACCAGCCTGCAACTTGGAGCCATGTTTGCAATTTGGTATCTTTTGAATCTACTTCAACATTTTCGACAAGCAGGTTCTAAATCCAGATTCATCTGAATTTGCTGTTTTCTTTTCTGTTTGTGTAATGAAATGCAATGGGTAGATGTTGAATGTGTGTGTAATGAAATTATTCTTCTTCCTCATCACTTCACTTTTACTGAAGAAAAAGAATTTGAATGGTATCAAACAATAAGACATATAATAAAATTGGTGATTTATAACACAAATATGTTCTTGGTGTAGTGGTTAAAACATTGCTTTTATCCTTGAAGACCCTGGTTTGATTCCCTCCAAGCTCAAGTTTGGTGATTTTATTTTCCTCCTCTAAATAGGTGGTGATGAAAATAATTTATTAATCAAATATAAATAATTAAATTCCTCCAATAAGGTGTTGACACGTGTCACCACCTAATTAATTTATTTTATTAGTTTAAAATTAGGACTAAATTGAAAGAATGTGTAAATAATAAGGACCAAATGTGTGATTATACCTTTAATTTTTTAACTGCCACGTCACCTTTCGTTAGCCCATTAACGGCTGGTGGTCACATTGATCCAATTTCAATAGTTTGGGTGGTCAATTGAGTCAATTATTTTTAAGGTGGCCATTTTAATACATTAACCAAAGTATGGTGGTCAACGATATAGTTTACCCTTATTAATATTATAAAAGCCGGCATAACGTGGAGTTTAAGGTGGATGACAACAATAGCAGAGTGTGGCCATTTGTTTGCTCTATAAGGCAGAAGGACTATCCCAACCCGGTTTAAGTGAGCGATGGCTTCAATTCGTGCAGAGTTGGAAGCTCGAAATATGTGATAATCAGTGTACGAATACATGATTTTGTGTTACGAGGACGAATTTATAAAAATTTAAAGGATGCAAATAGATCTTGAATACAAAATATATAGAAAATGTTTAAATCATATAAAAATTTTAAAGTTTTAGAGAGACGACAACCCCTCCAATCCCCCTTTAGCCTATCCATAGTCACAAAATAATCGTTGAAATGTAGAAGACGGACAAAGCTGACAAAGAACATTACAGAATCAAAGTGATAACGAGAAAATCTTCATCTCCAATTCGAAATCATGACGCTAACAGAGCAATGGCGATAGCAAGCTACATCGATGACAAAGGCGAGGCAATCATAATCTCTGACCACAGACAGAAGTAACATCAAATATTGAGAGGGGGTTAAGGACCAATTAAGTATTTAAATTTAAAAATTAAAAAGGATATATTTTATTTGACTAATATTTAAATTAAAAAATAAAATATAATCATACTAAAAAATTAAGAGGAACAACAACCTCTCTCACCTTATACATTCCGCCATTGCCTCTACAACATCCATAGAGACAAAGTAGTAATAAGTTAGTTCATCGTTGAAGAGAAGGCAACCACGATCTTTGATAGTGCCAATCAAGCGTCAGCTTATTTTCAGACTGAAAGGCCTCATAATCAACTTGATTTCATGCTTGAAATAAGGATAAATAATACTAGTAGTTATTTATATTTTCAGTTTATTTTATGTTGATCATCTGTTTTTTAAAGAAATTATATTTTAGTAGAGATTTTATTATCGTCGTTCGGCTAATGGAAGGCCATTTTTCAAAAAAAACCATAAAAATGCATGAAAGTGTAATATTTGCAAATTTGAGTCAATGAAACTAGAAATGGCTCAACTTCACCATTTGCAGGTACATATCTTAATATATATATATATATATATATATATACATACATATGTTTATGCAAGTGTAAGCATCAAAAGTTTTACATATGTATGTATATGTACAACTGAAATATGCATTAGCAAGCCGTCTTAGCTCAGCCGGTAGAGCGCGTGGCTTTTAACCACGTGGTCGTGGGTTCGATTCCCACAGACGGCGTCTTTTTTTTAGTCTTCTTTGCCTCGGTCTCCTCTAACATCTTCTTCCTCTCTGCTCTCTTTTTCTGCAAGGCTTCTTGTCTGGCGATTCGAACTTCTCTATTTGCCTCTTGAGCAGCCTTCAGTCGTGCCGCATCAGTTTTCGATCGAGCCTGCAATAAGCAGAAAGGAAAAGTTTAAGCATACTATCAAACGGCATGTTGAAAACTTGATGCATATGGTATAATCTTGAGATGAAACACCTGAGAGCTGAACATGTACTGCCTGATTCGATCAACGTAGTATGGTATGAGAGACACCAAGCGAATCGTGCGGTTGCCATCTAAATGAAATCCTTTCCATATTTCTGAAAAGCTTTGTCACCAATTACCTGCACGTTATGAATCACAATTGATGTTGTTCAAAGAAAGATTTGATCAATATTTTAGAAATTGCTGTTTTTCGTCGCCGTTTCTGTACCTGTACCCATATTCGTACATCTATTCGTGTAACATAGCCTGAGACAGACACGAATCTTCACAGAATCAGCATCCTGTTTGAAATGGCCCCGACCAACCACGGTTGCAGGTCCATCAAGCTGGTCACTAAGCACACCAACACGCTAACAAGGCTAGATGACCGACCGACGGCCTAGAGACAAGGTATGAATAGCCAAGTTCGACCTCCTTTCCGACTCCGGCTACACCCTTAGCTAAGTTAAGAGCTCCAGTGGCCCTAGCTTAGGTTCATACAGGAACGTAGAACCCCAATTCTTCGACCTTAAGAGTTATCTCCGAACCCAATCCATTGCCAAGACGACATCAACTAATATTGGTAATGCAAAGAGTCCCACATTAGTGTGTAATGATATAGAATGTTGTCGAATCTTCGTTCACAACAAGATCAATATTAAAATGTTTTTCACTTATCTTTTTTCTTATTGAAATTGATCGATATCGATGACGGGAATATTCAAGGGTTAAAATAGAATCATTTTAAAGTTTAGTGACAAAACTAATGCACTCCTAAAGTTTAATATCTAAAATGACGTCGTTTTGGCATCAATAATCACACAAAAAATGACGTCGTTTTGTCCACGTAATCACATCGTTTTGATTTTAACAATCCTTAAAGTAAAATTAAAATTTGAAGCTATAATCGAAGCAATTGAAAGTTAAGTGATATAAACGATACATATAATAAAATAGGACCACACAAAAAATTGGTTAAAAAATTTGATCAAACAACCCGAAAAAATGATAGATACATACATACAAACAAAATTGTTACAAGTAAAAGATAAACGGTATTAATACTAACGTAAAAAATGTGTATATAGGTATAATAAAGTTTGAAAAAAATTCGCACACAATAATTAATTTAGGATTGATGCACCATCAAGGGACGGAGCCAGGTTTGTGATGGGAGGGACTTTTACCCATTCCAATTTCTTTTGGTATAATTATATTTATGGTTTTTTTTGTTTAAATAATAGTAAAATAATATTTTTGTCTTTCTCAATTTTTAGATTTAAAGGCATAATAAATTTTTGTCCCTTCTAATATTTAATCTTAATTTTGTCCCTGTGCACTATAAGTCATGAAAAATATGAAAAAAATAGAAGATGAATGACTTATAAATAGTAATTCTAAATTACTAGAGTAATTCTGAATTATCTATGGCGGCTCTGTTTGGAAAATAGCGGATTGGGGTGAAATCTCTAATTTAAAAAAAAAAAACTAATATGAGCTTTTTGAAATTAAATGTTTTGACATAAGTGTTATAAAGACCATTGTTGGGTTTTTAGGGGCTCGATTCGATCAACCAATTTAGCTCACCAAGTGGTGGAGAGATGGATTTTTGGGTGGAAGGGTTGTGGAAGCTAGAATATAAAAAGACACAATGATTTATAGTGGTTCGGCCTTCTAACAAGCACCTACATCCACTACCTTAGCTTCCCACTAAGGATTTCACAATCAATCCACTAATTGATTCGTCCCGTTTTTTAGGATTAGGAGGAAACCCTTACAACCGATCAAGCTTCTACCCAAAGCCTTGATCAACACCCTCTTTACAAAGAGATAAATAAAGCAAACTTAAACCCTCTAATAGGTGTTTGTTTGCACAATGAAGCACTCACCCAAAACCTAAAACACTTGAGCAAATTTGACAATTTTGGCTCACTAGTGTTTGTCTATACAAAGAAATGACAATTTAAGTACAAAGACAATTCTTGATCATTTGTTGATTGACAATTGAAGCATTAGCCTTCTCTTGATGCTTGAAGGTCCCTTTTATACTCCCAAATGAGTTTGTAGCCGTTACTAGCCGTTGGGATCAAATTGGAGCCGTTGAGGACTTTAATTCCCACCATAAATGCAGTCTGCAGCTCCCCGTTTCGAAACGCTCGAAGCCGTTTCGAAACACTCTCAATGTAGAAAGAGCCGTTGCAGTCTGTCAGGGTACCCGTTTCGGAACACCCCCTTGCCGTTTCGGAATGCGTATCGAAACGCTATAAGCCCGTATCGAAACGCCTGCATTTAAAAGTTAGTTGGGAAAATAGTCGTTGGGGTTTATGACCGTTGGGGTCATTGCCACGTGGGCTATCAAAACGGCCTAGCCCGTTTCGAAACGCTGGGCAAAAATTATGTCCAAAGAAAGCCCGTTTCGAAACAAGTTTCGAAACGTTTTGGCTACTGTAAGCCCCTGTTTCGAAACGCCTTAAGGTGTTTCGAAACACCTGGACAGTTTTGTGAAGTTTGACCTTTGAAATCATATGAAAACCTTTTAAAACATCCATAAACAGAGTTTCAAGTTATTTGGACTTTTGGAAATTGTTTTAAATACTTTTTAAATCAGTCCAAAACATTTTTCAATTATTATATCAAAACATTAGTTCTACAATCTCCCCCTTTTTGATATAATAAAACTCACTTGAAAAATTGTTTGGGATTCTCCCCCTTTAACTTTAAAAATGTGAATAAGAGATTAAAAATTTTAATTAAAATAAAGCTCCCCCTTATTCATTTGAAAATTCAATTTTTCAAACCATTTCTCCCCCTTTTTGTTATATCAAAAAGAATTTAAAACATTAAGTTCAAAAATAAAAATAGAGGTAAAAACTTTGACAAAAATAAGAATTTGGTTTTAAAATGGCTCCCCCTTGCTCAAAGCATCATTAAAAATGTTAGTCCAACAAATATGATCATCTAGTTGAATAAACTAAAAATAAGACAAATTTAATCAAAACAACTAGAAATTTTACCAACACTTGAACCCAAGGGAGGATGTGAAGCCTTCCTTCTTCAAGTGTTCTTCCTTGTGTGCATGGAGCTCCCCCTCAATGTTTGACTTGTTGAACATCTCCATCACACCTACAATAGACAATCAAGTAATTTTTGGTATCCAAATTGGTTTGGATCCATAGACGTTAGTTGCACAAATTTTAGTCCCCTTAGGAATCCATTTTTCAATGTCATCCTTTTTAATTGAAGTACTAAGTCCTTTTGGGACCCAAATACTTATAAAACATTTTCTTTTAATAAATCTAGGGGCACTAGATTGTCTAACATAAAAATTTGATTTTCCAAAATTGTTTTTCTTGTCTAGCTCTTTGGAGATCAAATCCTTTTCTCCTTGAACTTTTTGAAGCAATTTTTGTAAATCAAGGCATTTTGACTCAAACTCTTCAAGTTTTGCTTCAAGTTCAAGTTTGGTTTTAGAAAGCAAATCATTTTGAATTTTTACTTTGAAATCAATTTATTGTTTTTCAAAATGTGGCTTTTAAAATCTAAAACCAAATCATCATAGGCATCTTGTAATTCATCAAAGGAATAAGAACATGAAGTAGATGAATTAGAAGTTACCCTTAAATCTTCTTCGATGGCCATAAGGCAAAGGTTGGCTTGTTCATCGTCGGTGGAGTCTTCATCACTCCAAGTAGCCAAATGTGCCTTCTTCTTATGGCTTGAAGTGCTTGCCCTCTCCTTTCTTTTAGGTTCTCGTTCAAGCTCTCTCAAGGCTTTCTTCATGAACGGGGCACACTTCTTGAAGAGATGAACTATCTCTTCATCTTCATCCTCCTCTTCACTTGAATAGACATGATGGCAAGTGGAGGATTTGAAAGCCATGGCACTAGCATTGATGCCAAGCCCTTTAATTTTCTTCTCTCCCATAGCTCTAATTTCTTCCCTCTTCTTCTCATCCTCTTTGTTCTTCTTCATGATTTGAAGAGTAAGGAGAGACCCCATTAGTTCATCAAGCTTCAAAGTCTTCAAATTTTCGGCTTCGATGATGGAGGTCCTCTTTGAGTCCTAAGACTCGGGAAGTGAGTAGATGAGCTTTCGAACAAGCTTTTCCTCCGGGATGGCTTCTCCATAGCCTTTGAGACCATTGGTGATGGTGGAGAACCTATCAAACATCTTCTCGATGTTCTCTTCCGGATCCATTTTGAAGTTTTCATACTCAAGGGTTAGGAGCCCAATCTTGGTCTCCTTGACTTCATTTGTTCCTTCGTATGTGACTTCAAGCTTGTCCCATACCTCCTTGGCACTCTCACAAGAAGACATCTTCTCATAGATGGATGGACCAAATGCATAAAATAGAATGTGCAAGGCTTTGCAATTTAACTCCATCTTCTTGCGATCGTCGGCACTCCACTCCGCTTTACTTCTTTGAGGCACGAACGAGCCATCTTCAACTACATCCCATAGCTTGTAATCTCTTGATTTGATGAAGAACTTCATCTTTGTCTTCCAATGGGCATAGTGATCTCCGTCAAAGAAAGGCGGTTTGTCGATTGATTGTGCCATTTGAGCCGGTTGATAAAATAATGATCGAGCTTGCCGGATCTTCTCAATAGGATGTGAATCCCCTTCGATTGAGCCAAGCTCTGATACCAATTGTTGGGTTTTTAGGGGCTCGATTCGATCAACCAATTTAGCTCACCAAGTGGTGGAGAGATGAATTTTTGGGTGGAAGGGTTGTGGAAGCTAGAATATAAAAAGATACAATGATTTATAGTGGTTCAGCCTTCTAACAAGCACCTACATCCACTACCTTAGCTTCCCACTAAGGATTTCACAATCAATCCACTAATTGATTCGTCCCCTTTTCTAGGATTAGGAGGAAACCCTTACAACCGATCAAGCTTCTACCCAAAGCCTTGATCAACACCCTCTTTACAAAGAGATAAATAAAGCAAACTTAAACCCTCTAATAGGTGTTTGTTTGCACAATGAAGCACTCACCCAAAACCTAAAACACTTGAGCAAATTTGACAATTTTGGCTCACTAGTGTTTGTCTATACAAAGAAATGACAATTTAAGTACAAAGACAATTCTTGATCATTTGTTGATTGACAATTGAAGCATTAGCCTTCTCTTGATGCTTGAAGGTCCCTTTTATACTCCCAAATGAGTTTGTAGCCGTTACTAGCCGTTGGGATCAAATTGGAGCCGTTGAGGACTTTAATTCCCACCATAAATGCAGTCTGCAGCTCCCCGTTTCGAAACGCTCGAAGCCGTTTCGAAACACTCTCAATGTAGAAAGAGCCGTTGCAGTCTGTCAGGGTACCCGTTTCGGAACACCCCCTTGCCGTTTCGGAACGCGTATCGAAACGCTATAAGCCCGTATCGAAACGCCTGCATTTAAAAGTTAGTTGGGAAAATAGTCGTTGGGGTTTATGACCGTTGGGGTCATTGCCACGTGGGCGTATCGAAACGGCCTAGCCCGTTTCGAAACGCTGGGCAAAAATTCTATCCAAAGAAAGCCCGTTTCGAAACAAGTTTCGAAACGTTTTGGCTACTGTAAGCCCCTGTTTCGAAACGCCCTAAGGTGTTTCGAAACACCTGGACAATTTTGTGAAGTTTGGCCTTTGAAAACATATGAAAACCTTTTAAAACATCCCTAAACATAGTTTCAAGTTATTTGGACTTTTGGAAATTGTTTTAAATACTTTTTAAATCAGTCCAAAACATTTTTCAATTATTATATCAAAACATTAGTTCTACAACCATTTTACCCTTAACAATTATAAAAAGGGTAAAATACTTAAATCATCACTCAACTTTGCTCTAAGACCTATTTTGGTCACTGAACTTTCAAAAAGCTCAATTTACTCATTAAACTTTACTTTTTGACCTATTTTGGTCACTTTGAATTATTTTATTAATATTTAGGTAGACATGACATATTTTATTATTATTAAATATAAAATTAATTTAAAATAAAAATAAATTATAAATTATTATTATTATTATTAAATTAATTAATTAAAACAAAACTCCCAAATCCCCCAACACTCAAACCACTTTCACTCTAACTGGTCACCCACCTTTCGCCAGCCGTCGTGCACTCTCAACGTCGTTGTTGCCGCTCCGTTCATCTTTCAAAGGCTGCATCAAGTGATGATAACATTAGTTTCACTTGTTTCATCCAAACTCTGCCTAAGATAATGTCTGAATCCAATTGTAGTGTTGGTGGAGCCACTTACTACAAACCAATGTACCTCTGGACAATTTGCTAGGGGAACTCTTACTAGCAGATTTCACAACTCGATTTTCTTTCGCCACTGCTGCCTTGAACAACAATACCTCAGGCAATAAGGGTGATGGATTTGCGTTTTTCCTTGCTCTCAACGGCTCACAAATCCCTCCCGACGCCGAAGATGGTTGCTTGGGGCTTCAAAGTTGCTACTCCGGCACCGACTCTGAATTTGTTACCGTGGAATTTGTCGGATCACGTCAACATTGATCTCAACAATGTCACCACTTCTCTTGTGGATATCCAATGGTGGTTGAGTGATACTAAATTTGTATGTAGGTGCTTTGTAGTTAATTTGGTTTGATTTCCTTAGACTGGAAAACAAAATGTCCACAAATTCCAGCTCATCTTCATCTTCTGGGGAAGACTCCGCCAAACTAAACCCTAATTCTAATCCTAAAGTGGTGGACAAACGGTTTGATTTGTTGACATTGACTGAACAGATCGGATCGGGACCTAGTGATCAAGGAAATGACGATGGGTTCAACAATGGATCCCTGGATCCGGAGAGAAACGCCGGTGACAAAGATGACGATCAATTACAAGTGGAGGATCGGGAAATGGTTGCCAACGAAGCGCCTTCGAGTCCAAGCAGTAACGTATATGAAGGTGAGAGATGGAGCATCAGTACCACCAGGGCGTCAAGGATCGATGCGGAGAATAAGACCGATGATAATGAAAGTCTGTTTCAAGATGTTGTTCTCCAATGTTGGCTCGCCGGAGCGGCGACGACGACGTTAAGAGTGCACGACGTCGGCGAAGGGTCACCCCGGTGAAGGTGAAAGTGGTTTGAGTGTTGGGGATTTGTGGTTTTATTTTGATTAATTTATTTAATAACAATAATAAAATATAATTTATTTTATTTTAAATTAAATTAATTTTTATATTTAATAATAATAAAATATGTCATGTCATACCCAAATATTAATAAAATAATTTAAAGTGACCAAAATATGTCAAAAAGTAAAGTTTAATGAGTAAATTGAGCTTTTTGAAAGTTCAGTGACCAAAATAGGCCCTAGAGCAAAGTTGAGTGATGATTTAAATATTTTATCCTTATAAAAAATCTCCAAATAACCTAAATTTAACATTTTTTATTTTAATTCTTCACCCTCATGTACTTGTATTGTGACATTTGTAAACTGATATTTTTATTTTTTCTTTTTATTCTATAATATTTATATTTAATAATTAATTAAATTGATTTAAAAATATTTATATAAATAATAAATTAATATATAAATCCTTCAAATATGATTAGTAATGTTATATTAAATAAATTGTTTTTCACAATCTAATTAATATGCAAAATATTGATAATAATAAACTATTCAAACAAGTATCGAATAAAATCATGTCCTTATGTATCATTTTGCTTGTTTAAATAATTAAACAACTATTAGTAAATTTTACCAAACACTTTTATACAATCAACTAATACAATCCACTATAAGCTAATTACCAAACATGGCCTATATCAGAATTGGTCAAAAATAAATGTTATACCTTTTAAATATATAAATTTATCTTTATCACATCATGATTGGTTATGGTTTTAGTTCTAATTTTGATTAAATGGATGACTTTAGATGCTGAAATGTGGGTTGTTCTATGCTTTTTCGTGCATGACCGTGTGGCTGAAAATTAGACTAGAAAAGGTCGAAATCTGCAAAAGCTCTGGAATTGTGGTTGGATTCATGGGCATGAACTACGTCATGAATGCTGATTGGGCACCACGTTTGCACCTTCTAGAAGCTTACGTCAGCAGCGGTGATAACCTATCAGCCGCGTATCAGATAGCCTATCAAGCGGATTTTAAATTTCAAAATTTGATATTATCTTATGTATTTATTTTAAATTATTTTGAGATTTATCTTTTTAGGGTTTTAGGTTTTTTTAGATACTATAAATACCCCACTTTGGTTTGAGATCAAATCATCACTTGCTCATTGTTTTCTTCTACTTTTGAGTTGAATACATTTCTCTTCCTCCATTTTCATTTTATTCCCTTTGTGAAAAAAACTAAGTATTGTTTCATTACGAACTATGCTTAGCTAAATCATCATAGCCAAGAGCAACGCCAAACCCCAACTTACCTCGTGAGATTAGAAACGTTCTTCAGACCTTCAACATCTTTCTTGATTCTCGAAAAAATAAATTAGGCAATCAGCTTAACCTTTAAGCATCACGTTTGTTTCATCCCAGAAAGTGCACGTCGTGGTGAAGTCAACTTGATCTACCGTTGGGGACGATAAAAGGCTTGTAGCTGATTCAATTCCCTAAGAACAAACTTAGTGGCGGTCCACTAAGGGGAATTAAGATCGGACTTGATTCTCGTTGAGAAAACTGTCCGAGCACGGGCTTCTTCAGCACTAAGCGCAACTTTTATTAGCATCGATTGTCATGGCTAATCAACTCAACACTTAGTTCCAAGGATTGCCCTGGGAACCGAGTTTACCTTAGAGAAGCAAGTTACAAGGGTTGGCCTTGTAGACTGTAACTGACAAGAGATTGAAGTAAAATCACTTCAGTGATCGAGAGAAGTTGTGGCAAAGCGGAGCTTGAGGCTAACTTAATTCATAATTATCTTCAATCATTTCTTACTTTACTTATTTATTTTAGTCATTCGATTTAATTCTTACAAACCCCCCTTTTTTGGTTACTTGTAGATTTCCTGGTTAAAGGTAAAAAACGATCAATATTGGAAACTACCTAGTCCAGTGGATTGACCCTTACTCTATCTCTATACTTTTTATTTTAATTATTTCTTTGAGTTTAAGGAAATTATTTTAACACTATACGACGCGTGTCAAAATTGGCGCCGTTGCCGAGGACTACGGGAAGAGTTACTAATATTGTTTTATTTGATTTATGACCAAGAGTAATCTGGGAGAACAAGTTGAACTCATCCTGGAGATCGAAGCACTAGCCCGAAAGTTGCACGGACAAACACTTCGGGAAAAGAAGAACAAACAACGCCAACAAAGACTTGAACGCGATCATACCAACGAAGAACTGAATCCGATGGGAGACGAAGATCAAACTATTCGTCAGCTAAACACGGCACCCGATGGACAACAGTCGATGTGCATTACCTTCCCGAATGGCACAACACCATTCGTGCTAAAGACATGTTTGATACACCTTTTACCTACTTTCCACGGCCTACCGAACAAAAATCCGCATAAATATTTGAAGGAATTTCACATGGTTTGTCTAAGCACAAAACCTCAGGGAGTATCCGATGACCAAATTAAACTTAGAGCTTTTCAATTTTCTTTAGCAGATATCGCAAAAGGATTGGTTATTTGATTTACCTCCTAACTCTGTAACAACTTGGACTGATATGGCTAAACTCTTTCTTGACAGGTTTTTCCTTGCGGCAAAAGCGAGCGAAATGAGGCGCAGTATCCTGAGCATTCAACAAAAGGATATCGAATCCTTATATGAATACTGGGAGCGATTTAAAAAGTTATGCGCAGATTGTCCACAACATGGGTTGTCGGAACAAACCCTGCTCCGGTATTTTTATGAAGGATTGGCGCCCATGGATATGAAAGTGGTAAATGCAACAAGCGGCGGAGCTCTAGTCAATATGACTCCAACAGCGGAAAAAACGTTAATATAAATCATGGCCGCCAACTCGCAGAGGTTTAATCCATCTAGCGAACCATCTCGAAGGGTTCGCGAGTTAAGTACAGTTTCTTTGGAAAATAATATTGATAAATTAGCTGAAATAGTGCAATCTCTTGTTGTAGATAAAAAAAGAACAGCTAGACTTTGCGGAATCTGTACTAGTCCAAAACATCTGACATACTGTTGTCCGATGGTTCAGGAAGATGATATCGCTCAAGCCAATGTCATAGGAAATGCATATAATCAGGGATGGAGAAACCAGTCAAACTTTGGTTATGCGCAAAACCAGAGGCCAAATCAAGCTTATCAACCAACTGCACCACAACAATATCAACCGCAGAAGCTGTCCTTGGAGTCAATTGTTGAAAGGTTAGCGCTAGCCCAAGAAAAATTTTAACTAAGAACCGAAGCTCACTTTGAAGCAATTGACAAACAGATAAGTCAACTGACGTTAGCGGTAAGTCGCTTAGAATCCAAAGGGAAATTACCTTCTCAAACGGAGCCCAATCCAAGAGAGAATGTGAATGCCATCACTCTACTAAGCGGTACCATCGTCGAACCAAAAGCCACGGAGGAAGGCGTTCAAAAGAAAGGTAAAAAAGACAACATCGCCCGTTGAAAAAGATACACCGAACCCGACCCCTAAACCATCTCCCTATGTCGTGCCACCTCCCTTCCCGTCGAGATTAGTGAAGAAAGATAAAAAAGCTGAAGAAAAGGAGATCCTAGATGTGTTTCAAAAAGTGGAAATCAATATCCCACTCCTTGACGTAATCCGAAAAATCCCGAGGTATGCTAAATTTTCGAAAGATTTATGGACTAACAAACGTCGTCTTATAGGAGTTGAAAAAGTTAATCTAGGAGAACATGTATCAGCAGTTTTTTAGCGAATGTTATCGCCGAAATTGAAGGACCAAGGTATGTTCTCCATTCTCTGCAAAATCGGTAAAATGGGTATTAAACAAGCAATGTGTGACTTAGGGCCTCTATTAATGTCATGCCTCTTTCATTTTATAACTCACTTTCTGCTGAGCCTTCGAAGGATACGGAAGTAACCATACAGCTGGTGGACAGATCTATAATTTACCCGGAAGGATTGCTAGAGAATATCCTGGTAAAGGTAAACGATTTAATCTTTCCAGCAGATTTCCATGTGATAGACATGGAAAATGACCGGACTAATAATTCTTCCAAAATCCTCCTTGGCCGTCCATTTTTAAGTACTAAAAATACGAAAATTGATGTGAGAAGCGGGATCCTTACAATGGAGTTCGATGGCGAGGTGGTAAAATTTGATGTTTACAAAGCGATGCGACATCCTGATAATGTTCCTAGTATAAATTTTATAGATGTTATTGAGCCCGTCGTTGAAGAATTTATAGAATCTAAATCTATTGATGATTCGTGCAAGGATTTGAAGGATCACGACAAAGGAATTAAGGAGTTGAAAATTGTTTCTTCTGTTCATTCTAATTTCCGCCTAACTCCATCGAAATCTAAAATGTTTTCTTTCATTTTGCAAGGATTGAATTTGGAGTTAAAATTACCTCCAGATAAATTGAAGAGTGAAAGAGAATTTTTTCTAATAAAAAAACTCCATAATCGCAAAATTTCTCGTAGGGAAATACCTAGTTGGATAAAGCGCAAGAACTGGAAGAAGTATTTGTCGCAATGCCTGTAGTCTGAACTAGGTCGTCGAGCTTAACAATGTTAAATAAAGCGCTAAATAGGAGGCAACCCATTTTATTTATTTTAATTTTAATTTTAATTTTATTTTCGTACTTATATTTCTTTTATTTTTTCCAGATAATCGGGTAGATGGTGGAAGCATATTTGAATACATTGGTTCGGGATAACAAATTCTCATATATATCACTTTCCCACCTATTCGGTCAACCTAATCCTCCAAATCTCTCCACTTCAAGATTCAAACAAACCTCATCCGTATCTAATCCCACCTCCCTCTCAAGTCCAATCCCAATTCCCGTGAAACACCCTCCCTACCACTGCCAACCGACTTTTATCTCTAATAAACTCCTTCTTCTATTTTTATTATTAAAAAAATCACCCCACATATTTTATTTTCTCTCTTCTAAAACCAGCCGCCTCTTCTCTCATACTCATCTTCAACCTTCACCCCTCGTCAACCTTCACCCGAACCACCATGCCGCGTATAAGGGAACATGCCCACCGGCTTCCCCAACAGCCACCACTGGTCATTGGCGGACGGCGCCGCTTTGCACCGCCACAGTTCATGGAGATCAGCAGTGACTCTGAGCCGCACTAGCCATCACCCAGCCCCCACCGTCGCGGTGCGTCTCCACTGAAACAGCCAGCCGACGCGTCCGTCGTCCCCACCATCACAACCACCACAAGAAGAACACCCACAACAAAATGTTGATGAACTACTACATTCCATTGAAACCGACCTTGCCGAGATCCTCTCCTACCTTCGCCCGGGTTGGTCTCGCGGATGGCGTGGGCGTGGTCGTGGCCGCACCTGATTCAGGGAGTTTCCTCCTCTCTCTTTACTTTTTCATTGCATAATGGGGCATTACGCTTAAGTGAGGGGGTGGATATTCTTGTCGAATTTCTTTCTTACTTGTCTATTAGTGGCCACACCTGATTCAGAGAGTTTCCTCCTCGTCTTTCTAGAAGCTTGCGTCAGCAACGATGATAACCTATCAGCCACGTATCAGATAGCCTATGAAGCGGATTTTAAATTTCAAACTTTGATATTATCTTATGTATTTATTTTGAATTATTTTGGGATTTATCTTTTTAGGGTTTTAGGTTTTTTAGATACTATAAATAACCCACTTTGGGGTGAGATCAAATCATCACTTGCTCATTGTTTTCTTCTACTTTTGAGTTGAATACATTTCTCTTCCTCCATTTTCTTTTTATTCCCTTTGTATAAAAACTAAGTATGGTTTCATTACGAACTATGCTTAGCTAAATCACCATAGCCAAAAGCAACGCCAAAACCCAACTTACCCCGTGAGATTAGAAACGTTCTTCAAACCTTCAACATCTTTCTTGATTCTCGAAAAAATAGGTTAGGCAATCGGTTTAACCTTTAAGCATCGCGTTTTCTTCATCCCGGAAAGTGCACGTCGTGGTGAAGTCAACTTGATCTACCGTTGGGGACGAGAAAAGCCTTGTAGCTGATTCGATTCCCTAAGAACAAACTTAGTGTCGATCCACTAAGGGGAATTAAGATCGGACTTGATTCTCGTTGAGACAACTGTCCGAGCACGAGCTTCTTCAGCACTAAGCACAACGTTTATTAGCATCGATTGTCGTGGCTAATCAACTCAACACTTAGTTCCAAGGATTGCTCTGGAACCGAGTTTACCTTAGAGAAGCAAGTTACAAGGGTTGGGCCTTGTAGACTGTAATCAACAAGAGATTGAAGTAAAATCACTTCAGTGATCGAGAGAAGTTATGGCAAAGCGAAGCTTGAGGCTAATTTAATTCATAATTATCTTCAATCATTTCTTGCTTTTACTTATTTATTTTAGTCATTCGATTTAATTCTTACAAACCCTTTTTTTTGTTACTTGCAGATTTCCTGGTTAAAGGTCAAAAGCGATCAATATTGGAAACTACCTAGTCTTAGTAGATCGACCCTTACTCTCTCTCTCTCTATGTAACATCCTAAAAATTAGCCTAGAAGATTAGGGGTTTAATTAAATAATTAGATGACTTATTAGATTAATTTCCTAAATTATTGAATTGAGAATAAGTTCAATGTGGACCAAATTAAATTTTAAAGAAATGTTCAAGAAGAATCCGGTTATTTCGTCTAGTGACCAAACCGAATATAAAGTAAAAGAAAAGAGTTGCATGTTAAAGTTTAACATTCTTGATTTGCCATTGTTTAAAATAAAATTGATGGAATAGTTAGGGGCAAAATAGACTTTCAATCAATATGAGATATTGACTTTGTGTCAATTCTCATCATTGCACACCTTCCCTCCACCGGTTACTCAACCATTCTAGCTAAGTAAACCATACATTCACACACACTAACAAAACTCAAGAAAATTGAGAGAGTGGAAGAGTGCACGGTGAAGGAGAGAAAAGGCTTGCATGGCATTGAAATTGGTCTAGAAAATTCAAGGAAAAATCGGAAGTAAGTAGCTCAAGCTCTCTATTATTCGAATATGTTAAAATCTTTAATAGATTAATGGTTTTAATGCCTTTAGAAAATCATGAAAGTGATGATACTAAAGGTTATGCTGCTGGAAAATTTTAAGATCATAAGAAACCTTAAGAAATTTTAGAGGATAAAAGTTTATGAACATGTAAGAGCAAAAATGGACAGATTTGGTAGTTATAAGAACATACAACTTTAGAAAATTATAGAAAATTAATTAGTGGGAATTTCGTGATGAATTTTTGATAGGTTCTACTTTGACATGTCTAAAGTGGTAGAAAAATTATAAATCTGAGTTTTGATCATTGTAGTGAAATATGGAAGCTTAATACGAACAACATGTAAAACTGTCCTGCACTGTTCTTAGATGGACAGTGAACTTTAAAAAAATGTAGAAAATTCACTAGTAAGAGTTTAGTGATGAAATTTTGATATGTTCTACCTTGACATGACTAAAATGATAGAAAAATTGTAAAAAGGAGTTTTGATGACTCTGGTAAAATCTGGAAACCCATTTCGAACAGCATGCAAAACTGTCCAGTAATGCTCCTAGCTGGACAGTGAACTTTGAAAAATCATAGAAATTAATCTACTATAAGTTTTGATCTGAATTTTTGATATGTTAAAATTGGGTATGTAAACTGAATTTAGGAACAAACGGTGTATGATTTGGAGCTGTATACAGAGAATACGAAATAAATTAATATAGGTGGTCAGAAATGAACAAAACTGGAAATATGTGAAATTAGGATTTAAAAGTTATAAAATTGGTAAAATTGAAGCGTATGAAGCATTATTAAGTCGAGCCTTATATTGAAGGGTATGAAATTTAGTGAAATTGGTGGTCAATTTGTAGGATTAAAGAGTTAATTGAAAGAATTAGAGTATTTAGAAACTAATCGAATTAGATTAAAATAATTCAGGGACTGTTTTGAATAAATTGAGAAATTCAGTCTTAAATTGCATGAATTGCATTCTGAAAAAGTGTTATTTGTTTGTATTGAGTGCCTTAGATCTTAGAAGCGAAAGGGTAGAAGAAGAGGCTACTCCGGGATCGGCTTCGGATCGGGCGAAAGGCATACGGATTACAAATTAGCTCGGCGAATTGTGAGTGAAACGAATCTTAGAGTTGGAATTAGAGTTCCAACTACCTTATTCTGATTTTTAGTTATAATAAGCATGAAATTTGACTTAATAACTATTCGATTTAGTAAGGGAAGAAGGAAAAATGGAAATTGGATTTGGTGTTGTGCTATGTGATGGATATGTTTAAGATTAAATTTAAATTGGTGTTTGCTATGCTTGATTCTGAAATTGATCAATTATTGATTGTGATGCTGATACATGAACATAGCAATGTTGATTATTGGTTGTTGTGATATTAGTTATGTATGGATATTGTGACATTGAATTATGAGATATGAATATATGATGACTATTCCATGTATGTTTAAGCTTAGTATGTTAAATTGAGTGTTGAACAATGAAATGTGATTCGAATGTATGTGATATGAGCATGGAATTATATGTGAATTGATCTGAAAAATGCGAATTGAGCATGTAAATTGTTATATGATCATGTATGCTAATATATTAATGGAATTGGAACCATAAGCAATTAATCGAAAGGATTAATTTAGAATTTTCTGAAAATCGATTGATGATGTATTGATGAAATTAAAGACTTAAATGCAAAGCCCTTGGTGTGTACAGTCTGTTTAGGTAGTACGGCTAGCCTAGAGTCTGAGCTTAATAAGAAAATCGGTACGTTAGTGTACTCGATATTGTGGTACGTAAGTGTACCTACTTGTTTAATGTCTGCGGACATTATAATATGTTATATGTGATACGAATTGGTACGTGGTACCTTAACATGGTGAATTTGATTCACAACCTCTGTTATATGTGACTTGCTTACCTATCAAACTATACTATCCAAGGCATTGCAAATTGATTAATTGAACAATTAAAGAATTGAAATCTGAAGTAAATTAATGAAATTGAGTATGGAATCAATCGATTGAAATGTTGAATTTTGTGATATTGCCATGCTTGATATACTATGAAACTCGAATGGTGATGATTTGATTTTTGGAAGTTAATTTAGGTTTCATGGCTTGTATGTGCAATAATGTTATGAATGATTTAATAATTCTTACATGTATTCGAATGGAATTATATGATTTCCTTGTGCAATTGTTCGAATGATTCCTATGATGTACTATAAATTGTTGATAGTTAAATTGCTTGATTCATTCGAAAGAACTAATGTGCAAAGTGAAATTAAAGTTGTTTGATCACAATGTTAATTGGAAACCGGATAGAATAGGGTTTCCTCACTAAGTACGAAATGTACTTACCACTCGTACCTTCCTGCCTTCCCCTAAATTTCAGGTTCTAACATCGTTGACCTACCCGAGACCTTTCCGTACACAGCTTAAGTATGATTTTCCCTATCTTTGTCATACTCATGGTGGGTGGCTTAGCGTTTGGCATGTTAGTGCAGTTCAGTTTGTTGGTCATGTTCATGAACTACTATTTCGGTTCTATATAGACTTTTAATATGTTTCCCTATATTTTGTTATGTATGTAAGGGGGTAAATGTTGGGGTATAGATCGTCCGTATATATGTTAGGGCTCGATTCTTTTTGTTGATAGTCACTTTTTTTATAGACAACCGTTAGGTTTAGCCGTTTGATACCCCGGTTATTTTGTAAAAAGGGAAACGAAACACTATGGATAGTATGATCCGATTATGATGCATTATATATATAAGTATGATGAATGATTCGGCTATGTATGATTTGGATTGTATGTATGCTATTCGAATGATTAATTTGGAGGATTAGCAATTAGAAATTTGTATAATTCGATTGGAATTGATCACATGTTGTTCGAATGAAATGGGAACTTAAAATTGATCTTATTGGAATAGTATAACAGTTGTAACATAGTTAGAAAACTTAGAAGTTTAAATAAATGGTTTACATGTATATGTCAACTTATGTTGCAATTGGTAAATTTAATTAGTATGGATTGTAGATTATTTGATGTTGGCCGAATGGTAGGAGTTCATGTTTAAAACAAATTATGTTAGATGTTTATGATTGGGAATTATTATGTATGTTATACATATGTATTATTGTGTGTATGATGACCATGTATGTATATGGTATTCGAAAAAAAAATTTACACGAATTTGTAATTTGTTAAACCCTTCCGCTGTGTTAATACGAATTCTGTTTAAGTTAATATAACGCTCCTTGCCCCTAATCCGTGTGAGGGGTGTTATATAAATTGGTAATCAGAGCTTTTTAGGTTAAGTCCTAAAAACTTTAATCGAGTCTGCATACATCTGCATCATTTAGGTTTGCCACCCATGTATTGTATGACAAGATATCTGTACTGAGCTTTCTGACCTTCTGTGTTTAACTGAATGATAGAATATGACGGACCCAAAAGACCCAAAGAATGGGAGCTCGCACGAATCTTCGAGCGAAGGTGAAAGTGTGAGATTGGGTGATAATTCTCCTGCTCAAACTGAAACTCCGAGAAAGGAGAGAAACAAAGAGCCTGCTCAGACTTCCGAGCAAATTGCTAAAAAGCCTGCTCAAGTCACTGAACCCGTTCAGAATATTGAACAATCTGACAAAGAACCTGTTCAGGATAATGAACAACCTCCACCTGAAAACCCTATGGTCCAGTCTGCTCAAAGAGAGTGTCTCCTCAGCATGAAGGAGATGTTTAATCAACTTCTGACAAATCTGAAACAAGAGCAACCTACTGTTTCTGTCCCTGCTGCACCTAGCAGAGCTCCGATAGATAAGCTTTCTCAGCATCGAGCTTATACTTTTACTGGTGCTAATGAAGAAAGACCAGAAGATGCAGAGTATTGGCTTGAAAACACCACCAAGGTGGTAACCAGACAATTACAGTGCTCCGATGACCACAAATTGGAGTGTGCTGTGGCCCTGTTAGCTGACGAGGCTATGAATTGGTGGGAAACCACTACTCTTACTGTTCCGGATGAACTGGTGACATGGGAATTCTTCCTTGAAGAGTTCAAAAAGAAGTACATCAGTGAACAGTACTTGGCTGAAAGAAGAAAGAAGTTCTTGCACCTTAAACAAGCCAACCGTCCCATTGAGCAGTACGTTGCAGACTTTTGCAAGTATTGCAAATACGGTGCAGAGTACATCAAAACTAAAACTGATAAGTGTCGAATGTTCATTGAAGGCATGAATGATGAATTGAGTCCAATTTTCACCGCTTTGGGAATCAATGATTTCCAGAATCTTGTTAATCGGGATATTGCAACCGAAGCTAGAATGAAAGCTGCTGAAAAGCGAAAAGGGGGCAATAAGCCTGACAAAAAGCAGAAACGAGACGACAAGTCTCAATGGCAGTTCAAGAAGCCCAAATTTCAGAAAGAAGGGTCTTCTAATTTCACTTCTGCTCCGAGGAGCAATTATACTTCTAAACCAGCTACAGTGATCAGATCCTCAGTACCGACTATGTCTGTTAATAGTACGGGAAATTCTGAAAAGATGTCTCCTTGCAAGTTCTGTCAGAAAACCACATCGAGGTCAGTGCAGTCTTCAAGCAAATCTCTGCTATGCTTGTGGTGGCGATGATCACTACATTAAAGACTGTCCTCAAAAGCTTGGACCTATGCCAGCTCGTAATACTGTGGTTCCTAGTCCGACATCCTCTAATCGGAATAGGAATGCCAAGTCAGCCCAGCTGAGTTATCAGAAGAAAGGCAAGGGTACTCATTCTAATGCTACCACTCATCAGGAATCTCGAGCACCTGCCAGAGTTTACCACATTCGTGGTAGAGATGATGAAGAGTCTTCTGAAGTGATTGCAGGTACTGTTGAGCTAAACTCACATCCTGTTTATGCCTTAATAGATTCGGGATCTACTCATTCATTCACCTGCCTATCTGTTGTAAAAAGGTTGAAATTAGAACCTGAAAATGTGAAAACAAGTCTGATAGTTTCAAACCCTTTAGGAGGAACTTCGAACATTAACCTAATATGTAGAAATTGTTCATTGCATATTAGCAATTTGCCATTTCTTATTGATCTCTACATATTACTCTCCTGTGAATTTGATCTAATTCTGGGTTTAGATTGGTTAAGTAAACATGAAGCTTGGGTAGATTGTCAGAATAAAAGATTGTATCTTCAGGGTTTAGGAAAAGAATCCATACTCCTAATTGATAAAAAGCCCACTTCTATTTTTGCATCCATGGTCTTACGGGATCAAATTGAATTTGGAATGTCTGAAATGCCTGTTGTTTCTGAATTCATTGATGTGTTTCCCGAGGAACTACATGGTCTTCCTCCGACTAGAGAAGTTGAATTCGGGATTGAAGTACAGCCTGGCTCAAATCCGGTGTCTATCACTCCGTACCGGATGGCACCTCTTGAATTGAAAGAATTGCAAAAGCAACTTCAAGAACTTCAGGACAAGGGTTTCATTCGACCCAGCACTTCTCCCTGGGGTGCACCTGTTCTGTTTGTAAAGAAGAAAGATGGAGCAATGCGTCTTTGCATTGACTACCGTCAATTGAACAAGATTACAATCAAGAACCGATATCCGCTCCCAAGAATAGAAGATCTATTTGATCAACTTAGGGATGCTTCGGTATTCTCAAAGATCGATCTGCGATCTGGATACTATCAAATGAGAGTCAAAGAGGAGGATGTGTCCAAGACAGCCTTCCGAACTCGTTATGGCCACTATGAATTTCTGGTAATGCCTTTCGGATTGACAAATGCCCCGGCAGCATTCATGGATCTCATGAACAGAGTATTCAAGCCCTATCTTGATAAATTTGTCGTCGTCTTCATTGATGACATTTTGATCTATTCTCGCAACAAAGAAGAACATGCTGATCATCTCCGCATTGTCTTGCAAACTCTCCGGGAACGCCAGTTAATCGCAAAATTTTCCAAATGCGAGTTCTGGTTATCGGAAGTCTCTTTCCTTGGTCATGTAATTTCTGTAGAAGGAATTAAAGTTGATCCGAAGAAAATTCAGTCAATCATGGATTGGCGACCTCCCAGAAATGTCAGTGAAATAAGGAGTTTTCTTGGTCTTGCTGGTTATTACAGAAGGTTTGTCAAAGGATTTTCCTCTATAGCCTTACCTTTGACTAAACTTCTTCGTAAAGATCAACCATTTGAATGGTCTGAAAAGCAACAGAGAAGCTTTGACCAACTTAAAGCAGCCTTGACTCATGCCCCAGTTTTGATCCAACCAGAACCAGGCAAGGATTATACTGTGTACAGTGATGCTTCACATGCGGGTCTTGGATGTGTTCTAATGCAAGGTGATAATGTGATTGCTTATGCTTCACGCCAATTGAAATCTCATGAATTGAACTATCCAACGCATGATCTTGAACTTGCTGCAATTGTGTTTGCTCTCAAAATCTGGAGACACTACTTGTACGGTGAAAAGTGTTATCTGTTCACTGATCACAAGAGCCTAAAGTATCTCCTAACTCAAAAAGGTCTAAATTTGAGACAACGCAGATGGATGGAGTTGTTGAAAGACTATGATTTAGTCATTGACTATCATCCAGGAAAAGCCAATGTGGTTGCTGACGCCTTGAGTCGTAAACCGACATTGGGTAAAGTCTCTAATCTTTGAATCTTAAAAAAAATTATAAACTGTTATAATAAAAGTTCTGATTAGAAAGTGGTATTTTATTCTTGTAGCTCCAACTGCTATCAATGCTCATCTTCGAGTATATCAGAAGCAAGGATTTCTGTCCGAACTTCAAATTCAATCCAGTTTAATCTCAAGGATTGAAAATCTCCAGAAAGCTGATCCAGAACTTCAGGATATTATCTCCAAACCGGATACAAAGTCTGGTGAAGAATTCCGTATTCACACAAACGGTCTTCTTTACTTCAAGGATAGAATCTGTATTCCAAATGATGAAAATTTGAAAAGAGATCTTCTGGAAGAAGCACACGAGAGTTCTTTTTCGGTCCATCCTGGATCGGTTAAGATGTATAAAGATCTCAAATCTTTGTATTGGTGGTCTGGTATGAAAGCGGCTATCAATGATTTCGTATCTAGATGTCTAAATTGTCAGAAAGTCAAAGCTGAACATAGAGTTCCCACTGGACTACTCCAACCACTTGTACTGCCACAGTGGAAATGGGAACGAATTACTATAGACTTCGTGACTGGTCTTCCTTGTTCTCCCAGAAAATATGATGCTATTTGGGTGATTGTTGACCGATTCACCAAATCGGCACATTTCATTCCTATTCGTATTAATTACAGCTTGGAGACCTTGGCCAATCTGTACATTCAGGAAATAATCCGGCTTCATGGAATTCCTATCTCCATTGTCTCTGATCGTGATCCAAGATTTACTTCTAGATTTTGGAGAACCTTACAGAGAGCTATGGGAACGAAATTGAATCTAAGCACCGCTTTTCATCCGCAAAGTGACGGTCAGTCTGAACGAGTGATTCAGATTCTTGAAGATATGCTTAGAGCTTGCATAATTGACTTTGGGAAGAATTGGGAGAAATCCCTACCCTTAGTTGAATTTGCCTACAACAATAGCTATCAGTCGTCTATTCAGATGGCTCCTTTTGAAGCATTGTATGGCAGAAAATGCAGAACACCTTTGTGTTGGTCCGAACTTGGTGAAAATAAAGTTTTGGGACCCCAATTGCTCAGAGAAACAGAAGAAAAAGTCCAAATCATTCATTCTCGTCTAAAGCAAGCCTTCGATAGACAAAAAGCCTATGCTGATCTGAAACGAAGAGATGTCCAACATAATGTGGGAGACAAAGTCTTTCTTAAAGTCTCTCCATGGAAGAAAGTATTTCGGTTCGGAAAGAGAGGAAAGCTCAGTCCTCGCTTTATTGGACCTTTTGAAATCACTGAAAGAATTGGCCCAGTGGCTTATCGACTTGCACTTCCTAGTGAGTTCGATAAAATTCACAATGTCTTTCATGTGTCAATGCTCAGAAAGTATAGATCCGATCCCTCTCACATCTTAGAGTCGGAAGAGGTAGAACTGAATCCTGATTTGTCCTATGAAGAGGAACCGGTTCAGATTCTGGATAGGGAAATTAAAAGACTCCGGAACAAAAATGTTGCACTGGTTAAAGTCTTGTGGAGAAATCATAAGATGGAAGAGGCAACATGGGAACCTGAGGAAACAATGCGAAACCAATACCCTTATTTGTTCGATTCAGGTAAGAATTCGGGGACGAATTCTTTCTTTAAGGGGGGGAGAAATGTAACATCCTAAAAATTAGCCTAGAAGATTAGGGGTTTAATTAAATAATTAGATGACTTATTAGATTAATTTCCTAAATTATTGAATTGAGAATAAGTTCAATGTGGACCAAATTAAATTTTAAAGAAATGTTCAAGAAGAATCCGGTTATTTCGTCTAGTGACCAAACCGAATATAAAGTAAAAGAAAAGAGTTGCATGTTAAAGTTTAACATTCTTGATTTGCCATTGTTTAAAATAAAATTGATGGAATAGTTAGGGGCAAAATAGACTTTCAATCAATATGAGATATTGACTTTGTGTCAATTCTCATCATTGCACACCTTCCCTCCACCGGTTACTCAACCATTCTAGCTAAGTAAACCATACATTCACACACACTAACAAAACTCAAGAAAATTGAGAGAGTGGAAGAGTGCACGGTGAAGGAGAGAAAAGGCTTGCATGGCATTGAAATTGGTCTAGAAAATTCAAGGAAAAATCGGAAGTAAGTAGCTCAAGCTCTCTATTATTCGAATATGTTAAAATCTTTAATAGATTAATGGTTTTAATGCCTTTAGAAAATCATGAAAGTGATGATACTAAAGGTTATGCTGCTGGAAAATTTTAAGATCATAAGAAACCTTAAGAAATTTTAGAGGATAAAAGTTTATGAACATGTAAGAGCAAAAATGGACAGATTTGGTAGTTATAAGAACATACAACTTTAGAAAATTATAGAAAATTAATTAGTGGGAATTTCGTGATGAATTTTTGATAGGTTCTACTTTGACATGTCTAAAGTGGTAGAAAAATTATAAATCTGAGTTTTGATCATTGTAGTGAAATATGGAAGCTTAATACGAACAGCATGTAAAACTGTCCTGCACTGTTCTTAGATGGACAATGAACTTTAAAAAAATGTAGAAAATTCACTAGTAAGAGTTTAGTGATGAAATTTTGATATGTTCTACCTTGACATGACTAAAATGATAGAAAAATTGTAAAAAGGAGTTTTGATGACTGTGGTAAAATCTGGAAACCCATTTCGAACAGCATGCAAAACTGTCCAGTAATGCTCCTAGCTGGACAGTAAACTTTGAAAAATCATAGAAATTAATATACTAAGAGTTTTGATCTGAATTTTTGATATGTTAAAATTGGGTATGTAAACTGAATTTAGGAACAAACGGTGTATGATTTGGAGCTGTATACAGAGAATACAAAATAAATCAATATAGGTGGTCAGAAATGAACAAAACTGGAAATATGTGAAATTAGGATTTAAAAGTTATAAAATTGGTAAAATTGAAGCGTATGAAGCATTATTAAGTCGAGACTTATATTGAAGGGTATGAAATTTAGTGAAATTGGTGGTCAATTTGTAGGATTAAAGAGTTAATTGAAAGAATTAGAGTATTTAGAAACTAATCGAATTAGATTAAAATAATTCAGGGACTGTTTTGAATAAATTGAGAAATTTAGTCTTAAATTGCATGAATTGCATTCTGAAAAAGTGTTATTTGTTTGTATTGAGTGCCTTAGATCTTAGAAGCGAAAGGGTAGAAGAAGAGGCTACTCCGGGATCGGCTTCGGATCGGGCGAAAGGCATACGGATTACAAATTAGCTCGGCGAATTGTGAGTGAAACGAATCTTAGAGTTGGAATTAGAGTTCCAACTACCTTATTCTGATTTTTAGTTATAATAAGCATGAAATTTGACTTAATAACTATTCGATTTAGTAAGGGAAGAAGGAAAAATGGAAATTGGATTTGGTGTTGTGCTATGTGATGGATATGTTTAAGATTAAATTTAAATTGGTGTTTGCTATGCTTGATTCTGAAATTGATCAATTGTTGATTGTGATGCTGATACATGAACATAGCAATGTTGATTATTGGTTGTTGTGATATTAGTTATGTATGGATATTGTGACATTGAATTATGAGATATGAATATATGATGACTATTCCATGTATGTTTAAGCTTAGTATGTTAAATTGAGTGTTGAACAATGAAATGTGATTCGAATGTATGTGATATGAGCATGGAATTATATGTGAATTGATCTGAAAAATGCGAATTGAGCATGTAAATTGTTATATGATCATGTATGCTAATATGTTAATGGAATTGGAACCATAAGCAATTAATCGAAAGGATTAATTTAGAATTTTCTGAAAATCGATTGATGATGTATTGATGAAATTAAAGACTTAAATGCAAAGCCCTTGGTGTGTACAGTCTGTTTAGGTAGTACGGCTAGCCTAGAGTCTGAGCTTAATAAGAAAATCGGTACGTTAGTGTACTCGATATTGTGGTACGTAAGTGTACCTACTTGTTTAATGTCTGCGGACATTATAATATGTTATATGTGATACGAATTGGTACGTGGTACCTTAACATGGTGAATTTGATTCACAACCTCTGTTATATGTGACTTGCTTACCTATCAAACTATACTATCCAAGGCATTGCAAATTGATTAATTGAACAATTAAAGAATTGAAATCTGAAGTAAATTAATGAAATTGAGTATGAAATCAATCGATTGAAATGCTGAATTTTGTGATATTGCCATGCTTGATATACTATGAAACTCGAATGGTGATGATTTGATTTTTGGAAGTTAATTTAGGTTTCATGGCTTGTATGGGCAATAATGTTATGAATGATTTAATAATTCTTACATGTATTCGAATGGAATTATATGATTTCCTTGTGCAATTGTTCGAATGATTCCTATGATGTACTATAAATTGTTGATAGTTAAATTGCTTGATTCATTCGAAAGAACTAATGTGCAAAGTGAAATTAAAGTTGTTTGATCACAATGTTAATTGGAAACCGGATAGAATAGGGTTTCCTCACTAAGTACGAAATGTACTTACCACTCGTACCTTCCTGCCTTCCCCTAAATTTCAGGTTCTAACATCGTTGACCTACCCGAGACCTTTCCGTACACAGCTTAAGTATGATTTTCCCTATCTTTGTCATACTCATGGTGGGTGGCTTAGCGTTTGGCATGTTAGTGCAGTTCGGTTTGTTGGTCATGTTCATGAACTACTATTTCGGTTCTATATAGACTTTTAATATGTTTCCCTATATTTTGTTATGTATGTAAGGGGGTAAATGTTGGGGTATAGATCGCCCGTATATATGTTAGGGCTCGATTCTTTTTGTTGATAGTCACTTTTTGTATAGGCAACCGTTAGGTTTAGCCGTTTGATACCCCGGTTATTTTGTAAAAAGGGAAACGAAACACTATGGATTGTATAAACCGATTATGATGCATTATATATATAAGTATGATGAATGATTCGGCTATGTATGATTTGGATTGTATGTATGCTATTCGAATGATTAATTTGGAGGATTAGCAATTAGAAATTTGTATAATTCGATTGGAATTGATCACATGTTGTTCGAATGAAATGGGAACTTAAAATTGATCTTATTGGAATAGTATAACAGTTGTAACATAGTTAGAAAACTTAGAAGTTTAAATAAATGGTTTACATGTATATGTCAACTTATGTTGCAATTGGTAAATTTAATTAGTATGGATTGTAGATTATTTGATGTTGGCCGAATGGTAGGAGTTCATGTTTAAAACAAATTATGTTAGATGTTTATGATTGGGAATTATTATGTATGTTATACATATGTATTATTGTGTGTATGATGACCATGTATGTATATGGTATTCGAAAAAAAAAAATTACACGAATTTGTAATTTGTTAAACCCTTCCGTTGTGTTAATACGAATTCTGTTTAAGTTAATATAACGCTCCTTGCCCCTAATCCGTGTGAGGGGTGTTATATAAATTGGTAATTAGAGCTTTTTAGGTTAAGTCCTAAAAACTTTAATCGAGTCTGCATACATCTGCATCATTTAGGTTTGCCACCCATGTATTGTATGACAAGATATCTGTACTGAGCTTTCTGACCTTCTGTGTTTAACTGAATGATAGAATATGACGGACCCAAAAGACCCAAAGAATGGGAGCTCGCACGAATCTTCGAGCGAAGGTGAAAGTGTGAGATTGGGTGATAATTCTCCTGCTCAAACTGAAACTTCGAGAAAGGAGAGAAACAAAGAGCCTGCTCAGACTTCCGAGCAAATTACTAAAAAGCCTGCTCAAGTCACTGAACCCGTTCAGAATATTGAGCAATCTGACAAAGAACCTGTTCAGGATAATGAACAACCTCCACCTGAAAACCCTATGGTCCAGTCTGCTCAAAGAGAGTGTCTCCTCAGCATGAAGGAGATGTTTAATCAACTTCTGACAAATCTGAAACAAGAGCAACCTACTGTTTCTGTCCCTGCTGCACCTAGCAGAGCTCCGATAGATAAGCTTTCTCAGCATCGAGCTTATACTTTTACTGGTGCTAATGAAGAAAGACCAGAAGATGCAGAGTATTGGCTTGAAAACACCACCAAGGTGGTAACCAGACAATTACAGTGCTCCGATGACCACAAATTGGAGTGTGTTGTGGCCCTGTTAGCTGACGAGGCTATGAATTGGTGGGAAACCACTACTCTTACTGTTCCGGATGAACTGGTGACATGGGAATTCTTCCTCGAAGAGTTCAAAAAGAAGTACATCAGTGAACAGTACTTGGCTGAAAGAAGAAAGAAGTTCTTGCACCTTAAACAAGCCAACCGTCCCATTGAGCAGTACGTTGCAGACTTTTGCAAGTATTGCAAATACGGTGCAGAGTACATCAAAACTGAAACTGATAAGTGTCGAATGTTCATTGAAGGCATGAATGATGAATTGAGTCCAATTTTCACCGCTTTGGGAATCAATGATTTCCAGAATCTTGTTAATCGGGCTATTGCAACTGAAGCTAGAATGAAAGCTGCTGAAAAGCGAAAAGGGGGCAATAAGCCTGACAAAAAGCAGAAACGAGACGACAAGTCTCAATGGCAGTTCAAGAAGCCCAAATTTCAGAAAGAAGGGTCTTCTAATTTCACTTCTGCTCCGAGGAGCAATTATACTTCTAAACCAGCTACAGTGATCAGATCCTCAGTACCGACTATGTCTGTTAATAGTACGGGAAATTCTGAAAAGATGTCTCCTTGCAAGTTCTGTCAGAAAACCACATCGAGGTCAGTGCAGTCTTCAAGCAAATCTCTGCTATGCTTGTGGTGGCGATGATCACTACATTAAAGACTGTCCTCAAAAGCTTGGACCTATGCCAGCTCGTAATATTGTGGTTCCTAGTCCGACATCCTCTAATCGGAATAGGAATGCCAAGTCAGCCCAGCCGAGTTATCAGAAGAAAGGCAAGGGTACTCATTCTAATGCTACCACTCATCAGGAATCTCGAGCACCTGCCAGAGTTTACCACATTCGTGGTAGAGATGATGAAGAGTCTCCTGAAGTGATTGCAGGTACTGTTGAGCTAAACTCACATCCTGTTTATGCCTTAATAGATTCGGGATCTACTCATTCATTCACCTGCCTATCTGTTGTAAAAAGGTTGAAATTAGAACCTGGAAATGTGAAAACAAGTCTGATAGTTTCAAACCCTTTAGGAGGAACTTCGAACATTAACCTAATATGTAGAAATTGTTCATTGCATATTAGCAATTTGCCATTTCTTATTGATCTCTACATATTACCCTCATGTGAATTTGATCTAATTCTGGGTTTAGATTGGTTAAGTAAACATGAAGCTTGGGTAGATTGTCAGAATAAAAGATTGTATCTTCAGGGTTTAGGAAAAGAATCCATACTCCTAATTGATAAAAAGCCCACTTCTATTTTTGCATCCATGGTCTTACGGGATCAAATTGAATTTGGAATGTCTGAAATGCCTGTTGTTTCTGAATTCATTGATGTGTTTCCCGAGGAACTACCTGGTCTTCCTCCGACTAGAGAAGTTGAATTCGGGATTGAAGTACAGCCTGGCTCAAATCCGGTGTCTATCACTCCGTACCGGATGGCACCTCTTGAATTGAAAGAATTGCAAAAGCAACTTCAAGAACTTCAGGACAAGGGTTTCATTCGACCCAGCACTTCTCCCTGGGGTGCACCTGTTCTGTTTGTAAAGAAGAAAGATGGAGCAATGCGTCTTTGCATTGACTACCGTCAATTGAACAAGATTACAATCAAGAACCGATATCCGCTCCCAAGAATAGAAGATCTATTTGATCAACTTAGGGATGCTTCGGTATTCTCAAAGATCGATCTGCGATCTGGATACTATCAAATGAGAGTCAAAGAGGAGGATGTGTCCAAGACAGCCTTCCGAACTCGTTATGGCCACTATGAATTTCTGGTAATGCCTTTCGGGTTGACAAATGCCCCGGCAGCATTCATGGATCTCATGAACAGAGTATTCAAGCCCTATCTTGATAAATTTGTCGTCGTCTTCATTGATGACATTTTGATCTATTCTCGCAACAAAGAAGAACATGTTGATCATCTCCGCATTGTCTTGCAAACTCTCCGGGAACGCCAGTTATTCGCAAAATTTTCCAAATGCGAGTTCTGGTTATCGGAAGTCTCTTTCCTTGGTCATGTAATTTCTGTAGAAGGAATTAAAGTTGATCCGAAGAAAATTCAGTCAATCATGGATTGGCGACCTCCCAGAAATGTCAGTGAAATAAGGAGTTTTCTTGGTCTTGCTGGTTATTACAGAAGGTTTGTCAAAGGATTTTCCTCTATAGCCTTACCTTTGACTAAACTTCTTCGTAAAGATCAACCATTTGAATGGTCTGAAAAGCAACAGAGAAGCTTTGACCAACTTAAAGCAGCCTTGACTCATGCCCTAGTTTTGATCCAACCAGAACCGGGCAAGGATTATACTGTGTACAGTGATGCTTCACATGCGGGTCTTGGATGTGTTCTAATGCAAGGTGATAATGTGATTGCTTATGCTTCACGCCAATTGAAATCTCATGAATTGAACTATCCAACGCATGATCTTGAACTTGCTGCAATTGTGTTTGCTCTCAAAATCTGGAGACACTACTTGTACGGTGAAAAGTGTTATCTGTTCACTGATCACAAGAGCCTAAAGTATCTCCTAACTCAAAAAGATCTGAATTTGAGACAACGCAGATGGATGGAGTTGTTGAAAGACTATGATTTAGTCATTGACTATCATCCAGGAAAAGCCAATGTGGTTGCTGACGCCTTGAGTCGTAAACCGACATTGGGTAAAGTCTCTAATCTTTGAATCTTAAAAAAAAATTATAAACTGTTATAATAAAAGTTCTGATTAGAAAGTGGTATTTTATTCTTGTAGCTCCAACTGCTATCAATGCTCATCTTCGAGTATATCAGAAGCAAGGATTTCTGTCCGAACTTCAAATTCAATCCAGTTTAATCTCAAGGATTGAAAATCTCCAGAAAGCTGATCCAGAACTTCAGGATATTATCTCCAAACTGGATACAAAGTCTGGTGAAGAATTCCGTATTCACACAAACGGTCTTCTTTACTTCAAGGATAGAATCTGTATTCCAAATGATGAAAATTTGAAAAGAGATCTTCTGGAAGAAGCACACGAGAGTTCTTTTTCGGTCCATCCTGGATCGGTTAAGATGTATAAAGATCTCAAATCTTTGTATTGGTGGTCTGGTATGAAAGCGGCTATCAATGATTTCGTATCTAGATGTCTAAATTGTCAGAAAGTCAAAGCTGAATATAGAGTTCCCACTGGACTACTCCAACCACTTGTACTGCCACAGTGGAAATGGGAACGAATTACTATGGACTTCGTGACTGGTCTTCCTTGTTCTCCCAGAAAATATGATGCTATTTGGGTGATTGTTGACCGATTCACCAAATCGGCACATTTCATTCCTATTCGTATTAATTACAGCTTGGAGACCTTGGCCAATCTGTACATTCAGGAAATAATCCGGCTTCATGGAATTCCTATCTCCATTGTCTCTGATCGTGATCCAAGATTTACTTCTAGATTTTGGAGAACCTTACAGAGAGCTATGGGAACGAAATTGAATCTAAGCACCGCTTTTCATCCGCAAAGTGACGGTCAGTCTGAACGAGTGATTCAGATTCTTGAAGATATGCTTAGAGCTTGCATAATTGACTTTGGGAAGAATTGGGAGAAATCCCTACCCTTAGTTGAATTTGCCTACAACAATAGCTATCAGTCGTCTATTCAGATGGCTCCTTTTGAAGCATTGTATGGCAGAAAATGTAGAACACCTTTGTGTTGGTCCGAACTTGGTGAAAATAAAGTTTTGGGACCCCAATTGCTCAGAGAAACAGAAGAAAAAGTCCAAATCATTCATTCTCGTCTAAAGCAAGCCTTCGATAGACAGAAAGCCTATGCTGATCTGAAACGAAGAGATGTCCAACATAATGTGGGAGACAAAGTCTTTCTTAAAGTCTCTCCATGGAAGAAAGTATTTCAGTTCGGAAAGAGAGGAAAGCTCAGTCCTCGCTTTATTGGACCTTTTGAAATCACTGAAAGAATTGGCCCAGTGGCTTATCGACTTGCACTTCCTAGTGAGTTCGATAAAATTCACAATGTCTTTCATGTGTCAATGCTCAGAAAGTATAGATCCGATCCCTCTCACATCTTAGAGCCGGAAGAGGTAGAACTGAATCCTGATTTGTCCTATGAAGAGGAACCGGTTCAGATTCTGGATAGGGAAATTAAAAGACTCCGGAACAAAAATGTTGCACTGGTTAAAGTCTTGTGGAGAAATCACAAGATGGAAGAGGCAACATGGGAACCTGAGGAAACAATGCGAAACCAATACCCTTATTTGTTCGATTCAGGTAAGAATTCGGGGACGAATTCTTTCTTTAAGGGGGGGAGAAATGTAACATCCTAAAAATTAGCCTAGAAGATTAGGGGTTTAATTAAATAATTAGATGACTTATTAGATTAATTTCCTAAATTATTGAATTGAGAATAAGTTCAATGTGGACCAAATTAAATTTTAAAGAAATGTTCAAGAAGAATCCGGTTATTTCGTCTAGTGACCAAACCGAATATAAAGTAAAAGAAAAGAGTTGCATGTTAAAGTTTAACATTCTTGATTTTCCATTGTTTAAAATAAAATTGATGGAATAGTTAGGGGCAAAATAGACTTTCAATCAATATGAGATATTGACTTTGTGTCAATTCTCATCATTGCACACCTTCCCTCCACCGGTTACTCAACCATTCTAGCTAAGTAAACCATACATTCACACACACTAACAAAACTCAAGAAAATTGCGAGAGTGGAAGAGTGCACGGTGAAGGAGAGAAAAGGCTTGCATGGCATTGAAATTGGTCTAGAAAATTCAAGGAAAAATCGGAAGTAAGTAGCTCAAGCTCTCTATTATTCGAATATGTTAAAATCTTTAATAGATTAATGGTTTTAATGCCTTTAGAAAATCATGAAAGTGATGATACTAAAGGTTATGCTGCTGGAAAATTTTAAGATCATAAGAAACCTTAAGAAATTTTAGAGGATAAAAGTTTATGAACATGTAAGAGCAAAAATGGACAGATTTGGTAGTTATAAGAACATACAACTTTAGAAAATTATAGAAAATTAATTAGTGGGAATTTCGTGATGAATTTTTGATAGGTTCTACTTTGACATGTCTAAAGTGGTAGAAAAATTATAAATCTGAGTTTTGATCATTGTAGTGAAATATGGAAGCTTAATACGAACAGCATGTAAAACTGTCCTGCACTGTTCTTAGATGGACAGTGAACTTTAAAAAAATGTAGAAAATTCACTAGTAAGAGTTTAGTGATGAAATTTTGATATGTTTTACCTTGACATGACTAAAATGATAGAAAAATTGTAAAAAGGAGTTTTGATGACTGTGGTAAAATCTGGAAACCCATTTCGAACAGCATGCAAAACTGTCCAGTAATGCTCCTAGCTGGACAGTGAACTTTGAAAAATCATAGAAATTAATCTACTAAGAGTTTTGATCTAAATTTTTGATATGTTAAAATTGGGTATGTAAACTGAATTTAGGAACAAACGGTGTATGATTTGGAGCTGTATACAGAGAATACGAAATAAATCAATATAGGTGGTCAGAAATGAACAAAACTGGAAATATGTGAAATTAGGATTTAAAAGTTATAAAATTGGTAAAATTGAAGCGTATGAAGCATTATTAAGTCGAGCCTTATATTGAAGGGTATGAAATTTAGTGAAATTGGTGGTCAATTTGTAGGATTAAAGAGTTAATTGAAAGAATTAGAGTATTTAGAAACTAATCGAATTAGATTAAAATAATTCAGGGACTGTTTTGAATAAATTGAGAAATTCAGTCTTAAATTGCATGAATTGCATTGTGAAAAAGTGTTATTTGTTTGTATTGAGTGCCTTAGATCTTAGAAGCGAAAGGGTAGAAGAAGAGGCTACTCCGGGATCGGCTTCGGATCGGGCGAAAGGCATACGGATTACAAATTAGCTCGGCGAATTGTGAGTGAAACGAATCTTAGAGTTGGAATTAGAGTTCCAACTACCTTATTCTGATTTTTAGTTATAATAAGCATGAAATTTGACTTAATAACTATTCGATTTAGTAAGGGAAGAAGGAAAAATGGAAATTAGATTTGGTGTTGTGCTATGTGATGGATATGTTTAAGATTAAATTTAAATTGGTGTTTGCTATGCTTGATTCTGAAATTGATCAATTGTTGATTGTGATGCTGATACATGAACATAGCAATGTTGATTATTGGTTGTTGTGATATTAGTTATGTATGGATATTGTGACATTGAATTATGAGATATGAATATATGATGACTATTCCATGTATGTTTAAGCTTAGTATGTTAAATTGAGTGTTGAACAATGAAATGTGATTCGAATGTATGTGATATGAGCATGAAATTATATGTGAATTGATCTGAAAAATGCGAATTGAGCATGTAAATTGTTATATGATCATGTATGCTAATATGTTAATGGAATTGGAACCATAAGCAATTAATCGAAAGGATTAATTTAGAATTTTCTGAAAATCGATTGATGATGTATTGATGAAATTAAAGACTTAAATGCAAAGCCCTTGGTGTGTACAGTCTGTTTAGGTAGTACGGCTAGCCTAGAGTCTGAGCTTAATAAGAAAATCGGTACGTTAGTGTACTCGATATTGTGGTACGTAAGTGTACCTACTTGTTTAATGTCTGGGGACATTATAATATGTTATATGTGATACGAATTGGTACGTGGTACCTTAACATGATGAATTTGATTCACAACCTCTGTTATATGTGACTTGCTTACCTATCAAACTATACTATCCAAGGCATTGCAAATTGATTAATTGAACAATTAAAGAATTGGAATCTGAAGTAAATTAATGAAATTGAGTATGGAATCAATCGATTGAAATGCTGAATTTTGTGATATTGCCATGCTTGATATACTATGAAACTCGAATGGTGATGATTTGATTTTTGGAAGTTAATTTAGGTTTCATGGCTTGTATGTGCAATAATGTTATGAATGATTTAATAATTCTTACATGTATTCGAATGGAATTATATGATTTCCTTGTGCAATTGTTCGAATGATTCCTATGATGTACTATAAATTGTTGATAGTTAAATTGCTTGATTCATTCGAAAGAACTAATGTGCAAAGTGAAATTAAAGTTGTTTGATCACAATGTTAATTGGAAACCGGATAGAATAGGGTTTCCTCACTAAGTACGAAATGTACTTACCACTCGTACCTTCCTGCCTTCCCCTAAATTTCAGGTTCTAACATCGTTGACCTACCCGAGACCTTTCCGTACACAGCTTAAGTATGATTTTCCCTATCTTTGTCATACTCATGGTGGGTGGCTTAGCGTTTGGCATGTTAGTGCAGTTCGGTTTGTTGGTCATGTTCATGAACTACTATTTCGGTTCTATATAGACTTTTAATATGTTTCCCTATATTTTGTTATGTATGTAAGGGGGTAAATGTTGGGGTATAGATCGCCCGTATATATGTCAGGGCTCGATTCTTTTTGTTGATAGTCACTTTTTGTATAGGCAACCGTTAGGTTTAGCCGTTTGTTACCCCGATTATTTTGTAAAAAGGGAAACGAAACACTATGGATTGTATGAACCGATTATGATGCATTATATATATAAGTATGATGAATGATTCGGCTATGTATGATTTGGATTGTATGTATGCTATTCGAATGATTAATTTGGAGGATTAGCAATTAGAAATTTGTATAATTCGATTGGAATTGATCACATGTTGTTCGAATGAAATGGGAACTTAAAATTGATCTTATTGGAATAGTATAACAGTTGTAACATAGTTAGAAAACTTAGAAGTTTAAATAAATGGTTTACATGTATATGTCAACTTATGTTGCAATTGGTAAATTTAATTAGTATGGATTGTAGATTATTTGATGTTGGCCGAATGGTAGGAGTTCATGTTTAAAACAAATTATGTTAGATGTTTATGATTGGGAATTATTATGTATGTTATACATATGTAATATTGTGTGTATGATGACCATGTATGTATATGGTATTCGAAAAAAAAAAATTACACGAATTTGTAATTTGTTAAACCCTTCCGCTGTGTTAATACGAATTCTGTTTAAGTTAATATAACGCTCCTTGCCCCTAATCCGTGTGAGGGGTGTTATACTCTATACTATTTATTTTAATTATTTCTTTGAGTTTAAAAAAATATTAATACAAAATGTATACATTTTGAAAAAAAAGTGATTAAAAATGTTTATTATTATCAGTTTGTCTGATATGATAAGATGTCAACTTTTTTAAGATTCAAATGTTCGAATTATGATGTTGTGAATTAAAAAACCCTGAATTGTAAGATTCATCTACATTTATTATGAATTTTTACAATACTCAACATTAGATTTAAATGAGATACATTAATTGTTGAGTGGTGAATGATGCTCATGTTATCTCATCTTGTGTGAGTTAGAGTCAAGGCATTTGTCTTTTTAAAAAATCTCAATATTTGATTCAAATAAGATTCATGAATTGGCCGAGCAATCAATGATGCCCATGTTGTCTCATCTTTTGGGTTCAAGTCATACATTCACCTTTGCATTGTAATTACTCTTCACTTAATAAAAAGTATTTGGTTCAAATTAATCAATTAATAAATTAAATATCATAGGAAGTTTGTAGTATAAAATAGACTTAAATACAAAATAAGTGCCCAAACTATGCCTCTTTTTTGCAATAGGTGCCTAAAGTATTTTGGCTGAAATAGGTGCCTAAACTATTTTTTAGCTGAAATAGGTGTCATGTGTCCAAGTATGCGTCCCTTGACTATCAGAAGTTACAAACTGGTCCCTCAACTAAAAAAAGTAACAAATTGGTCCAACACTGTTAAAAATTTAACAGATGATGACGTGGCAGTTAATTTAAATTGATATAATTACATACTTAACCCTCAAGTTCTACACTTATTTTAATTTGACCCTAATTCTAAAAAATTAACCCACAAATTTTAATATTCTATCAATTTAGTCCATCTTCTTTTCTATTTCTCCTCTCCTTTAATTCTTCTTTGTCTGACGTGCTACAATCCGCCATTCCCTAAGCAAAATTGTTATTTACGGTGAACGGAGCCATCGAAGGATTGAAATCCATAGGGGAGGACATGAACGATGAGCTTGTCAATGGTGGGAGAAGGGTCGACATGGAATTAGAAGAAAACTCGGAATTAATATCGAAAGCTTGTTGGTTTGAGTGAACTAGGGAGTGGGGTTTAAAGAAGACGAGAGCCTTGCATTGGACGATGATGCATAGTTCAATTATTGAATCAGGAGATGACCCACCAAATTAGAAGGCTTGATGTTGGTGCTGGTGCTGGCGAATCGGTCGAGAAACGAGTGTTTGCTGGGAGTAGATGCCATTAAATTGTTGTTACTGATGATCGTCGTGGAGCTGGAACAACCTTCCATTTCCATTGGATAAACAAGTGTTTGTTCATATAAAGCTGCTTTGGGTTTGGGGTTGTCGGCGTTGAGGTTCAACTAGATCCCCCTAAAGCCATTTCCAGGCTATTAGTGTGTTGACTTTTGTTGTCTTCTCTGTTTTCAACCTCCGACAGAGGTTTGTGAGTGACAGGGTCAATGCCTCCCTGCTTAAGCTTCTTCTTTAAGCAAGCGTTCCATAGATTCTTAATTTTATTGTCGGTTCTCCCCAGTAATTGTGCGGCGGTTTGGGAGGTTAACAAAATTTAGAGGTTAATATTAACTTATGCTCGAAATTTATCTCTCAAATTTCAATTCATTATATAAGAGAATTGGATGTGCGTGTTTAGTAGAATAAAATGGATTTGGGATGAAAATAAATTGAAGAATTAAAGGAGAAGAGAAATAGAAAAGAAGATGGACTAAATTGATAGAATATTAAAATTTATGGGTTAGTTTTTTAAAATTAGGGTCAAATTAAAATAAGTGTAGAACTTGAGGGTTAAATATATAATTATATCAATTTAAATTAACTGACACGTCATCAACTGCTAATTTTTTAACGACGTTAGACCAATATTTTACATTTTTTTAATCGAGGGCCAATTTATAATTTCTGATAGTCGAAGGACGTAAAATAGTTAAGCTTATAAAATATGGCCATACAATTTTCCTTATACGTACTTAAATTGGCTTTTGATTGCATCTACAAATGGTAGAAGCAGAGAGACAAACAAAAGGGTTTTTGTCAGTTTGTGGCTTTGTGCTTCGAGCTCCAACACTGAAAAAAGGCGAAAGCTTTATACAAATCTGAAATAATCCCCCACCTCACAATTACCAATCGGATCCGAACACGCGCCGCCACAGCTCCGCCTTCAAATCTTCCCTTGAACGAAGAAACAAAGAGCACGGTTCAACAGGTCTGGAAAGGGAAGTAGATTGCTTTTGAATCAATTGGTTTGGACTTTGGAGATGCAATCCGTGGTTATTAGTACCCCAACATATTGTTGCACTGCCCACAATCCTTACAAGGTTCGTTTTTCTCTTTGCTTTTTATGTTTTCTGAATTCCTCTTGATTTGAATTTTCGAGGTTCTAATGGTGATTTCCGAATTTCCCCCCAGCCATCAAGTTTTTTTGGCGGCCGTGTCTCGCTCGCGGCAGGGCGTAGCTCATGGCGGTTTGTCCGGGTTCCATCGCCTGGTCTTACGCGCAGGCAAAGTGGGTTTCTTCCCCTTTTCGGTTTGTTTGTTATGTTTTTAGGTTAATTTTGAGGCTCAAATGAAAAACCAGTTCCTAAATTTTTGCTTTTTAGTTCTTAAATCATTTTTATTTTATCAAAATAAGTGCTCAAAACTATTATTTCTGTCGACTTTAAGTCCAACCTTATTCAGATTAAAAAAAATATTTCGACCAATGAGTCTTTGACAGTCACAAAGATTTAGGTAACTGTTTGGATAAAAAGATAGTTTATGGACTAAAAAGTAAAAATAGTTTAGGTACTAAAAGTGTTTAAATTAATAGTTCAAGTTCTTGTTTTTGACCAAAAAATAGTGTAGGGACTAAAAACAAAAAATTACATAGTTCAAGTACTGCTTTTTTAGCCTAATTTTGAAGTTTATTACCTTTCAAATTCTTTAGCTGGAAGATGACCATTCACTTAGGTTTGGTTATCTGCATATGTCCAATGCATAAAGTATATCTTCTTCCTATTTTTCCCTTTGATTTGTTGGGTCTTTGTTAAGTGTTTTGAATCAATTTTGCTTTTGTTTTGACTTGTTGCAGTTGTAAAGGCAGTGGCCACTCCTAATTCCGCCTTGGAGTTGCCGCTGACGGCGGAGAATGTCGAGAGCGTGTTGGATGAAGTTCGACCATATCTTATTGCAGATGGGGGAAATGTGGCATTACATGAGATTGACGGCAATGTTGTGCGGTTGAAACTACAAGGGGCATGTGGCTCGTGCCCGAGTTCTGTTACGACGATGAAGCTGGGTATTGAGAGACGTCTAATGGAAAAGATACCGGAAATTGTGGCTGTAGAACCGGTAACCGACGAAGAAACTGGCCTTGAGCTGAATGAAGAAAATATCGAGAAGGTAATTACTTCACTGCTTTAGCTCTCAATTGTTCTCCTGTTAATCCATAACTAAATCTTTTCTGTAAATCCATTAATCAGACTATTTCAGCCAATTCGACAATCATTTCTTATGTTTCGTATTTCCTACTTTGTATCGGTTCCTGAATATTAATACCCCAGTAGTGTTGAATATTGAATTTAGGATGCTTGTGTAAAGCATTTTAGTTCCATCGATGTAGCGTAAGTGTACAGTATCTGCTCGTCAAAAACCTTCCGACTTTGTGTAGGTTCCTGAATATTAATACCCCAGTAGTGTTGCACATTGAATTTAGGATGCTTGTGTAAAGCATTTTAGTTCCATCGTTGTAGCGCGAGTCTATGGTTTCTGCTCGCCGAAAACCTTTACTCCGATGAGATGGGAGACATTCAAGGATGACATAGAAATTGAACAAGATAGAAATGTCATGCGAATTGAACTTTTCGCCTTTCTTTGGTTAATGTTCTCGATCCTTTCGGGGCTGTAAATGACTAGAACTTTGATGAAGTTCATGAGTAGTTCGGTTTCGAAATTCTTAACGAACATGAAATGAACACAAACAAGCTTAAAACTAGACAAAGGAACATGAACAGAGGTTCGTTTGTTGACGCTTAGTTCCCTTTTCCTGTATCATCGCAGGTGCTTGAAGAGATTAGGCCCTACCTGGTCGGGGCTGCAGGTGGATCTCTTGAATTAGTTGCCATCGAGGAGCCGATCGTGAAAGTTCGAATCACAGGGCCTGCAGCAGGGGTCATGACTGTTAGAGTGGCCGTTACGCAAAAACTTAGAGAGAAAATTCCGGCCATTGCCGCAGTTCAACTTCTATGATTCCGATGAAAGATTTTTCCGTTAAAAAAATGGTTCCTAAATAATGCCAATTGTCGTTGGGCGTGTAAAACATGTATGAATGGTGAAATCCTGCTGTATAGTTTCTATACCGATTTCTCTTTGGATGCCATTGACAGTCGCACATAGTAATATAATTTTGACAATTCAATGCAGTGATAGCATAAGGAAACATTAACTCTGTTCTATATGTATTACTTTTTTTTTTGACTGATAACATGCCAGCTAGCTTTTATTGGGAAACTCAAACGAAATAAAGACAACAAAACGGGCGGTGGAAAACCCAACCGACCCCAAAAACAAAAAGTAAATGCATCACGTACATAGAAACGGAAAAACAAAAAGAAACAACAAAGAGAAACCAGCTAGTCCAGCAACCTCCATATCCACCCCTTCCGGCGATAACCAAAGCTTTGCATGTGAACACAATGGAGGGAGAAGGGTCAGTGATGAAAACCGCAATGACCAAACCCTTCAAACACAAAAATTCCAAAAGAACGGAGCCCTCACGGTGGATCGATCCACCGCCTATCTTCAGCCGCGAGTCGCTCGACTGAATCTGGGGCCTCCTCCACCCAGACTCTCTCCGATGAGAAGGTAAGCCCAACCCGTGCCATTGCATGTGCGGGTTTGTTCCCATTTCTTGAAATGAAAGAAAAATCGCAGATCTGAAATTTTTTCCCCAACATCTTTGCGTTGCTAATTAACCAGCTAATATCCGATCTATCTTCTTCATTGTTTTGCAATTTTCTGACGATGGTGAGCGAGTCGCTTTCGAGTGTGATTCGGCTAAACCCCAGCTCATAAGCGAAATGAAGACCCTGGACCACCGCCGACGCCTCTGCTGCAAAGCTCGTAGAGGTAAAATCAACCCTGTTACATTTTGCGCCCAGCACGAAACCTTCATTATCTCGAATTAAAACACCGATGTGCGCTAATTTAGGGCCTTTTTGAAAACAGGCATCCACATTAACTTTAACCATAGAGGGAAGCGGCGGACGCCATCGGACGGGAGTAAGGCTTTTCACTGCCTCCAAACGTGTCCGCAACACTGACAGATCCAAGCAATAGCCCTGAGCGTAAGTGATAATTTCCTCTGGTTTCGTATCTAATCCCTCAAAGACAAATTTATTACGGGCATGCCAGAGAGCATAAAGTGTAATAATAATCTCCTGGTTTTTTTTATTATCATTTTCGTTGAACATAGCCTCTAGCCACTCTGTGAAACATAATTGATCTGCATTAACCGGCTCCTTTAGGGATAGAATAGCCCATACCTGCTTTGCGTAGAGACAGTCACATAACACATGAATAACGTCTTCTACCCCTTGGTTGCACCTACGGCATAAGGAGTCAGTAGCAACTTTCTTAAAACATAGATTCGACTTTGTAGGAACAAAATTTCGAAGAAATTTCCAGCACTGCATATTCATTTTAGCGGGGCATTTCGAACTCCAAATTTTCCGAAACAGAGAGCTATCATTAGAGGTACTCTGAACTGGATCCAGTAGCATTCTATACCCGCTACGAGTGGAATAGTTTCCAGTGTGTTCACCACACCACACTAACGAATCCAACTGATGCTCAGTAGGTAGAGGAATACTTAAAATCTCCTTTGCTTCCCCATCTGAAAAAACATTCTGAACTTTCTCTATATTCCAGAAACCAGCTCGAGTATCCATTAAATCTGCAACCCAATTTATACCATCTACTTTCGGAGAGGACACTAACCTTCGGATCGGACCCGGCAGCCAAAAGTCATTCCACACCGAGATAAGATTCCCAGAGCCCACCTTCCATCTTAGCCCCTTTTCTAACAAACCCTTGGCACTCCATACGCTTCTCCAGATTAGAGAAGGACTCGAGCCAAGATTGGCATGTAGGAAGTCAGATGTTGGAAAATACTTTGCCCGGAAAATTCTACTGACTAAAGAAGAGGCGTTCGTCAACATTCTCCAGCCTTGCTTCGCAAGAAGGGCCACATTAAACTTACATAAATCCCTGAAGCCAAGCCCCCCGAACTCCTTTAACGAGCATAGATCTTTCCAAACACACCAGTGAATACCCCTTTTTTCCTTTGAGTTACGCCACCAGAAACTAGCTATTAAACCCTCCAAGTCCTTGCAAAAAGTTTTAGGGAGGAGGAAACAGCTCATGGCATACACCGGGATAGCCTATAGGACGGCTTTGATCATAACCTCCTTACCTCCTTGAGACAGAAAACGAGTACTCCAATTCGATATCCACTTAACAGTCTTGTCTCGTAAACCCATAAAGGCTTGCCTTTTGTTCCGCCCAACACAAATGGGCAGGCCCAAGTATTTTTCCGGATTGAAACCCTGATTAATACCCAGAATTCTACGAACAGCATCTTTACACCCATCTTCCGTGTTACTGCTGAAAAAAATACCTGACTTGTCAAAGTTGATGAGCTGTCCTGAACAACCCGCATAGACCGAAAGTAATTCCTGCAGAACTGCAGCCCCTCTCGATGAAGCCTTTCCAAAAATCAAACTATCATCTGCAAAAAACAAATGACTCACTTTCGGAGCACTTCGTACAATCCGTACACCCACCCCATCTTCTACTTGTCGAAGAAGAGAACTAAGACCCTCACTGCAAATAAGAAAAAGATAGGGACTCAATGGGTCCCCTTGCCGTAATCCTCTTGATGGAGTAAAACCCTCTCCTACCGAGCCGTTCATCACAACCGAGTAAGAGACCGATGAGATACAATGAATAATGAGATCAATCCAGTTATTCGCAAAACCCATCTTTTGCATCACCCTCGCAATAAAACCCCATTCCACCCTATCATATGCTTTGCTCATGTCTAACTTGAGGGCAAAATAGCCTTCTTTCCCATGTCTTTTGTTTCGAAGAGAATGAACAATCTCGAACGCAGCTAAAATGTTATCTGTAATAAGCCGACCCGGAACAAAGGCACTCTGTGCCTCATCAATGCAAAACGGCAGAACAGACTGCATATGTATTACTTTTTGACATTAGATCATGGGTCCGATTGAATAAACCATTCTTCTAGGTTGATATTTATAAAATTTTTGCTCCCAAGTTAATACTTAAACTAGGCACATTTTTTTTATATTGGTACATAAATAATTTTTACTCTTAAGTTGGTACTTAAACTTTAGTCTCATCCATTATTTTGGTACTTTCATAGACAATTTAAGTTTTCAAAACTTTTACATTCCATTAAATTGGTCTTAATTTAAAATAATTTAATAAATTTAACCTTTCATATTAAAAATTTATCAATTTAATCATTTTTTACGATATTAATGAACTAAGTGAGTCCATCAAATTAAAATAGCAGTTAAATAAATGCATTATGCCATAAAGTAACAAGTTATTGCTAAATTTTTATTATACCAGAAAAGTAATATAACATTTTTGGGAGAATAACCTACAATTTAGAAGGATGATTTATTAAATTCAAACATAATTGTTAGGATGTATAAATTTTGGTATCAATTTGAGAAAATATATTTTTACTCAAATATCTATTTTAAAGTAATTTTTTAATAGTCTAAAAGTGATTACAAGGTAATATTTGTTTATACATATTCTTAACTATTTCAGTTCAACGAAAATAATATTATTCCTTAATTGGAACAGAAACCCTAATGTCTCCGAAAGTTTTGGATGGTTTGGACGGGCAAGAGAATAGAAACCCTAACGAGTCTACTGGGTTGCCGGCGCCGACATGGGCTGTTGATCTTGGTGGTCGGCCTCCTGGTGAGGGGCTGATAGTACCGACGGGGTTGGGGGGTGGCGTGGCTGCTGGCGTTAACCCTGCTTCCATTGTTTCTGTGCATGGCGGGACTGCTGTGCTGCAACAATCTTCAGCGACTCAACAGAAGGAGGCGGTCTCCACAAAGGGGTTGTCGAGTGGTGGTGGAACTCCGGCGGCGGCAGGGGGCATGGCTGCTTCTTCGGCTGTACCACCCCAAGCTAACATGACGGTGATGACCAACCCTACTTTTGTTGCGGATGGGGCTGCTGGTGACAACATCATAGATACGACCATGGATCTTGGTGAGTCGACGACAACCCCCGTCCCTCCTGTTTCGTACGCAACTGCGGTTACAGGAGCGACGGCTAGCAAGGATACTACGTTCCCTAATGGACCTGAAACTGTTATTACTGTTCGCGATGAGGATGTGCTAATAAGTCGCGGGAGCTCCTATCCGACTATTAAGTTCTCTGAGCGAGTGCATGCTCTGGTGGATCGTAGCATGGAGAAAGCTGTGATTGTTCGATTGCTGGGTAGGTCTATCAGTTATCGGGTCCTTTGGAACAGGCTCCAGGCCCTATGGCAATTGGTAGGTCGTTTTCAGCTAATTGATATGGACAATGAATATTTCCTGGTGAAACTTGAAAAAGAGGAGGACTATGTTCGTGTGCTAACTGCTGGGCCTTGGACGATTTTTGGAAGCTACCTCACGGTACAACCATGGAGTCGTGATTTCTCCACGGCTAAGTCATACCCGTCACAAGTGGTGGTATGGGTTCGCTTACCTGGGCTACCGTTTCGATACTATTCCAGAGGACTTTTTCGACGTATTGCTGAGATGATTGGTAAGGTTGTTAAAATAGATTATAATACTGTGGCGGGCGAACGTGGCAAATTTGCGCGGCTTGCTGTTTTGGTTGACTTATCTAAGCCGTTACTCCCTTGCATTGGTATCGATAACTTCGTTCAGAAAATTGAGTACGAGGGACTTCAGCTTATTTGTTATCATTGTGGCGTTTATGGCCATACTATGGATTATTGCGCTACAAAGGTTGTGGAGAAAGCCAACGGTGGGCATGAGGTGGCACAAGATACGCCTAATAGGGAGAATCAGGGTGATCTTTATGGCCCTTGGATGGTTGCTGAGAGTCGAAAAAGACGACCGCGGAAAACGGGGGATGGTATCACTACATCTAAGGGAGGTATTCCGAAGAGTGGACCATCTAGGTTTGAGGTTTTACGGGATCTTGATGCAGTGGAGACGGAATGTGTGAAGAATGCACCTCAACATGGGAATAGTGGAGTTAATCAGATGGGTAATGTACGCGATAAAGGGAAGCAAGTGGCCGATGTGGTGCTTGGTGATACCGCTGCTGTTGGGCAGCAACACATTGCGTCGGCAAGCTTTAACGAGATGCATGTGGATAAGTGCATGGGGACGTCGAAGCTTCAGCAAGATGGATCTGTTGGACAGCAGGCTGTTGCGTCCACGAGCCATGACGCATGCAATCGGATGTGAGCAGGGAGGAGTTGAAGGATAAGCGTGGGGTAATTGTTGAACAGCATAATGATGCGACTAAGGAATAGGGTGTGGTTCCGACAGTGCCGGGGGCGGTCCCGAATGTTGTCATTCATGCGCATAATACAGGAGAGGTAAGCCACAATGCGATATCAATTTTGAATGATGGCCGTAAGGTCCATGCGTCCCAAAAGAATAGAAAAGTCCGTGTTCAAGGGGTCCAAAAGAGCAGTAAGAATGTTGCAAAGCCGCAGCCTCGGGGACGGAAAAAGTTGGATCGTTTGCCGCCATCGCCGTTGTTATCGGATTGGATTCAATCCGCCACCAATTGCCTTGAGGAGCTGCAAGTGAATGGCAATGGCAATAGCACTAATCCTTTGACTGATGGTATTGAGCAACAGCAAACTAGTGGGGAGGTGGGATGCGATGGACGAACCAGCCCGGTTGAGCCATCAAGTGCGACGCCTACTGATGATACTTCTGATGGCCGTGTGGCTAATGTCATGCTCATTGATTAGGTCCTTTCTTTCCTCTCCCTTTATTTATTCATCTATGGTTAATTTTATTCTTTGGAATATTCAAGGAGCTGCGAGCTCCTCCTTTCGTGATCATCTCTGTAGGATTCGCTCTTCGGCGAAACCTTATGTAGTGGCGTTGTTGGAAACGAGGATTAGTGGTGCTCGGGCAGACAGAATTGTTAGTCGTCTGGGTTTTCAGTCTTCGTTTCGTGTTAAGGCTCAGGGTTTCAGTGGGGGCATTTGGCTTCTTTGGAATGGTATTGTATCGATTGATATTATTACTGTTTCTAATCAGTTCATACATTTTTCGGTTCATGGCATAGGCATTGCAAGATCTTTATTAGTTACGGTGGTTTATGCGAACCCTCACGTTCAGTATCGGAAATTCCTTTGGGATCATCTGTCCGCGGTTAGGCCTAGGGATGATCAACCTTGGCTCATTGGTGGCGATTTTAACGCCATTCTTCATATTGATGATCGGCGAGAGGGTCAGAGCCGGCGGCATGGTATTAGTAGGGAGTTTCAAAATTTTGTTTTCACGAATGCTTTGATGGAGGTGGATTTTAAGGGAGCTCGCTTTACCTGGTCTAGAGGTGATTTATATGAGCGCCTTGATAGGTGTTTGATGAACCTGGCTTGGTCTGATATGTTCCCGGATACTCTGGTTCACCATTTGGACCGTATTGGATCTGATCATCGGCCCCTTCTCTTGTGCACTAATTTTTCTATTCCTAGCTTGGAAAAGAGGCCTTTCTGGTTTATCCCTCATTATCATAATGAGGCTGAGTTTACTTCTATCCTTCAGACGGTGTGGACGGATGAGGTCTCTTTGGGTGATAATATTGCTCAGCTCCGTGATACTCTGTCAACATGGAATGGGAAGTGTAATGTTGATCTGATCAAGCGTAAGAAGCGTATCCTGGCTCGGCTACGTGGCATTGATAAAGCTTTGGGGCAACGCCACTCAGCTACTCTTAGTGCTTTAGAGGGCTCTCTTAAACAGGAGCTGAATGAAATTTTGACAATGGAGGAAAATTTTTGGCGCCAAAAGGCGCGTTGTGACTGGATCCGGGATGGTGATCGTAATACTACTTACTATCATGCTATTGCAAATGGGAGACGGAAGCGGAATACGATTATCTCTCTTAAAGATGCTCAGGGCAAGTGGATTTCGGATCCGGAGGATTTAAAACGTCTTGCTGTGGGTTTCTTTGAGTCGCTCTTTTCGTCGGAGGGATGTAACGGTTATGCCTATAATTGCCGTAATATGTTTTGTGGGATTGATCAGCAGGGGAGGGATGAGCTTATTCGGCCACTGTTGGATGAGGAGGTTCGTGAGGCGCTATTTCAGATGCATCCGACCAAGTCACCGGGAGTGGACGGGTTTCACGCCTCATTTTTTCAGCGTAACTGGAAGATTGTTGGGAAGAAGGTTTGCGAGACTATTCGCCATATGTTTGAGACTGGGGTTGTGGATCCTGAGCTTAACAAAACTTTGATTGTGATTATTCCTAAAGTTGAGTCTCCGGAGGTGATTACTCAGTTTCGTCCTATTGGGTTGTGCACAGTGGTTTATAAAATCTTGAGTAAAGTTATAGTGAATAGATTGAAACCGTATCTTCCGAGTTGGGTATCGGAAAATCAAACCAGTTTTGTCCCAGGGCGTTCCATAACCGACAATGTTATTGCGGCACAAGAAATTATTCACTCTATGCGTATTAAAAAAGGCCGTGAAGGCTGGTTTGCTATAAAGGTTGATTTGGAGAAGGCATATGATCGCCTAGAGTGGTCTTTTATTGACGATACCCTTGGGGATATTGGTATTCCTACTCATTTGCGTCAGCTTATTATGAGTTGTATCTCTACGGTTTCTACTCAAATTCTTTGGAATGGTAGCCCTTCTTCAAGCTTTCGTCCGTCGCGAGGGATTCGTCAAGGCGATCCGCTCTCGCCTTATATTTTTGTTCTTTGTATGGAGCGCCTGGCACAAGCTATTCAGCGGGAAGTTAATCGGGGTACCTAGAGAGCCTTTCGCTTTAAAAAGGAGGGGCCAGTTATCTCTCATCTCTTTTTTGCGGATGATCTGGTGTTGTTCGCGGATGCTTCGCTTCAACAATTCGATATTATCAGTCGGGTCTTGAGGGAGTTTTGTGAATGTTCTGGGCATAAGGTGAGTATTTCCAAAACGAATATATTTTTTTCGCATAACATTCATACTTCTCTTCAGGAGGATATCAGTGGTGCTTTTGGGTTCCAGTGTGTGATTGATCTTGGTAGGTACTTGGGTGTACCGCTTCTCCATGGCCGTATTACCAAAGTCACCTATAGGTATCTGATTCAGAAAGTGGCGGATAAGCTTGCCGGATGGAAAGTTCGGATGCTCTCTTTTGCGGGTCGTATCATTTTGGCAAAATCGGTTCTTGCCGCAATTCCTATGTATGCCATGCAGTCTATTCGTTTGCCTGCGTATGTTTATTCTGAAATTGAACAGTTAATCAAGAATTTTATTTGGGGGCACTGCGATACTAATCGGGGTTTTCATGCTGTCAATTGGGCTACTGTTTGTGCTCCGCGGATCGAAGGGGGCTTGGGTTTGAAGAGTTTGAAGTGTCAGAATGAGGCGTTTCTCATGAAGCTTGGCTTTATTATGATGACAGAACCAGCTCGTCTTTGGGTGCGTATCCTTCGCTGTAAGTATGGCATTGCTGATCTCATGCCGGCTATCCTTCCTCGTGGTAGAGGTTCACGGCTTTGGAATGGTATCGCGCTTATTTGGCCGGATCTTTGTCGAAACATTACTTGGAGCTTAGAGGATGGCGAACATGTTGATTTTTGGAAAGACAACTGGGTTGCCGCGGTCGGTCCGTTGTGTCAATATGTTGACAACGCTAGTATCCCGGATACTTTCACTTCTGTGAGGAGTATGACAACACACGATGGACAGTGGAATTGGCCTATGTTCGTGGACTTATTACCGTTTGATGTGGAGCGCGCTATCACGGCTGTTAAGCCACCTTTGGCGACTACCTTGGTGGACAGGCCGGGATGGAGTCGTGAGCCAAATAAGGGGTTTTCGGTGCGGTCAGCTTATGGGATTCGTGCTCTGCCGTTACAGGTAGCTGTGGATCCGATTTGGAGAGTGATTAATAACTTTCGCGGTGCGCCTCGGGTTAAAATGTTCTTATGGAGGCTTTGTCATGGTCGCTTGATGACTAATGCGGAAAGGGTTCGACGACATGTAACCGACAACGCTGCCTGTGCTATTTGCGGGGCTGTACAGGAGGATCTAGCGCATGTTTTTCGTGAATGCGTGCTGACCCGTGGGACGTGGCTGCATCTTGTGAAACCCGACAAATTGACTGAATTTTTTCACTGAGATATAAAGGATTGGATCATGAAGAATTTGACCGATGCTACTTACTTTGCGAACTCCCCTGCGGATTGGGACTTATTATTTACGACTATCCTTTGGTTAGCTTGGAAGCGTAGGAACGCTCTTGTCTTTGGGGCTGAGTTAATTGATCAGGAATCGCTGATTGCTCAAGCAAAGCGGTACTGTCATAATTTCCAGCTTGCTTATGCGTTGGAGAACGACCAAATTCGTCAGCCGGGAAGTGTGCATGCGGTGCAGCGGTGGAGCCGTCCGATGGAGGGGTGGCTGAAGGTGAACGTTGACGGTGCTAGGAACCCCAACACTGGTTTGGCGACATGCGGTGGTGTGGGAAGAGATTTTAATGGTCGTTGGAGGTTTGGCTTTTCTAAACGTATCGGTGCTTGTTCTATTTTTGATGCGGAGTTTTGGGCGGTCTTTGAGGGTCTTGCTACGGCTTGGTCCCTTGGCTATACGCGGGTAATTTTAGAAACGAACAATTGTGACGTATTTCATTGGTTGTGTGTCCGGGATCCTACTCGAATTCCGTCGAGTTTGAGGGGGCATATTGCTGATTTGTTAGCACATAATTGGGAGGTTAAGTTCTCTTGGGTAAGGCGCGAGGCTAACGTCATAGCGGATATTATGGCGAAGAGGGTCAATGAGTTACCGCTTGAGTACTACCGCTTTATCGATCCGCCGGCGATGATTGTGGCTGCTGTCCGTGCGGAGGCAGAGGTTGTCGAGGCCACGGAGCAGGTATAGGCGGGTGGCAGTTTTGACGATCCAGCATTCTGCTGGTTTTGGGGTGATAGTTAGTTAGGTGCTTTATTCCTTGGTTGGTCGGGTTTGTTTTATGTTTATTCGGATTCTTTGTTCATAAGCTCTATTACATGTACTCTTTTTCCTCCATTAGGTGTAGGGAGGTTTTTTAACGAGGCATGTAATAGATGCTTTCCTCTTTAATTCAAAAAAAAAATAGCCATGCAGTTTACCCTTACAGACACCTTCAAATACGCAGCCAGCATACTCACACAAAACACATCCCCTTACAAACTCCACTCATACCACTACTAACTTTGCTAAATCTGACATTCCCTATAGAAAATAAAGTCGCTGCTATGCTAATTTTCAAGATTCCAAACAAAAAAATAATTTACCACTAACCAGACCTATCATGTTCCTTCAGTGACCTATGGTTAAAAAACTCACCACCAAGCCTTAAACAAGTTTTTCCGGGACATTCCACCTTTCGCTAATCCATCCGCAAGTCCATTATTTTGATGAGGAACATAGCAGAATCGAATACTACCCACCAAACTGGCTGTTCTGTCAATCTCTAAGAGCAACTCCCACCAAGTCCAAGGTCGATGGATTGGGTTACCAATCCAATTATGGATGATCTACAAATCCAACTCCACGATCAGGCCTCTATTTCCCCTCCATCCTGCTTTCAAAAACACTTCAAAAGCAATTTTAACTGCCATTAATTCTGCATAATCAGCACCTTGACCCAACAGCGGACCAGAAAAAATGGCTCTAATGATCCCATCACTTGTCCGAAGAACACCACCACAACCTGCACACCCTTCCTTGGTCGCACCGTCTACATTAAATTTTAGCCAACCTCGCTCTGGGGGAACCAATCTTGGTGTACATACGATCAAGCAGCAACCCCGCTGTTCGACGGACACTCCCACCATCCTTCAACGTGGTTCACCATATCATCTTTGGACGCCTTAACCCAGACTAATGCACACATTTTTGTATGGAACAAGTTATCCTTGATGCTTACCACTTTCTTCTTAAAAATCCAAATACTCCATATCGCGGCTGCAATAGAGATCAACCATAGACTATGAGCCCAACCTGCAAAAGGCATGTTAAAACAGGATTGGTATAAAGAAGAGACATCACTAATATCGTCCCATGCCACCTTCCACCAAGAGCAAAATAATCTCTAGAAATTCCTTGCACATCTGCATCCAACGAACAAATGGTTCCAGTCTTCCAAATCAGTTTTCACACCAACTGCAAATGCACGGATCTGCCTCACCAAGCACACCTCTCTTTTTCAAGAAATCCTTCGTTGGAAACCTATCCAACTTAAGCATCCACATGAGGTTTTTCACTTTCGAAGGAACCTTTAATTTCCAGAGTTTACCAAAGTCGAATTCTTGATCTTCCACTCCTACATTCACAATCAAGTGAGTTAATCTTTTCACGGAGAACAAACCAGCCTTATCATGTACCCACACAATTTTATCTTGCACTTCCGGGAACAATTTCACTCATTTGATTATAGCATTGAGCTCTTCTAACATCCTTTTCTCCCTGTCCAGCAAGTTCCTTGAGAATGCCCCTTCTCACTGAATATTGCTAAGTTCATTCGAGCCTGCCATCTTTGCCACTGTCCAACCTTTAGTTTGAGCCAGCCTATATAAACGATGAAATACAATCCGCAAGGGATTCTCCCCACACCACCAATCCTCACTACCATTCCTTACTAGCCATCTAAAGGACTCAACTTTCATCCAATAATGAACATCCGCATGCTTCCAATTATTTATGATACCTCTATGCACAGTTGACATATTTTTCATGTTACTAGTTTTAGCTTCCAATCTTTCTAAGAATTTCCATGTAACGCCCCGGTTTTGGGCTTAGAAGTCTTGGGCGTTGACCGGTTCGGTCAAAGTGCTGTTCGAATTTAAAGAGGTGAATTTAGGAAAGCCTAGTTCGGGTTGCATTAAAAATATGGAAAAATGTTCTAAAATCATCTTTTAATATAATTAAGTGAACTGTGAAATCAATTTTGGAAAATGAGTTTTGGAAGGGTGACATTTTGGCTAGTGACCAAAATGTAATTTTTGAAAGTTTGGTGACTGTTTTCGAAAGGGTTGAAACTTTGAATCTTTAAGGAGCTATTTACCCAAAGGGAGTTTCTCCAGATTTTTCTAAGATATTTTAAGACTAAATTCTGATTTTAAATGATATTAAAAGTGGAGGGAAAGCCATTTGGCTATTTTGGATTTTGTAACCAACTTTTCTCAATTTTCTTTCTCCCATTTTCTCTCAACCCAAACACTTTCTTTCCAGAGAATTGGATCTGATTTTCTCACCTAAATCCCTCCTTTCAACTCTCATTTGATTCCTAATCAACATATCTTCAAAACCTCTTTAATTGCTACTTGATTCAACAAGGTTTTTGATTCCAAAAAGAGGAGAAACTCAAGTTTGGAGGTAAGAACGTCCTTCTCCTCTAAACTATCAGTTCTTTACTGAAATTCCTAAGTTTTCAATCCTTAATTGATGTTTAATTAAAGGTTTTTAAGTGGTGAAATGGATCTTGGCTTATAATGCAAGATTTGATGATTTTTGATGATTTTCGTTAGATCTGATTAATCTGTGATTTGAGATGTGTTTTTGTTGTTAAATGAACTCTAAATTGATAAGGAATTGAGCTTTGATCAATGCAATCCCGGATAGGTTGAGTTTCCTAAGTTTAGCTTGTGTTTCAAGGTTGTTTTTGGGGTGATCTTGTGGATCTGGTGTTGCTGGAGGTTTAAGGATGTTGATAGGTTGTTTTTAGATGTTATATGATGTTTAAAGATGTGTGGTTTTGCTGGTTTGTGGCTGGGCTTTGTTTAGAAGTGGTTTGGATGCATTTTCGGTTGTGTTTGGTGGCCGAAAATGGTGTGTGGATGAGAGCAGCGAGTTTAGGTGCTTTCATTGAAGCAATTAATGCATGGTGATGCATTAATCCTCTGCTTTGATGTGTTAAAACAGGGGAGGCATCTTTGGATCCAAGAGTTGTTGATCCGGAAGCTTGAATTGGTGCTTTGGCTTGAGGCGAAGTGGAATCGGTGAGTGCGTTTGTGAAAACTGGGTTTTCGGCTTTGAAACCAATGTCTTGGGAGCTTAGCTTAAGTCTAAACAACTTTGCTAAGCTCAAGCGTAAGTTTTCGGAAATACTCTCTAGTGGTGGCCATGATTTTGTTGTAATGCGAAATGGTTATTTGCATGTTTTAATTACTGTTTTGAAAGCATGATTTAGCATGGTTTTTGCTGTTGTTGTAAGCCATATGTTGAAGGAAACTCAAGGTAAGAGTTCCTTGTTTTTGAACATTGATTAAATGTGGTTTGATGCTTTAAAATGCATGATGAATATGGCTTGGTTTAATGCTTTAAAACAGTGGAATAAATGATGAAAAAGATGTATATTGGCAAGTGGTGTTTTAAAAAGGTTAAGGTCACTAAGGTGGTTAAAAGTCCTTGAGTGAGCCTTGTATTCTTAAGATCATCAAGGTGGTTAAAAGTCCTTGGATGATTCTTGTTGCGGACACTAAGGTGGTTAAAAGTCCTTAGGTGATCCTTTCCATGGTGTTTAAAAGTCCATGGGGCCATGGTGTTTAAAAGTCCATGGGGCCAAGGTGTTTAAAAGTCCTTGGGGCCAAGGTGTTTAAAAGTCCTTGGGGTGATTCAAGCTATGGACACAAAGGTGGTTAAAAGTCCTTGTGTGGTCCTCATTCATGGTGTTTAAAAGTCCTTGGGGCCAAGGTGTTTAAAAGTCCTTGGGAAGTTGATGAACTTGTTTTAACAAAATGGAATCTATCACTTGAGCCAATATGACATGTTATATTATGTTGAAGCATGAGATGCTTGTTTTAAGTATGCTTTTGAGCATGTGCAAAGGTTGATTTAAAGCATGATTTGTAAATGTTTTAAAACGCATTATTGAATGGTTTTAAGAGCATTCCTCACTAAGCTTTTGCTTACGCTCTCTTCGTTTTCTTAATTCAATAATGCAGAACATTAGTGAACCTTGAGGGCAGCAAGGAAGGCAAGTATTCAAGTGGAAGCAAGCTCAAAGTATGGAAGGTTTTCCTAAGATCATTTAGCTTTTGATACTTTGGCAATGGGGGACCAATGTGTATGTTTTGGGAGAGGTTTTAAACTCCCTAAGTATGTTGAATGTTGTTGAGAATGCTGGTTTTTGTGTTGGATCATTACATGCTTGTTTTGGAAGTTTATGCTTGAAAGGCTTGCTTGTGTAGGAAGCATGCCTATAGATTTGGGGCTTTTTGCATATGAAGTTGTTCTGATGAATTGACGATGCAAGTATGTCTTATATATGTTGAATTGCATGCTGGTAAAGTTTGGTTGCATTTGGAGCATGATTGGATGTTTAATTGCATGTTTAAGAATGCATTTCGGGGCAATTTGAGCAGGGCGTTTCGGAACAGTGCAACCCGTTTCGGAACAGGTGCCTTAAACAAGCCCAAGCGTCCGAAACGGGAGGGACCGTTCCGAAACGGTTTGGCTACTGCCAGCCCGTGTATCGGTACGCGTTGCGGAACGGCCCCGCGTTTCGAAACGGGCTCTGCCGGTTCGGAACGGGTGACCGTTAGGGGCTGACATTGGTAGTTATATGTTTTGAAATGTTTGCATTTTGGTCCTGAATCATGTTTGTGCAATTGTATGAGTTTGGGAAGTCCTTTTGAGCTGAAATTTCACAGTGAAGCATGAAACCTGACTAATTACAAGCTGGTAACTTTAATTTGGGTTAAGTCCTTATATTTTTCAGAAATTACAATTTGGTCCCTAAAGTTGTAATTTGTTCAATTGGGTCCCTGTTTGATCTCTGATGTTTGTGATCTTTGAGTATGATGTTTGTGTGATCACAATTAGGGCTAATGTGCATCTAGACAAGATTAAAAAGAAAAAAAAGGGTCGTTAATCAAGGTTGACTTTCGGGTTGACTTTGGTTTTCCCCGTGTTACTCTCTTAATTCGGGTCAACCGTCTAGGCCGGGTTAAGGGGGTTACATTTGGTGGTATCAGAGCTGAGTTCTCGAGTAATTGGGAATGTTTGTATGCATGATTGAAGTATGTTGCCTTGTATGCTTGTTGTTCGAAAGCATGTTTAGTGGCTTGTGATTTGGATGCGATTGAGATGTATGCTGTGTTGTAGCATGTTGTGGGTACCCATTGCCAAATCAAAGCTAATGAAATGATGATGTTTTTGAATGAAATTGAGCTTGAATACTTGGATTGCTTACCTTGCTGGGCCTGACTTGTTCTATTTGCATTGTGATTGCATGGTAAAAGTATGGCACCACGTAGAGAGTTACGAGGTAATGTGCGAGCTGCGGCTCAGAATGAGAATGAAAATGAAGAGAACACGGGTAGTGCAGTGTTACCTCCTCCTCCACCTGGTGGTGGTGGTGCTGAGGGAGGGAGAGCTGAAGCTGCAGCAGCTGGTGCTGGGGCTGCAGGACCAGAGGTTGGTCAGGGGCAAGCTATGCCTGATATGTCTATGTTGGTACAAGCTATTGCGGGTGCTTTTCGAGCAGCAGTAGCTGGAGCTCAAGGAGCTGGGCATCAGGGAGATGCTGGTGTTAGATTACCCTTGGAGCGTCTGCGCAGTCTTGGTGGGACTGAGTTCAGGGGTATGTCTGCTGAGAGTTCTGAGGCTTGGTTAGAGAGTACCAAGCGAATCTTGGGTCAGATGAGTTGCACGGATGTGCAAAAGTTGGGCTGTGTTGTGTCCTTGCTGCAGGATGATGCATATACGTGGTGGACGACCACAATCTCTGGGATGGCTGAAGCTGATGTGACTTGGACATTCTTTCAGAATGTGTTCAAGAGGAGATATCTTGGTGTGAGATATCTTGATGAAAAGAAACGTGAATTCATGACTCTTACTCAAGGGAGCATGAGTGTGGCTGAGTATGAGGTGCAGTTTGTGCGACTCAGTCAGTATGCACCTGAGCTGATTCCTGATGAACGGGAGAGGTGCGAAAGGTTTCGTTATGGTCTTATAACGGAGGTGAAGATGTATGTGCTGGCCACCGAATATGATGATTTTGATGTATTGGTGGGCCGAGCCAAGGATATAGAGATGAATTTGAGTTTGTCTGCGAAAGGTGCTGGAGCAAGTTCTGGCAAGAGAGCTGCTGAATATAGTTCCGGAGGTGGACGGAACAAGAGGGGACGTGATCAGAAGTATCAATCCTCAGCTAAGAGAGGTGGTGGTGCACCTGCTAGGGGTGGCAATGCTAGAGCTGATCCGAGTGCTTGCTGGATATGTGGTTCACGTGGTCACTTGAAGCGTGACTGTCCTTGTGCTGTGAGGGAGGTGCAAGCTCCTGTTGCGGCAGCTGGTTTTGGGTGCTGGAATTGTGGTTCTGCAGACCACTTGAGGCGAGATTGTCCGAGGTTGGCTGGTGATCAGATGTGTGCTCCTGCTGTTGCTGCACCACAGAGAGGTCGTGGGCGCGGCCGTGGTAATTTTCAGAGGAGAGAGGAAGGTGGTCGTGGAGTGGCCCATGTTGTGGCTATTCAGCCTGAAGGTGGAGGCCAAGCGAGGGTGTATGCTCAGCGTGAGGGAAGGAATGATGCAGATGTGATTGCAGGTACCTTTACTTTGCAATCCTTGTCATTGCTTTCTTTGATTGATTCTGGATCTACGCATTCATACATTTTGCGTGAGCATGCTGAATTGCTTGGTTTGCCTGTTGAGTCTTTGGATGTTGGTGTTCGTGTCACTAGTTCTTTTGGTGAATCTGTTGTGACTCGAAAGCTTTATAGAAGGTGTCCTTTGGTTGTTCAAGAGCATGTTTTTCATGTTGACCTTATGGAGTTGCCCTTTTATGGTTTTGATGTGATCCTTGGTATGGATTGGCTTGCTGAGCATCGTGCTGTTGTGGATTGTGAAAACAAGCGTGTTTTGCTTAAGCTTGCGGATGATTATGAAGTTGTTGTGGTTGGTGAGAATGTGAAGTTTCTTGCCAATGTTGTTTCTACCTTGGAGGCGAGCAGGATGCTGAGGCAAGGTTGCGAAGCTTATCTAGCTTTTGTGATGAATCCTAGTTCTAAGGAGTTGAGGGTGCAAGATATCAAGGTTGTGAAGGAGTTTCCTGGTGTTTTTCCTGAGGAGTTGCCTGGTTTACCTCCTAATCGCGAGGTGGAGTTTGGAATTGAGCTGTATGAGAATACAACTCATGTGTCCATTACTCCCTATAGAATGGCACCTAAGGAGCTGAAGGAGCTGAAGACGCAGTTGCAAGAGCTGCTTGATCGTGGTTTCATCCGGCCGAGTGTGTCACCTTGGGGAGCACCGGTCTTGTTTGTGAAGAAGAAAGATGGCACTATGAGGATGTGCATTGATTACCGTCAGCTGAACAAGTTGACTATCAAGAATCGGTATCCTTTGCCGAGGATTGATGATCTCTTTGATAAATTTCGGGGAGCTGCTGTGTTCTCTAAGATTGACTTGAGGTCGGGGTATTACCAGTTGAAGGTGAAGGATGTGGATGTGCCTAAGACAGCTTTCAGGACAAGGTATGGGCATTATGAGTTCCTTGTGATGCCGTTTGGTTTGACAAATGCTCCTGCTGCTTTCATGGACATAATGAACCGTGTGTTTCATGAATACCTGGATAAGTTCGTTGTGGTGTTCATTGATGATATCCTCGTGTACTCGCGTACTGAGGAGGAGCATGAAGAGCAGTTGAGGATTGTTTTGCAAGCTTTGTTGGAGAATCAGCTTTATGCTAAGCTGAGAAAGTGTGAGTTCTGGCTTAAGGAGGTGGTGTTTCTTGGGCATGTGGTCTCAGCTGAGGGGATTCGTGTTGATCCTCAGAAGATTGAGGCGGTGATGAACTGGAAAGTTCCTAAGTCTGTTCATGAGGTTCGTAGTTTCCTTGGTTTGGCAGGATACTACCGAAGGTTTGTGGATGGTTTTTCCAAGATTGCTGCTCCTTTGACGAAGTTGTTGCAAAAGGATGTTAAGTATGAGTGGACAGAGGCGAGACAACAGGCTTTTGAGAAGTTGAAGGCGGCTTTGACGCAAGCTCCTATCTTGGTTCAGCCTGAATCAGGGAAAGAGTTTGTGGTCTACAGTGATGCATCCTATGTTGGTTTGGGATGTGTGCTGATGCAAGAGGGTAAGGTGGTGGCTTATGCATCGCGGCAGTTGAAAGTGCATGAGCGCAATTACCCTACGCATGATATTGAGCTGGCTGCAGTGGTTTTTGCTCTGAAGATCTAGAGGCATTATCTGTATGGTGAGAAGTGTACGGTGTACACGGATCACAAGAGTTTGAGGTATCTGATGTCTCAGAAGGAGTTGAATCTTAGGCAGCGGCGTTGGTTGGAGTTGCTCAAGGATTATGATCTGACGATTGAGTATCATCCTGGAAAGGCTAATGTTGTTGTGGATGCCTTGAGTAGGAAGGTAGCTGTTGAGCTGAGGGCTATGTTTGCTAGCTTGAGCATATCGCGAGATGGTGGTCTTGTGGCTGAGTTGCAGGTGAAATCGTCGTTGGTTCAGTTGATCAAGGATAAACAGTTGTTGGATGATTCCTTGGTGTCTCATGTTCAAGATATCGCGGAGGGTAGGCCTTCGGATTTCTGTTTTAATGATGATGGTGTGTTGTGTTTTGGGAGTCGAATAGTAGTGCCTGCTGATGCTGAGTTGAGGCGTGCTATTCTGACTGAAGGTCATAGTAGTCCTTTTGCTATGCACCCTGGTAGTACTAAGATGTACCGAGATCTTCGTGATGAGTACTATTGGGTGGGTTTGAAGAAGGATGTTGCAGAGTTCGTGAGTAAGTGTATGGTGTGTCAAAGGGTTAAGGCTGAACATCAGGTTCCTTTTGGGTTGTTGCAACCGTTGAAAATCCCTGAATGGAAGTGGGAAAGGGTTACCATGGTTTTTGTATCTGGTTTACCTTTGTCTCCTTCAAAGAAGAATTCTGTTTGGGTGATTGTGGATCGCCTGACGAAGTGTGCGCATTTCTTGCCTGTGCATACTACGTTTTCTTTGGATAAGCTGGCAGAGCTGTATGTTGTTGAGATTGTGAGGCTGCATGGTGTGCCTAAGTCGATTGTGTCGGATAGGGATCCGAGGTTCACGTCGCGTTTCTGGCAGTGTTTGCATCAAGCTCTGGGTACAAGGTTGCATTTCAGTACATCCTATCATCCTCAGTCGGATGGTCAGTCTGAGCGAGTTATCCAGATCTTGGAGGATATGTTGAGGTGTTGCGTGATTGAGTTCCAAGGTTCTTGGGAGAAGCATTTGCCTTTGGTTGAGTTCGCTTATAACAATAGTTATCAGGCGAGTATACAGGTGGCACCTTATGAGGCTTTGTACGGGAGGAAGTGTAGGACTCCTCTTTGTTGGGCTGAAATTGGTCAAAAGTTGGTTTCGATGCCGGCTTTGTTGAAAGGGACCACTGAGAAGGTGAAGCTTATCTGTGAGCGGTTGAAGGCTGCCTCTGATCGGCAAAAGTCTTACGCGGATTTAAAGCGTAAGGAGATAGAGTATGCGGTGGGTGACCGTGTGTTCTTGAAGGTTTCGCCTTGGAAGAAGGTGATGAGGTTTGGCCGGAAGGGTAAGTTGAGCCCTAGGTACATTGGACCATATGAGGTGGTTGAGCGCGTGGGTCCTGTTGCGTATCGGTTGAGGTTGCCTCAGGAGTTGGAGAAGATTCATGATGTGTTCCATGTTTCTATGCTCCGGAAGTATAGATCTGATCCTTCGCATGTGATGCCTGTGGAGGAAGTGGAATTGAATCCGGATTTGACCTATGATGAGGAACCGGTGAAGGTTCTGGATTCGGATAGCAAGGTTCTTCGTGGCAAGACCATTGAGTTGGTGAAGGTGCTGTGGAAGCATCGAGGTGTTGAGGAAGCCACGTGGGAGCGGAAGGAAGACATGCTGAAGCAGTTTCCTTATCTCTTTCCTTCAGGTAAATTTCGAGGACGAATTTTCTTAAGGGGGGGAGAGTTGTAACGCCCCGGTTTTGGGCTTAGAAGTCTTGGGCGTTGACCGGTTCGGTCAAAGTGCTGTTCGAATTTAAAGAGGTGAATTTAGGAAAGCTTAGTTCGGGTTGCATTAAAAATATGGAAAAATGTTCTAAAATCATCTTTTAATATAATTAAGTGAACTGTGAAATCAATTTTGGAAAATGAGTTTTGGAAGGGTGACATTTTGGCTAGTGACCAAAATGTAATTTTTGAAAGTTTGGTGACTGTTTTCGAAAGGGTTGAAACTTTGAATCTTTAAGGAGCTATTTACCCAAAGGGAGTTTCTCCAGATTTTTCTAAGATATTTTAAGACTAAATTCTGATTTTAAATGATATTAAAAGTGGAGGGAAAGCCATTTGGCTATTTTGGATTTTGTAACCAACTTTTCTCAATTTTCTTTCTCCCATTTTCTCTCAACCCAAACACTTTCTTTCCAGAGAATTGGATCTGATTTTCTCACCTAAATCCCTCCTTTCAACTCTCATTTGATTCCTAATCAACATATCTTCAAAACCTCTTTAATTGCTACTTGATTCAACAAGGTTTTTGATTCCAAAAAGAGGAGAAACTCAAGTTTGGAGGTAAGAACGTCCTTCTACTCTAAACTATCAGTTCTTTACTGAAATTCCTAAGTTTTCAATCCTTAATTGATGTTTAATTAAAGGTTTTTAAGTGGTGAAATGGATCTTGGCTTATAATGCAAGATTTGATGATTTTTGATGATTTTCGTTAGATCTGATTAATCTGTGATTTGAGATGTGTTTTTGTTGTTAAATGAACTCTAAATTGATAAGGAATTGAGCTTTGATCAATGCAATCCCGGATAGGTTGAGTTTCCTAAGTTTAGCTTGTGTTTCAAGGTTGTTTTTGGGGTGATCTTGTGGATCTGGTGTTGCTGGAGGTTTAAGGATGTTGATAGGTTGTTTTTAGATGTTATATGATGTTTAAAGATGTGTGGTTTTGCTGGTTTGTGGCTGGGCTTTGTTTAGAAGTGGTTTGGATGCATTTTCGGTTGTGTTTGGTGGCCGAAAATGGTGTGTGGATGAGAGCAGCGAGTTTAGGTGCTTTCATTGAAGCAATTAATGCATGGTGATGCATTAATCCTCTGCTTTGATGTGTTAAAACAGGGGAGGCATCTTTGGATCCAAGAGTTGTTGATCCGGAAGCTTGAATTGGTGCTTTGGCTTGAGGCGAAGTGGAATCGGTGAGTGCGTTTGTGAAAACTGGGTTTTCGGCTTTGAAACCAATGTCTTGGGAGCTTAGCTTAAGTCTAAACAACTTTGCTAAGCTCAAGCGTAAGTTTTCGGAAATACTCTCTAGTGGTGGCCATGATTTTGTTGTAATGCGAAATGGTTATTTGCATGTTTTAATTACTGTTTTGAAAGCATGATTTAGCATGGTTTTTGCTGTTGTTGTAAGCCATATGTTGAAGGAAACTCAAGGTAAGAGTTCCTTGTTTTTGAACATTGATTAAATGTGGTTTGATGCTTTAAAATGCATGATGAATATGGCTTGGTTTAATGCTTTAAAACAGTGGAATAAATGATGAAAAAGATGTATATTGGCAAGTGGTGTTTTAAAAAGGTTAAGGTCACTAAGGTGGTTAAAAGTCCTTGAGTGAGCCTTGTATTCTTAAGATCATCAAGGTGGTTAAAAGTCCTTGGATGATTCTTGTTGCGGACACTAAGGTGGTTAAAAGTCCTTAGGTGATCCTTTCCATGGTGTTTAAAAGTCCATGGGGCCATGGTGTTTAAAAGTCCATGGGGCCAAGGTGTTTAAAAGTCCTTGGGGCCAAGGTGTTTAAAAGTCATTGGGGTGATTCAAGCTATGGACACAAAGGTGGTTAAAAGTCCTTGTGTGGTCCTCATTCATGGTGTTTAAAAGTCCATGGCCAAGGTGTTTAAAAGTCCTTGGGGCCAAGGTGTTTAAAAGTCCTTGGGAAGTTGATGAACTTGTTTTAACAAAATGGAATCTATCACTTGAGCCAATATGACATGTTATATTATGTTGAAGCATGAGATGCTTGTTTTAAGTATGCTTTTGAGCATGTGCAAAGGTTGATTTAAAGCATGATTTGTAAATGTTTTAAAATGCATTATTGAATGGTTTTAAGAGCATTCCTCACTAAGCTTTTGCTTACGCTCTCTTCGTTTTCTTAATTCAATAATGCAGAACATTAGTGAACCTTGAGGGCAGCAAGGAAGGCAAGTATTCAAGTGGAAGCAAGCTCAAAGTATGGAAGGTTTTCCTAAGATCATTTAGCTTTTGATACTTTGGCAATGGGGGACCAATGTGTATGTTTTGGGAGAGGTTTTAAACTCCCTAAGTATGTTGAATGTTGTTGAGAATGCTGGTTTTTGTGTTGGATCATTACATGCTTGTTTTGGAAGTTTATGCTTGAAAGGCTTGCTTGTGTAGGAAGCATGCCTATAGATTTGGGGCTTTTTGCATATGAAGTTGTTCTGATGAATTGACGATGCAAGTATGTCTTATATATGTTGAATTGCATGCTGGTAAAGTTTGGTTGCATTTGGAGCATGATTGGATGTTTAATTGCATGTTTAAGAATGCATTTCGGGGCAATTTGAGCAGGGCGTTTCGGAACAGTGCAACCCGTTTCGGAACAGGTGCCTTAAACAAGCCCAGGCGTCCGAAACGGGAGGGACCGTTCCGAAACGGTTTGGCTACTGCCAGCCCGTGTATCGGTACGCGTTGCGGAACGGCCCCACGTTTCGAAACGGGCTCTGCCTGTTTCGGAACGGGTGACCGTTAGGGGCTGACATTGGCAGTTATATGTTTTGAAATGTTTGCATTTTGGTCCTGAATCATGTTTGTACAATTGTATGAGTTTGGGAAGTCCTTTTGAGCTGAAATTTCACAGTGAAGCATGAAACCTGACTAATTACAAGCTGGTAACTTTAATTTGGGTTAAGTCCTTATATTTTTCAGAAATTACAATTTGGTCCCTAAAGTTGTAATTTGTTCAATTGGGTCCCTGTTTGATCTTTGATGTTTGTGATCTTTGAGTATGATGTTTGTGTGATCACAATTAGGGCTAATGTGCATCTAGACAAGATTAAAAAGAAAAAAAAAGGGTCGTTAATCAAGGTTGACTTTCGGGTTGACTTTGATTTTCCCCGTGTGACTCTCTTAATTCGGGTCAACCGTCTAGGCCGGGTTAAGGGGGTTACATTCCATACTTAGCTGCGATAACCCTTCGCCACAAGGCTGAATGTTCTGTCGCAAATCTCCATCCCCATTTAGCTAGTAAAGCTTTGTTCTTCGCTTTTAAATTAATCACTCTCGCTCGCCCTTATATCGGGGTAGGCAAACACTTGACCAGCTTACCCGAGCAATTTTTCTCTTGTCCTTTGACCAGCCCCACAAGAAACCCCTTCTTATTTTCTCGAGTCTCTGTAACACAGTCTTAGGAATTTCAAACAACGATAGATAATAAAGGGGAAGGGAAGAAAGAACCGAGTTAATAAGCGTAACCCTCTTTGCGAAGGATAAAGAGTTGCTCTTCCATCCTGAAAGTTTTACTTGAAACCGATTCACCACCGACTCCCAAGTTGCAATTTTTCTCAGATCAGCCCCGAGAGGTATGCCCAAATACACAAACGATAATGTCCCAACCCTGCAGCCACACACTTAAGCCAAAGAAGTTGTCTTGTCTTGTTCCACCCCTATCCCTACAAGCCAAGACTTACTAAAATTTATGCTTAAACCTGAGCACAACTCAAAACATCTAAGAGTTCTTTTCACATTGATTAAATAATCTTCCACCGGTTGCAAGAAGAGCATTATGTCTCTTTTTATGTTCCAACATTAAAAGAAATTAATTTTTTGTGTTGGGACATAGGATTTAGAATTTTTTTAGTGTTGGGACATAAAAAGGGCTTAACCATAAATTCTAAATCCTAAGCCCTGAAAAAAAAACTTTCGGCAATAGTCCCTTTTTATGTCCCAACACTAAAAAAATTAAATCAGAAGCTTTAACTTTAAATTCTAAACCTTAAGCCTTCAACCTTACAAAATACAAGCTACACCATACACCCTAAACACAATGCTGATGGGGAATTTGCACCCCAGAGAATTTAATTTTTTTATGTCTATGTATTTTATTCGTATTTTCTATCGGTAATTTAAGTTCACACTCCCTTAACTTTTATAATTTCGTACCAATAAGTTTGTAGCATAACTTCAGAACACTTCGCGCCCTAACATAAAATTCTGTGTCCGTGCCCGATAATAACAAAGTCAACGAGGTTAACCCTAAATTCTAAATCCTAAGCCCTAAACCTTATAAAATACAAGCTACACCATACACCCTAAACCCTAATCTTAAATCCTAACTATAAACCTTAATCCTAAACACTAAATTTATTTTTTTAGTGTTAGATATAAACAATGGGACTAAAAAGGAGAGACATTTCTATTTGAATAAAAAAACCCTAAGTTCAAACGACATCAAAAGTTCAAACAACCCAATAGAATCATATATAAGAGAAAACGAAGTCAAAGAAACAACTTTAAGAAGCATGTCCATCAAAAGTTCAAACATGGACAAGATGGAGCACGGAGCTCGAACATGTTTTTCTTTTTCAAATTACCCAAACTTTAGGGTCTGAATCTGACCGTCGATCTTACCATGGTTTTTGTGTGAGCAGATAGTGGTGTTTATGTTTCCTCATATGGAGTAGGTTGTCGTAGAACCAAGTCCAGGCTTTCAGTATAATTCGTACTGGCAAAACACTTGATTTCGTCTTGTTTGATCGGTGGTTGCTTTTGCTTGTTGTTGCATACTTTCCTGCGGCATGGGGCAGTGGTTTCATCTTCCTTGCTGCATGGCTTCTCGAGTTCAACTCTATAGTGGGAGGAAGAACCGTCTTTATCTTGAACTTTGTGCATGCTGATTCTATCACCAACATTTAAGTTATTACAGATGACAAAATCTCTCCATAATCGGCCGGCGAAGACAGGTTTCTTGCGGATAGTGCAGAGAATCGGCCACTTCCTTGTCCCGTACACAAGGTTAATGTTGATGGCATGGCTGCTTTCACTGAAAACTGGCAAGAAAAGCAGGGTTTCTGCAGGGATTGTCAGCCTCTTCTTGACGTCGGTATCTGTGAGTTTCTTTGAAAACAACATCTCCGTGGCTTGAGCTGCCATGGCGGGTAGAGGTTATCTGCAAGGGAACTTCTTTGGAAACATCTTTTACAAACACAATGCAAGAGTGTTGCTGTGCCTGTGAGCAGTCTCACACCTACCCCCTTTCCCTAAAAGGTGAATAATCCTAAAAGAGAGGATAGGGTTGGTGTCTTGGTGACATGGTGGTGGTTGGTAGGCGTTAGCATTCGGGTAAAAATCTCCAACCCCCTAACCATGCCTCCTTCTATGCCCCTGCTTAAAAATACTTAAAAATTAAATCTTGTCTCATAACCCTAATTTTCATATCCTAAACCCTAAACTTTAAACCTTAAAAAAATACACCCTACCCCTAATTCCCTACACCCTAACCCTAAGCCCCAACCTTAAACCCCAAACTCTAAACTCTAAACCCACTATTTTAAAGTGGGGCACAAATGGGGGCATACTTCGGGGGCAGATGATTTCCATCCTTAGCATTCCATCCACTTGAGTCAAAAAATTTGAGTTTGTTAAATTGACAGAGTAAACTTTATCATGTTACGGTACTAATTAGTTTTAATTTAAACGATTTTTTATAATCTTATACAATCAGGCCCGATCATAAGGGGTGTCTAGAGGGGCAATGGCCTAGGGCCTAAGCTTGAAGGGCCACAATATGCTAGGTTTAAAAATAGTATTAAGAAAAAAAAGAAAAAAAAAGTTGATTTAGAGAAAATAAAAAAGATTTTTTTTACTCTTCTTCCTTTCGATCACGCACTTCATTCGCCAGAAACTAAAAAGAAAAAAATGTATCTTCATCTTCTCCACCTTCTCTCTGACTCTCTATCTCACTTTCTCTCTCTAAGATCCAAATTTCTTCAAATTCCTAAATTTATATCTAGTTACCATTAAACTCACACTACAACAATATAGATTTTTAGTGACAAATTAATAGTGACTAGGAATAATTTTGTAACAAATATTAACTTTTTGTGACACTTTTTTTGTGCGACACAATTAGTATAAGTAATTGTGACATATTTTTATTTGGTCACTGTAACAATACTAATTGTGACGATTACATTTTTCACAAATGAATTCTCACTATAAGTATGCAATTGTGACAAAAAGTTCATTGTCACTAAAACTTTGACACGTGATAGTGACGATATGTGAAGTGGTCACTATTATTTGATATTTGTTGTTACAATGAAATTACTTGTCACTTAAAGTTTCACTTTTTGTTGTGATAAATTTTGTCACCAATACAAAAATAAAAGTAATGACAAATCAGACATTGTCACAATGACAAATTTATTTTAATAATTATAAAAAATTAAAGTTATCATAAACTAGTTTGTCAAAAGGTAAAATATTTATATAGTCTATATTATGTGTAAATTGTTGTTTTAGTCAATCTATTTGTAACACCCGGGTTCGGGGGTCGGGTGAAAATAGTAATTTAATAATGGTTCAGGTTTCGATTCCTAATTTTTAAATAATAAAATAATGGTTTGGGCCTCGGGTTCTAAGACAAATAAAATTAAGTTGGACCATTTTTGAATTAAGCCCAAAAAAAAGCCATGGGTGGCACCTATTGTGGTTTCCCTTTTTCATTAAGGGCATTCAGGTATTTTGACCTTTGATTTTAAACTAACCTAAAATAATGTTTTTTTGAGTCATCTTCTTCCCCTCTCTACTATCCATTTCAACGACAAAAACCCCTCTCCCTCTTGGAGTACTATTCCATTCCATAGCTCACTCATTCTTGAAGATTTTTCAAAGGTAAGGTCATTTTTGACTTGCTCTCATCATTCTCTACGAGTACATACCTTTATTTCCTATAAAACTCATGATTTTTGTATTTTGGGTGTTTTGAGGTTTTGATTAAAAATGCCATTTTTAACATCTTTAACTTAGGTTTTTGATCTATTAATGATATATGAGTTGTTTTCAATCTAAAGGGTCCAATGGGTGTGGTTTTTATGAAGTTTTGGGGTGTTTCCCGGAATGAGGTTTTGGGGAGGTTTTACGTTGAGTTTTGGGGGTGTTTTAGGTGGAATCTTGAGGGATGATGGTTAAGATATATGTAAGTATTGTTTTGAAGGCTTTAGGGAGCAATTTAAGGGTTGGAATCATTGGTTTTAAGGTGTGCTTAAGGGCTGCTCGGGATTTGGAATTTTGGGTTTGTTTTCAATGGAAAATTTGATGTCTTGTGTTTGGTATGTAATCCGGGTTGACTATTTTGGAATATAGACTGATTTGGGATTGTTTACTTGGTGTTGGAATGTTTAGAAACGAGAAATTTGGTTGGTGAAGCTTCGGGGACAAATCTGGGGATTTCGGAGTCTTGAGCTTGGTCTTCGGTCTTCTCTTGGGTAGCAACGGTGAGTAGAATTGTTGATTTTTGTGTTGTGCTCAATATGGACCCTTTTGGGGTTTGGGTGAGACCTTGAGGGGTCACCTAAACCCGTGTGTAAGCCTCTCTACTCCCATGTTGTTGTGATATGTTGAATGCTTATATGTCGTGATCATTCAGTGCATTTTAAGTTGTTAATGTGTAGTCGAGTTGAGTTCGTGCCTCACGTGATGGTGGTCTAAACTACGGTGATGTGTAGTCCCACCGGTAGTGACTAGTAGGGTAATACTTTGATGTGTAGTCCCATTGGAAATCCACTAGTCGAAACGGTGATGTGTAGTCTCATCGTATGTGTATGTTGGTTGTGCTTGTGCAAACCACGTGTTGTTGTTGAGATTGACCTTCGTTCATCCATTGCTTTCTTGCATATAAATCGTGTTTTGGAAAACTGCATGTTGTGAATTGTAGAGCCTCTCTCACTAAGCTAGTTGGCTTATGCTCTCTTTGTTTCCAACGTCCAGATCGTTAGAGTTCGAGAGGCAAGCGGGCGAGGGAGGAGCTTTTGGAGTTCTCAAGCTAGTTCAAGTATGGTTTGCATTTTGTAATAATGCCTAGACGATGGGGTATAGAGTTTTAGGAGTTGGGGTCAAACTCCTTAGGAAATTGTGTTTGAGCATGCTAAACTCGTGGTTGTGTTGTGCTTTTGTTTCATGGATTGCGGTTTATGCTTGTTATGTTGCTTATTTGAATATGCCTAAACATGTATGTTGTTGGCCTATGTATGCCTTATGCTTGACTATCTTGTGTATGGGGCCTTTTGTTTGTTAAGTATGTTCTCTTTGTGAAATTGCATGGACTATTTGATTTGTATGATCCTTGTTAGATTCAATGCCTTGTAAGCTAAGTCTCGATTGTAGTTTTGATGTATGTATGTTTGTATGTGTATAGGAGAGTCTAAAAATGCATCTAGAGTCGTGTTTGAGGTCATCAAGGTTGAAATGGTGGAATTGCAGAGCAGGGCGTATCGATACGCCTGAGGGCCGTATCGATACGGCCTCGCCCAAATCCCACGATTTTTTGGCCTGGCGTACCGGTACCCTGGGGGTATCGATACCCTCCAAAGTTACTGGAATTTGGAGAATTTGGGGTGAGTAGGGCGTACCGATACGGGGTTCACGCGTATCGATACGAGTCTACTCTGTTGACCAAGAAGGATTGACCGAGAAGGGCGTATCGATACGCTCAAGGGCAGTATCGATACGATCTTCTCGGTGTTGACTCTTTGGGTTGACCTGGTCAGGGCGTATCGATACCCCTGGTTAGGGTACTGATACGGTCTGCCCTGTAAGCTTAAAATTGGACTAAGTATGCATGGTCGGGGTTCGAATGTGATCTTTCTTTGGATGTTTTCCGATGTTGTGAATCACTTAGGACTTAATATTCCTCTAGACAAGATTAAAATAAAAGAAAAAAATAGGGTTGCTAATCGAGGGGGAACCTTAACGGGTTTCACTCGGTTTTCCCCGTGTGGCCCACTCGGACCGGTCATCCGGCTAGACCGAGACGAGGGGGTTACATTTATTGGTATCAGAGCCTGAGGTTTCCGAGACCTCGGGCAGGTAAGTGAGGTGAGTTAAGGTATTATGAGTGTTTTGCCATGTATGTCTAAATTTCGTCTCTAACACGGTGTATGAATGCATGCTATAGTGACCTTGTTGTTGTTTGAGTGTTGGTTCGAGTCCCTATTGTTAGGCGTTGTTGTCAAAAATAAAAAGGAAAAATTGTTTTGGTTTAAAGAGCTTGAGAACCGGAGTCCTTGCCCCTTTGCTAACCTAACGTTTCTTTTTTTGTGTGTTTGTTGTTTTAGATTATTTTAATTGCTATGGTGAGACCGAGGGGACGGCCTAGGGCGGGTGACCAGGCACCCGAGAATGTGCCTCCTGCTCTTCATGCTCCCGATGGTAATGGAGGGAACGCTGGAGGTGATGGTAATGGGCCTCAAGCTGAGGCTAATGTGGGAGGAAATGGGGCTCAAGCGGGCCAAGGCCAGGCGGGTCCAGATGTGGCTCATTTGATTCAGACCATAGCCGGAGCTTTTCAGACAGCTTTGGCCAGTATGCAAGCTGCAGCACCACCTCAGGGTGCGGGGACAGGATTACCCCTAGAGAGGCTTCGTAATTTGGGGGCAGTCGAGTTTCGTGGGTTGTCTTCGGAGGGTTCAGAAGGGTGGCTTGAGAGCACTACTCGCATCTTGGGTCAGATGGAGTGTTCGGATGCCCGTAAGTTGGGATGCATCGTCTCATTGCTTCAGGGAGACGCATATACTTGGTGGACCACTGTTATTTCTGGTATGGCCGAGGCGGATGTCACATGGGAGTTTTTCAGGAATGCCTTCAAGAGGAAGTACCTCGGGGTTCGGTACTTGGATGAAAAGAAAAGGGAGTTCATGGCTTTGGTTCGAGGTAATAGGACCGTGTCTGAGTACGAGATCCAGTTTGTGAGGTTGAGCCGGTACGCGCCAGAGTTGATTCCGGATGAGAAAGAGCGATGCGAGCGTTTCAGATATGGGTTGACTACCGATGTGAAGACCTACATGTTTGCCTCTGACTACATTGAGTTCGATGTCTTGGTTTCTAGGGCCAAGGATATAGAGCAGAACCTAAGCTCTAGAGCACGTGCTGGTGGGTCTGACTCCGGAAAGAGACATGCGAACTGGGATAGAGATCATGCCAAGAGGCATAGGGATAGGAGGTACCAGCCGGATACGAGGCCTAGGGGTGGTAACCATGGTCAGGTCCATCAGGGCCAAGGGGCCGTTGAACACATTCCGGAGTGCACTAGGTGCGGAAGACGCCACCCAGGTGAGTGTATGGGTATGTTTGGGGCGTGTTAGAACTGTAGCTTCCGAGATCATTTGAGGCATGATTGCCCACACCCAGTTAGGGGAGGACCAGCTCCAGTGAGGGGTTTTGAGCATCAGAGAGGCCGTGGGCGCGGCCGTGGGAACTTTCAGCCGGGGAATGAGGGTCAGAGGAACTTGGCTCATGTTGTAGCAGTCCAGCCCGAGGGAGGAGGACCGGCTAGGGTATACACTCAGCGAGAGGCTGGGAATGACACTGATGTCATTGCAGGTAATTTCACATTACAGTCTTTGAGTTTGCTTTCTCTAATAGATTCGGGGTCAACACATTCGTATATCTTGGGTGAACACGCAAAGTCATTGGGATTACCCTGTGATTGGCTAGAGGTAGGTGTAAATGTCACTAGCTCTTTTGGTGATACAGTGGTAGTTAGGAAGGTGTATAGGAGGTGTCCTTTGATGGTTCAAGGCCACATATTTCCGGTCGATATGATAGAGCTACCCTTTTATGGCTTTGATGTGATTTTGGGCATGGATTGGCTTGTAGAGCATAGAGCTAGGGTTGACTTCGAGACTAAGAGGGTCTCTTTGAGGCTTACCGATAAACTTTGAGGTTGTGGTAGTTGGGGAGAATGTCAAGTTTTTGTCCAATGTGGTTTCGGCTTTGGAAGCTCAGAAGTTGTTGGGTTCAGGGTGTCAGGCTTACTTGGCTTATGTAATGAACCCGGATATGAGTGAGGTGAGACCCCAGGACATCAGAACAGTATGTGATTTTCAGAGTGTTTTTCCGGAAGAGCTACCAGGCTTGCCTCTAGATAGAGCAGTTGAGTTTGCTATTGAGACTTATTCTGATTCTGCACCGGTGTCGATTGCTCCGTATAGAATGGCACCGAAAGAGTTGAAGACACAGCTTCAGGAGTTGACTGACAGAGGCTTCATTAGGCCTAGTATTTCTCCGTGGGGTGCTCCGGTTTTGTTTGTGAAAAAGAAAGATGGTAGCATGAGGATGTGTATAGATTATAGGCAGTTGAATAAGGTAACGGTGAAAAACAAATATCCCTTGCCTAGGATAGATGACTTGCTAGACCAGTTGAGGGGTGCTTCCGTGTTCTCAAAGATTGACTTGAGGTCTGGATATTATCAGTTAAAGGTAAAGGATGTGGACATACCGAACACAGCCTTTCGTACACGTTATGGGCATTATGAGTTTTTGGTGATGCCTTTTGGATTGACCAACGCTCCAGCAGCCTTTATGGATATGATGAACCGAGTGTTTCATAAATTCTTGGATAGGTTTGTGGTAGTGTTTATTGATGACATCCTAGTATACTCTAGGACCAAAGAGGAGCACGATGAACACTTAAGGTTAGTGCTTCAGACCCTCCTTGAGAATCAGTTGTACGCCAAGCTAAGTAAGTGTGAGTTTTGGATTAGGGAGGTGGTCTTCCTAGGTCACGTGATCTCAGCTAGTGGGATTAGTGTAGATCCCAAGAAGATTGAAGCCATTGTGAATTGGAAACAACCGAAATCAGTGACAGAAATCTGTAGTTTCCTAGGTTTGGCGGGGTACTATAGAAGGTTTGTTGAGGGGTTCTCGAGGATAGCGGCTCCGTTGACCAAGTTACTACAGAAGAATGTTCCGTATGAATGGTCTGATGCAAGGCAAGAAGCGTTTGAGAAATTGAAGAAAGCTTTGACCGAAGCTCCTATTTTGATTCAGCCTGAGCCGGGGAGAGAGTTTGTGATTTACAGTGATGCATCATACGTGGGGCTAGGTTGTGTGCTTATGCAAGGAGGTAAGGTAGTAGCATATGCTTCACGACAGTTGAAGGTCCATGAGAAGAATTACCCCACACATGACATAGAGTTGGCTGCAGTGGTGTTTGCGCTAAAAATTTGGAGACACCATCTTTATGGTGAGAAGTGCACCGTGTATACAGACCACAAGAGTTTGAAATATTTAATGTCTCAGAGGGAGTTGAACCTCAGACAGCGAATGTGGTTAGAGCTTCTTAAGGATTATGACCTTACCATAGAGTATTATCCGGGCAAGGCAAATGTGGTGGCTGATGCCTTGAGTAGGAAAGTGGCAGTTGAGTTGCGAGCAATGTTTGCGAGGTTGAGTGTGTCTACGGATGGTGGATTGATAGCCGAGCTTCAGGTAAAGCCATCATTGGTTCTGTTGATTCGTGACAAGCAGTTGCGAGATGAGTCTTTGGCACCTCACGTGCAAGACATAGCCGAAGATAGGCCTACCGAGTATTGTTTTGGAGAGAATGGGATCTTATGTTTCAAGGATGGAATAGTGGTTCCGGAGGATGCCGAGTTGAGGCGTACGATCTTGAGTGAGGCTCACAATAGTCCTTTTGCTATGCATCCGGGTAGCACGAAGATGTATCGAGGATTGAAGGAAGAGTATTGTTGGGTTGGTTTGAAAAAGGATGTAGCCGAGTTCGTAAGTAGATGTATGGTTTGTCAGAGAGTCAAGGCGGAGCACCAGTTTCCCTCAGGGTTGTTGCAACCGTTGAAAATTCCAGAGTGGAAGTGGGAGCGTATCACTATGGACTTTGTGTCAGGACTTCCGTTGACTCCTTCGAAGAAAAATTCAGTGTGGGTGATTGTAGATAGATTCACCAAGTGTGCTCACTTCATACCGGTTCATACTACCTATACGTTAGACAAGTTGGCTGAATTGTATATTCGTGAGATTGTGAGACTACATGGGGTACCGAAGTCGATTGTGTCAGACCGAGATCCGAGATTCACCTCTAGATTCTGGGAGTGTTTGCATCGGGCCTTGGGTACTTGGTTGAACTTCAGCACTTCATATCATCCGCAGTCAGATGGGCAGTCTGAGAGGGTAATTCAGATATTGGAGGATATGTTGAGGTGTTGTATCATTGACTTTCAGGGGACATGGGAGAAACACCTACCATTAGTGGAGTTCACATATAACAACAGCTTTTGGTCGAGCATTCAGATGGCTCCCTATGAGGCCTTGTATGGTAGGAAGTGTAGGACCCCGATCTGTTGGGCCGAGGCTGGACAGAAACTTGTACCGATATCTGAGTTGCTTAAGGGAACCACCGAGAAGGTGAAGTTGATTTGTGATCGCTTGAAAGCAGCTTCCGATCGACAAAAGTATTACGCCGACTTAAAAAGGAAAGAGGTAGAATACTCTGTGGGGATAAGGTGTTTTTGAAAGTCTCACCTTAGAAGAAAGTGATGAGGTTTGAGAGGAAGGGCAAGTTGAGCCCAAGGTATATAGGGCCTTATGAGATAGTTGAGAGAATTGGTCCGGTTGCATATAGATTGAGGCTCCCAGCTGAGCTAGAAAAGATTCATGATGTATTTCATGTGTCGATGCTTAGGAGGTATAGATCGGATCCGTCCCATGTTATGCCAGTGGAAGAAATAGAGTTAAATCCGGACTTGTCTTACAATGAGGAACCAGTTGAGATACTTGCTTCCGATAGCAAGGTGTTGCGTGGCAAGAATATAGAATTTGTCAAAGTATTATGGAGACATAGAGGTGTGGAGGAGGCCACGTGGGAGAGGAAGGCTGACATGCTTGAGCAGTTTCCGTATTTGTTTCCGTCAGGTAATTTCGGGGACGAAATTCCATAAGTGGGGGAGAGTTGTAACACCCAGGTTCGGGGGTCGGGTGAAAATAGTAATTTAATAATGGTTCGGGTTTTGATTCCTAATTTTTAAATAATAAAATAATGGTTTGGGCCTCGGGTTCTAAGACAAATAAAATTAAGTTGGACCTTTTTTGAATTAAGCCCAAAAAAAGCCATGGGTGGCACCTATTGTGGTTTCCCTTTTTTATTAAGGGCATTTAGGTCTTTGGACCTTTGATTTTAAACTAACCTAAAATAATGTTTTTTTGAGTCATCTTCTTCCCCTCTCTACTATCCATTTCAACGACAAAACCCCTCTCCCTCTTGGAGTACTATTCCATTCCATAGCTCACTCATTCTTGAAGATTTTTCAAAGGTAAGGTCGTTTTTTACTTGCTCTCATCATTCTCTACGAGTACATACCTTTATTTCCTATAAAACTCATGATTTTTGTATTTTGGGTGTTTTGAGGTTTTGATTAAAAATGCCATTTTTAACATCTTTAACTTAGGTTTTTGATCTATTAATGATATATGGGTTGTTTTCAATCTAAAGTGTCCAATGGGTATGATTTTTATGAAGTTTTGGGGTGTTTCCCGGAATGAGATTTTGGGGAGGTTTTTGGGAGGTTTTACGTTGAGTTTTGGGGGTGTTTTAGGTGGAATCTTGAGGGCTGATGGTTAGGCTATATGTAAGTATTGTTTTGAAGGCTTTAGGGAGCAATTTAAGGGTTGGAATCATTGGTTTTAAGGTGTGCTTAAGGGCTGCTCATGATTTGGAATTTTGGGTTTGTTTTCAATGGAAAATTTGATGTCTTGTGTTTGGTATGTAATCCGGGTTGACTATTTTGGAATATGAACTGATTTGGGATTGTTAACTTGGTGTTGGAATGTTTAGAAACGAGAAATTTGGTTGGTGAAGCTTCGGGGACAAATCCGGGGATTTCGGAGTCTTGAGCTTGGTCTTCGGTCTTCTCTTGGGTAGCAACGATGAGTAGAATTGTTGATTTTTGCGTTGTGCTCGATATGGACCCTTTTGGGGTTTGGGTGAGACCTTGAGGGGTCACCTAAACCCGTGTGTAAGCCTCTCTACTCCCATGTTGTTGTGATATGTTGAATGCTTATATGTCGTGATCATTCAGTGCATTTTAAGTTGTTAATGTGTAGTCGAGTTGAGTTCGTGCCTCACGTGATGGTGGTCTAAACTACGGTGATGTGTAGTCCCACCGGTAGTGACTAGTAGGGTAGTACTTTGATGTGTAGTCCTATTGGAAATCCACTAGTCGAAACGGTGATGTGTAGTCCCACCGTATGTGTATGTTGGTTGTGCTTGTGCAAACCACGTGTTGTTGTTGAGATTGACCTTCGTGCATCCATTACTTTCTTGCATATAAATCGTGTTTTGGAAAACTGCATGTTGTGAATTGTAGAGCCTCTCTCACTAAGCTAGTTGGCTTATGCTCTCTTTGTTTCCAACGTGCAGATCGTTAGAGTTCGGGAGGCAAGCGGGCGAGGGAGGAGATTTTGGAGTTCTCAAGCTAATTCAAGTATGGTTTGCATTTTGTAATAATGCCTAGACGATGGGGTATAGAGTTTTAGGAGTTGGGGTCAAACTCCTTAGGAAATTGTGTTTGAGCATGCTAAACTCGTGGTTGTGTTATGCTTTTGTTTCATGGATTGCGGTTTATGCTTGTTATGTTGCTTATTTGAATATGCCTAAACATGTATGTTGTTGGCCTATGTATGCCGTATGCTTGACTATCTTGTGTATGGGGCCTTTTGTTTGTTAAGTATGTTCTCTTTGTGAAATTGCATGGACTATTTGATTTGTATGATCCTTGTTAGATTCAATGCCTTGTAAGCTAAGTCTCGGTTATAGTTTTGATCTATGTATGTTTGTATGTGTATAGGAGAGTCTAAAAATGCATCTAGAGTCGTGTTTGAGGTCATCAAGTTGGAAATAGTGGAATTGCAGAGCAGGGCGTATCGATACGCCTGAGGGCCGTATCGATACGGCCTCGCCCAAATCCCACGATTTTTTGGCCTGGCGTACCGGTACCCTGGGGGTATCGATACCCTCCAAAGTTACTAGAATTTGGAGAATTGAGGGTGAGTAGGGCGTACCGATACGGGGTTCACGCGTATCGATACGAGTCTACTCTGTTGACCAAGAAGGATTGACCGAGAAGGGCGTATCGATACGCTCAAGGGCAGTATCGATACGATCTTCTCGGTGTTGACTCTTTGGGTTGACCTGGTCAGGGCGTATCGATACCCCTGGTTAGGGTACCGATACGGTCTGCCCTGTAAGCTTAAAAATGGACTAAGTATGCATGGTCGGGGTTCGAATGTGATCTTTCTTTGGATGTTTTCCGCTGTTGTGAATCACTTAGGACTTAATATTCCTCTAGACAAGATTAAAATAAAAGAAAAAAAAATAGGGTTGCTAATCGAGGGGGAACCTTAACGGGTTTCACTCGGTTTTCCCCGTGTGGCCCACTCGGACCGTTCATCCGGCCAGACCGAGACGAGGGGGTTACATTTATTGGTATCAGAGCCTGAGGTTTCCGAGACCTCGGGCAGGTAAGTGAGGTGAGTTAAGGTATTATGAGTGTTTTGCCATGTATGTCTAAATTTCGTCTCTAACACGGTGTATGAATGCATGCTATAGTGACATTGTTGTTGTTTGAGTGTTGGTTCGAGTCCCCATTGTTAGGCGTTGTTGTCAAAAATAAAAAGGAAAAATTGTTTTGGTTTAAAGAGCTTGAGAACTGGAGTCCTTGCCCCTTTGCTAACCTAACGTTTCTTTTTGTTGTGTGTTTGTTGTTTTAGATTATTTTAATTGCTATGGTGAGACCGAGGGGACGGCCTAGGGCGGGTGACCAGGCACCCGAGAATGTGCCTCCTGCTGTTCATGCTCCCGATGGTAATGGAGGGAACGCTGGAGGTGATGGTAATGGGTCTCAAGCTGAGGCTAATGTGGGAGGAAATGGGGCTCAAGCGGGCCAAGGCCAAGCGGGTCCAGATGTGGCTCATTTGATTCAGACCATAGCCGGAGCTTTTCAGACAGCTTTGGCCGGTATGCAAGCTGTAGCACCACCTCAGGGTGCGGACAGGATTACCCCTAGAGAGGCTTCGTAATTTGGGGGCAGTCGAGTTTCGTGGGTTGTCTCCGGAGGGTTCAGAAGGGTGGCTTGAGAGCACTACTCGCATCTTGGGTCAGATGGAGTGTTCGGATGCCCGTAAGTTGGGATGCATCGTCTCATTGCTTCAGGGAGACGCATATACTTGGTGGACCACTGTTATTTCCGGTATGGCCGAGGCGGATGTCACATGGGAGTTTTTCAGGAATGCCTTCAAGAGGAAGTACCTCGGGATTCGGTACTTGGATGAAAAGAAAAGGGAGTTCATGGCTTTGGTTCAAGGTAATAGGACCGTGTCTGAGTACGAGATCCAGTTTGTGAGGTTGAGCCAGTACGCGCCAGAGTTGATTCTGGATGAGAAAGAGCGATGTGAGCGTTTCAGATATGGGTTGACTACCGATGTGAAGACCTACATGTTGGCCTCCGACTACACTGAGTTCGATGTCTTGGTTTCTAGGGCCAAGGATATAGAGCAGAACCTAAGCTCTAGAGCACGTGCTGGTGGGTCTGACTCCAGAAAGAGACATGCGAACTGGGATAGAGATCATGCCAAGAGGCATAGGGATAGGAGGTACCAGCCGGATACGAGGCTTAGGGGTGGTAACCATGGTCAGGTCCATCAGGGCCAAGGGGCCGTTGGATACATTCCGGAGTGCACTAGGTGCGGGAGACGCCACCCAGGTGAGTGTATGGGTATGTTTGGGGCATGTTGGAACTGTAGCTCCCGAGATCATTTGAGGCATGATTGCCCACACCCAGTTAGGGGAGGACCAGCTCCAGCGAGGGGTTTTGAGCATCAGAGAGGCCGTGGGCGCGGCCGTGGGAACTTTCAGCCGGGAAATGAGGGTCAGAGGAACTTGGCTCATGTTGTAGCAGTCCAGCCCGAAGGAGGAGGACCGGCTAGGGTTTACGCTCAGCGAGAGGCTGGGAATGACACTAATGTCATTGCAGGTAATTTCACATTACAGTCTTTTAGTTTGCTTTCTCTAATAGATTCGGGGTCAACACATTCGTATATCTTGGGTGAACACGCAAAGTCATTGGGATTACCCTGTGATTGGCTAGAGGTAGGTGTAAATGTCACTAGCTCTTTTGGTGATACAGTGGTAGTTAGGAAGGTGTATAGGAGGTGTCCTTTGATGGTTCAAGGCCACATATTTCCGGTCGATATGATGGAGCTACCCTTTTATGGCTTTGATGTGATTTTGGGCATGGATTGGCTTGTAGAGCATAGAGCTAGGGTTGACTTCGAGACTAAGAGGGTCTCTTTGAGGCTTACCGATAACTTTGAGGTTGTGGTAGTTGGGGAGAATGTCAAGTTTTTGTCCAATGTGGTTTCGGCTTTGGAAGCTCAGAAGTTGTTGGGTTCAGGGTGTCAGGCTTACTTGGCTTATGTAATGAACCCGGATATGAGTGAGGTGAGACCTCAGGACATCATAACAGTATGTGATTTTCAGAGTGTTTTTCCGGAAGAGCTACCAGGCTTGCCTCCAGATAGAGCAGTTGAGTTTGCTATTGAGACTTATTCTGATTCTGCACCGGTGTCGATTGCTCCGTATAGAATGGCACCGAAAGAGTTGAAGACACAGCTTCAGGAGTTGACTGACAGAGGCTTCATTAGGCCTAGTGTTTCTCCGTGGGGTGCTCCGGTTTTGTTTGTGAAAAAGAAAGATGGTAGCATGAGGATGTGTATAGATTATAGGTAGTTGAATAAGGTAACGGTGAAAAACAAATATCCCTTGCCTAGGATAGATGACTTGCTAGACCAGTTGAGGGGTGCTTTCGTGTTCTCAAAGATTGACTTGAGGTCTGGATATTATCAGTTAAAGGTAAAGGATGTGGACATACCGAACACAGCCTTTCGTACACGTTATGGGCATTATGAGTTTTTGGTGATGCCTTTTGGATTGACAAACGCTCCAGCAGCCTTTATGGATATGATGAACCGAGTGTTTCATAAGTTCTTGGATAGGTTTGTGGTAGTGTTTATTGATGACATCCTAGTATACTCTAGGACCGAAGAGGAGCACGATGAACACTTAAGGTTAGTGCTTCAGACCCTCCTTGAGAATCAGTTGTACGCCAAGCTAAGTAAGTGTGAGTTTTGGATTAGGGAGGTGGTCTTCCTAGGTCACGTGATCTCAGCTAGTGGGATTAGTGTAGATCCCAAGAAGATTGAAGCCATTGTGAATTGGAAACAACCGAAATCAGTGACAGAAATCCGTAGTTTCCTAGGTTTGGCGGGGTACTATAGAAGGTTTGTTGAGGGGTTCTCGAGGATAGCGGCTCCGTTGACCAAGTTACTACAGAAGAATGTTCCGTATGAATGGTCTGATGCAAGGCAAGAAGCGTTTGAGAAATTGAAGAAAGCTTTGACCGAAGCTCCTATTTTGATTCAGCCTGAGCCGGGGAGAGAGTTTGTGATTTACAGTGATGCGTCATACGTGGGGCTAGGTTGTGTGCTTATGCAAGGAGGTAAGGTAGTAGCATATGCTTCACGACAGTTGAAGGTCCATGAGAAGAATTACCCCACACATGACATAGAGTTGGCTGCAGTGGTGTTCGCGCTAAAAATTTGGAGACACCATCTTTATGGTGAGAAGTGCACCGTGTATACCGACCACAAGAGTTTGAAATATTTAATGTCTCAGAGGGAGTTGAACCTCAGACAGCGAAGGTGGTTAGAGCTTCTTAAGGATTATGACCTTACCATAGAGTATCATCCGGGCAAGGCAAATGTGGTGCCTGATGCCTTGAGTAGGAAAGTGGTCGTTGAGTTGCGAGCAATGTTTGCGAGGTTGAGTGTGTCTACGGATGGTGGATTGATAGCCGAGCTTCAGGTAAAGCCATCATTGGTTCTGTTGATTCGTGAGAAGCAGTTGCGAGATGAGTCTTTGGCACCTCACGTGCAAGACATAGCCGAAGATAGGCCTACCGAGTATTGTTTTAGAGAGAATGGGATCTTATGTTTCAAGGATAGAATAGTGGTTCCGGAGGATGCCGAGTTGAGGCGTACGATCTTGAGTGAGGCTCACAATAGTCCTTTTGCTATGCATCCGGGTAGCACGAAGATGTATCGAGGATTGAAGGAAGAGTATTATTGGGTTGGTTTGAAAAAGGATGTAGCCGAGTTCGTAAGTAGATGTATGGTTTGTCAGAGAATTAAGGCGGAGCACCAGTTTCCCTCAGGGTTGTTGCAACCGTTGAAAATTCCAGAGTGGAAGTGGGAGCGTATCACTATGGACTTTGTGTCAGGACTTCCGTTGACTCCTTCGAAGAAAAATTCAGTGTGGGTGATTGTAGATAGATTCACCAAGTGTGCTCACTTCATACCGGTTCATACTACCTATACGTTAGACAAGTTGGCTGAATTGTATATTCGTGAGATTGTGAGACTACATGGGGTACCGAAGTCGATTGTGTCAGACCGAGATCCGAGATTCACCTCTAGATTCTGGGAGTGTTTGCATCGGGCCTTGGGTACTTGGTTGAACTTCAGCACTTCATATCATCCGCAGTCAGATGGGCAGTCTGAGAGGGTAATTCAGATATTGGAGGATATGTTGAGGTGTTGTATCATTGACTTTCAGGGGACATGGGAGAAACACCTACCATTAGTGGAGTTCGCATATAACAACAGCTTTCAGTCGAGCATTCAGATGGCTCCCTATGAGGCCTTGTATGGTAGGAAGTGTAGGACCCCGATCTGTTGGGCCGAGGCTGGACAGAAACTTGTACCGATGTCTGAGTTGCTTAAGGGAACCACCGAGAAGGTGAAGTTGATTTGTGATCGCTTGAAAGCAGCTTCCGATCGACAAAAGTATTACGCCGACTTAAAAAGGAAAGAGGTAGAATACTCCGTGGGGGATAAGGTGTTTTTGAAAGTCTCACCTTAGAAGAAAGTGATGAGGTTTGAGAGGAAGGGCAAGTTGAGCCCAAGGTATATAGGGCCTTATGAGATAGTTGAGAGAATTGGTCCAGTTGCATATAGATTGAGGCTCCCAGCTGAGCTAGAAAAGATTCATGATGTATTTCATGTGTCGATGCTTAGGAGGTATAGATCTGATCCGTCCCATGTTATGCCAGTGGAAGAAATAGAGCTAAATCTGGACTTGTCTTACAATGAGGAACCAGTTGAGATACTTGCTTCCGATAGCAAGGTGTTGCGTGGCAAGACTATAGAATTTGTCAAAGTATTATGGAGACATAGAGGTGTGGAGGAGGCCACGTGGGAGAGGAAGGCTGACATGCTTGAGCAGTTTCCGTATTTGTTTCCGTCAGGTAATTTCGGGGACGAAATTCCTTAAGTGGGGGAGAGTTGTAACACCCAGGTTCGGGGGTCGGGTGAAAATAGTAATTTAATAATGGTTCGGGTTTCGATTCCTAATTTTTAAATAATAAAATAATGGTTTGGGCCTCGGGTTCTAAGACAAATAAAATTAAGTTGGACCATTTTTGAATTAAGCCCAAAAAAAGCCATGGGTGGCACCTATTGTGGTTTCCCTTTTTCATTAAGGGCATTTAGGTCTTTGGACCTTTGATTTTAAGCTAACCTAAAATAATGTTTTTTGAGTCATCTTCTTCCCCTCTCTACTATCCATTTCAACGACAAAAACCCCTCTCCCTCTTGGAGTACTATTCCATTCCATAGCTCACTCATTCTTGAAGATTTTTCAAAGGTAAGGTCGTTTTTTACTTACTCTCATCATTCTCTACGAGTACATACCTTTATTTCCTATAAAACTCATGATTTTTGTATTTTGGGTGTTTTGAGGTTTTGATTAAAAATGCCATTTTTAACATCTTTAACTTAGGTTTTTGATCTATTAATGATATATGGGTTGTTTTCAATCTAAAGTGTCCAATGGGTATGATTTTTATGAAGTTTTGGGGTGTTTCCCGGAATGAGATTTTGGGGAGGTTTTTGGGAGGTTTTACGTTGAGTTTTGGGGGTGTTTTAGGTGGAATCTTGAGGGCTGATGGTTAGGCTATATGTAAGTATTGTTTTGAAGGCTTTAGGGAGCAATTTAAGGGTTGGAATCATTGGTTTTAAGGTGTGCTTAAGGGCTGCTCATGATTTGGAATTTTGGGTTTGTTTTCAATGGAAAATTTGATGTCTTGTGTTTGGTATGTAATCCGGGTTGACTATTTTGGAATATGGACTGATTTGGGATTGTTAACTTGGTGTTGGAATGTTTAGAAATGAGAAATTTGGTTGGTGAAGCTTCGGGGACAAATCCGGGGATTTCGGAGTCTTGAGCTTGGTCTTCGGTCTTCTCTTGGGTAGCAACGATGAGTAGAATTGTTGATTTTTGCGTTGTGCTCGATATGGACCCTTTTGGGGTTTGGGTGAGACCTTGAGGGGTCACCTAAACCCGTGTGTAAGCCTCTCTACTCCCATGTTGTTCTGATATGTTGAATGCTTATATGTCGTGATCATTCAGTGCATTTTAAGTTGTTAATGTGTAGTCGAGTTGAGTTCGTGCCTCACGTGATGGTGGTCTAAACTACGGTGATGTGTAGTCCCACCGGTAGTGACTAGTAGGGTAGTACTTTGATGTGTAGTCCTATTGGAAATCCACTAGTCGAAACGGTGATGTGTAGTCCCACCGTATGTGTATGTTGGTTGTGCTTGTGCAAACCACGTGTTGTTGTTGAGATTGACCTTCGTGCATCCATTGCTTTCTTGCATATAAATCGTGTTTTGGAAAACTGCATGTTGTGAATTGTAGAGCCTCTCTCACTAAGCTAGTTGGCTTATGCTCTCTTTGTTTCCAACGTGCAGATCGTTAGAGTTCGGGAGGCAAGCGGGCGAGGGAGGAGCTTTTGGAGTTCTCAAGCTAATTCAAGTATGGTTTGCATTTTGTAATAATGCCTAGACGATGGAGTATAGAGTTTTAGGAGTTGGGGTCAAACTCCTTAGGAAATTGTGTTTGAGCATGCTAAACTCGTGGTTGTGTTATGCTTTTGTTTCATGGATTGCGGTTTATGCTTGTTATGTTGCTTATTTGAATATGCCTAAACATGTATGTTGTTGGCCTATGTATGCCGTATGCTTGACTATCTTGTGTATGGGGCCTTTTGTTTGTTAAGTATGTTCTCTTTGTGAAATTGCATGGACTATTTGATTTGTATGATCCTTGTTAGATTCAATGCCTTGTAAGCTAAGTCTCGGTTATAGTTTTGATGTATGTATGTTTGTATGTGTATAGGAGAGTCTAAAAATGCATCTAGAGTCGTGTTTGAGGTCATCAAGTTGGAAATAGTGGAATTGCAGAGCAGGGCGTATCGATACGCCTGAGGGCCGTATCGATACGGCCTCGCCCAAATCCCACAATTTTTTGGCCTGGCGTACCGGTACCCTGGGGGTATCGATACCCTCCAAAGTTACTGGAATTTGGAGAATGGGGGGTGTGTAGGGCGTACCGCTACGGGGTTCACGCATATCGATACGAGTCTACTCTGTTGACCATGAAGGATTGACCGAGAAGGGCGTATCGATACGCTCAAGGGCAGTATCGATACGATCTTCTCGGTGTTGACTCTTTGGGTTGCTAATCGAGGGGGAACCTTAACGGGTTTCACTCGGTTTTCCCCGTGTGGCCCACTCGGACCGGTGATCCGGCCAGACCGGGACGAGGGGGTTACACTATTTTGATCAACTTTAGTCCCTAAATTTTTCAAAATTTAAAATTTTAATCCTAATCCTAACGGGACACCGACAATATGACTAAATTACAAGGACTAAAAATGATCAAACTAAAGAACAAAAATTAAATAAGCAACTTATGTATAACAACTTAGCTAAAAAGAAAATTTTACTTAACATATTTAAATACTACCATTCACGTCAGGATCGAAAATTCAAAATTTAAAAAGTACAGAAATTTAAAGTGACCAAATTAGAGTACAGAGACTACTATGTGATTTTAGCATAATATATGATAGATTTTTTTTGAAAAATTTAAAAGATATAAATAGTTATTCTATTTTGATTAGTTTTTTCTTCAAAAAAATCTAAATAGTTTCTTCAACATATGTACTTCGTATAAGAAACCAATGAAAAATTAGTTAAATTATTATTATAATAATTAGTGTTATAATTAATAAATATTTTTAAAATAAATAAAATTAATTTCAATTACAATTAAGCCTAAATAATATTTTTCTTTCAAAATAATATTAAATTTCTTGCCTAGCCTAGTGGATAAGTATTACACTCTCACCCTAAAGGTTCCAGGTTTGATCCTTCTTGAAGCCAGTCATTGCATTTATTTACTAAAAATTGATATCTGAATATGCTACATCATCTATAATTAAATTTTATTGATCTAATGGTTTTACAACTAAAAATATAATTATTATTTTTATTATTGACAGTGACGACATATTTTAGACACTATTTAAATATGTATTTGTGATAGAATGTTTATCACTAGTAAGAATAACATTAGTGTCTAAATTTTAGTCACTATTAATAATCATTTGTGTCAAATAGTGTGTCATAAAAAATATAACTATTGTGACGAAATACATGAAAGTTGTCACTAATGTAATAGTGACGGAGTTATTAGTGACGACTGGTGACGACTTAGAAAAATAGTCACTGTAAATTTCAGTGACTAAATTTAACACATTTTGTGACTATTTTCAATGTCACTAAAAATGCATTTTCTTGTAGTGTCATAAAATATTTTAATATTTCCCCCCAAAAGTTAGCCGTTATTAACCTTAAACCTCCTTGAATTTCTCTTAACCATGGCAACAGATTTTTTTTTACAATTTAAATAGGAAAAAATTGCATTTGAATAATGAAGCACTTATAAGTTTTAGCCTCAATAAATTGAAGTTATTAAGAGATTATAAGATTGAGAATCTAAGGTTTTTTTTCTGAGAAATTTTGTTGTCGGTATTGGCGTTGCTCTACCGACGATGGTTGAATGGTTGCCGCCATGGCAAACGTCGAACGTCTTTCAATCTTCAATCTTGCAATTGGCTGCTTCTGGTCTTCAATCTACCAACCGCCAGGTGTTGTCATTTTATTTTTTAATTTTCTTTCTTTTTTTAACTCTAATTCTCTAGTTTTAATTTTTATTGTAATATGATTTGAGTGTTTGATTTATTTGTTATGTGCAATGTTACCTAAAAATATTTATTTGGAAGTGAAAAGAGGAAAAAGAGAAAACGTGTTGATGAGTTAATAAAATCACAGCAAGGTGCTATTGACGGATTTGTTGTTAGAAAAGTAGTTCATGAAAATTTAGATCACTCAAATGAAATTTCGCATGATGGATAATAATGAAGTTAACACTCTAAATGAGTCTAGTGATGTTCAAAATGAGCCTAATTTGCCAAATGATGTGCAAAATGTATATAATAGTTTTGTTGATATTGACATTGGTGTAGAGGTAAAGCAAATAATTCCTACAAATAATGGGATTGATGAAGAACAAGCAATTCCTTCTGTGGATATTTATGATCCTAAAAATTAGGCTGATCTTAATAATAAAACAAGAGACATTATAGTTGAAAGGGGGCCTATAAGAGAATTGAATCTTTACTCTTGATGATAATGATAGGCATTTTTCATATGCTTATTTTTTTAAGAAGTTGAGGAATGTTGAGATTAGCGATAGAAAATGGTTGGTTTAAATATGTTGACAAAATATTTTATTTTTGTTGCAAGTTGTTCAAATCTATTTGTAACAAAAGTTTGTTAGCAAATAAAGGTCTATGTGATTGGAAGCGTATTAGTGAGAAGCTCAAACAACATGAAATTAGTATTGAGCATATGAATAATATGATTACTTGGAATGAAGTAAGAGTAAGGATGGATAAGAATGAAACAACTGATAAAAACTTACATGAAGCGATTATGAAAGAGAAAGACCGATGGAGGCAAGTGTTACTGAAAATATTTTCAGCTGTGAAATGTCTTGCTACTCATAATTTGGCTTTTCGAGGATCTAATGAAAAACTCTATCAAGATAGTAATGGTAATTTCTTAGGATTGATTAAAATGATTGCGGAATTTGATGTGATAATGCAAGATCATGTTAGACACATTCAAAAACGTGAAATTTATTATCATTATTGTGGGCATAAAATTCAAAATGAATTGATTTTCCAACATAAAAGAAAAACACCAAGGTTTACAAAAGCGTTTACTTGAAATAAACCCGAGGGCATTATATATGCCTTGTGCTTGTCATAGTTTGAATCTTGCTCTTAGCGACATGGCACATTCTTGCACTAGAGATATTTTATTTTTTGAAATTGTTCAATGTATATATACATTATTTTCTGGTTATGCAAAGAGATGAAAAATTTTGCTTGATAATGTTTCTGATCTTACTTTGAAATGTTTATCTAATACTCGTTGAGAGTCAAATTAATAGTGTTAAAGCTATTAGATTTCAGGCTCCCAATTAAGATTGGCTTTTTAATTTATTTTAGGCTTAATACATGTTTTTCCCCCTAAACTTTACTGGTTTTCCCAACTTGCCCCCTAAACTAAGTTTTGCCCACTTTTGTCCCTTAAACTTTGTCACCGTTACTCGTTTTCCCCATTTCTGTTATACTTTCCGTTACAAAAAATTTAGCCAATAAGAACGTTCCACGTCATCTCCTAATTGACTAAGTCAATCCGCCTGGTCTTATTCAAAGGGTAAATGACATGTCAAGTCTGTCAGATTTGTTTTTTGTTCAATTTAGTCACTGAAAAGTTTATTTTTACCTAAAATTGACCCCTATTTGTTTCTAATTTTTATAATCCAATCCGATCTTTATTATTATTAATAATATTATTTTATTTAAATGTTAATATTTAATAAAAATAAATAAAATAAAATATTTCAATTCTAAATTAGTAATTTTTTAAATAAATTAAATTACCTAAAATTTACCACAACAATTACTTATTTGAATTATATCCTTTTTTGAGAAAAAATCGAATCATATTCCAATTATATTCGAATTTGGCTAGACTTAAATTGTATTTTTGAGAAAAATTCAAATTATATTCGAACCATATTTCAATTATGTTCTAATTATTATTTCGATTTTCGCTATATTCCAAATATTTTTTAGTAAATTTTAAATTATATTTGAATCATATTTATATTCTATTCGATCATGTTCGTATTATATTTCAATCATATTCAAATTATATTCGAACCATACTCTAATTATATTCCAATTATTAATTCAAATTTTGTAAAATTCGAAATATATTTTTTGAACAAAATTCAAATTATATTATAATTATATTCATATTATATTTGAATCATATTCAAATCATATTCGAATCATATTGAAATTATATTTGAAATATATTCGAAATATAATTTGAATATAATATGAACATAATTCGAATATAATATGAACATGATTAGAATTATAATTTGAACATGATTCGAATATAATACAAAAATGATTTGAATATGATACAAATATAATTACATGTTAAACATGATTCGAATATAATATGAACATGATTCAAACATGATTCGAATATAATAGTTGGAAAAACATGTTTTATATTATAATTATATTCGAATCATGTTCATATTATATTCAGATTATATTTCAAATATATTTTCAATATGATTCGAATATAATATGAATATAATTCTAATATAATTTGAATTTTGCCAAAAAAATATATTTCTAATATAGCCAAATTCGAATTAATAATTGGAATATAATTAGAGTATGATTCGAATATAATTGGAATGTAATACGAACATGATTCGAATATAATTTAAATTTTACTCAAAAATATATTTCGAATATAGCAAAATATGAAATAATAATTAGAATATAATTGAAATATGATTCGAATATAATTTGAATTTTGCTGAAAAATACAATTCAAGTTTAACAAAGTTCGAATATAATTGGAATATGATTCGAAATTTTCTCAAAAAAGAATATAATTCAAATAAGTAATTGTTGGGGTAAATTTTAGGTAATTTAATTTATTTAAAAAATTACTAATTTAGAATTAAAATATTTGATTTTATTTATTTTTATTAAATATTAACATTTAAATAAAATAATATTATGAATAATAATAAAGATTGGACTGAATTATAAAATTTAGAAACAAATATGGGTCAATTTTAAGTAAAAATAAACTTTTCAGTGTCTAAATTGAATAAAAAACAAACCTGACAGACTTGACATGTCATTTACCCTTTAAATAAGACCAGGCGAATTGACTTAGTCAACTAAAAGATGACGTGGCACGTTCTTTTGGCTGAATTTTTTAACGGCGACGATAACAGAAATAGGGGAAAACGAGTAACGACGACAAAGTTTAGGGGACAAAAGTAGACAAAATGTAGTTTAGGGGGCAAGTTGGAAAAACATGTAAAGTTTAGGGGATAAAACATGTATTAAGCCTTTATTTTATATGATTCTTGTGGTAATGATGCAAAATCAAAGAGTGAGGCAAAGGGCTTGTATAATGCACTTGGGAGTTTTGAGTTTTTGCTTTGTATGGTTATTTGGTATGAAACTTTATTTTTGTTATAAATAAGGCAAGCAAAAAATTACAATCTAAGTCTATGTGTATCAACACCACTATAGAACAAGTTGAAGTTATGTCGTCATAAAGACTTTACTTCTAGTATGAATATTCCTAAAAGTATTGCACTTGATATGGATTTAGAACATACCCTTTCAATAAAGCGTTGTGTTATTAGAAAGAAATATTTTGATGAAAATAATTAAGAGGATGAAAAAAAGTAGTCACCTGAAGAATTTTTTGGACCTGAGTATTTTTTTTTGTTGTTGTTGATATGGCAATTACTTTTTTGAAAATCATATTTGAGCAACTAAAAACTTTTGAAAGTATTTTTGATTTTTTTTTACTCAAACAAGTTAAAGTCATTGATGAAAAGGAATTGAGAGAATGTTGTGATATTTTTCACTTTATTTTTCTCATGGTGATTTATCAGATATTAATTTAAATGATTTTATTCAGAATTGAAAGTGTTACAATCTATTTTGCCAAATGAATTATTGTCAGCTATTGAAATTTTTGAGTTTGTCAAATCTGCATATTGCTATCCAAATGCTTTAATCGTTAGTAGATTTTTTAATGGTTCCGTTGACTGTGACATCAGTTGAAATGAAAATAATCAAGAGGATAAAAAAAGCAATCACTTGAAGAAATATTTAGACCTGAATATTTTTTGGTTGTTGTTGATAAGGCAATTACTTCTTTGAAAAGTAGATTTGAGCAACTAAAAACTTTTGAAAATACTTTTGAATTTTTTTTTTGACTCAAACAAGTTAAAGTCATTGGAATGAAAAGGAATTGAGAGAATGTTGTGCTACTTTTCACTCTATTTTTCTCATGGTAATTTATCAGATGTTAATTTAAATGATTTTACTCAGAATTGAAAGTGTTACAATCTACTTTGCCAAATGAATTAATGTCAGCTTTTAAAATTTTTGAGTTTGTCAAATATACATATTGCTATCCAAATGCTTTAATCGCTTATAGATTTTTTAATGGTTCTGATGACTGTGTATTAGTTGAAAGAAGTTTTTCAAAGTTAATGTGATCAAAACATACTTGAGGTCATTAATGTCATAAGAACGATTGAATGGTCTTGCAATTTTATCAATCGAGAAGGAACTTTTAGAAAATATTGATGTTGATGTTATCATTAATGATTTTGCCTCTCGAAAAGCTTGCAGAACCTATTTTTTTATGATTTTTTTGAGATTATGTACTAGATGATGGCATATGAGTTGCTTGAACAATTTTTTTGTGGTAATTTTATTAGTAAAAATTTTATCCGCTTAAATAACGAAGTATTTATATGGAATTACTATTATATGTTATTATTTTGTTTTGTTATATGTTGTATAATTTCTTTTGAAAGGGACCCAAATCTACAATTTTGCCTAGGGCCCAAAAAAGATCGGGATCGAGGCTATATATATATATATATATATATTGTTTGGAATTTTATATGCGGTAAATATAAAGCAATAACAACATAGACAAAAGGATAATGACACCAATGCTCCTTGTACTTTGACAAAAAGTTCAATGTGGTGCCTAAACTTTAGTCGCGTTCAATGTGCCCCCTGAACTTTCCTTCCATTATATAGAATGCCTCCCGTGCCTAATACCGTTATCTGGTAATGTGGTAGGCCACGTGGCAAGCTCCTATGTTGCCACGTGGAATTTTTATTAAAAAATAAGAAAAAATGAATTAAAAGGGCTTTTAAGCAATTTGACCATTTTATTTTATAAAATAAAAAAAAAAGAAAAAAACGGATGGGGTCCACCGATCTTGTTGTACAACCCTTGATCGTCGTCCTCGTGTAAGCTCCGACCGGTTCTTGACCAAACATGGTTCTACTCAGCCGCGTCTTGGTTTGAAGCATTCTAAACAACCGCCATAGCCTGATGATTAGATAATCCCATGAAGAAGAGGACACAATTTTTATCAAGTGATCAAAAAAATCCCAGAAATTTATAAACCCAAACATCAAAAAATCGAGTTTTGAAATGTTGGGTATATGAAAACGATGGAATCGAATTCAAAACTAAGTACACGGCAACAATCATCGCCATTTATGACTTACAAAACATTAAACCCACCTCGAGATCACTACGAAGAACGCGAAATTGAAACGAAGACAAGCAGAAAACAAAGTATGATACTCAAGAACAAGCAGAAAATGTCATAATCAAGTTATACATTCAGGAAAATATTTCGAACCAAAAGGACCAAAAAATTAAGGTATGTAATCACTAATTTTGTCCGAACCTCGGACCCCTTTAAGTTTAAGTTGTTAATGGGCTTATATTGGGTAAAAAAAATAATAATAAAAAACTAAAAAGAAAAAAAGAGAAACATATATACATGTGTGTGTGTGTCGCGTCTTATTATTGTTTGTTAGTATACCTATTATTATTTGTTAGTGTTATTAGTATTATTATTACTACCTTTGTTATCATTTATTATGTGTATATTATTATTACTATTGTTAATTATCATTACTATTATTCATTAATATTATTGGTATTATTATTATTATTATTGAATATTATTATTATTATAAAAATAAAAATGAAACATAATATATAAAAGCCCAAGTCTGTCATTTAATAAACAGTCCATTACATAAAACATGAGCCCAAAAAAATAATATACATGTACAATAAGCCCAATATGAGCCCAAGTATACTAAAAAAGAAACCCTAATTTCATCCCTTATGTGCAGCCGCCGCCTCAACCCACAGCCGTTGGATCTGGCTTGATCAACGGTCCAGATCGCACTCTCCAGGAAAACCCTAGGCACTCCCCAGCACTTGCAGCCGCCGCCTTCGTCCAGACAGTTGGATCAGGGTCCATCCAACAGCCCCCAGATCGGCATGCAGAAGCCTCCAGAAGCTTCACGCGCCCACGCGCGACTTTTCGCTATCCCACGCGCGCGTAACTCACGCACCATGTGACCCCTCGTCTGCCATCTGCCCCTGCACCGGCACGCCTTGCTGCCCCTCCCGTTCCGGAAACACCAACGTGCAACAGCAAAACACAGAGGCATCAGGACCCGAAAATAGCAAGGAAAAGAACATAAAATAAACAAAAACAGAAGACCATATCAGAAGCAATCAAAGCAAGGCACAGAGAGTTAAAGGCCCCTATTGTTTCGGTTTTGTTTATATAGGAAGAAAAAAAACCGAAACAGAGGAGGGAGATATCGGTGAGCATAGGGGGAGCATAGAGATATCAGAGAGCATATAGAGAAAGGAGAGGAAAAAAATTGTAATAGAGAGAATTTCGAGAGAAAAAATTTCGGAGGGGATTCGTTTCGGAAAAAAAGAGAGCCCCGAGAAAGTGTTGTAACCATTTTTTTCACAGATCAATACAAGGGAAAGTTTAAAGAAGTCTGGATCTGACTTTTTGTTTTTGTTCTTTATTTCGAATATAAAATAAAAAAAAGAAACCTTTTTACCTTTCGGTTCGATACTCGCCGGCGGTTGGAGCGTTTTTCCGACGATCCCAACGGTGAAGGGCTTCATCCTGGTGAGGCGAACGCTATATCAAAAGATCGCGGTGATCTAACGGCGGACGGCGGCTAACCAGGGCTTCGAAACGTCGAGACTTTCGCCTTCCATTCGCAGCGTTTCGGCCATCTCCGACGAGATCCACTTGGATCAAAAGATAGAGGAGGACGAGGAGGCCACACAGGCAGCGTTGCATGGCCGGAAGGCTCATTGGAACGACGCCAACGGCGGCCTGAAAGTTTGACGGCGCGGGTTTCAAAAGAGAGAAAAAGGAGGTTAAACTAAAAGGGTAAAAGAAAATCCCAAAAAATGATTCTGACCCTTAGGTTTTTTTCAACCTTAATTAGAATGCCTTTTCTTTTCTTTTCTTTTTTATTTTACCCGTTAAATGCCCTTTTCATCACTGCCGTTTTCTTTTCTTTTTTTTTTTTACTTTCCTTACATATATAAATATATAATATACATCAAGGCTAATATTACTTACCTATAATAATGTATAATATATATGGTTAAATATGTATATGGTATAGTATACGTTTTTAGTAATATATTATATATATGGTATTCATGTAATAATAATATTTACCTGCTATAATCTATAATATTTGGCTGAGGTATATATATATTAGGTTACTGTTGTCATATATATACATATATGTATATATATTAGGTAAGTATATATCTATATGTGTATATTTTCTTTATTTTGTAAATACTATTCATGCATTTATGTTTTAAAAATTAATTTTGTTTTATAAAATGCAATGCGAGCGTTTTTTTATTCGGGAACGAACGAGGCCAGTACCAGTCGTAGTGGTGGTGGTTCGGACATTCCTTCTCGAATATTAAGACCTTTAAAATTTACTCACTCGTATAACCAAATTTCGATACTATTCAACACTTTAATTCGCAAAATTTAATATTAATTAAGCGGTAATGTTGTTGGTACCGATTTTCGGGCACGACGGGGGTGCTCATCCTTCCCCACGTGTAACCGACTCCCGAACCCATTTTCAAAAAGAATCTCTGGTTTTATTTCGGTGTCCGGTCTACCATTTTTAAATGGCCGGTGGCGACTCCTCTTTTTTTTTACAAATTCGACTAAAATTTTCAAAAACCAATTTAAAAACCCGGTTCTTCTAAGTGACACCGAGGTATTTTTTAGTCGCAACAAGATAATCATGCAATTAAGCCAAGAATAAAGCCATAAGAGAGTGGGGTGGAAAGAAACTTGTGTTTGTTGAGAGTCGAGAAAGAAGATGAACGACGCGGTCCTTTTTTTTATTTTATAAAACAAAATGATCAAATTGCTTAAAAGCCCTTTTATTATTTTTTTCTTGATTTTTTAATAAAAATTCCACTTGGCAACATAAGAGCTTGCCACATGGCCTAACACATCACCGGATAACCGTGTTAGGCGCGGGTGGCATTGGTGCCATTATCTCTAGAAAAAAAGCGCACAAGAGAGACGAGATATAACGCGATCCAGTCTTGCCTACCTCCACGAGGGAGAGAAGCGAATAATCCACTATAACGTAAATAACACAAAAAAATACAAATACATGATATCTCATGTAATTGCATAGGAAAATTCTACAACGGGCGACGAACATTGATGAACACCACTAACGATAAACACCGATGAACACCATTAGTTTATTTTTCTAAATTTTAAAAATCTAAAGGATTAAAATTGTAATTAAAATTTATTTTTTAAAAAATAAAAATTAGATTTAATAAAATTGTTATATTTTTTTATTGTATTAAAAATTAATAGTTTTGAATCAAATATACCCAAATTTCATAAACCCTAATATCCCAATTCCTGCTGCCGACGTCGTCTCATCTGCCGCCGTGATCGATCGACTTGTCTCGCCGGCGTTAATACAGGTCGTTCCGCCATCCTCCTGTGCTCACCGTTCCAGCATCGAAAGGTTAGTTTTCTGCCCTTTAATTTTTCGTCGATCTTGGTCGGCCATCACAGCCGTCGTCGGCTGTGTCCGACAACCACTCGTCGTCCGCGGCCTGGCCCCGACGAACCAAACTCATCGCCAGCAACCCCAAATCTCAAATCAGAAATACTAATTTTTTATTTTCCCCAATTTCATAAACCTATTTTAACAAATTATAAATCATAATCCCCAAATCAAAAACCCCAATCTTTTAACAAATTATATACTATAGGAACCGATGAATTGTGGTTAGGAATTAGTATTGCTAGAAAAGTTTGATTGGCATTAGTCTTATCTTAAGGTAATTTATATAGGTTGAAGTATGTTAAAAATTAGATTGTTGTGATATTAATCTTCGATTGGAAGTAGTGTTCATAGAACTAGAAATTGTTTTAGAACCGTAAAGGGGTAGAATTGATTCATTAGTATAATTTATAATGTTTGGAAATCTGGAAATTTAAGTGATGAACACTTATAAATTTGAATTATAGATTGGACAAGAAATTTGGCAGGAGGACCTGCAATTTGGATGGGATAAAATGAGATTGGTTTGTCCACAAAAGATTAGATTAAACATCAGGGGAACTCATTATTCACCTGCTATGCCTTGTATTTGATCAATTCTTTTAATCTATCTACAATGTAGAGAAGTCCTTCAGAGTTAAAATAACAAATGTCGTCAGTTTTTAACCACCCTTCTGAATCTATAGTTTCAGCGGTTTCCTTTTCATTGCCTACATAACCTGCATTCACACCATAAATTTCACTTAAGGGTTAAGAAAAAGTGAGCTTCTATAGGAGCTTCAAGTTTCTGAAATATCAAAGAGGGAAGTCTATGCAACTTTTGTTATTTGATAATGGAGTTTTGAGCTATGTTTATCCTATTTTAGATTTTTTGAAGTCCCGATTTTGATACTCATGTCTTGTGTCTGGCATATTTTTGGACACAGTACGAGAATCTAATCCTTCAAAGATACTCACAAACATACTCATGTAAGATGCATATTCACATGAAATTTGAATAACATATGTGATTTGGTATTTACATGTGATAGCTAACTATTCGATTGAAATTTTGCATATGCTCGAAGGATTGAATGAATTGAGATGGTTCCTTGTATGTTAAGTCAATAGTTATTCTTGTCATGATTATATGAGTGTTATTTTAAGTAGAAAGTTGATGAAATAATATGGATGGTAATGTTTCATGGTCTTAAAAGGAAATTGAGAATGTATATTAATATGTGATATGTTTTAGAGAATGAAAGATTGCTTAATATCTAAGTTTTAAATGGGGATCATGTTCGAATGGAGTAATTAGCCATATAGAGATGTTTCGAATAGGACTGGTTGTCTTAATTTGGGTATTGAAAATTGTAGGAGATCGTTTGTGTTTAGTGTTATCTTTGGGTGTCGGTAAACTAGTTTTCTGAATTGACATGGTAATAATTTGTTCATTGTTTAGCTGGAAGACAACTGTTATACTTAGTCTTGCAAGTAAAATGATCCTTGCTTTTTATGTCTATCATACTTGTTGGTTGTGCATAAATCTATCCTTGATGTTATGCTCGTATGTTCTTGTATGTTGGTGATGCCTCTTAACTCGGTGTATCACCTATTACTGGTTTAGGGGTATTACAATAGTTCTCCCTTATTTTCAAATGAAACGATACCTTTTTCTATGATTTGTTTTGTCTTCAAAATAAGCTTTGTTGTTATACTTGATATATCTATATATCATCTTATGTGTCATTTCGAATATATGTATAACTTTGGTGAACTTACATCGAACATTATCTGCAGGACTACAATAATAAATTGGCACAACTTCGGGCGGGGAAAAGCAGCAAAAGCAAGCTTCTGATTGCAAAGTTCAAATCTGAAGATTCATTGAATGGTTGGGAAGTACGTCAAGGAACTTACTTCCAGGATGTGATTGCTTCTAAATATGATTGGGGAATGGATGCTAAATTTGAGTTCACTGAGACTGGACAAGCTGTTTTCTCAGGTCAATCTCAGTTAAAATATCATTATGCCTAGCTTGAAGCAATTGAGATTTACACCCTTCATGTGTGGCTTTTACCTTTGACAAATATAGGTTATTCTATTTTTAACTCTTTTGTTATTATTATTCCCAAACTGTAGGCTATGTTTTCACCAGAGGTGGATATGTTGAGCTCTCCAAAAAGCTTTCACTTCCTTTAGGTAGCACTCTTGATAGGTGTATGATGCTTCCATTATCTATAATCTTGCTTTCTTATCTGAAGATGGATGTTATTTGATTTGTTATTTTCGGATACATTGATTCCACCTTAAAGTGCATCTTAGTGAAGTTTTTAGTGTTCAGGTATGAGGGTCTTGTTCTCTATCTTGGTGGTAACGGAAGATCGTATGTCGTAATTCTTGAAGCTGGTCCTTCAGCAGATACAACTCAAAGCAAATTATATTTTTTCTGAATAAATACAAAAGTAGGATTTTGTCGAGTAATGATGTCATATCCTTAGAAAGCTATGGTGTTTTGATTGTTACCATTTTATGAACCAACTCTTCTGATTCTTAAGAATTTTGGTGAGGCTTGTCAATTAAATTACATATTTTTCTCTTTACTTTGGTTGACAGGTCAGAGTGCCATTTTCATCCTTCCGTCCTGTAAAACCAGATGATCCACCATTAGATGCATTCCTTGTACATACATTAACTATACGCTTTGAGCCACGAAGACGGGTTTGTGTATTTTGAAACTTGCACTAACTCACCTAGTTTATAAACTTGTAGAAATACGGGGAATCCTTCCCTACATTTATTCTCAAAGGTTTTTGGTATAACTCTTCGAATGGTAAATAGATTTGTGTTTCTAGATCATCAGATTTTCAAGGTTGTATTTTGTTACTGTTATCAAGTGGGTTCATAGTTCATAATTGGCATATGATTTTCCACAATCTGCCTAAGGAAATGTTGTTGTTAATTTAGGTCTTGTTGTGTGCATTCTAATTTTTTCCCTTCTGTTTTTAGCTTAGTGAGGGTTAAAACTGTAAAAGTTATTAACTATTAGATATAAGCTCTTTGGTGATTTGAGTGCTAGCTTAGAATTATGTTGTGTAAATGATTTTTAAACCGAGGAGAATCATGGCTTCTATCATCTGTCTGGTGTTGCTGTTGTTGGTTACTTCTTGAAAATTATATGGCCATCCATTGTGAAGTCAGATGAACTTTTTCATAAGTGCTATTTGATATAAATTAAAGTTTACACAGCCTGTGTATCAAAATTTTTTTCAATATAAATTCATGGATTCATATAAATGATATAAAAAATCTATAAAATATACAACGGGAAAAGGATTTGTTTTCCTATGATCTTATGATTTCTCACTAGTATGGAGTAATCTTGGTGAATACTGAATGTTGCCTTTCCTGAGACAGGTAATGTCATTACTATGAAGCTTGCTTGTTCATTTCTTATATTGAAATTTGTGGAGCATTGCCTAGTTTGTGAATGGTGATTAAGAGATTTCATCTGTTTGCATAGTGAGGGTTGATTGCATTTATGAACCTTTCATGCGGGCATTTGAGTTTCTATGTTTTTGGTACATTATTATTTTTTAACTATTCTTGTTTTAGCATTTGTTAGACATATTTTTTTAATGATAACTTTTATTAGTAGTCTATTCTGAACTTTTTTTTCTCAGGTTTTATGGTCTCTAAGAAAAGTGTATTTTTAACGACTCATGCCATCACTTTTTTTTTGCTGATGAAACCTTAAAAAATTTTTGTTTCCTGTATTTTTCTACCACACTCTTCTAGAAAGGGAACTAGCAACTGTTTTCATTTATTCCATAAACATCTCTTAATTGAGCAAGATGTGGTGTGTTCAGGTCTATAAGATGACTAGCAATAAAAGGTCTAAAAATCTTCTAATTGAATGGGTGGGGGCTTTTGTCTTTGTGTGTGCGTGTTTTTTTTATATTGTAGTTTTTCTGTTGTACCAAGCATCCCTATACATGATTTTGCAGGGGACCTTATGTCTCATTGTCATGATCTGCAACAATAGAATTCTACTTTTCAAAAAAAAAAATTATGTATTGAGCTTTTCTTGTTCTAGTGCAACATCAGCACTGCCACTGAAATTCGAATTCATACTGTTGTGACACTAATTTCGGATGATTTATCAACTTGTTCCCCTTGATCAAATAATCACTATTATGCTTTTAAAGCTTCTAAATTTGAATTGTATTGATTCTTGCTGCAAAGACCTATTGAAGGATCAACAGGAATGAAGCAAGACCCCCGAAGTTTCAAGCTTATATTTGAATATATTGTCTGATATAGAAAATCCATATGTTGATAAAAAAAACTATGTATTGAGCTTTTCTTTCCTGTAAATCTATATGTTGTCTGATATAGAAAATGTGTATGTAGGGTGGATAGCATACAATGTATATGGACAAAAGCTCTAGATATCGTGGAGCTATGTCGATTTTTCGAATATATGATTCATTGTGATGTAAAACATCATGAAATGTTACATAATCAAAATTGAACAGCGTTGACATATTTTTGGGAATGAGACGTGCATATTAACCAATGAACTCATTTAGATGTGATGTTTCAAAGAACATGATAATTGAACTCATCAAAGAATATATTTATTTACTTGAACAAGATGCTTGAAGAATGATGTTGTTGTTTTGTCATGGGGTCATGCTCACATGTAATTCATGTGAATTGATGCAAATTTTAATACGCTTAGATAGAAATAAGTGCCTAAAAGTATCTCTTTTGAATTTTAGGCGCCTAAAGTATTTTTTGCTAAAAATAAATTTTTAAAATTTACACATTTGTAATTCTAGGTGTCTGGCTGTTTAAAAAATATTAACCAAGCAATGCTTGACATGTGGCAATAATTTGAATTTTTTAATTTTTTTAAAGAACCACCCAGATTACAATTATTTAGAAAATTTTCAATTTTTATAAAACAGTCACCAAATCTCTAATATTTCTCAAATCCAAACCCCAATCGCCACCGCTTCTATTGCCGATCGCCGCTCCTGAGCACACCCTTTGGTTGCCGAACTTAAGTGGTCATTTCCTCCAACACGACGTCGCCAGAAACGCTGAACGCAAAATCAATGTTCGGCTGGCACTCTGTTCGACGTTTCCAGTGACGACATGTTGAGGGAAATGACCGACTAGGTCCGGCGACCAAAGGGTGTGCTTAAGAGCGGCGATCGGGGGTTTGAGTTAGAGAAATTTTAGGGATTTGGGTACTATTTGTGATAAGGTTTTTTCTGAAAACCGTTAAATGGGGGCCTTATCACTGTATTCTTCTTGAAAAGGGGGTTTACTTAAAGAAAAAGGGGGGAACTCATGTTTTGGAAAACTTGTGAAAATTTGGAGTCGCCACCGGCCACTGAGGTAGGCCGGACACCATAAAACCAGAGATTCATTTTAAAACGGGTTCGGGAGTTGGTTACGCGTGGGGTAGGATTAGCACCCCCATCACGCCCGGAAATCGGTACCAAATTGCTTGTTGCCTTTTGATCGATAGGAATTATTTAAAAATCGAAGTGAATTTAATAATTGTTCTTAAATGAAAATATGACTTAAACAACACGGGCTTTATCGAATAGTGGCATTGGAATTAGTTAATCATTTAATTAAAAAGGATGACGGTACACCGGACCATAGACTAAACCGACATCAAATAAGGCTGACTGCCGTGTTAGTTTAGGGTTCGGATCCCGTACGTCACCTTTATGCATGATGCGAACATATAAGAGATGATGCGTGTTATTTTCAATTTTACGCTTTCGCTTACCTAGAGGCGGTGAAAATTAACCTAAGTATCTGATAGACATCCATTAAGCTAGGACTGTCGTTTTCGGATACCGAGGTTAATTAATACCCCTCTTGGGTTTAATTTTTAGATCCGGTTATCATGCTTAATCATCGGGCCTTATGGATGACAAGTATATGCATGTCATAAAAATACCTCAAATAAACATACAAAGAAAGGGCCCACATTGATAAAAGATTAAGCCCAAAATATGCTTGAACAAACTATCTCCTAAGGCCCAAAAGCCCGCTTTAAAGGTACCCACATTTTAACACCATGAAGCCCAAATTAAACACTCTATAATTATCTACTAATTAATTTAATTAAGGAGACAAATTACATTAATAATGGATTAATAAGCATGGCAACACATAGATATTCGATTCACATAATTACTCGAGGTAAACATGAAAACCTATTAACTCTAATCATTTTAGACCATAGAAACGACCCCCAAAAAAACATATATTTGAAACAACGGTAATTAAGCAATACGTATCATGCGGGACCCACGAAAGTCATAAAAACGGATTAACATGCATATATTCAATTTGAAAACAAAAAAACAAACACATGACATAAAGCATACATACTACCAAACAAACAAAATTAAAACAACATTAAAACATTGAGTAAGAAAATAAATCAAACATCATACGAAACAAGCATACAAAATATGGTGACTAAATTGAAAGAAAAACAGAAGGCATTGGCTAAATTAGAAAAGACACAAAAAGACTCAAAACTGTGGGGAGGACCAAATTGAACACGGGGTGAAAGGAAAGGGACTGGACGAATAATAAGACCCTAAGCAGACTCGATCTGGGACGAAGAGACAAACCGGCTCAATACCCCAGGGACCTAACGTGCTATTTGACCTTGCGGAAACCCCTAAGACGCAATTAACTCGACACGGAAGGACCAAACCTGCTATTAACCCATAAACTAATCCTAAAAATTCTATAAAAGCCCACCCTAACTCAACGGAGGACCCTTTTGTCCCTCGGAAAACCCTAGCCGCCAGACTCTACCACTCTCTCTCTCTCGACCCTCGACTCTCTAAACGTCAGTCGTCGCTAATCGACGGCCGGCGAGCCCTAAACACCCAAAAACCGATACCCGTCCTGACCTAGGCCCCGTTCCTACCTCCGATCCCAAAAAAACCTTATTTTAAAAGAGACCTCAAAAAACAGATACAAACCCTAACTTTGAAAACCCTTCGTTTTCACATCTCCGATCGCCGTCGATTCACCCGTGCGATCCAGAAGACCAGGGGATTATCATCGGCGGGCGAATGGAGACAACCGGGAGGAGAGACGACTATCGCGAAGGTAAATAAACAAAACCCTAATTCCCTTTTTGTTTCGAAATACAAACTGAATATCATATACCTCTGAAAATGGCTTCTCTTTGTATTGATGTGAATCTGATTTTCCCCGAAGATTGCTTGGGGTTTACACTGTTGATTCGAGCTTTTTATAGCCGAAATTACATTTTCTTTTTGGTTTACATAAATCGAAGAAAAAGATCCTATTGGTTGCCTATTGTTTTGTTCGTATTCATCTCTGCTGAATTTGTTATTGTTGCCTCTGATTTTCTGAATTTTCGTTGTATGAGTTTTCTCCTTTCTCTGACATTCGGTTTTTGTTTGCATGCGTCGTGGCTGCTGGAGGAGGGGACCAGAGAGCACGGGACGGTTGTAAATCCGTTCGATCGTCATGGTGAGGATCTGGACGGTTTGGGAAGCTGGAGAGTCAGGCGCGTGAATCGAACGCGCGCGTGGGTGACGCCAAAGGTCGCGCGTGAGCGCGTGGGGTTCTGGAAGATTCTCCGCGTTGATCTCGGCCGCTCGATGCACTCCCGATCCGACGGTGGGCTTGTTGCGGCGCTAGGGTTTCGGAGGCCTCTGTTAGGGTTTTCATCTCTGGTGCGATATGGGCCGTTGGATCTTGATTCCAGATCCAACGGCTGTGACGGGGTGGCTGCTGCAAGGCAAAGTATGAACATTAGGGTTTTTCTGTTTAATTAGTGTTGGGCCCAAAACGGGCTTGTAAATATGTACACATGTTAAAAAATGTAAATGGACTGTGGGCTCTAATTATTTAATGTCAATGGGCTGATAATTTATTCATTCGAATTGGGCTTCTAATTATATATTTTTGGGTTTTCAGATAATAATAATAATGATAGTAATAATAATAATAGTAATAATAGTAATAATAATATTATTAATAATAATGGACAAATACTTAGTGATAGTAAGTATTAATAATAACACATAATACTAGCACTAGCTATAAAAACAGTAATAAATATAATGGTAATAATAAAAATATAATAGATAGTAATAATAACAATTTTAACAACTATAATAAATATATGGTTATACGGTGACAAATTTAGTAATAAAAATAATTGAATATTATAATAATAATGGTACTAGCATATGGTAATAGCAATAATAGTGATGATAACATATTAGTGTAATAGTAATAATAATTAGATAGGAGAAGTATAATATATGGTAATAATATAAGTAATATAGTAATAATGATATTAACATAACAATAATACATAGTAATAATAGTAATGCTAGTGATAATAACAACCCATATACAATTAAAGCCCATTATTAGCAAAAAAATAAAAAAGGGTTGACCCGGACAAAATTAGTGATTACACTATTTTGTAAAATTTAAAAAATTTCCAGATTTTTTGAATAATTAATTTTTTTGTGTAAAAAATGTTTTAAGTTTTAGATTTGGAAAAAATAAAATAAACATACCATGTGTCATATTTTGATTAGTTAACGAATTTTTTTAACGGTGGTTAACTATCATACATTTAAAGTTTTAACGGTGTAAATTTTAGGTACCTATTTTTAGCAAAAAAAAGTTCTTGAGAAACTTAAAGTTCAAAAGAGGTATATTTGGACCCTTATTTTTCATTTAAACCATTTTAATACTGCGATCTTTGTGTCCTGATTACTGGCCAGCCACAAAAACAGAGAGGTCAACGCGTGGATAACAAAATGAAACGGGATAACTCTCCCAGCAGCTGTTATAGTCTGCAGCTGTGACTGTCGAGGTAACCCAATACTTGCATCATATTGGCATTGCTTTCAATAAAGTATACCAATTATAAGAATGAAAGATTAGTGGCACTGCTCGAAAGCTTAGCAGGCAAACTGCCTACACTTGCATCATAGTTCAATTGTCCTTTGGATGTTCATTTTCTCCAAGTTCTGGTCCAATGAATTCATTCTACAGCTTGGTGGAGTGTTCTGATATTTGTAATTTGATTGGTGATGGAGACGATGGACCTTGAATTGTATATGATTCTCTTACAGCAACGTGAAATGACTTTTACCTTCATTTCGTGATTCGATTTCTGTTGAATGCCTTTGCTGATTAAAATAACCGTAGCTCAGAGGGTTATAGTCGAATCTAACATGGAACTGAATCTACATTCATGTACTGATACATGTTAGAAAACTTGAAATTGATGCAACATAAGAGAATGGTTTTTTTCAAGAGAATTGAAATTGACTTAAAACAACATAACATTCAAAACAAAATGGTTAAAGTGTCAACCAAAATGTGAAAAAGGTATGCCGTGAATGTATGGTGTTTTACTTAAGCATGCAAAGGATCAAAGAAAACAACATTTTGTAATGGCTACCATTATACTTTTTGATTGTAGAACACCATATGAACATGTCAACCAAAACAAAATAGCTAAAGTGTTTATTACATAAAGGTATCCCATGAATATATAGTGTTTCACGATCAAAACAAAATTGCTAGACTTAAAACAACATTACAATAAAGATAGCAAGACCATACATAAATAAAATTACCTGGACAACAATGTGAACATGTCAACTTAAACAAAATAGCTAAAATGTTGAAATATACATAACAAAGGATCAAATACTATGAAAAAAAGACTTATAACCATTATAAAATTAAGGTTTCTAATTTCAGAATTAGGGTTTTTCATTTGGGTTCCTAATTTTAGAATTAAGGTTTTTAATTTCATAATTAGGGTTCCTAATTTCAGAATTAAGGCTTTTAATTTAGGTTCCTAATTTTAGAATTGGTTACGAATTTGTTAAATTAGTCCTATGAAATTGGGGAAATTAAAAAATTAGAATTTATGATTTGGGGATTAGGGTTTCTAATTTGTTAAATTAGGTTTATGAAATTTGGGAAATTAAAAAAATTAGAATTTATGATTTGGGGATTTTTGATTTGGGAATTAGGGTTTATTTAGAAATTAGGGTTGATTTCGAGCCGCCGGAATTGGGGGTTCGGTTCGCCGGGGACGACGGCTATAGGCCAGAAACGACCGGCGACGGTTGGGACCAAGGTCAACGACGACAGATAGGCCAGAAAATCTTACCTTTTCGCGGGTAGGATGATGGACACAGGAGGACGGCAGAGCAACACAGCGACCTGAATGAACGCCGGTGAGGCAAGTTGGGCGGATCTCGGCTGCGCACGGCGGGAAAGATTCGCGATTATGGCTGCAGAAAAAACGATCGGCGTTGGTTTGGTTGGACGGCGCAGGCAAACTGCCACCGTGCAAGATCACCAGCAGATACTGGTAACGACACCGGTGGATAATGCGGCGGAGACGGCGGCGGCAGGAGGATATTAAGGGTTGGGTTTATGATATTAAGAAATTTGTGTGTTTTTTATTCTAACCTATCAATTTTTAGTACAATAAAAAAATATAATTAATTTATTAAATTTAATTTCTATTTTTTAAAAAATAATTTTAATTATAATTTTAGTCCTTAATATTTTTAAACTTTTAAAATTTTTTAATAATGTTCATCAATGTTCATCGTTAGTGGTGTTCAGCAATGTTCGTCGCACGTGGTAGACTCATCCGATTGCATAACCAAAACACTCTTCCCAACATCCATGCAATGCTCATCTCTAGAATATAGCCGTAATTGTAGAAATTCTAAAAGTGGTTGTAAATCTCCAAAATAATTCTCTCATAATTCTAAAGATTACGATCAAGTTTATATTTATAGAACTAAATACTAGACCACCAAGAAATCTTAGCTCATAAAACTTATTGCCTAATATAAATATTTAGCTATTAAATAAACCTAATTACCAAATATTCTGCCACCACTAGAAATTTAATATATATCTTAATATACATACACATTTATTTTTTATATGTGATATACATATATCAACAAAGTTGAAAGACTCGAACTTGAAAACTAATATACTAATTACTAAAAGTTTAAGTTATTTAATTTATTTGAAGTTTCGTTTTATAACTCAAAATTTATTTAAAAATTTTTTAGTCGAGCTTATAAAATTACAATTCGAGTAAAATAAAAAAAATCAATTTTTTCAAGTTAAAATGAGTTTTGCTAACCCTAGTAGTAGGTGGACAACGGACCTGCTGCATTAATGAATTCTTTCCTTGATTACGTTAGGAAGAAAGCACCACCATTGGTTGATATTTCCAATGAAACAAGTGTAAATTCATGGAAATGAAGGTGTAGATGCAACATCTTTGTCAATGTGACATTGTGATTTCTTTTATATGATTGAAGTCGGTGAACACTGAGTTTTGGTGGTTTGGAGGCTCACCAAACTTTTTACCATTTGAGTTTGAAGTTGCTCGATTACATTTGCTGGTTGCGACCCTGACTTGTTCGGTGGGTTGAGCGCACGATCGATGTGAGTTAGAAATTTTTTAAGTTAAACGAGTTTACGAGTCCTATTTACGATTCAAATTTAATTTGAAATTTTTTCGATTTGAGTCGAGTTTTCAAGTTTCTATACAAATTTAATTGTAATTATTTTATAATGTTATAATACATAGATTTATTTAATTTAAACGGCTTTCTATATATATATATATATTATATTTTTATATGTGATATTCATAATATATCGGGAAGAATTAAAGGACTCGATTCAAACTTGAAAATTGATCAACTAATTACTAAAAATTTCGAGTTATTCGCAGTGGCGGAACCAGAATTTTTCATACAGTGGGGTCATGAGTAAAGTATGAGGTACAATGGATTCTCATACCACTACAATAAATATTGTTAACCCCATATCCCAACAATTTAAGTGGGGTCAAATCTAATATTTCTTATGAAAAATTCTATATTACCTCCTTACAAACCTCATACCCCAACAAATCAAGTGAAGCCAATTGCACCCCCAATTTAGATGCTACATCCACCCATGATTATTCAAATTTTCATTTTATAACTAAAACTTTATTTAAAAATTTTCCGAGTTGAGTCAAAACAATTTGGATATTTTCGCGTCAAGTCGAATAATTTGATTTTTTTATCTAACCCTAATGTAGACTATAGATTCGTTACACCATGCATTCGTGGCGAGGTACGAGTAAATTAAGCTTAATCCATGCTGCTGTTTTGGTGCTCCTTCACAAGCATGAGTTCGTCTTTCTTTTCAGATTTCAGCTAAGGGACTTACCAATCAGCGCTGCCTCTAGCTCCCTAATCTCACTTTCATAACCATTAAAACCAGTTTATGTGGGGATGCAAAGGTTTAAAATTGCTGGCGAAGAAGAGTTCACAAATGAGGGTTTTGCGTTTACAGTTACAGGTTTGGGTTAAGATGATGAAGCCGGGCAGTGAGTTGACCATCGTTGTTGACGTCAACTAGGGTGTGCGGCGGATGATAGCGGAGATTTAGCTAAAGTTCAGGAGTCAAATTGATATTTCATCTAAAATCATGGGTTACATTGATAATTTATCGAAAGTTTATGGGTCAAATTAAAAATAAACCCATTTGACTTCATACATACAAAGTTAGTGGTTCAGTGACTAAAATGTTATAAATCGATAATAAAAGTGATCAAAATACAACTTTTCAAAATCAATAACCAAAATCATGCAGTCTAAAAATACAAGGAACGAATCATGTAGTTTATCCTAAAATTTTAAATAATGACATCACAATTTAAATTCTTTGGCTCCGCGACGAGAATAGAAATTCTCTCAACTTTTCTATATCTCTATTTATGTCCCACACTAAAAATTAGGTTTAGAATTTAACGTTAGGGTTTGTGGTTACAATTTAGGGAATTTGAAGTAGGGTATATTTTCTAAGGTATAGGGTGTAGGGTTTAAGATTTAGAATTTAAGATTAGAGCTTAAAATTTAAATTTTAGTGTTTTTTAGTGTTTGGGCATAGAAAACAGCACCGAAAAGAGGCAGAAAATTTTTATCCGACTGACAATTTATAAATTTCATGAAACATTAATGAATTGGATGATGACACGCCATTAGACTAAATTATTTAATTTATTACTTATTTTTACTTTAAACATTAGTATCTGAGTCATTAGTCGACTAATCTGGATCGAGTTTTGCAGAAGCATAATATAGGGACAACTCTTCTAATTTAATTTTCTTCGTTTATAATGTCAGAATTCAAATCTCTTACATTGCTTAAAGACTTAGCGTCTCACCTCGTTAGACCAATTAGTTGTTGAATAATTTATTTGTAGTGATGTATCATAATTTTATTCAAGTGTACAGAATCATAGTCCATAAGTATATGGAATACAAACCCTTTTTGTGATAGCAAATAATGGTGTTCCCTCACCTATATATACTTCCATCCATATCGGGTGGCGCCAAACTCAAATCTAACCTCACTTCTCCCGCATATGGCTGGCAGACTTCTCCACCTACATGACCAGTGCCACTACCATAGGCTCGCCGGCCGGCCTTCTTCTCCAGTTCAACCCTATAATGGGAAGAAGAACCATCTTCATCCACTACTTTGTACACGGTGATTCTGTCACCGACGTCAAGGTTGTTACGGATGACAAAATCTCTCCACAATCCGCCGGAGAAAACAGGTTTCTTGTAGTACCCTTTTCTCCGAACAGTGCACACAATTGGCCACATCCTTGTCCCATACAGAAGGCGAATTCTAACGGCCTGGCTCCCATCGAAACCCGGCAAGGAAGGCAGGATTCTTGCCGGGATAGCCAACCTCTTGTCGACGTCGGTACGAGTTAGTAACTTTGAGAACATCTTCGTGGCTTGAGCTTCCATGGATGGTGACCGGCAATTTATTGATTAAGGCTGTGTATGCAAAGATGGGGTTTATCCCTACGTTTTCAGTTGTGTCGCAAAATATATATATATACACACGCACGCGCACAACAAAAATGCATGTTTATCGTGTGGCCGGGATGCAGATGCCATGACCTCCCCTGAGTTTGGATGTTAGCTTGCATGGCTTAGGTGCTTAAAGTGATACCAAAGTTGAGTCGAGTCCTTTAATTTTGTCTGTTATATGTATATCACATATGAAAAAATATATATGTACATCATTTATAGTTATAAAAAGTCGTTTAAATTGAAAATAAATTGGTACTATAACATTATAAATATTTACAACTAAATTTGAATAGAAACTCGCATAATTTAACTCGACTCGACTCTGCATGGCATGTGAAATGAGAAAAACTAAAAAATTAAATACAGCTCAAATCACCTAAACTCGAAATAACTCAAACGAGTAATAAAAAATTATCATAAACAAGTGTCAAATCTAGATGAAAAAGTTAACCTAAATCAATTAAACTGAATTTGAACCAACAAAAGTCAAATAAATTGAATTCAAAACAACTCAAAATTGAACCAAACTCAAAATAATCTAAACCAGATGTGAACCTTAATCTCAAAATTTTAGAACCTAAATTGACCAATATGAAGTGATATTGACATGTCTAGTATGTCTCTCACCAACAAACTTGAATGAACCGAATTTAAAACAAATATATTTTGGTATATGAACTTAGTTTCTTATTTCATTTTAGTATCTAAACTCTTTTCTTCTCTAATTAGGCTTTTTGGACTTCACCTCAAGGTTTAATTAGGTATTTAATTTTTTTTTGTTCAATTAGGTATTTCGATCTGATGTTTTGATTCAAGTTGATACATTAACTTAGTTTCATGATTCAATTTTGTTCTAATAAGTCATTTATTCAAAAGTACTATTTTGGACCAAATAACCTAGTTTAGGTATACAATTGAACAAAATTAAATTTAAGTATCAGATTAGACAAAAAAATAATACTGAATTAGTCTTCTTCTTCTACATACTTATTATATTCTTCTTCTATATAAACTCATGAATGAAATTAAACTTCACTCAGTTAAAATATTATCTATTCTTAAATATCATGGACGTCTCTCAAGTGCATGGTTCGTATCTCTTCTTTGTTATTTTTTTTTCAGTGCATAAATTAATCTGAATCTTTTTCTGTTGATTGTTAAAACTATTTTTGTTGTTAATATTAAGAAATAACAAGAACGAATCCGCCAAGTCACTTCTTATTCAAAATAGAGTCATTCTCTTTATTGGTTGAGAAGAAGGTGAAGAATTTCAAATCTAATGCTTTTGAAGCAGTGGGTCGCCAATGGTGAGTGCTCCCATTTTTTAACTTTGATAATTTTAATACTACTACTTTCTTTCTTATGATATTGATATTAATCTTAACAGGAGACTAGTCTTGTACTCGACCAGCAATGAAAGTGGATACATTTCAATGTACTTGGAAATCGAAAAGATTGCAAAATTATCTCTTGATTGGAAAGTCGATGTTTATTTCAAGTTATTTGCGTTTGACCAGTACTTGGTCATCGAAGGTTGGTTTGATTCCTACACTTTTCTCTTTTGTTTTGACAGAAACCTGTTGTAATATATATAAATGATTAATTACAAGTGTTTAGAAACGCATATGTTGGTTTGTATAGATAAGGAGGTGCCTGCTAGGCGTTTCTATGAGATGAAGACTAAATGGGGCTTTTCTCAATTCCTTTCCCAATAAACTTTTAATGATGCTGCGAATGGTTACCTGGTGGACGATTGCTGCACATTCGGGGCTGAGGTTTTCGAGATTCAGCCTACTCTCAAATTGAAGAAGCCTAGTGGCAGAACAATTATTACTTGGAAGATGGACAACTTTTCTAAATTAGACCGAAAATTTTACATATTTTGTGCTGTTTCAATTGAATTAAAAAAATCAAAACAAATTGATTAATGATGGCCGCCAATTGAATTTAATTGAACTAAATTAACGATGGTGAAATTATTTTTAAGGGTATAGGGTTTAGGGTATAGCTTTAATAGTTTAGTGTTTAGGGTTAAGGGTTTAATTATTTTTTTATAAAGAATAGGGTTAAATTAAAATAATATTTAAATAATGAGGGTTCAATAGAAATACGGAAATAAGTGAGGTATTAAATATATAGTTTACTCTTATTAAAAAAATAAATTTTGAATATATATAATAAATAATTTAATTGAATTTTTTTAAAATAATTATTAATTGTATTGTAATACCCATTTTATGTCCGGGCCATTACTATTTATTTTTCGCTCGAATGTATTTTATACTATTAAAATAATAATAAAAGCAAAAAAAAGCAAAAAAAGAGCAAAAAAAAAAAAGAAAAAAAAGGTAAAAACTGTGGATGCCATGTAAGGCATCCACGTGAAAGTTACAATTGACTCATCATCCACCCCAAACTAGTATAAATAGGGGGAGGCAGCACGCACAAAAGGAGGCCACAAAAAAGACAAAATTGGGCTAATAAGCCAATTTGGAGAGAAATTTTTGGGGAATAGGGTGCTTTGGCCGAAATTTGACAAAATAGGCCAAAAACTACAGTGGCACAGTGACCACGCCACCTGCTGCCGACGAGGTCTGGACAACGCCACCTGCTGCTGGCGAGGTTCCTGGTGACCGGCTGGGAGAGCCAATGGCGAATGGGGCAGTGCCCCTTTCGAACCTTAGGGGCAGTGCCCTTTTAATGGTTCGAACAGTTGATTCGATTGGAGGCCCTGTCGAGGTTCGTTCGAATCAATTTTTGAGTTATAGTGAGGTGATGCTGAGATCTTGCTAGGGGTTCGTTGAGGTTCTCTATTCGGGCTTCTAGTAGGGTAATTTTGATCTTTGTCCTTGTATTTATTTTAATGTTAGTTCTTTGTAATAAATATTTTTGTATGAAATATAAGATGTTCTTATATTTATTTCCATTCTTTTTTATTATGTATGTTATTATTATTTATTTCTTCGTTATATTGTTTAATTAAATTTTAAATTAAAGTATTTTATTTAGGGATTATTATGAAAAACGTACCCCGAGCGTAGGGGTGCCGATTTCCCTTAGTCCCTATTACAAAAATGTTATTTTTAATTCTAAAACAATTTTTAAATAAATTCCCATCAGTCGGGAATTTAACAGAAAATTATGCCCCGAATGTAAGGGTGTAAATTCCTTGTATATAAGAAAATTATGCCCCGGTTGTTGGGGTGTAAATTTTCTTTTCTACAAACAAATATTCGTTTAAATATTTTAAGGGATCACATTGATAAATTATATTCCAATTCATAATTCCACCATTAAGACATTACGTAATCGACACGTACCAATTTTTTGGCGTTGTGGGGGTGCTCATCCTTCCCCACACGTAACCGACCCCGTACCTATTTTCTGGTTTCACAGACCAAAACTCGTTATTTTAGTAAAAACAACAAAAACAAGTTTTATTAAAATAACCGGGTTTTCAGGTGTTCCAATCGCACCTAAAGTAAAACAAAAAGGATTGGTGGCGACTCCCCCAGTTGTTACATGTATGATGAGTCCTTGAAATTTTAAATCTTTATTAATTAATTTAATGGTGTTAATCGGTGTTCATCATTAGTGATGTTCAACAATATTCGTCACACGTTGTAGAATTTTTCTATATATATATATTTTATTTTCCTCCTGATTTTCCAGGGTTTTGAAATACGTTGGTAAGAATAATATTATTTTAAATTTGGATAATTCAAGTTTGAGACTTTGGGTTTGGATTATTACAAGTTCGGATAGTTCGAATTTTTGGAATCAAATTAACCAATAATTCCTTTTAACTCAAACCCACTTTTCTGGCTGCCGAGTAAGCTTATACGTGGCCCAATCAAACTCTAAGACTTTTGCCGTTTCAAGGCAAAGCTCTCACAAAAAGTCTCAGAAGCCAAAGCCTATGTCTTTGTTTGTACAAAGTCGTCACAGTGAAAGGCTGAACCCTCCATCTGATTATTGATTCAGAAAACAAAAGATGGAAGATATTAAGCCATTAATTGAAATCTCGAGAACCAAATTGAAACAAGCTTCGATTTTATGGGCGGAGGGTTTCAGAGAAGCTTGTCGTCTTCACCGAGTTATCGTTCTTTGTCACAGGTTCCTCTTTTCCCCCGCTAGTTAATCACTATAATTCACTTTCTTTTCGGAAGCCAAAATCTGGGTTCTTCAAAAAAATTGAATTTTAGTTCATTTTGATGGGTTTTTTTCCTGGCAGGTCGAAGAAGCTTTTGATTAGAACCGGACAGTGTTTTCTTTTGAATGGCTTCATTTTCTTAGGAAGGTAAAGGTGGGATTATTGTTTTTGTTTTGGGATAATGATCGTATGCGATTTTGCTTGATTTTTTGTTTGTTTTTTTGTCTGTATTTTCAACCTTTTTTTTCAGTTTGTTTGTGCTGAATTCGGTAGTAATCCCGATACTACAATGGATATTGCCTGATCATTACACGCACACCTGTTGCGGAGATATGTCTGAATTCCATGGTGTCTTCAAATTTTATTCCTTCTTACGTGGCTTACTCATACAACTATTTTATGTAAGTGTTTACATCTGTATGAAATCTCAGAACAGTTTCGATTCGATTGCTGTCAATGGGATTTTTACACTAGTTAATGGAATTCTGTTGATTTGTGTATGATGCAAATCCAACTTAGTTACCACACCTTTCCTGTAAATTCCTTTTTTGATGCAAGCCGTGCCCTATATAAGTTTTATTTCTGAAGTTGGATACAGGCACAGTCACCGAAGCTATTCGAAAGCTTAGCCAATGTAAATTGATTGAATGAAAGGAAAATCCCATAGCATTCTCTGATCATGATCATACCCAGCAACAATACCGTAAATTAGTTGTTGCTACTTTGATGTTGTGTTTCATTGTTACACCAGCGTAATCGGCACAATCGAAATGCAAGAACTAAGTGTACTTTACCACAACCGTACCATGCGTATTGTTTTGTTTTCTGCACGTGTTATTGTGGCTTCTGCTAGTCATGTGCCTTACTATAGATTTTAACTTTAGTTCCGACCGTTGCTGACAAATCATATTTTGTCTTGAAAGGATTTAGAAATGAGACAATGCTTATTGTGTCTTGTGGTTTTCGTTTCGTTATGAACGTTTAACTTTATTAAACCGGGTATTATCACCTATGTGATTTTTCATCTGCAGGTATTTTGGTTTTATCCCATGTACGTATTCAGCATTATCCTGAGCAATCTCTGGTTTGTTTCTCATCCATCATGCTGTTATTTTTTTTATCCTATCCGACGTTTTACCTGATTACTATAGCCCTTAGCCGTTTACATTAGCAGTTGGGATTTAAACTGAATGTTGAAGTTTTCCGTTTTTGTAATTCTGTTTGAACTAACAATGTCTTGGTCCAGGTACAATGACATTGCTACACATGGTTTTGCTGCAGTGGGGAGATCTGGGCCTTCCGTGGTGGAATCCTCGAAAAAAAATGATAAATTGACCTCAGACAGCAAAGCGCATGCAGCAAGGCTGCCCGGCCTTGGAGGGTACTAATGACCGTGGGCGTTCTTCTTAAACGAAAAGTTTAAACTTTGCATAGATATGTTAGTCTGGTTTTCATTTTTTTTTGTTTTTCTGCAGGATCATGATCGGAATAGGGGAACAGGTTTATTCTTTGCTTCTTCTAACTTTCTTTTTCTTAGAGGTAAAATTATCCTTTATGTCATATGCTTTCTGACTTCCCTTTGCAATTTTGTCGTGTACTAAATTATCTATATATTTCGAGATGATGACTTGCATCCTTTACGATTTATGTGTAGGTTTATGCCACTGGATTTATACCCTATGTTGGGAAGGCACTCAATTTCATACTTCTTTCTTGGATGTATGCTTATTACTGTTTCGAGTACGTGTAAAGTCTTTACCGTCTTAATCTTTTTGCTCTTAGTCTAAGCTAGATAATGGCTAAGTAACATTTAAACACCATAGGTACAAATGGAACTTTTCGGAATGGGGTCTGGAAAAAAGACTGGACTTCTTCGAAACTAATTGGGCGTTCTTTGCTGGTTTTGGTAATTACTTCTCACTGTAGTTGATTTCTCTTTGAGATAGCCGTTATGGAAGCGATATGGAAGCTAAAAGAACCCGAGAAACTTTGTACTTTTACATGTTCGAAATCACTGATATGCAAACTGTACTTTTAGGAAGTCCTTGTGTTCTGGCGATTTTCTTTTTCTCACCTCCCGTGAGCTACAGTCTTATGGCCATACTCTTCCCTCTGGTTTGTCTTGAGTCTCTTGACCCTTTTTGCCTATTCTCTTGGTAATTGTAGAATCTCTCTTTCCCGAAACACGGGACGGTCTTTAACATGCTTGTTTTTCAGTTTGTTCTTACAGCAACAGACACAGACGCCGAACAAGTTATTTCCGCTGGAAGAAGAAGATTTAGTGGTGCAGAGTTGGGGAAGCTTCCCATATTTTACACGGCGGATACCTTATTGTAAGCTACCTGCTTTAATTGGCTTTAAAACAGCTTAAAATGGATAACTTTTGTTTTCGATGTAATCGGTTTATTCTTCTCTAGGATGCGCGTCTTGACCCTCCTCATGTCGGAATCCCAAGAACGAATGCAAGACAACAAAAAATTATAACAGATTTAGGCTATGCTCTCACAAATTCTTCACAGTAAGTCATTTCTACAAGCTCGAAAAACGTTGTCGAACCTCTTATCTCTTTTCTCGTGTTCTTGCATGTGCCGAACCTTTTTAACCGGAACACGTTCTTCTTTCATCATTGCAACGTAGGTATAATTTCCTTAAACTTATGAAACAGGATTGTTGACATTGGCTGGACAGCGGTAGCTTTAAAAAATTTCATCCGAGAATCTTCACGGCACCGCCATGGCTCTCGGCATTTCGTTCTTGTATCATTGTGTCGTGTACATGAAAAATTGAGGAAAATGTGTATAGTTTGGTCTTCTTAACTTTGGAATGAAAATGATTATGTGAAATGATATATGTTAGAGCAATTTGTATGCTATGAAGTTTGGTTATTATTGCACCCCAATACCATTGCTTCAAAAATAAAGTTCATTATATATTTGAATTCTGACATTGTGAATGGAACAGGCTAGGATAAGAGAGTCATCCCATAATAGATCAATATTTGATCCGAATTAATCGATCAATGAATCATATATTGATGATTATAAAAAGCCAAAGTTTTCAAAACCCCTAAAAACATAGTAATAAGTCTAATTCTTAGTTTCCACATTTAGAAGGTTAAGTATGAGGATGATGGTTGAATCCTATCGTATTATGTGTAAGGTGTTGTTAATATTAGTTTTTGCACTTTTTTGAATTTTGAAAATTCAATCTTTAACTCAAATGGTAAGCAAAACATGATTAAATTATGTTTTTATCTGTTTTTGTTATTGTGTCTTTTATGCCCGTTAGTTTGATGGTGTGACACGTTAATTAAAAGAGTTAATTTTTAATTTGATTTTTAAACTTAAAATAAAAATATTAACTTAACTCCTAAACTCTCAACTTCACTATTATCTCACAATGTCGTCGCTTTGGCCACCTTTTTTCGTAGGTTATTGCTTCAACCGCCTCTATCTCCTTTTCCTTCTTTCCATTGCTTTCCAACTCCTAAAATAAATAAACTTCTCTAATTCCCAACACACAAGATAGATTAAAATTCAAAACTTTTGTAGCCTCTCTAACAACTAAATGTTATATATGAGAAAATGGGAGATGTGCATTTTAAGTTGGGACAATGCACAAAGAAAAAAAAAAAAAAAATTCATTCTTCAACAATGTTAAACATCCATAATTGAATCTCACAGAGTGGGTTAGAAGAAAGGCCTACAATATTAACTAACAAGTCTTTAGGTGACTCTATGTTTATCAATAAATGCAGCTATGAAGAGAAACTGTAATTACGTATACAACATATAATGGAAAATAAACCTAATTGGTATCTCACAACTCCATGCTGAGGCTAGAAAAACATTTTGAATACATGTTTTAGAAAAAAAATACCATCTTACCACCATAAATAAATACCAAATCACCAACAGCTGCAGCAGTATGTTAGCAGCATTTTATCAACATGTAATGGCAAAGGATGAGAAAAGGGGTGGAAAGAATGTGAAGGAGATAAAGGTGGTCGGAGGCATCATCCATCAAAGAAGGTGGTCGAAACAACAACATTGTGGGATAAAAGTGAGGTTAAGAGAGTTTAGAAGTTAAATTAATATTTTGTTTAGGGTTAACTACTGAAATAGTCACTTATGTTTCCCCCCAGTACAAAGTTGGTCATTGATTTTGAAAAACGACCAGTAAGGTCACTTACGCTTTCGGGGCGTAAACGTTTGGTCACCCAGTCGTTTGTTGCCGTTAAACACTAACGAATTGCTGACCTGTCAACGAAAAATAAGGGTAAATTACTGAAATAGCCATTAAAGTTTATCTCATTTACATTTTTGCTCCCTAATTTAAAAAAATAAACATTATAGTCACTAATAAAAATGTTTCTTTATAATTTCATCCTTAAATTTTTAAAAACTCAATTTTCAACCCTAAAACTTTACGATCAATTAGTACAATAATATTATAAATGCTTAGATGAAAAATAAGTGCCCAAAGTATACCCTTTTTAAACTTAGGTGCCCAAATTGCTCCTATATAATAACTAAACTTTCAAATTGCTCCTATTTTTTTACTCTGAATTATTATTATTATTATTATTATTATTATTATTATTATTATTATTATTATTATTATTATTATTATTATTATTATTATTATTATTATTATTATTATTATTATTATTATTATTATTATTATTATTATTATAACATGTCATGTCATTTTTTTATTTTTAAATTAAAAATAATTATAAAATAAAATAATTTTTATTATTATTAAATTTAAAATATTTTAAAAAATATTAGTTTTTAAAATAATTTAGGTGTATAAAGTATTTTTTGTAAAAATTAGTGTCCAAAGATTCTACAGGTACAATTTTAGGTGCCCGGTTGTTAAATGGGTGTTAAAAAATTGTCAACCAATCGGTGCTTGACACGTGGCATTAATTTTATTTTTTAAATTTTTTTAATGGAAAATACTCAGAATTTTCAAATTATTATAAAATCTTAAAATTTTACAAGCTTCACAAAACAATCATCAAATCCCTAAAAATTTCTAAACTTTTGTCGTCGACTGCCGCCGCTTCCGCCGCCAGTTGTCGTCGCTGACTGCACCCACTTGATCGCCGAGCCAAGGAGACAATTTTCCCTAACACGGCATCGTCGGAAACGCCCAACGGTGTGCAGCCGAACGTCAAACGCGAACGTTGATTTCGTGTTTGGCGTTTGGCTGCACGTCGTTGGGTGTTTCTAACGACGCTGTGTTGGAAAATATGATCGCCTTGGTCCGGCGACTAAGTTGGTGCGGTCAGCGATGACAACTGGCGGTGGAAGCGGCGACAATCGACGGCGGAAGTTTGGGAATTTAGAGACTATTTTGTGAAGCTTGTCAAATTTTGAGATTTTATAATAATTTGAAAGTTCTAAGTATTTTCCATTAAAAATTAATAAAATTAATGTCACATGTCAAGTATCGATTGGTTGACAATTTTTCTAACACTCATTTAACAACCGGACAACTAAAATTGTAACAATGGTAAATTTGGGCACCTATTTTTACAAAAAATACTTTAAACACCTAAATTATTTTAAGAAGTAATATTTTAAAAAAATATATTTTAAATTTAATAATAATAAAAATTATTTTATTTTATTTTAAAATTATTTTTAATTTAACAATAATAAAAAATGACATGTCATGTTACAATAATATTTAAAACAATCCAGAGTGAAAAAAATAGGAGCAATTTGAAAGTTTAGTTATTAAATAAGAGCAATTTGAGCACCTAAATTTAAAAGGGTAATCTTCACTGGTGGTCACTTTTGTTTTGGGTTAGTTTTATTATGGTCACCCGAATTCAAAAAAGATTATTCTGGCCACTTACGTTCGAAACTGTTTCTGTTTTAGTCACTGGACCGTTAACCTCCGTTAGTTAAAAATAATAATTTCTAATTTGACCCCAAAACTTTTAAAACTTCATTTTTCACCATCTTCCTCAAAACTCAATGAACTTCTCACTGCAGGGGAGAATTACAAAAATCATTGATTGATTTCTTGATCTATTGAACTGCAAAAATGAAATGTCTACATGTTAGTTGAGGGCTTCACGTGCAAGATCCTCTTCTCCTTTCTGAAGAGCCAACTGTGCTTTACGGTACCTATACGAAGTCAAAAAACTTAATGGGGATATTTAAACATCTGCATACTCTGAAAATTAAAGAAAAAATATCCTCAATCAATTACCAATCTTCAGAAGCCTGCTCGGCAGCTTTGTACTTATTTTCTAACCGCTTTTGAGATGCTAATACCTTCAAAAATGAAAGAGGGTCAGATGTGAATATGTAAAATTGGAAAAAAAATAACATGGTAAAGGCAAAATAAAAATTTACATAAGAATATAAACTTCTAAGACCAATTAGGCATCTAAACTTAAATATATAAAAAATGTAAAGGTAAGAAAACAGAAATTAAGTGAACTGTGAACATAAAGAAAGGAGCCAAAAGAAAGAAACTAAAGAAATAAAAATAAAATAAGATTACGAGGCTTACTTGTGCTGTGGCCTGTCTCATCTTCACCAAGTCATCATTCATTTCAATCACAGCTTGATCTAAGATCTTCTCCGGGTCTTCAACGGAACTTAGGAGTGCATTTGCATACGACTGCCATTATCAGTGAATTGAGTCAAATTCTAGGGAATATAACACATCAAAATTTGGGATCAGAAGTCATAATGTGATTACATGAATGTATACAAATAATTCCTAAACTCTGACCTTAACAACTCTGGCAAAGCGATCGAAAAGGTTCATACGCGTACCAAGGGCACCTCCACCTCGTCTATGAGAATGAGATTCTCCCGGAAGAGTCCCTATGCTTGCAACTTTTAGTGCAGCCACTATTTTAGGGGGAAAAAGAAAGCAACTATAAGGATATATTGAACTTACTTTCTATACTCGCCTTTAGCTCTTTTAGATGCTGTTAGAAGAAGGTCCTTCAAAATTCGTACTTTATGTACTAGAATGACATTTTTTTTTTCCATTGGAGTTTCAATCTTTCATACTGCTCCCTTGTCATCAACTATAATTGTGTAAGCTTAGGCAATCTACTTATGAACTAACCATTTTATGGAAAAACTATCATTCACTACACACACTATCAAAGACATAATGACAAACAAAGTTTTTCAGAGCAAAAATGAAATGTCTAAATGGGTAATCCAATGCTCCTCGTTAATATAAAAAGTTCTTAATTAAATCAGTTAAATTTAAAAAAAAAGACATCAGCATACCTCATCAGCAGGGGGTCTAACATGTAGACATTTCATTTTTGCAGTTCAATAGATCAAGAAATAAATCAATGATTTTTGCAGTTCTCCCCTGCAGTGGGAAGTTCATTGAGTTTTGGGGAAGATGGTGAAAAATGAAGTTTTGAAAGTTTGGGGGTCAAATTAGAAATTATTATTTTTAACTAACGGAGGTTAACGGTCCAGTGACTAAAACAGAAACGATTTCGAACGTAAGTGGCCAAAATAATCTTTTTTGAATTCGGGTGACCATAATAAAACAAACCCAAAACAAAAGTGACCATCAGTGAAGATTACCCAATTTAAAAAGGTATACTTTGGACACCTATTTTTCATTTAAACCTTTATAATATTATTATACTAATTGATTGTAAAGTTTTAGGGTTGAAAATTTAATTTTTAAAAATTCAAGGGTGAAATTATAAAGAAACATTTTCATTAGTGACTATAATGTTTATTTTTTAAATTGGGGAGCAAAAATGTACATGAGATAAACTTTAATGACCATTGCAGTACTTTACCCTTATTTTTTTCGTTGCCAGGTCAGCAATCCGTCAGTTTTTAACGGCAACAATCAAAAGTTTACGCCCCGAAAACGTAAGTGACCTTACTGGTCATTTTTCAAAATCAGTGACCAACTCTGTACTGGGGGAAAACATAAGTGACTATTCCAGTAGTTAACCCTTTTGTTTAATGTTCAGGGTTCAAATTAGAAATTAACCCTTTTGACTAACGTGCCGCGTCATCAAACTAACGGGTGTTAACGGCACAATGACCAAAATAAAACAGATTGAAAACGTAAGTGGCAAGAATAACTCTTTTTTTCCAAATGGGTGACGAGAATAGAACATGGCCCAAACAAAAGGGACCTCCGGTGAAGTTTACCCCTAATAATAATAATAAATAAGGATAAATTACACCTGTAGTCACCGAATTATTGTTTTTTCTTGTTTTGGTCACTCCCATAACCACGAGGGCATAGGTTCGTCGAATTCCTTTCTCTGTATCAATCCCACTTTATCGGTAACTTAATATAAGTTGTTGAAAAGATAACATCGAACTTAGAAGACGCCTTTTTGTTTGGGAGTTAGAAATGTGGGATGATTTCATGAAAGCTTTGGATAAGGCTGCAAGGGGATCGGGTGTGAAGTGGGTTTTACAAGCCAAAGAATTTTTGTGATAATGTTTCAGCTGTTGGGGCTAACGCGGACAATATATGGAAGAATTGTGCCCGTCCAAAGGTAGAACCATTTTTATGGAGGGACACTCTCTCAGCTTGCAAAACGAGGCATCCCTTGTTCAAATAATCTTTTGTTCAATTAAAACTAGAAATAATTAGAAATTTCAAATATGATTTATAATATATGTAGTCAAAAATTTCAAAAGTGCAGCTTTTGTTAATTTTGTCGAGGCCTCATTTGTATTATCTTTTAATATAAGTAATTCTATTATATCCAATAACGGAGTTGACAAATACATTAACTAGACATAAACAAATACATTAACGTGGCTCAACCACCTAATCTAGATTTGAGAAACTGGGATCAGACGATAGTCAACTAGTGTGCAAGTTTACAAAGGCATTATATGGTCTACGACAAGCTATATGTATTTGAATAGAAATCACCCGTCTCTTTTTATGTCTCTATTTATGTTCTCACACTAAAAAATTAAGTTTAAGATTTAGAGTTAGGGTTTAAGAAATTAAGGGTAGTATATATTTTTAAGGTTTAGGATTTATAGTTTAAGATTCAAAATTTAAAGTTAGGGTTTAAAATTTACATTTTTACTATTGGGGCAGGGAAAGAGGCCTATGTAACTGGTTTCTAAAGGAGAAAGAATTCATGTGTCATTTGGGTTTTAAAAACTCTGGTGCCGATCAATCTTTAATTGTTTATAAAGCTGAATATTGTTTATTAACGTGGTAGCTTGCCTACAGTTTTCTTCATGCTCCTTCCCAATGTAGATTGCGTTCACCGATGCATCCTTCTCAGGTGGATTCGTTTTTTTCTATATTCTCCGACGACTTTTGTCGAGTAGATTCCGACGAAGATTCTTCTTGGCTTTCGACTCTCCTGTCGAAGGTGTTTCTAAATTTTCTCCCGCATTACATGGTTCTTTCGAGTAATCAGAAATACTTGTCTCCACCACACGAATTTCATGTACCATGCTCCCCACTTCTAATTCTACCACCTCGTTTATTTTCTTTGCTTGTCTTGTTAACACCAAATGGTGACCATATCATCAATATCTAAAACATTTAACGGTCCGTGGCTGAATTAAAATCGAATTGAAAGGTTAGTGATCTAATTGACAAAACTTTTTATTCGTTGATCAAAATATAATTAATCTTTTATAAACGCAGATGGTGTTTACGGCCTGAGGGAGCCAAGCCCCTCCCCAAACAATTTTTAAAATTTTCAAATCAGTATATATATTTATAAAGTAATAAATTAAATTAGTTAAGTTGGCACCCCAATAATTTTAAAAACTTCTTATATATTAAGATAAATTCTTTCCAAATATTTTAAAAAAGTTTAAACTAGTATTAAATAGTTCGTCAAATCAAATAAGTTGATGGAAAAATCCTAAATCCTCTAATAACTTTTCTGGTAAGGCAGCGGTGGGGGAAGCTTGGTACTTCCTTCGGCCACAGTGAATGCCCGCCCCCTGATTCATTACCACATATTCGCTCTGGTCCAGCCTTGGAAAGACCTGGGTCGCCCTTGGCTGCAGAAGTTCAAAGCGAGTGCAAGAAGCTGAGAGAACATGAGAAAGGAATTCCAATTGACATGTCTGAGTCAATGGAGATGGAGGAGAATGATAACACGAAGGAAACTCATGTGGAGGGTATGGATTTACTGCAGGAACAAGCACAAGGATCGGTTCTCCTGAACGTTGGTTCTAGGGTTTCTTATGCCAATATGGTGAATAAATCATTGCAGAGGGATAAGCAAGTTCAGGATTGTTTGGATCTTGATCCAAACAAAGTGGTTGTGTTGGATGAGGATTGTGTGGTCGATCGTAATGGAAAATTTCCAACAATTAAGTTCTTGGAACAAGTGCATGAACAAATTGACTTACATATGGGGAATGTAGTTATTATTCGGTTGTTAGGAAGGAACATTGGTTATCAGACCATTCTCAACAGGATTCATGCTAAGTGGAAACCGTCGGGAGAGATTCAATTGGTTGACCTTGACAATAATTATTTTTTGGTTCAACTTGAGGATCCTAGAGATTATGAGAAGATCTTGACGGAGGGGCCATGTACGATTTATGGTAGCTATTTAATGGTCTAGCCATGGATTCGATCATTCTCCACCTCGAAGAAACATTCGTCCCATGTTGTTGTATGGGTTCGTCTTCCTGGACTTCTATATCGCTATTATTCAAAAGCTTTGTTTCGTAGCATTGATGCGATTGTGGGGAATGTTGTTTGTGTGGACTACAATACTCAAGCTGGAGAAAGGGGAAAGTTTGCATGGTTAACGGTCACTGTGGATTTGAACAAACCGTTGGTGCCGTGCATTGGGATTGATGACTTTGTTTAGAGTTTGGAATATGAGGGTTTGCAAAATATTTGTTAAAATTGTGGGATTTATGGTCATTCGCAGGATTCATGTCTAAGTGCTCAAGACAAGGTGAATCCTTCTAATGATAGTTTGCCCCCTTCTGATGGGGTTGGTGAATAGGGATGGGCACGGAACCCGGACCCGACGGGTTCCGACCCGACCCGACCCGATCGGGTCGGGTATTTTTATGAAAAAATCGGGTTCGGGTCGGGTCGGGTTTTTGTGTAGGGTGAGGTCGGGTCGGGTCGGGTTCGGGTTTTAGGGTGAAAAAATCCGACCCGACCCGACCCGGGACTAATAGTGTAATTTTCCCCTAAATTTTTTAAGGATATTTGTAATAATACCCATTTTTTATATATATTTTTTATAATTAGGTCCTTAAAATTGATTTTTTTTATTTACAATTTAGTCCATAAATTTATTATTTTTTACAATTAAGTCTCTTAAAATTATTTTTTTTACAATTTAGTCCCTAAAATTGATTTTTTTATATAGGTCGGGTCGGGTCGGAGTCGGGTTTAAGGTATTTATTTTCGTGTCGGGTCGGGTCGGGTTTTTTAAAAGATATGGTCGGGTCGGGTCGGGTTCGGGTTTATGGTTAATATTTTCGGGTCGGGTTCGGGTGGGCCAAAAACCCGGCCCGACCCGACCCGTGCCCATCCCTATTGGTGAAGGACAGGATAAAGACAGTGATATAGATGAGTTGTTTGGGCTATGGATGGTGGTTGATACTTAGCATCGGCGGTCACAATCTTCTACAACGTTCAACAAGGTAGTTGGTCAGAAGGCCGTGAGAAATAATGGCTCTCGTTTTGCTGTGTTGGAGGATAATCCAGTAGCTCCAAAGGAGGAGCTTACTGTGCAGGGAGTAGAATCGGGTGTTAATGATGCTAAAGTAGGTGAGTCTTTGTCCCCTGATGTGGTGGTGGTTTCAACCTCGGAAGTGATTAAAAGTACTACTTCTCTTGATTCGAACCAGGGAAAGAAATCAAATGCTTTTCAGAATGTGGCAAGTAAGGTGGTGGTGTTACCGATGGTGGAACTTGGAAGGACAACAAGTCTCGGTTGTTGATCATCAACATGCGAACAATAGTAGGGTGCATGCAGCGGTGTCCATTTTTAAGCAAGGGCATGGGAAGATTAAGTCGGATGGGGTTTCATCTGGAAAGAATCGTGCCGTGAAGCCTAAGGGGACTAAAGAGAATGTTCGACAAGGTTTGAAGATCCGTAAACCCTCCGATGCAAGAAAAATCTCGCGACCAATATTGACGGAGTGGGTTGAGAACGTAAATTCTAAGTTGACCTCCATTGCAGCCCGTAAGGAGTTAGATCCAGGTGGAGTGTCGAGGGTCGATGTAAACTAGGAGGATAGTCTTGTGTCGGTGCCGTTGAAAGGTTCTCGGCCCTGCAGATTGACGCGAAGTCAGCTGGGGCTGGTCGTACTGATCAGAGGATAGTAATAGATCAGTAAGGTTTCTTTTTTGTAATATATTTATAATGACATTCTTTTTATGGAATATAAAGGGTGCTGCTAGCACCGCATTTTGCAGATTTTTTAATTCGTTCTGACGGGAGCATTCGCCGAAAATTGTCACTTTGTTTGAACCACAGACTTCTGGTAGACAAGCGGATCGTATGATTGCTAAGTTTGGTTTTTCTCATTCGTTTCGGGTTGAGGCGTAAGGGTTTAGTTGTGGTATATGACTTTTATGGGATGAGGAGGTGGATATGGAGATTTTGCATTTATCTAATCAATTCATTAATTGGAGGGTTCGGCTGTCCGTGGGAGCATTATGGATACACTTCACCATGGTGTATGCGAGCCCTACCTGTTCTAGGCGACGAGCATTATGGTCTCAACTTGAGTCCTCAAATCCCGAAACAAATATTCCTTGGTTTGTGGGTGGGGATTTCAATGTGGTTCTCAATGTAGATGAAAGGAGAGGGGGTACAGACGCACATGTACAAGGCAATCGTCCCTTTGCGGTGTTCTTTTTTTCATTTAGGTTTGTTTGACATGGGTTTTTAGGGGCCACCATTTACTTGGTCTCTAGGAAATTTGTATGAGAGGTTGGATCATTGCCTGGAAAATAATGCCTGACGGTATTTGTTTCCTGAGTCGCATGTTTGTCATCATGAGAAGAATGGTTCAGATCATAGACCATTATTACTTTGCATAGGCGACCAGCTACGTTCATCTAGTACTTGTCCTTTCCGTTATATAGCTGCTTGGTAGGAACACCAATCTTTTTAGGATTTTCTTCAGTCGATCTGGGGTAGTGGAGATATTTTGTCCAATATCACATCATTTATGACTGCAGCTAAGAGTTGGAACTCCTCTGTATTTGGTTTCATCGGCAAAAGGAAAAAGAGCTTGTTGGCTCGTTTAAAGGGGATTGATGCGGCACTGGCCCGAGCATATTCGGATTCCTTAGAGAGTTAGACTCCAAGTTGCGATTTGAACTTGAGGATGTTATGGATCAAGAGGAAAGCTTGTGGAGTCATAAAGCTTGTGCTAATTGGATCCTAAAGGGGGATCACAATATTGGGTTTTTTCATGCTTCTACTATGGCTTGTCGTCGAGCTAATCTCATATCTGGGTTACGACTTAATGATGTTGATTGGTGTGATGACCAAGATGAGCTTTGGAGTGCAGCGGTAGAATTCTATCAGGCACTTTTCACAACTTCTAATTCAGATGGATACTCCTATGATGTTCGTGGGAAATTTCCGCGAGTGTCGTGTGTTGGGATGGATCCGCTTGAGTTTTCAGTGTCAGATGATGAAATTAAGAAAGCTTTTGTCGATGGGTTGCATGTAACATTCTATCAAAAGAATTGGGATATCGTTGGCCAGTCGACGTGTGCGTTTGTTCGTTGGGCCTTTGTCGAGGGAGTGTTACCTGATGCGCTTAATCGATCCTTATTAGTGCTTTTCCCAAAGGTAACGACTCCTGAAAATTTTACCCAATTTTGTCCAACTGGTTTATGCAATGTGGTTTATAAAACTATTACAAAGATAATTGTTAACTGTTTAAAACCTTGTCTTCCTTTGTGGGTGTCAGAGAATCAAACGAGCTTTATGCCGGGTAGAGCCATCGCATAGAACTTTATTCTGACACAAGAGATAATTCACTCGATGCGTAAGAAAACTTGTAAAAAGGGTTGGATGACAATAAAGATAGATTTAAAGAAAGTCTATGATCGATTGGAATGAAGCTTTATTGATGATACCCTTATTGATATCGATATCCCTGATTCTCTTCGTGCTTTAATTATGCATTGTGTTACGAATGTGTCTATTCAGATTCTTTGGAACGGATCGGCGACCGAATTATTTATACCTACAAGAGGAATTCGTTAGGGTGACCCCTTATCGCCATATTTGTTTTTGTTATGTATGGAGCGTTTGGCGCAATCTATACAAGTGGAGATTTCTAGGGGTCGATGGAAGGCATTTCGTACATCCAAATATAGCCCGAGAATTTCACACCTTATGTTTGCAGATGACATGTTGTTCGTCGAGGCCTCAATGGCTCAGATGTATATTATTTAGCAGGCCCTGAGGAAGTTTTGTATTGTGTCTGGCCAAAAGTGAGCATTGCTAAAACCAATATATTTTTTTCGACTAATGTCCCTCTATCTATTCGACATGATATTAGTGCGGCTTTTGGTTTTCAAGAGGTGGAAGATCTTGGAAAGCATCTTAGACTTCCAGTTTTACATAATCGGGTATCTTCCACTACTTATGCCTATTTGATTCATATGGTTCAAAAGTGATTGAGTGGTTGGAAGGCGAAAACCTTATCATTAGCCGGTCGCATTACTTTGTCAAAATCGATTCTTTTGGAAATCCCAGTCTATACTATGCAAACTACAATTTTACCAAAGAAAATTTGTCGTGATCTGGAACGACTTATAAGGAGCTTTATTTGGGGAGGTACATCAGATAAAAGTGGTGTTCATCTTGTCCGTTGGGAGGATGTGTGTCAACCAGTGGAGTTAAGAGGACTTGGTTTTCGAAAATTGGACCTACAGAATGAAGCTTTTTGACAAAATTAGCGTTTCGATTGATTATGGACAAAGACGCGCTTTGGGTTCAGTTTACACGAGCCAAGTATCAGTGTCCTCAAGGTATTCCAGAATCTGTTCAGACACGCTATGGCTCCCAGTTATGGAAGGGTTTGGGTTTGATTTGGGGCGATATCCTGGATAATTTGGTTTAGAATGTGGGCAATGGGCAACAAGTTGATTTCTGGTACGATACATGGATATCCGATCTTGGTCCTTTAGCTAACCATCTGGTGTCGAGTCAGTTTGTGCCGAATCGAGCTGTGTTGGCGTCGATGGTGGATATGCGTGGTGAATGGAATTGGGATTATTTTTAACGCCATCTTCCCGTTCATGTGCTCTTGCAGATTGCACCGATTAAAGGTCCTTCTCAACCCTTTCCTGATGATTTGATTGGCTGGGAATTACGAGAAGATTGTCAATTTTCGGTTAAGTCCGCTTATGGAGTTCGATTAGATGGGTTGTTGGTATCTGTGGACCCTATATGGAAACTTATACATAGGTTTCTAGGGCTCCTACGTATAAAGATTTTTATGTGGTTGGTTTATTACGGAAAGGTTATGACAAACGTTGAACGAGTGCGTTGTCATTTTTCCTTGGACGATAGGTGCACGGTGTGTCATTTATGTGCGGAAGATATTGACCACATGCTTAGAAAGTGCCATACGGCTCGAGTAATATGGGTTGCGTTGATCAAACCTGAAAGATTGTGGGAGTTCCTGTCGATTCTGTTCCAAGCTTGGCTCGACCTTAATTTGTGGAATTTATGATGTCAAAGAAATGCACGCGTTTTCGGTGGCCTTGTTGAGAAGTGGGGTTCTGTGCTCTGTAGAAGCAAGTGGTTGGCTTCAATTTCTAGTGCAGCAGGGGGTTCTACGACAAAGGGCTTCCACGACAGTTTCCACGCGACCTGTGCAGCCAGTACTAGACAACTTGTGATGATGATGATGTAGGGATCATTGAAGCCAATGATGGTGGAGAATCATAAAAGGTGAATGAGATTCCAACCAAAGAGGAAGAAGCACAAGAACCGCCTCTAGAAGCATTGCAAGACATGTCTCTTGAGGAAAAGGAAGTGAGCTACCAAAGGGAGTACAACTATGTCAATGGTGGTGAGATCTTGGGTGATCCATCCAAGGGGGTAACTACTCGCTCTTCTCTTAAAATGCTTAATCATGTTGAATTTATCTCATGCAATGAGCCTAAGAATGTTAAAGAAGCATTAAAAGATGACTTTTGGATTATGGTCATGCAAGATGAGTTAAATCAATTTGAGAGAATTGAAGTGTGGACATTAGTTGATAGGCCTAGAAATAAATTGTAGAAATAATGTTTTGATATAATAATTGAAAAATATTTGGACTAATTTGAAAAGAATTTAAAACTTGTCCTTAAGTCCAAACAACTTGAATATATGTTTGAGGGTTTTAAAAAGGTTTTTGGCAAAGTTTTTCATGCTTTTAAATAGCCAAACTTGACTTTTCAGCAAGCCCGTACCGATACGGTGTACCCCGTATCGATACCTTTTTGCCCAGGTTTTGTTACTGCCAAAACCCGTGTCGAAACAAGCTTTTCCGTTTCGATACGGAGAGGGATCTTTTCGATACGTCTGGTAAGCGTACCGATCCCCGTTTTAACAACCCGAACGACTACTTTCTCAACTTTCTTTTAAATGACATACCGTACCGATACGCCCTCAAGCGTATCGACACGCATAGGCTGACAAAGAGCCCAACGACTAGTTTTAAAGAAGGGCGATCCGATACGCCTCCACGTGTACCGATACGGTAGGCTGCAGAACTGCAATTAATGTGGGAAATGAAGACCCCAACGGCTCCAAAACATCCTCAACGGCTAGTAACGGCCACAAACTCAATTGAGACTATAAATTGAAGGCTGGAACACTTGAAGAATGTTAGAGACTACACCCAAGCAACATGATCAAGAGAATTAGAGTCTAAATCTTTATTTTATTACTCTCTTGTACATAATCTTTAGAGAGAGTGCTTTATTGTAAATCATTGTACTCTTGTGAGCTTAAATTGTGTAAACACCAACCTTGTGAGGTATTTAGTTTACCCAAACAAATCCCTTGTAAAATGAGAGATTCTAGTTTAGCCTTGAGAGAAAAACTAGAGTTGGTTCTATCTTAGCCAAGTCCAAAAGATAGGGTTGTAACAATTTCCTCCTAAACCTAGAAAAAAGGACGAATTCATTATTGAGTGAATTGGGAAATCCTTAGTGGTGTGCTAAGGTAGTGGATGTAGGTGCTTAGTTAATAGCCCGAACCACTCTAAAATTATTGTGTCACTTGTCTACCTTTATTTCGATTTTAGCCAATTCAACCACCAAACATTTACAACCCTCATTGACAGTTTCAATGTTCGATTCGAGCGTGCTATAAACCCAACAATTGGTATCAGAGCCTCGTCTTCATCGAAGGACTAACATCCGGGAGTAAAGATCATTTGCTCGAAGTCCACCGTTCAAGAAAATGGGAAGATTTGAAGAAGGCCGCTCTATCTCGTGTCCTCCACTCTTCGAAGGAGAAGCATACTTCCAATGGGAAAATATCATGAAATTCTTCATCAAGTCTCAAGACTATGAGGTTTGGGACATCATTGAAGATAGGTATTTGGAAGCTCCAAGGAAGAAGAAAAAGCAAAGGAGTGCCAATGACACGAAGGCAAAGCTAAACACCAAGGCGATGCACATTCTCTATTGTGGCCTTAAAGAAGAAGTTTCCAAGAATATCTCCACATGCAAAAGTGCCAAAGAATTATGGGAGAAACTTGAGAAGCTTTATGGCAACAAGAAGGGAGAAAAGAAAGATGATGATCAATCATGTGCAAACCTTCTCTCCAATCCAAAGGTGGACGGTCTTTTGGCTCTCGATGAGCCTAAGGTATCTTCTAACCCAAGTGAGCTTAATTCTTACTCTTTCGATGAGTTGCAAGATGCTTTCGATGAATTATTTTTGGAATTTGAGACCATGAATTCCAAATTTAAGAAAATGATTTCAAAACTTGAAATTAAAAATGATTTTCTTTTGAAAACAAAGTTGGATTTTGAAAACAAAATGAAATTTTGAAAAATGATTTGGAGATTTCAAAAACAAGCAATTGTGTTTTAGAAAAATAAAATCTTGATTTGAAAGTTAAGCTTGAAAGCTTAACAAAGGAAAAAGAAATTGTTTTCAATAATTCATCTTGTCACATAATGGCAAAATGCTCACATTGCCATTATCATGGTCATTCTATACATATTTGTCCTATAAAGAAAAGAAAAACTTTTAAGATTAGACAAGTATGGATTCCTAAGGGAACTAAAGGCATTGTGACTAATGTAAATGGATCCAAATCAATTTGGATACCAAAAATCAAGTAAATGTCTTTTGTAGGTGTGTTGGAGCAATGACAAGCAAAGCAAAATCAAGAATGCTCAAATCACACATGAGAAGAAGATTGGGTAACCTCTAAGCTTAATGCTTTCATTTTGTACATTTGGTTATCTAATTTTTGTTTAAAGTCTTGGGTTACTTGTTAAGCCTAATATGATGCTTTGAGTAAGTGTGAGCCATTTTAAAACCAAACATTTTAATATTTTCAAAATCTAAACCTCTATTGTTATTTTCAGCTTAAAAGTGTTTAAATTCTTTTTGATATAACAAAAAGGGGGAGAAATGGTTTGAAAAATTGATTTTTTTGCTTTTGGGGTTCAAGAGAATCATAGGAGCAATCAAGACCGAGGCAAACAAAAATGTAGCTCAACACTGTCCCATAAGTGAATGATGTGAGTGAGTCGGTTGTACGAATCTTCACTAAGTTCGGTTGTTGTGCTTGGCGAAAACACTCGAGCCAAAAATGATCGACTTGGCGGATGTGGGCAAATTTACCTCCGGATGGGGAATGAACCATGAGATAAGCAAATGTAAGAAACGATCATGAGCATCTAAGGTAAGTACCGATCCGATATGAGCTCCAAAGTGATTTTCATCCCCAATACCCTCATCTTTTAGCCCAAGGATGTTCACTAAGACAGATGGATCAACACGGATCTTCTTTCCCAAAAGCTAAGGCTCAATGGCTATGACCTCAGAACAATCTTCATTGTTGATGAGAACGACATTGGAGTAAAAGAGCAAAACCATGTTCTTGTAGACGATGTTGGGAATGATCAAGAAGGATAAGAAACTCCATTGTTGCAAAAGATGTAGGTGTCGAAAGAGGAAACGCTCGGAGTCAAGGAAATCTATGTCCATAACTCGCTCTCTTCTAACAACGGAATCTTGAATGATCTTAAAGCGTTCCTTAGCATCTTGATTCCTAAGACTCTTGGAATATAGAAGGGTAAGGTTTGGACGCATGTCGGCTTGGTTCGAACCTTCACCCGCTTGAATCTTTCGTTTCTTAGATTCCATTTAAAAATACCTAAAAACAAAGCAAGCAAGAAATTTTGAGTGTATGCATTTAAATCCTAATTCAATCAAATATTAATCCCATTAAGGTTTCAAAAACACTCGAAAGTATATACATATATTAATTTTTTTTGAAGAAAACAAATTTGAAAAACTGTGTTAAAAAAATACGATTAAAATAAAATATATTCGAATCAAAAAAATTCGAGATTTTGAAAATTTTTTACAAGTTTTTTAAAACCCATGATATAAAACATATATTATATACAAAACTATAATTTTCTAACCTAAGATTCGAACGAAATCAAAAGAAAAAGAAAAAGATAGAAAATACCTTAAAAGAGGGATTTTGGAAGAATTGATGGATGAAATTGCACCAATTTGTTAAAGCTTGCTTAGATTTTCCTTTGGAGTAAAAGCCCTCAAGATTTGATGAAAAAACAAGGAGGTTTGGAGGGTTTTTATAGAGGAAATCGTTTTAGGGTTTTTAGGGTTTGTGAGTTTGATAAAAAGAGAGTTTTGAGCATTTAAAACCCTTTCAAATAGGCTTTTCAGATACGCATTTCGAAACAGGCGAAACCGTTTCGAAACAAGCGTACCGAAACATCTATGAACGTTCCAAAATCAGCTGACCGTTTCGATACAGGTTTGACCGTATCGAAGCCCAAGAGATTGCCTGTATCGAAACGCATATAGTCCATTTCAATACATGTCTTGGCAGAACCAAAACGTTTGTGTTCTTTGAAGGCACCCGTATTGAAACAGGGTGACCCGTTTCGGTAACAGTAGGCCTGGAAGTGCAGAAGAGGCTCTAAAATGCAGAAAAAATGACTTTTAATAGATCCTAGATGCATAAATGATATGAATGAGCAAGTAAAACATATCAAAACAGAAACATACTCCCCCTAACAATAAGCATGGATGAAATTAGGATAAAAAACACATAAGCATGACATTTAACAAGAATTCAAGCAATTTAAGCACACAAAAGTCCTAAAAGGTCAAGATAGGCTAGTGAGACCTAACTCTCTCCTAAGGGACCAAAAACGCTCTTTATCTAGAGGTTTAGTAAAGATGTTTGCTAATTGATTTAAGGTGTCTACAAACTCTAAAACAACATCTTTTTTAAGGAATTGATCTCTAATAAAATGATGCCTTATTTCTATGTGTTTGGTTCTAGAGTGTTGGATGAGATTTTTGGTAAGACATGTAGCACTAGTGTTATCACACTTAAGGGGTATGGAGTCTACCTTAATTCCATAGTCTAAGAGTTGTTGTTTCATCCAAAGGACTTGAGCACAACAACTCCCTAAGGATATGTACTCAGCTTCGGTGGTAGATAAAGCTACACTATTTGTTTCTTAGAGAACCAAGATATGAGCATACTACCTAGGGATTGACAAGTGCTGGAAGTACTTTTCCTATCTATTTTACAACCCCCATAATCCACATCCGAATAAGTATGAAGGTTAAAGGTTGAGTCTCTAGGGTACCAAAGACCTAAACAAGAAGTATCTCTAAGGTACCTAAAGATCCTTTTAACGGCTATAAGGTGAGACTCTTTAGGACTAGCTTGGAACCTAGCACATAAGCAAGCACTAAACAATATATCCGGTCTACTTGCGGTAAGGTAAAGAAAAGATCCAATCTTAGAGCGATAAAGCTTAGAGTCAACACACTTACCTCCTTCATTTGTGTAAAGCTTTGTGGATGAGCTCATTGGTGTAGCTTGAGGCTTTGCTTGCTCCAAGCCAAACTTCTTGAGCATATCCTTGATGTACTTAGCTTGATTGATGAAGATGTCATCCTTCATTTGTTTTATTTGGAGTCCCAAGAAAAATGAGAGCTCTCCCCATCATGCTCATTTTAAATTTGCCTTGCATCAACTTAGAAAAATCTTGACAAAGCATTTATTAGTAGAACCAAAAATGATATCATCAACATAAATTTGAACTACTAAGATATCTTTGCCATTGTTTTTAATAAAAAGTGTTGTGTCCACCTTTCCATTTTCAAAACCTTTTCCAACTAGAAAATTTGATAATCTTTCATACCAAGCTCTAGGAGCTTGTTTTAAACCATATAAAGCTTTTGACAATTTGAAAACATGGTTTGGAAAAATAGGATCTTCAAAACCCGGTGGTTGTTCCACATACACTTCTTCGTTTATAAAACCATTTAAAAACGCACTTTTGACATCCATTTGAAAAAGCTTGAAATCATGATAACATGCAAATGCAAGTAGCATCCTAATTGCTTCCATTCTAGCTACGGGTGCATAGGTTTCATCAAAATCAATTTCCTCTTCTTGAGTGTAACCTTGAGCAACAAGCCTAACCTTGTTTCTCACTAGGTTACCACTCTCATCTAGTTTGTTTCTAAAGACCCATTTAGTTCCTATAGTAGATTTATGTTGGGTTTATAGCACGCTCGAATCGATCACCGAAACTATCAAGGAGGGTTGTAAATGTTTGGTGGTTGAATTGGCTAAAATTGAAATAAAGGTAGACAAGTGACACATTGATTTTAGAGTGGCCCGGGCTATTAACTAAGCACCTACATCCACTACCTTAGCACACCACTAAGGATTTCTCAATTCACTCAACAATGAATTCGTCCCCTTTTCTAGGTTTAGGAAGAAACCGTTACAACCCTATCTTTTGGACTTGGCTAAGATAGAACCAACTCTAGTTTTTCTCTCAAGGCTAAACTAGAACCTCTCCTTTTACAAGGGATTTGTTTGGGTAAACTAAATACCTCACAAGGTTGGTGTTTACACAATTTAAGCTCACAAGAGTACAAGGATTTACAATAAAGCACTCTCTCTAAAGACTATGTACAAGAGAATAGTAAAATAAAGATTTAGACTCCGATTCTCTTGATCATGTTGCTTGGATGTAGTCTCTAACATTCTTCAAGTGTTCCAGCCTTCAATTTATAGTCTCAATTGAGTTTGTGGCCGTTACTAGCCGTTGGGGATGTTTTGGAACCGTTGTGGTCTTCATTTCCCACATTAATTGCAGTTCAGCAGCCTACCGTATCGGTACACATGGAGGCGTATCGGTACGCCCTTCTTCAGAACTAGTCGTTGGGCTCTTTGTCAGCCTATGCATATCGTTACGCTTGAGGGCGTATCGGTACAATATGTCATTTAAAAGACCGTTGGGAAAGTAGCCGTTGGGGTTGTTAAAACGGGGATCGGTACACTTACCAGGCGTATCAAAACGATCCCTCTCCGTATCGAAACGGCAAAGCCTGTTTCGATATGGGTTTTGGCAGTAACAAAACCTGGGCAAAAAGGTATCGATACGGGGTGCACCGTATCGGTACGGGCTTGCTGAAAAGTCAAGTTTGGCTATTTAAAAGCATGAAAAACTTTGCCAAAAGCATTTTTAAAACCCTCAAACATATATTCAAGTTGTTTGGACTTAAGGACAAGTTTTAAATTCTTTTCAAATTAGTCCAAAACATTTTTCAATTATTATATCAAAACATTATTTCTACAATCTCCCCCTTTTTGATATAATAAAACTAACTTGAAAAATTGTTTGGGATTTCTCCCCCTTTGTGAAATAAATTTTGAATAAGAGAATTAAGATTGAAAATCAATTAGTGAATCTTCTCTTTTGAGATCCGGGTTTCATTACACTCTTGGTCATTGGGTTCGTGTTGATAGGAGAGCTCAAGCACCTCAAGATGAGCATCGACCTCAAGCTCAGGCTCCCGTTGCGGCTCCCAACAATGATGTTATTATGACTTTCCTTACCAAGAGATTTAACACGATGGACACAAACATGGCTTTGGGTTTTGGTGCTATCAACACTCGCTTGCAATCCTTGGAGGATCGTGTTTCCACTCTTGAGAATCAACAATCATCCATGGATCTCTCCTTCTCCACCTTCTATGGTGATTGAAGGCGTTTTCACCAAGATCAAGCTAAGGATAAGGATGATTTTATGGATGACGTTGGAGACGATGATGGTGATGAGACACCCTAGGATTCTTATTGCATATCATATTATTATGGAATATTAGGATTATGTTTGCCCCTATTTATGTTTTTATCTTTAAGACCTATGCTTTGAATATTTGCTTTTAAGATTGAGCTTGAACCTAAATGCTTTGAATATTTATGTTTTTGATGTTGTTTCTTGAACTTAAATTCTATCTATGATATTATGTTGTTTGGTTTATGCTTTATATCTCTTTTATTCTCATATTAGCCTTGATTATGTATTATAATTTAACAAAAAGGGGGATAAGTAATCTAAGAGCCTAAGTGTTTTTAAGTTGATTTTGAGTTTCAAATGCTTCAATTTTAAATCTTTTCAAAACTTTAAAACCTATCTAAAATTGAGGGAAGTTAAAAGTTTTTTTTTCAAAGTTTTCAAAACACTTAAAAATTTATACTTGGTTTTGTTATATCAAAAAGGGAGAGATTGAATAACTAAAGAATTGATTTTGATATAACAAAGAATTTAAGGACTAAATTGAAAAAGAGAAAATAAATTTTTAAGTCCTCAAAACTTCATAAAATATCTAAGCAAAATGGTCCAAGTCAAAACCAATGTTTATGAAAAAAATTCTAAGTGTTTTCCAAGTCAAAACAATGATTTTTGAGTCACCGTTTCGAAACGGCCCTTAGGCATTTCAGAACGTTTTGAAATTGTTAACATGTGTTTTGGAACAGGTCTTCCCATTTCGATATGGGTGTATCGAAATAGGTCCCTATGTTTCGAAACAGATGAAGAACAACGGAACGAGTTGAACCGTTTCGATACGATAGTATCGAAACGACCTCAAATATTTCGAAACGATTTTCAAACCTGGATTAAAAAATATGACCGTTATAAGTTTATAACCGATTTTTCATAAAAACGATTATGGTGTATCAAAACGATTTAAGCCGTTTCGATACGAGTTTTGGTAGTGGAAAAATGTTTCGAAACGGGCTCTAGCACGTTTCGGAACGAGCTCTTAGTGTATCAAAACGATCGAGTCCGTTTCGATACAGTCTCTTAATTACACCCAAACGACTATTTCTATTTTGGTTTGTTTCAAAACATGTACGAGCGTCTCGAAACTGGTAGTTGCAGAAGTGCATTTATGGTGGGAAGATTGCATCCCAACGGCTATAATTATGATGGCAACAACCCCAATGGCTGAAATTGAATGAGAAGGTATAAAAGGGAGTCCTAAAAGCACCAGCAACAACTATTAATCCTAAGAGAAACATTCCAACATCAAATCCAAGCTCAAGTGCTAAATTTCCATATTCCTTGTAAAACCCCAATTGTGGTTCTTTGTATTTCCTATTTTCTTTGATTCAATTGGGTTGAGTGCTTGTTATTGGGAAAAATTTGTATTGAGATATACTTGTTATTTGCCTTCATCTTCTATGTAAACATTGTGTGAGGATTTGGTCAATTTTGGGTAGAAAATTGACCATTGTGTAAAGGTTTCCTCCTAAGCCTAGAAAAGGGAAAGATCAACTAGTGGAGTTGTTGGAAAATCCTTAATGGGAGCCCAACTTCACCAAGCACTGTAAGTGTCTTGTCTTGATATTTTTATTTTACCACTTCACCACTAAACTTTCTAAAAATCTAATTCACCCCCTCTTGGCTTAAATCGATTCAACGATCCTCTCCTACCTCTCCAGCTCCTCTAATCGATGTAGCACCACCGTCTCGGATGCCTTAAAGGTTACGCCTAATTACTCTCCTACCTCAAGCGTTGCCGCAGCTTCGACTGCGCTACACTACTGATGGCACAGATTTGGGCTACCCAACTCGATTAGGTTCTGATTTGGCCCGAGAAAGCTCAACACCGCATTGCCCACTGTTTTCTTGTTCTTCTCTCCCTTTTTTGCGCCTATTTTAGCATTGGATCTCCCCTTTTGAGAACACATCCACCAATTTATCTTGTCGGTACCAGCTCTTAAACCCATGTTCTGATTACCATGCCGACTGAGAGTCATTGCTTTACTACTATGAGGCGTGTTCAGATCAATTCCCTTGTTTTGCATGCAATTTTTCAAATCGTCAAAGTCCCCAACCATATCGATATGGACATCTTGGAGCCTTGAATCGTTTGATATAGATGTGTTGCTTTCTCCCCCTCTATCGACTTGAATTGGGCCATCCTTCTCACCCTTGACAATCTCTATCGACCCATTACCAGATAGGATTGATATGCTGATAAATTTATGATCTTTATCGCCTAATTAACGTGTGCCGTAATTCCAACAGTTTGACCAGGCTTCAAAGACATAAATTAGTGTTTAAGACTGACTTTATTTGTCGTATTTAGCCTCCAATATACAACCTATAAATAGAGAAGGTTTTTCAGAATTCAATGTATCCTGAATACTCTGCTTTCAAAGTTCTATTTTATTCTTTCCGTTGAGAGGAGCAATTCCACCTTTGTCCATTCTGATTTTTGGGTGTACAATTATCGGAGCTACCTTGTTAACCTCGGGAGACGACTGCCTGCTGCAGCAATTACACACATCTGGGCAAAATCGTTTCTAAGACAATGGTTTATACCACGACACAATTTCTGTTCTACCTTTAATTTCTATCTTATTATTATCCAGTCAGTGCTAACAGTTTGATTTTGCAGTAATATTTCCAAAAGTTTTTAATTTTAGGTAAGATTACGTATTTCATTTATTTTTTACTTATATTTAAATATATGAATTGATGAAATTTGTGATTTTATTAGTAAGATAATTTACATATATGTTTTATTAATATAAAATATTATATATATATATATATATATATATATATATATTTACCATATTATTCTTTGATGTAGCCACATGTTTCTTGATGATGGATTTTGTTCTTTTATTGTAAAGAAAGGAAGTTATGATCAGGTAAGATTTTTTGCTAAGATTGTAGTTAGATTTTTTTTTGCAGTTGATAGAAATTATATTTTAATTTGTATTTGGGGTTGTGTTTTTTTTAAGGTTGAAATATGAGACTTGTTATATTGTAGCTATTTTATTTTGTACTTTATTTTTTTAATAAATAAAAATCATTTTGATTAACTTTTTTTAATTAACTTTAGTAACCTATCAATTTGAATATTTGAAAACTATAGAGAATGTTCAATGATTTAGTTACAAAATTTGCAGGGTGGAGCCGATGTTTCATCGATCTTTGGGTTCTTTTTTTGCATCCGTTGGTCTCATTTGAATTGTTGATCCATACTCGGTGTTGTGCTTTGTATTTTGGTATCTTTATTTGAAGGGAAATGCTATGATTGCATTTGTTTTGTCCTTTTTGTTGTACCACAGTTAGTGTTGATTTCACATGACTTGAGCCTCATTCTGTTTTGAGTGTGTTTATATTATTACTATAACGATTCAAGGCTTAATCTTTTTGTACATATGTTATTTTTACGGATTTTATTTATGATAAATTTCATGATTAATAAAATCTCATCTTGATTTAAAAATTAATAATATTAATTAAAAGATAAAAACTATTTTTTAATTGACACCCCAATCTTAAATGTCAAGATCCGCCCCTAACCTCATAGTTTATTGATCTTCAAGATAGTTTAATGGTGGTATTAGACCAATAATGTTATAATGCAACTTTTAGGCTTTGCTTGGTTGTGTCGAAATGGAAGGAGGAAGAGAAAAAAAATAAAAGAAAACAAATCTTTTTAAGCGATGACAATTAGGTTTTATTAAAAAATAATGAAATGTATCACAAATGCAGCACACCCAAAAAAATATAACTATGCCCATAAAAAACTCACAAAAAATAAAACATTAAGCCCAAAATGAAAAGAAAAACAAACCTTTCCCTTAATGAATCTTTTTGCCTTTATCCAAATGAGACACTTTACGAGGTGAATAAAATCAGTTTTGAGCGAACCAAACTATCAAGCAGATTGTTCCACTATACAGTTCTTATTACATTGGCAAGCAATCACCAAAGGGAATCAAACTTTCTATGACCATCGACAAACCCAAATCAGAAAACAAGCACAATGAGAATCTTTATATGAGCATCAAACGACCTCTAAGGTATGCAAACCGAACATGATGCCAAATGGCAGAAGAAAAGTGTGCCACAAGAGCATATATTCTTATTAAACATGATATGATAAATCAAGGGAAATAATAAACACTAACGGTCAGTAACCAACATTAAGGCCAGTACCGCCACCGGCAAAGTAAAAAAGAATGAAAAAAAATAACGTAAAGCGCCAGGTATGTTTTTGAGAGAAAATTAGGTTTAAATTTTAATAAAAAAACAAATAAGAAAGTGAAGGGAAAAAAAGAGGGAGAGAGAATCGATCATTTTTCATTCTCGTGTAAAAACAACTCATTCCAATATTTTATTTCTTAAAATTTTATCTTTTACTACCATCGATTCATTGTTGTACCTAACTTTTATAACAATTGAACTGCTAACATTTTAAAAAATAAGGGTAAATTCTTTAGATTGTCCCCAAACTTTTAAAAATTTTATAGATCATACACATTATCATGAGGTAAATAAAAATAGATATATATAACACTAAAAATAGTGTAGTGTATACGTCGATTTGCGGTCATAATCCATCCTTTCATTTTCAAATTAGAAAGTATTTTATATAAAAAACAGAGAACAATTTTATTACATATATACAACACCAATACGTGATGTTGTGTCGTGGAAATTTATTAAAAGAGAGTAAAGCTTTTATTGTAAATATATAGCGGGAGTAATTAAGAATACCAAGGGAGACACAGATCGTAATTGGTAAGACATGGACCATCGGCTCTTATGTTCCACACGCACTCTCTACAAAGAGGCTTGTCCCTCATTTCTACGTAAATGTTGAACCAATGTGTTATTTCGTTCCATTGAAAGGTGCAGTGAAACAAGGTATTTTGGAAGATGCTTGGACGGAAACTAAACTCAAAGTAGTTACCGTAACCGAGATGTTGTTCACCGATATCATCATCCTTCGATTTGCAATGGACGATAAGATCCGTCCCGGAGCCCAAATCGTTATAGATTGATACGTGGGCTTTTTTCGGAATCAGCGAGAAGGCATCTGTCACGACCAAAAGCAGTAAAAGATGGAGGAAGCAAGTGATCGGCAAAGGATTCATGTTTGGTTTTGATGGTCGGTAAAATGACACGAATGGCTTATATAGGGTTTTGAAGTGGTCCAATTTGGTAATAAGATATCTCCAGACATAATGGAGTGTATCAACCAGATAAGGTATCCTATTTCCTAATAAAGTAGTCATTTGATTTCGTATAATACCAACGTGGAAAATCTTTGTAATATTTTATGGAAAATTTGGAATCAGTAGGAATATTTTTGTGTAATGGTTATATATTCAGTTTAATTATGTCTTGAAGTCCATCTTTATTATCAAGAAAGAGTAGGTAACAATCAGACTCAATTCGAACTAGAAATAATTAGAAAGTTCAAATATGTTTTATTGATGTCGGAAAACTCAAAAGTTCTCTAAGAATTGCACACCAAGTTCAATTTAAAGTACCTTGGTCAATATAAGTTCTTTTTTGGGATTGAAGTTGAACGTACTACTTGGGATCGCTTATCGAGCGAGTAGATCACGAGTTGGATAGTGCTCGACTCGGAAATTGTTCGACTCGACCCTATACTCGATAAGTAAAATTTAGTAATACTATATATAGAGCTTACTAAAAACATAAATTAAAAAAAATAACAAAAAATGATGAAAATAGTGTGTGAAACAATTTCAAAGCCTAAAATTTAAAGTAAAAATCCACAAATACACTGAACTAACATATTATATATATAAAAACTTAACGAGCTGTTCGCCAACTTATTGGATCGAGTTGGACTTTGCTCAACTTGACTCGTTAAGATCTCAAGTTCAGCTTGAGGTCGAGTCGAGTCAACTCGAACCGAATTTTGACCAAATTATACTCGAGCTGCTTGCAAGCTGTTCAACTCAGTTAGCCCGAAGTACATCAAAGAATTCTTTCGGGAATTAGATTTTTCAGCCCGATCCTGGCCCGTAATTATCGGGTACCCACAAAATCTGGTACCAGATTCACTTTTTTATTTATTTATTTTTAAATTTAAAAGTTTAAAATAAATCACATAGTAAACACATAAAATTTAAAAGTTCAGAATACATAATTCAAACACAAAAGTGATTTAAAGTTAATTTTAAGATATATATATATATATATATATATATATATATATATATATATATATATAAATATATATATATATGGGTCAGGATCTATTTACATTGTGTAAAACTCAATTACTTTTATACTTTTTTTAGACCGTTGGATGGTGGTAATAAATGGCTAAGATTATTACGTTATTTTTTAAGTGATAATCATCACATTTTATACTGTTAAGCTTATCAATTTTATACTGTTAAGCTCATCCATCCATTTACCTTCATCCAACAGTTCAAAAAAGTGTAAAACTTTCAAATTTTACATAGTGTAAAAGGATATATATATATATATATATATATATATATATATATATATATATATATATATATATATATATATATTAAAGTTTATCACCGAAAGACATTAAAAATATCACTCTCGGTTTTTTCTTTCGAATCTTGTATTTACATATTAATACAAATATTTTTAAAACTTTTAAAACTAAAAATTACATCGTACAAATATAGAAAGAATATAGAGATTTAAATTTTGTTTTAGGCTTAATACACTTCCCCCCCTAAATTTTACATGTTTTCCCAACTTACTCCCTAAAGTTTATTTTGACCACTTTTGTCCCCTAATGTTTTCGTTGTTACCCATATTGTCTTTTACCGTTAAAAAATTTGTCTTGACCAATCAGAACACGCCATGTCATTTTTATTTATTTTTAAATTTTAAAATAAATAAAATAAAATAAATATATTAAAATACCCAAAACACCTCCATCTTCATCCCATCATCTTCTTCCCCAATTTTCTTTAACAAGGATTCTTTTATACATGCAATGGAAGGTCCTTCTGGTCTGTCTCTGAGTTCCACCATGCTTGCACCTCTGCTACTTCAGCTTCGTACCTCCTTTCTTCCTCCATTTTCTGTCCCTGCTACCAAGAGATGCTAAAAGCACAAGCAGGTATATGGCAAGCTTAACACTGTCATGATGAACTGGGTGACGGTAAGCTCAAATTACGATTTGATATTTTAGTGGAGCAATATACAAGAAGGTGACAAAGTTGTTCTTTATTTGATCACCCGAACCTTAAGAGATGAGTCTGAAGCCAGAGATTCAAAAGAGATTCAGATTTCAGGAGTTGAATCAAGGAGTTCAGAGTGGTTCATTAAGCGCGGATTATAAGTTTATTGAGAGATCAACAATGATACATTAATTTAGTAGGGTAAGTTTCAAAAAATGTTAGAAAATTTTATTAATTTACTCAACTACCCTCCAACCATACGCCAATATGCAGAAACCCAGAATAGTATCCAGAAAGACTTACCCTAGGCCTGTCGGGCGTAGGAGCTTACGAAAAGGCTTACCCTAGGCACATTGGGCATAGGAGCTTAGGTCTAGAAGGTCTTACCAGCACTGAGCCTACAGATCTTCATTCATATCCCAGATAATATACCCCAAATGATTTCAGTTTATATTCAGAAGACAGTATTACAAAAAATAGATATCAGATCTATTTTTATACTAGAAGACAAATGTCAAATTTATTTTATTATTATTTCGTAATCAATGTCATATATCAGATATATTTTTCATATCAGAGGTCACAAACTAGGGAATTGCTTTCCTTTCGTATAATAGTGTCATACTTTTAATTTTTAAGCATATGGTCTTGGTTTAAAACAGAAGGTATTTACATATACATGGTACGCGATTTATGACCCAATTCAATTCTCAGAGGTGCTTGATAAATATCATAAAGATGAAATTTGACAAATTTTACATGTTTTCCCAACTTACCCCCTAAAGTTTATTTTGACCACTTTTTCCCCTAATGTTTTCGTTGTTACCCATATTGTCTTTTACCGTTAAAAAATTTGTCTTGACCAATCAGAACACGCCATGTCATTTTTATTTATTTTTAAATTTTAAAATAAATAAAATAAAATAAATATATTAAAATACCCAAAAACACCTCCATCTTCTTCCCCAATTTTCTTTAACAAGGATTCTTTTATACAGGCAATGTAAGGTCCTTCTGGACTGTCTCTGAGTTCCACCATGCTTGCACCTCTGCTACTTCAGCTTCGTACCTCCTTTCTTCCTCCATTTTCTGTCCCTGCAGTCCCCCCCCCCCTCATTCTTATCAGCTTACCATTAAAATCAAAGTACACAAATGAAGCTTACCAAAGAAGCGGCCATAGCTACAACTTTTGGTTTTTGTATACAGAAAACAATAACTACATGTTCATACAAATGCAATGCTCTCTCTCTTGCAAATCTCTTAAATTATAACAAAAAAATGGGCATCAGTTGTATCTCCCCTGTAATAAAATTTAATGTTTCTCTCTCTCTCATTGATATTTATCTGAATAATTTCTACCAGAAAAATATATTATTCTGTTTGCATCGTTATCTTTAGAGAAAGAGTGAACAGTATCCCCTAGAAGCTGCATTTACGGGCACGTAACATAGTGCCATTGTCTTGATTCATTTTCAGTTTTGTTTCATTTTTTCGTCTATAACCGATCGGCATAGCCCTATCTATCCACCTCCGTTTCTTATTTTGCAAAACAAAATGCTCAAGTCTCGCTTGTTTGATGGCAGTGAGGAAACTGGCAATGGCAGAAAGCATGTTTCTCCATTTCAAGATATGTGAGTAATGAAAATTGAGGAAGAAGATGATGGATGAAGATAACGATGAAGATGTTTTGGGTAATTTAATATATTTATTTTATTTTATTTTAAAATTTTAAAATAAATAAAATGGTCTGGCGCGTTTTGATTGGTCAAGATATTTTTTTCACGGTAGGGGCCAATATGGGTAACGATGAAAAGGTTATGGGGCAAAAGTGACCAAAATGAACTTTAGGGGGCAAGTTGAAAAACATGTAAAGTTTAGGGGTGAAAATTGTATTAGGCCTTTAGTTTTAGGGTAAAAATATTAAGAACCTAAAATAAAATATAATTGAAAGTAAAAAATAAATATATTAAAAGTACCAGGTCGAGTACCCGGTTACAAAAAAAATCGGTCCAGACCCAACCACTGCGGTATTTGAGCCCATGTGGGAGGTGTATCTATCCGATGTCTAGCTTTTTTACAATATTTGTTATTAGTGTCAATTTTTTCTAATACTTATTATTAAGAGTATACTCTTAAAATTCAATTTTTTTCAATACTTATTATTAGGAGCCTAATTTTTAAATTTTCCATTAGACCACCAAAATCTTAAAAACTAACATGTATGTCTATGATGGTAGCATATGTAAAATTTGTCTAGATTTAGGAGTTGATGAATTCATATTGAGCTGTGTTTGTCCAAATGATTGAGCGTAATGAAACCTTCTAAATTATTGATAGACCAAATTGATAGACTATGTAAGTAACGAGGGCCAAGTATATAATTAAATAAACTTTTACTAACCGACACGTCACCCCTCTGTTAGGATTTTAATGGCAGCTGGCTTGATTGCTACCAATTAAATAGTCATGGGGTTAAAATGACAATTTTATTACATATATATAAAACACCAACACTAGATGCTGTGTTGTGGAAACTTTATTACAAGAGATTAAAGCTTTTATTGTAAATAGTGAGAGTAACTAAGAATACCAGGGGAACACATAGATCGTAATTGGTCAGACAGGGACCATTGGGTCTTATGTTCCACACGCACTCTCTACAAAGAGGCTTATCCCTCAGTTCTACGTAAATGTCGAACCAATGCGTTATTTCGTTCCATTGAAAGGTGCAGTGAAACAAGGTGTTTTGAAAGATGCTCGGACGGAAACTGAACTCAAAGAGGCTTATCACTCTCTACAAGAACCGCCTCTAGAAGCATTGCAAGACATGTCTCTTGAGGAAAATGATGTGAGCTACCCAAGGGAGTACAACTATGTCAAGGGTGGTAAGATCTTGGGTGATCCATCCAAGGGGGTAACTACTCGCTCTTCTCTTAAAATGCTTAATCATGTTGAATTTATCTCATGCATTGAGCCTAAGAATGTTAAAGAAGCATTAAAAGATGACTTTTGGATTATGGTCATGCAAGATGAGTTAAATCAATTTGAGAGAATTGAAGTGTGGACATTAGTTGATAGGCCTAGAAATAAATTGTAGAAATAATGTTTTGATATAATAATTGAAAAATGTTTTGGACTAATTTGAAAAGAATTTAAAACTTGTCCTTAAGTCCAAACAACTTGAATATATGTTTGAGGGTTTTAAAAAGGTTTTTGGCAAAGTTTTTCATGCTTTTAAATAGCCAAACTTGACTTTTCAGCAAGCCCGTACCGATACAGTGTACCCCGTATCGATACCTTTTTGCCCAGGTTTTGTTACTGCCAAAACCCGTATCGAAACAGGCTTTGCCGTTTCGATACAGAGAGGGATGTTTTTGATACGTCTGGTAAGCGTACCGATCCCCGTTTTAACAACCCCAACGACTACTTTCCCAACTTTCTTTTAAATGACATACTGTACCGATACGCCCTCAAGCGTATCGACACGCATAGGCTGACAAAGAGCCCAACGACTAGTTTTGAAGAAGGGCGTACCGATATGCCTCCACGTGTACCGATACGGTAAGCTACAGAACTGCAATTAATGTGGGAAATGAAGACCCCAACGGCTCCAAAACATCCCCAACGGCTAGTAACGGCCACAAACTCAATTGAGACTATAAATTGAAGGCTGGAACACTTGAAGAATGTTAGAGACTACATCCAAGCAACATGATCAAGAGAATTAGAGTCTAAATCTTTATTTTATTATTCTCTTGTACATAATCTTTAGAGAGAGTGCTTTATTGTAAATCATTGTACTCTTGTGAGCTTAAATTGTGTAAACACCAACCTTGTGAGGTATTTAGTTTACCCAAACAAATCCCTTGTAAAATGAGAGGTTCTAGTTTAGCCTTGAGAGAAAAACTAGAGTTGGTTCTATCTTAGCCAAGTCCAAAAGATAGGGTTGTAACAATTTCCTCCTAAACCTAGAAAATGGGACGAATTCATTGTTGAGTGAATTGGGAAAACCTTAGTGGTGTGCTAAGGTAGTGGATGTAGGTGCTTAGTTAATAGCCCGAACCACTCTAAAATTATTGTGTCACTTTTCTACCTTTATTTCGATTTTATCCAATTCAACCACCAAACATTTACAACCCTCCTTGACGGTTTCAGTGATCGATTCGAGCGTGCTATAAACCCAACAATTGGTATCAGAGCCTCGTCTTCATCGAAGAACTAACATCTGGGAGTAAAGATCATTTGCTCGAAGTCCATCGTTCAAGAAAATGGGAAGATTTGAAGAAGGCCGCTCTATCGCGTGTCCTCCACTCTTCGAAGGAGAAGCATACTTCCAATGGGAAAATATCATGAAATTCTTCATCAAGTCTCAAGACTATGAGGTTTGGGACATCATTGAAGATATGTATTTGGAAGCTCCAAGGAAGAAGAAAAAGCAAAGGAGTGCTAACGACACGAAGGCAAAGCTAAACACCAAGGCGATGCACATTCTCTATTGTGGCCTTAAAGAAGAAGTTTCCAAGAATATCTCCACATGCAAAAGTGCCAAAGAATTATGGGAGAAACTTGAGAATCTTTATGGCAACAAGAAGGGAGAAAAGAAAGATGATGATCAATTGTGTGCAAACCTTCTCTCCAATCCAAAGGTGGACGGTCTTTTGGCTCTCGATGAGCCTAACTTATCTTCTAACTCAAGTGAGCTTAATTCTTACTCTTTCGATGAGTTGCAAGATGCTTTCGATGAATCATTTTTGGAATTTGAGACCACGAATTCCAAATTTAAGAAAATGATTTCAAAACTTGAAATTAAAAATGATTTTCTTTTGAAAACAAAGTTGGATTTTGAAAACCAAAATGAAATTTTGAAAAAATGATTTGGAGATTTCAAAAACAAGCAATTGTGTTTTAGAAAAATAAAATCTTGATTTGAAAGTTAAGCTTGAAAGCTTAACAAAGGAAAAAGAAATTGTGTTCAATAATTCATCTTGTCACATAATGGCAAAATGCTCACATTGTCATTATCATGGTCATTCTATACATACTTGTCCTATAAAGAAAAGAAATTTTTTTAAGATTAGACAAGTATGGGTTCCTAAGGGAACTAAAGGCATTGTGACTAATGTAAATGGATCCAAATCAATTTGGATACCAAAAATCAAGTAAATGTCTTTTGTAGGTGTGTTGGAGCAATGTCAAGCAAAGCAAAATCAAGAATGCTCAAATCACACATGAGAAGAAGATTGGGTAACCTCTAAGCTTAATGCTTTCATTTTGTACATTTGGTTATCTAATTTTTGTTTAAAGTCTTGGGTTACTTGTTAACCCTAATATGATGCTTTGAGTAAGTGGGAGCCATTTTAAAACCAAACATTTTAATATTTTCAAAATCTAAACCTCTATTGTTATTTTCAGCTTAAAAGTGTTTAAATTCTTTTTGATATAACAAAAAGGGGGAGAAATGGTTTGAAAAATTGAATATTTTTGCTTTTGGGGTTCCGGAGAATCATAGGAGCAATCAAGACCGAGGCGAACAAAAATGTAGCTCAACACTGTCCCATAAGTGAATGATGTGAGTGAGTCGGTTGTACGAATCTTCACTAAGTTCGGTTGTTGTGCTTGGCAAAAACACTCGAGCCAAAAATGATCGACTTGGCGGATGTGGGCAAATTTACCTCCGGATGGGCGAATGAACCATGAGATAAGCAAATGTAAGAAACGGTCATGGGCATCTAAGGTAAGAACCGATCCGGTATGAGCTCCAAAGTGATTTTCATCCCCAATACCCTCATCTTTTAGCCCAAGGATGTTCACTAAGACAGATGGATCAACACGGATCTTCTTGCCCAAAAGGTAAGACTCAATGGCTATGACCTCAGAACAATCTTCATTGTTGATGAGAACACATTGGAGTAAAAGAGCAAAACCATGTTCTTGTAGACGATGTTGGGAATGCTCAAGAAGGCTAAGAAACTCCATTGTTGCAAAAGATGTAGGTATCGAAAGAGGAAACGCTCGGAGTCAAGGAAATCTATGTCCACAACTCGCTCTCTTCTAACAACGGAATCTTGAATGATCTTAAAGCGTTCCTTAGCATCTTGATTCCTAAGACTCTTGGAATATAGAAGGGTAAGGTTTGGACGCATGTCGGCTTGGTTCGAACCTTCACCCGCTTGAATCTTTCGTTTCTTAGATTCCATTTAAAAATACCTAAAAACAAAGCAAGCAAGAAATTTTGAGTGTATGCATTTAAATCCTAATTCAATCCAATATTAATCCCATTAAGGTTTTAAAAACACTTGAAAGTATATACATATATTAATTTTTTTGAAGAAAACAAATTTGAAAAACTGTGTTAAAAAATACGATTAAAATAAAATATATTCGTATCAAAAAAATTTGAGATTTTGAAAATTTTTTACAAGTTTTTTAAAACCAATGATATAAAACATATATTCTATATAAAACAATAATTTTCTAACCTAAGATTCAAACGAAATCAAAAGAAAAAGAAAAAGATAGAAAATACCTTAAAAGAGGGATTTTGGAAGAATTGATGGATGAAATTGCACCAATTTGTTAAAGCTTGCTTAGATTTTCGTTTGGGGGTAAAAGCCTTCAAGATTTGATGAAAAAACAAGGAGGTTTGGAGGGTTTTTATAGAGGAAATCGTTTTAGGGTTTTTAGGGTTTGTGAGTTTGATAAAAAGAGAGTTTTGAGCATTTAAAACCCTTTAAAATAGGCTTTCCGGATACGCGTTTCGAAACAGGCGAAACCGATTCGAAACATGCGTACCGAAACATCTATGAACGTTCCGAAATCAGCTGACCATTTCGATACAGGTTTGACCGTATCGAAGCCCAAGAGATTACCCGTATCGAAACACATATGGGCCGTTTCGATACATGTCTTGGCAGAACCAAAACGTTTCGAAACCTTTTGGGGCATTTTGAAACACCCTAGTCCATTTGTGTTCTTTGAAGGCACCCGTATTGAAACAGGGTGACCCGTTTCGATACCAGTAGGCCTGGAAGTGCAGATGAGGCTCTAAAATGCAGAAAAATTGACTTTTAATAGATCCTAGATGCATAAATGATATGAATGAGCAAGTAAAACATATAAAAACACAAATATACTCCCCCTAACTATAAGCATGGATGAAATTAGGATAAAAAACACATAAGCATGACATTTAACAAGAATTCAAGCAATTTAAGCACACAAAGGTCCTAAAAGGTCAAGATAGGCTAGTGAGACCTAACTCTCTCCTAAGGGACCAAAATCTAGAGGTTTAGTAAAGATGTTCGCTAATTGATTTAAGGTGTCTACATACTCTAAAACAACATCTTTTTTAAGGAATTGATCTCTAATAAAATGATGCCTTATTTCTATGTGTTTGGTTCTAGAGTGTTGGATGAGATATTTGGTAAGACATGTAGCACTAGTGTTATCACACTTAAGGGGTATGGAGTCTACCTTAATTCCATAGTCTAAGAGTTGTTGTTTCATCCAAAGGACTTGAGCACAACAACTCCCTAAGGATATGTACTCAGCTTCGGTGGTAGATAGAGCTACACTATTTGTTTCTTAGAGAACCAAGATATGAGCATACTACCTATGGATTGGCAAGTGCCGGAAGTACTTTTCCTATCTATTTTACAACCCCCATAATCCACATCCGAATAAGTATGAAGGTTAAAGGTTGAGTCTCTAGGGTACCAAAGACCTAAACAAGAAGTATCTCTAAGGTACCTAAAGATCCTTTTAACGGCTATAAGGTGAGACTCTCTAGGACAAGTTTAAATTCTTTTCAAATTAGTCCAAAACATTTTTCAATTATTATATCAAAACATTATTTCTACAATCTCCCCCTTTTTGATATAATAAAACTAACTTGAAAAATTGTTTGGGATTTCTCCCCCTTTGTGAAATAAATTTTGAATAAGAGAATTAAGATTCAAAATCAATTAGTGAATCTTCTCTTGTGAGATCCGGGTTTCATTACACTCTTGGTCATTGGGTTCGTGTTGATAGGAGAGCTCAAGCACCTCAAGATGAGCCTCGACCTCAAGCTCCGGCTCCCGTTGGGGCTCTCAACAATGATGCTATTATGACTTTCCTTACCAAGAGGTTTAACACGATGGACACGAACATGGCTTTGGGTTTTGGTGCTATCAACACTCGCTTGCAATCCTTGGAGGATCGTGTTTCCACTCTTGAGAATCATCAATCATCCATGGATCTCTCATTCTCCACCTTTTATACTGATTGGAGGCATTTTCACCAAGATCAAGCTAAGGATAAGGATGATTTTATGGATGACGTTGGAGACGATGATGGTGATGAGACACCCTAGGATTCTTATTGCATATCATATTATTATGGCATATTAGGATTAAATTTGCACCTATTTATGTTTTTATCTTTAAGACCTATGCTTTGAATATTTGCTTTTAAGATTGAGCTTGAACCTAAATGCTTTGAATATTTATGTTTTTGATGTTTTTTCTTGAACTTAAATTCTATCTATGATATTATGTTGTTTGGTTTATGCTTTATATCTCCTTTATTCTCATATTAATCTTGATTATGTATTTTAATTTAACAAAAAGGGGGAGAAGTAATCTAAGAGCCTAAGTGTTTTTAAGTTGGTTTTGAGTTTCAAATGCTTCAATTTTAAATCTTTTCAAAACTTTAAAACCTATCTTAAATTGAAGGAAGTTAAAAGTTTTTTTTTCAAAGTTTTCAAAATTCTTAAAAATTTATACTTGGTTTTGTTATATCAAAAAGGGAGAGATTGAAAAACTAAAGAATTGATTTTGATATAACAAAGAATTTAAGGACTAAATTGAAAAAGAGAAAATAAACTTTTAAGTCCTCAAAACTTCCCAAAATCTCTAAGCAAAATGGTCCAAGTCAAAACCAATGTTTATGAAAAAATTTCTAAGTGTTTTCCAAGTCAAAACAATGATTTTCGAGTCACCGTTTCGAAACGGCCCTTAGGCATTTCGGAACGTTTTGAAATTGTTAACATGTGTTTCGGAACAGGTCTTCCCATTTCGATATGGGTGTATCGAAACAAGTCCCTATGTTTCGAAACAGATGAAGAACAACGGAACGGGTTGAACCGTTTCGATACGACAATATCGAAAAGACCTCAAATATTTCGAAACGATTTTCAAACTTGGATTAAAAAATATGACCGTTATAAGTTTATAACCGATTTTTCAGAAAACGATTATGGTGTATCGAAACGATTTAAGCTGTTTCGATACAAGTTTTGGCAGTGGAAAAATGTTTCGAAACGGGCTCTAGCACGTTTCGGAACGGCCGCTTGCTGTATCGAAACGATCGAGTCCGTTTCGATACGGTCTCTTAATTACACCCCAACGACTATTTCTATTTTGGTCTGTTACAAAACATGTACGAGCGTTTCGAAACTGGTAGTTGCAGAAGTGCATTTATGGTGGGAAGATTGCATCCCAACGGCTATAATTATGATGGCAACAACCCCAATGGCTGAAATTGAATGAGAAGGTATAAAAGGGAGTCCTAAAAGCACCAGCAACAACTATTAATCCTAAGAGAAACATTCCACATCAAATCCAAGCTCAAGTGCTAAATTTCTATATTCCTTGTAAAACCCCAATTGTGGTTCTTTGTATTTCCTATTTTCTTTGATTCAATTGGGTTGAGTGCTTGTTATTGGGAAAAATTTGTATTGAGATATACTTGTTATTTTCCTTCATCTTCTATGTAAACATTGTGTGAGGATTTGGTCAATTTTGGGTAGAAAATTGACCATTGTGTAAAGGTTTCCTCCTAAGCCTAGAAAAGGGAAAGATCAACTAGTGGAGTTGTTGGAAAATCCTTAGTGGGAGCCCAACTTCACCAAGCACTGTAAGTGTCTTGTCTTGATATTTTTATTTTACCGCTTCACCACTGAACTTTCTAAAAATCCAATTCACTCCCTCTTGGCTTAAATCGATTCAACGACCCTCTCCTACATCTCCAGCTCCTCTAATCGATGTAGCACCACCGTCTCGGATGCCTTAAAGGTTACGCCTAATTACTCTCCTACCTCAAACGTTGCCGCAACTTCGACTGCGCTACACTACTGATGGCACAGATTTGGGCTGCCCAACTCGATTAGGTTCTGATTCGGCCTGAGAAAGCTCAACACCGCATTGCCCATGTTTTCTTGTTCTTCTCTCCCCTTTTTTGCGCCTATTTTAGCATTGGATCTCCCATTTTGAGAACACATCCACCAATTTATCTTGTCGGTACCAGCTCTTAAATCCATGTTCTGATTACCATGCCGACTGAGAGTCATTGCTTTACTACTATGAGGCGTGTTCAGATCAATTCCCTTGTTTTGCATGCAATTTTTCAAATCGTCAAAGTCCCCAACCATATCGATATGGACATCTTGGAGCCTTGAATCGTTTGATATAGATGTGTTGCTCTCTCCCCCTCTATCGACTCGAATTGGGCCATCCTTCTCACCCCTGACAATCTCTATCGACCCATTACCAGATAGGATTGATATGCTGATAAATTTATGATCTTTATCGCCTAATTAAAGTGTGCCGTAATTCCAGCAGTTTGACCAGGCTTCAAAGACAGAAATTAGTGTTTAAGACTGACTTTATTTGTCGTATTTAGCCTCCAATATACAACCTATAAATAGAGAAGGTTTTTTTTATAATTCAATGTATCCTGAATACTCTGCTTTCAAAGTTCTATTTTATTCTTTCCGTTGAGAGGAGCAATTCCACCTTTGTCCATTCTGATTTTTTGGTGTACAATTATCGGAGCTACCTTGTTAACCTCGGGGGACGACTGCCTGCTGCAGCGATTACACACATCTGGGCAAAATCATTTCTAAGACAATGGTTTATACCACGACACAATTTTTGTTCTACCTTTAATTTCTGTCTTATTATTATCCAGTCAGTGCTAACAGTTTGATTTTGCAGTAATATTTCCAAAAGTTTTTAATTTTAGGTAAGATTACGTATTTCATTTATTTTTTTACTTATATTTAAATATATGAATTGATGAAATTTATGATTTTATTAGTAAGATAATTTACATATATGTTTTATTAATATAAAATATTATATATATATATATATTTACCATATTATTCTTTGATGTAGCCACATGTTTCTTGATGATGGATTTCTTCTTTTATTGTAAAGAAAGGAAGTTATGATCAGGTAAGATTTTTTGCTAAGATTGTAGTTGGATTTTTTTTTGCAGTTGATAGAAATTATATTTTAATTTGTATTTGGGGTTGTGTTTTTTATTGAAGGTTGAAGTACGAGACTTGTTATATTGTAGCTATTTTATTTGGGGTTGTGTTTTTTATTGAAGGTTCAATGATTTAGTTACAAAATTTGCAGGGTGGAGCCGATGTTTCATCGATCTTTGGGTTCTTTTTTTGCATCCGTTGGTCTCATTTGAATTGTTGATCCATACTCGGTGTTGTGCTTTGTATTTTGGTATCTTTATTTGAAGGGAAATGCTATGATTGCATTTGTTTTGTCCTTTTTGTTGTACCACAGTTAGTGTTGATTTCACATGACTTGAGCCTCATTCTGTTTTGAGTGTGTTTATATTATTACTATAACGATTCAAGGCTTAATCTTTTTGTACATATGTTATTTTTACGGATTTTATTTATGATAAATTTCATGATTAATAAAATCTCATCTTGATTTAAAAATTAATAATATTAATTAAAAGATAAAAACTATTTTTTAATTGACACCCCAATCTTAAATGTCAAGATCCGCCCCTAACCTCATAGTTTATTGATCTTCAAGATAGTTTAATGGTGGTATTAGACCAATAATGTTATAATGCAACTTTTAGGCTTTGCTTGGTTGTGTCGAAATGGAAGGAGGAAGAGAAAAAAAATAAAAGAAAACAAATCTTTTTAAGCGATGACAATTAGGTTTTATTAAAAAATAATGAAATGTATCACAAATGCAGCACACCCAAAAAAATATAACTATGCCCATAAAAAACTCACAAAAAATAAAACATTAAGCCCAAAATGAAAAGAAAAACAAACCTTTCCCTTAATGAATCTTTTTGCCTTTATCCAAATGAGACACTTTACGAGGTGAATAAAATCAGTTTTGAGCGAACCAAACTATCAAGCAGATTGTTCCACTATACAGTTCTTATTACATTGGCAAGCAATCACCAAAGGGAATCAAACTTTCTATGACCATCGACAAACCCAAATCAGAAAACAAGCACTATGAGAATCTTTATATGAGCATCAAACGACCTCTAAGGTATGCGAACCGAACATGATGCCAAATGGCAGAAGAAAAGTGTGCCACAAGAGCATATATTCTTATTAAACATGATATGATAAATCAAGGGAAATAATAAACACTAACGGTCAGTAACCAACATTAAGGCCAGTACCGCCACCGGCAAAGTAAAAAAGAATGAAAAAAAATAACGTAAAGCGCCAGGTATGTTTTTGAGAGAAAATTAGGTTTAAATTTTAATAAAAAAACAAATAAGAAAGTGAAGGGAAAAAAAGAGGGAGAGAGAATCGATCATTTTTCATTCTCGTGTAAAAACAACTCATTCCAATATTTTATTTCTTAAAATTTTATCTTTTACTACCATCGATTCATTGTTGTACCTAACTTTTATAACAATTGAACTGCTAACATTTTAAAAAATAAGGGTAAATTCTTTAGATTGTCCCCGAACTTTTAAAAATTTTATAGATCATACACATTATCATGAGGTAAATAAAAATAGATATATATAACACTAAAAATAGTGTAGTGTATACGTCGATTTGCGGTCATAATCCATCCTTTCATTTTCAAATTAGAAAGTATTTTATATAAAAAACAGAGAACAATTTTATTACATATATACAACACCAATACGTGATGTTGTGTCGTGGAAATTTATTAAAAGAGAGTAAAGCTTTTATTGTAAATATATAGCGGGAGTAATTAAGAATACCAAGGGAGACACAGATCGTAATTGGTAAGACATGGACCATCGGCTCTTATGTTCCACACGCACTCTCTACAAAGAGGCTTGTCCCTCATTTCTACGTAAATGTTGAACCAATGTGTTATTTCGTTCCATTGAAAGGTGCAGTGAAACAAGGTATTTTGGAAGATGCTTGGACGGAAACTAAACTCAAAGTAGTTACCGTAACCGAGATGTTGTTCACCGATATCATCATCCTTCGATTTGCAATGGACGATAAGATCCGTCCCGGAGCCCAAATCGTTATAGATTGATACGTGGGCTTTTTTCGGAATCAGCGAGAAGGCATCTGTCACGACCAAAAGCAGTAAAAGATGGAGGAAGCAAGTGATCGGCAAAGGATTCATGTTTGGTTTTGATGGTCGGTAAAATGACACGAATGGCTTATATAGGGTTTTGAAGTGGTCCAATTTGGTAATAAGATATCTCCAGACATAATGGAGTGTATCAACCAGATAAGGTATCCTATTTCCTAATAAAGTAGTCATTTGATTTCGTATAATACCAACGTGGAAAATCTTTGTAATATTTTATGGAAAATTTGGAATCAGTAGGAATATTTTTGTGTAATGGTTATATATTCAGTTTAATTATGTCTTGAAGTCCATCTTTATTATCAAGAAAGAGTAGGTAACAATCAGACTCAATTCGAACTAGAAATAATTAGAAAGTTCAAATATGTTTTATTGATGTCGGAAAACTCAAAAGTTCTCTAAGAATTGCACACCAAGTTCTCTTTAAAGTACCTTGGTCAATATAAGTTCTTTTTTGGGATTGAAGTTGAACGTACTACTTGGGATCGCTTATCGAGCGAGTAGATCACGAGTTGGGTAGTGCTTGACTCGACTCGGAAATTGTTCGACTCGACCCGATACTCGATAAGTAAAATTTAGTAATACTATATATAGAGTTTACTAAAAACATAAATTAAAAAAAACTAACAAAAAATGATGAAAATAGTGTGTGAAACAATTTCAAAACCTAAAATTTAAAGTAAAAATCCACAAATACACTGAACTAACATATTATATGTATAAAAAATTGACGTGCTGTTCGCCAACTTATTGAATCGAATTGGACTTTGCTCAACTTGACTCGTTAAGATCTCAAGTTAAGCTTGAGGTCGAGTCGAGTCAACTCGAACCGAATTTTGACCAAATTATACTCGAGTTGCTTGCAAGCTGTTCAATAGTTATCCCGAAGCACATCAAAGAATTCTTTCGGGAATTAGATTTTTCAGCCCGATCCTGGCCCGTAATTATCGGGTACCCGCAAAATCTGGTACCAAATTCACTTTTTTATTTATTTATTTTTAAATTTAAAAGTTTAAAATAAATCACATAGTAAACACATAAAATTTAAAAGTTCATAATACATAATTCAAACACAAAAGTGATTTAAAGTTAATTTTAAGATATATATATATATATATATATATATATATGGGTCAAGATCTATTTACATTGTTTAAAACTCAATTACTTTTATACTTTTTTTAGACCGTTGGATGGTGGTAATAAATGGCTAAGATTATTACGTTATATTTTAAGTGATAATCATCACATTTTATATTATTAAGCTCATCAATTTTATACTGTTAAGCTCATCCATCCATTTACCTTCATCCAACAGTTCAAAAAAGTTTAAGACTTTCAAATTTTACATAGTGTAAAAGGATATATATATATATATATATATATATATATATATATATATATATATATATATATATATATTAAAGTTTATCACCGAAAGACATTAAAAATATCACTCTCGGTTTTTTCTTTCGAATCTTGTATTTACATATTAATACAAATATTTCTAAAACTTTTAAAACTAAAAATTACATAGTACAAATATAGAAAGAATATAGAGATTTAAATTTTGTTTTAGGCTTAATACACTTCCCCCCTAAATTTTACATGTTTTCCCAACTTACTCCCTAAAGTTTATTTTGACCACTTTTGTCCCCTAATGTTTTCGTTGTTACCCATATTGTCTTTTACCGTTAAAAAATTTGTCTTGACCAATCAGAACACGCCATGTCATTTTTATTTATTTTTAAATTTTAAAATAAATAAAATAAAATAAATATATTAAAATACCCAAAAACACCTCCATCTTCATCCCGTCATCTTCTTCCCCAATTTTCTTTAACAAGGATTCTTTTATACATGCAATGGAAGGTCCTTCTGGTCTGTCTCTGAGTTCCACCATGCTTGCACCTCTGCTACTTCAGCTTCGTACCTCCTTTCTTCCTCCATTTTCTAATACTTATTATTAAGAGTATACTCTTAAAATTCAATTTTTTTCAATACTTATTATTAGGAGCCTAATTTTTAAATTTTCCCTTAGACCACCAAAGTCTTAAAAACTAACATGTATGTCTATGATGGTAGCATATGTAAAATTTGTTTAATTTTTAAATTCGGTCCAGACCCAACCACTGCGGTATTTGAGCCCATGTAGGAGGTGTATCTATCCGCTGTCTAGCTTTTTACAATGTTTGTTATTAGTGTCAACTTTTTCTAATACTTATTATTAAGAGTATACTCTTAAAATTCAATTTTTTTCAATACTTATTATTAGGAGCCTAATTTTTAAATTTTCCCTTAGACCACCAAAGTCTTAAAAACTAACATGTATGTCTATGATGGTAGCATATGTAAAATTTGTCTAGATTTAGGAGTTGATGAATTCATATTGAGTTGTGTTTGTCCAAATGATTGAGCGAAATGAGCCCTTCTAAATTATTGATAGACCAAATTGATAGACTATGTAAGTAACGAGGGCCAAGTATATAAATAATTAAACTTTTACTAACCGACACGTCACCCCTCTGTTAGGATTTTAACGGCAGCTGGCTTGATTGCTACCAATTAAATAGTCATGCGGTTAAAATGACAATTTTATTACATATATATACAACACCAACACTAGATGTTGTGTTGTGGAAACTTTATTACAAGAGATTAAAGCTTTTATTGTAAATAGTGAGAGTAACTAAGAATACCAGGGGAAACATAGATCGTAATTGGTCAGACAGGGACCATCGGGTCTTATGTTCCACACGCACTCTCTACAAAGAGGCTTATCCCTCAGTTGTACGTAAATGTCGAACCAATGCGTTATTCCGTTCCATTGAAAGGTGCAGTGAAACAAGGTGTTTTGAAAGATGCTCGGACGGAAACTAAACTCAAAGTAGTTTCCGTAACCGAGATGTTGTTCGCCGATATCGTCGTCCTTTGATTCGCAATGGACGATAAGATCCGTCCCGGAGCCCAAATCGTTATAGATTTGTACGTGGGCTTTTTTCGGAATCAGCGAGAAGGCATCGGTCACGACCAAAAGCAGCAGTAGATGGAGCAGGCAAGTAGTGAGCAAAGGATTCAAGTTTGGATTTGATGGCGGGTAAAATGGCACAAATGGCTTATATAGGGTTTTGAAGTGATCCAATTTGGCAATAAGAAATCTCCAGACATAATCAACCAGTTAAGGTGTCATATTACCTAATAATGTAGTCATTTGATTTCGTATAATACCAACATGGGAAAACTTTGTAATATTTTATGGAAAATTTGGAATCAGTAGGAATAATATTTCTGTGTAATGATTATATATTCGGTTTATGTCTTGAAGTCCATCTTTATTACCAAGAAAATGTAGGTATATCAGATTCAATTCAAACTAGAAATAATTTATCATCTTCTGCTAGATTTTAGTTTTTGCCAGCGAGGGAGGAGGGGGTTTGTGTGGATTTGGGTTTATGGTTTGAATATAATTTTATTTTTATTTTAAATTATTTTTTTATATTTAATAATAATAAAAATATTCTGTTTGTGTCATAAGCGGTGGAGCAACCCGAAGAGGGTGGGTTGATTGAGTTGCATTTCTTAAACCATGAAGAGCAAATAATTGCGGCAGAAGGTATGAAAAAGAGAGGTTGTGGAAGAGCAACGTGTTTGCTGAGTTGGGGGCATTTTTGTTATGACATCCTTTGGATTAATTAGACGTTTGGTGAGCGACATGTTGGGATTTCCATGATCCTTGGTTGATGTGATTTTATTTTTGGGTGCATGCATTTGCATATTCAATATAAGTGTGAGGGTGATTTCATTTTTTGTGTTGAGCACTCTAGGTGTTGCTTGGTTCTGTTTTGTTTGCCTTATTAGTGGGTCGTTGGGTGTATGCTTATTTGGGTTTAGGTGATGGTGTCTTACTTTGAGTGTGGCTGGGTCGGAGTGGCTGATTCGATTTGGTCTTGGCATTGTTTTTGTCTTCTTAATATTATCATGTTGTACTTTTTTCCTCCGTTATAGATTTTTAATGTGGCACACGATAATATCTTATTTGTATGATTTTTTTCTCTAATAAAATCATACTTGTTGATAAAAAATATTATATTAATATTTTGTTATTTATTTAATCCACGTCATAACGACGTTAGAAAGTTAACTGAAGAGTGACAAAAAAATTCAATGTATAAAGTTTAGTGAGTAAATTGAACGTTTTGAAACTTTAGTGACCAAAATAGGTCTGAGAGTAAAGTTCTGTGATGATTTATGTAATGCACCCTTTATTAAAAATAAATTCTATTAATATCCAATGATGGAAGTGGTAGATACATCAACTAGACATAAACAATAGTCAACTAGTGTGCAAGTTGACAAAGGCATTATATGGTCTACGACAAGCTCTATGTAACTGGTTAGAAGGATTGTTTGCAAGTGATTGTATTGTGTATGAAACTACCCAATTAGAGAGCGGTTAAAGATGATTTGTAAGAACATGTTTAAACTGGGAATTTATGAGTTTGGAAACATGCTGGAATATTGAAATTATGTTTGCTTGAATTGAGGATAAATTGTTGCTGATTAGGCTAAGATGGAACACCTAAACTAGTCAAAAACAAGGAAGAATGCAATCTGCCCAGGGGACCCTGTTCTGGCAGTGTGTTTAGAAAAATCATAGAAAATTTAATCTGTTGAGATAGAAGATGAATTTTATATGCATAGAACCATGTGTGAGTCCAGTTTAATCTCCAACAAACATTGATTGATTTTGAGTTCTGAATCAAAAGTTATGATTTTTTAAGTGAAGGTAGTGCAGAAAACCTGGAAGCCGATTCTGCTCTGGACAGTTTCTGTTTTGAAACTTCTAAAAATTCTCCTAATTGCTATAGGACTTGTTAAATTATGAGGCTTATACCGTTAAAACCGTGGTTGAATCTTGTTTTTAAAGGTGTATAGATCTTTAAATTCCAATGTATACTCTGTTCTGGAGAGACAATTCTTTGATGATAGCTCAAGTTGCCAAAAAAGACAAATAATGATTTAACTTGGTAATGGAATTGAAGAATGATTAGTATAGGCATGGTTTATGCTTGAGTAATGATATTAGCTATGCATATTGAGTTATTGTGTGTGTAATGGTATGAATATTAATGGATGTACTTGTGATTATTAAAATTAAAGATGGCTAGAGGAAGCAAGGTTCAAGAAAGGACAATTTGAAATCAAAGGACTTGGGTGAGTCAAGTATTAAATGGAGAAAGCTCGAGTGCAATTAGTGGATCGGGATATCCCATAACTTCGGGATATAAAGTGAGTGTAACTATACTTTTGTGTGATTGTGTTTATTTAAGACCGAAATACAATTTCAGTTTAACATCTATGATAGCTAAAGAATGAATCAAAATAAGAAGTAACAAAAGTATGCAAGAAAGTTGTCTAATTGTGATGAAAAACATGGAATGTAATTGAGAATTCAATATGATAATTAAGCTAAGATAATAGTTACTTGATAGCTTTGAGTACTTAGCTAATACTTTGAAATGAAACAAAGATGGAAATTAATGAGTATGGCACTTAGTAAACTTTGTCAATGGATACATCAATGGTAAAAACAAGTAAGCTTAAGGTAAACCCTGGTACAAATTATAGATTTATGATATGGGGAAGTATAGCACAATTTCTTGTTATATGAATGTAGTTTAAGTTTCGAGATAGATTGAAACTATCTCGAGCATACTATTTGTTTTATCTCACATGGCTTGTCCAATGAGTTAAATTATGTTTGTGCTTCTAAGCTTGGAATCAAGGTAAGTACTTAAATGAAAAGTACCCCATGATATGTGATATTTGGTGAATGCTTGATATGTATTTAGAATCTATTCAAATGGTTATATGCTGATTTAAAAGTGATGATTGTTATATGTACATGTTTGAAACATGATCAACAATGATATGTCTTTCGATTAAGAAAGTGTGGAGCTATGCTCAATTATGATTCTGATTGTAATATGAATAAGACATGCTATTCAAATGAGATGAGAAAACGTATTGAGAAATTCACGTGAAGTGAATACATGCCTAATATGATAGAGCAATAAGCTTTGTTGATATGATATTATGATAAGGAGATGAGCTCATTCTGTCTCTAATAAGATAAGATAATTGTGAAAGCCTTGGTTTCGAGTCAGTCTTAGGTATAGTTGGCATGCCATAGAGCTCCTGTTTGGGGTGGACTACGGTCCTGGACTACGATCCTTATTTGGCGACAGTAGGAGGGAAGTTTTGTGGTCACTTGGCAACAGTAGGAGGGATTGACCGGTACCGCGAGTACCATTTTATTTGGCGACAGTTGGTTAGAGATTCGTGCACCTAGGCCGTTACTTATCCTCAAGGCTATGTTAAAGATAAGAATAATGAAATTTACAAACCTACCAAATAAAATATCTTGATAAATTATGAGACGAGTAATACATGCCCTTGATATGTTAAGTTGGATAACTTTCTTGATAAGTAAAAATCATTCATATGATCTTTGTGTAATCTATTGTATGAAATGTTATGCCTTCCTCGAAGGTTGTTAAACAAATGGCTAATTTCTTGTTTAAGTTTAAAGCCTTACTTGATTACCAAGGTTATAAAATTTAAATAAGATCGAAACACTATCCAAATTACTAAGTTAAATGATTTCTTGTATGACAAGTAAGAATAATCTAAGTATCACTTTCAATTCACTCTTTTAAGATAATATGATGTATTTCAACCTTACTTGAAATTAATTGGTATTATAGTTTTGGACAACAATCCATGTATGATGTTGGATAACTTGACTTTAAATCTAAAGTATAATTGTAATGACCGAATACATTATGAAAGCTAGCCTAAGCCTAAAGTAAAAGATAGTTTTAATTACCTTATGTTATCTTGCAAATTGTAACTTTTTTATGTACCTTTGCTACCTCATTGTATGTTGATAACATTGATGTGGATAAGAAATAAAAAAATGAAAATGAGACTATTTTATAACTTAAGTGGATTGTTTTGGAAGCTCAGTTGAAGGGATAAAAATCGTCTGCCCCTTTTCGGTGCCCCTACTTATGCCCAACACTAAAAAACACTACAAAATTAAATTCTAAGCCCTAACCTTAAATTCTAAATCCTAAACCCTACACCATATACCCTAAATAATACACCCTACCTTAAATTCCCTAAACCCTATTGAAGGACTATTTTGCAAATGAAAATAGGACTATTTTATAACTTAAGTGGACTGTTTTATAAGCTCAATTGAAGGGCCGTTTTGCAAATGAAAATGAGACTATTTTATAACTTAAGTGGACTGTTTTGCAAGCTCAATTGAGGGACTGTTTTGCAAATGAAAATGAGACTGTTTTGTAATAAAATGTGGACTGTTTTTGCGAAATAAAATATGGACTATTTTGTAATGAAATGTGGACTATTTTTGTGAAGTATTCTCGATATAAATTGAAAACTCAAACTATATGATTTTTGGTGAATTAACTATGAGATGGTTTAAGGAAAGAGTAAGTGGAGTAGACTTCGATTAAATGAAAGGAATCAATCAACCTAAATCTTAAGGACCTTGTAAAAAGAACACATCATCTTGTAACTATGTGTGATGGATTGATTTAGTTACCTCACTAAGTTCTTTTCAACTTACTAGTATTTGATTGATTAATTTTCAGTCATCTACCATTTAGTTAGCAAGGATCGTGTCAACCCCCTGGCAGCAAGTCACACAAGGCTTAAGCTTAGATTATGTTTATTGTTTTAGTTACTTTAAATTCCTAGGGTGGCAAAACATGATTAAGGGTTATGTTAACTAAGTGGTTAGTTAACATATATTGTTGCATTCAAAGAGATGATTATAGTACTTATGAAGAAGGTACAAAGTTTGTAAATTAACAGGCACGTCTTCGATTTGGAATTTAATTTAAATTTAGTAAAAGAGAAGTAAGGGTCGATCCCACAGGGACTAAGAAACTTCCTGATTATATAAGTTTGATCTCTAAGCGCAGAAGTGAATTGAGTATTATCAAAGTGAAAAGGGGGTTGATTTTAAGAAAGGTAATAAATAAAATAGTGGTTGAAATAGTTGTAAATAAATTTAACTTCTAAAAACTAGCCTTAGGCTTTCGCTTTGACTCAGTTTCTTTTGGATCATTGGAAAAAGATTTTCACTTTAGGATTTACGTCGGTTACTTGTCCACAAGGTTCAATCCTTGAGACTTCACTTTTTATACCGAATACCCAAGTTCTATCTTTGATATCGATATCTGAACTTGATCTTAATCAACAACAATGTTGTAGACCAAGTTCGTTTTAAGCCCAATAAAAACCGACTCGAATGTGTAATTTCAATAATAACGATTTTGATCTCAAATTTCCCTTAGTAATCAATTTACTAAGTGTGTGTTCCCAGGAAGTCGAATGTGCTTCAATAGCCGATCCTTCCTCCACATATTAACCGAAAACCATATTTTGAGAAAAGACAATCTTTTGTTTCGAAAATTGTTTTGGTTTGAAGTTTAGCTTTTGAAAATAGAGACAAGTAAAACCTGAAGTTGTTTAAGCGCTTTTTATTCCTCACGTTGAAACCGAGTCATCGCTACTGCCTTTGGCTATGGAAAATTTAGCTTTGCATGATTATTGGATTAACCATGCTTTGCATCATTTTCAAAAGAAAATAAAGTAAAGAAAATAAAAACTGAAGAGAAAAGGATTTTATAAAACTCAAGTAGAAACAAGTGAAGAAAAAAATGATGAGATGCTTTGAGTCTTACCCCAATGGGGTATTTATACTAGTCTAAAACCCTAGAAATTACCCTAGTGATAAGAGATAAAAGATAATAAATTCAAATTACAAAAGATAAATCCTAAGAGATAATTCCTAAAAATTATTTAAATTAAATAAAAGAGATAAATCCCAAGTCTTTATCCAAATCCTGGTCGATAAGCTATCATCCCGAATCTGATAAGCTATCGGAATATCCTGATAAGCTTTCACTTCTGCCGCCATGTCATCATCCGATCATCATTGTTGCTGATGTCATCCTCCCGTGCTGCTGACGTCATCTGCTGACGTGTCGCCGAATCAGTGTATTCATGCCCCAATTCATGCCCACTAATCCGGCCATGAATCTAGAAAACTTGCAGATTTCGGCCTTTTTCGTAATATTTCGCAGCAGCGAGGTCCTGCATAGTAAATCACGTAATGAGCCACAATTCATCATCACAAAGCAACCAATTGAGCTTAAGTTGACCAAACTAGCTACTCATCAAATTCCCCCTCACTTATCCGATGCTTGTCCTCAAGTATCTCAAAATTAAACAAATCTAAGCTCAAGTTGTCATCCTTAATTTTACGAAGTCTCAAAGTTTTGGTATGACTAAGTATCTGAACATGAAAGAAAATAAGGAGCAAATAGAGAAATGACAAGACTTAGAAATAATTTAAGCAAAAACGACATTCCAATACCCTGCTAACAACAATGATGCAATCCAAGTACCCTCACAAGGAATCGCTCATGTCACTCAAAGTGTTTAAGGGTAGAGAAAATCACTTGAGCAAAAACTAATTAGAGCATTACCATAGGCTTGTGGTTAAATCTAATCTCCACTACTAAGTATGAATGTGATGCAAAAATCAAGAGGTCTTAAAAGGGTTGTAACGGGGCTAAGGTTCGGGTAGGATAAAGGCCGAAAAATAGAGTTGAAATTCAAGACAAAAATCATCCCAAAAATTTTATTCGAAACTATGTTTTTTTTTCTTTTGACCACTCGAATCAAAACTGTTATGCAGTATTTTTTTTTCAATTGCACTGTTGATTTATTCTGCTTTTTTTTTTACTGCAGATTCAAATAATTTTCTGCACTGCATATTCGAAGCAGTTTCTGCACAGTTTTTTTCTACACAGTGTATTTTCTGCTTTGCTGGACTACATGATTCGAATATGTTGTTTTTAAGACAATTTTGTCTTGTAAAAGGGAAAAATAATGGAAATAAAAAATGGATTAGGCTAAAATATGGTGAATCCAAAAACGTAATGAGAGAAAGGGAGGCGTGGACAGTCTTCGTTGGTAATCTTTCAACGTCGATCCATTGGAAGGGGGTTTGGCAGGTTATCGATCGCCATGGGATAGTGGTGGACGTGTTCGTTCCCTGGAAAGTAGATAGAAACGGCCGTAGATTTGGGTTTGTGCGGATGAACAGCCATGATGACGCTGAACGGGTGATCGAAAGATTGAACGATAAGTGGATTTATGGATCAAGGATCACGGTTTGTAGAGCGAGGTATGGCGAGCGATACTCTTATTGGAAACGAAAGCAATCTAAAACTGATACAGATCAGCCCGATATGGCAAGGAAAATGGGTCCGCAGCCGCCGGGGACATCGCGATCAGAAGCGGAGGTCAATGATAGTAAGGCCGTCAATTACACAGTGAAGGGATCTGTGGATAGCGCTAAGATGGAGGTATTAAAGAATTGCGCAATCGGATGGTGTAAAGAGCCATGGAGTATCAAAGAATTGGCGGCGAAACTAAAGTTACCAGAGGTAGAAGGACTCTCAATTCTGCGCATAGCAGGGGACGGAATCTTACTCATGTTTAAGGATTCGAATACGCGCGATAGGGTGGTGCAATTGAAGTCGATCACAGATTGTTTCACGTGGATTGAAATATGGACCCCTACAACGATATTGAACTCAAGGAGAGCTTGGCTTTCGATACAAGGGATGCCGATCCACACTTGGTCTCAACAATTGTTCGAGAATATCGCAAAAGTTTGGGGCAATCTGGTTCGAGTGGCAGATTCTACCATCTCGCCAAAATCCTTCGAGCGTGGCTGGATTCTAATTGAAACACGGACAACGTCAAATATTGAGGCCACGTTGTGTTTGGAGGTGGAGGGCGAATCTTTCCCTATCCAAGTCCGGGAATGCACATTCGGACCTTGGTTGGAATGTGAGTGTAACTTGCTCAATTCCGAGGATGAAGATGATGACTCTTCGATGCAGGGGTCGGACGGATCAGATGAGGGACATCAGGGTGTTAAGTATCAAATTGCGGATGTGCCGAAGGAGGATTCTATTGGAAATCAGATTCAATTAGCCGAGTCACGTCAGTGGCATACGAATTCGTTATGGGACCATAGGGTGGCGACCAGCCAAGTGGAGGGGATTTCGTCAAAGGACCAGTCATCGTCGGCACATTTACATGTTGGTGGGGATACGACTGCTTTGGTGGAGGCACATGTCATCGGCGAGGAAACCGGCCTGGTGGTGGGGCAAGCCTCTGGAGTTTCACGAGTGAGGGGAAGAAGAGTCCTGGCTACACACCATTAGTTGAGGAATTTCAGTCCAATTCAAATTTCGTTGATTTGAACACTACAATTCAGGATTTAATTAATTTTATCCCAAAGGCAACAGAGGTGGTGGAAAACGTAGATTCTAATATTGAGAAAGCAAGAACTTCAGCGGGCAACAACACAGGATTTTCAGACATTGGTAATATCATACGGATTAACGGTAAAAAAACAAAATCAATCAACACTCTTTCCGGTGTGGTATCGTCAGTGAAACCTGGGAGGGGCAGGTCGCGAAAATTCTTCAACACATAGATTGTTTCAACGCAAGTAGCAAACGCGTCTTTGACAGATTCTGATGTACAAAACCGGCAACGGTTGCTTGCTAAAGAGATAGAGGCGACAGTGGCATTGGGTAGCATTGTGGGCGTGCGAACGGTGGGTTGTGAAGCGGACATTATAAAAGATCTCCAACAGGTTTTTACTGGGGACCGGCGATAGTTTTTGTCATTATGCGGATCGTGTCTTGGAACGTTAGGGGGTTGGGTTCAAATTTGAAGCGTAGGACAGTAGGTGATGTTATAAAGAAGCAAAGGGTGGATATGGCACTATTTCAGGAGTCGAAATTAGAGGAGGTTTCAGCACGAATGCTCACGTGTATGTGGTTATCGGATGGATTTGATTTTGTCTTTTCACCGTCGATAGGTGCATCAGGGGGCTTGATAACGGTTTGGGAACATCACGTTTCAGTCTCTCTTCTGTAGAGGCGGATAGAAATTTTATTTTTGTTAGAGGTAAATGGCATGCGGATGATCTATGTTGTTGCATGCTGAATGTATATGCTCCTTGTGACGCGGATGCACGAAATCAGTTGTGGCAAAGACTAGGGGAGATTATTCTGGGCGTTGATGAACCTTGGTGTATCGCGGGGGATTTCAACTCCATACGTTGGCAATCGGAACGTGCAGGATGTAACACAATATCGACAGGTATGCAAGAATTTTCTGATTTTATCGAACATACGGGGCTTGTTGATTTGCCGCTGATAGGAAAACAATTTACATGGTTTGGGAGGGGCTTTAGGCGTAGCCGAATTGATAGATTTCTGCTTTCTCCTACTTGGGTGGATGCTTTTACCAATATTGGTCAACATGTTTTGCCAAGGGGGTTTCGGACCATACACCTCTCTTGTTGCTGTGCGATGAACAGGATTGGGGACCTCGCCCTTTTCGTTTTATAAATTGTTGGTTGGAAAATAATAAAAGCGTGCTTGAACTCTCTAATGAATGGAGCCGGCTGTCGGATCAGGGGGTTGGTAGTGATAACATTATGGTAAAACTCTGAAGCATGAAGAATTTCTTGCGCGTTTGGAACCGGACAGTTTTTGGTGATGTGGAAAAGGACATACAGTTGCTGCAAGGGAAATTGGACGATGCTGATGCAGCGACCTCGAATGATGAACTGAACGAATCGGAAGCTGCTTTGATTGAGAAGAAAAGAGAGTGGTTGCAATGTTTATGGCAGGCTATAAGGCGCAAAGAATCACTTTGGCGACAGAAATCAAGGGCAAGCTGGTTGCGGTTAGGGGATCGCAACACTGCATTTTTTCACCGTACGGTAAAGCTTAGAGCTGTGCGAAATCTGATTTCCGGACTGATGATACATGGACGATGGGAAACGAATGTTAAGCGCCTTCGGAAACATATAGTGGCAGAATTCGATTTGCATTTTAAGGCCACACAACGTCGGTGCTCTTGGACCATTGTGGGCGAATTTGGACGGGTGGATAGGCATGATAATGAGATGTTAGTGGCACCGTTTTGTCGTGAGGAAGTGTGGGAGATTATACGGGGTTGCGATGGATCGAAAGCGCCAGGACCGGATGGGTTTAGCATGGCTTTCTTTAAGGTATGTTGGAACACAGTGAGCGAGGATGTGCTACGATTTCTTGGTGAGTTTCACGCTACAGGCAGATTACCACCGGGTGTAAATTGTACTTTTCTTGTGTTGATTCCTAAGATTGACTCGCCAAAAGTACTCAACGATTACCGTCCGATAAGTCTTGTTAATTCAGTGTACAAAATTCTTGCGAAGGTGTTAGCTACAAGGTTGCAAAGGGTGCTAGGATCGTTGATTAGTGAGCATCAGTCGGCTTTCATTCGTGGCCGACAGATAATAGACGGTATCCTTCTGGCAAATGAGATAATTCATTCTTTACGGAAGAGCTCGAGGGGTGGCTTAGTGCTTAAGCTAGACTTTGCTAAAGCCTATGATTGCGTGCGATGGGATTTCCTCGATCATATGCTGGTTTGTATGGGTTTTTGTGATGTTTTGCGTCATTGGATATTAGAATGTGTTTCAACGGTTCGTATGTCTGTCTTGCTAAATGGGTGTGCTACGTCTGAATTTACTTTGGGGCGTGGTTTGAGACAGGGATGTCCACTGTCGCCACTGTTATTTGTTATTGTAGTGGAGGCTCTTCATAGCTTATTGGTTCAGGCCGAGTCGGCGGGATTGATAAAGGGCGTTTGTGTTGCACCGGGGGTATCTATATCGCACTTACAATTTGCAGATGACACCGTCTTGTTTTTTGAGGCTTCCCCTGGTTGTGCCGACTCTATCCGACGGATCCTCAATTGCTTCCAAGTTTGCTCAGGTTTGCAAATAAATTTCAGCAAGTCATCTTTATATGCGGTCGGGGTTGATGAGGATGTTACTGATTTGTGTGCTAAGGCATTGGGGTGTCGACGCGGGTCTTTCCCTTTCACATACTTGGGAATGCCATTAGGCTCTAATCCGCGAAGTTTGGCGGTTTGGGAACCGGTCATTGCAAATGTTAGGCGGAAATTAGCAGGTTGGAAACGTAACTCGCTGTCATTTGCGGCTCGAGTTACTCTGGTAAACGCCGTCCTATCTTCATTGCCAATTTTTTATATGGGTGTATTCTGCATTCCTAAAGGAGTTATCGCAACACTTGATAAGATCCGCCGTGCTTTCCTTTGGGGTGGAGTAAATCTACATAGAAAAATGAGCAGAGTTAGCTGGAAGTTGGTTTGTAGACCGCGACACTTGGGAGGTTTGGGAATATCGGATTTACAAGTGCGCAACACGGCTTTATTATCTAAATGGTCGTGACGATATGCCACGGATGCATCGTCGCTATGGAGGGCCATTATAGTGGCTAAATACGGGGAGAATGTTCAATGGTGGAAATTTAATTCCTCCCGTCAGCATGCGATGTCGGTGGTATGGAAGCAAATAGTGCAAACTGCTTGCTCGGATGAAGTGCAGCGAAATTTACACGAGAAGTTGATATGGCAAGTGGGGGAGGGTAATCGAGTCCTCTTTTGGTTTGACTCATGGTGCGCGAGCAGGCCATTAAAGGATATTTTCCCAAGGCTATTCTCTTGTGCTGTCAACAAATTGGCGCTGGTTGTGGACTACTCTGTTCAGGGGGGTTTCCATCATTCACGTTGGGCTGAATTTTTCCGTCGTCCACTTCGTGTTTTTGAGGCGGGGCTGTTGCGAGACATGCGGGCAGTGCTAGGCAACACGCATATATATACAGGAATTTGTGATAAGCTGATTTGGACTCCGGATAGGAGAGGTAAGTTCACGGTTAAAGCTGTTTCTCAAATTTTGATGTTAGATGAAGCTGGGGAGAGCGAATTTGGGGCATGCTTCACGTGGAAAATTCTAGTCCCACCGAAAGTACAGGCTTTCTTGTGGTTTGTATGGTTACGTCGCCTGCCGACTTTTGCTTTTTTGAGTCGTAGGGGTGTTGTTTTTGAGGGGCAATGCACGTTGTGCTTCTGGTGTCGGGAATGGGAGGAAGACGTCGATCATCTGTTGTACTTATGCCCGGTTGTTCAGCGTTTATGAGACTGGTTTCGTTGTTGGTGGGGAGTGAGTTTGCCGTTACCACAAACCTTGTCCGAGTTCTTTGTACCTGACTTCCATTGCTCGTTTTCGGGTATGCGTCGTTGTATGTGGGTATCATGCGTAGCAGCGATGCTATGGTCGATTTGGTTAGCACGAAATGAGATGGTCTTCAACAAAAAACTTTTACCGGTTGAGGAGGTGTGCTTTTTGATTAAATTGCGCTCGTTTTACTGGATGCGGACATTAAGGACTGACTTGTGCATTGGCGAGGCGTTGTGGTGGGATTGTCCGAGCCTTTTTTCCGAGCCATCTCTTTCGCGATCAGCGCGGGTTGGTATTGTTTGGGAACCACCATCGCGGGGGACGTTGAAGTTCTCGGTGGATGGTTCTGCACGTGGAAAGCCGGGCCCGGCAGGCTCTGGGGGTGTGTTACGCGATGTGTTTGGGAGCATATTGGCGTTATTTTCTGGCCCTCTTGGTTGTATTGAATCAAACGAGGCTGAGTTGCGAGCGATTGCTTTCGCATTGTCATACTTTCGGAAGTCAACATGGGCAATGATTCCTTTGATAGTGGAATCGGATTCTATGGTTGCTGTTAGCTGGGTGTTACATTTGGACAAACAGCCATGGCGATTTTGGAAGGTATTTCGCGAGATCGACAATTGTTGCTCATCTCTGTCTTCGGTTTGCTTTTCTCATATTTTCCGTGAGGCGAATGGCTTAGCGGATGCTTTGGCAAAGGAGGGGGTAACGCGTATTTCGTTGTTTTGTGCTTGTTAGTGATAAGTTTCTTTGGTGTTGTTTCCGTTTTGTTTTTCTTTGTACTCTGGTTTCACCACATACGGTTCGTACTCTTTTCCTCCGTTAGGATTTAGGGAGGTTTTTAATGAGGCGACCGTTGTGGCTTTATGGTTGTATATTGCATCTTAATATACGACATTATTGAGCAAAAAAAAATATGGTGAATCCAAAAAAAAAAGACCAAGGCTCAAAATTGGCAATCTAAGGGAAAATAATCAAAGGGTAGGCAATTTGGGAAGAGAAAGGGTTAAAACCTAGTGCCTCAATCACATTTAAGCATCATACTCAAATGATGTAATCTCGAAAAGAATTTAAACCACAAGTTCTAGAATGCAACTAATTAGCTAGGCACACTCAAAGAAACAAAGAGCAAAAATAAGTGTGCTCATTAGGCTCAAAAACTCACAAAAATTGTCTTGTGTACCTAGATAAGCATCATGTCAATTAATAAAGTAAGGAATGTTATAACAAGGATTTTATGGAAAAACTAATCATGCCAAAATCTACCATGCAACCTAAAATTTCTAACAAGAGAGATACAAAATCATACGGAAACAATGAGACAAGGCCAAACTAAGGATTTATACAAGTAACTTAAATTAAATAAAATCAAGAGAACAAGAGACCAACCAAACGGATAAACAAGAAAAAGAATTTGACCCAAATTCTTACCCCCCTCACTTGAGTCATTTTGTCCCAAAATGAACATAAAATAAAATGCAAAAGAGAGAGGGTGAAAATACTCCCTGATTAATATCGGCCACGGTGCAAAAAGAGAGATTGGCGGTGGCAAGTGGCGGTAATTTGGGTCATTGAGAAAGGGTCAGTTTGCTGTTTTAGGGTTTTTTTATTATTAATAATCACGTGAGGGTTGTGAAATTAACAGGGAAAACAAATTTGTGTTGGGAAATTGGAAACATGGCTTATCAAATAAGCGTGGGGTCCACGGTGATAAGATAAAGATAGTTCAAAAGGTGGATTTAAATTTGTGGGATAGAGATTTCGGCAGAGATGGGGATTGGGTTTGGCTACCATGCACTGAGAGATGGATAAGAGTTTTTCTAACATGCACCCTTTAAAATGGTCTCTCCAATATGACACATGCGTGATATATTTCCAGGACTGGAAATTGCGTTTAATTCGATCAAGAATACCACATTTGACAGCATTAAAGTTCGATTCAAAATATTTGGGTACCTAAAAATTCAACATAAAATAAACTAAGAAAAAAATAAAATATATATAAAATAGAAAAAATAGAAATTAAGCAAAATAAAATAAAATGGGTTGCCTCCCATTTAGCGCTTTAATTAACGCCATTACCTCGACGACCTGTGTCGCTCAAACTACTAATACTACGACAAATACTCCTTTCAATTTATGCGCTTAATCCAACTAAGAATTTCCCTACGAGAAATTTTATGATAGTGACATTTCTTCATTTTCCTTGAAAAAATTTCATTTTTACTCTTTAATTTATCCGACGGTAATTTTACCTCGATATCCGGTGCCTGCAAAATGGAAGAGAAATTTTAATTTTGAGGGAGTTAAGTGTAGATCAGGATTAACAATGAAGTATTTTCCAACTCCTTAATTTTTTTCATCGCGCCCTTCCAATTTCCTGCACAAACTATCAGATAAATTAGTTTCCACAAAATCATCAACTAAAGGTTCATAAACACCTAACGTTTTCCATAGAATCCGGATGTTTCATCGCCTTATAAACATCAAATTCTACGACCTCACCATCAAATTCCATTGTTAACATACCGCTTCTCACATCAATCTTTTTATTTTCCGTACTAAGAAAGGGACGGCCAAGAAGAATGTCGGAGGAATAATTGGTTTGGTTATTTTCCATGTCGATGACATAGAAATCCGCTGGAAAAATTAAATCATCGACTTTCACTAACCGTTTTCAAGCACTCCCTCTGGATAGATAATTGAGCGATCAGCCAACTGGATTCTTACCCTCATTTCCTTCAAAGGCTCGTTAGTAATCTTTTTATAAACAGAAAGAGGCATAACGTTAATTGAAGCTCCTAAATCGCACATTGCACGTTTAGTTAATGCATCTCCTTTTTTCTAGGGTATAGCGAACATACCTTGATCCTTCATTTTTGGTGGAAGCTTTCGCTGAAACACTGCGGAGACATGTTCTCCGAGATTTACCACTTCGTGACCAGTCAGCTTCCATTCATAGTGCACAATTCCTTTAAAAATCGAGCATACCTTGGTACTTGTCCGATCACTTCGAGGAGGGGTATGTTGACTTGCACCTTTTTAAACACTTCTCCGATTTCCTTCTCTTTGGCTCTTTTGTCACGTTTCACCAATCTTGATGGAAAAGGTGGTGCGATTTCATGAGAAGAAGGGGGTGGTGGTGGTGGCGTAGAAGGCGTATCTTGGGAGTTGGAGGGTGGCGTTTCCTTTTCTTTCGCGGATTGTTTGGTATTCTTTTCTGGCACTTCAGGGTTTATAACTGTTCCACTTCGGAGGGTGATATCACTAACATTCTCCCTCAGATTTTACTCAGTTTGAGAAGGAAGTCTTCCCTGCGAATCTAGTCTCCCCACGACTTGAGCCAACTGGGACATTTGTTTGTCTAGCTCCTGCAGATGTGCCTGGGTTTGACTTTGGAATTTTTCTTAGGATGTGATCAGCTTTTCTGGGCAAATTGCTAGCTTTTCTACTATTTCCTCTAGTGATGTCTTTTGTATTTGTTGTTGTGGAGGTTGTCTTGGTTGATATGCGGGCCTTTGGTTTTGCGCATGACTGGAGTTTGGATGGTCTCGCCATCCCGGATTATACGAAGGGTTGTATTTCTTCGTGAAGGTCCTAGAAAGTTCCCTACTACATTTACTTTTGCATTGTCTTCTTCTTGGATCATCGGGCAACAGTCCATTGGGTGTTCTGGGCTCGTACATAGACCGCAAAGCCTGGCTGCAATTTTTTTACCTGCAACAAGAGAATGAACTATGTCAGCAAACTTATCAATTTTATTTTCCAGAACACTTACCTCATTAACTCGACAATACGGTTCAATTGAATGGTGGAACCATTGGGAGTTGGATGCCATAGTCGTTATTAAAGTTCGAGCCGCAGTTGGGGTCATGTTGACAAGTGCTCCTCCACTTGCTGCATCAACTACCTTCATGTTCATAGGCGTTAAACCCTCATAGAAATAATGGAGGAGTGTTTGTTTGGACAAACCATATTGAGGACAGCTGACGCATATCTTATTGAAGTGTTCCCAGTAGTCGTACAACGATTCGGTATCCTTTTGTCGGATACTCAAGATACTTCTCCGAAGTTCGCTTACCTTGGCTGCTGGGAAGAACCTGTCAAGAAATAAACGAGCCATATCAGTCCAGGTCGTAACAAAACTAGAAGGAATATCAAATAGCCAATCTTTGGTAATGTCAGATAAAGAAAAAGGAAAGGCTCGAAGTTTAATTTGATCTTCGAAAACTCCCTGCGGTTTTGTACTTAGACAAACCATATAAAACTCCTTAAGATGCTTGTGGGGGTTCTCAGAGGGCAAGCCGTGAAATTTTCGTAGAAGATGAATCAAATCGGTCTTCAATTGGAATGTCGTTTCACCATTCGGGAAGGTTATGCACAAGGGCTGATTGTCATCCGATGCCCTAGTTAGTTGTTGGATTGTTTGTTCGTCTGCCATTGGATTTTGTTCTTCTTTGGTATTCTTAGAGTGTGTTGCGGTTTGAGATGCTAGCTAAAGATCTCGTTGTAACCTTTGTTCTCGCAATCTATTTTCCTTCTCTCGTTTTGTTTGTGCGTTCTGGCGTCGTGCGAATGCTTCGATCTCTGGGATGTAGCGTTCTGGTTCTCCCAGATTCTTCCTGGTCATAAACAAACAAAAATAATCAGTAATTTTTTCCCGAAGTTCCCCATCAACGGCGCCAATTTGAAACGTGTCGTTTACACGTCAAAAATAATTTCTTCTTCTCAAATAATTAATAAAGGAATTTAATTTAAATGTAGTAAAAGAGAAGTAAGGGTCGATCCCACAGGGACTATGAAACTTCATGATTATATTCGTTTGATCTCTAAGCGTAGAAGTGAATTGAGTATTATCAAAGTAAAAAGTGGGGTTGATTTTAAGAAAGGTAATAATAAAATAGTGGTTGAAATAGTTGTAAATAAATTTAATATCTAAAAACTAGCCTTAGGCTTTCGCTTTGACTCAGTTTCTTTGGATCATTGGAAAAAGATTTTCACTTTAGGATTTATGTCGGTTACTTATCCACAAGGTTTAATCCTTGAGACTTCACTTTGTATACCGAATACCCAAGTTCTATCTTTGATATCGATATCCGAACTTGATCTTAATCAACAACAATGTTGTAGACCAAGTTCGTTTTAAGCCCAATAAAAACCGACTCGAATGTGTTATTTCAATAATAACGATTTCTTTCTCAAATTTCCCTTAGTAATCAATTTACTAAGTGTGTTCCCAGGAAGTCGAATGTGCTTCAATAGCCGATCCTTCCTCCCACATATTAACCGAAAACCATATTTCAAGAAAAGTCAATCTTTTGTTTCAAAAATTGTTTTGGTTTGAAGTTTAGCTTTTGAAAATAGAGACAAGTAAAACATGAAGTTGTTTAAGCGCTTTTCATTCCTCAAATTGAAACCGAGTCATCGCTACTGCCTTTGGCTATGGAAAATTTAGCTTTGCATGATTATTGAATTAACCATGCTTGGCATCATTTTCAAAAGAAAATAAAGTAAAGAAAATAAAAACTTAAGAGAAAAGGATTTTATAAAACTCAAGTAGAAACAAGTGAAGAACAAAATGATGAGATGCTTTGAGTCTTACCCAATGGGGTATTTATACTAGTCTAAAACCCTAGACATTACCCTAGTGATAAGAGATAAAAGATAATAAATTCAAATTGCAAAAGATAAATCCTAAGAGATAATTCCTAAAAATTACTTAAATTAAATAAAAGAGATAAATCTCAAGTCTTTATCCAAATCCTGGTCGATAAGCTATCATCCCGAATCTGATAAGCTATCGAAATATCCTGATAAGCTTTCACTTCTGCCGCCACGTCATCATCCGATCATCACTATTGCTGACGTCATCCTCCTGTGCTGCTGACGTCATCTGCTGACGTGTTGCTGAGTCAGTGTATTCATGCCCCAATTCATTCCCACTAATCCAACCATGAATCTAGAAAACTTGCATATTTCAGCCTTTTTCGTAATATTTCGCAGCAGCAAGGTCCGGCACAGTAAATCACATAATGAGCCACAATTCAGCAGCACAAAGCAACCAATTGAGCATAATTAGCATGAAAATATTGACCAAACTAGCTACTCATCAACAAAGTTTGTAAATTAATGGGCATGTCTGTGATTTGGTTGCTTGCTAAGATAAGTGGTTGTGTGTTTGAGATTGATCAAGTGTGTGATAAGATGATTGCTATGCCTTGTGATGATAACCTGACTAGGCTAAACTATGATTCTTCTATTAATCTATGTTTTTGCTTTAAGAATTCAAAAGTTATATGGTGATAGTCTTTAAAGACCTTGATCATATGTTTATGTATTTGTATCTTAGGAACAATAAAGACTAGAATGAACGAATTATAAGAGACATGAATTAGATTGTTTTGCTACTGCTTATTTTTTTATATAAATAAGAATTTATGCGAATTTTTGGACACCAAGGTTTAATAATTTAGAGAACCAAGTTGAAATGAATGAATGTTTATGACTAAAACTTTTGCAAGTGGAAAATTGTATGTGATTTCATAATCAATGCAATGTATGTTAATGCTATGTTATGAATGGATGAACGGATGTAAAGTTATTGCTAACACGATTGATCAAAAGCAGATGATCTTGTGATTGTATTATGAATATTATAGTTATGCTTTTGATAGTTGGGTAAAGCTAATTACCATGTGAAACTAACCTAGTAAGTAAGACTAGGCTTGGGAAAAGTGAAATTCGTATAATGTTTTTGTAATAAGGAATTGAGATAAGAAATGAAAGTTATCCCTTAATGTCCTAAAAGAAAATGATAACATGTAGAATATCTTAGAAATTTTGAAGAATAAGATTTGATGAATAATGATCTTAAGCATTGATCCATATATCTTAAAATGGAAAGAAGTATACATAGTTGGTAATTCGTTTAAGAATAATGAAGTTGATGAATAAGGATAAATCTTATGAGATTGTAGAACTAAAATGGAAAGCTTTGTGTACTAAGGTACTAATACGGTGTATGCTATAGGCTAACAGTTAAAGCGAGCTGCATATTGTGTGCATACTTGTTGTATTGTATTGAAGTTCGGAGCATGAATTTAAAAATAAGACTAAAAGTTTTAAAATTACCTTAAAAATCTTACAACCTCATAAGTAGTCCAAGTCTTTAAGTGTTATGCGATGTTTGAGTGCTGTTTTTGTTAACACTTTTCAATCCGGTTTACTTTTAAACCGGGTAGGGGTGTTACAGACGTTGACTAGGGTAGTGATGTTGATGATTGGAGGTCTATATCAAGTTATTGTGTTTATCATGGGCCTCACTTGGTGTCATGGAGTTCAAGAAAACAACAAGTTGCATCAAGATCCACAGTATAGTTAGAGTGTCGCAGTCTAGCTGATGTAGCTTCTTAGATTATGTGGTTTAAGGTTGACTTTACGGACTTGGGGATAAAAACTAATGACATTCCAAACATTTTGTGTGATAACATCAATGCAGTCTTTATGGGTACTAACCTAGTACATGCCAAAACCAAGCATGTAGACTTGGACCTACAATTCGTTAGAGAAAAGGTGATGGATCATAAACTCAATTTGTTAAGAGTATTTTGGTTGCTTTTGGATAGTTGTTTTGTTAATCTTTAGGAGAATGAAGCAGGGGGTCCAATCTGTTTTGGTTTTTGTTTGATGACTGGTCTGGAGTAAAAATTGTAGTGAGGAACTGTGGTGTTTAGTGGTGTGACAGATTTTCTTCTTTTGAGTCATGGATTTTCTTGTGTTTGGACATTCCCCTGGTTGTGTTCACTATTTTCCTCCACTTAGGTTTAAGGAGGTTTTTAATGAGGTTCAAATCTCATGTTAGTATTTTCTTAATAAATAATAATTTTGCTGGAAAAAAACTATGTCACTGTGGATCATTAAGTTGCAGATGTACTCACCAAACCTCTCTATGTTACAAAATTTCAAGAATTGAAAAGTCAATATGCTAAGGTGATTTGAGCTATATTAACTAGGGGTACCCATTGGACTAGTTATGAACACCCCTAATATTAACCACTTTAGCGAAACTATCCCAAAATCTTCTCCCCGACCTACATCTTTATTTTCTCAAACCCTATTTTCATCATTTCTTCCATTTTTTGTCGTTCTTCACTTTTCTTTCTTGTTTTTGTTCTCCCCTCATGCTTCGATAGTGCCTATACTCCATTTATCAGATTTGAGTCCTAACGAAAGCATAATAATTTTCTCGATTTTTCACCAATAAGATAGTGACGCGTATCATTATATTATTATTAAATTATTTTTAATTAAAATTATGATTAAATTGCTTGAATGTGTAAGTAATAATGACTGAATGTGTAAGTAATGATGACTGAATGTGTTATTATACAAATTTACTTAACGATAGTTTAATGATCTCTAAGATAGTTTAATGATGGTATTTAAACTAATAATGTTATAATGCGACTTTTAGGTGTTTCTTGGTTGTGTGAAAAAATGGAAGGATGGAAAGAGGAAGAGAAAAAATGAAAAGAAGACAAATACAACACATCTGAAAAAGAGAAAAATGAGGACTATATCCATAAAAAAAACTCATACAAAAGAAAATATAAACCCAAAAATGCAAAGCAAAGTAAACTCTTCCCTTGAGATTGACCTACATCATCAAATAACCTAGAAACCTTTATGAATCTCTTTGTATTTATCCAAACGAGATGCTTTACGAGGTGAAGAAAATAGTGGGGGCAAACCAAAATTATCAGGCAGATTGTTTTGCTATATAGTTTCGATTACATCGACAAACATACACCAAAGGGAATCAAACTTTCTTTGACCACCAACAAACTCAAATAAGAAAATAAGCGTAGTGAGAATCTCTGTACGAGCACCAAACGACCACGGAAGTATTCAAAAACCATGTCAGATTGAAGAGGAAAGGTATTTCAAAAGTAAAGGAATGCGTGTCACAAAGACAGAAAAAACGAGACACAAAAGAAAAAACTCTTATTAAACAAGATATTTAAAAAACAAGGAAAATAATAAATACCGACTGTTGGCAACCAGACTAATACCAATGCTGCCCTTGCCAAGCAAAAAGTGGATGAAAAAAAAAACTTGCAGCGATAGGTAGGTTTTGAGAGAAAACTAGGTGAAAATTTTAATAAAGGTAAACAATTATTGCGTGAGAAAGGGGGAGAGTTTGCAGCCAACACCAAACCCCCATCAATCTATCTTATCCATCATTTATTTTCTTCCCATTTTCACATTTCATTTGGCTTATATATAAAGGGGGGGGGGGGGACGGAAAATTTTGGAAAAAAGAAAGAATGAGAGGCAGATTCGGGGGGAAAGCGTGGTAGTAAGGAGGAAAAAAATAGTTTTAACCTTTGTATAGTTTTGATCAAGCTCAATCGGAGGTCTATCTGTGGTTGGATCGAGCTAATATTTGGATAGCAGTTAGATGGCATGGTGATCTTGATGGTGATCGGTCAGAATTTTCATCATGGCCTTATAACTTCGGGAATTCGGGTTTTTCTGCTGCCTCGTTTTTGGTAACGTTGATGCTTAGAATTAAGGTAATATTTAATTATCTCTTTAAATTCGTATAAATACGGTTTTGTATGTTTTATTAGATTATAAATTGTGGCATGATATCTGTGTATGAATGGTTAAAATCATTTGTTCAATAAATGGCTGTCGTAAGTCTGATTAGATGTCGGTATTGAGTTTTAGGCCTTCGGGGATTGGTTTAGAGATTTATAGAATTTTTGTCCGAAATAATTGGTAAAGTTTTAGGGGAAGGTTTCGATACAATTAAAGTTAGTATTTTTGGAATTTCAAGTTCAGTTTGGGTTTCGATGTACGAAATGGGATTTCGATACTTTGGATCCTAAAATATTAGGTTTTATTTGTTTTGAACTGTTTTGACACGTTAGGAATTTCGTATATGTCGTAGACTATCATATCCATTTAAATATCCGTTAATTCGTATCCGACCTCTAAAACTTCTGAATTAGCCTATTTTCTTATGAAACCAATATTCTCGTATTTGAGAAAAATTACCAAAATGCCATATTTCTTGTAAATTACTGGTGGGATAAAAGACTAAAATGCCATTTGCTTGCAATTGACTAAAATACTCCTTTTTGGGTATTATTTACCAAAATTCCTTTTGAGCTTGAGTTGACTAAATTACCCTCGGTCTGTCAAATTACCAACTCCCCTTGTAAAGATATATTTTTAAATTACCTTTGTATAACCTATTTTTGATATGTCTTCAAAATGTGCTTTCGATTCATTTTTGCTTCTGAGTATACCTTGAGAGCGAGTAAAGCTTAGACTTTGAATATTTGTTGTCTGAGGATCTTTGGATCCTTATTAAGGCTTGGCATATATGGTTTGACTCGAGTGGGTTTCGCTCGAGATTTGATCAGTTTCATGATTCTAGAATTCGGAACGATATACTTTGCAAGTCTCGAGTCTTAATCGACATATAGGCATTTCGCTATGTTTTGTATTTCTAATTAGTTCTGGGTGTATAGTTATGTTATTCAGTATTCTCGTATTTGAATGTATGCCGTATATACACATGTGATTTCGTGTTGATGCTCGCACAACGGCACCGAGTTATGCATCATGTGATTTTGTTGTAGTGCATTAGCACCGATATCCTATTATTAGACGATAACGTCCAGTCGTAGTGTACTAGCACCGACATCCTGTTATTGGACGATTACGTTTTGTCGTAGTGCACTAGCACCGACATCCTGTTATATAGTCGTAGCACACTAGTGCTGGCATCCTGTTCTAGTCGACCGGTGATAGCATACTTTTGAGATTATGCCTGCAATTAAGTCTTTATGCGATCTAGCCTACGATTCATGCTTTTGCGCTATTGTACCTGCGGTTCAGGTAGTGCGTGATTATGCCAGTGATTTAGGTACGTTAAGAATGTGAAGGTTTGTGTGCGACTACGGTTTGGTTGATTTAATTATTCTGTACATTAAATTATGCTTCGTTTATTTTCTGTCAATCATACTGGACTGCTTCAAAATATTCATTTTGGTATTTTTGTATTACTGGGCTCCCAAGCTCATTAAATTATTAATATGCACAGGTTTGCAGATAGAGCATTGTTTATGATATTGACACCAGTTCAGTAGCAGCATTGACTGCGGAGTATGGACTCGTAGATCTAGGCAGGCATGTAAATCACTACACATTATCATTATGTCAGAGTTGTGTAGTCTGAATTCTGTTTTTAATTCTAAACTAAGTTTTACATTTCTTTGGTTTAATTAAAGATTTTAATTCATTTTGAATTTGATTGGTGGGTCACTCATGTGACCCGAATATGGCACCTCAAGTCGGGTTGGATCGTCAGTACCGGTCTAAGGTGTTACAGGAAGTCTAACACTAAAGAAAACAATCAAAATTATTGAGTGTGTAACACCCCCTTCCTGGCCTGGTAGAGAACCGGGTCGGAGAGCGTTACTGAAAACAAAGCGGAGTTCGAAAATATAAATTTTTTAACTTTCTTATTAACACTTCACCAGACTTAAACTCATTAAACTTATTATTAGGATATCTTTAAATTTTAACTGGACAAACTATTACCGAGTGTACATATTAATCCATTTATCCTTATAGAAGTATTATGAGAACTACCCCGTATCGAAACGCTTTGAGCCGTTTCGGTACAGCTTGACTAAGGTCAACTTATTGACTTTCCTTTTATGACCGTATCGATACGGATTGACCCATATCGGTACGGGTTGACAACCTTTGACTTTGACCCATTTCGAAACCCGTATTGAAACAGAGGCCTCCAAAGACAAAATGTTTCGAAACGGAACTACCCCGTTCCGATACACCCTGATCTCTGAGGTTCAAAATATGCTAACCCGTATCGAAACGCCATCACCCGTTTCGGTACGGGCAGGCCTACAATGACAACTTTTAGTTGGTTTTAATCCATTTTAACCTTGAAACCATCACCCAAAAGCTATGAAACTTTACCCACAACATTGTAAGGGTATAAACTATTGTCATACCGAGTTTTAAAGCCATTGGAATCCATTTATTGGGTTTCGCCTAAGTATTACAAAACATAAACTTTTAGGGCCATATCTTCAACATATAAGACTCCTTTCATACTATTCATATCAAAACACTTAAACATCACATAGACATGCCCAAAAGAAACTTACTAACTTATACATAGACCTTGCCACCTTACTAGGAGTTCGAAAGGACAAAATACAATACTTAGGATTTTCTTGTGACTTGCGCAACGTTCCAACTTCCCCGATCTCGATCCCAGTACTTGCTTATCCTGAAATGGATGCATGAAATGCATTAGGCATACTTTGCCTAGTGAGGTAGTCACATAACCTTGAACGAACATATTATATCATGTATCATGCTTCAAAGAACCTTAGTACTAAATATGCAATATCATGGCATGAGACATAATCATAACAAGCATATGTCATAGTTTCATGATAAATCAATAACTTGAGTTCTTATTTCCCTTGGATCGATTCATGGTATATGGATACACGAATTCCACCTCCTCGCCAATTTCATAAATGGTCATCCCACCAACATCGCCAAAGACCAAACACAGTACATCCCTCCGCCTCACCAAATCATATAGGCCGTAGCCCTAGGACCGTAGTCCACCCGTACACTGAGCTCATGAATTCTATGGCATGCCAATTGTATCCAATACTTCGAATCCAAGGTCCATTGTTCATGATTCATAACAATATTTCATATCAATAAACAATATCAGTGATTCATGTTATACTTATCACATGTCAATGCTTTCAATGATTTTCATGACAACAATAAACATACTATGAATCATGGAATCAATGCAATGCTTATCGCACATTTACCAACATACGATCGATGACGTAAAACTCCTAACTCAAAGGTTAGTATTAATAAATATAACAACAAATTCGAGTAGGCCCTTGCCTAATTCGAGACGCTACTACACTCACCTTGCTCAGTTAAGGCTTCTATGGTCGATAATACCTTGTTCAATGCTCAAATCCTCTTTTTCGTACTTGTACGGATCAAACGAAACTTTCAAACGAAGGAAGACAAGGCTTTAGTTTAACTTGCATGGAGGTGCTTGCTTGGAGCTTGAGGTTGAAGATGAAAATGGTGGTGTTTGCTTGTTTTGGTAAAGAAAAGATTTTAGCTTCGTAGAAAATCAAAAACATGGCTTCTTTCATCATTCTTCTATTTATAGAGGATTTGGGTAAATATTATTTAATTCCCACCTCCAAATCAACCAATAAGAGAGTTTCCTATACTTGAGGGTTTGCTACCCTAAAAGACCAATAGTAAGCTTTCCTATCCATGAGGGTTTACTCACCCCAAGGTTCATCATTATTCCTCTATGACATCCTTGTCATATCTCTGATAATAGAGATCATTATTCAGGTTAAAAACATGTGGGGAGGTGTCAAGCAAGCAGGTGAGTCACCTAAGGCCGAAACTTTTGGCTTTGGGGCACCTACCCTGTTTTCTGCAGGGTCCCGTTTCGATACGCTCGAGGCCGTATCGGTACGGGTAAGCAAAAATTCAAAGAGTTAGTTATTTTTGTTACATTGTATCGATACGCCCTTCATCGTTCCGAAACGTCTTACTTAGACCGTTTCGGTACGCATTTGACTTTTCCAAAACGCCTAGATCAACACATTAATTTAGACGTTTCTCCAAGCAACCTTACAAGGGATCTGATTTACTTATGGTCTTATAACTATATAACAACTTATTCTATAGCAAGAAATCAAAACATTGATATTTTAATACTAATATTTCGATTATCGGAATCCCATTCTGATTAGACCGGTTTTCGTGGTGTTACAGAGTGTGCTTGGTAGTAAAAAAAAAGTGAAGGAAAGAAAATGTGAGGGGAGATCATTTTTCATCTTTGTGTAAAAACAAATCACTCCAATATTTTATTTCCTAATATTTTATCTTTTAATACCATAGATTCATTGTTATACGTAACTTTTATAACAATTGAACTGCTAACATTTAAAAAAAAAAAGGGTTAATTATACAAAATTTCCGTGAACTTTTAAAAGTTTTATAGTTCTATTCATACATTATCATGAGGTAAATAAAAATCTCTCTCTATATATATAACCCTAAAAATAGTGTAGTGTATACCTCGATTTCCACACATAATCCATCCTTTCATTTTCAAATTACAAAGTATTTCATATAAAAACGAGAGAATAACATAACAATAATTTTATTATATATATACAACACCAATACGAGATGTTGTGTTGTGGCAAATTTATTACAAATGATTAAAGCTTTTATTGTAAATAGTGACCATAATTAAGAATTCCAGGGGAGACATAGATTGTGATTGGCCAAACAGGGACCATCGGGTCTTATGCTCCACATGCACTCTCTACAAAGAGGCTTATCCCTCTTTTCTACGTAAATGTCGAACCAATGTGTTATATCGTTCCATTGAAAGGTGCAGTGAAACAAGGTGTTCTGAAATATGCTCGGACGAAAACTGAACTCAAAGTAGTTGTTGTTGGGGATACTTATTTCGCCAATATCATCATCCTTCGATTTGCAGTGGATGGTAAGATCCGTCCCGGAGCCCAAATCGTTTAAGATTACTACGTGGGCTTTGCGCGGAATGAAAGAGAAGGCATTGGTCATGACCAAAAGCAGCAAAAGATGGAGGAAGCAAGTAACCGGCAAAGGATTCATGTTTGGTTTTGATGGTCGGTAACATGGCACAAATGGCTTATATAGGGTTTTGAAGTGATCCAATTTGGTAATAAGAGATCTCCACCCATAATCAACCAGTTAAGGTATCCTATTTCCTAATAAAGTAGTCATTTGGTTTCTTATTATACCAACATGGAAAAACTTTGTAATATTTTATGGAAATTTTGGAATCATTAGGAATATTTTTGTGTAATGATTATATATTCAGTTTACGTCTTGAAGCCCATCTTTATTATCAAGGCAAAGTATCTAACAATCAGATTCAATTCAAACTAGAAACAATTAAAAAATTTAAATATGATTTATGCAATGTGTACCGGTACAATATTGCTACGAACCGAGATATCATACCAATAAAAAATTTGACTTGTCACCAACAATAAAAATTTAAACATTTTGGTCACATTGTTATTACGAACTAATAATTGAATGACATGACAATGCCATGACACATACTAATTTTTTTGTCTAGATGACATATGATGCCATGTCTTCCAATACACCACTTCGCATTGTCCAAATGCTATTATAAATTTGAAATTAGAAGATAAATTATAGTCATGAACACTTACTTTTTTTTTAGAAGTTTTAATTTATTTTTTAAATATTTTCTTTTATCACTATTGGTTCATTGTTATACGTAACTTTTACAGCAATTGAACTCCTAACACTTTAAAAATTAAGGATAGATTACATTAATAGTCCTTAAACTTTTAAAACGTTTATATATATATATATATAATCACCCTAAAAATAGGGCACTATATATCTCGATTGGCACTCGCAACCCATCCTTTCATTTTCAAACTACAAACTATTTTATATAAAAATAAAGCATAAATAAAAACGAGGATATAACATATCAATAATTTTACCGAACTATCGAACTCGTCAATCAGACGTGCCAGTTAACAAAATCCTAATTTTATTTTAATTAAATAAAATTAATCAACCAATTAGATTTTTAAACTTTCCATATACATATATAGAAATTGAAAAAGATAGACTAGAACTGACATCTCTTATGTCATGTCAATGACAATATAAAAATGGAATTGGGATCTGGATGGAATAATAATGAAATAGAGCCACTTTGAGGTTCCCTATGAAATGCGGCATGGAACGGAGCTACTACGAAGATATTCCGGGGGTTACGAAGGAAACTTCGAGTTCATATTGGTCATGGGTTGAGAACGGGAATTGAACTCTATGAGATCTAATCTCCCGTTGTTCCATTTAACCAACCAGCCAAATGGTGACACACACCAACTGATCGGCCGTAAAGAATGGGAGGAAATAAAATTAGCATGAATTACACATGAGGGGAATTGATCCCAGGCCAAACACATGGAAGGTCAACGCTCAAACCACTAAGCCAATTTCGCTAGTGAGATATAAAATACTAGCATATTTTATTTAAAGATTATTTTGTTGGTGAAAACTAAAGAAAAGGGAATTAATGGGATTCGAACTCGAGACTAATTGTACAAAACTAAAATGCAAAACCAATAAATGAACCTTATAGCTTAGGAAAATGTGACTACATATAATATATGAATTGAGCCAAATTTCTTTTCTTTTAAATTGAATATTTAATATTTTAATAAATATTTAGTTTAATTTAAATATGAAATAGAAAAAATATTTGAATATTTTAAATCAATCGAATATTTTTTAAAATAGAATATTTAATATTTTCATAATTAAATCACATCGAGTATTTAATAACTACTTTAAATATTCGATTTAATTTAAAAATATTCCTTTTTAAAGAAAAAATATTTAAAATATTCGAATATTTTTTTCTTTTTCATATTTAAATTAAATAGAATATTTATTAAAATATTAAATATTCTATTTAAAAGAAAAGAAATTTGATAAAAATATTCGTATATTTAGTAGTATGTGTGATTTTACACATTCCATGTGATTTAGGTTCGAGTCACCTTTCAACCATTTTTACTTTTTTCCTAACTTTTACTGCAGTATAATATATGTATATACAAGGGTGCATTTTTTTATAATCAAGAGCAAGTTGGTGTAGTGGTAAAAGTCTGTGTTTAACACCCTTAGGTTACATGTTCTATTCCCTACAAGGCGATTTATACTCTTTAATTTCTTTTTATACTCTTTAGTTTTCACCAACAAAGTAATCCTTTAATAAAATATGTTAGTATTTTATATTACACCAGTGAAGTTGGCTTAGTGGTTTGAGTGTTAGTCTTCCATGTGTTTGGCATGGGATCAATTCCCTACAGGTGCAATTTATGCCAATTTTATTTCTTCTCATTCTTTATGGCTAATTAGATAGTGACACACCACCTGATTGGTTAAATCTATTAAATTAAATTAAATAAACTTAAAAAATAAATAGGACACGTGTTATCATTTAATTGGTTAATTAATTTTATTTAATTAAAATAAAAATATGATCAAATTGATTTAATAAGTAAAGTAACAAGGACTAAATGTATAATTTTACAAATTTTTGTTAACCGCCACATCTCCCCTCCGTTACTTTTTTAACGGCGATGGTCAAAATAGGTTGATTTAATAAGTTTAGTGGTCTAATTGACGAGTTCGCTAGTTAGGTGGTCAAAATAGGTATCCCTAATTAGTTCAGTGGTCATTGGGGTAGTTTACCCTAATTTTATTACATATATACAACACCAGTACGAGATGTTGTGTTGTAGAAAATTTATTAGAAGAGAACAAAGCTTTTTATTGTAAATAGTGGGAGTAATTAAGAATAACAGGGAGACATAGATCGTAATTGGTCAGACAGGGACCATCTGGTCTTATGTTCCACACGCACTCTCTACAAAGAGGCTTATCCCTCAGTTCTACATAAATGCTGAACCAATGCGTTACTCCATTCCATTGAAAGGTGTAGTGAAACAATGTGTTCTGAAAGATGTTCAGACGGAAAGTGAACTCAAAGTAGTTGCCATAACTAAGATGTTGTTCACCGATATCGTCGTCCTTCGATTTACAGTGGACGATGAGAATCCATCTAGAAGCCTAAATTGTTATAAATTGATATGTGGGCTTTGCGTGGAAGCAAAAAGAATGCATCGGACACGACCAAAAGCATCAAAAGATGGAGGAAGCAAGTAATCAGAAAAGGATTCATGTTTTTTTTTTGCTCGGCAAAACAAGTTTTATTTATAATAGCTTAAAAGCTTGCGCCCACGTTGAGTGCCTCGTTAAAAATCTCTCTAAACCTAATTAGAGGAAAAGAGTACACCCAACATAGGCAATACACCGGAATTTAAAATTCATCACCCATTCCACACTACAAACAACATCCCTAAAACCCCAAAACCATACCAACATCGAGAATACCACCACACAACTCAACTCCTAAAAACACATGACGACTACAAAAAACTACCAAACCGACACATCCCTTGATAGAGCAAGACAATATATAACCTTTAATACCATCCCAACATAATCTACAAGAGCAAAAAACTACATCCGAAAACAACCCCCTCTCCAAAGGTTTTGAGGATTGTACTAAATACACAAGGCCCCAAATTGTTAACAACAACCTTATCGACAACACCTTCTAACAGCAATCTCATCAAAATTGACAATGAAGTTGATTTGACAAGTAAATATACCCACACAAAGAATGATGTTTTCCTTAAAATCCAGTAAAGGGGCTACATCTCCTTTCAAAAAAGAAATTAAAGCTTGGACTGATCCACTTTTTCAAGAGCAAAGCTAGCCTTTCACACAAAATTAAATGCATGCAGATTCGAATACAATTTTCACAACAGAACTACCATCGTTCTGCACAGATTTGGAATCTACACAAAACAAAACCCCGGACAAAACTCACTCTACCATCCCTGCTGTTGCGTGCAAAAGTGATGCGCAATTAGCGTGCAAGTGTACACGGTGCCAAGTTATAGTATTTAAGATATCGTCTCCACAGGGATTGTGACAACTTTTCGGAGTTCACTTTTCTGCACAAGTAAATAAAAACACAGATATTAAGAGTTGGTTTGATTGAAGCTTAAACTAAAGCAAGTAAAGTAAATTGAGAAATCAGAGTGAGAGAATGGGCCGGTATTGGATGTTTCGTATTGTGGAGAATTAATGTACTATCTCGGCACAGTTTTGCTGATCAACTTAACAACTTTAGCAACCACCCACAAGTATGCCTCGGCAGGTGCCCGCGTCAGCAGAGATGTATGAGATCGCCTGGGCAGTTAAGTGATAATTCAAGGTTCGGGAAGGATTCCTTCTATGACTCCCTCTTCTCCCGAAGCTTGAAGTACTATTGGCGAACACGTCTTGGATGATACCTCCCGACGTGAATCTAAGGGTAAACACCAACCGATTGTGAAACCGGTCTTAGCCATTGAACTTCTTAACTTATCCCTAAGCCGAAGTAGCTTTACCCTATGGTTGGATAAAACCGTGTTTACTCGTTACGTGAGTTCAAGTCTCCCGATATTGAACAAATAGACTGGAGTTCTCTTATCTCCCGATAAAGATTGCGACAATGAAGAACCAAGAGTAAACAAACCTTGAATTTTATTGCAAAACTGAAATCCTAAACGAATACATCAAAACTCTCACAACTACTATGCAACCAACCATTAGCCCTAGGGAAGGTTTAGAACATGGTGGGTTTGGACGACACTAGGGTTTCGACAAGAAGGAGTCTCTCTCTAATCTCAATTGTGTTTTATCAAACTTGTCGATTATATATATAGGGGAGAATCCTAAGCCTAAGTCGGTTTAGGGTAGGAATACTAGTTAGAATATAATTACAACTCATTAAAAGATCATTAAATTTTCGTAGATTCTCGTTTGACTTTTCTCCAACTTGACTTTGACCCAGCTTTTCTTTGTTTGCTAGGCTCCAATGCACGTGTAAGTGGTCTCTAAAAATCAGGCTTGATGAGCTCTTCCTATCGCATACCACTTTGCAATTTTCCATTCTTCCTAGAGTTGCTGCCTCGGTGGAAAATAGTTGACTGCCTCGGCGGCAGTGTGGACTGGGGTGCAGGGGTTGGCACAACTTTTCATTCTGGCTCTCTCCTCCTCGATTAGCTCTCCATATGGTCCAACAGCTTCCTCATTCAGTTCCCAAGTTCACTTCTTCCCTCTTTGCTGCCTCGGCGGCATCTGCTTGGGCGAGTACCTGCGCAGAGGGAGAAAACGCACCTGAGCAGTATCATATATATAAAATCAATTAATTTCATCAAATAAGGCAGAGTATCTAATCTATGCTATTTTCTGTATGTTTTCCTAAAAATGAAATCTAATCTATACTTAAGAACAACAATAATTGAGCCAAACTAGGGCATAAATATAGGACTTTTGCACACTTAACACCCGCATAATCTACTTCGATGAGCAAACATCTCCAATATAACTCTCAACATATTTTAAATGCCAATGAAACTGATCAAAAGATAACTATATGTTTGCACCTATTACTTGAAGTAATTAAATCATAAAATCACTACAATACCTATCATCACACAGAAACTTCCAAAAACAAAACCATCATACCTTAGTTGGCTTCTAGCACCGTTAATTCCAGGAATCACTTCTTGTTCACCGCCCACAATTTGCATCCCTAGTTTCTTGCCTAGCTTTAGAGTTTTCCTTGCCTCATTGGTAGCATTCTCCCATCTGGCCGCATGATCGAAATTCGATAAAGATCGCCCAGATAAAATCGACGAATTTAAAGTCTCCTTATTCAGCTTGTTTCTTCGAAAGGCCCTATCCCTCTTCTTCCATTCTGCCTCTAACAGAGCCTTACCCTGATAATCCAACAACGATCCATATCGTTCATCTTTCTTAACCTTTTTAACACGGGACAAAAACTCCATTTCAGGGAAGAAGCTGCTAGCATCATTCTCAACATCGCCATCTTTCAACTGGTTCTCTGAAGCTACGCACGAAGCTCCTTTAAATCTTTCATGAACAGAAATCGCCCAATGATCTCTACCCAACCTAGCCACAATTACACTCGGCTCCTCATCTGGTTTAAAGCCCATGTTAAGAACATCTTCTAAAGCCCTAGAAGAGGCAAGGTATGGGCCCGCTAAAAACATATTAACATTGCACTCACTTACTGGATCAATCACCATCATTGGAACAATAGTCATAATCACACCCCATCTTCACCATTCACTATCTCCCTCGGCTCTCTTTCTACTCCTGGAAGCTTCTTTAGAGTGTTGTCCTCATGCACTTTATCATGTACGTTCAAAGCTTTTAAAGGAGCCACCTTGGGAACACTTTCCAAAACTTCTAGCTCCAACCTGGCTCCCCAACGCCTCTCTTTCCCCTGGCTAATTTTCTTGGTCAGCCGCCAAGTTAGGATTACCCTTATTACCACCACTTCCCAAAGAAACTTCCTTCCCCATTTTTCTAGAGGCGTCAGTTTCTACCGAAGATGATTCCGTTTCTAACATAAGAAAAGTAACAGTCTCCTTAACATTAACTCCACTGGGTAGATCTTCGAAACGACACTTAAACACCTCGTCCTTTGATTTGGCCGGCGACCCTCCATCTAACCAGCACCGGTCGTCTTCGAAGGCTGTCGTCGACATTTTAATGTTGAAATTATCTCTGTTCAAAGATATAGAGGCAGATAAAGGAATATATGCCTTAGAGCTTATCCCCAAGAGAACACGAGCATAATCCAAACGGCTTCTGGAAATTGTATCTTCATCTAACTTGATGATTTTACCCCATTTGCTAGCTATGGCCTCGATCACTGATGTATGCCATGCTACTAACAGGATACCTTCACTGTTAATCCAGACCTTCAATTTTTTTAATGAAACGAAGTTATCGAAGGTATCCAAATCTGTAAACCATGAACGCAAAAGTGATTGCTTTAAGTCCCAAAATATTTGAACTTGCTCAGCTTCTTGGCACTGTATGATAACGTAGAAACCCGACCAAACGCTAACTTGCACCTTGAAACCATCTGAGCTCAATGCTTGTTGGACAAAATCAGCATCATACATGCCTTCTATTTGGCCCACAAAACTGTTTTTTAACCATTCTGATTCAATTGGGGAGAAGGGAAGCTGGATCGATATACCTGGGTTACTAACTGAAGCATGAGTCTGGGCATCTATCGGAGCTGAAGAGTCGGCGAGTAAGACGTCTTTGAAAGTTTTTGCCTGGTTTGACTTCCGAAGATCTAAAATTTCTGGGCATCGTAGGATGCTTCGAAATCTTCTTTTCATGAAAAAATTTAATATAGTAACCAACCATTCTTCTATTGTTGCCTTGTTCCACTACTTTTGAAGCTTCTTCCCATGATGAAAATCTAACAAAGGCAAAAGTATGTTGACTCTTGATTCTCCTAACATTGTTGTAAGCCATGTAGACGTTAGTCACCCTCCCATACAAAGAAAACGCCTCTATTAGAGTGGTTCGATGAATTCTCTTGCAAACATAGTTGACAAAGACTGAAAACTCTCTATCTTTAGGTACGTTGGGTTATATAGGGTTTTGAAGTGATCTAATTTGGTAATAAGAGATCTCTAGACCTAATGGAGGGCACCAACCAGTTAAGGTATCTTATTTCCTTATAAAGTAGTCATTTGATTTCGTATAATACCAACATGGAAAATTTGAAACATTAGGAATCCTTTTGTGTAATGATTATATATTCAATTAAGGTGTTGAAGTCCATCTTTATTACCAAGATAAAGTAGGTAACAATTCAAATATGATCTATGCAATGTGAGATTTAAAATACATGTGCGTTCAAAATTTTCAAGAGTTGCAATTTTTGTTATGGGTAAAATACATAAATGACCACCTTACTATTGTAAAAGTTGCGATCTGACCACATTATTTTTTTTCGTCACAATTAAACCACCAAACTATTTAAATGGTATCAATGTGACCACCAGCCGTTAAAGGTTAACGAAAGGGTGATGTGGCAGTTAAAAAAATAAGGGTATAATTACACATTTAGTCCTCCTTACTTATAAACTCTATCAATTTAGTCTTAGTTTTAATTATTCCTCGTAAATATCAATGTGTCACCTTCTATTTCCCCGCGATTCCTCAGTCTCGTGCTTATGTGAGTTTTAGGTTAAATTTTGATGCTAGGGTTTATAGATTTTATTTTTTGTTTTGTTCTTTCGAATTTTTCAATATTTGAGTTTTTTCTTCTTAGTTTTGAGAAATACCCAGATTAGTTCTTTTATGATAAAACTAAATAGAAGGGTGGTTTAGTTAGCAATGCTACAAATATTTTTAGCTGTTGTTAGTGAACTGTTGTTAAGTCTAACTCAATTTCTTTATCTCTTCTGTTTTATCACTATAATTTTATATGGTATAAAATATGTATTTTAGCAATTTTGATTCTTTTATTTTAGTTTCAATTTCCAAATGATTTTGAAAAATACTCAGGTCGGTTATTGAATGGATGAGGCTAAAGAGAGAGGCGGTTCCCTGAGTGTTTCTATGGAACCTTCACTAACTGTTAGTGAAACTATAGTGGAGACGATGGTTTGCAAGGGTCAAATTCTGATGGAGGAAGGAGGGGAAGAGGGTCCTAGTAATGGAGATGATATAATGGTGGAAGTTCTGGGTTCTCTTGTTTATGTAGATGGTATTTGTACTACTGATGGGGAGATAAACGTATGGTTGTACACGTGTCACTTCCTGATTGCAAGAGAAAAATAAAATAATTTAATTAAATATAAATAATTAAATTATTCCAATAAAGTGTTGACACTAATTAAATAATTAATTTATTTTATTAAATTAAAATTAGGATTAAATTGATAGACTTTATAAGTAACGAGGACTAAATATGTAATTATACCTTTATTTTTTTAACTGCCACGTCACCCTTCCGTTAACCTGTAACGGCTAGTGGTCACATTGATACCATTTAAATAGTTTGGTGGTTTAATTGTGACGAAAAAAAGTAATGTGGTTAGATCGCAACTTTTGAAATAGTAAGGTGGTCATTTATGTAGTTTACCCTTTTGTTAATTTTGTCAAGGTCTCATTTGTATTATCTTTTATCATATCCAATGGCGGAACTAGCTAAGTATATTAACCGGAAATAAACAATACCTTCGTAAAAGAGATCTTTAAGAAGATATATACATGACTTAACCATTTAACTTTGAAAAACAGAGATCAAACGGAACTCAATAAGTGTGCAAGTTGACAAGGGCATTATATGACCTAACTGGTTCCTAAAGTTGAAAGAGTTCATGTGTCATTTAGGTTTTAAATTCAATCTTTAAAGCACCTTGGTCAAGTTAAGTTCTTTCTTGGAATTGAAGCTGAGCGTACTACTGAAGGGTTGTTCCTAAGTCAGCAGAAGTACATCAAAGAATTATTGTTCTTTACTACGACTAACAAAAAAAATTGTAATTCATGAAATATTTTAGCACACATTATAAATCTTTGATTTCGTAGATCATATTTGAACTTCCTAATTATAATATGTGCACTAAAGAGTTATAATTCTAGTTAATTTTGTCAATGCCTCATTTATATTATCTTTTATCGAAAAATGTATTTTATCATATCCAGAGACGGAACTAGCAAGTACATTAACTGGACATAAACAATGCCTTTCTAAAAGGATCTTTAGGAAGATGTATTTTATCAACCGCCTAAATTTGAGAAATAGAAATCAGACGGTAATTAATAATGACCCACGACAAGCTCCATGTAACTGGTTCTTAATGCTGAAAGAGTTTATATGTCATTTAAAACCTAAATGGCACATGAACTCTTACATTGCATCAATCATATTTAAACTTTCTACCAACAATCGGTTGTTCTAGTAGGATGAGGCACTAGATCCCTTAAACAAGATCAGGAGTTTGAATCCTTGTGTTGTGAATAAAGTAAATTGGGTCAGGAGGGTCGCTCCCATAATGGGCCTATACAGTCAATAGGTTGGATACCAATAGTTAAACCCCCAAAAAATTGAACTTTTAAATTATTTCTTGTTTGAATTGAAATTGAATATATAACCATTCACCAACACCGAAATGGTTGCAGTCGATAAGCACATCTTTATCCATTTACGCCATCTCTTACCGAAACCCATCCTTTCCATTATGAAGTCGAGAAAGCTCCAATCAACTGAATCATACGCTTTTTTAAAATCAGTTTTAAACATGACATCCTCCATCTTTCTTCGCTTCAGGCCGTCAATGATTTCATTAGCAATTAGAGAACAATCCGCAATCTATTTTCCGGGTATGAAAGCAAACTCTCGTTTACCCACAACTTTTTCTATACATCCTACTAATCTTCTAGCAAGAACCCGAGCCAACACTTTGTATAAACTTCCAACAACAGAAATATGACGAAAATCATCGATCGCTTGAGGAACTTTACTCTTAGGAATTAGAGTAATAAAGGAATGATTTATGGATATATCAGATAGCTTCCCTTGTAGAAACAATTGAAAAAATACATTATGCTCGTCTTCATATGGTCCCAAAAATTCTTATAAAAATGAAGGTTAAAACCATCTGGGCCCAAGGCTCAAGATCCGTCTGCTGAGTGAATTGTAATTGTATTTACTTCATTATATCTTCTTCGAAAGTGGTTCTCAATGGCCTCAGTGATCTGTTTGGAATCCGCAAAAAATGTGTTCACCCCCAACTATGATTGGAAGCTCTACGAAATCAATGACACTGTTTAATTTCTCGAAGAATACCCTTCTTTAACTTACATCATTTGGCACATATATATTTAGCAATCCCACTTTCAAATTGCAATGTGCCATAGTACCAGTGAGGCCAACAATTCTTCCCAACACAATCTTGTTTTCCACAATGAAAGAGTTTGAATCCCATACTGAGATTAATCCTCTCGATGCACCCACAGATGGAGCTACAACTAATTCACCCAAACTGCAGCTCTAAAATCGGTTTTTAACCCATGGTTTGATGCTTTCCAGCTTCGTTTCTTGTATGAAGACAACATTGGATCTTGTTGAAGTGATAACCCGACATAATGCTCTCAATTTCTTCTCTTTTCCAAGCCCTCTCACATTCCAAGTAAGAATTGAACATATCATAAAAAGGATTTAAACACACATAAGGGATATAGCGCATACCACTATAGTTAACTCCTCTCTTCTCTCTCCAGCTCCTCTAATCAATGTAGCACCACCGTCTCGAATGCCCTAAAGGCTACGCCTAATTACTCTCCTACCTCAAACGTTGCCGCAGCTTCGACTGTGCTACACTACTGATGGCACAGATTTGGGCTGCCCTACTCGATTAGGTTCTGCTTTGGTCCGAGAAAGCTCAACACTGCATTGCCCACTGATTTCTTGTTCTTATTTCCCTTTTTTGCGCCTATTTTAGCATTGGATCCCCCCTTTTGAGAACACATCGACCAATTTAGCTTGTCGATACCAACTCTTAAATCCATGTTCTGATTACCATGTCGATTGAGATTTGTTGCTCTACTGCTATGAGGCGTGTTCAGATCAGTTCCCTTCTTCTGCATGTAATTCTGCAAATCATCAAAGTCCCCAACCATATCGATATGGACATCTTGGAGCCGAAATCATTTGATATAGATGGCTTGCTCTCTCTCCCTTTATCGACTCGAATTGGGCCATCCTTCTCACCCTTGACAATCTCTATCGACCCATTATGTTGAGATATTGGTTTTGATATAACAAAGTGAAAAAAGTTTTTGGACTAAATTCAAATATTGCAAAAATATATCAAAGTCCACAAACTTGGAAAATATGTTTAAAATGTTTTGACTTTGTTCCTATATCGAATATATCTTTTAAAGTCAATTTTTAGCTGATTTTACAAGTTTTTAATGCCGGTTTCGAAACCCCTTATAAGTGGTTTCGAAACTAGTGAGGCAATGAGGCTAGTTTTTCTTTTGAAAACCTCTAGTTTTTCTAAATCCCCTGCCTAGTTTCTATATCGGGCACATGTAACGACTAGTTTTTCTTTTGAAAACCTCTAGTTTTTCTAAATACCCTGCCTAGTTTCTATATCGGGCACATGTAACGACTAGTTTTTCTTTTGAAAACCTCTAGTGGTTTCGAAATCTCTTGAATGGTTTCGAAACAACTGTGCATGTGAGCATTTAATGCTCGGTTTTAATGGCTTCCAATGGCTCCTAAACATCCCCAATGGCCATAAACGGCTAGTAGCTCATTCCAAACATAAAAGCAAGACTTGGGACACTTGAAGATGGTTAGACACAATATTCAAGCTTCATGATCAAGAGAAATAGCATTTAAGTCTTTATTCCTTATTTCTCTTGTATATAATGTTTAAGAGAGTGGTTAATTATAAATCTTTTGTACTCTTGTGAGCTTAATTTGTGTGAGCACCCACCTTGTGAGGTATTTAGTTTACCAAACAAATCCCTTATAAAAAGAGAGGTTCTAGTTTAGCCTTAGACAAAAACTAGAGTGGTTCTATCTAAGCCATTGAAAAGATAGGGTTTTAAGGTTATCCCTTTGGCCTCAAAAGGAAGAATTCATAGTAGTGAATTGGAAACCCTTAGTGGTGCGCTAAGGTAGTGGATGTAGACTCGGTTGAGTAGTCGAACCACTCTAAAATCATTGTGAAAATTGTCTACCTTTTTTATCAGTCTTAGCCAATTCTTTCGGGAGTTCAATTCAACTCTCTTGACGATTTCAGAGATCAATTCGAGCCTGCCAAAATCCCAACAATTGGTATAAGAGCCTCGTCTCCATCAAAGGACTAACATCCGGGAGTAAAGATCGATTGCTCGAAGTTCACCGATTCAAGATTTCAAATGGCAAGTGGTTCTACAATTATTTCATTCGAAGAAGGCTGCTCTATCATGTGTCCTCCTCTCTTCAAAGGAGAAGGTTACTTCCAATGGAGCAACATCATGAAGTATTTCATCCAAAGCCTCAACCTCGACATTTAGATGATTATCGAAGATGGACATTTGGAAGTTCCTAAGAAGAATAAGAAAAGGAGTGTCAAAGACACAAAGAAGGACCATCTCAATGCAAAGGCTATGCACATTCTTCTTTGTGGCCTCAATAAAGAGATTTCCATGAAGGTCTCCCCATCCAAAAGTGCCAAAGAAATTTGGGAGAAACTTGAGAAATTCTATGGGAAAGAAGAGAAGAAAGATGGAGTTCCATCAAGTGCTAACCTCCTCTCATCTAAAAAGGTGGATGGTTTTATGGCTCTCGATGAGCCCAAGGTATCTTCTAACTCAAATGAATTAAATTCATATTCTTTTGATGAGTTACAAAATGCATTTGATGAATTATTTTTGGAATTTGAGACCATGAATTCCAAATTTAAGAAAATGATTTATAAACTTGAAATTGAAAATGATTTTCTTTTGAAATCTAAACTTGATTTTGAAAACCAAAACAAAATTTTGAAAAAGGATTTAGAGTCTTCAAAAATGAGCAATGAAGTTTTCGAAAAAGAAAATCTTGATTTGAATGTTAAGCTTGAATGCTTAACAAAAGAAAAAGAAATTGTTTCTAATAATTCATCTAATCCCATATTGACAAAATGCTCACATTGTCATTATCATGGTCATTCTTTAGATACCTGTCCAATTATGAAAAGAAAAACTTATAAAATTAGACAAGTATGGGTTCCTAAGGGAACTAGAGACATTGAGATTAATGTTAATGGATCCAAAACAATTTGGATACCAAAATCCAAGTAAATGTCTCTTGTAGGTGTGTTGGAGCAAAGGCAAGAAAAGCAAGAATCTCAAGTGCTCTAGTCACACAAGTAAAGAAGATTGGGTAACCTCTAATCCTAATGTATTTGATTTTAAATCATTCGATTGCCTATTTTGATGATAAATGTTCATGCATCATTGCTTATTTATATTTATAAATTCATTACATTTTATGATTCTTTATGCATATAAATCACATTGTTTCATTCATATGTTTGCATAAAGTTTTTTTAAAAGTCTTGGGTAAAATTAAATTTCATGTGATTTAAAATTGATTTGATTCAATCTCTTAAGTGTCAAAATTTGAACAAAAATTTTAAATGGAATGCTTTGATTAAGGAGGAGCTTTTAATTTTAAAAAAAAATATCTTATTCTCCATTGTTATTTTACACCAACAATTGGTATTTTCTATCAATTGGTACTAAATCTCCAACAATTGGTTTTAAACCTTTCAACATTTGGTGTTTTGAACTTAAATGTGATTTCAAACTTAGTTTTGAATTATTTTTGATATAACAAAAAGGGAGAGAAATATGTTTGAAAAATTCAATTTCAAAAAGAAAAAGGGGGAGCTTTTATTCTTTTCTAAAAATATTTCTCTTTTTCTAAAATTATTTCTCTAAGGGGGAGTTTTCACAAAAACAAAATTTTCAAGTGGTTTTGTTATATCAAAAAGGGGGAGATTGTTGAGATATTGATTTTGATATAACAAAGTGAAAAATGTTTTTGGACTAAATTCAAATATTGCAAAAATATATCAAAGTTCACAAAACTTGGAAAATATGTTTAAAATGTTTTGACTTTGTTCCTATATCGAATATATCTTTTAAAGTCAATTTTTAGCCGGTTTTACAAGTTTTTAATGTCGGTTTCGAAACCCCCTATAAGTGGTTTCGAAACCAGTGAGGCGGTGAGGCCTAGAAACCAAACCTGGGAACATGTTTTGAAACCCCCTTAAAGGTTTCGTAATCACCGGTTTCGAAAACCACCCAGCTGGTTTCGAAATCCCCTGCCTAGTTTCTATACCAGGCACATGTAACGACTAGTTTTTCTTTTTTTTAATTAACTTTAGTAACCTATCAATTTGAATATATGAAAACTATAGAGAATTTTCAATGATTTAGTTACAAAATTTGCAGGGTTGGAGCCGATGTTTCATCGATCCTTGGGTTCTTTTTTTGCATCCGTTGATTTAGTTACACCCAAGCTTAAATGTCAAGATCCGCCCCTAACCTCATAGTTTATCGAGCCTTGGGTTCTTTTTTTGCATCTATTGGCCTCATTTGAATTGTTGATCCAAACTCGGTGTTGTGCTTTGTATTTTGGTATCTTTATTTGAAGGGAAATGCTATTATTGCATTTCTTTTGTCCTTTTTGTTGTACCACAGTTAGTGTTGATTTCACATGACTTGAGCCTCATTCTGTTTTGAGTGTGTTTATATTATTACTATAACAACTCGAGGCTTAATCTTTTGGTACATATGCTATTTTTACAGATTTTTTTAATGATAAATTTCATGATTAATAAAATCTCATCTTGATTTAAAAATTAATAATATTTAATTAAAAGATAAAAATTATTTTTAATTGACACCCCAAGCTTAAATGTCAAGATCCGCCCCTAAACTCATAGTTTATTGATCTTCAAGATCGTTTAATGGTGGTATTAGACCAATAATGTTCTAATGCAACTTTTAGGCTTTGCTTGGTTGTGTGAAAATTGAAGGATGAAGAGAAAAAAAAACAAATCTATTTTTAGCGATGAAATTAGGTTTTATTAAAAATAATGAAATGTATCACAAATGCAACACACCCAAAAAAGAAAAAAAGTATAACTATGCCCATAAAAAACTCATAAAAAATAAAACATTAAGCCCAAAATGAAAAAAATAAACCTTTCCCTTAATGATTCTCTTTGCCTCTATCCAAACGAGACACTCTACGAGGTGAATAAAATCAGTTGTGAGCGAACCAAACTATCAAGCAGATTGTTCCACTACATAGTTCTTATTACATTGTCAAGCAATCACCAAAGGGAATCAAACTTTCTATGACCATCGACAAACCCAAATCAGAAAACAAACGCTATGAGAATCTTTATATGAGCATCAAACGACCTCTAAGGTATGCGAACCGAACATCGTGCCAAATAGCAGAAGAAAAGTGTGCCACAAGAGCATATATTCTTATTAAACAGGATATGATAAATCAAGGGAAATAATAAACACTAACGGCCAGTAACCAATATTAAGGCCAGTACCGCCACCTACCAAGTAAAATAATAAAGAAAAAAAGAACGTAAAGCGCCAGGTATGTTTTTGAGAGAAAAACTAGGTTAAAATTTTAATAAAAAACAAATAAGAAAGTGAAGGGAAAAAAGGGAGAGAGAATCGATCATTTTTCATTCTCGTTTAAAAACAACTCATTCCAATATTTTATTTCTTAATATTTTATCTTTTACTACCATCGATTCATTGTTGTACCTAACTTTTATAACAATTGAACTACTAACATTTTAAAAAATAAGGGTAAATTCTATAGATTGTCCCTGAACTTTTAAAAATTTTATAGATCATACACATTATCTTGAGGTAAATAAAAATCAATATCTATAACACTAAAAATAGTGTAGTGTATACGTCGATTTGCGGTCATAATCCATCCTTTCATTTTCAAATTAGAAAGTATTTCATATAAAAAACAGAGAACAATTTTATTACATATATACAACACCAATACGTGATGTTGTGTCGTGGAAATTTATTAAAAGAGAGTAAAGCTTTTATTGTAAATATATAGCGGGAGTAATTAAGAATACCAAGGGATACACAGATCGTAATTGGTCAAACAGGGACCACCGGGTCTTATGTTCCACACGCACTCTATACAAAGAGGCTTGTCCCTCATTTCTACGTAAATGTCGAACCAATGTGTTATTTCGTTCCATTGAAAGGTGCAGTGAAACAAGGTATTTTGGAAGATGCTTGGACGAAAACTAAACTCAAAGTAGTTACCGTAACCGAGATGTTGTTCACCGATATCATCATCCTTCGATTTGCAATGGACGATAAGATTCGTCCCGGAGCCCAAATCGTTATAGATTGATACGTGAGCTTTTTTCGGAATCAGCGAGAAGGCATCTGTCACGACCAAAAGCAGTAAAAGATGGAGTAAGAAAGTGATCGGCAAAAGGATTCATGTTTGGTTTTGATGGTCGGTAAAATGGCACGAATGGCTGATATAGGGTTTTGAGGTGGTCCAATTTGGTAATAAGATATCCCCAGACATAATGGAGTGTATCAACCAGATAAGGTATCCTATTTCCTAATAAAGTAGTCATTTGATTTCGTATAATACTAAAGTGGAAAATCTTTGTAATATTTTATGGAAAATTTGGAATCAGTAGGAATATTTTTGTGTAATGGTTATATATTCAGTTTAATTATGTCTTGAAGTCCATCTTTATTATCAAGAAATAGTAGGTAACAATCAGACTCAATTCGAACTAGAAATGATTTGAAAGTTCAAATATGTTTTATTGATGTCGGAAAACTAAAAAGTTCTATAAGAATTGCCCACCAAGTTCTCTTTAAAGTACCTTGGTCAATATAAGTTCTTTTTTGGGATTGAAGTTGAACGTACTACTTGGGATCGCTTATCGAGCGAGTGGATCACGATTTGGGCAGTGCTCGACTTGACTCAAAAATTGTTCGACTCGACCCGATACTCGATAAGTAAATTTTAGTAATACTATATATAGAGCTTACTAAAAACATAAATTAAAAAATTTAACAAAAAATGATGAAAATAGTCTGTGAAACAATTTCAAAATCTAAAATTTAAAGTAACAATCCACAAATACACTGAACTTGTAACACCCCTAAAGTAAGAAAAAAAATGAAAAAAAAAGAACAACAAGTTGCAACTATAGGGGTTTAAACTTGTGTCCCTTGGATATTAATGCTTGTGCCTTGACCATTCGAGCCAAATGCTCATCCTTGTTATGTGTTGAAGTGAAAAGTACTTTGAATTAAAAATTGGGGGTTTAACCCCATATGAATATATCAACAGACTTTTCGCATACCGAGGAAGGGGGGGATCAGATCGAGAAAAAAAAAGAGACTTTCCAGATCTAAAATTCGAGATGGGTCTCCTACCAACTTCCACCGGTCACCGTTCATTCTCCTTCACCGTCGGTCCGTGACCGTCACCGCCAGCACCGGCGTGATCGCCGCCCCGACCTGACCTCACCTCCGAGCACCACTCGCACAATGAAGCCGCCGTTTGCTGTGGAGATTCAATCGAAGGTTTGACTGAATTTAAAACCCTCCCCATTCAGTTTTAATCGATTCCGGCAGCCACCGTTGGCCCGTGATGTGCACCGCCACCACCGAGTTGACCGCCACGGTGCCCCGATCCCGGTATAGTCCACCAATCGCGGCAAGAAGACGCCGTCCGCCGTAGAGACCCAGCCGAAGGTTGCTCGAAACCCTTCGTACGCCGCATCGATTTTTCAGTGATATCACCGTCGTCCGCCGTTCGATATGGCTGTTTTTGGTACCACCGTCATCTCCGAGCCAAGGCGGGCATAACCCCTATGGCCGATCATCGATTTGTCGCCGTTAAGACGTTCGTCGGAGCTATGTTTATTCCGACCGATCCTTTTACGTTTAAGGTAAAATCGGTAAGTTCCGACTGATTTCCGATGAGTTTATGAAGTGGTTTTGTGGTAGAGCGAAATTCCGTTCTGTTCCCGGTCAAAATAGGCCATTTGGGGCCGCCGGTGAGGTTTCCGGCGAGTTGCCGGTGAGTTTAGGGTTCATTAGTGGATCGGGTTATTTTCGGCCCAAGCCCGACCCGCCAATCCGATCCGTATATCTAACCCGTCAACCCGACCGTCTGTTTGACCCGTTTATCGGGTCAACTCAGTGAGTCAACTCGGGCGAGTTGACTCACCCGAGTCAACCCAGTGAGTCAACTCGGGCTAGTTGACTCAACCGAGTCAACCCAGTTTGACCAGTGACATCAGCATGACGTCAGCGTTGACTTTGACTGCTGACGTCAGCGTTGACTTTGACCAAAAGTCAAAATTTTCCAAAAAGCCATATTTTATGTTTTTCGACGTCCTGAGTCCGTTTTTGAAGTCTATTTTGCCAAATTCGAACCCAATAAGATGATATTCAGTATTTGACCTTTTAGATAAAAATTGATTATCGTATTTAAGTTTTGTTTCTGATGTAAGTTGTTTTACCATGTATCTGAGGTAATGAGGAACTTCAAATTCGCGCTTGAGAGCGATCGACTGGGGCTTTGAAAGGTGTACTACGTAACTCGGAGTCGAGGTAATACTCACCACTTTCTGTGTACCATAACAAACATGTTAATTAATATTTAATGCATGAAATAACAAATGTAGCAGAATATAGTATAAGAATACCAATAAGGACCCTTGTGACATAATTAAGAATTTTATGACACGTATACCTTTCTGAGATTTTGTAAATTAAATGATAAGTTGGTTATCTCTAAATATCTATTAAAACCTCGGTTAATGAAATTATATATACAAGAGACAAAAAAAATGAACTAAGACCGACTCTTTGATCTAAGGAGTGACGTCGACTATCCAAAAATATGCCCTTGTGCTTGATTTGAAAGTGTACTCCCTGGCAGCCGTTGCACAAAAAAAAAACGTGATATATGAAATGTGTTGACTAAATTGATCATGTGCATATGGCCAATGTTCCTTGAGCGCTACATACATGCTTTAAATGTTATGATTGAATTAAACACGTGCATGTGACTAAGACGTAACATGTTTCCTGATTCTAAGTATGATGGTTCCATATGTCTAAATTATGCCTAAGAACTCGATTGTACAACATGCTCATTGACTTCTGTTTTACCTAATTAATAGTATGCTCTCTGATTACTGTTTACCGAAAGTAACTGGTTGTCTTATGTTAACGTAATTACTACTTCTTCCAGTTACTGAAATTAGGACATCAACGGGTACTGGGTGCTTGGGATAGGGTATGAAGATACCGAAGGTTCCTCTGCTTCGGCGAGGGTAATTCCTTACTGTTATCGTTACAGGTTCCTCTGCTTCGGCGAGGGTAATTCCTTACTGTTATCGTTACAGGTTCCTCTGCTTCGGCGAGGGTAATTCCTTACTGCTATTGTTACAGGTTCCTCTGCTTCGGCGAGGGTAATTCCTTACCGTTATCGTTACAGGTTCCTCTGCTTCGGCGAGGGTAATTCCTTACCGTTATCGTTACAGGTTCATCTGCTTTGGCGAGGGTAATTCCTTACTGTTATCGTTACAGGTTCCTCTGCTTCGGTGAGGGTAATTCCTTACCGTTATCGTTACAGGTTCCTCTGCTTCGGCGAGGGTAATTCCTTACTGTTATCGTTACAGGTTCCTCTGCTTCGGCGATGGTAATTCCTTACTGTTATCGTTACAGGTTCCTCTGCTTCGGCGAGGGTAATTCCTTACTGTTATCGTTACAGGTTCCTCTGCTTCGGCGAGGGTAATTCCTTACCGTTATCGTTACAGGTTCCTCTGCTTCGGCGAGGGTAATTCCTTACTGTTATCGTTACAGGTTCCTCTGCTTCGGCGAGGGTAATTCCTTACTGTTATCGTTACAGGTTCCTCTGCTTCGGCGAGGGTAATTCCTTACCGTTATCGTTATAGGTTCCTCTGCTTCGGCGAGGGTAATTCCTTACCGTTATTGTTACAGGTTCCTCTGCTTTAGCGAGGGTAATTCCTTACTGTTATTAGTACAGGTTCCCTAGCTTCGACGAGGGTACCTACGTCTACCGTGATTTGGTCAACACGTGTATCGTAGCAATCTTGTGAAACAACATTTTCAGAGTTTAACCAGAGAACAATTAAAATAACACCAATTTTATCATCTCTCTTCATGACCTCGAGGAAATACTACAGATGCTTGATTGATATGTAGAAGTTTAAATATTGTTAAACCATAATCGATATCACAATTTATGCCTTGCCTTATACCATTTAGGTACGGATGGAGGATCAACACGTACATTATATATATATATATATATATATATATATATATATATATATATATATATTATTTTGTTAAAATGTTTTTCTATCGCTCAAACTGTCTGTTTTCATATTATAGCACGAACCTCTTAATTGATATCGTATATTTTATGGCCGTTATAGATACACTTTTGGAAAAGTACATACCGGATTTTGAACAACCGGTAGATAAGAAAGAAAAAGAATGAAAAATAAACCTTATTGTTGCTTGAATTATGTGCCTGTAAAATAAAATGTTGCTACATTGATACAGTTACCGTTGTTTGGACACACTAAACTCTCAAATTTAATTTAATTGTTCAGTCTCATGATCCATTGATTTATAGGCTTCTCGGTTGATACTCGGTGATCGATCAATGAACCGTAAATTTAGAACTTGTTACTTTTCGAAACATCATGATAGTGGTATGTCTTCAAGTTCTTACAACATCATTTGGTAGTATTGTATTAATGAGATTTACAGAGCTTACATTGTTTCTCTATCACAAGTTAGAAGAAATCCACCATGGTATAGTGACCGACATATGAGGTTGGAGTTCTCTCGATTTTACTTTTGAAATACAATATTAGTAAACTTAGTGGGCATGTATGTCGTGTATTGTTTTATGTCCGAGTATGTAAAATGTTTCTGAGTTCCCGTCAGATGCCAAACAAGTCTGGAAAGGTTTGTATTAAAATTTCTAATGCATTTAAAGGAAAACACTTTAAATGTGGATTTTTACCGTGGGTCGCTCTTGTGACCCTAATGTGACCCCTTAGGATTCATTGTAATGCATAGGCGGGTATAGGGGGTTACAGAACTAACATATTATAAATAAAAAAAAATTAACGAGTTGTTCGCCAACTTATTGAATCGAGTTGGACTTTGGTCAACTCGACTCGTTAAGGTCTCAAGTTAAGCTTGAGTTCGAGTCGAGTCAACTTGAACTGAATTTTGACCAAATCATGCTCGAGCTGCTTGCAAGCTGTTCAACTCAGTTAGCCCGAAAAAGTACATCAAAGAATTCCTTGAAAAAGTCAAGCTAAGTTGCACAAAGCCAGTTGATACACCCATAACAGTATCCCCGAATCTCAATAAAACAATAGAGATTACTTTCGAGAATTAGATTTTTCAGCCCGATCCCGACCCGTAATTATCGTGTACCCGCAAAATCTGGTACCGGGTTCACTTATTTATTTATTTATAAATTTAAAAGTTTTTAAAAAATTACATAGTAAACACATAAAATTTTAAAGTTCATAATACATAATTCAAACACAAAAGTGATTTAATGTTAATTTTAAGATATATATATATATATATATATATATATATATATATGGGTCAAGATCTATTTACATTGTGTAAAACTCAATTACTTTTACACTTTTTTATACTGTTGGATGGTAGTAATAAATGGCTAAGATTATTACGTTATTTTTTAAGTGATAATCATCACATTTTATATTGTTAAGCTCATCCATCCATTTACCTTCATCCAACAGTTCAAAAAAAAGTGTAAAACTTTCAAATTTTACATAGCGTAAGAGGATATATATATATATATATATATATATATATATATTAAAGTTTACCACCGAAAGACATTAAAAATATCTCTCATTTTTTTCTTTCAAATCTTGTATTTACAAATTAATACAAATATTTTTAAAAATTTTAAAACTGAAAATTACATTGTACAAATATAGAAAGAATATAGAGATTTAAATTTAGTTTTAGGCTTAATACACTTCCCCCCTAAATTTAACTTGTTTTCCCAACTTGCCCCCTAAAGTTTATTTTGAACACCTTTGTCCCCTAACGTTTTCATTGTTACCCATATTGCCCTCTACCATTAAAAAAATCTGTCTTGACCAATAAGAACGCGACATGTCATTTTTATTTATTTTTAAATTTTAAAATAAAATAAAAAATAAAAATAAAATAAATATATTAAAATACCCAAAAACACCTCCATATTCATCCCATCATCTTCTTCCCCAATTTTCTTTAACAAGGATTCTTTTATACAGGCAATGGAAGGTCCTTCTAGTCTGTCTCTGAGTTCCACCATGCTTGCACCTCTGCTACTTCAGCTTCGTACCTCCTTTCTTCCTCCATTTTCCGTCTTTGTAGTCCCCCCCCCCATTAAAATCATTCTTATCAGCTTACCATTAAAATTAAAGTAAACAAATTGTTGAGTGGATCATTGAATCGATTTAAGCCAAGAGGGGGGTCAATTGGATTTTTAAAAGATTTGGTAGTGAAGTGGTAAACTAAAAATATCAAGACAAGGCACTTATAGTGGTTCAAGTTCCAATTGAACTCTACATCCACTACCTTAGCTCCCACTAAGGATTTTCCAACAACTCCACTAGTTGATCTTCTTCTTTTCTAGGCTTAGAAGGAAACCTTTGCACAAGTGGTCAATTTTCTACCCAAAATTGACCAAATCCTCACACAATGTTTACAAAGAAGATGAAGGCAAATAACAAGTATCTCTCAATACAAATGTTGCCCAATTACAACCATTCAACAATTGGTATCAGAGCCTACCTCTTTTGAAGGAATAACAACCTCAAGAGGAGTTCCTAGGAGAGTGTGATCAATTCTAAAGTCAAGTCATGACATCTACCTCAAACTCCAACCTTTACGAGTCACAATCCACCTCTAAACCACCTTTCTTCAATGGGGACAACTACCCATATTGGAAGAATAGGATGTGTCTCTTCATCAAGTCCATGGATTATATGGTTTGAGATGTAGTGGAAGAAGGTCCTTACATTCTGGTTAAAAGAAACGATGAAAGAAGACTAGTCCCGAAGGTGAAGTCAGAGATGACCGAGGAAGATAGACGAAGGATGCAAGTCAACGACAAAGCTCAACACATTATATTTTGTGCACTTGGTCCGGACAGCAACTCGAAGGTTTCATCTATCGAAAGTGCAAAAGAAGTGTTGGACACTTTAGAGACGACTTTTGAAGGAACTAGCGACGTGAAAGAGACGAAGATCGGGTTGTTAAATTTGAGCTATGAAATTTTCAAGATGGACCTCGATGAGAGTCTCTCAAAGATGTTTAATCGATTTTCGATTATCGTCAATGGTCTTAAAGGATTCGGTGAAGTAATTCCTGAAGATAAGCTAGTAAGGAAGCTTCTATACTCTCTCCCGGAGTCTTGGGATGGTAAAAGAACAACCATCATTGAAGCTAAGAATTTGAAGACCTTGAAGCTTGATGAGCTCGTTGGTTCTCTCCTTACTCATGAGATTATTAAACAAGGATGAGAAGAAGAAAAAAAGAAGGAAGAGAGTAGAATAGAGAAGCATGAAGTGGAAAAGAAGAAGAAGCTAGGAGTTGCTTTCAAAGCCTCTCTACAAGAGGAGGGCTCTTCTAGTGTGGAGGAAGACTTTGAGGAGTTGGCTATGATAGCCAAACGATTCTCACAGTTCCTGAAGTCCAACCGAGGGAGAAAATTTCAAAGAAACATGGACTTCAAGAACAAAGTCAAAGAAGAAGAAAGGGATTCGACCATTTGCTTTGAGTGCAAGAAGTCGGATCACATGTGTTCCGATTGCCCTCAACTCAAGAAGAAGGGCTTTAAGAAGAAGAAGAAGCTCAAAGCTCAGCTTGCTACTTGGAGTGATGAGGAGTCATCCGAGGATGAGGAACATGAAGTGGCAAACCATTGCCTCATGGCTCTTGAGGAGGGTTCGATGGTAACCTCTAACTCATCATGCTTTGATTTTACATTTGATGAATTGCATGATACATATGATGAGTTACAAGAGGTATATGATGAGTTAGTAGAGAAGTATAAGGAGTCCATTTTGAAAAATTAAAAGGTCATTTAAGATTTAAAAGCTCAAAACAATTTACTCTCTAAAGCTAACTCGGATTTTGAGAAAAATGTTTCAAGCTTACAAGATGATTTGAAGTTCTTTGAACAAGAAAACATTTATTTAAATAACCTTCTTTCTCAATGTAATGATGAACACCAAAGGTTGGTGAATGAGCTTAGTGAGCTCAAAAATTCTTTCAAAAATGTTGGTTCTTCAAAACTAGAAAAAAGGTGAATATTGAAAAACCAACTTTGTAAAAAGAAAGAATTTTAACTACAAACAAAGTGGCTCCAATAGACATAATAGAACTAAAAAGATTAGAAGTGTATGGGTTCCTAAGGAACTTGTAAAATCTAATAATATTATTGCAATGTCACCTTGGATTCCTAAGGGAACCAAGCTTTTGGGAGCTAACACTCATGGACCCAAAATGATTTGGGTACCAAAAATCAAAGTTTAACTCTTTGTTTGTAGGGGGAGCATTGCTACAAGGCCAAAGCACAAAGTCAAAATTTGTGGTACCTTGATAGTGGATGCTCGAGGCACATGACCGGAGACAAGAGTTGATTCATGGAATTAAAGCCAAAAAGTGGAGGAGTAGTAACTTTTGGTGACAACTCCAAAGGCCACATCGAAGGTATTGGCTCCATAGGTAATCACTCTTCTATACTTATTGAAAATGTTTTGTATGTCAATGGTCTAAAACATGATTTGTTGAGCATAAGTCAACTTTGTGATAAAGGGTTTAATGTCATGTTTGATGTAAATGGGTGTAGAATAGTTGACATTAAATCTAACAAAACAATGCTCATAAGCCAACCCAAATGCACATGCAAGTGGTCTCTACAAATCGGGCTTGATGAGCTCTTCATATCGCATACCACTTTGCAATTTTCCATTCTTCCTCGAGTTGCTGCCTCGTTGGCAAATAGTTGACTGCCTCAGCGACAGTGTGGACTGGTGTGCAGGGGTTGGCATAGCTTTTCATTCTAGCTCTCTCCTCCTCGATTGGCTCTTCAGATGGTCCAACAGCTTCCTCATTCAGTTCCCAAGTTCTCTTCTTCCCTCTTTGCTACCTCGGCGGCATCTGCCTGGGCGGGTTCCTGCGCAGAGGGAGAAAATGCACCTGAGCAGTATCATATATATATAATCAATTACTTTCATCAAATAAGGCATAGTATATAATCTATGCTATTTTTTGTATGTTTTCCTAAAACTGAAATCTAATCTATACTTAAGAACAACAATAATTGAGCTAAACTAGGGCATAAATATAGGACTTTTGCACACTTAACACCCGCCTAATCTACTTCGATGAGCAAACATCTCAAATATAACTCTCAACAGATTTTAAATGCCAACGAAACTGATCAAAAGATAACTATATGTTTGCACCTATTACTTGAAGTAATTAAATCATAAACTCACTACAATACCTATCATCACACAGAAACTTCAAAAAACAAAACCACCATACCTTAGTTGGCTTCTAGCACCGTTAATTCCCGAATCACTTCTTGTTTACCGCCAACAATTTGCATCCCTAGTTTCTTGGCTAGCTTTAGAGTTTTCCTTGCCTCATTGGTAGTATTCTCCCATCTGGCCGCGAGATCAGAATCCGATAAAGATCGCCCAGATAAAATCGACGAATTTAAAGTCTCCTTATTCAGCTTGTTTCTTCGAAAGGCCCTATCCCTCTTCTTCCTTTCTGCATCTGACAGAGCCTTACCCTGATAATCCAACAATGATCCATATCGTTTATCTTTCTTAGCCTTTTTAACACGGGACAAAAACTCCATTTCAGGGAAGAAGCTGCTAGCATCATTCTCAACATCGCCATCTTTCGACTGGTTCTCTAAAGCTACGCACGAAGCTCCTTTAAATCTTTCATCAACAGAAGCCGCCCAATGATCTCTACCCAACCTAGCCACAATTACACTCGGCTCCTCATCTGGTTTAAAGCCCATGTTAAGAACGTCTTCTAAAGCCCTAGAAGAGGCAAGGTATGTGCCCGCTAACAACATATTAGCATTACGCTCACTTACTGGATCAATCACCATCATTGGAACAATAGTCATAATCACACCCCCATCTTCACCATTCACTATCTCCCTCGGCTCTCTTTCTACTCCTGGAAGCTTCTTTAGAGTGTTGTCCTCATGCACTTTATCATGTACGTTCAAAGCTTTTAAAGGAGCCACCTTGGGAACACTTTCCAAAACTTCTAAAGCTCCAACCTGGCTCCCCAACGCCTCTCTTTCCCCTGGCTAATTTTCTTGGTCAGCTGCCAAGTTAGGATTACCCTTATTACCACAACTTCCCAAAGAAACTTCCTTCCCCATTTTTCTAGAGGCGTCAGTTCCTACCAAAGATGATTCCGTTTCTGACATAGGAAAAGTAACAGTCTCCTTAACATTAACTCCACTGGGTAGATCTTCAAAACGACACTTAAACACCTCGTCCTTTGATTTGGCCGGCGACCCTCTATCTAACCAGCACCGGTCATCTTCGAAGGCTACCGTTGACATTTTAGTGTTGAAATTATCTCCGTTCAAAGATATAGAGGCAGATAAGGGAATATATGCCGTAGAGATTACCCCTAAGAGAACACGAGCATAATCCAAACGGCTTCTAGAAATTGTATCTTCATCTAACTTGATGATTTTACCCCATTTGCTAGCTATGGCCTCGATCACTGATGTATGCCATGCTACTAACAGGATACCTTCAATGTTAATCCAGACCTTCAATTTTTTTAATGAAACGAAGTTATCGAAGGTATCCAAATCAGTAAACCATGAACGCAAAAGTGATTGCTTTAAGTCCCAAAATATTTGAACTTGCTCGGCTTCTTGGCACTGTATGATAACGTAGAAACCCGACCAAACGCTGACTTGCACCTTGAAACCATCTGATTGCGATGCTTTTCGGACAAAATCAGCATCATACATGCCTTCTATTTGGTCCACAAAACTGTTTTTTTAACCATTCCGATTCAGTTGGGGAGAAGGGAAACTAGATCGATATACCTGGCTTACTAATTGAAGCATGAGTCTGGGCATCTATCGGAGCTGAAGAGCCGGCGAGCAAGACGTCTTTGAAAGTTTTTTCCTTGTTTGACTTTCGAAGATCTAAAATTTCTGGGCGTCATACGATGCTTCGAAATTTTCTTTTCATGAAAAAACTTAATATAGTAACCAACCATTCTTCTATTGTTGCCTTGTTCCACCACTTTTGAAGCTTCTTCCCATGATGCAAATCTAACAAAGGCAAAAGTATGTTGACTCTTGATTCTCCTAACATTGTTGTAAGCTATGTAGACGTTAGTCACCCTCCCATACAAAGAAAACGCCTCCATTAGAGTGGTTCGATGAATTCTCTTGCAAACATAGTTGACAAAGACTGAAAACTCTCTATCTTTAGGTACGTTGGGTTATATAGGGTTTTGAAGTGATCTAATTTGGTAATAAGAGATCTCTAGACCTAATGGAGGGCACCAACCAGTTAAGGTATCTCATTTCCTTATAAAGTAGTCATTTGATTTCGTATAATACCAACATGGAAAATTTGAAACATTAGGAATCCTTTTGTGTAATGATTATATATTCAGTTAATGTGTTGAAGTCCATCTTTATTACCAAGACAAAGTAGGTAACAATTCAAATATGATCTATGCAATGTGAGATTTAAAATACATGTGCGTTCAAAATTTTCACGAGTTACAATTTTTGTTAATTTTGTCAAGGTCTCATTTGTATTATCTTTTATCATACCCAATGGCGGAACTAGCTAAGCATATTAACCGGACATAAACAATACCTTCGTAAAAGAGATCTTTAAGAAGATATATACATGACTTAACCATTTAACTTTGAAAAACAGAGATCGAACGAAACTCAATAAGTGTGCAAGTTGACAAGGGCACTATATGACCTAACTGGTTCCTAAAGTTGAAAGAGTTCATGTGTCATTTAAGTTTTAAAATCAATCTTTAAAGCACCTTGGTCAAGTTAAGTTCTTTCTTGGAATTGAAGCTGAGCGTACTACTGAAGGGTTGTTCCTAAGTCAGAAGAAGTACATCAAAGAATTATTGTTCTTTACTACGACTAAAAAAAATTGTAATTCATGAAATTTTGTAGCACACATTATAAATCTTTGATTTCATAGATCATATTTGAACTTCCTAATTATAATATGGGCACTAAAGAGTTATAATTCAGGTTAATTTTGTCAATGCCTCATTTATATTATCTTTTATCGAAAAACGTATTTTATGATATCGTGAGACGGAACTAGCAAGTACATTAACTGGACATAAACAATGCCTTTCTAAAAGGATCTTTAGGAAGATGTATCTTATCAACCGCCTAAATTTGAGAAACAGAAATCGAACGGTAATTAATAATGACCTACGACAAGCTCCATGTAACTGGTTCTTAATGCTGAAAGAGTTTATATGTCATTTAAAACCTAAATGGCACATGAACTCTTACATTGCATCAATCATATTTGAAATTTCTACCAACAATCGGTTGTTCTAGTGGGATGAGACACTAGATCCCTTAAACAAGGTCAGGAGTTTGAATCCTTGTGTTGTGAATAAAGTAAATTGGGTTTTGAGGGTCGCTCCCATAATGAGCCTATACAGTCTTTAGGTTGGATACCAATAGTTAAACCCCCAAAAAATTGAACTTTTCAATTATTTCTTGTTTGAATTGAAACTGAATATATAACCATTCACCAACACTAAAATGGTTGCAGTCGATAAGCACATCTTTATCCATTTACGCCATCTCTTAACAAAACCAATCCTTTCCATTATGAAGTCGAGAAAGCTCCAATCAATTGAATCATACGCTTTTTTTTAAAATCAGCTTTAAACATGACAACCTCCCTCTTTCTTCGCTTCAGGCCGTCAATGATTTCATTAGCAATTAGAGAACAATCTGCAATCTGTTTTCCGGGTATGAAAGAAAACTTCCGTTTGCCCACAACTTCTTCTATACATCCTACCAACCTTCTAGCAAGAACCCGAGCCAACACTTTGTATAAACTTCCAACAACAGAAATATGACGAAAATCATCGATCGCTTGAGGAACATTACTCTTAGGAATTAGAGTAATAAAGGAATGATTTATGGATTTATCATATAGCTTCCCTTGTAGAAACAATTGAAAAAAATACATTATGCTCGTCTTCATATGGTCCCAAAACTTCTTATAAAAATGAAGGTTAAAACCATATGGGCCCAAAGTTCAAGATCCGTCTGCTGACTGAATTGTAATTGTATTTACTTCATTATATCCTCTTCGAAAGTGGTTCTCAATGGCCTCAGTGATCTGTTTGGAATCCGCAAAAAATGTGTTCCCAACACGAATGAAGGAGTTATGGTTAGCTTTATTCCTTATAGATGATGTCATGTGGAAGAATTTTGTATTTCGGTCTCCCTTCTTGAAGAATTTCAACCTCGATTTCTGAAGATATTCTCTTTCTTCGATTATATATCTTTTCCACAATTCCGCTTTTAAATCTTTAATTTTTGCCGAGGCTGATGAGGAGTCTGCATTGGATAATGATGCATTTTCTAGAGCTGTTATCTTCTCTTTGATTGATGAAATGGATTCTTTTTCCTCAGACCGAGACACCTTGGCCCAAGACTACGATGCCCCTTTGATCTCCCTCAAAGTAGTGCTCATATTCTTATGTTGGCACCTTGAGCAAATTGATTTCACCATTTCACAGAATTTTTAGTCATCCGCTCAATGTGTAAACCATTTGAAAGGTCGGGGCCCTCCTTGCACAATCACCTCCTTAAGCAGTATCGGATTATGATCCGAGAGGCTTCTCGAGAGAACGTTCTGATTCAAATGAGGAAAAGTCTGCGAAAATTCCGACGATATGAATAATCTATCAAGTCTACTAGTCGATGTAGTTGTGCCCCCTCTGTACCAAGTATATGAACCACCAGCCATGGGTAAATCAATAAGATTATTCATCTAAATGAACTTAGAGAAATCATTCATGGAGGCTTGACTTACATAGGCCCTAATTTTCACATCACTCGACTTCATTGTGTTAAAATCGCCCCCAACTATGATTGGAAGCTCTACGAAATCAATGACACTATTTAATTTCTCGAAGAATACCCTTCTTTAACTTACATCATTATGCACATATATATTTAGCAATCCCACTTTCAAATTGCAATGTGCCATAGTACTAGTGAGGCCAACAATTCTTCCCAACACAATCTTATTTTCCACAATGAAAGAATTTGAATCCCATACTGAGATTAATCCTCTCGATGCACCCACAGATGGAGCTACAACTAATTCACCCAAACTGGAGCTCCAAAATCGGATTTTAACCCATGGTTTGATGCTTTCCAGCTTCATTTCTTGTATGAAGACAACATTGGATCTTGTTGAAGTGATAACCCGACATAATGCTCTCAATTTCTTCTCTTTTCCAAGCCCTCTCACATTACAAGTAAGAATTGAACATATCATAAAAAGGATTTAAACACACATAAGGGATATAGCGCATACCACTATAGCTGACTCCTCTCTTCTCTCTCCAGCTCCTCTAATCAATGTAGCACCACCATCTCGAATGCCCTAAAGGCTACGCCTAATTGCTCTCCTACCTCAAACGTTGTCGCAGATTCGACTGCGCTACACTACTGATGGCACAGATTTGGGCTGCCCTACTCGATTAGGTTCTGATTTGGTCCGAGAAAGCTCAACACTGCATTGCCCACTGTTTTCTTGTTCTTATTTCCCTTTTATGCGCCTATTTTAGCATTGGATCTCCCCTTTTGAGAACACATCCACCAATTTAGATATTGAGCATCCTTCTCACCCCTGACAATCTCTACCGACTCGAATTGGGCATCCTTCTCACCCCTGACAATCTCTATCGACCCATTATGTTGAGATATTGATTTTGATATAACAAAGTGAAAAATGTTTTTGGACTAAATTAAAATATTGCAAAAATATATCAAAGTCCACAAAACTTGGAAAATATGTTTAAAATGTTTTGCCTTTGTTCCTATATCGAATATATCTTTTAAAGTCAACTTTTAGCCGATTTTACAAGTTTTTAATTGCGGTTTCAAAAACCCCCTATAAGTGGTTTTGAAACCAGTAATGCAATGAAGGCTTGGAAACCAAACCTGGGAACCAGTTTCGAAACCCTTTTAAAGGTTTTGAAACCACGAGTTTCGAAACCACCCAGCTGGTTTCGAAATCCCCTGCCTAGTTTCTATACCGGGCACATGTAACGGCTAGTTTTTCTTTTGAAAACCTCTAGTGGTTTCGAAACCTCTTGAATGGTTTTGAAACTAATGTGCAAATGAGCATTAAATGCTCGATTTTACTGGCTTCCAATGGCTCCAAAACATCCCCAATGGCCATAAACGACTAGTAGCTTGTTCCAAACATAAAAGCAAGACTTGGGACACATTAAGTTGGTTAGAGACAATATTCAAGCTTCATGATCAAGAGAAATAGCATTTAAGTCTTTATTCCTTATTTATCTTTTATATAGTATTTAAGAGAGTGCTTAATTATAAATCTTTTGTACTCTTGTGAGCTTAATTTGTGTAAACACCCACCTTGTGAGGTATTTAGTTTACCAAACAAATCCCTTTTAAAAGGAGAGGTTCTAGTTTAGCCTTAGACAAAACTAGAGTGGTTCTATCTAAGCCATTAAAAAGATAGGGTTGTAAGGTTATCCCTTTGGCCTCAAAAGGAAGAATTCATAGTAGTGAATTGGAAAATCCTTAGTGGTGCGCTAAGGTAGTGCATGTAGACTCGGTTGAGTAGTCGAACCACTCTAAAATCACCGTGCAAATTGTCTACCTTTTTTATCGGTCTTAGCCAATTCTTTCGGGAGTTCAATTCAACTCTCTTGAAAATTTCGGAGATCAATTCGAGCGTGCCAAAATCCCAAAAATAGGTATAAGAGCCTCGTCTCCATCAAAGGACTAACATCCGGGAGTAAAGATCGATTGCTCGATGTTCACTGATTCAAGATTTCAAATGGCAAGTGGTTCTACAATTATTTCATTCGAAGAAGGCTGCTCTATCATGTGTCCTCCTCTCTTCAAAGGAGAAGGTTACTTCCAATGGAGCAACATCATGAAGTATTTCATCCAACTCCTCAACCTCGACATTTGGATGATTATCGAAGATGGACATTTGGAAGCTTCTAAGAAGAAGAAGAAAAGGAGTGTCAAAGACACAAAGAAGGACCATCTCAATGCAAAGGCTATGCACATTCTTCTTTTTGGCCTCAATGAAGAGATTTCCATGAAGGTCTCCCCATCCAAAAGTGCAAAAGAAACTTGGGAGAAACTTGAGAAATACTATGGGAAAGAATAGAAGAAAGATGGAGTTCCATCAAGTGCTAACCTCCTCTCATCTAAAAAGGTGGATTGTTTTATGGCTCTCGATGAGCCCAAGGTATCTTCTAACTCAAACGAATTAAATTCACATTCTTTTGATGAGTTGCAAGATGCATTTGATGAATTATTTTTGGAATTTGAGACCATGAATTCCAAATTTAAGAAAATGATTTTAAAACTTGAAATTGAAAATGATTTTCTTTTGAAATCTAAACTTGATTTTGAAAACCAAAACAAAATTTTGAAAAAGGATTTAGAGTCTTCAAAAATGATCAATGAAGTTTTCGAAAAAGAAAATCTTGATTTGAAAGTTAAGCTTGAATGCTTAACAAAAGAAAAAGAAATTGTTTCTAATAATTCATCTCATCCCATATTGACTGAAGGCTCACATTGTCATTATCATGGTCATTCTTTAGATACTTGTCCAATTGTGTAAAGAAAAACTTATAAAATTAGACAAGTATGGGTTCCTAAGGGAACTAGAGACATTTTGATTAATGTTAATGGATCCAAGGCAATTTGGATACCAAAATCCAAGTAAATGTCTCTTGTAGGTGTGTTGGAGCAAAGGCAAGAAAAGCAAGAATCTCAAGTGCTCTAGTCACACAAGTAAAGAAGATTGGGTAACCTCTAATCCTAATGTATTTGATTTTAAATCATTCGATTGTCTATTTTGATGATAAATGTTCATGCATCATTGCTTATTTATATTTATAAATGCATGACATTTTATGATTCTTTATGCATATGAATCACATTGTTTCATTCATATGTTTGCATAAAGTTTTTTTAAAAGTCTTGGGTAAAATTAAATTTCATGTGATTTTAAATTGATTTGATTCAATGGTGAAATTCAATCTCTTAAGTGTAAAAATTTGAACAAAATTTTTAAATGGAATGCTTTGATTAAGGAGGAGCTTTTGATTTTTTTAAAAAATATCTCATTCTCCATTGTTATTTTACACCAACAATTGGTATTTTCTATAAAATGGTACTAAATCTCCAACAATTGGTTTTAAACCTTTCAACATTTGGTGTTTTGAACTTAATTGTGATTTCAAACTTAGTTTTGAATTATTTTTGATATAACAAAAAGGGGGAGAAATATGTTTGAAAATTTCAATTTCAAAAAGAAAAAGGGGGAGCTTTTATTCTTTTCTAAAAACATTTCTCTTTTTCTAAAATTATTTCTCTAAGGGGGAGTTTTCACAAAAAACAAAATTTTCAAGTGGTTTTGTTATATCAAAAAGGGGGAGATTGTTGAGATATTGACTTTGATATAACAAAGTGAAAAATGTTTTTGGACTAAATTCAAATATTGCAAAAATATATCAAAGTTCACAAAACATGGAAAATATGTTTAAAATGTTTTGACTTTGTTCCTATATCGAATATATCTTTTAAAGTAAATTTTAGCCGATTTTACAAGTTTTTAATGTCGGTTTTGAAACCCCCTATAAATGGTTTCGAAACCAGTGAAGCAGTGAGGCCTAGAAACCAAACCTGGGAACATGTTTTGAAACCCCCTTAAAGGTTTCGTAATCACCGATTTCGAAAACCACCCAGCTGGTTTCGAAATCCCCTGCCTAGTTTCTATACCAGGCACATGTAACTGCTAGTTTTTCTTTTGAAAACCTCTAATGGTTTCGAAACCTCTTGGATGGTTTCGAAACCACTGTGCAGGTGAGCATTTAATGCTCGATTTTAATTGTTTCCAACGGCTCCAAAACATCCCCAATGGCCATAAACGGCTAGTGGCTCATTCCAAACATAAAAGCAAGAGTTGGGACACTTGAAGATGGTTAGAGACAATATCCAAGCTTCATGATCAAGAGAAATATCATTTAAGTCTTTATTCCTTATTTCTCTTGTATATAGTGTTTAAGAGAGTGCTTAATTATAAATCATTTGTACTCTTGCGAGCTTAATTTGTGTAAACATCCACCTTGTGAGGTATTTAGTTTACCAAACGAATCCTTTGTAAAAGGAGAGGTTCTAGTTTAGCCTTAGACAAAAACTAGAGTGGTTCTATCTAAGCCATTGAAAAGATAGGGTTGTAAGGTTATCCCTTTGGCCTCAAAAGGAAGAATTCATAGTAGTGAATTGGAAAATCTTTAGTGGTGCGCTAAGGTAGTGGATGTAGACTCGGTTGAGTAGTCAAACCTCTCTAAAATCATCGTGCAAATTGTCTACCTTTTTTTATCGGTTTTAGCCAATTCTTTCGGGAGTTCAATTCAACTCTCTTGACGGTTTTAGAGATCAATTCGAGCGTGCCAAAAACCCAACACATTACCAGATAGGATTGATATGCGGATTAATTTTTTATCTTTGTCGCCTAATTATTGTGTGTCGTAATTCCAACAGTTTAACCAGGCTTCAAATACGGAAATTAGTGTTTAAGACTGATTTTATTTGTCGTATTTAGCCTATAGTATACAACCTATAAATATAGAAGGTTTTTCAGAATTCAATGTATCCTGAATACTCTGCTTTCAAAGTTCTATTTTATTCTTTCCGTTGAGAGGAGCAATTCTACCTTTGTGCACTCCGATTTTTGGGTGTACGATTATCAGAGCTACCTTGTTAAACTCAGGGGACGACCGTCAGCTGCAATGATTACACACATCTGGGTGAAACCGTTTCTAAGGCAGTGGTTTATACCACGACACAATTTCTGTTCTACCTTTACTTTTTGTCTTGTTATTATTATTCAGTCAGTGCTAATAGTTTAATTTTGCAGTAATATTTCCAAAAGTTCCTAATTTTAAGTAAGATTATATATTCCATTTATTTTTTACTTATACTTAAATATATGAATTGATGACATTTATGATTTTATTAGTAAGATAATTTACATATATGTTTTATTAATATAAAACATTACATATATATATATATATATATATATATATATATATATATATATATATATATATTTACCATATCATTCTTCGATGTAGCCACATGTTTCTTTTTTCACTAGATGATGGATTTCTTCTTTTATTGTAAAGAAAGGAAGTTATGATCAGGTAAGATTTTTTGCTAAGATTGTAGTTAGATTTTTTTTTCAGTTGATAGAAATTATATTCTAATTTGTATTTGGGGTTGTGTTGTTTTTTTTGAAGGTTGAAGTAAGAGACTTGTTATATTGTAGCTATTTTATTTTGTACTTTATTTTTTAAATAAATAAAAATCATTTTGATTTTTTTCACTAGATGTGTTGTTTTGAATTTAGGGAAGTTTTAGAGAACGTTTATTGATTCAATTAGGCCAATTGCATAAATTATAGTGTTGAAGTTTTTTTTTGATCAGCCACTGTATGATTTTATTAGAATAAGAAAAACATACAGCTTGACGGATCTCACGCCTCGTTAAAAACCTCCCTAATCCTAAATGGAGGAAAAGAGTACGATAAGATCCGCCGAAAGAACAAATGAACGAACAACCAACTCATAGACATGCCATAAAAAGCGAACATCTATCCACTCCCTCTTTTGCTAAAACATCCGCAAAGCCATTCGCCTCCCTCGGCACATAACAAAACTAAATGTCATACGCGACATGACAAGCCTGATCGATCGCCAAGAAGACCTCCCATAACCGCCACGGACGTTTTGCCGATTGTGTAGCCCAGCTCAATGCCACCTGAGAGTCCGACTCTATAATGACACAGCCTTTCCGCTATTCCCTCTCCTGCACCAAACCCAAAGAAAAAGCTATCGCTCGCACTTCAGCTTCGTTCGATTCCATCACTCCTAAAGGTCCTGGAAACAATCACAATATACGACTATCCCCATCCCGCATTACTCCACCAAACCCCGCTGGACCTGGCTTACCACGCGCCGATCCATCCGTATTAAACTTTAACACGCCCTTTAAAGGCGGCTGCCAGCTCCTTCCCACCCTCAACTTTCTCGGTTGCGCGCTAACAACAAAATGAGCAGGACATGACCACCAAATGGATTCCGGAAACACTTCGCCCCTCCTATCAACCTTTATCCAATAGTATGATCGCAACTTAACCAAGAAACATAATTCAGACAATGACAACCGTTTCCCACGGAAAATAAACTCATTTCTCGCTAACCATAGCGACCACAACAATGCACTAACGCTCACCACCCACCACATTTTCATGCATCCAGTAAAAACGTAATGAAAATCAATCAAAAAAATGCATCAAAACTGACCGGGAAAATTGTGTCGACGCCCCACCATTGTCTCATCCAATCCCAAGCTGTCCGCGCAAAAGAACACTCATACAATATGTGAGCGATGATCTCCTCCTCCGTCGCACACCATGGACAGCGTCCCTGATCATCCGGCAAAGGGACCCCTCGAGCACGCAAGAAGTCAGTCGTGGGTAACCGACGTAGCCATATGAACCACAAGAAGGCTTGAACTTTAGACGGTACCAGCACTTTCCAAGCGAAACATTCGCCTAAGCCCATATCCCCAACCTTATCGAACAAGATCAGCTTCGACAAAGCCTGAACTGAAAAAAGACCATGAGCATCCGGCCTCCAAATTAATGTATCCATCCTGCCTTCCCATACACGAAACTTGGGAAGTTAGGTTTTGCCGATTGTTTGTGACAACTTTTTTTTAATTAACTTTAGTAACCTATCAATTTGAATATATGAAAAATATTAGAGAATGTTCAATGATTTAGTTACAAAATTTGCAGGGTTGGAGCCGATGTTTCATCGATCCTTGGGTTCGTTTTTTGCATTCGTTGATTTAGTTACACCCAAGCTTAAATGTCAAGATCCGCCCCTAACCCCGTAGTTTATCGATCCTTGGGTTCTTTTTTCGCATCCGTTGGTCTCATTTGAATTGTTGATCCAAACTCGGTGTTGTGCTTTGTATTTTGGTATCTTTATTTGAAGGGAAATGCTATGATTGAATTTGTTTTGTCCTTTTTGTTGTACCACAGTTAGTGTTGATTTCACATGACTTGATCCTCATTCTGTTTTGAGTGTGTTTATATTATTACTATAACAATTCGAGGCTTAATCTTTTTGTACATATGCTATTTTTACGGATTTTATTAATGATAAATTTCATGATTAATAAAATCTCATCTTGATTTAAAAATTAATAATATTTAATGAAAAGATAAAAATTATTTTTAATTGACACCCCAAGCTTAAATGTCAAGATCCGCCCCTAACCTCATAGTTTGTTGATCTTCAAGATAGTTTAATGGTGGTATTAGACCAATAATTTTATAATGCAACTTTTAGGCTTTGCTTGGTTGTGTGGAAATGGAAGGATGAAGAAAAAAAAAACAAATCTATTTTTAGCGATGACAATTAGATTTTATTAAAAAACAATGAAATGTATCACAAATGCAACACACCCAAAAAAGAAAAAATATAACTATGCCCATAAAAAACTCATAAAAAATAAAACAGTAAGCCCAAAATGAAAAAAAAAAACAAACCTTTCCCTTAATAAATCTCTTTGTCTCTATCCAAACGAGACACTTTACGAGGTTAATAAAATCAGTTGTGAGCGGATCAAACTATCAAATAGATTGTTCCACTACATAGTTCTTATTACATTGCCAAGCAATCACCAAAGGGAATCAAACTTTTTATGACCATCGACAAACCCAAATCAGAAAACAAGCGTTACGAGAATCTTTATATGAGCATCAAACGACCTCTAATGTATGCGAACCGAACATCGTGCCAAATGGCAGAAGAAAAGTGTGCCACAAGAGCATATATTCTTATTAAACATGATATGATAAATCAAGGGAAATAATAAACACTAATGGGCAGTAACCAATATTAAGACCAGTACCGCCACCTGCCAAGTAAAAAAATGAAGAAAAAAAAGAACATAAAGCGCCAGGTATGTTTTTGAGAGAAAAACTAGGTTAAAATTTTAATAAAAAAACAAATATGAAAGTGAAGGGAAAAAAGAGGGAGAGAGAATCGATCATTTTTCATTCTCGTGTAAAAACAACTCATTCCAATATTTTATTTCTTAATATTTTATCTTTTACTACCATCGATTCATTGTTGTACCTAACTTTTATAACAATTGAACTGCTAACTTTTTTAAAAAATAAGGGTAAATTCTATAGATTGTCCATGAACTTTTAAAATTTTTATAGATCATACACATTATCATGAGGTAAATAAAAATCGATATATATAACACTAAAAGTAGTGTAGTGTATACGTCGATTTGCGGTCATAACCCATACTTTCATTTTCAAATTAGAAAGTATTTTATATAAAAAACAGAGAACAATTTTATTACATATATACAACACCAATACGTGATGTTGTGTCGTGGAAATTTATTAAAAGATAGTAAAGCTTTTATTGTAAATATATAGTGGGAGTAATTAAGAATACCATGGGAGACACATATCGTAATTGGTCAGACAGGGACCATCAGGTCTTATGTTCCACACGCACTCTCTACAAAGAGGCTTGTCCCTCATTTCTACGTAAATGTCGAACCAATGTGTTATTCCGTTCCATTGAAAGGTGCAGTGAAACAAGGTATTTTGGAAGATGCTTGGACGGAAACTAAACTCAAAGTAGTTACCGTAACCGAGATGTTGTTCACCGATATCATCATCCTTCGATTTGCAATGGACGATAAGATCCGTCCCAGAGCCCAAATCGTTATAGATTGATACGTGGGCTTTTTTCGGAATCAGCGAGAAGGCATCTGTCACGACCAAAAGCAGTAAAAGATGGAGGAAGCAAGTGATCGGCAAAGGATTCATGTTTGGTTTTGATGGTCGGTAAAATGGCACGAATGGCTTATATAGGGTTTTGAAGTGGTCCAATTTGGTAATAAGATATCTCTAGACATAATGGAGTGTATCAACAAGATAAGGTATCATATTTCCTAATAAAGTAGTCATTTGATTTCGTATAATACTAAAGTGGAAAATCTTTGTAATATTTTATGGAAAATTTGGAATCAGTAGGAATATTTTTGTGTAATGGTTATATATTCTGTTTAATGATGTCTTGAAGTCCATCTTTATTATCAAGAAAGAGTAGGTAACAATCAGACTCAATTCGAACTAGAAATGATTAGAAAGTTCAAATATGTTTTATTGATGTCGGAAAACTCAAATGTTCTATAAGAATTGCCCACCAAGTTCTCTTTAAAGTACCTTGGTCAATATAAGTTCTTTTTTGGGATTGAAATTGAACGTACTACTTAGGACCGCTTATCGAGCGAGTGGATCATGATTTGGGCAGTGCTCGACTTGACTCAAAAATTGTTCGACTCGAACGGATACTCGATAAGTAAAATTTAGTAATACTATATATAGAGCTTACTAAAAACATAAATTAAAAAAATTTAACAAAAAATGATGAAAATAGTATGTGAAACAATTTCAAAATCTAAAATTTAAAGTAACAATCCACAAATACACTTGAACTGAATTTTGACCAAATCATGCTCGAGCTGCTTGCAAGCTGTTCAACTCAGTTAGCCCGAAGAAGTACATCAAAGAATTCCTTGAAAAAGTCAAGCTAAGTTGCACAAAGCCATTTGATACACCCATAACAGTATCCCCTAATCTCAATAAAACAATAGAGATTACTTTCGGGAATTAGATTTTTCAGCCCGATCCCGACCCGTAATTATCGTGTACCTGCAAAATCTGGTACCGAGTTCACTTTTTTATTTATTTATTTTTAAATTTAAAAGTTTTTAAAAAATTACATAGTAAACACATAAAATTTAAAAGTTCATAATACATAATTCAAACACAAAAGTGATTTAATGTTAATTTTAAGATATATATGTATATGTATATATATATATATATATATACATGGGTCAAGATCTATTTACATTGTGTAAAACTCAATTACTTTTACACTTTTTTACACTTTTGGATGGTAGTAATAAATGGATAAGATTATTACGTTATTTTTTAAGTGATAATCATCACATTTTATACTGTTAAGCTCATCCATCCATTTACCTTCATCCAATAGTTCAAAAAAAGTGTAAAACTTTCAAAATTTACATAGCGTAAGAGGATATATATATATATATATATATATATTAAAGTTTATCACCGAAAGACATTAAAAATATCACTCTCATTTTTTTCTTTCAAATCTTGTATTTACAAATTAATACAAATATTTTTAAAAATTTTAAAACTGAAAATTACATCGTACAAATATAGAAAGAATATAGAGATTTAAATTTAGTTTTAGGCTTAATACATTTCCCACTAAATTTTACATGTTTTCCCAACTTGCCCCCTAAAGTTTATTTTGAACACTTTTGTCCCCTAACGTTTTCATTGTTACCCATATTGCCCTTTACCATTAAAAAAATCTGTCTTGACCAATCAGAACGCGACATGTCATTTTTATTTATTTTTAAATTTTAAAATAAAATAAAAAATAAATATATTAAAATACCCAAAACACCACCATATTCATCCCATCATCTTCTTCCCCAATTTTCTTTAACAAGGATTCTTTTATACATGCAATGGAAGGTCCTTCTAGTCTGTCTCTGAGTTCCACCATGCTTGCACCTCTGCTGCTTCAGCTTCGTACCTCCTTTCTTCCTCCATTTTTCGTCACTGTAGTCCCCCCCCCATTAAAATCATTCTTATCAGCTTACCATTAAAATTAAAGTAAACAAATTGTTGAGTGGATCGTTGAATCGATTTAAGCCAAGAGGGGGGTAAATTGGATTTTTAAAAGATTTGGTAGTGAAGTGGTAAACTAAAAATATCAAGACAAGGCACTTATAGTGGTTCAAGTTCCAATAGAACTCTACATCTATTACCTTAGCTCCCACTAAGGATTTTCCAACAACTCCACTAGTTGATCTTCCTCTTTTCTAGGTTTAGGAGGAAACATTTGCACAAGTGGTCAATTTTCTACCCAAAATTGACCAAATCCTCACACAATGTTTACAAAGAAGATGATGGCAAATAACAAGTATCTCTCAATACAAATGTTGCCCAATTACAACCATTCAACAATTGGTATCAGAGCCAACCTCATTTGAAGGAATAACAACCTCAAGAGGAGTTCCTAGGAGAGTGTGATTAATTCTAAAGTCAAGCCATGGCATCTACCTCAACCTCCAACCTTTACGAGTCACAGTCCACCACTAAACCACCTTTCTTCAATGGGGACAACTACCCATATTGGAAGAATAGGATGTGTCTCTTCATCAAGTCCTTGGATTATATGGTTTGGGATGTAGTGGAAGAAGGTCCTTACATACTGGTTAAAAGAAACGATGAAGGAAGACTAGTCCTGAAGGTGAAGTCGGAGATGACCGATGAAGATAGACGAAGGATGCAAGTCAACGACAAAGCTCTACACATTATATTTTGTGCACTTGGTCCGGACATCAACTCGAAGGTTTCATCTATCGAAAGTGCAAAGGAAGTGTGGGACACTTTAGAGACAACTTTTGAAGGAACTAGCGACGTTAAAGAGACGAAGATCGGGTTGTTAAATTTGAGCTATGAAAATTTCAAGATGGACCCCGATGAGAGTGTCTCAAAGATGTTTAATCGATTTTTGATTATCGTCAATGGTCTTAAAGGATTCAGTGAAGTAATTCCCGAAGATAAGCTAGTAAGGAAGCTTCTAGACTCTCTCCCAGAGTCTTGGGATGGTAAAAGAACGACCATCATTGAAGCTAGGAATTTGAAGACTTTGAAGCTTGATGAGCTCGTTGGTTCTCTCCTTACTCACGAGATTATTAAACAATGAAGAGAAGAAGAAAAAAAGAAGGAAGAGAGTAGAATAGAGAAGCATGAAGTGGAAAAGAAGAAGAAGCTAGGAGTTGCTCTCAAAGTCTCTCTACAAGAGGAGAGCTCTTCTAATGAGGAGGAAGACTTTGAGAAGTTGGCTATGATAGCCAAACGATTCTCACGGTTCCTGAAGTCCAACCGAGGGAGATTAGAAGTGTATGGGTTCCTAAGGAACTTATAAAATCTAATAATATTATTGCCATGTCACCTTGGATTCCTAAGGGAACCAAGCTTTTGGGAGCTAACACTCATGGACCCAAAATGATTTGGGTACCAAAAATTAAAGTTTAACTCTTTGTTTGTAGGGGTAGCAGTGCTACAAGGCCAAAGCATAAAGTCAAAATTTGTGGTACCTTGATAGTGGATGCTCGAGGCACATGACTGGAGACAAGAGTCGATTCATGGAATTAAAGCCAAAAAGTGGAGGAGGAGTAACTTTTGGTGACAACTCCAAAGGCCACATCGAAGGTATTGGCTCCATAGGTAATCACTCTTCTATACTTATTGAAAATGTTTTGTATGTCAATGGTCTAAAACATGATTTGTTGAGCATAAGTCAACTTGTGATAAAAGGTTTAATGTCATGTTTGATGTAAATGGGTGTAGAATAGTTGACATTAAATCTAACAAAACAATGCTCATAAGTCAACCCCAATGCACGTGCAAGCGGTCTCTAAAAATCGGGCTTGATGAGCTCTTCCTATCGCATACCACTTTGCAATTTTCCATTCTTCCTCAAGTTGCTGCCTCGGTGGCAAATAGTTGACTGCCTCGGCGGCAGTGTGGACTGGTGTGCAGGGGTTGGCACAGCTTTTCATTCTAGCTCTCTCCTCCTCGATTAGCTCTTCAGATGGTCCAACAGCTTCCTGATTCAGTTTCCAAGTTCTATTCTTCCCTCTTTGCTGCCTCGGCGGCATCTGCCTAGGCGGGTACCTGCGCAGAGGGAGAAAACGCACCTAAGCAATGTCATATATATAAAATCAATTAATTTCATCAAATAAGGCAGAGTATCTAATCTATGCTATTTTTTTATGTTTTCCTAAAAATGAAATCTAATCTATACTTAAGAACAACAATAATTGAGCTAAACTAGGGCATAAATATAAGACTTTTGCACACTTAACACCCGCCTAATCTACTTCGATGAGCAAACATCTCAAATATAACTCTCAACAGATTTTAAATGCCAACGAAACTGATCAAAAGATAACTATATGTTTGCACCTATTACTTGAAGTAATTAAATCATAAACTCACTACAATACCTATCATCACACAGAAACTTCGAAAAACAAAACCATCATACCTTAGTTGGCTTCTAGCACCGTTAATTCCCGAATCACTTCTTGTTCACCGCCCACAATTTGCATCCCTAGTTTCTTGCCTAGCTTTAGAGTTTTCCTTGCCTCATTGGTAGCATTCTCCCATATGGCCGCAAGATCAGAATCCGATAATGACCGCCCAGATAAAATCGACAAATTTAAAGTCTTCTTATTCAACTTGTTTCTTCGAAAGGCCTTATCCCTCTTCTTCCTTTCTGCCTCTGACAGAGCCTTACCCTGATAATCCAACAACGATCCATGTCGTTTATCTTTCTTAGCCTTTTTAACACGGGACAAAAACTCCATTTCAGGGAAGAAGCTGCTAGCATCATTCTCAACATCACCATCTTCCGACTGGTTCTCTAAAGCTACGCACGAAGCTCCTTTAAATCTTTCATCAACAGAAGTCGCCCAATGATCTCTACCCAACCTACCCACAATTACACTCGGCTCCTCATCTGGTTTAAAGCCCATGTTAAGAACTTCTTCTAAAGCCTTAGAAGAGGCAAGGTATGGGCCCGCTAACAACATATTAACATTGCGCTCACTTACTGGATCAAGCACCATCATTGGAACAATAGTCATAATCACACCCCCATCTTCACCATTCATTATCTCCCTCGGCTCTCTTTCTATTCCTGGAAGCTTCTTTAGAGTGTTTTCCTGATACACTTTATCATGTACGTTCAAAGCTTTTAAAGGAGCCACCTTGGGAACACTTTCCAAAACTTCTAAAGCTCCAACCTGGCTCCCCAACACCTCTCTTTCCCCTGGCTAATTTTCTTGATCAGCCGCCAAGTTAGGATTACCCTTATTACCACCACTTCCCAAAGAAACTTCCTTCCCCATTTTTCTACAGGCGTCAGTTCCTACCGAAGATGATTCCGTTTCTGACATAGGAAAAGTAACAGTCTCCTTAACATTAACTCCACTGGGTAGATCTTCGAAAAGACACTTAAACACCTCGTCCTTTGATTTGGCCGGTGACCCTCTATCTAACCAGCATCAGTCATCTTCGAAGGCTACCGTCGACATTTTAGTGTTGAAATTATCTCTGTTCAAAGATATAGAGGCAGATAAGGGAATATATGCCATAGAGCTTACCCTTAAGAGAACACGAGCATAATCCAAACGGCTTCTGGAAATTGTATCTTCATCTAACTTGATGATTTTACCCCATTTGCTAGCTATGGCCTCGATAACTGATGTATGTCATGCTACTAACAGGATACCTTCAATGTTAATCCAGACCTTCAATTTTTTAATGAAACGAAGTTATCGAAGGTATCTAAATCTATAAACCATGAACGCAAAAGTGATTGCTTTAAGTCGCAAAATATTTGAACTTGCTCGGCTTCTTGGCACTTTATGATAAAGTAGAAACCCGACCAAACGCTGACTTGCACCTTGAAACCATCTGAGCGCAATGCTTGTTGGACAAAATCAGCATCATACATGCCTTCTATTTGGTCCACAAAACTGTTTTTAACCATTCCGATTCAGTTGGGGGGAAGGGAACCTGGATCGATATACCTGGCTTACTAATTGAAGCATGAGTCTGGGCATCTATCGGAGCTGAAGAGCCGGCGAGCAAGACGTCTTTGAAAGTTTTTTCCTGGTTTGACTTCCAAAGATCTAAAATTTCTGGGCGTTGTAGGATTCTTCGAAATCTTCTTTTCATGAAAAAATTTAATATAGTAACCAACCATTATTCTATTGTTTCCTTGTTCCACCGCTTTTGAAGTTTCTTCCCATGATGCAAATCTAACAAAGGGAAAAGTATGTTGACTCTTGATTCTCCTAACATTGATGTAAGCTATGTAGACGTTAGTCACCCTCCCATACAAAGAAAACGCCTCCATTAGAGTGGTTCAATGAATTCTCTTTCAAACATAGTTGACAAAGACTGAAAACTCTCTATCGCTCCTAGAAAGGCATATTTCGAATATAGAGGAGTGAAAGTTCCCGACAACCAACGAGTTGATGTACGTTGGGTTATATAGGGTTTTGAAGTGATCTAATTTGGTAATAAGAGATCTCTAGACCTAATAAGAGATCTATGCAATGTGAGATTAAAAATACATGTGCGTTCAAAATTTTCAAGAGTTACAATTTTTGTTAATTTTGTCAAGGTCTCATTTGTATTATCTTTTATCATATCCAATGGCGGAACTAGCTAAGCATATTAACCGGACATAAACAATACCTTCGTAAAAGAGATCTTTAAGAAGATATATACATGACTTAACCATTTAACTTTGAAAAATAGAGATCGAACGAAACTCAATAAGTGTGCAAGTTGACAAGGGCACTATATTACCTAACTGGTTCCTAAAGTTGAAAGAGTTCATGTGTCATTTAGGTTTTAAAATCAATCTTTCAAGCACCTTGGTCAAGTTAAGTTCTTTCTTGGAATTGAAGTTGAGCGTACTACTGAAGGGTTGTTCCTAAGTCAGAAGAAGTACATCAAAGAATTATTGTTCTTTACTACGACTAACAAAAAAAATTTGTAACTCATGAAAATTTTTAGCACACATTATAAATCTTTGATTTCATAGATCATATTTGAACTTCCTAATTATAATATGTGCACTAAAGAGTTATAATTCTAGTTAATTTTGTCAATGCCTCATTTATATTATCTTTCATCGAAAAATGTATTTTATCATATCCAGAGACGGAACTAGCAAGTACATTAACTGGACATAAACAATGCCTTTCTAAAAGGATCTTTAGGAAGATGTATTTTATCAACCGCCTAAATTTGAGAAACAGAAATTGGACGGTAATTAATAATGACCTACGACAAGCTCCATGTAACTGGTTCTTAATGCTGAAAGAGTTTATATGTCATTTAAAACGTAAATGACACATGAACTCTTACATTGCATCAATCATATTTGAACTTTCTACCAACAATTGGTTGTTCTAGTGGGATGAGACACTAGATCCCTTAAACAAGGTCAGGAGTTTGAATCCTTGTGTTGTGAATAAAGTAAATTGGTTTGGGAGGGTCGCTCCCATAATGGGCCTATACAGTCAATAGGTTGGATAACAATAGTTAAACCCCAAAAAAATTGAACTTTTCAATTATTTCTTGTTTGAATTGAAACTGAATATATAACCATTCACCAACATTGAAATGGTTGCAGTCGATAAGCACATCTTTATCCATTTACGCCATCTCTTACTGAAACCCATCCTTTCCATTATGAAGTCGAGAAAGCTCCAATCAACTGAATCATACGCTTTTTTAAAATCAGCTTTAAACATGACAGCCTCCCTCTTTCTTCGCTTCAGGCCGTCAATGATTTCATTAGCGATTAGAGAACAATCCGCAATCTGTTTTCCAGGTATGAAAGCAAAATGTCGTTTGCCCACAACTTCTTCTATACATCCTACCAACCTTCTAGCAAGAACCCGAGCCAACACTTTTATAAACTTCCAACAACAGAAATATGACGAAAATCATCGATCGCTTGAGGAACATTACTCTTAGGAATTAAAGTAATAAAGGAATGATTTATGGAAATATAAGATAGCTTCCCTTGTAGAAACAATAGAAAAAATACATTATGCTCGTCTTCATATGGTCCCAAAACATCTTATAAAAATGAAGGTTAAAACCATCTGGGCCCAAGGCTCAAGATCCGTCTGCTGAGTGAATTGTAATTGTATTTACTTCATTATATCTTCTTCGAAAGTGGTTCTCAATGGCCTCAGTGATCTGTTTGGAATCCGCAAAAAATGTGTTCGCAACACGAATGGAGGAGTTATGGTTAGCTTTATTCCTTATAGACGCTGTCATGTGGAAGAATTTTGTATTTTAGTCTCCCTCCTTGAAGAATTTCAACCTCGATTTCTGAAGTTATTCTCTTTCTACGATTATGTATCTTTTCAACAATTTCGCTTTTAAATCTTTAATTTTTGCCGAGACTGATGAGGAGTCTGCATTGGATAATGATGCATTTTCTAGAGCCGTTATCTTCTGATTGATTGATGAAATGGATTCTTTTTCCTCAAACCAAGACACCTTGGCCCAAGACTACGATGCCCCTTTGATCTCCCTCAAAGTAGTGCTCATATTCTTATTTTGGCACCTTGAGTAAATTGATTTCACCATTTCACAGAATTTTTAGTCATCCGCTCAATGTGTAAACCATTTGAAAGGTCGGGGCCCTCCTTGCACAATCACCTCCTTAAGCAGTATCGGATTATGATCCGAGAGGCTTCTCGAGAGAACGCTCTGATTCAAATGAGGAAAAGTCTGCGAAAATTCCGACGATATGAATAATCTATCAAGTCTACTAGTCGATGTAGTTGTGCCCCCTCTGTACCAAGTATACGAACCACCAGCCATGGGTAAATTAATAAGATTATCCATCTGAATGAACTTAGAGAAATCATTCATGGAGGCTTGACTTATATAGGCCCTAATTTTCACATCACTCGACTTCGTTGTGTTAAAATCGCCCCCAACTATGATTGGAAGCTCTACGAAATCAATGACACTATTTAATTTCTCGAAGAATACCCTTCTTTAACTTACATCATTATGCATATATATATATATATAGCAATACCACTTTCAAATTGCAATGTGCCATAGTACCAGTGAGGCCAACAATTCTTCCCAACACAATCTTGTTTTCCACAATGAAAGAATTTGAATCCCATACTGAGATTAATCCTCTCGATGCACCCACAGATGGAGCTACAACTAATTCACCCAAACTGTAGCTCCAAAATCGGTTTTTAACCCATGGTTTGATGCTTTCCAGCTTCGTTTCTTGTATGAAGACAACATTGGATCTTGTTGAAGTGATAACCCGACATAATGCTCTCAATTTCTTCTCTTTTCCAAGCCCTCTCACATTACAAGTAAGAATTGAACATATCATAAAGAGGATTTAAACACACATAAGGGATATAGCGCATACCACTATAGTTGACTCCTCTCTTCTCTCTCCAGCTCCTCTAATCAATGTAGCACCATCGTCTCGAATACCCTAAAGGCTACGCCTAATTGCTCTCCTACCTCAAACATTGCCGTAGATTCGACTGTGCTACACTACTGATGGCACATATTTGGGCTGCTCTACTCGATTAGGTTCTGATTTGGTCCGAGAAAGCTCAACACTGCATTGCCCACTGTTTTCATGTTCTTATTTCCCTTTTTTGCGCCTATTTTAGCATTGGATCTCCCCTTTTGAGAACACATCCACCAATTTAGCTTGTCGATACCAACTTTTAAGTCCCCAACCATATCGATATAGACATCTTTGGAGCTAGAATCATTTGATATAGATGGCTTGCTCTCTCTCCCTTTATCGACTCGAATTGGGCCATCCTTCTCACTCCTGACAATCTCTATCGACCCATTATGTTGAGATATTGATTTTGATATAACATAGTGATAAATGTTTTTGGACTAAATTAAAATATTGCAAAAATATATCAAAGTCCAAAAAACATGGAAAATATGTTTAAAATGTTTTGACTTTGTTCCTATATCGAATATATCTTTTAAAGTCGATTTTTAGCCAGTTTTACAAGTTATTAATGCTGGTTTCAAAACCCCCTATAAGTGGTTTCGAAACCAGTGAGGCAATGAAGGCCTAGAAACCAAACCTTGGAACCGGTTTCGAAACCCTTTTAAAGGTATCGAAACCACCGGTTTTGAAATCCCCGTCCTAGTTTCTATACCGGGCACATGTAACGGCTAGTTTTTCTTTTGAAAACCTCTAGTGGTTTAGAAAACATTGTGCAGTTGAGCATTTAATGCTCGATTTTAATGGCTTCCAATGGCTCCAAAACATCCCCCAATGGCTATAAACGGCTAGTAGCTCATTCCAAACATAAAAGCAAGACTTGGGACACATTAAGATGGTTAGAGACAATATTCAAGCTTCATGATCAAGAGAAATAACATTTAAGTCATTATTCCTTATTTCTCTTGTATATAGTGTTTAAGAGAGTGCTTAATTATAAATCTTTTGTACTCTTGTGAGCTTAATTTGTGTAAACACCCACCTTGTGAGGTATTTAGTTTACCAAACAAATCCCTTGTAAAAGGGGAGGTTCTAGTTTAGCCTTAGAGAAAAACTAGAGTGGTTCTATCTAAGCCATTGAAAAGATAGGGTTGTAAGGTTATCCCTTTGGCCTCAAAAGGAAGAATTCATAGTAGTGAATTGGAAAATCCTTAGTGGTGCGCTAAGGTAGTGGATGTAGACTCGGTTGAGTAGTCGAACCACTCTAAAATCATCGTGCAAATTGTCTACCTTTTTTATCGGTCTTAGCAAATTCTTTCGGGAGTTCAATTCAACTCTCTTAACGATTTCGGAGATCAATTCGAGCGTGCCAAAATCCCAAAAATTGGTATAAGAGCCTCGTCTCCATCAAAGGACTAACATCCGTGAGTAAAGATCGATTTCTCGAAGTTCACCGATTCAAGATTTCAAATGGCAAGTGGTTCTACATTTATTTCATTCAAAGAAGGCTGCTATATCATGTGTCCTCCTCTCTTCAAAGGAGAAGGTTACTTCCAATGGAGTAACATCATGAAGTATTTCATCCAAGTCCTCAACCTCGACATTTGGATAATTATCGAAGATGGACATTTGGAAGCTTCTAAGAAGAAGAAGAAAGGGAATGTCAAAGACACAAAGAAGAACAATCTCAATGCAAAGGCTATGCACATTCTTCTTTGTGGCCTCAATGAAGAGATTTCCATGAAGGTCTCCCCATCCAAAAGTGCCAAAGAAACTTGGGAGAAACTTGAGAAATTCTATGGGAAAGAAGAGAAGAAAGATGGAGTTCCATCAAGTGCTAACCTCCTCTCATCTAAAAAGGTGGATGGTTTTATGGCTCTCGATGAGCCCAAGGTATCTTTTAACTCAAATGAATTAAATTCACATTCTTTTGATGAGTTACAAGACGCATTTGATGAATTATTTTTGGAATTTGAGACCATGAATTCCAAATTTAAGAAAATGATTTCTAAACTTGAAATTGAAAATGATTTTCTTTTGAAATCTAAACTTGATTTTGAAAACCAAAACAAAATTTTGAAAAAAAGGATTTAGAGTCTTAAAAACCAGCAATGAAGTTTTCAAAAAAGAAAATCTTGGTTTGAAAGTTAAGCTTGAATGCTTAACAAAAGAAAAAGAAATTGTTTCTAATAATTCATCTCATCCCATATTGACTGAAGGCTCACATTGTCATTATCATTGTCATTCTTTAGATACTTGTCCAATTATGTAAAGAAAAACTTATAAAATTAGACAAGTATGGGTTCCTAAGGGAACTAGAGACATTTTGATTAATGTTAATGGATCCAAAGCAATTTGGATACCAAAATCCAAGTAAATGTCTCTTGTAGGTGTGTTGGAGCAAAGGCAAGAAAAGCAAGAATCTCAAGTGCTCTAGTCACAAAAGTAAAGAAGATTGGGTAACCTCTAATCCTAATGTATTTGATTTTAAATCATTCGATTGCCTATTTTGATGATAAATGTTCATGCATCATTGCTTATTTATATTTATAAATGCATGACATTTTATGATTCTTTATGCATATGAATCACATTGTTTCATTCATATGTTTGCATAAAGTTTTTTTAAAAGTCTTGGGTAAAATTAAATTTCATGTGATTTTAAATTGATTTGATTCAATGGTGAAATTCAATCTCTTAAGTGTCAAAATTTGAACAAAATTTTTAAATGGAATGCTTTGATTAAGGAGGAGCTTTTGAATTTAAAAAAATATCTTATTCTCCATTGTTATTTTACACCAACAATTGGTATTTTCTATAAATTGGTATTAAATCTCCAACAATTGGTTTTAAACCTTTCAACATTTGGTGTTTTGAACTTAATTGTGATTTCAAACTTAGTTTTGAATTATTTTTTTATATAACAAAAAGGGGGAGAAATATGTTTGAAAAATTCAATTTCAAAAAGAAAAAGGGGGATCTTTTATTATTTTCTAAAAATATTTCTCTTTTTCTAAAAGTATTTCTCTAAGGGGGAGTTTTCACAAAAACAAAATTTTCAAGTGGTTTTGTTATATCAAAAAGGGGGAGATTGTTGAGATATTGATTTTGATATAACAAAGTGAAAAATGATTTTGGATTAAATTCAAATATTCCAAAAATATATCAAAGTTCACAAAACTTGGAAAATATGTTTAAAATGTTTTGACTTTGTTCCTATATTGAATATATCTTTTAAACTCAATTTTTAGCCGATTTGACAAGTTTTTAATGTCGGTTTCGAAACCGCCTATAAGTGGTTTCGAAACCAGTGAGGCAGTGAGGCCTAGAAACCAAACCTGGGAACAGGTTTTGAAACCCCCTTAAAGGTTTCGTAATCAACGATTTCGAAAACCACCCAGCTGGTTTCGAAATCCCATGCCTAGTTTCTATACCAGGCACATGTAACGGCTAATTTTTCTTTTGAAAATCTCTAATGGTTTCGAAACCTCTGGGATGGTTTCGAAACCACTGTGCAGGTGAGCATTTAATGCTCGATTTTAATGGCTTTCAACGGCTCCAAAACATCCCCAATGGCCATAAACGGCTAGTAGCTCATTCCAAACATAAAAACAAGAGTTGGGACACTTGAAGATGGTTAGAGACAATATCCAAGCTTCATGATCAAGAGAAATATCATTTAAGTCTTTATTCCTTATTTCTCTTGTATATAGTGTTTAAGAGAGTGCTTAATTATAATTCCTTTGTACTCTTGCGAGCTTAATTTGTGTAAACACCCACCTTGTGAGGTATTTAGTTTATCAAATGAATCCCTTGTAAAAGGAGAGGTTCTAGTTTAGCTTTAGACAAAAACTAGAGTGGTTCTATCTAAGCCATTGAAAAGATAGGGTTGTAAGGTTATCTCTTTGGCCTCAAAAGGAAGAATTCATAGTAGTGAATTGGAAAATCTTTAGTGGTGCGCTAAGGTAGTGGATGTAGACTCGGTTGAGTAGTCGAACCACTCTAAAATCATCGTGCAAATTGTCTACCCTTTTTTATCGATTTTAGCTAATTCTTTCGGGAGTTCAATTCAACTCTCTTGATGGTTTCAGAGATCAATTCGAGCGTCCCAAAAACCCAACACATTACCAGATAGGATTGTTATGCGGATTAATTTATGATCTTTATCGCCTAATTATTGTGTGTGATAATTCCAACAGTTTGACCAGGCTTCAAATACGGAAATTAGTGTTTAAGACTGATTTTATTTGTCGTATTTAGCCTCAAGTATACAACCTATAAATATAGAAGGTTTTTCAGAATTCAATGTATCCTGAATACTCTGCTTTCAAAGTTCTATTTTATTCTTTTCGTTGAGAGGAGCAATTCTACCTTTGTGCACTCCGATTTTTGGGTGTACGATTATCAGAGCTACCTTGTTAAACTCGGGGGACGACCGCCTGCTGCAGCGATTACACACATCTTGGTGAAATCGTTTCTAAGGCATTGGTTTTTACCACGACACAATTTCTGTTCTACCTTTAATTTATGTCTTGTTATTATTATCCAGTCAGTGCTAATAGTTTAATTTTGCAGTAATATTTCCAAAAGTTCCTAATTTTAAGTAAGATTATGTATTCCATTTATTTTTTTACTTATACTTAAATATATGAATTGATGAAATTTATGATTTTATTAGTAAGATAATTTACATATATGTTTTATTAATATAAAACATTACATATATATATATATATATATATATATATATATATATATATATATATATACCATATCATTCTTCGATGTAGCCACATGTTTCTTTTTTCACTAGATGATGGATTTCTTTTTTTATTGTAAAGAAAGGAAGTTATGATCAGGTAAGATTTTTTGCTAAGATTGTAGTTAGATTTTTTTCAGTTGATAGAAATTATATTCTAATTTGTATTTGGGGTTGTGTTGTTGTTTTTTTTTGAAGGTTGAAGTATGAGACTTGTTATATTGTAGCTATTTTATTTTGTACTTTATTTTTTTAATAAATAAAAATCATTTTAATTTTTTTCACTAGATGTGTTGCTTTGAATTTAGGGAAGTTTTAGAGAACGTTTATTGATTCAATTAGGCCAATTGCAAAAATTATAGTGTTGAAGTTAGGTTTTGCCGATTGTTTGTGACAACTTTTTTTAATTAACTTTAGTAACCTATCAATTTGAATATATGAAAACGTTCAATGATTTAGTTACAAAATTTGCAGGGTTGGAGCCGATGTTTCATCGATCCTTGGGTTCATTTTTTGCATCCGTTGATTTAGTTACACCCAAGCTTAAATGTCAAGATCCGCCCCTAACCTCATAGTTTATCGATCGTTGGGTTCTTTTTTTGCATCCGTTGGTCTCATTTGAATTGTTGATCCAAACTCGGTGCTCTGCTTTGTATTTTGGCATCTTAATTTGAAGGGAAATGATATGATTGCATTTGTTTGTCCTTTTTGTTGTTGTACCACAGTTAGTGTTGATTTCACATGACTTGAGCCTCATTCTGTTTTGAGTGTGTTTATATTATTACTATAACAATCCGAGGCTTAATCTTTTTGTACATATGCTATTTTTACGGATTTTATTAATGATAAATTTCATGATTAATAAAATATCATCCTGATTTAAAAATTAATAATATTTAATTAAAAGATAAAAATTATTTTTAATTGACACCCCAAGCTTAAATGTCAAGATCCGCCCCTAACCTCATAGTTTATTGATCTTCAAGATAGTTTAATGGTGGTATTAGACCAATAATGTTATAATGCAACTTTTAGGCTTTGCTTGGTCGTGTGGAAATGGAACGATGAAGAGAAAAAAAACAAATCTATTTTTAGCGATGACAATTAGGTTTTATTAAAAAATAATGAAATGTATCACAAATGCAACACACCCAAAAAAGAAAAAAAATATAACTATTCCCATAAAAAACTCATAAAAATAAAACATTAAGCCCAAAATGAAAAAAAAAAAAACCTTTCCCTTAATAAATATCTTTGCCTCTATCCAAACGAGACACTTTACGAGGTGAATAAAATCAGTTGTGAGCGAATCAAACTGTCAAGCAGATTGTTCCACTACATAGTTCTTATTACATTGGCAAGCAATCATCAAAGGGAATCAAACTTTCTATGACCATCGACAAACCCAAAACAGAAAACAAGCGGTACGAGAATCTTTATATGAGCATCAAACGACCTCTAAAGTATGCAAACCGAACATCGTGCCAAATGGCAGAAGAAAAGTGTGCCACAAGCGCATATATTCTTCTTAAACATGATATGATAAATCGAGGGGAATAATAAACAGTAATGGTCAGTAACCAATATTAAGACCATTACCGCCACTGCCAAGTAAAAAATGAAGAAAAAAAACGAACGTAAAGCGCCAGGTATGTTTTTGAGAGAAAAACTAGGTTAAAATTTTAATAAAAAAACAAATAAGAAAGTGAAGGGAAAAAAAGAGGGAGAGAGAATCGATCATTTTTCATTCTTGTGTAAAAACAACTCTTTCCAATATTTTATTTCTTAATATTTTATCTTTTACTACCATCGATTCATTGTTGTACCTAACTTTTATAACAATTGAACTGCTAACATTTTTAAAAAATAAGGGTAAATTCTATAGATTGTCCCTGAACTTTTAAAAATTTTATAGATCATACACATTATCATGAGGTAAATGAAAATCGATATATATAACACTAAAAATAGTGTAGTGTATACGTCAATTTGCGGTCATAATCCATCCTTTCATTTTCAAATTAGAAAATATTTTATATAAAAAAACAGAGAACAATTTTATTACATATATACAACACCAATACGTGATGTTGTGTCGTGGAAATTTATTAAAAGAGAGTAAAGCTTTTATTGTAAATATATAATGGGAGTAATTAAGAATACCATGGGAGACACATATCGTAATTGGTCAGACAAGGACCATCAGGTCTTATGTTCCACACGCACTCTCTACAAAGAGGTTTGTCCCTCATTTCTACGTAAATGTCGAACCAATGTGTTATTCCGTTCCATTGAAAGGTGCAGTGAAACAAGGTATTTTGGAAGATGCTTGGACGGAAACTAAACTCAAAGTAGTTACCGTAACCGAGATGTTGTTCACCGATATCATCATCCTTCGATTTGCAATGGACGATAAGATCCGTCCCAGAGCTCAAACCGTTATAGATTGATACGTGGGCTTTTTTCGGAATCAGCGAGAAGGCATCCGTCACGACCAAAAGCAGTAAAAGATGGAGGAAGCAAGTGATCGGCAAAGGATTCATGTTTGGTTTTGATGGTCGGTAAAATGGCCAGAATGGCTTATATAGGGTTTTGAAGTGGTCCAATTTGGTAATAAGATATCTCCAGACATAATGGAGTGTATCAACCAGATAAGGTATCCTATTTCCTAATAAAGTAGTCATTTGATTTCGTATAATACTAAAGTGGAAAATCTTTGTAATATTTTATGGAAAACTTGGAATCAGTACGAATATTTTTGTGTAATGGTTATATATTCAGTTTAATTATGTCTTGAAGTCCATCTTTATTATCAAGAAAGAGTAGGTAACAATCAGACTCAATTCGAACTAGAAATGATTAGAAAGTTCAAATATGTTTTATTGATGTCGGAAAACTCAAATGTTCTATAAGAATTACCCACCAAGTTCTCTTTAAAGTACCTTGGTCAATATAAGTTCTTTTTGGGGATTGAAGTTGAACGTACTACTTGGGATCGCTTATCGAGCGAGTGGATCACGATTTGGGCAGTGCTCGACTTGACTCAAAAATTGTTCGACTCGACCCGATACTCGATAAGTAAAATTTAGTAATACTATATATAGAGCTTACTAAAAACATAAATTAAAAAATTTAACAAAAAATGATGAAAATAGTATGTGAAACAATTTCAAAATCTAAAATTTAAAGTAACAATCCACAAATACACTGAACTAACATATTATAAATATAAAAATTTAACGAGCTGTTTGCCAACTTATTGAATCGAGTTGGACTTTGCTCAACTCGACTTGTTAAGGTCTCAAGTTAAGCTTGAGTTCGAGTCGAATCAACTTGAACTGAATTTTGACCAAATCATGCTCGAGCTGCTTGCAAGCTGTTCAACTCAGTTAGCCCGAAGAAGTACATCAAAGAATTCCTTGAAAAAGCCAAGCTAAGTTGCACAAAGCCAGTTGATACACCCATAACAATATCCCCTAATCTCAATAAAACAATAGAGATTACTTTCGAGAATTAGATTTTTCAGCCCGATCCCGACCCGTAATTATCGGGTACCCGCAAAATCTGGTATCGGGTTCACTTTTTTATTTATTTATATTTAAATTTAAAAGTTTTTAAAAAATTACATAGTAAACACATAAAATTTAAAAGTTCATAATACATAATTCAAACACAAAAGTGATTTAATGTTAATTTTAAGATATATATATATATATATATATATATATATATATATATATATATATATATATATATATATATATATATATGTGTGTGTGTGTGTGTGTGTGTGTGTGTATAAATATGGGTCAGGATCTATTTACATTGTATAAAACTCAATTACTTTTACACTTTTTTAGACTGTTGGATGATAGTAATAAATGGCTAAGATTATTACGTTATTTTTAAGTGATAATCATCACATTTTATACTGTTAAGCTCATCCATCCATTTACCTTCATCCAACAGTTCAAAAAAAGTGTAAAACTTTCAAATTTTACATAGCGTAAGAGGATATATATGTTAAAGTTTATCACCGGAAGACATTAAAAATATCACTATCATTTTTTTCTTTAAAATCTTGTATTTACAAATTAATACAAATATTTTTAAAAATTTTAAAACTGAAAATTACATCGTACAAATATAGTAAGAATATAGAGATTTAAATTTAATTTTAGGCTTAATACACTTCCCCCCTAAATTTTACATGTTTTCCCAACTTGCCCCCTAAAGTTTATTTTGAACACTTTTGTCCCCTAACATTTTCATTGTTACCCATATTGCCCTCTACCATTAAAAAAATTTGTCTTGACCAATCAGAACGCGACATGTCATTTTTATTTATTTTTAAATTTTAAAATAAAATAAAAATAAAATAAATATATTAAAAATACCCAAAAACACCTCTATTTTCATTCCATCATCTTCTTCCCCAATTTTCTTTAACAAGGATTCTTTTATACATGCAATGAAAGGTCCTTCTAGTCTGTCTTTTAGTTCCACCATGCTTGCACCTCTGCTACTTCAGCTTCGTAGCTCCTTTCTTCCTCCATTTTCCGTCCCTGTAGTCCCCCCCCATATGAAAATCATTCTTATCAGCTTACCATTAAAATTAAAGTAAACAGATTGTTGAGTGGATCGTTGAATAGATTTAAGCCAAGAGGGGGGTGAATTGGATTTTTAAAAGATTTGGTAGTGAAGTGGTAAACTAAAAATATCAAGACAAGGCACTTATAGTGGTTCAAGTTCCAATTGAACTCTACATCCACTACCTTAGCTCCCACTAAGGATTTTCTAACAACTCCACTAGTTGACCTTCTTCTTTTATAGGCTTAGGAGGAAACCTTTGCACAAGTGGTCAATTTTCTACCCAAAATTGACCAAATCCTCACACAATGTTTTACAAAGAAGATGAAGGCAAATAACAAGTATCTCTCAATACAAATGTTGCCCAATTACATCCATTCAACAATTGGCATCAGAGCCAACCTCATTTGGAGGAATAACAACCTCAAGAGGAGTTTCTAGGAGAGTGTGATCAAGCCTAAAGTCAAGACATGTCATCTACCTCAACCTCCAACCTTTACGAGTCACAATCCACCACTAAACCACCTTTCTTCAATGGGGACAACTACCCATATTGGAAGAATTGGATGTGTCTCTTCATCAAGTCCATGGATTATATGGTTTGGGATGTAGTGGAAGAAGATCCTTACATTCTGGTTAAAAGAAACGATGAAGGAAGACTAGTCCCGAAGGTGAAGTCGGAGATGACCTAGGAAGATAGACGAAGGATGCAAGTCAACGACAAAGCTCTACACATTATATTTTGTGCACTTGGTCCGGACATCAACTCGAAGGTTTCATCTATCGAAAGTGCAAAGGAAGTGTGGGACACTTTAGAGACGACTTTTGAAGGAACTAGCGACATGAAAGAGACGAAGATCGGGTTGTTAAATTTGAGCTATGAAAATTTCAAGATGGACCCCGATGAGAGTGTCTCAAAGATGTTTAATCGATTTTCGATTATCGTCAATGGTCTTAAAGGATTCGGTGAAGTAATTCCCGAAGATAGGCTAGTAAGGAAGCTTCTATACTCTCTCCCGGAGTCTTGGGATGGTAATAGAACGACCATCATTGAAGCTAAGAATTTGAAGACTTTGAAGCTTGATGAGCTCGTTGGTTCTCTCCTTACTCATGAGATTATTAAACAAGGAAGAGAAGAAGAAAAAAAGAAGGAAGAGAGTAGAATAGAGAAGCATGAAGTGGAAAAGAAGAAGAAGCTAGGAGTTGCTCTCAAAGCCTCTCTACAAGAGGAGAGCTCTTCTAGTGAGGAGGAAGACTTTGAGGAGTTGACTATGATAGCCAAACAATTCTCACGGTTCCTGAAGTCCAACCGAGGGAGAAAATTTCAAAGAAAGATGGACTTCAAGAACAAAGTCAAAGAAGAAGAAAGGGATTCGACCATTTGCTTTGAGTGCAAGAAGTCAGGTCACATGTGTTCCGATTGCCCTCAACTCAAGAAGAAGGGCTTTAAGAAGAAGAAGAAGCTCAAAGCTCAGCTTGCTACTTGGAGTGATGAGGAGTCATCCGAGGATGAGGAACATGAAGTGGCAAACCTTTGCCTTATGGCTCTTGAGGAGGGTTCGATGGTAACCTCTAACTCATCTTGCTTTGATTTTACATTTGATGAATTGCATGATACATATGATGAGTTACAAGAGGTATATGATGAGTTAGTAGAGAAGTATAAGGAGTCCATTTTGAAAAATAAAAAGGTCATTTAAGATTTAAAAGCTCAAAACAATTTACTCTCTAAAGCTAACTCGGATTTTGAGAAAAATGTTTCAAGCTTACAAGATGATTTGAAGTTCTTTGAACAAGAAAACATTGATTTAAATAACCTTCTTTCTCAATGTAATGATGAACACCAAAGGTTGGTGAATGAGCTTAGTGAGCTAAAAAATTCTTTCAAAAATGTTGGTTCTTCAAAAGTAGAAAAAAGGTGAATCTTGAAAAACGAACTTTGTAAAAAGAAAGAATTTTAACTACAAACAAAGTGGCTCCAATAGGCATAATAGAACTAAAAGGATTAGAAGTGTATGGGTTCCTAAGGAACTTGTAAAATCTAATAATATTATTGCCATGTCACCTTGGATTCCTAAGGGAACCAAGCTTTTGGGAGCTAAGACTCATGGACTCAAAATGATTTGGGTACCAAAAATCAAAGTTTAACTCTTTGTTTGTAGGGGGAGCATTGCTACAAGGCCAAAGCACAAAGTCAAAATTTGCGGTACCTTGATAGTGGATGCTCGAGGCACATGACCGGAGACAAGAGTCGATTCATGGAATTAAAGCCAAAAAGTGGAGTAGTAACTTTTGGGGACAACTCTAAAGGTCACATCGAAGGTATTGGCTCCATATGTAATCACTCTTCTATACTTATTGAAAATGTTTTGCATGTCAATGGTCTAAAACATGATTTGTTGAGCATAAGTCAACTTTGTGATAAAGGGTTTAATGTCATGTTTGATGTAAATGGGTGTAGAATAGTTGACATTAAATCTAACAAAACAATGCATCCCATGCATGCTTAGTTGCACAAAATGAAAATGATGCATGGTTTTGGCATGAGAAACTAAGACATGCTAGCATTAGTGTTTTGGAGAAATTAGTTTCCCTTAATCTAGTTCGAGAACTACCTAAGCTCAAGTTCTCATTAGATAAAATTTGTGATGCACGTGCTAAAGGTAAACAACATAGAGCCTCTTTTAAGTCCATTAATGATGTTTCTACAAGTAGGTGTTTGCAATTGATCCATATGGATCTCTTTGGGCCAATTATGACTATTAGCTTGGGTGGAAAATCATATGCTTCTTTGCTCTTTGATGATTACTCTAGATATACTTGGGTTCTCTTTTTAAGCACCAAGATGAGGCTTTAGAACACTTCATCATATTTTCAAAAATAACCCAAAATGATCTTGAACTTAAAATTTCACATATTAGAAGTGATCATAGAACCGAATTTCAAAATATGGGTTTTGATGATTTTTGTAATGAAAATTGGATTCGTCATATTTTTTTGGCTTCTCGAACTCCTCAACAAAACGGGGTAGTTGAGAAGAAAAATAGAACTTTAGAAGAAATGGCTAGGACTATGCTATGTGAAAACAATTTACCTAAGTGTTTTTGGGCGGAAGCCACTAACACTACTTGCTATATTATAAACCGAGTAATGATTAGGCCTATTTTGAAGAAAACTCCTTATGAGATTTTAAAATCTAAAAAACCTAACTTTACCTATTTTCATCATTTTGGTTGCAAGTGTTTTGTTTTAAATAATGGAAAAGACAATTTAGGTAAATTTGATGAAAAATGTGATGAAGCTATTTTTCTAGGTTACTCTTTAAACTCTAAAGCCTATCGTGTGTTTAACAAAAGAACTTTAGTTGTAGAGGAATCTGTAACCCCCTCGTCCCGGTCCGGACGCTTGACTGGTCCGAGTGGGTCACACGGGGAAAACCGAAGCGAAACTCGCTAAGGATTCCACCTCGGTTAGCGACCCTAAAATTTCTTTTAATTTAATCTTCTCTAAAGACACATTTAAATCCTATGTGATCACGATAGCGGAATAAATCGAGAAAGACATGTAACCGGACACAAAACAGCAAGTAAACAGTCCAATTTAAAAATATTATGCAGGCCGTTTCGAAACACCCTTAAGGTGTATCGAAACACCTTGACTTGGTCAACAGCCCCAAGTCCACACGAGAGGGCCGTATCGGAACAGAGGTCAACCGTTCCGAAACACCCTCAACTGTCAACTTCTCGTGCTCAACAAGACACTGACCATTCCGAAACACCTAGACCCGCTTCGAAACCCCAACATCTCGGCAATTTCTCAGATTTCTAGTAGCTAAAGTGTTCCGAAACCTGTTTCGAAACAGGGGTTCACAGTGGCCAAACCATATCGAAACAAGTTCCAATACGGGGTCCCTGAAGCCATACCCGTTTCGAAACAGCTCAGCCCGTTTCGAAACACGGGCTGTCTGCAATTTCCCAAAGCCAACTTTAAACATCCCCAATCAACCCCAAAAGCCCTAAACAACTCCAAGAAGCACACATCCCTTACAAGCATAATCTAGAGGCATGGATCCTATGGCAAAACATACTCAAATCACAGAAGGCATAAGATGAGGCATCCATACATGGCATTCACACAAAAGGGCAATAAGCTTCAACAAGGCCAACACTTAGATAATTAAGATAGGCAAAACCAACATGGTTTACAAGCAAGGCATTCATCCAAAAACCAAATTAACAAACATATAAAAGGGGTCTAACATGCTCCTAAACATCAACATCATCGTACTTCAAAAGACATCACACCACAATCACATGTCCCATTGCTTGACCATTACATCATAATTAAAATGTTCATACTTGATAGCTAAACAAACACCACGAAGCACACTTGGAGGCCCCTTCTTGCACTTAGCAACCCACGAGCTACTGATCTGCATTGTCGAACAAAGAGAGCGTAAGCAATAAAGCTTAGTGAAGGTAAGCTCTTTAAAAACAAACCTCGACAATGCAGAGTCCAAGCACGAACTCAACCAAGGTAAATGCATGATCATACCTTCGATCCTCAAGAGCCAAAATGTCAATGATGCATGAACAAATATCCAATAATATGTCATGCTCAACAAGCTCATTTCCACAACATATGTAAGCACATATAATCATCCAAATAGGAAACACATTTCCACATCACATTGATACACATATCAATTTATATTGGCACTTAGCTATGACTCGAATACGCGGATAAACACGTTGGAACTCACATCCAACAACCACTTTACCTCACGGTGGGATTACACTCATCACCGGTCTCGCGGAGGGGATTCCACTCATCCTCACGCCCCGTCGATGGGATTCCACTCATCATCGACAAATATATATAACAATTTCTGGGCGAACCCGTACTCCTCCTTTGTGACTCAACGCCACGAAGGCCACGTGCGAATTCGACTCATGTGTGCACACTAACATCCTAATGATCGATCATTTGTACCCAAGCATACTAGTGCCAACATTTAACTCAATCCACATTATCAATTACAACCAATTCCGTGCTTAGCACGTACTCACCATGATCACAATCATGAACAATCCACATGCATATCACAATGCATCACAGCCATGCCTCATCTCACATGTATAACACATTATACATAAATCGTCATATCATAAACATCACGAGGCATAAACATCAATTAAAAGTTCAACCAATGTCTCTAGTTTAAGCTTAGGATTAGGCCACCACCCTAATCCTAACTCTAGGTGGGTCTACCAAGCCCGACCTAGTCCACATGCTCGAACCAAACACTTAGAAAACATTAACCACTCACCTTACTTCCAAGCTCAATTACCAAGCAAGCAACCACCTTCAAGCTTCCGAATTCACTCTTGATGCTTCACCAACACAAGTTCTTGCCTCTAAACAACCTAAACACAAACCAAACAACTTTCAATCAGCCCAAGCATCAAAGTAGCTAACTCGGAATACAATTCAAACATCAAACTCAACATTTCAAGCCATAAACAAACCCCAAATTTACCAAACTCGCGCAGCCCATAAACCTGAATCAAAACCCACGTTTCCAACACTTTTAATACCCCCAATTGATTCCAAAACAACCCCCAACCATACTACTAACATTAGCCCTCAAATTCCAACGTAAAACAACCCCAAAAACCACTCTAAAACCCTTCAAAAACCCACATTAAACCCAAATCCGTGAATGAGCTCAAAACCATGTAAAATTTATATATGTTGAATCATTTGACCCATAGACATCATATCTAACAACATTTAATCGAAATTTTAAGTTTAACACCACAAAGCTACCATTTTTAATCAAAACCTCTAAAAACTCAATTTTCAAAACCATGATGAAAATAAAAACTATTTGTACTTTTGAAGAGAGGAAGTTGAGGATAAGTCAAAAATGATATTACCTTTCAAAATCGAGTTGAAATGAAGAAGCAATGTGATGGAATAGTGGAAGGAGGGTAAGAGCTCTCTTTAACGTTGGTTGAAGAAGATGAATAGTGAAAGATGATAAAAATGGGTCTTTTAACAAAAAGGGCCTTTTTAAATTGACTTCCACCTTATTACGAAAATGCCATTAATGAATGGCCATTTTCCATTTTCCTTAAAATCTATCCAAAATGATTTTCATTTCAATTTAGTCCAATACAAAATGTTTGTTTTTGAAACCCGAGGCCCAAAAGATTATTTTAATTATAAAATCGAACCCAAAATAATATTAAAATATTATTTTCACCCGACCCCTAAACCCGGGTGTTACAACTCTCCCCCACTTAAGGAATTTCGTCCCCGAAATTACCTGACGGAAACAAGTACGTAAACTGCTCAACCATATCAGCCTTCCTCTCCCACGTGGCCTCTTCCACACCTTTATGTCTCCACAACACCTTGACCAACTCTATGGTCTTGCCACGCAACACCTTGCTATCAGAAGCAAGTATCTCTACAGGCTCTTCATTATAAGACATATCCGGATTCAACTCTATCTCCTGAACATGCATAACATGAGAATGATATGATCTATATCTCCTAAGCATCGACACATGAAAAACGTCATGGATCTTCTCTAACTCAGAAGGTAATCTCAAACGGTAAGCTACAAGTCCAATCCGCTCAACTATCTCATACGAACCAATGAACCTCGGACTCAACTTGCCATTCCGGCCAAATCTCATCACCTTCTTCCACGGATATACTTTCAAAAACACTTTCTCATCCACGGAGAACTCAATTTCTTTCCTCTTCAAATCTACATAAGACTTCTGACGATCGGAAGCTGCTTTCAAACGGTCACAAATCAACTTTACTTTCTCGGTAGTCCCCTTAAGCAAATCCGGCATAGGCAACAATCTCTGACCTGTTTCAGCCCAACAGATCAGAGTCCTACATCGTCTACCATACAAAGCCTCATAGGGGGCCATCTGAATACTAGACTGATAACTGTTGTTGTAAGCAAACTCAACTGGAGGCAAGTGCTTTCCCAAGAACCCTGGAAGTCAATCACACAACAACGAAGCATATCCTCTAGAATCTGTATCACTCGCTCTGACTGTCCATCGGACTGCGGATGATAAGAAGTACTGAAATGCAACTGGCTACCCAGAGCACTATGTAAGCAACCCCAGAATCTCGAAGTAAATCTATGATCTCTATCTGAAACAATAGACTTCGGAACTCCATGAAGCCTCACAATCTCACGGATGTACAAGTTTTCCAACTTGTCTAAAGAATCAGTAGTGTTCACTGCTATGAAGTGAGCACACTTAGTGAACCTATCGACAATCACCCATACAGAATTCTTCTTCGAAGGAGACAACGGTAACCCTGACACAAAGTCGATGGTGATCCTCTCCCATTTCCATTCCAGAATCTTCAAAGGCTGTAACAATCCTGAAGGAACCTGATGTTCTGTCTTCACTCTCTGACAAACCATACAACGGCTCACATACTCGGCTACATCCTTCTTCAAACCAACCCAGAAGTAATCATTCTTCAAGCCACGGTACATCTTGGTACTACCCGGATGCATAGAAAAAGGACTTGAATGTGCTTCACTCAGAATCTGACGCCTCAACTCAACATCTTCTGGTACAACAACTCTATCTCTAAAGCACAACAAGTTCTCACCACTGAAACTATACTCGGTCGGTCTTCCTTCGGCTATGTCCTGAACATGAGGAACTAAAGACACATCTTGCAACTGTTTCTCTCTAATCATCTGAATCAAAGAAGGCTTCACTTGCAACTCGGTGATCAAACCACCATCATCGGATACACTCAATCTAGCAAACATAGCTCTCAACTCAACTGCAACTTTTCTACTCAAAGCATCGGCTACTACATTTGCCTTACCCGGATTGTACTCAATAGTCAAATCATAATCTTTTAACAACTCAAGCCATCTTCTTTGTCTCAAGTTCAACTCTCTCTGTGTCATCAAATACTTCAAGCTCTTATGATCGGTGTACACTATACACTTCTCACCATACAAGTAATGGCGCCAAATCTTCAATGCAAAGATAACTGCGGCTAACTCTATATCATGAGTAGGATAATTCTTCTCGTAAACCTTCAACTGTCTAGAAGCATAGGCAACAACCCTTCTTTCTTGCATCAAAACACAACCTAACCCTATGTAGGAAGCATCACTGTAATTCACAAATTCTTTACCTGAAACAGGTTGCACTGACACTGGAGCATTTGCCAAAGCTTCTTTCAATTTCTCAAAGGCCTTCTGTCTTACATCTGACCACTCAAACTTAACTCCTTTTTGCAACAATTTAGTCAAAGGAGCAGCTACCCAAGAGAAACCATCAACAAATCTCCTATAGTAACCGGCTAATCCTAGGAAACTCCTAATCTCAGTCACAGACTTAGGTTGTTTCCACTCAACAATAGCCTTAATCTTCGATGGATCAACATGGATACCTTCGGCCGAAACAACAGGGCCAAGAAATACTACCTCTCGAATCTAGAACTCACATTTGCTAAGCTTCGCATAGAACTATTTGCTCAACAATCTATGCAAAACAACTACGAAACGGTCTAGATAGTCTCTAAAAATTCTGTTCATCATATCCATGAATGATGCAGATGCATTCGTGAGCCCAAACGGCATCACAAGGAACTCATAGTGACCATATCTAGTCATAAAAGTTGTCTTCGGAACATCGCACTATTTCACTTTCAACTGATAGTACCCTGATCTCAAATCTATCTTCGAAAACACTGAAGTACCTCTCAACTGATCAAACAAATCATTTATACGAGGCAACAGATACTTGTTCTTCATAGTCAACTGATTCAATTGTCTGTAGTCAATGCACATACGCATACTACCATCTTTCTTTTTCACAAACAACACAGGAGCACCCCAAGGAGAACTACTAGGCCTAATGAAACAACGGTCTAATAACTCTTGCAACTGACTCTTCAATTCTTTCAACTCTTTCGGAGCCATACAATATGGAGCTATCGAAACTGGAGTAGACCCTGAAACAGTCTCAATCACAAATTCAACATCTCTGTCAGGAGGCAAACCCGGCAACTCTTTAGGAAACACATCCGGAAAATCACAAACTGTTCTAATATCTTTCGGTCTAGCCTCACTCATATTCGGATTCATAACAGAAGCTAAGTAAGCCCCACATCCGGAATCCATCAACCTATGAGCCTCTAAAGCTGACACCACATTAGACAAGAACTTAATGTTCTCGCCTACTACTACTACCTCGTAGTCATCAGATAGTTTCAAGGAAATCATCTTCGTCTCAAAATTCACACTAGCCCGGTGCTCAACTAACCAGTCCATACCCAGAATAATATCAAAACCATAAAAAGGAAGTTCCATCGTATCAACAGAAAACACATGACCCTGAATCTTCAATGGACATCTCATATACATACGTCTAACCACAACTGTCTCACCAAAAGAACTAGTCACATGCATACCTACATCTAGGATCTCAACAGGTATATCTAACTTCCGTGCATGCTCACTCAAAATGTAGGAATGTGTAGAACCCGAATCAACCAAAGAAAGCAAACACATAGACTGTAACTCAAAATTACCTGCTATCACATCAGTGTCGTTCCCGGCCTCTCTCTGAGCATAAACTCTTGCTGGTCCTCTTGCCTCTGGCTACACTGCCAGAACGTGAGCAAGGTTCCACTGAGCATCCACCCTAGGCTGGAAATAGCCACGACCGCGCCCACAGCCTCACTGATAATCATTCGCTCTCGCAGGAGCTTGAGCAATGCTCGGTGTCTGTGCCGCCTGATGCGGACACTCCCTCCTAAAGTGGTCCCTCGAACCACAGTTCCAACAAGCATGGAAGTTACCCCAACATTCACTAGTGTGTTGTCTCCCACAACGCGGACACTCGGGCAAACGCCCTCCACCTCTATGGCCCTGGTGGCCTCTACCATGGTGGCTACCGCCACGTCTATGGTCAAACTGTTGTCCACCACCTCTGTGCCTCTTGGCATTTCTACTGTCAAAGTTGAAATGCCTCTTACCAGAACTAAAACCACCAGATCATTTGGTCAAACCCAAACTGTGCTCCAAGTCCTTGGCCCTTGCGACCAAGACATCAAAATCTGAGTAGTCAGAAGCTAAACTGTACCTCTTGATCTCTTCATTCAACCCATAGCGGAAACGGTTACAATGTTCCACTTCAGTAGGAACCAACTCTGGAGCGTACTGACTCAAACGAACGAAACGGATCTCATAGTCAGTCACAGAAGTATTTCCCTGAGTAAGGGCCATAAACTCTCGCTTCTTCTCATCAAGATACCTCGGTCCCAAATATCTCTTTCTGAAAGCGGACTCAAAGAAATCCCAATCAACCTCTGCCTCTGGAACTCCGGTAGTAATGGTGACCCACCAGGTGTAGGCATCACCCTGAAGCAAAGAGATCACACAGCCCAACCTACGCGCACCCACACAACCCATCTGAGCTAAGATGCGGACGGTCTTCTCTAACCATAACTCAGACCTCTTCGGTGTAGATCCTCTAAACTCTTCAGCCCCTAAGCTACGGAGCCTCTGCAAAGGTAGACTAGCATCGTCACCCCTAGGCTGAGCTGCAGCCTGAGCTCCCACAACTACGGCCTGAAATGCTCCCGCTATAGCTTGTACTAGCGGAGTCATATCAATTCCGGCCGGACCTTGGCTACCCTGAGGTCCCTCTCCTTCAGCTCCATCCTCGCATCCAACTCCAAGCGGAGGAGGTGGTGGTGGTGGAGGTGGTGGAGGAGCTCTAACTCCAGCAGCAGCAGGCCCTTTTATATGAGCCTCCACTCCAACCACCGGCTCAACAGGAGCCGCAACACATGGTTCCTGACGAACCACCCTCGACCTACCTCTCGGCCTAGACATCGCTCACAAACAATAACTACAACCACAACAAACATACAAAGTTGGGTTAGCAAGCCAAGGCCTCCAAGTGCTCAAGTATGTTTCCCTCACTTTAAAAATTCTTTTCCGATGTAATAGTAGCAATGGGACTCTTAAACAACATGCTTTTAAACAAAACAACCAGCATCTTGTCACACAAGCAATCATGCTTACAAGGCAAGCAAACATCGTGCATATCAATACAAAACTTAAACTTACCTCACTTACCTGCCCAAGGTCTCGGAAACCTTAGGCTCTGATACCAACAAGTGTAACCCCCTCGTCCCGATCCGGACGCTTGACCGGTCCGAGTGGGTCACACGGGGAAAACCGAAGCGAAACCCGCTAAGGATTCCACCTCGGTTAGCGACCCTAAAATTTCTTTTAATTTAATCTTCTCTAAAGACACATTTAAATCCTATGTGATCACGATAGCGGAATAAATCGAGAAAGACATGCAACCGGACACAAAACAGCAAGTAAACAGTCCAATTTCAAAATATTAGGCAAACCGTTTCGAACACCCTTAATGTGTATCGAAACACCTTGACTTGGTTAACAGCCCCAAGTCCACACGAGGGGGCCGTATCAGAACGGAGGTCAACCGTTCCGAAACACCCTCAACGGTCAACTTCTCGTGGGCAACGAGACACTAACTCTTCCGAAACACCTAGACTCGTTTCGAAACCCCAACATCTCGGCAATTTCTCAGATTTCCAGTAGTCAAAGTGTTCCGAAACATGTTCCGAAACAAGGGTTCACAGTGGCCAAACCGTATCGGAACTCGTTCCGATACGGGGTCCCAGAAGCCATACCCATTCCGAAACAGCTCAGCCCGTTTCGAAACACGGGCTGTCTGCAATTTCCCAAAGCCAACTTTAAACATCCCCAATCAACCCCAAAACCCTAAACAACTCCAAGAAGCACACATCCCTTACAAGCATAATCTAAAGGCATGGATCCTATGGCAAAACATACTCAAATCACACAAGGCATAAGATGAGGCATCCATACATGGCATTCACACAAAAGGGCAATAAGCTACAACAAGGCCAACACTTAGATAATTAAGATAGGCAAAACCAATATGGTTTACAAGCAAGGCATTCATCCAAAAACCAAATTAACAAACATATAAAAGGAGTCTAACATGCTCCTAAACATCAACATCATCGTACTTCAAAAGACATCACACCACCATCACATGTCCCATTGCTTGACCATTACATCATAATTAAAATGTTCATACTTGATAGCTAAACAAACACCACGAAGCACACCTGGAGGCCCCTTCTTGCACTTAGCAACCTACGAGCTACTAATCTGCATTGTCGAACAAAGAGAGCGTAAGCAATAAAGCTTATTAAGGGTAAGCTCTTAAAAAAAACCTCGACAATGTAGGGTCCAAGCACGAACTCAACCAAGGTAAATGGATGATCATACCTTCGATCCTCAAGAGCCAAAATTTCAATAATGCATGAACAAATATCCAATAATATGTCATGCTCAATAAGCTCATTTCCACAACATATGTAAGCACATATAATCATGCAAATAGGAAACACATTTCCACATCACATTGATACACATATCAATTTATATTGGCACTTAGCTATGACTCGAATACGCGGATAAACACGTTGGAACTCACATCCAACAACCACTTTACCTCACGGTGGGATTACACTCATCACCGGTCTCGCGAAGGGGATTCCACTCATCCTCACACCCCGTCGATGGGATTCCATTCATCATCGACTAATATATATAACAATTTCTGGGCGAACCCGTACTCCTCCTTGGTGACTCAACGCCACCAAGGCCAGGCGTGAATTTGACTCATGCGTGCACACTAACATCCTAATGATCGATCATTTGTACCCAAGCATACTAGTTCCAACATTTAACTCAATCCACATTATCAATTACAACCAATTCTGTGCTTAGCACGTACTCACCATGATCACAATAATGAACAATCCACATACATATCACAATGCATCACAGCCACGCCTCATCACACATGTATAACACATTATACATAAATCATCATATCATAAACATCACGAGGCATAAACATCAATTAAAAGTTCAACCAATGTCTCTAGTTTAAGCTTAGGATTAGGCCACCACCCTAATCCTACCTCTCGGTGGGTCTACCAAGCCCGACCTAGTCCACATGCTCGAACCAAGCACTTAGAAACACTTAGAAAACATTAACCACTCACCCTTACTTCCAAGCTCAATTACCAAGCAAGCAACCACCTTCAAGCTTCCGGATTCACTCCCGATGCTTCACCAACACAAGTTATTGCCTCTAAACAACCTCAACACAAACCAAACAACTTCCAATCAGCCCAAGCATCAAAGTAGCTAACCCGAAATACAATTCAAACATCAAACTCAACATTTCAAGCCATGAACAAACCCCAAATTTACCAAACTCGTGCACCCCATTAACCTTAATCAAAACCCATGTTTCCAACAGTTTTAATACCCCCAATTGATTCCAAAACAAACCCCAACCATAGTACTAACATTAGCCCTCAAATTCCAACCTAAAACAATCCCAAAAACCACTCTAAAACCCTTCAAAACCCCCCATTAAACCCAAATCCAGGAATGAGCTTAAAACTATGTAAAATTTATATATGTTGAACCATTTGACCCATAGACTTCATATCTAACAACATTAAATCGAAATTTTAAGTTTAACACCAAAAAGCTACAAATTTTAATCAAAACCTCTAAAAACGCAATTTCCAAAACCTTGATGAAAATAAAAACTATTTGTACTTTTGAAGAGAGGAAGTTGAGGACAAGTCAAAAATGATATTACCTTTCAAAACCGAGTTGAAATGAAGAAGCAATGTGATGGAATAGTGGAAGGAGGGTGAGAGCTCTCTTTAACGTTGGTTGAAGAAGATGAATAGTGAAAGATGATAAAAATGGGTCTTTTAACAAAAAGGGGCTTTTTAAATTGACTTCCACCTTATTACGAAAATGCCATTAATGAATGGTCATTTTCCATTTTCCTTAAAATCTATCCAAAATGAATTTCATTTCAATTTAGTCCAACACAAAATGTTTGTTTTTGAAACCCGAGGCCCAAAAGATTATTTTAATTATAAAACCGAACCCGAAATAATATTAAAATGTTATTTTCACCCAACCCCTAAACTCGGGTGTTACAGAATCTATTCATGTGCTTTTCGATGATAACCTCCTTTCGAGGAAGGATTCTTGTGATGATGATGATGTAGGGATCATTGAAGCCAAAGATGGTGGAGAATCATCAAAGGTGAATGAGATTCCAACCAAAGAGAAAGAAACACAAGAATCGCCTCTAGAAGCATTGCAAGACATGTCTCTTGAGGAAAAGGAAGTGCGCTACCCAAGGGAGTACAATTATGTCAAGGTTGGTGAGATCTTGGGTGATCCATCCAAGGGGGTAACTACTCGCTCTTCTCTTAAAATGCTTAACCATGTTGCATTTATCTCATGCATTGAGCCTAAGAATGTTAAAGAAGCATTAAAAGATGACTTTTGGATTATGGTCATGCAAGATGAGTTAAATCAATTTGAGAGAAGTGAAGTGTGGACATTAGTTGATAGGCCTAGAAATAAATCTACTATAGGAACTAAATGGGTCTTTAGAAACAAACTAGATGAGAGTGGTAACCTAGTGAGAAACAAGCCTAGGCTTGTTGCTCAAGGTTACACTCAAGAAGAGGGAATTGATTTTGATGAAACCTATGCACCCGTAGCTAGAACGGAAGCAATTATGATGCTACTTGCATTTTCATGTTATCATGATTTCAAGCTTTTTCAAATGGATGTCAAAAGTGCGTTTTAAATGGTTTTTTAAATGAAGAAGTGTTTGTGGAACAACCATCGGGTTTTGAATATCCTATTTTTCCAAACTATGTTTTCAAATTGTCAAAAGCTTTATATGGTTTAAAACAAGCTCCTAGAGCTTGATATGAAAAATTATCAAGTTTTCTAGTTGGAAAAGGTTTTGAAAAAGTAAAGATGGACACAACACTTTTTATTAAAAACAATGGCCAAGATATCTTAGTAGTTCAAATTTATGTCGATGATATCATTTTTGGTTCTACTAATGAATTCCTTTGTCAAGATTTTTCTAAGTTGATGCAAGGTGAATTTGAAATGAGCATGATGGGGGAGCTCTCATTTTTTTGGGACTCCAAATCAAACAAATGAAGGATGACATCTTCATCAATCAAGCTAAGTACATCAAGGATATGCTCAAGAAGTTTGGCTTGGAGCAAGCAAAGCCTCAAGCTACACCAATGAGCTCATCCACAAAGCTTGACAAAGATGAAGGAGGTAAGCGTGTTGACTCTAAGCTTTATCACTCTATGATTGGATCTTTGCTTTACCTTACCACAAGTAGACCAGATATATTGTTTAGTGCTTGCTTGTGTGCTAGGTTCCAAGCTAGTCCTAGAGAGTCTCACCTTATAGCCGTTAAAAGGATCTTTAGGTACCTTAGAGATACTCCTTGTTTAGGTCTTTGGTACCCTAGAGACTCAACCTTTAACCTTCATGCTTATTCAGATGCGAATTATAAGGGTTGTAAAATAGATAGGAAAAGTACTTTCGAAACTTGACAATTCCTAGGTAGTATGCTCATATCTTTGTTCTCTAAGAACCAAAATAGTGTAGCTTTATCTACCACCGAAGCCGAGTACATATCCTTAGGGAGTTGTTGTGCTCAAGTCCTTTGGATGAAACAACAACTCTTAGACTATGGAATTAAGGTAGACTCCATACCCCTTAAGTGTGATAACACTAGTGCTACATGTCTTACAAAAAATCCTATCTAACACTCTAGAACCAAACACATAGAAATAAGGCATCATTTCATTAGAGATCATGTCTTTAAAAAGATTTTGTTTTAGAGTATGTAGATACCTTAAATCAATTAGCGGGCATCTTTACTAAACCTCTAGATAAAGAGCGTTTTTGGTCCCTTACGAGAGATTTAGGTCTCACTATCCTATCTTGACCTTTTAGGACCTTTGTGTGCTTAAATTGCTTGAATTCTTGTTAAATGCCATGCTTATGTGTTTTTATCCTAATTTCATCCATTCTTATAGTTAGGGGGAGTATGTTTGTGTTTTGATATGTTTTACTTGCTCATTCATATTATTTATGCATCTAGGACCTATTAAAAGTCAATTTTTCTGCATTTTAGAGCCTCATATGCACTTCCAGGCCTAGTGGTATCAAAACGGGTCACCCTGTTTTAATACGGGTGCCTTCAAAGAACACAAATGGACCAGGGTGTTTCGACACGCCCCAAAGGGTTTCGAAATTTTGGTTCTGCCAAGACATGTATCGAAACGGCCCCTATGTGTTTCGATACGGGCAATCTCTTGGCCTTCGATACGGTCAAACCTGTATCGAAACGGTCAGCTGGTTTTGAAACGTTCGTAGACGTTTCGATACGCCTGTTTCGAAAAGCGTATCCGAAAAGCCTATTTTAAGGGTTTTAAATGCTCAAAACTCTCTTTTTATCAAACTCACAAACCCTAAAAACCCTAAAATGATTTCCTCTATAAAAACCCTCCAAACCTCCTAGTTTTTTCATCAAATCTTGAGGGATTTTACTCCCGAACGAAAATCTAAGCAAGCTTTAACAAATTGGTGCAATTTCATCCATCAATTCTTCCAAAATCCCTCTTTTAAGGTATTTTCTATCATTTCTTTTGATTTCGTTTGAATCTTAGGTTAGAAAATTATAGTTTTGTATAGAATATATGTTTTATATCATGGGTTTTCAAAAACTTGTAAAAAAATTTCAAAATCTCAATTTTTTTATTCGAATATATTTTATTTTAATTGTATTTTTTAACACAGGTTTTCAAATTTGTTTTCTTCAAAAAAAATAATATATGTATATACTTTCAAGTGTTTTTAAAACCTTAAAGGGATTAATATTGGATTGAATTAGGATTTAAATGCATACACTCAAAATTTCTTGCTTGCTTTGTTTTTAGGTATTTTTAAATGAAATCTAAGAAACGAAAGATTCAAGGGGGTGAAAGTTCGAAACAAGCCGACATGCGTCCAAACCTTACCCTCCTATATTCCAAGAGTCTTAGGAATCAAGATGCTAAGGAACACTTTAAGATCATTCAAGATTCCGTTTTCAGAAGAGAGTGAGTTGTGGACATAGATTTCCTTGACTCCGAGCGTTTCCTCTTTCGATACCTACATCTCTTGCAACAATGGAGTTTCTTAGCCTTCTTGAGCATTCCCGACATCGTCTACAAGAACATGGTTTTGCTCTTTTACTCCAATGTCATTCTCATCAACAATGAAGATTGTTCTGAGGTCATAGTCATTGAGTCTTACCTTTTGGGCAAGAAGATCCGTGTTGATCCATCCGTCTTAGTGAACATCCTTGGGCTAAAAGATGAGGGTATTAAGGATGAAAATCACTTTGGAGCTCATACCGGATCGGTTCTTACCTTAGATGCCCATGACCGTTTCTTACATTTGCTTATCTCATGGTTCTTTCGCCCATCCGGAGGTAAATTTGCCCACATCCGCCAAGTCGATCATTTTTGGCTAGAGTGTTTTCGCCAAGCACAACAACCGAACTTAGTGAAGATCAAGTGAAGATTCGTACAACCGACTCACTCACATTCTTCACTTATGAGACAGTGTTGAACTTATTTTTTTCGCCTCGGTCTTGATTGCTCCTATGATTCTCCAGAACCCGAAAAGCAAAAGATTGGTGAATCTTCTCTTGTGAGATTCGGGTTTCATTACACTCTTAGTCATTGGGTTTGTGTTGATAGGAGAGCTTAAGCACCTCAAGATGAGCCTCAACCTCAAGCTCCGACTCCCGTTGCGGCTCCGAACAATGATGCTATTATAACTTTCCTTACCGAGAGGTTCAACACAATGGACACGAACATGGCTTCGAGTTTTGGTGCAATCCTTGGAGGATCGTGTTTCCACTCTTGAGAATCAACAATCATCTATGGATCTATCCTTCTCCACCTTCTATGGTGATTGGAGGCGTTTTCGCCAAGATCAAGCTAAAGATAAGGATGATTTTATGGATGACGTTGGAGACAATGATGGTGATGAGGCACCCTAGGATTCTTATTGCATATCTATTATTATGTCATATTAGGATTAAGTTTGCACCTATTTATGTTTTTATCTTTAAGACCTATGCTTTGAATATTTGCTTTTAAGATTGAGCTTGAACCTAAATGCTTTGAATATTTATGGTTTCGATGTAGTTTCTTGAACTTAAATGCTATCTATGATATTATGTTGTTTGGTTTATGCTTTATATCTCCTTTATTCTCATATTAGCCTTGATTATGTATTTTGATCTAACAAAAAGGGGGAGAAGTAATCTAAGAGCCGAAGTGGCTTTAAATTGGTTTTGAGTTTCAAATGCTTCAACTTTAAATATTTTCAAAACTTTAAAACCTATCTTAAATTGAGGGGAGTTAAAAGTTTTTTCTTTTTCAAAGTTTTCAAAACACATAAAAATTTATACTTGGTTTTGTTATATCAAAAAAGGAGAGATTGTAAAACTAAAGAATTGATTTCGGTATAACAAAGAATTTAAGGACTAAATTGAAAAAGTGAAAATAAATATTTAAGTCATCAGAACTTCCCAAAATCTCTAAGCAAAATGGTCCAAGCCAAAACCAATGTTTATGAAAAAAAAATTAAGTGTATTCCAAGTAAAAACAGTGATTTTTGAGTCACTGTTTCGAATATGCCCTTAGGCGTTTCGGAACGTTTTGAAACTGTTAACATGTGTTTCGGAACAGGTCTTCCCATTTTGATATGGTTGTATCAAAACAGGTCCCTATGTTTCGAAACAAACCTCAAATGTTTCGTAACGATTTTCAAACTTGGATTCAAAAATATGACCGTTTTATAACTGATTTTTCAAAAAAAACGGTTATGGTGTATCGAAACGATTTAAGCCGTTTCGATACAAGTTTTGGCAGTGGCAAAATGTTTCGAAATGGGCTCTAGCACGTTTCGGAACGAGCTCTTAGTGTATCGAAACGATCGAGTCCGTTTCGATATGGTCTCTTAATTACACTCCAACGAATATTTCTATTTTGGTCTGTTTCAAAACAGGTACGAGCGTTTCGAAACGGGTAGTTGCAGAAGTGCATTTATAGTGGGAAGATTGCATCCCAACGGCTATAATTATAATGGCAACAACCCCAACGGCTGAAATTGAATGAGAAGGTATAAAAGGGAATCCTAAAAGCACCAACAACAACTATTAATCCTAAAAGAAACATTCCAACATCAAATCCAAGCTCAAGTGCTAAATTTCCATATTCCTTGTAAAACCCCAATTGTGGTTCTTTGTATTTCCTATTTTCTTTGATTCAATTGGGTTGAGTGCTTGTTATTGGGCAAAATTTGTATTGAGAGATACTTGTTATTTGCCTTCATCTTCTTTGTAAACATTGTGTGAGGATTTGGTCAATTTTGGGTAGAAAATTGACCATTGTGTAAAGGTTTCCACCTAAGTTTAGAAAAAGGGAAGATCAACTAGTGGAGTTGTTGGAAAATCCTTAGTGGGAGCTAAGGTAGTGGATGTAGAGTTCAATTGGAACTTGAACCACTATAAGTGCCTTGTCTTGATATTTTTATTTTACCAATTCACCACCAAACTTTAAAAAAATCCAATTCACCCCTTCTTGGCTTAAATTGATTCAACGATCCTCTCCTACCTCTCCAACTTCTCTAATCGATGTAGCACCACCGTCTCGGATGCCTTAAAGGTTACGCCTAATTGCTCTCCTACCTCAAACGTTGCCGCAGCTTCGACTGCGCTACACTACAGATGGCACAGATTTGGGCTGCCCAACTCAACTAGGTTCTAATTTGGCCCGAGAAAGCTCAACACCGCATTGCCCACTGTTTTCTTGTTCTTCTTTCCCTTTTTCCCCCTATTTTAGCATTGGATCTCCCCTTTTGAGAACACATCCACCAATTTAGCTTGACGATACCAGCTCTTAAATCCATGTTCTGATTACCATGCCTACTGAGAGTCGTTGCTTTACTGCTATGAGGCGTGTTCAGATCAATTCCCTTCTTTTGCATGCAATTCTGCAAATCGTCAAAGTCCCCAACAAAATCGATATGGACATCTCGGAGCCTGGAATCGTTTGATATAGATGGGTTGCTCTCTCCCCCTCTATCGACTCGAATTGGGCCATCCTTCTCACCCCTGACAATCTCTATCGACCCATTACCAGATAGGATTGATATGTGGATAAATTTATGATCTTTATCGCCTAATTAACGTGTGCCGTAATTCCAGCAGTTTGACCAGGCTTCAAATACGGAAATTAGTGTTTAAGACTGACTTTATTTGTCGTATTTAGCCTCCAATATACAACCTATAAATAGAGAAGGTCTTTCAGAATTCCACCTTTGTCCACTCTGATTTTTGGGTGTACGATTATCGGAACTTCCTTGTTAACCTCGGGGGACAATCGCCTGCTACAGCGATTGCACACATCTGGGCAAAATCGTTTCTAAGCCAGTGGTTTACACCACGACACAATTTATGTTCTACCTTTAATTTTTGTCTTATTATTATCCAGTCAGTGCTAACTGTTTGGTTTTTGCAGTAATATTTCCAAAAGTTCCTAATTTTAGGTAAGATTATGTATTTCATTTATTTTTTACCTATATTTAAATATATGAATTGATGAAATTTATGATTTTATTAGTAAGATAATTTACATATATGTTTTATTAATATAAAACATTACATATATATATATAAATATACTATATCATTCTTTGATTTAGCCACATGTTTCTTTTTTCACTAGATGATGCATTTCTTCTTTTATTGTAAAGAAAGGAAGTTATGATCAGGTAAGATTTTTTTGCTAAGATTGTAGTTGGATTTTTTTTTTGCAGTTGATAGAAATTATATTCTAATTTGTATTTGGGGTTGTGTTTTTTTTAAGGTTGAAGTATGAGACTTGTTATATTGTAGCTATTTTATTTTGTACTTTATTTTTTTAATAAATAAAAATCGTTTTGATTTTTTTCACTAGATGTGTTGCTTTGAATTTAGGGAAGTTTTAGAGAACGTTTATTGATTCAATTAGGCCAATTGCGTAAACTATAGTGTTGAAGTTAGGTTTTGTCGATTGTCTGTGACAACTTTTTTTAATTAACTTTAGTAACCTATCAATTTGAATATATGAAAACTATAGAGAATGTTCAATGATTTAGTTACAAAATTTGCAGGGTTGGAGCCGATGTTTCATCGATCCTTGGGTTCTTTTTTTTTCATCCTTTGATTTAGTTACACCCCAACCTTAAATGTCAAGATCCGCCCCTAACCTCATAGTTTATTGATCTTCAAGATAGTTTAATGGTGGTATTAGACCAATAATGTTGTAATGCAACTTTTAGGCTTTGCTTGGTTGTGTGGAAATGGAAGGAGGAAGAGAAAAAATAAAAATAAAAACAAATCTTTTTTTTTTAGAGATGGCAATTAGGTTTCATTAAAGAATAATGAAATGTATCACAAATGCAACACACCCAAAAAAGAAGAAAAATATAACTATGCCCATAAAAAACTCATAAAAAATAAAACATTAAGCCCAAAATAAAAAGAAAAACAAACCTTTCCCTTAATGAATCTCTTTGCCTCTATCCAAACGAGACACTTTACGAGGTGAATAAAATCAGTTGTGAGCGAACCAAATTATCAAGCAGATTGTTCCGCTACACAGTTCTTATTACATTGGCAAGCAATCACCAAAGGGAATCAAACTTTCTATGACCATTGACAAACCCAAATCAGAAAACAAGCGCTATGAGAATCTTTATATGAGCATCAAACGACCTCTAAGGTATGCAAACCGAACATCGTGCCATATGTCAGAAGAAAAGTGTGCCACAAGAGCATATATTCTTATTAAACATGATATGATAAATCAAGGGAAATAATAAACACTAACGGTCAGTAACCAACATTAAGGCCAGTACCGCCACCGGCCAAGTAAAAAAAATGAAAAAAAAAGAACGTAAAGCGCTAGGTATGTTTTTGAGAGAAAAACTAAGTTAAAATTATAATAAAAAAAACAAATAAGAAAGTGAAGGGAAAAAAAGAGGGAGAGAGAATCGATCATTTTTCATTCTCGTTTAAAAACAACTCATTCCAATATTTTATTTCGTAATATTTTATCGTTTATTACCATCGATTCATTGTTGTACCTAACTTTTATAACAATTGAACTGCTAACATTTTAAAAAATAAGGGTAAATTCTATAGATTGTAGTGTATACGTCGATTTGCGGTCATAATCCATCCTTTCATTTTCAAATTAGAAAGTATTTTATATAAAAAACAGAGAACAATTTTATTACATATATACAACACCAATACGTGATGTTGTGTCGTGGAAATTTATTAAAAGAGAGTAAAGCTTTTATTGTAAATATATAGCGGGAGTAATTAAGAATACCAAGGGAGACACAGATCGTAATTGGTCAGACAGGGACCATCGGGTCTTATGTTCCACACGCACTCTCTACAAAGAGGCTTGTCCCTCATTTCTACGTAAATGTCGAACCAATGTGTTATTCCGTTCCATTGAAAGGTGCAGTGAAACAAGGTATTTTGGAAGATGCTTGGACGAAAACTAAACTCAAAGTAGTTACCGTAACCGAGATGTTGTTCACCGATATCATCATCCTTCGATTTGCAATGGACGATAAGATCCGTCCCGGAGCCCAAATCGTTATAGATTGATACGTGGGCTTTTTTCGGAATTAGCGAGAAGGCATCTATCACGACCAAAAGCAGTAAAAGATGGAGGAAGCAAGTGATCGGCAAAGGATTCATGTTTGGTTTTGATGGTCTTTAAAATGGCACGAATGGCTTATATAGGGTTTTGAAGTGGTCCAATTTGGTAATAAGATATCTCCAGACATAATGGAGTGTATCAACCAGATAAGGTATCCTATTTCCTAATAAAGTAGTCATTTGATTTCGTATAATACCAACGTGGAAAATCTTTGTAATATTTTATGGAAAATTTGGAATCAGTAGGAATATTTTTGTGTAATGGTTATATATTCAGTTTAATTATGTCTTGAAGTCCATCTTTATTATCAAGAAAGAGTAGGTAACAATCAGACTCAATTCGAACTAGAAATAATTAGAAAGTTCAAATATGTTTTATTGATGTCGGAAAACTCAAAAGTTCTCTAAGAATTGCACACCAAGTTCAATTTAAAGTACCTTGGTCAATATAAGTTCTTTTTTGGGATTGAAGTTGAACGTACTACTTGGGATCGCTTATCGAGCGAGTAGATCACGAGTTGGGTAGTGCTCGACTCGACTCGACCCGATACTCGATAAGTAAAATTTAGTAATACTATATATAGAGCTTACTAAAAACATAAATTAACAAAAATTAACAAAAAATGATGAAAATAGTGTGTGAAACAATTTCAAAACCTAAAATTTAAAGTAAAAATCCACATATACACTGAACTAACATATTATATATATATATATATATATATATATATATATATATATATATATATATATATATATATATATATATATATATATATATATATAATTGACGAGCTGTTCGCCAACTTATTGAATCGAGTTGGACTTTGCTCAACTTGACTCGTTAAGATCTCAAGTTAAGCTTGAGGTCGAGTCGGGTCAACTCGAACCGAATTTTAACCAAATTATACTCGAGCTGCTTGCAAGCTATTCAACTCAGTTAGCCCGAAGAAGTACATCAAAGAATTCTTTTGGGAATTAGATTTTTCAGCCTGATCCCGACCCGTAATTATCGGGTACCCGCAAAATCTGGTACTAGATTCACTTTTTTATTTATTTATTTTTAAATTTAAAAGTTTAAAAAAAATCACATCGTAAACACATTAAATTTAAAAGTTCATAATACATAATTCAAACACAAAAGTGATTTAAAGTTAATTTTAAGATATATATATATATATATATATATATATATATATATATATATATATATGGGTCAGGATCTATTTACATTGTGTAAAACTCAATTACTTTTATACTATTTTTAGACCGTTGGATGGTGGTAATAAATGGCTAAGATTATTACGTTATTTTTTAAGTGATAATCATCACATCTTATACTGTTAAGCTCATCCATCCATTTACCTTCATCCAACAGTTCAAAAAAGTGTAAAACTTTTAAATTTTACATAGTGTAAGAGGATATATATTAAAGTTTATCATCGAAAGACATTAAAAATATCACTCTCGTTTTTTTTCGAATCTTGTATTTACATATCAATACAAATATTTTTAAAAATTTTAAAACTAAAAATTACATCGTACAAATATAGAAAGAATATAGAGATTTAAATTTTGTTTTAGGCTTAATACAATTCCCCCTAAATTTTACATGTTTTCTCAACTTGCCCCCTAAAGTTTATTTTGACCACTTTTGTCCCATAATGTTTTCGTTGTTACCCATATTGTCTTTTACCATTTAAAAATTTATCTTGACCAATCAGAACACGCCATGTCATTTTTATTTATTTTTAAATTTTAAAATAAAATAAAAATAAAAATAAATAAAATAAAATAAAATACCCAAAAAGACCTCCATCTTTATCCCATCATCTTCTTCCCCAATTTTCTTTTACAAGGATTCTTTTATACAGGCAATGGAAGGTCCTTTTGGACTGTCTCTGAGTTCCACAATGCTTGCACCTCTGCTACTTCAGCTTCGTACCTCCTTTCTTCCTCCATTTTCTGTCCCTGCGGTCCCCCCCCCCCCCCCCCATTAAAATAATTCTTATCAGCTTACCATTAAAATCAAAGTATACAAATGAAGCTTATATTCAGAAGACAATATTACAGAAAATAGATATCAGATTTATTTTTATACTAGAAGACATATGTCAAATTTATTTTATTATTATTTCGTAATCAATGTTATATACCATATATATTTTTCATATCAGAGGTCAGAAACTAGGGAATCGCTTTCCTTTCGTATAATAGTGTCATACTTTTAATTTTTAAGCATATGTTCTTGGTTTAAAACAGAAGGTATTTACAGATACATGATACACGATTTATGACCCAATTTATTTCTCAGAGGTGCTTGATAGATATCATAAAGATGACATTTGACAAATTTTGGACTAATTTCAGAACGAGGTCCCTACAAATAAGTGAGTTCGATAAGACGAATCGAATCAACATCTAAAGTTGATGCATCAGAATCATTGGGATTTCAGATATATCGCGAAAATAATTAAATGCTACAACCTACGAGGGTATTAAGGTCCTTCCGGTCTGTCTTTGAGTTCCACCATGCTTGCACCCCCTCCCCCATTAAAATCATTCTTATCGGCTTACCATTAAAATCAAAGTACACAAATGAAGCTTACCAAAGAAGCGGCCATAGCTTGGTTTTTCTATACAGAAAACAATAACTACAAGTTCATACAAATGCAATGCTCTCTCTCTTGCAAATCTCTTAAATTATAACAAAAAAATGGGCATCAGTTGTATCTCCCCTGTAATAAAATTTAATGTTTCTCTCTCTCTCTCATTGATATTTATCTGAATAATTTCTACCAGAAAAATATATTATTCTGTTTGCATCGTTATCTTTAGAGAAAGAGTGAACAGTATCCCCTAGAAGCTGCATTTACTTTAAATTATATTTAAAGTAATGCATTAGAAACCTACATAGGTCATGTTTCCCCAATTTCATGTTGTGAAATTAATGCATTAGAAATTGATACTTGGCTTAGTGGTAATGTGGCGCCGCACTTTCCCCTTGGAACCCAAGTTTGAATCCTACCCACACCAAGTCTTTACTTTATTTTCATCTTTCAATCACGTGACATGTGTCATTATATGATTAGAAAATTATATTTTTTAAATTAAATTAAAATTAGGACCAAATTGATAGACTATGTAAGTAACGAGGGCCAAGTATATATCTGTCACACAAGGTCAAACATCTCGTTTCTTGTTAATAAAATAGCACAATTTAGACAGAAACCTACATAGGTGCATTGGATAGTAGTGAAACGAGTAGTTCGATACGTAAAATGGACTCTCGGTTTTGGGTTATTGTTCTCTTCTACCGCTAACAACAAAGCTACACTAGTGTCTTTCGTCAATGTTGTAATACCCTTAAAACCGAGATAGAAGTTTTACAAGGTAAATCATGTTTTGAGAAGTTATAAGTGGAATTTAAAGATTCTATTTGAATCAATTGAGTAAGCAAGTCAATGGAATTGAAGGTAAAAGAATTAATTGAGCTAAGGATTAGTTATCGAATTAGTAAAGTGGTTATATTTTAAAGAAATTATGAAGGAGCATATATGAACATCAAGATGTTAATTTAGTATACGAATTAAATTATTAAGGATTAAATTACAAGAAGTAAGAATGAGCTAGTGGCTAAATTGTAAAGATGAGAAAATAGCCATGAAGGACCAAAAAGAAACAAAGAAGAATTTACACCTTGCATGAGCAATTATACAACTCTTGATAAGTGGAATCCATGTGTCTTGGGTTGGCAAGGGTAGCCGGCCAAGTGGGAAGGGAGAAAGAAGTGTGAATTCATTTGTGTTTGGTTGTTTTCAACCTCTCTCCACTCTCTCCTCATGGCCGAAGGTATCAACGAAGAAGAAGCTTGGGGAAAGCCATGCAATTAAGCTTTGATGGCATAAATTGTGGTTCAAGTCATTAATAAATTCAATGAGCTTATAAAGGTAAATATTAGCTCTAAATCATTGATTAAAATCCATTTTTTATGTTATGTTTTGGTTAAGAGAAATCTAGCTTTGATTTTCTCTTGAGAAGGATGAATTAGATTAGGTGAAATCATGTTTTGTATAAGAATTTTGAATGAAAATCTATGCTGGAAATGTATATTCATTGAAGTTGTATGAATGTTATTCATGTACTTAAGGAATAGGTTAGAAGGATTGTTTGCAAGTGATTGTATTGTGTATGAAACTACCCAATTAGAGAGCTGTTAAAGATGATTTGTAAGAACATGTTTAAACTGGGAATTTATGATTTTGGAAACATGCTGGAATATTGAAATTATGTTTGCTTGAATTGAGGATAAATTGTTGCTGATTAGGCTAAGATGGAACACCTAAACTAGTCAAAAACAAGGAAGAATGCAATCTGCCCAGGGGACCCTGTTCTGGCAGTGTGTTTAGAAAAATCATAGAAAATTTAATCTGTTGAGATAGAAGATGAATTTTATATGCATAGAACCATAGGTGAGTCCAGTTTAATCTCCAACAAACATTGATTGATTTTGAGTTCTGAATCAAAAGTTGTGATTTTTTAAGTGAAGGTAGTGCAGAAAACCTGGAAGCCGATTCTGCTCTGGACAGTTTCTGTTTTGAAACTTCTAAAAATTCTCCTAATTGCTATAGGACTTGTTAAATTATGAGGCTTATACCGTTAAAACCGTGGTTGAATCTTGTTTTTAAAGGTATAAAGATCTTTAAATTTCAATGTATACTCTGTTCTGGAGAGACAGTTCTTTGATGATAGCTCAAGTTGCCAAAAAAGACAAATAATGATTTAACTTGGAAATGGAATTGAAGAATGATTAGTATAGGCATGGTTTATGCTTGAGTAATGATATTAGCTATGCATATTGAGTTATTGTGTGTGTAATGGTATGAATATTAATGGATGTACTTGTGATTATTTAAATTAAAGATGGCTAGAGGAAGCAAGGTTCAAGAAAGAACAATTTGAAATCAAAGGACTTGGGTGAGTCAAGTATTAAATGGAGAAAGCTCGAGTGCAATTAGTGGATCGGGATATCCCTTAACTTCGGGATATAAGGTGAGCGTAACTATACTTTTGTGTGATTGTGTTTATTTAAGACCGAAATACAATTTCAGTTTAACATCTATGATAGCTAAAGAATGAATCAAAATAAGAAGTAACAAAAGTATGCAAGAAAGTTGTCTAATTGTGATGAAAAACATGGAATGTAATTGAGAATTCAATATGATAATTAAGCTAAGATAATAGTTACTTGATAGCTTTGAGTACTTAGCTAATACTTTGAAATGAAACAAAGAAAACAAAGATGGAAATTAATGAGTATGCCACTTAGTAATCTTTGTCAATGGATACATCAATGGTAAAAACAAGTAAGCTTAAGGTAAACCCTGGTACAAATTATAGATTGATGATATGGGGAAGTATAGCACAATTTCTTGTTATATGAATGTAGTTTAAGTTTCGAGATAGATTGAAACTATCTCGAGCATACTATTTGTTTTATCTCACATGGCTTGTGCAATGAGTTAAATTATGTTTGTGCTTCTAAGCTTGGAATCAAGGTAAGTACTTAAATGAAAAGTACCCCATGATATATGATATTTGGTGAATGCTTGATATGTATTTAGAATCTATTCAAATGGTTATATGCTGATTTAAAAGTGATGATTGTTATATGTACATGTTTGAAACATGATCAACAAGTGTGGAGCTATGCTCAATTATGATTCTGATTGTAATATGAATAAGACATGCTATTCAAATGAGATGAGAAAACGTATTGAGAAATTCACGTGAAGTGAATACATGCCTAATATGATAGAGCAATAAGCTTTGTTGATATGATATTATGATAAAGAGATGAGCTCATTCTGTCTCTAATAAGATAAGATAATTGTGAAAGCCTTGGTTTCGAGTCAGTCTTACGTATAGTTGGCATGCCATAGAGCTCGTGTTTGGGGTGGACTACGGTCCTGGACTATGATCCTTATTTGGCGACAGTAGGAGGGAAGTTTTATGGTCACTTGGCAACAGTAGGAGGGATTGACTGGTACCGCGAGTACCATTTTATTTGGCGACAGTTGGTTGGATATTCGTGCACCTAGGCCGTTACTTATCCTAAAGGCTATGTTAAAGATAAGAATAATGAAATTTATAAACCTACCAAATAAACTCTCTTGATAAATTATGAGACGAGTAATACATGCCCTTGATATGTTATGTTGGATAACTTGCTTGATAAGTAAAAAATCATTCATATGATCTTTGTGTAATCTATTGTATGAAATGTTATGCCTTCTTCGAAGGTTGTTAAACAAATGGCTAATTTCTTGTTTAAGTTTAAAGCCTTACTTGATTACCAAGGTTATAAAATTTAAATAAGATCGAAACACTATCCACCAAATTACTAAGTTAAATGATTGCTTGTATGACAAGTAAGAATAATCTAAGTGTCACTTTCAATTCACTCTTTTAAGATAAGATGATGTATTTCAACCTTACTTGAAATTAATTGGTATTATAGTTTTGGACAACAATCCATGTATGATGTTGGATAACTTGACTTTAAATCTAAAGTATAATTGTAATGACGAAATACATTATGAAAGCTAGCCTAAGCCTAAAGTAAAAGATAGTTTTAATTACCTTATGTTATCTTGCAAATTGTAACTTTTTTATGTACCTTTGCTACCTCATTGTATGTTTATAAAATTGATGTGGATAAGAAATAAAAAAATGAAAATGAGACTATTTTATAACTTAAGTGGATTGTTTTGGAACCTCAATTGAAGGGATAAAAATCCTCGGCCCCTTTTCGGTGCCCCTACTTATGCCCCAACACTAAAAACACTACAAAATTAAATTCTAAATTCTAAACCCTACACCATATACCCTAAATAATACACCTTACCCTAAATTCCCTAAACCCGATTGAAGGACTATTTTGCAAATGAAAATGGGACTATTTTATAACTTAAGTGGAGTGTTTTGTAAGCTCAATTGAAGGACCGTTTTGCAAATGAAAATGAGACTATTTTATAACTTAAGTGGACTGTTTTGCAAGCTCAATTGAGGGAGTGTTTTGCAAATGAAAATGAGACTGTTTTGTAATAAAATGTGGATTGTTTTTGCAAAATAAAATATGGATTGTTTTGTAATGAAATGTGGACTATTTTTGTGAAGTGTGCTCGATATAAATTGAAAACTCAAACTATATGATTTTTGCTGAATTAACTATGAAATGGTTTAAGGAAAGAGTAAGTGGAGTAGACTTCGATTAAATGAAAGGAATCAATCAACCTAAATCTTAAAGACCTTGTAAAAAGAACACATCATCTTGTAACTATGTGTGATGGATTGATTTAGTTGCCTCATTAAGTTCTTTTGAACTTGTACCTTTGGGTTGTACGGTTGTTTTCTGCTGTAGTTTGGATGGTTACATACCTCTGACTGAGCCAGCTTATAGTGGCAGTTATGAGACAAGCATCTGCTTGGCACCGTATGAAATTCAGTATGGATTAAAATAATGTATTCTGATCAGTTAGTCTGAATTGTGATAAGGGATGATTTTGGATCCAATACAGTACGAGTGACTGATGGCACTACCAGATTAATATGTGACAGTCTAAGAGTTTCGAGGATTAAGTATACTCTGATAGAAAGTTTCTGTAGATGAAAGGATGAAATAGTGGATTCTGTATTTCTCCTTGACTCTGGTAAATTTCGAGGATGAAATTTCTTTTAGGGAGGAAGAGTTTTAACACCCAAAAAGGGGTTTAATGAGATAAAATGAATTGAGCAAAAAAAAAGAAAGAAAAGAAATGGAATTGGTGTCAAGGGGGTTTAAACACATGACCTTTGGGATGGGATGCTAGAGCTTTAACCACTGAGCCAAGTGCTCGTGTCTGTTAAGTGTTGCTTTGAAAGACCTTTGAATTAAGTTTTAGAAGTATGTTGAAACATATTTAATATTCGAATTGACCGTTCACCTACCGTCCCTTTGCTTTACCATCGTCTTCACCATCGAGAGAGAGACAGAGAGAGGGTTTTTACCCCTGTTAGCCGTCTGATCTACCTCACTGGCAGTCCGTGGTTGTCACCGTTGACACAATCAAAACCATCGTCCTGACCTCGCCCTAGCCACCACTCGCGGCGAGCAGCCACCGTATGTCGGGAAAAACCAGTTGAAGGTTCGCCCAAAACCTTGTCTCGACTTTCTGTGTTTTCCGTCATGATTCGGCGTCGTGGCGTGAATTGGAATCCATCATTATTCTCAGGGAACCGAGCCGAGCAAAACCCTACCGGCAAATCGCTCGTCCGACAACGGCAAGGCTCTCGTTGGAGCTTCATATTTTCCAGCGCAATATTCGCAGTTTAGGTAAATTTTTGGCTCGTTTTCGACTTATTTTGTACTGTTATCGTGTGGTTTGGAATGTGGATTTGATGTGCATCTGTTTTCCGGCAGAATCGATGCCAGAAGTGTCTCCAGTGATTTTTTTCTAGCGATCGGTCGACGAGGCCTTATCGAAAGGTAAAACCCGGTCTGAACCGGTTTAACCCGGTCCGCGTTCAAACTCGAACCCGTGCCGGACCCATCCGGTCCGAACACGATAACCCGACCCGTATACGAGCCTAACCCGTCTGCCAAGTCAACTTAGTTGACCTTTGCCCATTGACTGCTGACGTCAGCGTTTACCTGCTGACGTCAGCGTTGACCCTGACCTCGTTGACTGTTGACCTGCTGATGTCAGCGTTGACCTGCTGACGTCATCGTTGTCTTTGACCAAAAAGTCTAATTTTTCCGAAAAGCCCTATCTTATGTTTTTCGATGTCCCGAGTCTTTTTTTGAAGCCCGTTTCTCAAAATTCTGACCCGAAAGACTCTGAATCGGACCTTGAACCCGAACTTATATATGTATCTAATTATTCAGTTAGGGGTACTATGAATAAGGACTGAATTGTAAATTTGTGTAATTGAAGGTACTCAAAGTTCCTTGAATATGAATTGTTAAAGGACGTCAAATCTGGGTTCGAGTGTTCGAACGTTGTTCATGGATCGACCAATGTAGCTTGGAGCCAAGGTAATACATTACTACCTTCTGCATGCTTCTAAAACTTGTTGGTATTCGGTTAATGCTTGCACGACTTATGATTGAGCATGTGATTAATTCTGCTACTGTCAATCAATTAAGAAAAAAGAGTATTAATGGTCAAGATAAATATTCGCATAAGAGGTTTGATAAATCGAAAGGATTTTCGAGTTCAGTAAAGGATTAATAAAAAGAGTTAATCTCTAAGTCTAGTTATTTTGGCTAATGAGTTACGAAAATGCCCTCGATGTACAAAAATGACTAAAATATCCCTATTAATGAGAGTGGTCTGAGAATCTACACTAGATTTGGTAAAATAACCGAACCATTTGAAAATCTTGAAGTTTGCTTGGGAAGTTATAGTAGCTAGGCTTCACCTTTGAGACTGCAAATTTGCTCAGATTCTTTTTAAGATTGAACAATCGCTGATGACATTCACGAGAAAATAATTGTATGTTTGGATTAGTCAAAGTCGCGTAAATTGCTGAATTGATTGAAATGACTGAAATGTTTGGAAATATTGACAAGGCTGAATCGATCGGAATATTCATAATGACCAAAAGAATAATCATTCCTCGGCACCGATTGCCCAATTAATTAAAATGATGGATTTACCCTCGAGAACTTTAACGAATGAATAGATGGAAGAACCGATAAATTCTGAATAATTGAAACATTTTCGAGCATCGTAATGTTTAAAATACCCTCGAATACCGATAAGATTGAAATGGGTCACAATGACCCTAATACATGGAATTAGAAATCCCAACAAAGACAAACAAATGTAATGGCTCCAAATGTGGTAAAATACGACTCGTGACAGTTGGTTGATTCAGATACCATGATGATAGTGGGAGAATACCGTGTGAAGGCAAGCACAATTTATTTGGAGAAAGTACATAGTTAATAGTGAGAGGGACCTATTCTCCTAAGGCACATTTGATGTTTTGGAATGGATTCAGATACAATGCACATGCTTGAATACTTGGAAAATACCACTCTAATATATGCCTGATTTTTGGTAATAAGTTCAATGGACGATTGGTGAAGGTGAACTATTGTTGTTATGCTCTGTAGTCAGTTCTGAGAAATGAATGGTTGAAGTGTACCTATTTGGTGAGATATTAAACACTGTGTTAATGGGTTCCGATTAGTTCAAAGGGGCTCAGAAACTTGACCAGCAGCTAGAAGTCCTAAATTATGTACATCACTGTTTATACCTTGTTGGTTCAAATTACCAGTTTACCCCTCGAAGGTCAAAATGACCCTAATACCCTCATAGGCTTGTAACATTTAATTCTGCTCGCGATATATCTGAAATCCCAATGATTCTGATGCATCAACTTTCGGTGTTGATTCGATCCGTCTTATCGAACTCCCCTATTTGTAGGGACCTCGTTCTGAATCAGTCCAAAATTGTCAAATGTCATCTTCCTGATATCTATCAAGTACCTCTAAGAAATGAATTGGGCCATAAAGTGCGTACCATGTATCTGTAAATACTTTATGTTCTAAACCAAGACCATATGCTTAAAAATTTAAAAGTATGACACTATAATACGAAAGGAAAGCAATTCTCTAATTTCTGACCTCTGATATGAAAAAATATATCTGATATATAACATTGAATACGAAATAATAATAATAATAATAATGATGATAAATAAATTTGACATCTATCTTCTGGTATAAAAATAAATTTGATAGCTATTTTCTGTAATATTGTCTTCTGAATATAAATTGAAATCATATAGGGTATATTATCTGGGATATGAATAATGATATGTAGGCTCAGCGCTGGTAAGTCCTTCTGGACCTAAGCTCCTACGCCTGATGGGCCTAGGGTAAGTCTTTCTGTTAAGCTCCTACCCTGACTAAATTAATGTATCAATGTTGAACCCTCAGTAAACTTACAATTCACGTTTAATGGACCACTCTGAACTCCTTGATTCAACTTCTGAAATCTGAATCTCTTTTGAATCTCTGGCTTTAGACTCACCTCTTACGGTTCGGGTGATCAAATAAAGAACAACTTCGTGACCTCCTAATAATGCTTCACTGAATTATCGAATCGTAATTTGAGCTTACCGTTGCCTAATTCTTCATGACAATGTTAAGTTTCCATATACCTACTTGTATCTTTAGCATCTCTTGGTAGTTTGTATTATTGAGCTTTTCGAAGCTCACATTGTTTTACCATCATAGGTTAAGGATCTACCATGTTGTAGCTATCAACGTCGGTATGGCAGTTTTCTCGGCTTTGCTTGCGGAGTATGGCACTTGTGTAATTATGGGACATGTATGCCACGTGTTGTTTTATATTCGAGTATGAAACTTGTATTAACAACTTTTATCACATTTTTGTTTCATTGTCCGAATGTTTATGAAATTGTATTTTAATTCAAAACTTGATTTACGATTTTAAATGGTTTAGCACTTTGTTTATTCAAAATTTTAACGTGGGTCGCTCCGGTGACCCTAATGTGACTTCTTAAGATCCGTATTAATGCATAGGCAAGTCTAAGGGGTTACATTTAGTGGTATCAAAGCTTAGAGTTGCATCATTCTGGGTAGATCAGTCGATCGTCTGTCATAGGGTGTCTGGTATGTGCATGCCTCTAGATCATAACCGTACTCCTTCGAGCCGGAACTCTGATGTCGAATCTTTCCCTTCCATGCAATACGTGAATCTAAGTATTCCGTCGTGCGTAGCCCGATTTATGTTGGTAAGGAATGTCTACGACATTCTTATGTGAATCGGTTTTTGCTTGAGGGATTTGAATTTGGCTAAAGATCCTGAGATGGTTCATGTATGTAAAAATTAAAGATTTGATTCAGTTTATGAATAAATGTTTGATTATGTGAGATAATCGATATAAGATTTTACGTAAAGTTATTCGGTGATAATGATAATGTTTGAGTATATTCTAGTGAAAATTTGAGCAAAAGTATTATGAATTTAAAATAAAAGTGTCCGAGAGCGTGATGAAAATGTAATTTCTGTGATGACTCTATTATGCACGAAGGAAACAGTTGCTTAAATGTGATGAAGGTAGGTGATATCAGTTCAATACCTTATTCATGTTCAATCAGCTTGAAGGAAATCCTTTTCGGAAAAAAAGAAGATACGACATGGTGTATCATTATGTGTCAGCCTTAATTGAAATTTGATGTTACATCCAAATTCTGGAATGTCCTATAGGAGGCTTTGGGTACTCGTTTAAACTACAGTTGTAGTTTTTCATCCGTGAACTGATGGTTAACCTAGAAGAGAAATTCAAATTCTGGAAGATATACCTTTGGTGATATCAGAACCATCGTCTTGCCCTGACCTCGCCCTAGCCACCACTTGCGGCGAGCAGCCACCGTTCGTCAGAAAAAACCAGTTGAAGGTTCGCCCAAAAGCTTGTCTCGATTTTCTGTGTTTTCCGTCGTGATTCGGCGTCGTGGCGTGAATCAGAAGCCACCATTGTTCTCAGGGAACCGAGCCGAGCAAAACCCTACCGGCAAATCGTCCGTCCGACAACGGCAAGGCTCCCATCAGAGCTTCGTATTTTCCGGCGCAATGTTCGCATTTTAGGCAAATTTTTGGCTCGTTTTCGGCTTATTTTGTACTGTTATCGTGTGGATTTGATGTGCATCTGTTTTACGGTAGAATCGATGCCAGAAGTGTCTCCGGCGACCTTTTTCCGGTGATCGGCCGACGAGGCCTTATCAAAAGGAAAAAGCCGGTCTGAACCGGTTTAACCTGGTCCGAGTTCAACCCGGTCTGAGCTCAAACTCGAACTTGTGCCTGACCCGTCCGATCCGAACCTGATAACCCGACCCATATCCGAGCCCAACCCGTCTACCGAGTCAACTCAGTCCGGGTCAGCCATCGATTCAATTCAGCCCGAGTCAGCCCAGTGAGTCAGCCGAGTCAACTCAGTGACCTTTTCCCGTTGACTACTAATGTCAGCGTTGATCTGCTAACGTCTGCATTGACCTGCTGACGTCAGTGTTGACCCTGACCCCGTTTACCACTGACCTGTTGATGTCAGAGTTGACCCGCTGACGTCAGCGTTGACTTTGACCAAAAAGTCAAATTTTTCCGAAAAGCCATATCTTATGTTTTTCGACGTCCCGAGTCTATTTTTGAAGCCCGTTTCGCAAAATTCTGACCCGAAAGCCTCCGAATCGGACCTTGAACCCGAAATTATATATGTATCTAATTATTAAGTTAGGGGTACTGTGAATAAGGACTGAATTGTAAATTTGTGTAACTGAAGATACTCACAGTTACTTGAATACGAATTGTTGAGGGACGTCAAATCCGGGTTCGAGTGTTTGAACGCCGTTCATGGATCGACCAATGTAACTTGGAGCCAAGGTAATACATTACTACCTTCTGCATGCTTCTAAAACTTGTTGGTATTCGGTTAATGCTTGCACGACTTATGATTGAGCGTGTGATTAATTTTGCTACTGTCAATCAATTAAGAAATAGGAATATTAATGGTCAAGACAAATATTTCGCATAATATGTTTGATAAATCGAAAGGATTTTCGAGTTCAGTAAACGATTAATAAAAAGGGTTAATCTCTAAGTCTAATTATTTTGGCTAATGAATTACGAAAAGGCCCTTGATGTATGAAAATAACTAAAATATCCCTATTAATGAGAATGGTCTGAGAATCTACACTAGATTCGGTAAAACAACCGAACCTTCTGAAAATCTTGAAGTTTGCTTGGGAAGTTATAGTAGCTAGGCTTCACCTTTGAGACTGCAAATTTGCTCAGATTTTTTTATGATTGAATAATCTCTGATGACATTCACGAGAAAATAATTGTATGTTTGGATTAGTCAAAGTCGCGTAAATTGCTGAATTGATTGAAATGTCTGAAATGTTTGGAAATACTGACAAGGCTGAATTTATCGGAATATCCATAATGACCAAAAGAATAATCATTCATTGGCACCGATTTCCCAATTAATCAAAATGATGGATTTATCCTCGAGAACTTTAACGAATGAATAGATGGAAGAACCGATAAATTCTGAATAATTGAAACATTTTCGAGCATCGTAATGTTTGAAATACCCTCGAATACCGATAAGATTGAAATGGGTCACAATGACCCTAAGACATGGAATTAAAAATCCCAACAAAGACAAACAAATGTAATGGTTCCAAATGTGGTAAACTACGACCCGTGACAGTTGGTTGATTCAGATACCATGATGATAGTGGGAGAATACCGTGTGAAGGCAAGCACAATTTATTTGGAGAAAGTACATAGTTAATAGTGAGAGGGACCTATTCTCCTAAGGCACATTTGATGTTTTGGAATGAGTTCAGATACAATGCACATGCTTGAATACTTGGAAAATACCACACGAATATATGCCTGGTTTTTGGTAATAAGTTCAGTGGACGATTGGTGAAGGTGAACTATTGTTGTTATGCTCTATAGTCAGTTCTGAGAAATGAATGGTTGAAGTGTACCTATCCGGTGAGGTATTAAACACCGTGTTAATGGGTTTCGATTAGTGCAAAGGGGCTCGGAAACTTGACGAGCAGCTAGAAGTCCTAAATTCTGTACATCACCGTTTATACCTTGTTGGTTGAAATTACCAGTTTACACCTTGAAGGTCAAAATGACCTTAATACCCTCATAGGTTGTAACATTTAATTCTGCTCGCGGTATATCTGAAATCCCAATGATTCTGATGCATCAACTTCCGGTGTTGATTCGGTCCGTCTTATCGAACTCCCATATTCGTAGGGACCTCGTTCTGAATTAGTCCAAAATTGTCAAATGTCATCTTCCTGATATCTATCAAGTACCTCTAAGAAATGAATTGGGCCATAAAGTGTGTACCATGTATCTGTAAATACTTTTTGTTCTAAACGAAGATCATATGTTTAAAAATTTAAAAGTATGATACTGTAATACGAAAGGAAAGCAATTCTCTAATTTCTGACCTCTGATATGAAAAATATATCTGATATATGACATTGAATACGAAATAATAATAATAATAATAATAATAATAATAATAATAATAATAATAATAATAATAAATAAATTTGATATCTATCTTCTAGTATAAAAATAGATTTGATATCTATTTTCTGTAATATTGTCTTCTGAATATAAACTGAAATCATCTAGGGTATATTTTCTGGGATATGAATAATGATCTGTAGGCTTAGCACTGGTAAGTCCTTCTAGACCTAAGCTCCTACGCCCGATGGGCCTAGGGTAAGTCTTTCTGTTAAGCTCATACGCCCACGGGCCTAGGGTAAGTCTTTCTAGACCTAAGGCATCCCCTTAGGTAGGCTCCTACGCCTCAGGCCTAGGGTAAGACCTTCTGTATGCAGTTCAAGGGGACTGCATTTTGGAGTTCGGTTGGGGTAGTTAAGTAAATTAATAAAACTTTCTGACTTCTTCTGAAACATACACTACTAAATTAATGTATCAATGTTGAACCCTTAGTAAACTTACAATTCACGTTTAATAGACCACTCTGAACTCCTTGATTCAACTTCTAAAATCTTAATCTTTTAGACTCACCTCTTACGGTTCGGGTGATCAAATAAATAACAACTCTGTGACCTCCTAATAATGCTTCACTGAATTATCAAATCGTAATTTGAGCTTGTTGTTGCCTAATTCTTCATGACAATGTTAAGTTGCCATATACCTACTTATACCTTTATCATCTCTTGGTAGTTTGTATTACTGAGCTTTTCGAAGCTCACATTGTTTTACCATCACAGGTTAAGGATCTACCATGTTGTAGCTATCAACGTCGGTATGGGAGTTTCCTCGGCTTTGCTTGCGGAGTATGGCACCTGTGTAATTAGGGGGCATGTATGTCACGTGTTGTTTTATATTCGAGTATGAAACTTGTATTAACAACTTTTATCACATTTTTGTTTCATTGTCCGAATGTTTCTAAAATTGTATTTTAATTCAAAACTTGATTTATGATTTTAAATGGTTTAGCACTTTGTTTATTCGAAATTTTAATGTGGGTCGCTCCGGTGACCCTAATGTGACATCTTAAGATCCGTATTAACGCATAGGCGGGTCTAAGGGGTTACAAGAATATCCTGATAAGCTTTCACTTCTGCCGCCACGTCATCATCCGATCATCACTGTTGCTGACGTCATCCTCCCGTGCTGCTGACGTCATCTGGTGACGTGTCGCCGAGTTAGTGTATTCATGCCCCAATTTATGCCCAATAATCCGGCCATGATTCCAGAAAACTTGCAGATTTCGGCCTTTTTCGTAATATTGCGCAGCAGCGAGGTCCTGCATAGTAAATCACGTTATGAGCCACAATTCAGCATCACAAAGCAACCAATTGAGCATAATTAGCATGAAAATATTGACCAAACTAGCCACTCATCAAATTCCCCCTCACTTATCCGATGCTTGTCCTCAAGTATCTCAAAATTAAACAAATCTAAGCTCAAGTTGTCATCCTTATTTTTACGAAGTCCCAAAGTTTTTGGTATGACTAAGTATCTAAACATGAAAGAAAATAAGGAGCAAATAGAGAAATGACAAGACTTAAAAATAATTTAAGCAAAAACGACATTCCAATACCCTGTAAACAACAATGACACAAATCAAGTACCCTCACAAGAAATTGCTCATGTCACTCAAAGTGTTTAAGGGTAGAGAAAATCACTCGAGCCAAAACTAATTAGAGCATTATTATAGGCCTGTGGTTAAATCTAATCTCCACTACTAAGTATGAATGTGATGCAAAAATCAAGAGGTCTTAAAAGAGTTGTAACGGGGCTAAGGTTCGAGTAGAATAAAGGCCAAAAAATAGGGTTGAAATTCAAGACAAAAATCATCCCAAAAATTTTATTCGAAACTGTGTTTTTCTTTTCTTTTTTCTACTCGAATCAAAACTGTTCTGCAGTATTTTTTTGAACTGCACTGATGTTTTTCTGCTCTTTTTTTTTTACTGCAGATTCGAATAATTTTCTGCACAGTTTTTTTTTTCTGCACTGCATACTCGAAGCAGTTTCTGCACATTGTATTTTCTTCTTTGCTGGACTGCATGATTCGAAACTGTTTTTTTTTTAAGACAATGTTGTCTTGTAAGGGACAAAAATAATGGAAATAAAAATGGATTAGGCTAAAATATGGTGAATCTCAAACAAAAGGCCAAGGCTCAAAATTGGCAATCTAAGGGAAAATAATCAAAGGGTAGGCAATTTGGGAAGAGAAAGGGTTAAGACCTAGTGCCTCAATCACATTTAAGTAGGGTTGTAAAAACAGGTCAACAGTTGGGTTTCAGGTCGGGCTCTGTCAGGTCGGGTCAAATCGGTTACAGGTCATTTCAGGTCATTTTTTGTTTTGACTCGATTCGGTTTGGGTTAGGGTTCATTTCGGGTCAGGTTCATTTCAGGTCGGGTTCAATTCAGGTCGGGTTCATTTCGGGTCGGGTTCATTTCAGGTCGGGTTCATTTCAGGTCGGTTCATTTCAGGTCGGGCCAAAACGGTTAATTGACAGGTTGATTTCAGGTCGGTTTCGTTTCAGGTCGGGTTCATTTCAGGTCGGTTTCGTTTCAGGTCAGGTTCATTTCAGGTCGGTTTCGTTTCAGGTCGGGTTCGTTTCAGATCGGTTTCGTTTCAGGTCGAGTTCGTTTCAGGTCGGTTTCTTTTCAGGTCGGGTTCTTTTCAGGTCGATTTCGTTTCAGGTCGGGTTCATTTCAGGTCAGTTTCGTTTCAGATCTTTGTTATAAGATCTGAGAGCTTAAAGTTTTGGTTTCTTCAAGTTTAAAGTTCTAGTTTGTAAAGTTTGAAATTTTTAGATTATTAAGTTTGTATGTTTGTAAGTTTAAACCTTTATATTATTGAATAAAGTTTTGTAAGTTCAACCCTTTAAATTATTGAATATAAGTTTGCATTATTCTCTCCAAAGTTTTTGTTCTTAAATTTTACCTTATTCTGTTTTATACTTATAAAAAAATTTGGAAGTATCCCTAATTCCATCCAAAGTTAAACTCAAACATTATTCTCACCAAAGTTTAACCTTATTTTGTAAGTTCATTAGGCTTATTATAATGATTTAAACGACATAACTTAATTAAGTCATTTAATTTCTTGTAAAAGTTATGTAAGTTTTTATATATTCACGGTTAATTATAATGTTTTAAACAACTTAACTTAATTAAGTCATTTAAGTGTATTAAATTAATAAAAAAATTTAGTCATCTTATGTTAATTAAGTATACAGATTTAGTTTAATAATCTTTATTCATTTAACAAAATTTAATTAAGTATAAAAATTTAATTCAATAATGGTTATTCATTCAACTTAAGTAAATTAAGTATAATAATTTATCTTTGAAGTTACTTTAAAATAAAAGTTAAGTTAAATAGAAAGACAATTTGATTTAATAATGTTTAATTATTTAACTTAAAATGAATGCAAGTTAATTAAACTTATTTTTAATCTTAAGTTAAATTAGCATTAATTTATTCATATAATAAAAAATTTAAGTCATCTTATCTTAATTAAGAATACAGATTTAATTTAATAATCTTTATTCATTTAACTTAATTTAATTAAGTATAAAAATTTAATTTAATAATGGTTATTCATTCCACTTAAATTAATTAAGTATAATAATTTATCTTTGAAGTTATTTTAAAATAAAAGTTAAGTTAATTAGAAAGAAAATTTATTAATACTTAGACATTATTATTAATTCAATTTATCTTTTAATTGAAGTTAAGTTAGTTAATTTATTAATACTTAACATTATTATTAATTTTAAAATTTATCAATACTTGACATTATTTTATATTGATTAAATATAACTTCTTCAAATGTCAGATAATTATCATTATCATCAAATCAAATAATAGTATTAGGTCAGGTTAATATCAGTTCAGGTCAATATCAGTTCAAGTCAATATCAGTTCAGGTCAATATCAGTTTAGGTCAAGAACAGTTCAGGTCAATAACAGTTCAGGTCAATATCAGTTTAGGTCAAGAACAGTTCAGGTCAATAACAGTTCAGGTTCAAAACAGGTCGGGTTCAAAACAAGTCGGGTTCAAAACATGTCGGTTTTAAAACAGGTCGGGTCCAAACAGGTCGGGTTAAATCCATTATCTAGAAGGTTAGTCTCGGGTTCGGGTTCGTTTCGGTCGGGTGTAGGTCGGGTTCGGTTACTACAGTAACAGGTCAAATTCGGGTTCGGGTTCACTTCGGTCGGGTGCAGTTCGGGTTCGGTTTCTACAGTTACAGGTCAAATTCGGGTTCGGGTTCGTTTCGATCGGGTGCAGGTCGGGTTCGGTCTTTAAATTCTCGGGTTAAACCAGGTTCTGACTCGATCGGGTTTCAGGCAGGTTACCAGGTCGGGTCAGTTTTTCACACCCCTACATTTAAGCATTATACTCAAATAATATAATCTCGAAAAGAATTTAAACCACAAGTTCTAGAATGCAACTAATTAGCTGAGCACACTCAAAGAAACAAAGAGTAAAAATAAGTGTGCTCATTAGGCTCAAAAACTCACAAAAATTGTATTGTGTACCTAGATAAGCATAATGTCAATTAATAAAGTAAGGAATGTCATAAAAAGGATTTTATGGAAAAACTAATCATGCCAAAATCTACCATGCAACCTAAAATTTCTAACAAGAGAGACACAAAATCATACGGAAACAATGAGACAAGGCTAAACTAAGGATTTAAACACGTAACTTAAATTAAATAAAATCAAGAGAACAACCAAACGGATAAGCAAGAAAAAGAATTTGACCCAAATTCTTACTCCCTTTCACTTAAGTCATTTTGCCCTAAAATGAACATAAAATAAAATGCAAAAGAGAGAGGGTGAAAATACTCCCCGATTAATGTCGGTCGCGGTGCAAAAAGAGAGATTGGCGATGGCAAGTGGCGGTAATTTGGGTCATTGAGAAAGGGTCAGTCTGCTGTTTTGCGCCGGCCTTTATGCGGGCTTGATGGGGGAGAGGTTTGGAGGGTATACGACTAAATAGAAAATGAGAGTTTTAGGGTTATTATTATTATTATTAATCACGCGAGGGTTGTGAAATTAAAAGGGAAAAGGAATTTGTGTTGGGAAAATGGAAACATATCTTATCAAATAAGCGTGGGGTCCACGGTGATAAGATAAAGATAGTTCAAAAAGTGGATTTAAAATTGTGGGATAGAGATTTCGACAGAGATGGGTTTGGGTTTGGCTACCATGCACCGAGAGATAGATAAGAGTTTTGCTAACATGCACCCTTTAAAATGGTCTCTCCAATATGACACATGCATGATTTATTTCCAGGACTGGAAATTACATTTAATTCGATGAAGAATACCACATTTGACAGCATTAAAGTTCGATTAAAAATATTTGGGTACCTAAAAATTCAACATAAAATAAAATAAGAAAAAAAATAAAATAAATAGAAAAAATAGAAATTAAGCAAAATAAAATAAATGGGTTGCCTCCCATTTAGCGCTTTATTTAATGTCGTTAGCTCGACGACCTGTGTCGCTCAGAGTACTAACACTGCGACAAATATTCCTTCCAATTTATGCTCTTAATCCAACTAAGAATTTTCCTACGGGAAATTTTATGAAAGTGACATTTCTTCATTTTTCTTGAAAAATTTTCTTATTTACTCTTCAATTTATCCGGCGGTAATTTTCACTCGATATCCGGTGCCTGCAAAATGGAAGGGACATTTTTAATTTTGAGGGAGTTAAGTGTAGATCAGGATTAACAAATGAAGTATTTTCCAACTCCCTGATTTTTTCATCGCGCCCTTCCAATTTCCTACACAAACTATCAGATAAATTAGTTTCCACAAAATCATCAACTAAAGGTTCATAAACACCAACGAAGCTAACGTTTTCCATAGATTCTGGATGTTCCATCGCCTTATAAACATCAAATTCTACGACCTCACCATCAAATTCCATTGTTAACCTACCGCTTCTCACATCAATCTTTGTATTTTTCGTACTAAGAAAGGGACGGCCAAGAAGAATGTCTGAGGAATAATTGGTTTGGTCATTTTCCATGTCGATGACATAGAAATCCGCTGGAAAAATTAAATCATCAACTTTCACTAACACGTTTTCAAGCACTCTCTCTGGATAGATAATTGAGCAATCAGCCAACTGGATTGTTACCCTCGTTTCCTTCAAAGGCTCGTTAGTAATCATTTTATAAACAGAAAGCGGCATAACGTTAATTGAAGCTCCTAAATCGCACATTGCACGTTTAATTAATACATCTCCTTTTTTGCAGGGTATAACGAACATACCTTGATCCTTCATTTTTGGTGGAAGCTTTCGCTGAAACACTGCGGAGACATGTTCTCCGAGATTTACCTTCTCGTGACCAGTCAGCTTCCATTTCGTAGTGCACAATTCCTTTAAAAATCGAGCATACCTTGGTACTTGTCGGGTCACTTCGAGGAGGGGTATGTTGACTTGCACCTTTTTAAACACTTCTACAATCTCCTTCTCTTTGGCTCTTTTGTCACGTTTCACCAATCTTGATGGAAAAGGTGGTGCGATTTCATGAGAAGGAGGGGGTGGTGGTGGTGGCGTAGAAGGCGTATCTTGGGAGTTGGAGGGTGGTGTTTCCTTCTCTTTCGCGGATAGTTCGGTATTCTTTTCTGGCACTTCAGGGTTTATAACTCTTCCACTTCGGAGGGTGATGGCACTAACATTCTCCCTCAGATTTGACTCCGTTTGAGAAGGAAGTCTTTTCTGCGATTCTAGTCTCCCCACGACTTGAGCCAACTGGGACATTTTTTTGTCTAGCTCCTGCAGATGTGCCTGGGTTTGACTTTGGAATTTTTCTTGGGATGTGATCAGCTTTTCTTGGCAAATTGCTAGCTTTTCTACTATTGCCTCTAGTGATGTCTTTTGCATTTGTTGTTGTGGAAGTTGTCTTGGTTGATATGCGGGCCTTTGGTTTTGCGCATGACCGAAGTTTGGATGGTCTCGCCATCCCGGATTATACGAAGGGTTGTATTGTCTTCGTGAAGGTCCCGGAAAGTTCCCTACTGCATTTACTTTTGCATTGTCTTCTTGTTGGATCATCGGGCAACAGTCCATTGGGTGTTCTGTGCTCGTACATATACCACAAAGCCAGACTGCAATTTTTTTACCTGCAATAAGAGAATGAACTATGTCAGCCAACTTATCAATTTTATTTTCCAGAACACTTACCTCATTAACTCTCCGAGACGATTCAGTTGAATGGTGGAACCATTGCGAGTTGGATGCCATAGTCGTTATTAAAGTTCGAGCCGCAGTTGGGATCATGTTGACAAGTGCTCCTCCACTTGCTGCATCAACTACCTTCATGTCCGTAGGCGTTAAACCCTCGTAGAAATACTGGAGGAGTGTGTGTTTGGACAAACCATGTTGAGGACAGCTGGCACATATCTTCTTGAAGCGTTCCCAATAGTCGTACAATGATTCGGTATCCTTTTGTCGGATACTCAAGATACTTCTCCTAAGTTCGCTTGCCTTGGCTTCTGGGAAGAACCTGTCAAGAAATAAACGAGCCATATCAGTCCAGGTCGTAACAGAATTATAAGGAAGATTAAATAACCAATTTTTGGCAATATCAGATAAAGAAAAATGGAAGGCTCGAAGTTTAATTTGATCTTCGAAAACTCCCTGCGGTTTGTACTTAGACAAACCATATAAAACTCATTAAGATGCTTGTGGGGGTTCTCAGAGGGCAAGCGGTGAAATTTTGGTAGAAGATGAATCAAACCGGTCTTCAATTGGAATGGCATTTCACCATTCGGAAAGGTTATGCACAAGGGCTGATTGTCATCCGCTGCCCTATTCAGTTGTTGGATTGTTTGTTCGTCTATCATTGGATTTTGTTCTTCGTTGGTATTCTTAGAGTGTGTTGCGGTTTGAGATGCTAGCTCAAGATCTCGTTGTAACCTTTGTTCGCGCAATCTATTTTCCTTCTCTCGTTTTGTTTGTGCGTTCTGGCGTCGTGCGAATACTTCGATCTCTGCGATGTAGCGTTCTGGTTCTCCGGATTCTTCCTGGTCAAAAACAAACAAAAATAATCAGTAATTTTTTGCCGAAGTTCCCCGGCAACGACGCCAATTTGAAACGCATCGTTTACGCGTCAAAAATAATTTCTTCTTCTCAAATTTAAACAAAGGAATTTAATTTAAATGTATTAAAAGAGAAGTAAGGGTCGATCCCACAGGGACTAAGAAACTTCCTGATTATATTCGTTTGATCTCTAAGCGCAGAAGTGAATTGAGTATTATCAAAGTGAAAAGAGGGTTGATTTTAAGAAAGGTAATAAATAAAATAGTGGTTGAAATAGTTGTAAATAAATTTAATATCCAAAAACTAGCCTTAGGCTTTCGCTTTGACTCAGTTTCTTTGGATCATTGGAAAAAGATTTTCACTTTAGGATTTACGTGGTTACTTGTCCACAAGGTTCAATCCTTGAGACTTCACTTTGTATACCGAATACCTAAGGTCTATCTTTGATATCGATATCTGAAGTTGATCTTAATCAACAACAATGTTGTAGACCAAGTTCGTTTTAAGCCCAATAAAAACCGACTCGAATGTGTTATTTCAATAATAACGATTTCGATCTCAAATTTCCCTTAGTAATCAATTTACTAAGTGTGTTCCCATGAAGTCGAATGTGCTTCAATATCCGATCCTTCCTCCCACATATTAACCGAAAACCATATTTCGAGAAAAGTCAATCTTTTGTTTCGAAAATTTTTTTGGTTTGAAGTTTTGCTTTTGAAAATAGAGACAAGTAAAACCTGAAGTTGTTTAAGCGCTTTTCATTCCTCACATTAAAACCGAGTCATCGCTACTGCCTTTGGCTATGGAAAATTTAGCTTTGCATGATTATTGAATTAACCATGCTTGGCATCATTTTCAAAAGAAAATAAAGTAAAGAAAATAAAAACTGAAGAGAAAAGGATTTTATAAAACTCAAGTAGAAACAAGTGAAGAACAAAATGATGAGATGCTTTGAGTCTTACCCCAATGGGTTATTTATACTAGTCTAAAACCCTAGAAATTACCCTAGTGATAAGAGAAAAAAGATAATAAATTCAAATTACAAAAGATAAATCCTAAGAGATAATTCCTAAAAATTACTTTAATTAAATAAAAGAGATAAATCTCAAGTCTTTATCCAAATCCTGGTCGATAAGCTATCATCCTGAATCTGATAAGCTTTCACTTCTGCCGCCATGTCATCATCCGATAATCATTATTGCTGACGTCATCCTCCTGTGCTGCTGACGTCATCTGCTGACGTGTTGCCGAGTCAGTGTATTCATGCCCCAATTCATTCACATTAATCCGGCCATGAATGCAGAAAACTTACAGATTTAAGCCTTTTTCGTAATATTTCGCAGCAGCGAGGTCCTGCACAGTAAATCACGTAATGAGCCACAATTTAGCAGCACAAAGCAGCCAATTGAGCATAATTAGCATGAAAATATTGACCAAACTAGCTACTCGTCAACAAAGTTTGTAAATTAATGGGCATGTCTGTGATTTGGTTGCTTGCTAAGATAAGTGGTTGTGTGTTTGAGATTGATCAAGTGTGTGATAAGATGATTGCTATGCCTTGTGATGATATCCTGACTAGGCTAAACTATGATTCTTCTGTTAATCTATGTTTTTCCTTTAAGAATTCAAAAGTTATATGGTGATAGTCTTTAAAGACCTTGATCATGTGTTTATGTATTTGTATCTTAGGAACAATAAAGACTAGAATGAACGAATTATAAGAGACATGAATTAGATTGTTTTGCTACTGGTTATTTTTTTTATATAAATAAGAATTGATGCGAATTTTTGGACACCAAGGTTTAATAATTTAGAGAACCAAGTTGAAATGAATGAATGTTTATGACTAAAACTTTTTCAAGTGGAAAATTGTATGTGATTTCATAATCAATGCAATGTATGTTAATGCTATGTTATGAATGGATGAACGGATGTAAAGTTATTGCTAACACGACTGATCAAAAGCATATGATCTTGTGATTGTGTTATGAATATTATAGATATGCTTTGGATAGTTGGGTAAAGCTAATTACCATGTGAAACTAACCTAGTAAGTAAGACTAGGCTTGGGAAAAGTGAAATCCGTATAATATTTTTGTAATAAGGAATTGAGATAAGAAATGAAAGTTATCCCTTAATGTCCTAAATGAATATGAGAACATGCAGAATATCTTAGAAATTTTGAATAATAAGATTTGATGAATAATGATCTTAAGCATTGATCCATATATCTTAAAATGGATAGAAGTATACATGGTTGGTAATTCATTTAAGAATAATTAAGTTGATGAATAAGGATAAATTTTATGAGATTGTAGAACTAAAATGGAAAGCTTTGTGTACTAAGGTGCTAATACGGTGTATGCTATAGGTTAACAGTTAAAGCGAGTTGCATGGTGTGTACATACTTGTTGTATTGTATTGAAGTTCGAAGCATGAATTTAAAAATAAGACTAAAACTTTTAAAATTACCCTGAAAAGCTTACTGCCTCATAAGTAGTCCAAGTCTTTAAGTGCTATGCGATGTTTGAATGTTTTTTTTGTTAACACTTTTCAATTCGGTTTACTCTTAAACTGGGTAGGGGTATTACAGATGTTGACTAGGGTAGTGATGTTGATGATTGGAGGTCTATATCAAGTTATTGTGTTTATCGTAGGCCTCACCTGGTGTCATTGAGTTCAAGAAAATAACAAGTTGCATCAAGATCCACAGTATAGGTAGAGTGTCGCAGTCTAGCTGATGTAGCTTCTCAGATTATGTGGTTTAAGGTTGTTTTTACAGATTTGGGGATAAAAACTAATGACATTCCAAACATTTTGTGTGATAACATCAATGCAGTCTCTATGGGTACTAACCTAGTACATGCCAAAACCAAGCATGTAGACTTGGACCTACAATTTGTTAGAGAAAAGGTGATGGATCATAAACTCAATTTGTTAAGAGTTTTTTGGTTGCTTTTGGATAGTTGTTTTGTTAATCTATAGGAGAATGAAGCAGGGGGTCCAATCTGTTCTGGTTTTTGTTTGATTACTTGTCTGGAGTAAAAATTGTAGTGAGGAATTGTGGTGTTTAGTGGTGTGACAGATTTTCTTCTTTTGAGTCGTGGATTTTCTTGTGTTTGGACACTCCCCTGGTTGTGTTCACTATTTTCCTCCACTTAGGTTTAAGGAGGTTTTTAATGAGGTTCAAATCTCATGTTGATATTTTCTTAATAAATAATAATTTTGCTGAAAAAGAAAACTATGTCGCTGTGGATCATTAAGTTGCAGATGTACTCACCAAACCTCTCTATGTTACCAAATTTCAAGAATTGAAAAGTCAATATGCTAAGGTGATTTGAGCTATATTAACTAGGGGTACCCATTGGACTAGTTATGAACACCCCTAATATTAACCACTTTAGCGAAACTATCCCAAAATCTTCTCCCCGGCCTACATCTTTATTTTCTCAAACCCTAATTTCATCACTTCTTCCATTTTTTATCGTTCTTCACATTTCTTTCTTGTTTCTGTTCTCCCTTCATACTTCAATACTGCCTATACTCCATTTATCAGATTTGAGTCATAACGAAAGCATAATAATTTTCTCAATTTTTCACCAATAAGATAGTGACGCGTATCATTATATTATTATTAAATTATTTTTAATTAAAATTATGATTAAATTGCTTGAATGTGTAAATAATGATGACTGAATGTGTAAAAAATGATGACTAAATGTGTTATTATAAAAATTTACTTAACTATAGTTTAATGATCTCTAAGATAGTTTAATGATGGTATTTAAACTAATAATGTTATAATGCGACTTTTAGGCTTTTCTTGGTTGTGTGAACAAAAATGGAAGGATGGAAAGACGAAGAGAAAAAGTGAAAAGAAGACAAATACAACATATCTGAAAAAGAGAAATATGAGGACTATATCCATCAAAAAACTCATACAAAAGTAAAACATAAACCCAAAAGTGCAAAGCAAAGTAAACTCTTCCCTTGAGATTGACCTACATCATCAAATAACCTAGAAACCTTCATGAATCGCTTTGTATTTATCCAAACGAGATGCTTTACGAGGTGAAGAAAATAGTGGGGGCGAACCAAAATTATCAGGCATATTGTTTTGCTATATAGTTTCGATTACATCGACAAACATATACCAAAGGGAATCAAACTTTCTTTGACCACCGACAAACTCAAATAAGAAAACAAGCGTCGTGAGAATCTCTATACGAGCACCAGACGACCACGAAGGTATTCAAAAACCATGTCAGATTGAAGAGGAAAGGTATTTCAAAAGCAAAGGAATGCGTGTCACAAAGACTGAGAGAAAAATAGGTTAAAATTTTAATAAAGGTAAACAATTATTGAGTGTACTTGGTTTTTGTTTCGCTAAGTCGATAGATTTTATTAAATCAAAATAAGACCCTGAAAAAGGCTAAAAAGGAGGAATTGTAACGACCCCAATATTCGTATTTCAGAATATATATAGGCTTTGTTTGGTAAATAGCGGTTTGGGCAAAAATTAGAGGTTTGAGGTATAATTAGAGGTTTGACTAGTCAAATCCGCTAATATTGATGTTTGGTAAATAGCGAATTGAAAGAGCGGATTGGGGTGAAAAAGCTAATTTTGAAAAAGCTCCTAATATGAGCTTTTTGAGATTAGAGGTTTGATATTAGAGTTGTAATGACTCTTTTACCCTTAACAATTACCAAAAATCTCCAAATAACTTAAATTAAATAATAACATTTTTAATATAAATAATAACATATTAAATATTCGACTTATTTATTGTTACTACTAATTTATATGTGATATTTGTAAGTTAATTCTATTTTTTATTATCACATATTTATATGTGCATATAATTTTTTTAATAATTATATAAATAATAAATTAATATATAAATCTTTCAAATATGTTTAGGAAATTTATATTAAAAATAATTTTTACAAATCTAATTAATATTTATTAGATACAAAATATTCATAACTGATAAATTATTCAAACAAGTATTGAATATAATCATGTCCTTATATGTCATTTTGCTTGTTTAAATAATCAAACAGCTATCAGCTATCAGTTAATTTTACCAAACAGTTTTATACAATCAGCTAATACAATCCGCTAGTCAAATCAGCTAATGCAATCAGCTATCAGCTAATGTAATCCGCTATCAGCTATCAGCTATCCGCTAATTGCCAAACAGGGCCATATTATATTTGAATCAAATCTGGAATTTTTTTCATAACAATAATAAAGAAATATATATATTGCGTGAGAAAGGGGGAGAGTTGGCAGCCAACACCAAACCCCCATCAATCTATCTTATCCATCATTTATTTTCTTCCCATTTTCACATTTGATTTGGCTTATATATAGGGGGGCGGAAAATTTTGGAAAAAAGATTGAATGAGAGTCAGATTCGGGGGAAAGCGTGGTAGTAAGGAGGAAAAAAATAGTTTTAACCTTTGTATAGTTTTGATCAAGCTCAATCGGAGGTCTATCTGTGGTTGGATCGAGCTAATATTTGGATAGCAGTTAGATGGCATGGTGATCTTGATGGTGATCGGTCAGAATTTTCATCATGGCCTTATAACTTCGGGAATTCGGGTTTTTCTGCTGCCTCGTTTTTGGTAACGTTGATGCTTAGAATTAAGGTAATATTTAATTATCTCTTTAAATTCGTATAAATACGGTTTTGTATCCTTGATTAGATTATAAATTGTGGCATGATATCTGTGTATGAATGGTTAAAATCATTTGTTCAATAAATGGCTGTCGTAAGTCTGATTAGATGTCGGTATTGAGTTTTAGGCCATCGGGGATTGGTTTAGGGATTTATAGAATTTTTGTCCGAAATAATTGGTAAAATTTTAGGGGAAGGTTTCAATACAATTAAAGTTAGTATTTTTGGAATTTCAAGTTCAGTTTGGGTTTCGATGTACGAATAGGGATTTCGATACTTTGGATCCTAAAATATTAGGGTTTATTTGTTTTGAACTGTTTTGACATGTTATGTAACCCCCTTAGCCCGGCCTGGACGGTTGACCCGAACTACGAGGATTACACGGGGAAAACCAATGTCAACCCGAAAGTCAACCTTGATTAACGACACTTTTTTTCTTTTTAATCTTATCTAGATGCACATCAACCCTAAGTGTACTCTTGAGAAACACATACGTGAAACACACAACGATCAAATTATGATAAGGGACTCAATTGCACAAATCACAAATGTTAGGGACCAAAATATAAATTCTGGAAAGTTGGAGGACTTAACTAGTTTTAAGGTTACCAAAACTTAATTAGTCATATTACATGCTTCCCTGCCAAATTTCACCTTAAACGGACATCCCGAACTCAAGCAATTGCAAATACAAATTTCAGGACTAAAACGTAAAGCTTGCAAACTTTAAAACCATTCAAATCAGTGCCCAACGGTCATCTGTTTCGAAACGCGGTTGACCGTTTCGAAACTCGGGTTCATTCCGAGACCTGTATCGGAACATGACCTGGCAGTGGCCAATTCGTTTCGGAACGACCTCTATCCGTTTCGATACTCGAAGGCCATTACAGGCCCCTGTTTCGAAACGCTAGTGCCCGTTTCGATACGGATTGCCCAGAAGTTGCATAATTTGCTGGTTTTCCATACATTAAACCACTCAAACACATTCTAATGATTTCCTAATCATGCCAACAAGTCATTAAGCATATAAGGTACATGTTTGCAACATCAAAACACATTCATGGCATCAATCAAGGAAATCCACAAGTCTATAGTCATGCATCCTAATATCCAAAGCCAAACAACCATCAAAGCACCAAACAAGCATCAAAATGGCCATTTACAAATCCAAAACATTTAAGGCATCATGCCACAACTAGGGAGTCCAAAACATCTCCCAAATCACATCCTAGGTTCCCATTGCCAAATGTCAAAACTAATAGTGTTGTGAAAACATCACCATACATGAGCTTAGCTTTCCCTTGAATTCTTAACCTCCTTGTTGCCCTCAATTACTTCAATTATCTGCATTATTGGTTCAAGAGAGAGAGCGTAAGCACAATCGCTTAGTGAGGCCTGCTCTAAAGAAACAACACAATAATGCATTTTATAAAACACTTTTCACAAAGCTTTCCATCACATAATCATCATTATTCATGCAACCTTGCATTCTTAAACAAGCATCTCATGCTTCATTAGAACAACATGTCATATTGGCTTTCAAGTGATAATCCATAACCATTTACAACACAAAACACAATCGGATACGCGGATTACAAGCGTTGTCCCATACGCTTCATACACACTACCGAACACACAAGGTGGAGTTTACCGGTACAATCACAACCCCTCAACACCTGTGATGGAGTTTAACGGTACAATCACAACCCCTCAACATCACTCATCGGTAGTTGTATAACATAACTAACGAGAACACGGGACAAACAACACAAGATCCACACATGGACTTTTAACCACCATTGTGATCTTAATCATCTCGTTAGTGTACTTGGATGGAGTTTACGGTACAATTACAACCCCTCAACATCCAAGGCGACTTTATTCACGGTGCACCCAATCCTATAGCCGGCTAACTATATCTGATTCAAGTACTTTAAAACCAACACATCACTTGCCAATATACATCATTTATCATCAATAATCCACTGTTTTAAAGCATGAATCAAAGCCATTAAACCATCATGCATCACTATGCATCAAAACCACATTTACTAATATCAAACCAAGGATCTCTTACCTTGAGCATCCTTCAACACATGGCTTTCAAAACCAGCAAACCATGCTAAAACATGCTTTCAAAACAGAATTTAAACATGCAAATTAAGGACAATACATCCAACCAACTCATGGTTCATCAAGAGAGAGTTTTCCCGAAAACTTACTCTTGAGCTTAGTTAAGTTCCTTAGACTTAAATAAGCTTCCAAAACCTTCAAACATTCGTTACAAAGCTGGAAACCCAACTTCACACACCAATTCCGTTTCGCAAGCTTGTCGAAACGCCGTTCAAGCCTCCGGATCAACACCACAAGTATCTGAAGATGTCTCCCCTGTTTTAAACACATCAAAGCAGAGGATTAATGCATCATCATGCATTAAAATCTTCAGACATCCCATCTAAACTCGCTGCTCTAACCAAAACTAACATTTCGGCTACCAAACACAACTGAAATCACCTCCAAACTCTTCCACGACCTAACCCAGCCAAGATCCATCACTTCTAACAATTTCTAAACATCAATTAACATCCAAAAAGAACCTAAACTCATCCTTATATCTCCAGCTATAACAGAACACCAAGATCACCCCAAAACCACTATTTTCATAAGCAAAAACTTAGGAAATTCAACCTATTGGGGATTGCATTGATCAAACCTCAATTACACATCATTAAACATCCAAAATACATTTAAAATTCATCACAAAACAGAGCCCAAACAATCACCACGAATTTCTTGAAGATTTCTTCCAAATCTTGAGTTTTAAGCCAAAATCAAGTTCATATCATTAAAACCTTTTATAAAACTTAATTTAAGGATTGAGAACTTGGGAATTTCAGTAAAGAACTGAGTATTTAGAGGAGAAGAACATCTTTACCTCTAAATGTAGATTTCTCCTTGATTAGAGACAATTTCCTTTAAAATCCAATAAGCAAAACAATAGGATTTGATGTAGAAAGGATTAGGAATCAATTGATGATTGAAACCTCATCAATTGGTGTGAAAATCAACAGAAATGTTGCTGTAGAAATGTGTTTGGCTGAGGGAATTTGGAGAGAAAATGAGATGAGAAAGTTTTAACGAAAGTTAGTTATGAAAATCTAAAAATTGGTTTCCCACTTTTCCTTTAATTAATTAAACATTAATTAAATCATTAAAATCTAAGAAAAATCTGGAGAAATCTTTCTTTGGTAAATTAGCTCCTTAAAGATTCAAAGTTTCAATCCTTACAAAACAGTCACCACCGAACTTTTCAAAAATCGCATTTTAGTCACTATTTCAAAATGTCACACTTCCAAACCTTATTTTGTAAAATTGATTTCACCACTCTCTTATATATATTAAAAGAAGATTTTTAGATGTTTTTCCATATTTTTAAAGCATCCTAAACTAGGCTATCCCTAAAACCACCTTTTATATTCGAAACGAAAATTAGACCGGTCCGGTTCAGACCCTAAACTTCTAAGCCCAAAATTGGGGTGTTACAACTCTCCCCTCTTAAGAAATTTTATCCTCGAAATTTACCTTGAGGAAAGAGATACGGAAACTGCTTCTTCATGTCATCATTTCATTCCCACGTGGCTTCCTCAACACCACGATGCTTCCACAACACCTTTACCAACTCAATGGTTTTACCTCGAAGAACTTTACTGTCTGAATCCAGAATTTCCACCGGCTCCTCATCATAGGTCAAGTCTAGATTCAACTCCACTTCCTCCACAAGCATAACATGTGAAGGATCTGATCTATACCTCCGAAGCATAGAGACATGAAACACATCATGAATCTTTTCCAACTCTTGCGGCAATCTCAGCTTGTACGCAACAGGACCCACACGTTCAATCACCCCGTATGGTCCAATGTACCTAGGGCTCAACTTACCCTTTCGACCAAACCTCATCACCTTTTTCCAAGGCGAAACCTTCAAAAACACACGGTCACCTACCGCAAACTCAATCTCCTTACGCTTCAAATCCACGTAAGATTTCTGTCGATCAGAAGCTGCCTTCAATCGCTCACAAATGAGCTTCACCTTCTCGGTGGTTCCTTTCAACAAAGCTGGCATTGAAACCAACTTCTGACATGTTTCAGCCCAACAAAGAGGAGTTCTGCATTTCCTCCTGTACAAGGCTTCATAAGGTGCCATTTGAATACTTGCCTGATAGCTATTGTTATAAGCAAACTCCACCAAAGGCAAATGCTTCTCCCAAGATCCTTGAAACTCAATCACACAACACCTCAACATATCTTCCAGCACTTGGATAACACGCTCAGACTGTCCATCCGACTGTGGATGATAAGAAGTACTGAAATTCAGCCGTGTACCCAAAGCTTGATGCAAACACCCCCAGAAATGCGATGTAAACCTCAGATCTCTATCCGACACAATAGACTTTGGCACACCATACAGTCGCACAATCTCAGCAATGAACAGCTCTGTAAGCTTATCCAATGTGTACGTAGTATGCACAGGTAAGAAATGCGCACACTTCGTGAGGCGATCCACAATCACCCACACCGAATTCTTCTTCGATGGCGACAAAGGCAAACCAGACACAAAGTCCATGGTAATCCTTTCCCACTTCCACTCGGGAATCCTCAACGGTTGCAACAACCCAGAAGGAAACTGATGCTCAGCCTTAACTCGCTGACAAACCATACACTTACTCACATACTCAGCAACATCTTTCTTTAAACCCACCCAATAGTACTCATCCTTAATATCACGATACATTTTTGTACTACCAGGGTGCATAGCAAAAGGACTACTATGAGCTTCAGTCAGAATAGCACGCCTCAACTCAACATCATTTGGCACTACCATCTGACTCCCAAAACATAGAACTCCATCATCATTAAAGCAGAAATCTGATGGCCTATCCTCAGCAATATCCTGAACATGTGACACCAAGGAATCATCCAACAGCTGCTTATCCTTTATCAACTGAACCAAGGATGGTTTCACTTGCAATTCAGCCACTTTCCTACTCAAGGAATCCGCTACAACATTAGCTTTACCCGGGTGGTACTCGATCGTCAGATCGTAATCTTTAAGAAACTCCACCCAACGCCGCTGCCTAAGATTCAACTCTTTCTGAGACATCAGATACTTCAAACTTTTGTGATCCGTGTACACATTACACTTCTCACCATACATGTAATGTCTCCAAATTTTCAAAGCAAAAACCATCGCAGCTAACTCTATATCATGCGTAGGATAGTTGCGCTCATGCACCTTCAACTGGCGCGATGCATAAGCCACCACCTTACCCTCTTGCATCAACACACACCCCAAGCCAACATAGGATGCGTCACTGTGCACCACAAACTCTTTCCCTGATTCAGGCTGAACCAAGATAGGAGCTTGCGTCAAAGCTGCCTTAAGCTTCTCAAAAGCCTGATGTCTCGCTTCTGTCCACTCATACTTGACATCCTTCTGCAACAACTTCGTCAAAGGTGCAGCAATCTTTGAAAATTCATCCATGAACCTCCGATAGTATCCTGCCAAAACAAGGAAACTACGGACTTCATGAACAAATTTAGGAGGCTTCCAATTCATCACTGCCTCAATCTTCTAAGGATCGACACGAATCCCCTCAGCAGAAACCATATGACCAAGGAACACAACCTCTCTAAGTCAGAATTCACACTTGCTTAGCTTAGCATAAAGCTGATTTTCCAACAAAGCCTGCAACACAATCCTCAAATGCCCCTCATGCTCCTCTTCAGTACGAGAGTACACAAGGATATCATCAATGAACACCACAACAAACTTATCCAAGTATTCATGGAACACTCTATTCATCATGTCCATAAAAGCTGCAGGAGCATTTGTCAAACCAAACGGCATCACAAGGAACTCATAATGCCCATACCTCATTCTGAAGGCTGATTTTGCCACATCCACATCCTTCACCTTCAACTGGTAATAACCTGACCTTAAATCAATTTTAGAGAACACAGCCGCTCCCTGAAACTGATCAAAAAGATCATCAATCCTCTGCAATGGATACCGATTCTTGATAGTCAACTTATTCAGCTGACGGTAATCGATGCACAATCTCATAGTGCCATCCTTTTTCTTCACAAACAAGACCGGTGCACCCCAAGGTGACACACTCGGCCGAATGAAACCACGATCAAGCAACTCCTGAAGTTGCGTTTTCAGCTCCTTCAACTCCTTAGGTGCCATTCAATAAGGAGTAATGGACACTGGAGTTGTGTTTTCATACAGCTCAATTCCAAACTCCACCTCTCGATTAGGAGGCAATCCAGGTAACTCCTCCGGAAACACACCAGGAAACTCTCGCACAGTGTTGATATCTTGCACTCCCAACTCCTTAGAGCTAGGATTCATCACAAAGGCTAGATAAGCTTCACACCCTTGTCTCAGCATCCGGCTCGCTTTCAATGTAGACACCACATTGGCAAGAAACTTCACATTCTCACCAACCACAACTACCTCATAATCATCTGCAAGCTTCAACGAAACTCGCTTGTTCTCAAAATCCACCACAGCTTGATGTTCAACAAGCCAATCCATACCAAAGATTACATCAAAACCATAGAATGGCAATTCCATGAGATCAACATGAAAAACATGATTTTGCACTACCACAGGACATCTTCTATACAACTTCTGTGTCACAACGGTCTCACCAAAGGAACTAGTTACACGAATACCAACATCCAAAGACTCAACAGGCAAACCAAGCAATTGAGCATGTTCTCGCAATATGTATGAGTGTATAGATCTAGAATCAATCAAGGAAAGTAATGACAAGGATTGCAAAGTAAAGGTACCTGCGATCACGTCCGTGTCATTCCTCCCCTCTCGCTGAGCATACACTCGAGCCTGACCTCCACCCTCAGGTTGGACAGCCACCACATGCGCCACATTCCTCCCACCATCATCTCTGCGCTGGAAGTTACCACGGCCGCGCCCACGACCTCTCTGTGGTGCAACAACTCCAGGAGCACGTCCCTGACCACCACCGGCCAACAAAGGACACTCCCTCCTCATGTGGTCTGCCGAACCACAATTCCAGCACGAATTACCGGTCACTGCCACAGGAGCCTGCACCTCCCTCGCTGCTCGAGGAAAATCACGCCTCAAATGACCACGCGATCCACACGCCCAGCACGTGTTCTGATTTGCTCTCGCCTTGTCTCCCTGAACAGGTGCACCATGCCCTCCATTACCACGCCTAGCAAAAGACTGATACCTCTTATCTCGTCCTCTCTTGTTCCGTCCACCACCGGAACTATACTCAGCAGCTCTTTTGCCCGAGCCAGAACCAACACCTCTGAAGGACAAACCCAGGTTCTGCTCAATGTCCTTCGCCCTACTAACCAGCACATCAAAATCCATGTACTCATCTGCAAGCATAAAGGTATTTACGTCCATCACCAAACCATATCGGAAACGCTCACACCTCTCCCGCTCATCAGGGATAAGCTCAGGTGCGTACTGGCTAAGGCGGACAAACTAGATCTCATACTCAGCCACTTACATACTTCCTTGCACAAGAGACATGAATTTTCTTTTCTTTTCATCCAGGTATCGCACACCTAGATACTTCCGCTTGAACGCGTTCAGAAAGAACGTCCAAGTCACATCAGCCTCCTCCATCCTGAAGACAGTGGTCGTCCACCAAGTATACGCATCATCATGTAACAGCGACACCATGCAACCCAACTTCTGCACATCATTGCATTTCATTTGTCCCAATATCCTCTTGGTACTTTCCAACCAAGATTCGGAACCCTCAGCAGATAAACCTCTGAACTCAGTCCCTCCCAGACTGCGCAGACGTTCCAAAGGTAATCTCACATTAGCATTTCCCTGATGCCCAGCTCCATGAGCTCCAGCTATTGCCGCCTGAAAGGCTCCAGCAATAGCCTGTATCAACACTGTCATATCAGGAGCAGCTTGCCCCTGCCCAGCTTCAGGTCCAGCGATCCCAGCACCAGCATCAACACCAGCACCATCACCTCCAGCACCACCACCACCGGGCGGTCCACCCCCAGGAGGAAGAGGTATATCCACTACATTATCAGCATTGTTCTCATTCTCGTTCTGAGCCATAGCTCGCGTATTAATTCCCGTCTCTCTACGAGGTTCCATTCACTAAAACAATATACGGACACAATGCAATAAACATAATTAGATTCAACAAGGTAAGTAATCCAAGCACTCAAGCTCATTTTAAAAAAAAACAATTCATTTCATTAGTTTTGATATGGCAATGGGTCCCTCTAACATGCTTCAACACAGCATAACATCACAATTGCAACATACTTACAATTCACACATCAAACTTTCATTTAAAAGGCATATCATGCAATCACACATACTTCACCCACACAACCATTCCCATTTACACGAAAACTCAGCTCTGATACCACCAAATGTAACCCCTTAGCCCGGCCTGGACGATTGACCCGAACTACGAGGATTACACGGGGAAAACTAAAGTCAACCCGAAAGTCAACCTTGATTAACGACCTTTTTTCTTTTTAATCTTATATAGATGCACATCAACCCTAAGTTTACTCTTGAGAAACACATACGTGAAACACACAGCGATCAAATTATGATAAGGGACTCAATTGCACAAAACACAAATGTTAGGGACAAAAATGTAAATTTTGGAAAGTTGGAGGACTTAACTGGTTTTAAGGTTACCAATACTTAATTAGTCATATTACATGCTTCCCTACCAAATTTCACCTTAAACGAACATCCTGAACTCAAGCAATTGCAAATACAAATTTTAGGACTAAAACGTAAGCTTGCAAACTTTAAAACCATTCAAATCAGTGCCCAACGGTCATCTGTTTCGAAACGGGGTTGACCGTTTCGAAACTCGGGTTCATTCCGAGACATGTATCGGAACAGGACCTGGCAGTGGCTAATTCGTTTCGGAACGTCCTCTATCCGTTTCGATACTCGAAGGCCATTACAGGCCCCCGTTTCGAAACGCTAGTGCCCGTTCCGATACGGATTGCCCAGAAGTTGCATAATTTGCTGGTTTTACATGCACTAAACCACTCAAACACATTCTAATGATTTCCTAATCATGCCAACAAGTCATTAAGCATATAAGGTACATGTTTGCAACATCAAAACACATTCATGGCATCAATCAAGAAAATCCACAAGTCTATAGTCATGCATCCTAATATCCAAAGCCAAACAACCATCAAAGCACCAAACAAGCATCAAAATGGCCATTTACAAATCCAAAACATTTAAGGCATCATGCCACAACTAGGGAGTCCAAAACATCTCCCAACTCACATCCTAGGTTCCCATTGCCAAATATAAAAAACTAATAGTGTTGTGAAAACATCACCATACATGAGCTTAGCTTTCCCTTGGATTGTTAACCTCCTAGTTGCCCTCAATTACTTCAATTATATGCATTATTGGTTCAAGAGAGAGAGCGTAAGCACAATCGCTTAGTGAGGCATGCTCTAAAGAAACAACACAATAATACATTTTATAAAACACTTTTCACAAAGCTTTCCATCACATAATCATCATTATTCATGCAACCTTGCATTCTTAAACAAGCATCTCATGCTTCATTAGAACAACATGTCATATTGGCTTTCAAGTGATAATCCATAACCATTTACAACACAAAACACAATCGGATACGCGGATTACAAGTGTTGTCCCATACGCTTCATACACACTACCGAACACACAAGGTGGAGTTTACCGGTACAATCACAACCCCTCAACACCTGTGATGGAGTTTAACGGTACAATCACAACCCCTCAACATCACTCATCGGTAGTTGTATAACATCACTCATCGGTAGTTGTATAACATCACTCATCAGTTAATTTGTATCCGACCTCTAAAATTTCCGAATTAGCCTATTTTCTTATGAAACCAATATTCTCGTATTTGAGAAAAATTACCAAAATTCCATATTTCTTGTAAATTACTGGTGGGATAAAAGACTAAAATGCATTTGCTTGCAATTGACTAAAATACTCCTTTTTTGGTATTATTTACAAAAATGCCTTTTTGTGCTTGAGTTGACTAAATTACCCTCGGTCTGTAAAATTACCAAATCCCCTTGTAAAGATATATTTCTAAATTACCTTTGTATAACCTATTTTTGATTTGTCTTCAAAATGTGCTTGTGATTCATTTTTGCTTCTGAGTATACCTTGAGAGCGAGTAAAGCTTAGACTTTGAATATTTGTTGTCCGAGGATCTTTGGATCCTTATTAAGGCTTGACATATATGGTTTGACTCAAGTGGGTTTCGCTCGAGATTTGATCAGTTCAATGATTCTAGAATTCGGAACGATATACTTTGCTAGTCTTGAGTCAGAATCGACATATAGGCATTTCGCTATGTTTTGCATTTCTAATTAGTTCTGGGTGTATAGTTATGTTATTCAGTATTCTCGTATTTGAATGTATGGCATACATACGCATGTGATTCCGTGTCGATGCTCGGGTAACGACACCGGCTTATACATCATGTGATTTCGTTGTAGTGCATTAGCACCGGCATCCTATTATTGGACGATTACGTCCAGCCGTAGTGTACTAGCACCGACATCCTGTTATTGGACGATTACGTTTTGTCGTAGTGCACTAGCACCGACATCCTGTTATATAGTCATAGCACACTAGTGCCGGCATCCTGTTCTAGTCGACCGGTGATAGCATACTTTTGTGATTATGCCTGCAATTAAGCTTTATGCGATCTAGCCTACGATTCATGCTTTTGCTCTATTGTACCTACGGTTCAGGTAGTGTGTGATTACGCCAGCGATTTAGGTACGTTACGAATGTGAAGTTTTGTGTCCGACTACGGTTTGGTTGATTTAATTATTTTGTACATTAAATTATGCCTTGTTTATTTTCTGTCAATCATACTAGACTGCTTTATAATATTCATTTTGGTATTTTTGTATTACAGGGCTCCCAAGCTCTTTAAATTATTAATCTGCACAGGTTTGTAGATAGAGCATTGTTTATGATATTGACACCAGTTCAGTAGCAGCATTGACTGCGGAGTACGGACTCATAGATCTAGGCAGGCATGTAGGTCACTACACATTATCATTATGTCAGAGTTGTGTAGTCTAAATTCTGTTTTTAATTCTAAACTCAGTTTTAAATTTCATTGGTTTAATTAAAGATTTTAGTTTATTTTGTATTTGATTGGCGGGTCACTCATGTGACCCGAATATGGCACCTCATGTCGGGTTGGATCGTCTGTACCGGTCTAGGGTGTTACAGGAAGTCTAACACTAAAGAAAACAATCAAAAATATTGAGTGTGTAACACCCCCTTCCCTGCCTGGTAGATAACCGGGTCAGAGAGCGTTACTGAAAACAAAGCGGAGTTCGGAAACATAATAACTTTTAACTTTCTTATTAACACTTCACCAGACTTACACTCATTAAACTTATCATTAGGACATCTTTAAATTTTATCTAGACAAACTGTTACCGAGTGTACATATTAATCCATTTATCCTTATAGAAGTCTTAGAAGAACTACCCCGTACCGAAACGCTCTAAGCCGTTTCGGTACGCCTTGACTAAGGTCAACTTATTGACTTTCCTGTAATGACTGTATCGATACGGCTTGACCCGTATCGGTACGAGTTGACAGCCTTTGACTTTGATTTTGACCCGTTTCGAAACTCGTATCGAAACAGAGGCCTCTAGAGACAAAATGTTTCGAAATGGAACTACCCTGTTTCGATACACCCTAATCTCTAAGGTTCAAAATATGCTCACCCGTATCGAAACGCCATCACCCGTTTCGGTACGAGCAGGCCTGCAATGACAACTTTTAGCTGGTTTTAATCCATTTTAACCTAGAAACCATGATCCAAAAGCTATGAAACTTTACCCACAACATTTTAAGGGAATAAACTACTGTTCTACCGAGTTTTAAAGCCATTGGAATCCATTTACTGGGTTTTGCCTATGTAGTACATCCCCCCGCCTCGCCAAATCATATAGGCCGTAGCACTAGGACCGTGGTCCACCCATACACTGAGCTCATGAATTCTATGGCATGACAATTGTATCCAATACTTCGAATCCAAGATCCATTGTTCATGATTCATAACAATATTTCATATCAATAAACAATATCAATGATTCATGTCATACTTATCACATGTCAATGCTTTCAATGATTTTCATGACAACAATAAACATACTATGAATCATGGAATCAATGCAATGCTTACCGTACACTTACCAACATACGATCGATGACCTAAAACTTCTAACTCAAAGGTTAGTACTAATAAATATAACAACAAATTCGAGTAGGCCCTTGCCTAACTCAAGACGCTACTACACTCACCTTACTCGGTTAAGGCTTCTAAGGTCGATAATACCTCGTTTAATGCTTGAATCCTCTTTTTCGTACTTTTACGGATCAAACGAAACTTTCAAACGAAGGAAGACAAGGCTTTATTTTAACTTCCATGAAGGTGCTTGCTTGGAGCTTGAGGTTGAAGATGAAAATGGTGGTGTTTGCTTGTTTTGGTAAAGAAAAGATTTTAGCTACGTAGAAAATAAAAAAACATGGCTTCTTTCATCATTCTTCTATTTATAGAGGATTTGGGGAATTATTATTTAATTCCCACCTCCAAATCAACCAATAAGAGAGTTTCCTATACTTAAGGGTTTGCCACCCTAAAAGGCCAATAGTAAGCTTGCCTATCCATGAGGTTTACTCACCCCAAAGTTCATCTTTATTCCTCTATGAAATCCTTGTCATATCTCTGATAATAGAGATCGTTATTCAGCTTAAAAACATGTGGGGAGGTGTCAAGCAAGCAGGTGAGTCACCTAAGGCCAAAACTTTTGACTTTGGGGCACCTACCCTATTTTCTATAGGGTTTCACTTCGATGCGCTCGAGGCCGTATCGGTACGGGTAAGCAAAAATCCAAAGAGTTAGTTATTTCTGTTACACCGTGTCGATACACCCTTCATCATTTCGAAACGTCTTACTTAGACTGTTTCGGTACGCATTTGACTGTTCCGAAATGCCTAGATCAACACATTAATTTAGACGTTTCTCCAAGCAACCTTACAAGGGATCTGATTTACTTATGGTCTTATAACTATATAACAACTTATTCTATAGCAAGAAATCAAAACTTTGATATTTTAATACTAATATTTCGATCATCGAAATCCCATTCCGACTAGACCGGTTTTCGGGGTGTTACAACTCTCCCCCCTAAGAAAAGAATTCGTCCTCGAATTTTTACCTGTAGCTTCAGATTGCTCATCAGTGCACTCTTCGGGATCAGAATCTTCTAGAGATGAAGAATTTACCTTCCCTAATCCTTCTAGCCAAGTTCGCTTTGCACTTACACATCGATGCTTCTTGAAAAATTAGGGTAACCTCGAGCGAGGTGATCCACTTTTTCACAATCGAAACAAGCTTCAATTTTCCTGTGACACTGTTCCCTCAGATGTTTGTTTCGGCGGAAGCTACAAGGAAGTCTTTCTTGTGGTGACTCATTTGTTTCCTTGACCGGGTTCAACATCACTTAGGAACGAGGGTACTTTTCAGGGAGAATACTTATTTCAATTTCTTGAAACAAAGGTGGGTGTTGGTCTTGCTATTGCTGAGGATGTCTATATATATATATATATATATATATATATATATATATATATATATATATATATATATATATATATTGCAAAGTTCGTCTTTTTCCCACCTTTCTAGGAGCCAATCAAAATACTTCTAAGACTTTGCAAAGTTTATCCTTCCACCTCTTCATATCTACGCGACACCTTGCAAGTTTTCTAATGGTATTGTATGACTTGGGTGTCCAACACATAGGATGAGTCATCAGTCTAAATTTTATACCATTCTTCTCATTGTTTCTATTCAAAATTTGGTACCCGTATCGATACACTCCAACCCGTATCGGTACGGCTAAGCAAAAATCTAAAATTCAGTTAAAAAAACTGTTAAACCGTTCTTATACACTTACACTCGTTTTGGTACGCTTTTATGGGTCGTTTCGATACGTATCCTTTCCCATATCGATACGCCCGGCCCAGAGTTCATTCTTTCTATTCTACAGATGGGTCCCTAACTAGACTTACTTAAACAGAATTTCTTATCAACATACATAGACATAAAGATTAAAATTCTTACCCGAAATGGTGTCGAGATCATTTTCTGAGTCCTTTCCCTAGATGTGAAACATCCGTGCAGAAGCTTTAGATTTAGGCCTACTTGTTACTTTCGACGTTCCCGATCCTCTCGGCTTTCCGAAAGATCCTTGATTTTCCCCTTTGTCTCGAGAAGATTTAGCAGGATTAGTCGTTACAGAAATAGGCTTGTTAGGGTTCTCCGGGAATTCTCAAATCAGATGACCCAACTTTCCACAAAAGAAACATGCACCAATTTTCTTGCGACATTGTCCTTCGTGCCGACGTTGGCAGAAATCACATTTAGAGACTCTCATATCTTGTTTCGAACCGACATTGCTTTCAGTAGGATTGACATCCGATGACAAATGAGATTCAAACTAAGAAGGTTGTGAGTAACTATTTCGTTCCGAGCTGCGATACTTTCCTTTCTTGGAAAATCCTGAGAAATGAGTCTCATCTCGATTTCTCTTTTCAGACTTATTGGATCCACTAGCTCTTTGAGCTCTCTGTTGTCCTTCCGTAGCTTTAACTTTGTTGACGAGATCTTGGAAATTAGTAATACATAATGTTGTGAATACGGGACGTAATTCAGCGTTGAGTCCAGCGATAAACATCCGACACTTTCTTATTTTTTCTTGATAAAGTCAGCACCATATCTACAATATTTGCAAAAATCATGGATATAATGTTTGATCAGTCGCCCACCTTGCTTGAGATGGTGGAAGATGTTTCGTCTCTTGGCAAGGTAGAATTCGCTTATGTACTTATTACGGAATTCTTTCAGGAAGAACTCCCAATTCAAGGTATCCTCCGAAACGGTAAGAACGATTGTCTCCCACCACTGTAGAGCTTCATCGGCAAGCAATGCAAGAGCACATTCAAGCTCATGTTAATCCGAACACCTTAATTGCTTATCTAAAATTCTTAAAGTATTGTCTAACCAATACTAGGCTATTTTAGGATCGTCATCATCCCGACCCGTGAAAGTTTAAGCTCGGTATTGAGATAACTTATCAATAGGAGCTCGAAGAGGTTGAGCAACAGGTGGCGTAGGTTGCACGACTTGACTAGTCTTTATCACATTCATAAATTGCTGGAACATCTCAACCATGTTCTGATAACATTCTGCATGAGCCGTAGGAGCTTTAGGCTCTACACTCTGAACAGGAGGGTTCTGAGGATTCGGAGGATGTAACGCCCTGGTTTTGGGCCTGGATGTTTTAGAAGGTGAGTTGGGCCGGTCGAGAACGGTTCGAATCTTTAAGGGAGGTTTAGGGAACACCTAGTTCGTGATGCTTTAAAAATATGGAAAAATATCTAAAAATCCTCATTTATTATAGCAAAGGTTATGGTGAAAACAATTTTACAAAATGAGATTTGGAAATACTACATTTCGGTGTAGTGACCAAATTGTAGTTTTTGCAAAAGGTGACTAGTGACTGTTTTGTAAAGGATTGAAACTTTGAATCTTTAAGGAGCTAATTTTAGCAAACTGTTTTTCATCATATTTCTCTTTAATTTGGGTGTTTTAATAATGATTTAATTAAGGGAATTAAAGGAGAATTAAAAAGAAAATCTAAGTTGACTTTTTCATAACTACCTTACGTTAGTTTTCTCTCATTTCTTTTTCTCTCAATTTCCACTCATCCAAACACATTTCCTTCATCAATTAACCTTTGATTTTCACATCTTTTGCTGAGATTTCATTCTCCTAAGGATTCCTAATCTTTACCTCATCAAACCTTTTGATTTTACTTTGGATTTTTAAGAAATCTTGCCCAAATTGAGGAGAAATCATCCATTAGAGGTAAGCTTCGTCCTTCTCCTCTAATGAACAGTTCTTTACTGAAATTCCCAAGTTATCAATCCTTTGTTAATGATTTTTAACTTGTTTTAATGTTAGAAGCATGAAATTGTAGTAAAATTCAAGATTCTTGATGAGATCTTGGTGATTTTCGTATTCCTATGTTAGGCTCTGTTTTCAGGTTGATTTCTAATGTATTTTGGATGATAATTGATGTTATAAATGAGGTTTTATCAAAAAAATCCCGAATAAGTTTGGATTCCTAAGTTTTACATATTAGAATGGTGGTTTTTGGGGTGGTTTTGGTGATATGTTGTTGTTGGAGGTATAAGGACGTGTTTGTGATGATATTTGGTGTTGATTGAGGTTTAGAAATGATTAGAAGAGATAGATCTTGGTTGGGCTTTGTTTTGGGAAAGTTTGGAGATGATTTCGGTTTTTTTGGGTAGCCGAAATGGTGTTTTTGAGTAGAGCAGCGAGTTTGTTTGAGTGGCTGCTGATTTCATTGCATGATGCTGCATTAATCCTCTGCTCTTATGTGTAATAAACATGGGAGGCATCTTTGGACACTTTTGGTGTTTATCCAGAAGTGTCGGAAGCTTAGATATCGTTTCGACAAGCAAGCGAAACGTAAATGGTGAGTGCGAATGGTTTTAGAAGTCCTTGAGGGACAAAGAAACAAGGTTTGGGGATTTAGGAATGGTTTGAAACATCTTCTTAAGTCCGGAAGTAAGTATGGCTAGAAAAGCTCTCATTATGTGGTTGATGCCCTTTATGCTTTTTACATGCTCTTGTTTTGAGATAGACAAATTCCTACTGTTTTATGCATGATTTATAGCATGAGATAATGATATGAGTTGAATTTATGAGATTTCATGTTGTGGTAAAGAGTTTTGAGATTTTGATTTAATGCAAATCATGAGATATGGTTTTGAATGAGATGAGAAAGTTTTGAGAAATGTTGCATCAAAATAGTATGTGAGATGATGATTTTGATATAATATATTGGCATGAATGATGAGATAATTACTGGATAGCTGCTTCAGGTTCCTACGTAGCCTTTTCAACATTGTGATTCCTCCAAAGTACTTTCACTAGGGATAAGATCTTGTTTCGAAGTCTTTTAACTTCTTTATCAAGAATTCGATCTGGTTCTTCATCATATGATAAATAAAGATTAAGTTATACCTCATCAGGTTCCAAGATATGTGATGGGTCCGGTTGATATCTTCTTAACATTGATACATGTGGAAGACATTATGAATTCTATCAAATTCTTTGGGAAGTGCTAGCTTATAGGCAACTGGACCAATCTTCACTACAATCTCAAAAGGTCCAATGTAACGGGGACTCAATTTTCTCTTCTTTCCAAATCTAAGAATTTTCTTCCAAGAAGATACCTTCAGGAACACTTGATCTCCTACTTCATATTGAACATCTTTCCTCTTAAGGCCAGCATATGCTTTTTGTCTGTCAAAGGCTTCCTTCAATCTATGATGTATTATCTAAATTTGATTTTCAGTTTCTCGAAGCAATTCAAGCCCTAAGACCTTATTTTCACCCAGTTCAGACCAGCATAAGGGTTTCTTACATTTCCTGCCGTAAAGTGCTTCGAATGGTGCCATTTTGATAGATGATTGATAGTAGTTATTGTATGCAAACTCCGCTACCGATAAGGATTTCTCCCATTTTTCCCGAAATCAATCACACAAGCTCTTAGCATATCTTATAATATTTAAATCACCCTTTCAGATTGTCCATCAGTTTGGGGATGGAAGACTGTACTAAGATTTAATTTTGTCCCCAAAGCTTTCTGAAGTGCTTTCCAAAACCGGGATGTAAACCGAGAGTCTCTATCTTATTATAATATATATAAGGACACCATGGAGTCTAATTATTTCTCGTATATACAACTCGGCTAATTCTGAAGCTTCATGTCCCTTCGAGCAAGTAAAAAGTGAACCGACTTTGAGAATCTATCCACAATTACCCATATATCATCATTCTTCTTTTTTGAAAGAGGCAATTCCGATACAAAATCCATTGTTATTCTTTCCCACTTCCATTGAGACAGTTCAATTGGTTGGAGGAGTCCCGAAGGCACTTGATGTTCTGCTTTTACCTTCTTACAGGTAAGACACTTAGACACGAATTCAGTTATATCAGTTTTCATTCCCGGCCAACAATAGACTTCTTATAAGTCTTTATACATTTAACTAATCCGGGATGAATAGAGAAAGGGCTTGCATGTGCTTCTTGCAACATTTCCATCTTCAAGGTTTCATCATTAGGTACACAAACTCTATTCTTGAAATAGAGGATGCCATTCAGTTTTAGGGAGAAATCAGGATTTGGTTCGAATTCAATTTTCTCTAGTATCTTCTGAAGCTTGGGATCATTCTTTTAGAGCATTCTGATCCTTGAATTCAATTCCGAATGGATTTGCAGCTCGGCTAAGTGTATATGATTTTTCAAGAGCTCGAAATGAGCATTGAAGGTGGTTGATGCTACAAATTAAAAGTCATTGTTGGGGAGATTTATCCAAAGTTTTTAATAAAGAAAATTCACCCATGACCCAAGTGTGATCTTACCAGTAGAACGTTTGCGACTGAGCACATTAGCCACTACATTCGCCTTGCCCAGGTGATAATCAATGATCAAATCATAATCTTTGAGCAATTTTATCCACTTTCTTTGTCGGAGGTTCAATCTTTTTGAGTTAAGATGTACTTTAAGCTTTTATGATCAGTAAATAAATGACATCTTTCTCCATATAAATAATGCCTCAAGATTTTTAAAGCAAACACGACAACGGCCAATTCCAAATCGTGTGTTGGATAGTTTAATTCATGTGGCTTCAACTATCGAGAAGAATAAGCAATTACTTTGTCATATTGCATCAATACACATCCTAAACCGAGATGAGAGGCATCACTAAAGACTGTAAAATCTTTCCCTGTTTCTGGTTGAAGTAGAACAGGGGCTCGAGTAAGGTTCTGCTTCAATTAATCGAAGATTCTTTGTTGATTTTCACCCCATTCAAATGGAACACCCTTCCTTAAAAGCTGGGTCAATGGTGATGATGGGATTGAGAACCCTTTCACGAATCTTCTATAATACCCGGCTAAACCGAGGAAGCTTCTAATCTCCCCAATGTTCTTTGGTGGTTTCCAATCAACAATGGAGTGAATTTTCTTCGGGTCAACTTTAATGCCTTCTGTAGATATTACATGCCTGAGGAAAGACACTTTCGGGAGCCAAAATTCACATTTGCTATATTTTGCATACAACTGCTTTTCCCAAAGAGTTTGCAATACAATTCTCAAATGGTTGGTGTGCTCTTCCTTACTCTTTGAATAGACAAGGATATCATCAATGAAGACTACAACAAACTTGTCTAAATAAGGTTTGAAAACCCGGTTCATGAGATCCATGACGGCTGCGGGGGTATTGGTTAAGCCGAAAGGCATCACTAAGAATTCGTAATGACGATACCTAGTTCAGAAAGCAGTCTTTGGAATATCACCTTCCTTGGTCTTCATTTGATAATATCCCGATCTAAGATCAATCTTAGAAAAGACAGTGGCATCCTTTAATTGGTCAAACAAATCTTCAATTCTTGGAAAGGGGTATTTTTTCTTGATAGTAAGCTGATTTAATTTTTGATAATCGATGTAGAGCCTCATTGATCCATCCTTCTTCTTTACAAATAGAACTGGAGCTCCCAAGGCGAAGAACTAGGCCTAATAAAGCCTTTGTCTTGAAGATCTTGCAATTGAATCTTGAGTTCCCTGAGTTCAACTAGAGCCATTCGATAAGGTGTAATTGAAACCGGTGCTGAGCCTGCAAGGACTTCAATTATGAACTCAACTTCTCTTGATGGAGGTAGGCCTGAAAATTCCTTAGGAAAAACATCTGAAAATTCAGAAATAACTAAACATGATTCTATGCCAAAATCAAGCTTATCTCGTTTAACCATAGCAGCAAAAATGGAATAAGGTTTCTTATCGGTCGGGACTATATATTCCTTTCCTAGGCCACGAAGAAAGAGTCTCCTTTTGTGACAATCTACCCAGGCCTGATGCCTTCCTAACCAATCTAATCCCAAAATGAGATCAAAATCGAAGAAGGGTAAAGCTAAAAGATCAGCAGGGAAAGGGATGCCTTGGATAAACAAGGGGTAATTTCTACATATTTGATTCACTACTACTCTGTCTCCTAAAGGATTGGTAGCCACTAAATTACAGTTTGTAAATTCATGATTCAATTGAAATTTCTCAATTAAGGAGGAACGTATAAAAGAGTGCGTTGATCCCGAATCAAATAAGGCATAGACAGGGTGTATATCAAAATAGACAATACCTGCAATTACATCAGGAGATTCTTCATCCTCTCGACCTTGAATGTGATGGACTCGAGTAGGTGCCCGAGACTCCTAATAGGTAGCATTTGATCCTTGGCCTTTGTTCTTTCCAAAATTCCCAGAGTTAGCTTGATTCGGCCCTTTTCCCCTCGGTGAATGATTAAAATTCGAATCCTTTGACACAAGGGAGGGTAATTTGTTTGAATTTTTAGACAATCTTTAACATAGTGAGTTGTGTCTCTGCACAAGTAGCAAGCATTGGTTAACTTTCTACACTGCCCCGTATGATTCTTTTGACAAATTTTACAAGCAAGGATTTAAGTCTCCTTTCCTATATTCCCGGTGCTGTTCACAGACATTGTAGGTGTAGATGCTTTAGCCACTGATTGAGGCTTGGGTAAGTAATTGCCTTTAGAATAACTGTTGAACTTGGAAGAATTTCCTCCTTGCTGCTTCTACTTCTTATTATGCCAATGAGATTTGTGGTCCTCCCTTTAATCTTTTATCACCCTGAGATTGATTTTCTCTTCTTTTTCCAGAAACCATCATCTTAGCCTTGGAAGCAATAGCTCGGTTGACCAATTCTTGGAAGTCAATAATCCCCAAAGCAGTGAACATAGGGCCTAACTCATCGTTGAGTCCATCTATAAACATTATACATTTATCCTCCCCCTTAATAAATTTTGACCCATAAGTGTAGTATTTGCAGAACTCACTAACACATTGTTCAATTGGTTTCCCCCTTGTTTAAGGTACAAGAATTTCTTCTTACGTTCAGCAAGGTACTGGTCACTGATGTATTTCTTCTTGAACTCTTTGAGGAAAATTTCCCGGTTAAAATTTTCTTTAGGTGCTGCAAGGGTAGTAGTTTCCCACTAGTTGAGTGCTTCTTCAGCTAAAAGTGTTACTGTGCATTCCAGCTTATGTTCATATGAACATTGTAATTGTTTGGTTCAAATCCTTGTTGTAGCTCCCAACCAATATTCAGCTTCTTTCGGTTTCTCTTCACTAGCTCCAGTGAAGGTATAAGCTCGATACTGAGCTAGTTTGTCAATAGGGGTTCTTGTCAGTTTAACTGTCGAAGGATCGAGAAGGTTTGGAGGATTTTGTCTCATAGAGACAACCATTTGGCCAAACATATCCTTTAAATTGGAGAAGCATTCCTTTTGTATGGGATGAATTACGGGAATTTCCTGTTGACCTTGTTGAGGTTCAGCATGCTTTTGAGGATTTTGGTCAATCCTCACACTTCCTCCTTCATTGGAGGAGCCAGTTAGGCTTTCATCATCTTTCCTCAACCTTGCTTTAGATATTCTATCATAAGAAAGAAGAGCTTGATCAATTCGAGTCACAATAACTATCATATAACTCCTAGGTGGCACTAGAGTATCAATAACCATGAAATCATAAAATGGCCCTAGCATCATGTAACCTTTAGCTCTGATTACCAATCTATAACACCCTAAAACTAGCCTAGAAGGAACAATCATTCGAAGCAAAGCAATCAAACAAGATCTACTTAATATACACAAGCATTCGATCAATTAAGGATCTTTCTTAGTTTGCAATCTTTCTTTCGAATAGGTGAGATATTTAAAGAGTTCAAAGCAACCAATTTGAAATAACTAACATTTACACAAGAGTATAACATCTTCCAATATGCTTAAATTCAATACATTTAAAATTCAAGTCATGCCAAAAAGTATGCATCCAGGACAAACAATTGAAATCACTAGTTTATCTACTCAAATCTAATATGCCTTAATTGGTTCTCCATTTAAAACAATTACCTTAATATATACAAAGTTTCATATTCTTCTCTTTGGTTCAAACTTATTCAATACTTAACTATAATTATCTTCATCCTTTATTCTTTTCTTATTAATTAAGCCGAATATACATTCCAATCTGCATAGTCTATCTTATGTTAATTTAAAGATCACTAACAATTCCAAATAGCTAAGTTATCACTATAGGCAGCCTAACAAGTCATATCCATGCACAATTATGTAGGGACATGTACTCAAACACCATCTAGTGCAAGTAATACTACCACATAAACCATAAGCAACCACAAAACACAATGTTAATATTTACATACCATAGAAATTTTAAGCCTTACAATATCAAACCATTACATCCTAGTTCATACACTAGTGCCACCATTCTAGGAGTTCTTAACAAAAGTTTAAGTACATAATTTTAATTCCAAAAAGTGACTTGATTTAGCCCCTTCCCAAACTCAGTGCCCGAAAAGGTTAACTTGAGATGAAGTAAAAGAATTTAATTAAGCAAAAGCTTATTGAGTGAGTCAAGCACAATAATAATAAATTTATAGCAATCAAGTCTTTCACTACAACTCTATCAATTTAAATTCCAAAGTTGAAATCAATAGTTCAATATATATATATATATATATATATATATATATTGAATTCGATCATTCATATGAAACCATAAACATTGTCATTTCAATTCGATTGAATAAAGCAATTAGGCATATCATTCGAGCAATATAGAAGCCACCAATGTAGTTCATGTTTTTGTGTACAATCTAACTAGTTAAGTACTAAGACTCCAGTTACATTATTATACATTAACACTTTTACTTGATTCTACTATAACCAATCCCAATAATATAAGTTAACTATAAATTATACCTTCAACTCATTTCAATCTTTATAATGTTACATTATGTGGCAATTTCTTTAAGTTTAACTCTTGTTATAGCCTTGATACTCGACACTTTAGTCTAGATACTTGAGCCCCCAACCAAACTGTCACCTGAAAACAATATGGTACACAAGTACCAGTCAATCCCTCCTACTGTCGCCAAATGACCATACACAAACTTCCCTCCTACTGTCGCCAAATATGGACCACTGTCCCGGACCGTAGTCTACCCCGACACTGAGCTCTATGGACTCTATGGCATGCCAATTATATCTACGACTGACTCGAGATCAAGACTTACAATATCACCATTTCGTTCATCTTTTGTGCATCATTAGAATCAATATGCACTACTTTTGCCAATACCCCTTTATTAAGGGTTCAATAACATTTTCATTATCAATAGTATAGAGTCAATGTCTTAAATCAATAGTCAATGATAAATCTTTCAATATCGATATGTATAGTTTCATTAACAATCACAATGAATTCGACAACATATAACAATGTATGCAATGATCAATGGTACTCTAACTTTGCACCTTATAAAGCCAGGTTCTATAAATTCTCATTATCAATACTCATATAGTATCTCACTATCATAGCAATTAACTTATCATGTTTCCATCTCAATCAATCAATAAATTCCAAATCAAGGCCTACCAATTATACAAGTACTGAGTAATCCTCAAGAATTACTTACCTGGCTTCCTTGTTAGCTTAGCCATTTCAATCAATTAGCAAGAAATATGTATTCGTAGTTGTATCAAATCTAAAAGAAAAGACAATGATCGGAAGGGTGAAGTTCCCTTCCGAGGTTATAGACTACACTCACAAGACGTTTCCAAGCTAATGGTGATCTCGAATCACAACCCCTTTCAATCTAGCAGCTTGATGTTCTATATTAGCCCATTTTTTCTTCAGGATCCTCTTGGTCTAACAATTTCAATATATGTATCATTAGACACATAAACCACACATTTAAATTTCACAAAACAAACATCAAGTTCTTAGCTATCATTCATTTAACCATTCGACTTCTTTGGACCTTATTGAACTAATCAATATATTCATTAGCAATCAATTTCCACATCAATTTATTTAAATTCAGCCTACATTCATGCTTAGTAAAACAGGGCAGATTCGAACAACCTCCTTATTAGAACATTTCAGTTTCAATTTATATATGTCTCGGTTTAGAATAAATTTTATACACCTTCTATTCACCTAATGCATCTAAGAAGATCATGTAGAATCTTGTTCCTATGTACAAATCATGGCAGAATTTTCAATCAATGAGTACAAAATTGAATAAAATATTTCCTTTTTACTTACACTATGATTCGAGAGGACCCTTCCCCTTTCCCCAAGATTTCAATAAAATCTTTGAGCCATTTAACATGTTTACTATACAATCTAGACTATTCAAAAGATCAATCGGTTCAAGCATTCCATCCTCTAATTTTATTCAATCAAAACTAAACTCATAACATTATCTAACATACATCATTCAAAGCTATGGGGAGGGAAGATTTACCTTCCTTGGATGAACAAAATCAACGAACCAAATGCCTCTCTTCTCCACCAAAACTCTCTTTCAACTTAATTGAATTTTCTCACTCCCTCACTATCTCTATGTCGGTTCGGTTAATCCCATAGAGAAGAGAACATCTCTCTCCTTAGACAAAACCGATTGGTGAAGGAAAGAAGGACAAGTGTATTGCCCATAACTAAGATTATACTTACCATGCAATCCATCATTTAATTAGTTATTCTAATTTGATCCTTCCATTTCGGCACTTAAGCCTTTTATTTTCACTAATTAGTCCTTATTCCTGATCCTAGATTTTAATCAAAATCTTGATTTAACAAGAAATAATGTGACCCACTAAACCCGGCCCAGAAGAAGTATGTCGAATCTAGGAAGTTAGGTTTGAAAACTTTCCCTCAAGTTATAAATCTTAGGTTTAAAAATATTTCAAAATACATAATTGTATTAGTTAATAATAATTAACATAAAATTTCTCAAATATTCATGAAACTCGATCATTAAAACATGTACTAAATATTTCATAAAACACCTGAAATAAATTCAAAATGCATGCAAAAACATAATCCCAAAATATAAGTCCCAATGTCCAAAATTACAAAATATTCCAAAATATGCTAAACAATAACTTGAAATAATCAAAGAGAGTTCATTCTAAATTATAAAAATATTCGAGTAAAATGCGAGATGCTCCAAGTACCGAGTCGCCTAATAAGAGTATGAGATATCTGAAAAAGAAACTATCAGTGTGTAAGCTAAAGAGCTTAGTGTGTCTTTAAAGTGCAAACAAACACAAAAAAACGAGTTTTATTTTTCTGATAAAGTCTTCTCTAAAAACACAGTGAATTCGATAAATCCAAATCATAATGACATGATGTCCAATGCATGACTCAGTACCCGACTATCCGATATCATACAGAGTGGAGGTTGCCATCGCCAGAGTGGAAGTTTCCCTCACATTTTCCGAACACTATTCCGATCCCATGACTCATGATATGATTTTTAAAATCATAAATCCGAATTTTTATGAGTATCACATTTTTCGAAAATCCGATGCTTGATTTTAAAACACAGTTTAGTATACCATGCATGATGGTTCAAAACATTATCAAATCACAATCAGATAATAGATCAAGCAAGCATGATCAAAATATCATTTCACTATATTTAGCATAGAAAGAAACACACCTTAAGCAGTAGTAGCTCTAATGCTGAGAAAAGCGCGTCTCACGCCCAGATCTAACTGAATCAAAACCTATGAGGTAAAATCTCTATATCAGAATTAACACTATTACTAAGCCACCAACTATAACATAAGACTAATCCAAAAGCATACTCACGTAAAGGCCTCGAAAAACGTGCATAGTTAGTCTGAACATGATGAGGTAACTCGTCAGCCTCGGTTTTGATACCTGAACACGAGAATATTCCAAATTAGATTATGAAATCCATAACTTACCAAAATTATGCTATAACTGATTGAAATTAGCAAAACATGTTTTCTTGTTCGAATTAGACAAAGCGGACAGCGAATTCGGATTCAGGACGTTGAGAAAATTCAAGAGGAAGAATGTCTGAAAAAGTAAACTCTTGGTCAACCCTGGTCAAAGTCAACTCTAGTCAAAGTCAACTGGTCAAATTCAGTCAAAGTCAAATCTGGTCAAACTAGTTAACATTGACTTGACTGTTCAAGGTCAACTCGGTCAAACTGGTCAGCGCTGATGTCATGGTTAAAGGTCAAACTTGTTAAATGTTCAATGTCAAAGGTCAAAACTGGTTCTGGTCAACGGTCCGGGTAGGTCAAACGGTCCGGTACGATTCAGTTCATTGCTCACAAATATTATTCGGTTCAACCTGATGGTTTGGTCAAACGCGGTTCAAAACCGGTTCAATTACTTATTCGGTTCGGGTTCATATAAAAGCTGGTTCGGTTCACTGATTTTATTCACTTGGTCCAAATCTTGGCTCACACAATCGGGCATTCCCTTAGATGCATGCCTCTCTCATGGCTTACACACACAAACATACACATTTGGGCCTGGTTTGGTTTCCTACAATTGGGCTCAACCCTTCACATGCATACCAGCCCAGACCCTTTTTTTATGATCAGAATTAGGGTTACCATAAACCCTTGACGGCAGAGGCAGATCTAGATGATGAAAGATGACAGCGAGGGCGGCGGCTCGTTGCGGTGCACAACGCAGAAACCACAACAGTCATTCACAACCACAATAAAAACGGATACTAAAATCAATCCATAAATCAGAAACATTGACTTAATCAAAAACACGGTTTCAAAACTTACCCACACTTAGATCGGAGCAAGGAACGAACGACGGCGAATGAAAAGGCAAAGACGATGAAGCGAGGGAGATTTGAACGTTTTAAGAACGTTTTTTAGTAAACAGAGGATGATGAAGAGGAGCCATGGGTCGGGTTTGCTCATGAAAAGATGGGTGCGATGGTGAGAACGGACGGCGCAAGAGCTCTCGCTGGAGCTTTGATTGGAAAACACGAAGGAGATGGGTGAGGGGTTAATCTTACGAGAGATAGGGGAGAGAGCAGTTGCGTGAAAAAGATTAAAAGCTAAAAAGGGTTTTGGTGATATAATGGGGTGTAAATACCCTAGGAAAATGGGTAAATCACACATATGGTCACTAATTTTTTAGAGTTTACGAAACAACACCAGAAATTTACCAACTTTACAAAACGACCCCACCAAATCCTGAATTGAACCTCAAATTCTGAATCTAATCAAATTAATCCTTTAATTAAATTAGGGTTTTACCTCATAAATTCCCAAATCTTAGGATTTCAAGATTCAAAAATTTAGGGATTTTCCAATTGGGGTAAATTTGGGGTGTTACAAATAGTCACATGCTTACTAGATCATAATTTAAGGATATTACAAGATGTTTTGAGTGACAGTACATTGGTCCAGTAATCCTCCCAAAAATCAATGAATTTTCCATCGCCAAAAATGCATCTCATATTTCTAGTGAGCATATTTTCTGGATTAGCCAAAGGTGTTGTGATGTTCTTTCAAATCCATGAGAAATGCCTCCTTTGATCCTACTTTGGTGACAACGAAGAAGGATCAGAGCCATATTTAGCTACTAGCACCTTTCACCATAAGCAATTTGATTCACAACCAAACCGCCAAATCCACTTATTTAACAGTGAACAGTTTTTTAGCCTTAAATCGAAGAAGTCGAGACCCCCCACCATCTTTGGCTTGCATATGTTTTTCCACTTAATCCAATGGATCTAGCGGCTTGAATTTGACCCCCCAAAAAATTAGCAATAAGCTTGTTTAATTTATTGGCGACCTCAGCAGACATTCGAAATATGAATAAGTAGTAGACGAGCAAATTTGATAGTACATGCTTCACCAATGTTATCCGCCCCCGCCCCCCCCCCCCCCAAAGATAAATTCTTTCCTTTCCACCTTGTAATCTTGATCGAAACTTATCAAATATTGGGTTTCATAACTCGAGGGAGTTGTGAGTATGTCCCAAAAGGTAGTTCGAGGTACACATAAGGCAATTTTTCCCATCCACATTTAGTCAAATCAGCCCATTCATGTACTGTGTTGTCATCAACATTCACTCCAAATAGTTTAGATTTTTTCATATTTAACTTTAAACCTGAGGCGATCTCGAAAATCCTTAGGATTCGCTTGATGTTTAAGATCGTCTCCTTCTTTGCTTCTGCGAATACAATCAAATCATCAGCAAATTGAATATGGAATATCCGATAATCGTTATTCCGCACCTTGACTCCAGAAATTAGACCCACCTCTTATGCTTTGAACAAAATCGCACTTAACTCTTCTCCTACGATGTTAAGGAGCAAGGGCGACAAAGGGCAGCCTTGCCTTAAGCCCCTCTTGATGTTGAAAGATTTGGACGGAGACCCATTCACCAACACAGAAATGGTTGCAGTCGATAAGCACATCTTTATCCATTTACGCCATCTTTTACCGAAACCCATCCTTTCCATTATGAAGTCGAGAAAGCTCCAATCAACTGAATCGTACGCTTTTTTAAAATCGGCTTTAAACACAACAGCCTCCCTCTTTCTCCGCTTCAGGTCGTCAATGATTTCATTGGTGATTAGAAAACAATCTGCAATCTGTTTTCCGGGTATGAAAGAAAACTGTCGTTTGCCCACCACTTCTTCTATACATTCTACCAACCTTCTAGCAAGAACCCGAGCCAACAATTTGTATAAACTTCCAACAAGAGAAATATGACGAAAATCATCGATCTCTTGGGGAACATTACTCTTAAGAATTAGAGTAGTAAAGGAATGATTTATGGATATATCAGATAGCTTCCCCTTGTAGAAACAATTGAAAAATACATTATGCTCGTCTTCATATGGTCCCAAAACTTAATATAAAAATCAAGGTTAAAACCATCTGGGCCCAAGGCTCAAGATCTGTCTGCTGACTGAATGCCCGACCAAACTTCTTCTTCGGTGAAAGGCACTTCAAGTCTGGTGGCTGAGTTTAGATTCAACTTGGAGAACTGGACCTTCACATCTGAAACTGGAATTGTATTTACTTCATTATATCCTCATCGAAAGTGGTTCTCAATTGCCTCAGTGATCTGTTTTGAATCCGACAAAATTGTGTTCCCAACGGGAATGTGTAATCACTAATTTTGTCCGGGCTAATTAGCCCTTAAGTATGCTTAAATAAGAGTGGGCTTTGTTTATTCACATTGGGCTTTGTTTGATTAATACATAGATATATACATATTACTTATTATAATTTTGGGTTCTATTATTAATCTTCTACTAATTACTATTATCTATCACATTTATTATTATCTTATTACCATGGGCTATTATGTTATCATTATTTGCTATACGTATATTGTCCACTGTTATTAATCACCATATCACCATTATCATTGTTATTCTTATCATTACTAATTATAATTACCATTGAATTTGAAAAATCGGAAAATAAAATACATTAGTATAATAAAAAACCCAACATCCATTCATAAATAAGCAGAGCCCAAAGTTTAGCTTGACAGTCCATTACAAAAAAGAAAAAATCTATTATTTACAAGGCCTTTTCGGCGCAAAAAATACAAGCCCTAATCGGGTAAAAAAATAAACCCTAATGTGTGCATTTTGTGATGCAGCCGCCAAAGGATCTGGCCGTTGGATCTGGCGCGAGATTAACGGCCCAGATGTGAAGACAGGAGAAACCCTAGGAAGCCTTCACTTGGTGTTGCGCCGCGCGGATCATGACTGTTGGATCAAGTAAGCATCAACGGCCCAGATCACTTCTCCAGAGGAAGCCCTAGATGCCCATCTGATGGTTCAGCGTTGTACGAACCCAAACCGTTAGATTGGGGCACGATCTAACGGCTCGCAAGAAGGGAAAGATTCACGCGCGGCCATTCGGATCCCCTCACGCGCGCGTGCCAGACGCTTCGGAGGCCCCTCAAGCATGTGAAATTCACGCGTGCCTTTTCGAGTCCCCTCCTGACCGTCCAGATTCGCCCGACGGCTCGGATTCATCCACGATGTCGATTTCGTCCCCGTCTCAGCATCCACGTCGTCCACAACCATACGACCCATACGCAGAAAGGACGAGAGTCAGCAAAATGCAAAAAAAAAAACAGAAAGGAAATGCAAACAAAAGGCGAAAACGGAAATGGCAGAGAATGGCAGAGCCGCGCATGAATCCGGCCAAATCAGAGATATGAACCAATGGGTATTTTCCATTGCATTCACCAAATGTACAAAAGCATCAAAATTCCGGCTATAAAGCCAGATGCAATATCATTGTAAAAGGGATTCGCGCTCTCCCTCAAAAAACACGGACAGTAATACCACACCAGAGATTTTTAGGTATATCGTTTACTATCATTGCATGTAAAGAAAAAATCGAAAGCATTAAAAGAAAAGTTTTCTACCTTTTCCGATTCTTTTTTTTTTCAAACCGGTGCCTTCTCTCTCTCGGTGATAATCCCGGCCGTTCCACGGCTTCGAAGGGTGAGTCGGAGGTGGGGCTTAAAACCCTCTTTCTTATTTTGTAAATCGTTTAAAAAAACAATGATAGGGGCTTAGGGTTTCATATTCCAGAGAGTATAAGGGAAAGGAATTTTGGTTTCGGGGAGTGTGGTGTCATGTTTTTGGGGTCTTTTTGGGTTTGGTTTACTGGTCGGAGTGCGTTTGGGGTTCGCCGGACGGTGAGTAACACCGGCCGGCGTTCGATGTGGAAAGAGAAAGGTTAGAATAGGATAGCTAGGGTTTTATTTTGGGCGAAAGGGATGTCTGAGTTTTTAAGTTTGTATTATAGGGTCTTTAGGTCATGTTTTTGGATTATTGGCGTCTTTAGTCCTCCCGCGTCTAAGTAATAGCGTCTTAGGGGATTCCGCAAGGGTAAATAGCGTCATAGGTCCCTGGTAGTTTGGGTCGGTTCGTCTTTCAGTCCTAGGTCGAGTCTGTTTAGGGTTTATTTACTCGTTCAGTCCTCCCTCGTTTACCCCGTGTTCAATTGAGTCCCCCACAATCTTGAGTTTTTTGTGTCTTTCCGATTTTAGCCTCTGTTTTTGGTTTTCTTTCAGTTTAGTCACCATTCGAATGCTTTTTGTTTTTGTTACTTTATGTTTTAATGATGTTTAAATTTTTATTTGTATGGAAGTATGTATGTTATGCCATGTGTTTGTCTTGTCTTTATGAATCGAATATATGCATGTTTGTCCGTTTATTTTAAGTTTAGTGGGTCCCGCATGATTCGTGTTTTGTTACCATTGTATCGAATGTATGTTTTTTTGGGGTCGTTTCTATGGTCCAAAATGCTTAGAGTTAATAGATTTTCATGTTTGGCCTCGAGTAATTATGTGAATCGAATATCTTTGTGTTGCCATGCTTATTAATCCATTATTAATGTAATTTCTCTCCTTAATTAAATTGATTAGTAGATAATTAAAGAATGTTAAACTTGGGCTTCATGGTGTTTAAATGTGTACCTTTAAAGTGGGCTCTTGGGCCTTAGGAGACAGTTTGGGTCAAGTATGTTTGGGCTTGCTTTTTATCAATATGGGCCTTTTCTTTATATGTCTATTTTGGGTGCTTTTATGGCATGCATGTATATATTTGTCATCCATATGGCCCAATAACTAAGCATGGTAACCGGACCCAAAAATCAACCTCAAGATAGGTATTACTTAACCTCGGTATCCGAAAGCGACAGTCCTAGCTTAATGGATGTCTATCGAATACTTAGGTTAATTTTCACCGTCTCTAGGTAAGCGAAAGCATAAAAGATGAAAATAGCACGCATCATTCCTTATTTTCCCGCATCATGCACAAAGGTGACGTACGGGATCCAAGCCCTAAACTAACACGGCAGTCAGCCTTATTTGATGTCGGTTTAGTCTAGAGTCCAGTGTACCGTCATCATTTTTAGTTAAATGTCTAATTAATTCCAAATGCCACTATTCGATAAAGCCCGTAATATTTAAGTTACATTTTTATTCAATAATACTTTATTAAAATCACTTTGATTTTTAAATAATTTCTATCGATCAAAAGGCAACAAGTTATTTGGTACCGATTTTCGGGCGTGACGGGGGTGCTAATCCTTCCCCGCACGTAACCAACTCCCGAACCCAATTTTTTTAAATGAATCTCTGGTTTTGTGGTGTCTGGCCTACCTTAGTGGTCGGTGGCGACTCCAAAATTTTCACCGTTTTCCAAAATACGGACCCCTTTTTTTTAAATGAAAACCCTTTCCAAGAAGAAAATAGTGATAAGGCCCTCAAGTCAGTCGGTTTCCTCAAAAAAAAATCTTATCACAGTTTGGCGACTCCGCTGGGGAAAAATTTTTGTTTCTACAAAACAAAAAAGAGAGTTAAGCCAATAAAACACTTGTTGTCATTTAATCGATAGAAAATATTTAAAATCCAAAGTGAAGATAATAAGTTTGTTCTTTTATGAAAATACGACTTAAGTTGAACGGGCTTTGAAAATTTGTGGCATTCGAATTAATTCCTCATTTAATTTCGAAGGAGTCACCGACATGTGTTGCATCATGATCATCAAGCTCTATACCCGAGCTGTACCCTTAAGTGGGAGTGAAACGCCCATACCCACGTGAGTATCCCTCCACGAGTCGGTAATTCAATTTCGGAATCCACGCCTTTCGACACGTGTGCAGCCCTCCACGTCATTAGGTCGTGCTTTCCCTCGAGCCGAAACCAATTCGCAAGCCTGTAATGGGCCAGAATTGGGGTTCTTATTGCCTTAGTAGGTAATGAGATAGGTTCGGGTACCCTTTGCTAGAACCGAACTCATGAGTGAGAATGTAGAAAGCCCACCCCGTTAGAGCCATGCGGATAACCCTAGAGTTTAGAGTGTCTAGGTTTTTCTTGCTAATTGTGTGTTGCTACGCTTCTTTTTTCGTTAATGCTTGAATTCCATTGCTTGCCTATTGATTTATATTTATCATGTGACTAACGCCTTTGCTTTTCTTCCCCTTTTCTCTTATCTTCCATATTTCATCATTGCATAAAGAGTACATTGAGTTGGAAATAGTCTGAAATTAAAGACTTGATTAGTGGGAAATGTGGTCTATAACAATAATGAGAAGGACCTCGACGAAAATATAGCCATAAGGAGAGAAACTACATGGTTAGGGTTCCAAGACAATAAAGACTTTCAAAAAAGACAGAAAGGCCACCTCACTTATTTGTCAGATGTCCCAGGCAAGTGATCATTACTTCGAATTTTGGAGTTCAACCCACATTTGTTCTACGGTTGGCAGCTTTGATTTGACTACAACAGTTGGGAAATACCGAGTCTTGCAAGGAAATTAGCGAGAACTACACCGAACAACAACCAAGCTTTCCGGGGAAAGATCGGAAGTTTCTCGGGCACTCTGCCATCTTGAGTCGACAATCAAGTCTCAACCTAGAACAAGAAAAACATTTCAAGTCAGAGGGAGTTCCAACCTCAACTCCAATAAGCTTTGAAGGTTAGGCTCAGTGGGACCCTTTCAAAGAGCAAGTCAAGAGTACCAAATATCGACAGTGGATTAATCATAATTCGTCGCCTATACCACTTGGGGGCAGGACCAAGAGTTGGCCTATTTGTTAACGTGGATATGAGAGAACGCCCGATTCCTAGCAAAAGATCATTTCAAGAAAGAAGAAGGGATTGTGTGAGTTCTCGAGAAAATCGTCGGCCTGGACGCCAGCTCAAGAACTACATGTAGTGGGTTTCATCCGATCATTGTAACGGACCAAGGTTCCCATTGATGAGTTGTTTAACGAGGATATTTGTCGAACTCAGTGTTGCTCTTTGTATTTCAATTATGCATTTTGTTTGATTACCTTTAGTCATGTGTTTCTGTTGTACATATGACACATTGCATACATGAAATGCACCTTTGCATTCAATTATACATTTTGATTAAACATATGTTGTACATGTGACATATTGCATTTATAAAATTAATGTACAATGCACCTTTGCATTCAATTATACATTTTAACTGATTACCTTTAATCATATGTTGCCGTTGTACATACGACGCATTCATTCATTCATTCAACAAATAAAATTGATGTCCATCAAATTAATGCACCTTTGCATTCAATTATACATTTTGATTGATTACCTTTAATCATTTGTTTTCCATTGTACATACAACACATCCATCCATCCATTCATTCATTCATTAAACAAATAAAATTAATGTTCATTGCACCTTTGCATTCAATTATACATTTTGGTTGATTACCTATCCTTGTTGTGCATACAACACATTACATGCATTATTCTTTGCATACTTGTTTTTAAGTTATCTCATTTTCATACATATGATACATTGCATACATTAATCAATCTTGGAAATAATTACGAGAAATATCATGGCAGAAAGTGAAAGTGTAATCTGCAATCATTCCTCATTCATACACCACCCGTTTGCATACCCGAGCAATGGAGGAGAGATTGGCCAAGGTAGAGAGGGGGCAGAAGGACCTCGAAACTCGTTTGGATGGGGTCAATAAGAATATCGGCGATCAGATCGCACAATCGCAAGCTTCCTTTATTGCTCAGATGACCGACCTGTTATTAAAGATGAAAGGTGAGGAAGGAGTTTCCGAAGAAGGACACAAGGGTAATGCATCCCATGTGAAAGATCAATCGGAAGTCCCAAATCCCGGAAAAAGAATCTATGCGGGAATCTACGCCAAGACTGCTATTGGAACGACTGTTGGCCACCACAGAGGAACCTCAACGAATCAGCCCATTGACTTAGGGGCAGGATATCAGGATGAAGTGGAGAGGATTAAGGCCGAGATGGAAGAGAAGCATGAGGAGAAATTCCGCTTCTTTGAAGAAAGATTCAAGACCTTGCAAGGGACAAATGAGCAAGGGAATGATGCCAGCGATTTGAGTTTTATAACGGATTTAGTCCTTCCGCCGAAACTCAAAGTTCCCGATTTTGAGAAGTACGACAAAACTACTTGCCTCTTAGCCCACATTACTACGTATTGCCAGAGGATGGCAGCTTTTATAAAAGATGAGAAGCTACTCATTCATTGTTTTCAAGACAGTTTAGCTAGTTCCGCGACACGTTGGTATGCTCAACTTAGTCGAGTCAACATCAAGTCATGGAGAGATATGTCAAAAGCCTTCATCAGTCAATACAAGCACGTAACTGATATGACTCCGAATCGGCTCATGCTACAAGGGATGGAACAAAAGCACGGTGAGCGTATCCATGAGTATGCCCGACGTTGGCGAGACGTAGCAGCTCGGGTGCAGCCCCCACTTCTAGAAGGTGAAATCATTCCCTTGTTTGTGGACACTCTAAAAGGAGTCTTGTACGATCGCTTGATCAACAATCCCGCTAATAGCTTTGCGGACATGGTCATGATAGGAGAACGCATTGAGGATGCTATTAAAAAGGGAAGATAGTGGATCCCTATAGCACAACCGCCCACGAGGGGCATGAATCCCAAGTTTATATGGTGGGCTCTCGCCCAAACAACCAATTTCGTGACCGCTTCCATAATCAAGCATCATGGTCTACAAAGCCTCCAAAGGTTCTTCACCCGATCCCTATGTCGTACACTGATTTGCTCCCAATTTTATTTGAGAAGAAGCTTCTGACCCCAGTTCAGTCCAAACCAAAGGATCCTCCCTATCCTGAAGGTTATGATGTTAGTGCGGTATGCGACTACCATGTGGGAAGCATGGGCCACACCACGGAGAATTGTGGGGCACTGAAAAACCAAGTTCAAGGGCTGATCGAGAACGGTCTTTTGAAGTTTTAAAAAGAAAGAATGATGAGCGTGACTTTTGGGGAGGTGTTGTTTCTCGGGTTGTTATGACCTCGTATGTTTGAGTCTTCTTTCATGTTGCATTTTCTGTTGAAGTGATGCATGGAACAAACATTGCTATCATTTGCCCGAAGATAGTAATGATCTTTTTGTGAGGGCACTTGTTATGTTTGCAGATTTTCTTTCTAATGAAAATGCATTTTTCTTAACATACAATGACCTTGAAATCATATATATGTATATCCCTCCTTACCTTCATAGGTCCTCAGATATCACATGCTTGTTGTGGCATTGATTCTAATGAAAGAGATCAACTGAATGTTGTGATAACGACGAAGCAAGATTTCCCGCTCTGTCCGCTTTGGTCGGAAAAGCGAGAGAAGCAAGATTACTAGTCCTTCGATGAATTTCGATGATAAGGAAATCTCCTAAGAGAACCCGAATAATGTTGCTTAAATGTGCCAAAAAAAAAAGAAAAGTGAAAAATAGATTGTTTCAAAACAAAATAAATTATTTTAATTTCAGAGCCTGATAATATGCATTAACAAAAAGCACTCCAATTTCCAAAACCTGGTAATAGGAATTTTCGGATACGAGTGTGGAAGTTTAGGGGCACTCCGCTGAAGCCTGCATCTCTTTGCTTCATGAGTGATGGTAATATTTTCAAAATCGTGACCATGCCGAGTAACTCGGGGTATCGTTGTATGCTCCATCTTTATTCTCGAGCCAAAGGATTGTGACGAGTTGAACTCCCCTAAGAGAAAGAAATAAATGAACAAGTTAAATAAGTCCTGAAAAGGAATCCTTGAGGACACCGACACGAAATCAATGGTAATCATAAACGCACATGCCCCATGGGCTAAGCAAAAGTTGAATTTTTAAACATACATATAAATGGAGAAACATGATTAGAAGGAATGGTAATCGAGCTGATTCAGCAAGTACCATAATCATGAGGATGAACCGAGGGATTAAAGAGGAGTTTCATAACTTCAAATATCACCACAACACTCAAAGGCGCAAGCTATGCATGAAGAGATCATCGGAAAGCGGAATCTAAGACGCTCTTGCATCTGATATCTGGGGCATCCTATTCTGTTTTTTCTTTTAATTAGAATTTGGTTTCAAGGTTCTGTATGTTAATTTGAAAATCCACTCTTCATTAGAATGACGACCAGCGAATGGACATATTCTTAAAACAAAGAGATTTCCTTGTATTACTTTAGAGATAAATGTATCGTCGGCAGTGAGACCCAAAATTGAGAGGCACTACGTGATGAAGGACCATTGGGGCATCTTTGTCTGTGGGCCAACAAGGGCTTTACATACAGGATTTCAAATTAGTGGGAGATGGCATACAGCCTGAAGGTACTGGGATAATGATTTTGATTGCGATTCAGGCCATTGGACTCAGGGAATAAGTAACACAAGTTGGGAGCAAGTTTTGTCAAGACATGAGATTGATGAGTGGTTGTAGTCCCAAGATGGTGACCACCGCCTCAGAGAATAAAGACAAACTAAATTCATGCATCTTTGCATTCTCATGGTCATACGCATCTTTGCAACATGAAATATGCTCATGCATCATTGATAGTTAGACATCCCTATGTTAGGAGCGTGCTAACTCATACAATCATAGCATTTTGTTTACTTTAAACATGTATTTGAAGATTGATAAAGGGGTGGATCTATGGCTCTACGAGAAGAGAAATAGATCTCGAGAATCCTTTGACAGGTATCAAGGTTCTTAATCATTGTTTTTTTATCCTTCCTAAAGGATGTTTTTCTCATCATTCAAATTTCTCGATTTTATCCTTTCTGAAGGACGTTTTTCTTAAATTTAAATTTCTCAGCTTTATCCTTCCTAAAGGATATTTTTCTTGAAATTTTAATTTCTTAATTTTATCTTCTCAAAAAGGGGTTTTTCTTAAAACTCAATTTCTCAATTTTATCCTTTTTAAAGGATGTTTTTCTTAAAATTTCGAATTTCTCGATTTTATCCTTTCTAAAGGATTTTTTTCTTAAAACTCCAATTTCTCAATTTTATCCTTTCTAAAGGGGTTTTTCTTAAAACTCCAATTTCTCAATTTTATCATTTCTAAAGGATGTTTTCTTAAAACTCCAATTTCTCAATTTTATCCTTTCCAAAGGATGCTTTTCTTAAAACTCGGTTTCTCAATCTTATCCTTTCCAAAGGATGTTTTTCTTAAAACTCGATTTCTCAATCTTATCCTTTCTAAAGGATATTTTTCTTAAAACCGAATTTCTCAATTCTATCCTTTCTAAATGATGTTTTTCTTAAAACTCGAATTTCTCAATTCTATCCTTTCTAAAGGATGTTTTTCTTAAAACTCGAATTTCTCAATTCTATCCTTTCTAAAGGATGTTTTTCTTAAAACTCGAATTTCTCAATTATATCCTTTCTAAAGGATGTTTTTCTTAAAACTTGAATTTCCCAATTCCATCCTTTCTAAAAGATGTTTTTCTTAAAGCTTAATTTCTCAATCTTATCCTTCCTAAAGGATGTTTTCCTTAAAATTTCAAATTTCTCAACTTTATCCTTCCTAAAGGATGTCTTTCCTAAAAATTCCAATTTCTCGATTTTATCCTTCCTAAAGGATGTTTTTCTCAAAAACTCCATTTCTGAATTTCATTCCTTCCAAAAGGACATTTTCCTCAAAATTTAAATTCTCAACTTTATCCCCTTTGGGATGTTTTTTTTTTAAAATAAAAAATTCAGGTTTCCTGGTTTTTAAATTAAAAAAGAAAAAAGAAGAAATGAGAGAGAAATAGAGAGAGAGAAGAAAGAATGGACAAGGAAACAGTTTCTAGCCATTGCAGCTTTAGAAGCATGAATGACCTAGTGGTTAAGATGGATAAGCTCGAATAGCCTCGAGAACATTGGGTTCAAAATCAAAAGGAAGTAATACCGTATATGAGGAAAATAAATCCTTTAAAAAATCCAATTCTCATTATTGGTGAAAACTGATTGTACCCAGGGGAATAATACAATTAGCCCGGAGCAAACGACTACCGGTAAAGGCATTTCAATTCCGTTAATCCCTGTGCATTTGGGAAAAATGCAAGTCTCGATTCCAAGAAAAATGAATTGGAGACGTTACACCGCTTCATGAAAGAAGAAGCGATGTTTGGGCAAGTCCGACAGAAATGTTGGCACAACGTGCTTAAACGCGGTAAAGTTTAAAACAATGGATAATTCAAATGTCCATCAAAAATCCATTTTTACGAATGGTCGAAGGGAAATAAATCCTTTGCAAAAATCCAATTCTCATTATTGGTGAAAACTGATTGTACCCAGGGGAATGGTACAACTAGCCCGGAGCAAACGGCTACTGGTAAAGGAATTTCAAATCCGTTAATCCATGTGCATTTGGGAAAAATGCAAGTCTCGATTCCAAGAAAAAATGAATTGGAGGCGTTACACCGCTTCATGAAAGAAGAAGCGATGTTTGGGCAAGTCCGACAAAAATGTTGGCACAACGTGCTTAAACGCGGTAAAGTTTAAAACAATGGATAATTCAAATGTCCATCGAAAATCCATTTTTACGAATGGTCAAAGGGAAATAAATCCTTTGCAAAAATCCAATTCTCATTATTGGTGAAAACTGATTGTACCCAAGGGAATGGTACAACTAGCCCGGAGCAAACGGCTACCGGTAAAGGCAATTCAAAACCGTTGATCCCTGTGCATTTGGGAAAAATGCAAAAGAAATAAGCTGAGCTGTAGATTTTTTATTATAACGAGAGAGTTCAAAGTTTTCGGGCAGTTAAGTCGGAAGGCCTGCTCAGTGTTTTTGCCGCTTCGAGAAAACAAATTATTTGGGTTTATTCCTTGCCATTTCGGAGGAATGAGAAACAACTATGTCATTTGCCGCTTCGGAAAGACATACGAACGCTACCAATTTGGTTCCTGCCGCTTCGGAGGAGCAAATGTAGTTTCAGGCGAAGAATTTCATACTCGCCGTATCCTGATCTGAGAGCAAAAGAGTTCAAGGATCCCTAGACAGAAAAGCTAGAAGGCCGGTCCAGTTTGCTTTTGCTGCTCCGGGAAAGCACGCTATTTGAAGTTCATTCTTTACTGCTTAGGGAGAATGAATCAACTTTGTCCTTTGCCATTCAGGGAGGACATGCCAACGACCCGCATTGTTCATGCCACTTCGGAGGAGCAAATGTAGTTTCAGGCGAAGAATTTCATACTCGCCGTATCCTAATCTGAGAGCAAAAGAGTTCAAGGATCCCTTGACAGAAAACCTAGAAGCCCTGTCCAGTTTGCTTTCGCCGCTCCGGGAAAGCACGCTATTTGAAGTTCATTCTTTACCGCTTAGGGAGAATGAATCGACTTTGTCCTTTGCCATTTAGGGAGGACATGCCAACGACCCACATTGTTCCTGCCACTTCGGAGGAGCAAATGTAGTTTCAGACGAAGAATTTCATACTCACCGCATCCTGATCTGAGAGTAAAAGAGTTCAAGGGTCCCTGGACAGAAAAGCTAGAAGGCCTGTCCAGTTTGCTTTCGCCGCTCCGGGAAAGCACCCTATTTGAAGTTCATTCTTTACCGCTTCGGAAGAATGAATCGACTTTGTCCTTTGCCATTTAGGGAGAACATGCCAACGACCCGCATTTTCCTGCCACTTCGGAGGAGCAAACCACCCAAACAGGAAAGTTGGACAAAATTAGTGCTTATAGTCTTTGCTTTGCTCTTGTTTCACAAGTACAAGTAAAGAGGGGCAACTGTAATCACTAATTTTGTCTGGGCTAACTATCCCTTAAGTATGCTTAAATAAGTGTGGGCTTTGTTTATTCACATTGGGCTTTGTTTGATTAATACATAGATATATACATATTACTTATTAGAATTTTGGGTTCTATTATTAATCTTCTACTAATTACTATTATCTATCCCATTTATTATTATCTTATTACCATGGGCTATTATGTTATCATTATTTGCTATACGTATATTGTCCACTGTTATTAATCACCATATCACCATTATCATTGTTATTCTTATCATTACTTATTATTATTATCATTGAATTTGAAAAATCGAAAATAAAATACATTAGTATAATAAAAAACCCAACATCCATTGATAAATAAGCAGAGCCCAAAGTTTAACTTGACAGTCCATTACAAAAAAGAAAAAATCTATTATTTACAAGGCCTTTTCGGCCCAAAAAATACAAACCCTAATCGGGTAAAAAAATAAACCCTAATGTGTGTATTTTGTGATGCAGCCGCCGAAGGATCTGACCGTTGGATCTGGCGCGAGATCAACGGCCCAGATGTGAAGACAGGAGAAACCCTAGGAGGCCTTCACTTGGTGCTGCGCCGCGCGGATTATGACCGTTGGATCGAGTAAGCATCAACGGCCCAGATCACTTCTCTAGAGGAAGCCCTAGATGCCCATCTGATGGTTCATCGCCGCACGAACACAAACCGTTAGATCGGGGCACGATCTAACGGCTCGTAGGAAGGGAAAGATTCACGTGCGGCCATTCGGATCCCCTCACACGCGCGTGGCAGACGCTTTGGAGGCCCCTCGAGCGTGTGAAATTCACGTGTGCCTTTTCGAGTCCCCTCCTGACCGTCTAGATTCGCCCGACGGCTCGGATTCATCCACGATGCCGATTCTGTCCCCGTCTCAACAGCCACACCGTCCACAACCCTACGACCCATACACAGAAAGGACGAGAGTTAGCAAAATGCAAAAATGAAAAACAGAAAGGAAATGCAAACAAAAGGCGAAATACGGAAATGGCAGAGCCGCGCATGAATCCGGCCAAATCAGAGATACGAACCAATGTGTATTTTCCATTGCATTAACCAAATGTAAAAAAGCATCAAAATTCCGGCTATAAAGCCAGATGCAATACCACTGTAAAAGGGATTCGCGCTCTCCCTCAAAAAACACGGAAAGCAATACCACACCAGAGATTTTCAGGTATATCGTTTACTATCATTGCATGTAAAGAAAAAAATCGAAAGCATTAAAAGAAAAGTTTTCTACCTTTTCCGATTCTCTTTTTTTCAAACAGGTGCCTTCTCTCTCTTGGCGATAATCCCGGCTGTTCCATGGCTTCGAAGGGTGAATTGGAGGAGGGGCTTAAAACCCTCTTTCTTGTTTTGTAAATCGTTTAAAAAAACAGTGATAGGGGCTTAGGGTTTCGTATTCCAGAGAGTATAAGGGAAAGGTATTTTGGTTTTGGGGAGTGTGGTGTCGTGTTTTTGGTGTCTTTTTGGGTTTGGTTTACTGGTCGGAGTGTGTTTAGGGTTCGCCGGATGGTGAGTAGCACCGGCCGGTGTTCGATGTCGAGAGAGAAAGGTTAGAATAGGATAGCTAGGGTTTTATTTTGGGCGAAAGGGATGTCCGGGTTTTTAAGTTGGTATTTATAGGGTCTTTAGGTCATGTTTTTGGGTTATTGGCGTCTTTAGTCCTTCCGCGTCTAAGTAATAGCGTCTTAGGGGCTTCCGCATGGGTAAATAACGTCATAGGTCCCTGGTAGTTTGGGTCAGTTCGTCTTTCAGTCCTAGGTCGAGTCTGTTTAGGGTTTATTTACTCGTCCGGTCCTCCCCCGTTTACCCCGTGTTCAATTGAGTCCCCCACAGTCTTGAGATTTTTGTGTCTTTCCGATTTCAGCCTCTGTTTTTGGTTTTCTTTCAGTTTAGTCACAATTCGAATGCTTTTGGTTTTTGTTACTTTATGTTTTAATGATGTTTAAATTTTTATTTGTATGGAAGTATGTATGTTATGCCATGTGTTTGTCTTGTCTTTATGAATCGAATATATGCATGTTTGTCCGTTTATTTTAAGTTTAGTGGGTCCCGCATGATTCGTGTTTTGTTACCATTGTATCGAATGTATTTTTTTTGGGGTCGTTTCTATGGTCCAAAATGCTTAGAGTTAATAGGTTTTCATGTTTGTCCTCGAGTAATTATGTGAATCGAATATCTTTGTGTTGCCATGCTTATTAATCCATTATTAATGTAATTTGTCTCCTTAATTAAATTGATTAGTAGATAATTAAAGAATGTTAAACTTGGGCTTAAAGTGGGCTTTAAAGTGGGTACCTTTAAAGTGGGCTCTTGGGCCTTAAGAGACAGTTTGGGTCAAGTATGTTTGGGCTTGCTTTTTATCAATATGGGCCTTTTCTTTATATGTCTATTTTGGGTGCTTTTATGGCATGCATGTATATATTTGTCATCCATATGGCCCAATAACTAAGCATGGTAACCGGACCCAAAAATCAATCTCAAGAGAGGTATTAATTAACCTCGGTATCCGAAAGAGACAGTCCTAGCTTAATGGATGTCTATCGAATACTTAGGTTAATTTTCACCGTCTCTAGGTAAGCGAAAGCATAAAAGATGGAAATAGCACGCATCATTCCTTATTTGCCCACATCATGCATAAAGGTGATGTACGGGATCCGAACCCTAAACTAACACGGCAGTCAGCCTTATTTGATGTTGGTTTAGTCTAGGGTCCGGTGTACCGTCATCCTTTTTAGTTAAATGTCTAATTAATTCCAAATGCCACTATTCGATAAAGCCCGTAATATTTATGTCACATTTTCATTCAAGAATAGTTTATTAAAATCACTTTGATTTTTAAATAATTTCTATCGATCAAAAGGCAACAAGTTATTTGGTACCGATTTCCGGGCGTGATGGGGGTGCTAATCCTTCCCCGCACGTAACCAACTCCCGAACCCGTTTTTTAAAATGAATCTCTGGTTTTGTGGTGTTCGGCCTACCTTAGTGGCCGGTGGCAACTCTTAAATTTTCACCGTTTTCCAAAATACGGATTCCCCTTTTTTAAATGAAAACCATTTCCAAGAAGAAAATAGTGATAAGGCCCTCAAGTCAGTCGGTTTCCTCAAGAAAAAACCTTATCACAGAATGAAAGAGATATGGTTAGCTTTATTCTTTATAGACGTTGTCGTGTGGAAGAATTTTGTATTTTGGTCTCTCTCCTTGAAGAATTTCAACCTCGATTTCTGAAGTTATTCTCTTTCTTCGATTCTATATCTTTTCCACAATTCCGCTTTTAAATCTTTAATTTTTTCCCAGGCTGATGAGGAGTCTGCATTGGATAATTATGCATTTTCTAGAGCTGTTATCTTCTCTTTGATTGATGAAATGGATTCTTTTTCCTCGGACTAAGACACCTTGGGCCTAGACTTCGATGCCTATTTGATCTCTCCCAAAGTAGTGTTGATATTCTTAAGTTGGCACCTTGAGCATATTGATTTCACCATTTCACATAATTTTGAGTCATCCGCTCAATGTGTAAATCATTTGAAAGGTTGGGGCCCTCCTTGCACAATCGCCTACTTAACCAGTATCGGATTATGATCTGAGAGGCTTCTCAAGAGAACGCTCTGATTCAAATGAGGAAAAGTCTGCGAAAATTCTGACGATAAGAAGAATCTGTCAAGTCTACTAGTCAATGTAGTTGTTCCCCTCTGTACCAAGTATATGAACCACCAGCCATGGGTAAATCAATAAGATTATTCATCTGAATGAACTCAGAGAAATCATTCATGGAGGCTTGACTTACATAGGCCCTAATTTTCTCATCACTCGACTTCATTGTGTTAAAATCGCCCCCAACTATGATTGGAAGCTCCACATAATCAATGACACTGTTTAATTTCTCGAAGAATACCCTTCTTTAACTTATATCATTAGGCGCATATATATTTAGCAATCCCACTTTCAAATTGCAATGTGCCTTAGTACTAGTGAGGCCAACAATTCTTCCCAACACAATCTTGTTTTCCACAATGAAAGAATCCGAATCCCATACTGAAATTAATCCTCTCGATGAACCCACAGATGGAGCTACAACTAAATCACCCAAACTGCAGCTCCAAAATCGGTTTTTAACCCATGGTTTGATGCTTTCCAGCTTCGTTTCTTGTATGAAGACAACATTGGATCTTGTTGAAGTGATAACCTGACATAATGCTCTCAATTTCTTTTCTTTTCCAAGCCCTCTCACATTCTAAGTAAGAATTGAACAGATCATAAAAAGGATTTAAACACACATAAGGGATATAGCGCATACCACTATAGTTGACTCCTCTCTTCTCTCTCTAGCGCCTCTAATCAATGTAGCACCACCGTCTCGGATGCCATAAAGGTTACACATAATTGCTCTCCTACCTCAAACGTTGCTGCAGCTTCGACTGCGCTACACTACTGATGGCACAGATTTGGGCTGCCCAACTCGATTAGGTTCTGATTTGGCCCGATAAAGCTCAACACCGCATTGCCCACTATTTTCTTGTTCTTCTTTCCCTTTTTGCGCCTATTTTAGCATTGGATCTCCCCTTTTGAGAACACATCCACCAATTTAGCTTGTCGATACCAGCTCTTAAATCCGTGTTATGATTACCATGCCGGCTGAGAGTCGTTGCTTTACTGCTATGAGGCGTGTTCAGATCAATTCCCTTCTTTTGCATGCAATTCTGCAAATAGTCAAAGTCCCCAACCATATCGATATGGACATCTTGTAGCCTGGGATCGTTTGATATATATGAGTTGCTCTCTCCCCCTCTATCGACTCGAATTGGGACATCCTTCTCACCCCTGACAATCTCTATCGACCCATTACCAGATAGGATTGATATGCGGATTAATTTATGATCTTTATCGCCTAATTAATGTGTGCTATAATTCCAGCAGTTTGACTGGGCTTCAAATATGGAAATTAGTGTTTAAGACTGATTTTATTTCTCGTATTTAGCCTCCAATATGCAACTTATAAATAGAGAAGGTGTTTCATAATTCAATGTATGCTAAATACCATTCTTTCAAATTTCAATTTTATTCTTTCCGTTGAGAGGAGCAATTCCACCTTTGTCCACTCCGATTTTTGGGTGTACGATTATTGGAGCTACCTTGTTAACCTCGGGGGACGACCGACTGCTGCAGCGATTACACACATCTAGGCAAAATCGTTTCTAAGGTAGTGGTTTATACCACGACACAATTTCTGTTCTACCTTTAATTTTTGTCTTATTATTATCCAGTCAGTGCTAACAGTTTGATTTTGCAGTAATATTTCCAAAAGTTTCTAATTTTAGGTAAGATTATGTATTTCGTTTATTTTTTTTACTTATACTTAAATATGTGAATTGCTGAAATTTATTTGTAAGATAATTTACATATATGTTTTATTAATATAAAACATTACATATATATATATATATATATTTACCATATCATTCTTTGATGTAGCCACATGTTTCTTTTTTCACTAGATGATGGATTTCTTCTTTTATTGCAAAGAAAGGAAGTTATGATCATGTATGATTTTTTGCTAAGATTGTAGTTGGATTTTTTTCGCAGTTGATAGAAATTATATTCTAATTTGTATTTGGGGTTGTGTTGTTTTTTTGAAGGTTGAAGTATGAGACTTGTTATATTGTAGCTATTTTATTTTGTACTTTATTTTTTTAATAAATAAAAAATATTTTGATTTTTTTCACTAGATGTGTTGCTTTGAATTTAGGGAAGTTTTAGAGAACGTTTATTGATTCAATTAGGCCAATTGCATAAATTATAGTGTTGAAGTTAGGTTTTGTCGATTGTTTGTGACAATTTTTTTAATTAACTTTAGTAACCTATCAATTTGAATATATGAAAACTATAGATAATGTTCAATGATTTAGTTACAAAATTTGCAGGGTTGGAGCCGATGTTTCATCGATCCTTGGGTTCTTTTTTTGCATATGTTGGTCTCATTTGAATTGTTGATCCAAACTCGGTGTTGTGCTTTGTTTTTTTGGTATCTTTATTTGAAGGGAAATGTTGTGATTGCATTTGTTTTGTCCTTTTTGTTGTACCACAGTTTGTGTTGATTTCACATGACTTGAGCCTCGTTCTGTTTTGAGTGTGTTTATATTATTACTATAATGATTCGAGGCTTAATCTTTTTTGTACATATGTTATTTTACGAATTTTATTAATGATAAATTTCATGATTAATAAAATCTCATCTTGATTTAAAAATTATTACTCCCTCTGTCCCACTAAAACTGTCACATGTTGACAATTTTTGGGTCAAATTTTTTTAACTTTGACCTCTTATAATTTAAAATTTATTATTGATAAAAATATTTGAAAATATATTTTAGAAATCTTGAATCAAGTAGTTTTTAAATATAATTTTTATAAATTTTAATTAATTAAAATTTTTAAATAAATTATAGTCAAAGTTGAAAAAATTTGACCAGAAAAATGTCAACATATGACAGTTTTAGTGGGACGGAGGGAGTAATATTTAATAAAAAATAAAAATTATTTTTTAATTGACACCCCAAGCTTAAATGTCAAGATCCGCCTCTAACCTCATAGTTTATTGATTTTCAAGATAGTTTAATGGTGGTATTAGACCAATAATGTTATAATGCAACTTTTAGGCTTTGCTTGGTTGTGTGGAAATGGAAGAAGGAAGAGAGAAAAAATAAAAGAAAACAAATCTTTTTTTAGCGATGACAATTAGGTTTTATTAAAAAATAATGAAATGTATGACAAATGCAACACACTTAAAAAAGAAATATATATATATATATATATATATATATATATATATATATATATATAACTATGCCCATAAAAACTCATAAAAAATAAAACATTAAGCTCAAAATGAAAAGAAAAACAAACCTTTCCCTTAATGAATCTCTTTGTTTCTATCCAAACTAGACACTTTACGAGGTGAATAAAATCAGTTGTGAGCGAACCAAACTATCAAGCAGATTGTTCCATTACACAGTTCTTACTACATTGGCAAGCAATCACCAAAGGGAATCAAACATTCTATGACCATCGACAAACCCAAATCAGAAAACAAGCGCTATGAGAATCTTTTTATGAGAATCAAACGACCTCTAAGGTATGCGAACATCGTGCCAAATGGTAGAAGAAAAGTGTGCCACAAGAGCATATATTCTTATTAAACAGGATATGATAAATCAAGGGAAATAATAAACACTGACGGTCAGTAACCAACACTAAGGCCAGTACTGCCACCAGCCAAGTAAAAAAATGAAAAAAACAACGTAAAGCGCTAGGTATGTTTTTGAGAGAAAAACTAGGTTAAAATTTTAATAAAAAAACAAATAAGAAAGTGAAGGGAAAAAAAAGAGGGAGAGAGAATCGATCATTTTTCATTCTCGTGTAAAAACAACTCATTCCAATATTTTATTTCTTAATATTTTATCTTTTACTACCATCGATTCATTGTTGTACCTAACTTTTATAACAATTGAACTGCTAACATTTTAAAAAATAAAGGGTAAATTCTATAGATTGTCCTTGAACTTTTAAAAATTTTATAGATCATACACATTATCACGAGGTAAATAAAAATCGATATATATAACACTAAAAATAGTGTAGTGTATACGGTCATAATCCATCCTTTCATTTTCAAATTAGAAAGTATTTTATATAAAAAATAGAGAACAATTTTATTACATATATACAACACCAATACGTGATGTTGTGTCGTGGAAATTTATTAAAAGAGAGTAAAGCTTTTATTGTAAATATATAGCGGGAGTTATTAAGAATACCATGGGAGACACAGATCGTAATTGGTCAGACAAGGACCATCGGGTCTTATGTTCCACACGCACTCTCTACAAAGAGGTTTGTCCCTCATTTCTACGTAAATGTCGAACCAATGTGTTATTCCGTTCCATTGAAAGGTGCAGTGAAACAAGGTATTTTGGAAGATGCTTGGACGGAAACTAAACTCAAAGTAGTTACCGTAACCGAGATGTTGTTCACCGATATCATCATCCTTCGATTTGCAATTGACGATAAGATCCGTCCGGAATTAGCGAGAAGGCATCTGTCACGACCAAAAGCAGTAAAAGATGGAGGAAGCAAGTGATCATCAAAGGATTCATGTTTGGTTTTGATGGTCGGTAAAATTGCACGAATGGCTTATATAGGGTTTTGAAGTGGTCCAATTTGGTAATAAGATATCTCCAGACATAATGGAGTGTATCAACCAGATAAGGTATCCTATTTCCTAATAAAGTAGTCATTTGATTTCGTATAATACTAAAGTGGAAAATCTTTGTAATATTTTATGGAAATTTTGGAATCAGTAGGAATATTTTTGTGTAATGGTTATATATTCAGTTTAATTATGTCTTGAAGTCCATCTTTATTATCAAGAAAGAGTAGGTAACAATTAGACTCAATTCGAACTAGAAATAATTAGAAAGTTCAAATATGTTTTATTGATGTCGGAAAACTCAAAAGTTCTCTAAGAATTGCACACCAAGTTCTCTTTAAAGTACCTTGGTCAGTATAAGTTCTTTTTTGGGATTGAAGTTGAACGTACTACTTGGGATCGCTTATCAAGCGAGTGGATCACGAGTTTGGCAGTGTTCGACTCGACTCGGAAATTGTTCGACTCGACTCGATACTCGATAAGAAAATTTTAGCAATACTATATATAGAGCTTACTAAAAACATAAATTAAAAAAAATTAACAAAAAATGATGAAAATAGTGTGTGAAACAATTTCAAAACCTAAAATTTAAAGTAACAATCCACAAATACACTGAACTAACATATTATATATAAAAAAAATTAATGAGTTGTTCGTCAACTTATTGAATCGAGTTGGACTTTGCTCAACTCGACTCGTTAAGGTCTCAAGTTAAGCTTGAGTTCGAGTCGAGTCAACTCAAACCGAATTTTAATCAAATCAAGCTCGAGCTGCTTGCAAGCTGTTCAACTCAGCTAGCCCGAAGAAGTACATCAAAGAATTCCTTAACAAAGTCAAGCTAAGTTGCACAAAGCCAGTTGATACACCCATAACAATATCCCCTAATCTCAATAAAACAATAGACATTACTTTCGGGTATTAGATTTTTCAGCCTGATCCCGACCTGTAATTACTGGGAACTCGCAAAATCTGGTATCGGGTTCACTTTTTTATTTATTTATTTTTAAATTTAAAAGTTTTTTAAAAAATCACATAGTAAACACATAAAATTTAAATGTCCATAATACGTAATTCAAACACAAAAGTGATTTAAAGTTAATTTTAAGATATATATATATATATATATATATATATATATATATATATATATATATATATATATATATGGGTCAGGATCTATTTACATTGTGTAAAACTCAATTACTTTTACACTTTTTTTAGACCGTTGGATGGTGGTAATAAATAGCTAAGATTATTACCTTATTTTTTCTAAGTGATAACCTACACATTTTATACTGTTAAGCTCATCCATCCATTTATCTTCATCTAACAGTTCAAAAAAAGTGTAAAACTTTCAAGTTTTACATAGAGTAAGATGATATATATATATATATATTAAAAATATCACTCTCGTTTTTTTCTTTCGAATCTTTTATTTACATATCAATACAAATATTTTTAAAAATTTTAAAACTAAAAATTACATCGTACAAATATAGAAAGAATATAGAGATTTAAATTTTGTTTTAGGCTTAATACACTTCCCCCTAAATTTTACATGTTTTCCCAACTTGCCCCCTAAAGTTTATTTTGACCACTTTTGTCCCCTAATGTTTTCGTTGTTACCCATATTGTCTTTTACCATTAAAAAATTTATCTTGACCAATCAGAACACGACATGTCATTTTTATTTATTTTTAAATTTTAAAATAAAATAAAATTAAAATAAATAAAATAAAATACCCAAAAAGACCTCCATCTTCATCCCATCATCTTCTTCCCCAATTTTCTTTAACAAGGATTCTTTTATACAGGCAATGGAAGGTCCTTCTGGACTGTCTCTGAGTTCCACCATGCTTGCACCTCTGCTACTTCAGCTTCGTACCTCCTTTCTTCCTCCATTTTCTGTCCCTACAGTCCCCCCCCCCCCATTAAAATCATTCTTATCAGCTTACCAATAAAATCAAAGTACACAAATGAAGCTTATATTCAGAAGACAGTATTTCAGAAAATAGATATCAGATCTATTTTTATACTAGAAGACAGATGTCAAATTTATTTTATTATTATTTCGTAATCAATGTCATATATCAGATATATTTTTCATATCAGAGGTCAGAAACTAGGGAATTGCTTTCCTTTCGTATAATAGTGTCATACTTTTAATTTTTAAGCATATGGTCTTGGTTTAAAACAGAAGGTATTTACAGATACATGATACACGATTTATGACCCAATTTATTTCTCAGAGGTGCTTGATAGATATCATAAAGATGACATTTGACAAATTTTGGACTGATTTCAGAACGAGGTCCCTACAAATAAGTGAGTTCGATAAGACGAATCGAATCAACATCTGAAGTTGATGCATCAGAATCATTGGGATTTCAGATATATCGCGAGCAAAAATTAAATGCTACAGCCTACGAGGGTATTAAGGTCCTTCCGGTCTGTCTCTGAGTTCCACCATGCTTGCACCTCTACTACTTCAGCTTCCCTGCAGTCCAGACCCAACCACTGCGGTATTTGAGCCCATGTAGGCGGTGTATCTATCCGGTGTCTAGCTTTTTTACAATATTTGTTATTAGTGTCAATTTTTTCTAATACGTATTATTAAGAGTATACTCTTAAAATTTAATTTTTTTAATACTTATTATTAGGAGCCTAATTTTTAAATTTTCCATTAGACCACAAAATTCTTAAAAACTAACATGTATGTCTATGACGGTAGCATATGTAAAATTTGTCTAGATTTAGGAGTTGATGAATTCATATTGAGTTGTGTTTGTCCAAATGATTGAGCGAAATGAGCCCTTCTAAATTATTGATATCTATCCTTTCATTTTCAAACAAATATACTATTTTCTATTAAAATGAAAACATAAATAAAAACGATGTAATGACAGAGCAATAATTTTATTACATATATACAACACCAATACGAGATGTTGTGTTGTGGCAAATTTATTACAAGAAAGCAAAGTTTTTTCCCTATTAAAAGTAGGAGGGGTTTTTTTTACTAGGCTCGTTACCTTTTAAAAAAATGTTGTGAAATTAATGCATTAGAAATTGATACTTGGCTTAGTGGTAATGTGGCGCCGCACTTTCCCCTTGGAACCCAAGTTTGAATCCTACCCACACCAAGTCTTTACTTTATTTTCATCTTTCAATCACGTGACATGTGTCATTATATGATTAGAAAATTATATTTTTTAAATTAAATTAAAATTAGGACCAAATTGATAAACTATGTAAGTAACGAGGGTCAAGTATATATCTGTCACACAAGGTCAAACATCTCGTTTCTTGTTAATAAAATAGCACAATTTAGACAGAAACCTACATAGGTGCATTGGATAGTAGTGAAACGAGTAGTTCGATACGTAAAATGGACTCTCGGTTTTGGGTTATTGTTCTCTTCTACCGCTAACAACAAAGCTACACTAGTGTCTTTCGTCGATGTTGTAATACCCTTAAAACCGAGATAGAAGTTCTACAAGGTAAATCATGTTTTGAGAAGTTATAAGTGGAATTTAAAGATTCAATTTGAATCAATTGAGTAAGCAAGTCAATGGAATTGAAGGTAAAAGAATTAATTGAGCTAAGGATTAGTTATCGAATTAGTAAAGTGGTTATATTTTAAAGAAATTATGAAGGAGCATATATGAGCATCAAGATGTTAATTTAGTATACGAGTTAAATTATTAAGGATTAAATTACAAGAAGTGAGAATGAGCTAGTGGCTAAATTGTAAAGATGAGAAAATAGCCATGAAGGACCAAAAAGAAACAAAGAAGAATTTACACCTTGCATGAGCAATTATACAACTCTTGATAAGTGGAATCCATGTGTCTTGGGTTGGCAAGGGTAGCCGGCCAAGTGGGAAGGGAGAAAGAAGTGTGAATTCATTTGTGTTTGGTTGTTTTCAACCTCTCTCCACTCTCTCCTCATGGCCGAAGGTATCAACGAAGAAGAAGCTTGGGGAAAGCCATGGAATTAAGCTTTGATGGCATAAATTGTGGTTCAAGTCATTAATAAATTCAATAAGCTTATAAAGGTAAATATTAGCTCTAAATCATTGATTAAAATCCATTTTTTATGTTATGTTTTGGTTAAGAGAAATCTAGCTTTGATTTTCTCTTGAGAAGGATGAATTAGATTAGGTGAAATCATGTTTTGTATAAGAATTTTGAATGAAAATCTATGCTGGAAATGTATATTCATTGAAGTTGTATGAATGGTATTCATGTACTTAAGGAATAGGTTAGAAGGATTGTTTGCAAGTGATTGTATTGTGTATAAAACTACCCAATTAGAGAGCTGTTAAAGATGATTTGTAAGAACATGTTTAAACTGGGAATTTATGATTTTGGAAACATGCTGGAATATTGAAATTATGTTTGCTTGAATTGAGGATAAATTGTTGCTGATTAGGCTAAGATGGAACACCTAAACTAGTCAAAAACAAGGAAGATGAATTTTATATGCATAGAACCATGTGTGAGTCCAGTTTAATCTCCAACAAACATTGATTGATTTTGAGTTCTGAATCAAAAGTTATGATTTTTTAAGTGAAGGTAGTGCAGAAAACCTGGAAGCCGATTCTGCTCTGGACAGTTTCTGTTTTGAAACTTCTAAAAATTCTCCTAATTGCTATAGGACTTGTTAAATTATGAGGCTTATACCGTTAAAACCGTGGTTGAATCTTGTTTTTAAAGGTGTAAAGATCTTTAAATTTCAATGTATACTCTGTTCTGGAGAGACAGATCTTTAATGATAGCTCAAGTTGCCAAAAAAGACAAATAATGATTTAACTTGGAAATGAAATTGAAGAATGATTAGTATAGGCATGGTTTATGCTTGAGTAATGATATTAGCTATGCATATTGAGTTATTGTGTGTGTAATGGTATGAATATTAATGGGTGTACTTGTGATTATTAAAATTAAAGATGGCTAGAGGAAGCAAGGTTCAAGAAAGGACAATTTGAAATCAAAGGACTTGGGTGAGTCAAGTATTAAATGGAGAAAGCTCGAGTGCAATTAGTGGATCGGGATATCCCATAACTTCGGGATATAAGGTGAGTGTAACTATACTTTTGTGTGATTGTGTTTATTTAAGACCGAAATACAATTTCAGTTTAACATCTATGATAGATAAAGAATGAATCAAAATAAGAAGTAACAAAAGTATGCAAGAAAGTTGTCTAATTGTGATGAAAAACATGGAATGTAATTGAGAATTCAATATGATAATTAAGCTAAGATAATAGTTACTTGATAGCTTTGAGTACTTAGCTAATACTTTGAAATGAAACAAAGATGGAAATTAATGAGTATGGCACTTAGTAAACTTTGTCAATGGATACATCAATGGTAAAAACAAGTAAGCTTAAGGTAAACCCTGGTACAAATTATAGATTGATGATATGGGGAAGTATAGCACAATTTCTTGTTATATGAATGTAGTTTAAGTTTCGAGATAGATTGAAAGTATCTCGAGCATACTATATGTTTTATCTCACATGGCTTGTCCAATGAGTTAAATTATGTTTGTGCTTCTAAGCTTGGAATCAAGGTAAGTACTTAAATGAAAAGTACCTCATGATATGTGATATTTGGTGAATGCTTGATATGTATTTAGAAAGTGATGATTTTTATATGTACATGTTTGAAACATGATCAACAATGATATGTCTTTCGATTAAGAAAGTGTGGAGCTATGCTCAATTATTAATCTGATTCTAATATGAATAAGACATGCTATTCAAATGAGATGAGAAAACGTATTGAGAAATTCACATGAAGTGAATACATGCCTAATATGATAGAGCAATAAGCTTTGTTGATATGATATTCTGGTAAGGAGCTGAGCTCATTCTGTCTCTAATAAGATAAGATAATTGTGAAAACCTTGGTTTCGAGTCAGTCTTAGGTATAGTTGGCATGCCATAGAGCTCGTGTTTGGGGTGGACTATGGTCCTGGACTAAGATCCTTATTCGGCAACAGTAGGAGGGAAGTGTAACAACGGGTGAGTCGCCACCAATCTTTTGTTTTACTTTAGGTGCGATTGGAACACCTGAAAAACCCGGTTATTTTAATAAAACTTGTTTTTATTAAAACAACGAGTTTTGGTCTGCAAAACCAGAAAAACAGGTTCGGGAGTCGGTTACGTGTGGGGAAGGGTGAGCACCCCCACAACGCCCAAAATTGGTACCTTTCGATTATGTAATGTCTTAATGGTGGAATTATGAATTCGAATATAATTTATCAACGTGATCCCTTAAAATATTTAAAGGAATATTTTTGTAGAAAAGAAAATTTACACCCCAACACCCGGGGCATAATTTTCGTATATAAAAGGAATTTATACCTCTACGTTCGGGGCATGATTTCCGGTAGATTCCGGACTAAAGGGAATTTACTTTAAAAATTATAATTTGAGATTAAAAATAATACTTTTATAATAAGGACTAAAGGAAAGAGGTACCCTTACGCTCGAGGTACGTTTTTCATGATAACTCCTAATAAAAGTTTTTAATTTAAAATTCAATTAAACAATATAAATGAATATATTTAATTCAAACATTGCATATAAAATAAAATTAAAATATAGAAACATGACATATAAATTTAAAACATACAAACAAAGATAAAAGGCTTAATACAACTTTTTCCCCCTAAACTATACCTGTTTTCCCAACTTGCCCCCTAAAGTTCATTTTGACCACTTTTTCCCCCTAACGTTTTCACCGTTACTCATATTGCCCCAAAAAGTTAACACCGTTAAAAAAAATCTGTCTTGACCAATAAAAACGCGCCAGATCATTTTTTTATTTATTTTTAAATTTTAAAATAAATAAATATAATAAAATATTTATTAATTTAATTATATCTCCTAAATGCCCAAAATACCCCCATCTCTTCTTCTTCCCCAATTTTCCAATGTTCTCCAGCATATTTCTGACTTCAACGTTGGAGGAACACAATTTCCCGTATCATCCAACGCAATGTTCTTCCTCTCCGGCGATATACAAGCATTCGACTCCTCACTGAAATAATTGTGAGAGAAGGTGAAATTCGACAAGGTTGGCAACTTGCAAACACCTTCAAGCACAGATCCCGTCAATTTGTTGTTAGAAATATCTAAAATATCAATATTCTTCAAGCTGGATAAATTCTGCGGCAAACTGCCAGTAAATGAGTTGAAGCTAACATCCAAAATAGTGACATTGTCAAGCAATCCAATTTCCGCCGGGAAACAACCACCAAGCCCATTGTTCAAGAAAATAATCTCATTCAATCTCTTCATTCCCCCAATGCTGCGTGGAATACACCCTGTAAACATATTGTTGGCAAATGTCACGACCGAGACGTTGGATTTGCCAATTGTTTCAGGGATCGTGCAAGTGAACCGGTTATCGTTTAAAAATAATGCATCCAGATCCTTCTCGAAGATCGCCGGTGGCAAACATCCTTCAAAATTATGTTTACAGAGAAAGGCCCAACGAACCGGTTGTTGCTAACATCAAATTCATACATTAGAATCAGCCTTGAAAAGCTCCAGGGGATAATACCACAAAACCTGTTTGAATTTAAATGGAGCAACGCAAGGTCAGTCAACAGCCCCATCTCTACCGGAAGGTAACCGGCGATATCGGCATGGTTAAGGTCAACACCAGCGACGACCTTCAATTTGTTGTCATCCAATGCTTGAGCACAGAACACACCTTTGTAGCTACACACATCGGACCCAAACCAGTTCCTGGTGGTGTTCAAGGGGTCGGAGTACATAGCCTTTTTCTAGGCTTGAAGGGCGATGTAAGCCTTCCTAAGCCTTTCATTTTTAAACGAGAAGGATATGGATGCATTATTTGTCTTGAAGTGAGTCGGCGAAGCGGTGGAGTTTGGAATTAACAGGGACGATGGCGGTGGCGAGGATTTTAGGGTTTGGTGGAAGAGAAATATGCTGGAGAACATTGGAAAATTGGGGAAGAAGAAGAGATGGGGGTATTTTGGGCATTTAGAAGATATAATTAAATTAATAAATATTTTATTATATTTATTTATTTTAAAATTTAAAAATAAAAAAAATGACGTGGCGCGTTTTTATTGGTCAAGACAGATTTTTTTTAATGGTGTTAACTTTTTGGGGCAATATGAGTAACGGTGAAAACGTTAGGGGGAAAAAGTGGTCAAAATGAACTTTAGGGGGCAAGTTGGGAAAACAGGTATAGTTTAGGGGAAAAAGTTGTATTAAGCCAAGATAAAAACATCTTATATTTCATACAAAAATATTTATTACAAAAAGACAACATTAAAATAGATGAGGATCAAAATTTACCTTACTAGAAGCTCGAAATAAGAACTTCACTCGACCCCTAGCAGGATCTCCCGAACAAACCTCGTCAGAGCCTCTGATCAAACCGACTGTTCGAACCGTTAAAAGGGCACTGCCCCTAAGGTTCGAAAGGGCACTGCCCCATTCGCCATTTTAAATGGCCTTTTGCGTGCCAATTTAATTGGCCATTTTTTGTGTCCTTTTGGCTTTGCTGCCTCCCCTATTTATAGTAAAAGGGGGAGGGGATGAGTCATGGCAAGGGGTGCGTGGATGCCTTGCATGGCATCCACTGTAGTTTTTTTTGTTGCTTTTTTGGTTTTTTTAATAATATAAAATAATACATTCGAGCGAAAAATAAATAGTTATGGCCAGACATAAAATGGGTATTACAGGAAGTTTTGTGGTCACTTGACAACAGTAGGAGGGATTGACCGGTACCGCGAGTACCATTTTATTTGGCGACAGTTGGTTGGAGATTCGTGTACCTAGGTTGTTACTTATCCTCAAGGCTATGTTAAAGATAAGAATAATGAAATTTACAAACCTACCAAATAAACTATCTTGATAAATAATGAGACGAGTAATACATGCCCTTGATATGTTATGTTGGATAACTTGCTTGATAAGTAAAAATTATTCATATGATCTTTGTGTAATTTATTATATGAAATGTTATGCCTTCTTCGAAGGTTGTTAAACAAATGGCTAATTTCTTGTTTAAGTTTAAAGCCTTACTTGATTACCAAGGTTATAAAATTTAAATAAGATCGAAACATTATCCAAATCACAAAGTTAAATGATTGCTTGTATGACAAGTAAGAATAATCTAAGTATCACTTTCAATTCACTCTTTTAAGATAAGATGATGTATTTCAACCTTACTTGAAATTAATTGGTATTATAGATGTAACCCCCTCGACCCGGCCTAGCGACCAGACCATATCGAGTGGATTACACGGGACTAATCAAAGAAAGATCTGAAGATTTCCCTCCAATTAGCAACCCTAAACACGTTGATTATTATCTTCTCTAGATGCTCGAATTAAACATATGTTTAAGAACACACATTGGAAGAAAGAACAACAAAACGAGCATTGATTCGAACAAAAGAGCAACTAGGGACCAAAATGAAAATCTAGCATAATATAGGGACCTATGATGTAATTAAGGTGATCTCTTTACAATTAAACCCATTTCATGCTTCTAAGATGAAATGCAACATAAAACATGCACAAAATCATCCACAATTGAAAACAACACAAACTAGGCCCAAAACGCAAGAAAATAACTTTAAAGATACCTTTAAATAACTTCCAACGGCCCCCGTTTCAGAACACTAGAGGCCCGTATCGGAACAGTGCTTTACAGTGGCAAAACGTTCCGAAACGGCTTGAGATTGTTCCGGCCATGCTTAGCACGTTTCGATACGCGTTCCGGAACGCCAAGGCTAAAACAAGGGTTGTTCCGAAACGTTCGAGCCCGTTTCGAAACACCCTGCTGCAGAAACAGCAGAACTGCAATTCAGCATCTGTAAGGTTGATTTACTTGGTTCCAATCCTCACATACATCAAAGAAACAACAAGGAAGGCATGCATGCTCAGAGATCATGCAAGCAAATATTCATTCGAACAAGAGAACTAAAACATACGAATCAAACGATTGAAGCAAGAGATTACAAGATCCAACAAAAAGGTAAAACAAGGATCAAATCATAACCACAAGACTTAAGGTAAGAACAAGCCAACAAGGTAAACATCAACATGATCTCAACACAAGGAGTTTACAAACACTCCTAAAAACATAAACAAGGTTCACCCTCATTGCCACGCACACTATTATCTAAGCAAGCTCATACTTGAGCTAAGATCGGACACTTGGATCATCTCCCTTGCACCGTTGCCTTCCAAATGATCTACGGATCTGCATTGTTGGAAAAGAGAACGTAAGCTATAAAGCTTAGTGAGCGGAGCTCAAAACCAACTACAACAATGCAGTTTTAAAACAATCATCATTTAGGAAACCAAAACCATTTCTTGAAATCACTTTCACAAAACATTTCCAAATCATTTCCCTTTCAACATGCTAACTTGTAACAAGTTTAAGCAATAGCAAAGACATATGCTAAAGGCACTAAACATGCACCAACCATGCATAAACCATATATAAACCATATATGCAAACCAAGCCTACCGGCTCCATGAATATTTCACATGCTTCAAGCACAAATACATAACCATATGAGTTTACCAAGCTCATACAAAACCATAGCGAATGAGTATACCAGCATCATTGACACATTGCTCGGATAAGCGGACACCTTGATGGCACAACCCCATCAAGTCACATGGTGAAACAACCCTCACCACAATCACACTTCGGCAGGGATGCCACTACCCGCATTGCCCGTTGGTGATAGTACAACCCCTACCACTCGCATCACAATAGCACAACCCCTATTGTGAAACCGAAGAATTTCTCACGCACGAATTTTATAATTATAGTGCACTTCACACCCTATTGATCGATCAATCTATCTGATATAACCCATGTGTCAATATACTCATCGCAACATCACAATCCACTGATTTTCACCGGGGATAAATACCCCCCAAACACATCCCAAAAGCTATAATCACAAGCTCAAGCATAGCATGAACTCAACCAACATTTTAATAAAATATATGACATTCACATAGGACAAAAACACCATGCACTTAATGCATAACAACAGAATAGACATCATCTCAAAAGGCATGCTCATGATCAAACAAGATCAAATGTAAAAAGGCGAAAAAGCCGAACAACACCAAAACTTACTCTTGAGCTTGGATTGGCCTAACGGATCAACCCAAACCCTTAAAACACTTTTTCAACCTTGATAAAACAGTAAAATCATTTAAACTCACCAACGATTACCAAAATCAAGCTGAAACCCCTTTCTAGCTTTCCAGTTCGCCCACAATTGAGTCCAACAAATCCAGATCTTCAATCTCTGCCTCTAACCAACCCAAAACATGGGATTTAGAGATATTTTCAACACTCTAACTTGCTGGAAAGAAGAGATTCAAATACTCAATCAAAACACCTATCGAACATTTCTGATACAAGCCGTAAACATCGAAAAACTCAATTCGGACAATCTCCAGCAAAACCCAGCATTAGATAACGTCAAAACACATAGATAAACATCTAAAAACTTAAACCCAACATTAGATTAACACCAGCTACCGATTCACCTCAAAATCCACCCAAAAACTCACTTTTTCAGACTTCAAAATTCAACACCCAACCCAATTTCGGGATTCCCAACATTCACCCATCATCTCAACTCAAAAACCACATCAAAACAAAGGTAATATCATCAACAAACCCATCAATAACAGATCCTACTCGAAAATCTTACCAAAAGCTCATTTTCATCAATTTTAGCCAAATTTCATTAGGATTAAAACAAGAAAACAAAACCTTAGCATTTAGAAGAATCAAAGCATGGGAATTTCATTAAAGAACCTTACATTAGAGGAGAATCTCGTTGCTCACCCCCAATGCTAGCTATTTCCCCTTGTTTGGTAAAATTCCTTAAGAAAAACAATGGAATAAGCTTGAGTTTTAGGAAATCAAAGTAGGGGAACCATTTAGAAATATTAGATTAATAGGAAAACACTTTTACCTTAAGAAAATCAAGATCAAAGGCTGTTTGGCTGAAGAGAGAAGATGAGAAAGCTTGAAAATGGATTTTGACGTAAAATGAGACAATAGATAAAACTTTATTTTAATTTAATCATAAAATCTATTTTAAAATATTTGAATAGTCAAAATAAAGGGGATAATAACCATATTTTCCCAACCAATTTAGCTCCTTAAAGATTCAATGTTTTGACTCTTTTACAAAATGGTCACTAAAAATAAATCTTGCAAACTTTACGATTTGGTCACTAAACCAAAATGTCACGGTTCGGAAAGCGTTTTTCCAAAATTGTTTTTACCAAAACCTTAAACATATTTATTAAGGATTTTAGAGATTTATTTCATATTTTTCCCAACCGCCGAGAACCACTTTCCCTGAACTCACTCACAACTCCCAACACTAGTCTTTCGGACCTCAATACCTCACCCGGATCTTCTAGACCCTAAACAGGGATGTTACAACTCTCCCCCACTTAAGAAATTTCGTCCTCGAAATTTACTTGATGGAAAAATGTTGAGTGGATCAATGAAACGATTTAAGCCAAGAGGGGGTGAATTGGATTTTTAGAACTTTTGGAGGTGGAGTGGAAAATTAAAAATTGCTAGACAAGAGATTTTAGAGTGGTACAAGTTCCAATTGAACTTTACATCCACTACCTTAGCTTCATTAAGGATTTTCCAACAATCCACTAATTGCTCTTCCCCTTTTCTAGGCTAAGGAGGTAACCTTTACAATACCAGTCAAATTTTCTACCCAAATTTGACCCAATCCTCACTCAAGTAATACAAAGAAGTTTAAGGCTAAGACTAGTATCTCTCAATACAAATGTAGCTCTTTTTACAAGCACTAAACCCAATTTGAAATACAAGATTGGAATTTTACACAACACAATTTGGGGTTTACAAGAAAATATGAGATTTTAGCACAATTTCTTGGATTTGATGTTTGGATAATTCTTTGGGGATCAATAGTTGTTGATGGTGCTTTTAGAGGTCCCTTTTATACATTCTCATTGAATTCTAGCTGTTGGGGTTGTTGCCTTCATTAAAATAGCCGTTGGGATGTTATCTTCCCTCTATAAATGCAGTCTGCAACTACCCATTCCGAAACGCCCGACCCTGTTTCGAAACAGACCAAAATAGAAAGAGTCGTTGGGTGTAATAAATAGGTCGTACCAAAACGGGTACAATTGTTTCGATACGGTAAGAGCATGTTCCGAAACTCGTTTCAAAACATTTTGCCACTGTCAAAGCCCGTATTGAAACGACTTAGAAGCATTTCGATATGCCTTAACAATATTTTTAAATTCAGTTATAAAACTTCAACGGTCATATTTTAAAACCAAGTTTGAAATTCGTTTCGAAACACTAAGACCTGTTTCGATACGCCCGTATCGAAATGGGAACACTAGTTCCGAAACAGAGGTTAACAATTTCAAAACATTCCGAAACGCCCAGAGGCCGTTCCGAAACGGTGACTCGAAAATCACTGTTTTGGCTTGATAAACACTTAGAGAATATTTGACAAGTTGAGGTTTTGACTTATACATTTTTCTTTAAACACATAGAGAGGTTTTGAGGACTTAAAAATTCATTTTTTCTCTTTTTCAATTTAGTCCTTAAATACTTTGTTATATCAAAATCAATTTATTAGTTTTACAATCTCCCCATTTTTTATATAACAAAACCAAGTTAGAATTTTTAAGAGTTTTGAAATCTTGAAGACGTTCTAACTCCCCCTCAATGTAAGATGGGTTTTAAAATTTTGAAAAGATTTGAAATTCAAGTTTTAAAACTCAAAACCGACTTAAGAAATTTTTTGGCTCTTATATTACTTCTCCCCCTTTTTGTTAGATCAAAAAGAATAATAAACAAGGCTAATCATAAGAAGAAACAAGGTTAAAAGCAATAAACCAAACAATATAATATAGATAGAATTAAGTTCAAATAACCAAATATAAATACTTAAAGCAATAGAGTTTAAGCTCAATCCCAAACAAAACAATCAAAGCATAGGTTCTTAAAGCATAGATAAAATAGAAAGGTGCAAACTTATTCCTAATATGATAGTCTAATATGATATGCAATGAAGATCCTAAGCCTCGTCATCGTCACCATCATCATCAAAAGAATCATCATCGTCTTTAGCTTGAGCACGACGAAAGTTCCCCCAATCACCATAGAATGTGGAGAAAGACAAGCCCATCGATGATTGTTGATTCTCAAGAGCGGTGAGACGATTTTCGTTTCCAAGAACACGATCCTCCAAGGATTGCAAATGAGTGTTGATAGCACCAAAACCGGAAGCCATTGTCGTATCCATCAAGTTGAACCGCTCGGTGAGGAAAGCCATAAGAGCTTCATTGTTAGGACCCAGAGCTTGAGGTAGTGGCTCAACTTGAGGTGGCGGAGCTTGCCTGTCAACACGTTACCATTTGCCAAGAGTATAGTGGAACCCGGACTTATGGAGAGAAGATTCACCAATCTTGTTCTTGCGGGGTTCCGGAGAATCATAGGTGCAATCAATGCGTTTCGAATCCCACATGTTGACCCGTATCGAAACGCGTTTCGATACAATTCTTGGTAGAGGCAAAACGTTTCGAAACCCGTTTAGGCGTTTCGAAACACCCTAGTCATAGATCACTCTTTTAAGGCACTCGTATCGAAACAGATTGACCCGTTTCGATACACCTAGGCCTTGAGGTGCAGATGAGGCTCTAATATTGCAGAAAAAATGAATTTCATGAAATCCTAGATGCATAAATGATATGAATGAGAAGGAATAACATGTCCAAACATAAACATACTCCCCTAACTATAAGCATGGATGAAATTAGGATTAAAAACACATAAGCATGACATTTTGCAAGAAATCAAGCAATTTAAGCACAAAAAGGTCCTAAAAGGTCAAGATAGGCTACTTAAACCTAACTCTCTCCTAAAGGACCAAAAACGCTCTTTATCTAAAGGCTTGGTGAAAATGCCCGCTAGTTGGTTTAAGGTGTCAACGAACTCTATAACAACATCTTCCTTAAGGACATGATCTCTAATGAAATGATGCCTTATTTCTATATGTTTGGTTCTAGAGTGTTGGATTGGATTTTTGGTTAAGCATATGGCATTAGTGTTGTCACACTTAAGAGGTATGGTTTCAAATTTAATACCATAATCTAAGAGTTGTTGCTTCATCCAAAGGACTTCAGCACAACAACTCCCTAAGGATATGTACTCAGCTTCGGTGGTAGATAGAGCTACACTATTTTGTTTATTAGAGAACCAAGATATGAGCATACTACCTAAGAATTGACATGTTCCCGAAGTACTTTTTCTATCAATTTTACATCCCCATAATCCGCATCCAAATAAGCATGAAGGTTTAAGGTAGGGTCTCTAGGGTACCAAAGACCTAGACAAAGGGTATCTCCAAGGTACCTAAAGATTCTTTTAACAGCTATAAGGTGAGACTCTCTAGAACTAGCTTGAAACCTAGCACACAAGCAAACACTAAACAAAATATTTGGTCTACTTGCGATAAGGTAAAGCAAAGATCCAATCATAGAGCGATAAAGCTTAAAATCAACACACTTACCTCCTTCATCTTTGTCAAGCTTTATAGATGAGCTCATTGGTGTGGCTTGAGGCTTTGCATTCTCTAAGCCAAACTTCTTGAGCATATCCTTCATGTACTTTGCTTGATTGATGAAGGTGCCATCCTTCCTTTGTTTGATTTGGAGTCCTAAAAAGAATGAGAACTCCCCCATCATGCTCATCTCGAATTCACCTTGCATTAACTTAGCAAACTCTTTGCAATGACACTCATTAGTAGATCCAAAAATAATATCATCAACATATATTTGCACTACTAAGATGTCATTTTATATCTTTTTATGAAAAGTGTAGTGTCCACCTTACCTTTTTCAAAACCCTTTTTCAATCAAAAAGTTTGAAAGCCTTTCATACCAAGCTCTAGGAGCTTGTTTTAAACCATAAAGTGCTTTGGTTAGTTTGAAAACATGATTTTAAAAAATTGAATCCTCAAAACCCGGTAGTTGTTCCACATACACTTCCTCATTTATAAGACCATTTAAAAAGGCACTTTTAACATCCATTTGAAAAAGCTTGAAATTATGATAACATGCAATTGTAAATAACATCCTAATAGATTCCATTCTAGCTATGGGTGCATAGGTTTCATCAAAATCAATTCTCTCTTCTTGAGTGTAACCTTGAGCAACTAATATAGCTTTGTTTCTCACAATGTTACCACTCTCATCTAGTTTATTCCTAAATACCCATTTAGTTCCTATAGTAGATTGATTACTAGGCCTTTCAACCAATGTCCATACATTACTCCTCTCAAATTGATTTAACTCTTATTACATAGCCATAATCCAAAAATCATCTTTTAATGCTTCTTTTATATTCTTAGGCTCAATGCATGAGATAAAAGCAACATGATTCATGAGTTTGAGAGAAGATCTAATAGTTACCCCCTTGGATGGATCACCCAAGATTTCACCACCTTTGACATAGTTGTACTCCCTTGGGTAGCTCACTTCCTTTTCCTCAAGCGCCAAGTCCTTCAAGGCTTCAAGAGGTGGATCTTGTGCATCCTCATCTTTAGTTGGAATCTCATCCTTCTTTGAAGTTTATCCTCCATCAAAGGCATCAAGGATTCCTACATCATCATCATCACAAGATTCCTTCCTCAGAAGGAGGTTATCATGAAATACAACATGAATAGACTCTTCTACTACTAAAGTTCTCTTATTAAATACACGATAGGCTTTAGAGTTTAAAGAGTACCCTAAGAAAATAGCTTCACCACTTTTAGCATCAAATTTACCTAAGTTGTCTTTTCTATTATTTAAAACAAAACACTAGCAACCAAATGGATGAAAATAGCTAATGTTAGGCTTTTTAGATTTTAAAATCTCATATGGAGTTTTCTTTAAAAGTGGCCTAATCATTACTCGATTTACAATGTAGCAAGCGGTGTTTGTGGCTTCCGCCCAAAAATATTTAGGTAAATTGTTTTCACAAAGCATGATTCTAGCCATTTCTTATAAAGTCCTATTTTTCCTCTCAACTACCCCATTTTGCTGAGGAGTTCGAGGAGTCAAAAAATTGTGGCTAATACCATTTTCATTTAAAAACTCTTCAAAACCTAGATTTTGAAATCTGGTTCCATGATCACTCCTAATATGAGAAATCTTAAGTTCAAGATCATTTTGAGTTAATTTTTAAAATGTGATGAATTTTTCTAAAGCCTCATCTTTTGTACTTAAGAATAGAACCCCAAGTAAATCTAGAATATTCATCAACAAGTACAAACGCATACGATTTACTACCCAAGCTCATAGTTATAATAGGCCCAAAAAGATCCATATGAATCAATTGTAAACATCTACTAGTAGAGACATCATTAATGGATTTAAAGGATGATCTATGTTGTTTACCCTTAGAGCATGCATCACAAATTTTGTCATTTGAGAACATAATTTTGGGCAAACCTCTAACTAGATTTAGGGAAACTAATTTTTCTAAAACACTAATGCTAGCATGTCCTAGTTTCCTATGCCATAGCCATGCATCATTTTCATTTTGTGCAACAAAACATGCATGGGATGAATGAATGTCATCTAAATGCACCATGTATATGTTACCTTGCGATGACCAATGAGCATTATATTATTTGATTTAATGTCAACAATTTTGCACTCATTTTTATCAAATAAGACATTAAAACATTTACCACACAATTGACTAATGCTCAATAAATTGTGTTTTAGACCATCGACATATAAAACATTTTCAATGAGTATAGTAGTGTGATTACCTATGGATCTAATACCTTTAATGTGGCCTTTGGGGTTGTCACCAAATGTCACTACTCCTCCACTTTTTGGCTTTAAGTCCATGAATCGACTATTTTCTCCGATCATGTGCCTCGAGCATCCACTATCAAGGTACCATGAGTTTTGAATTTGTGCTTTGGCCTTGCAGCAATGCTCCCCCTACAAACAAAGAGTCAAACTTTTATTTTTGGTACCCAAATCATTTCGGGTCCACGAGTGTTAGCTCTCAAAGCTTGGTTCCCTTAGGAATCCAAGGTGACATGGCATCAACATTATTAGATTTGACAAGTTCCTTAGGAACCCATTTACTTCTAATTCTTTTAGTTCTATTATGCCTATGGAAGCCACTTTGTTTGTAGTTATTGTTCTTTCTTTTAGGTTGGTTTGATCTAGATGATTCACCTATTTCATTTTTTACATTACCAACACACTTGAAAGAGACTTTAAGCTCATTTAACACCTTTTGGTGTTCACTATTGCATTGAGAAATAAGATTCTTTAAGTTTACATTTTCATCTTGAAAGAATTTAAGTTCATCTTGTAAATCTAAGATTTTTTTTCTCAAATTTCAAGTTAACTTGAGAAAGTAAGTCATTTTTAGCATTTAACTCCGAAATGATCTTTTATATTTTTTAGAACTGACTCCTTATACTTCTCAACTAACTCAACGTATACCTCTTGTAACTCATTATAAGCATCATGCAATTCATCAAATTTAAATCAAAAGATGATGAGTTAGATGTTACCATGGAGGAATCCTCCTTAAGAGCCATGAGGCAAAGGTTGGCCACTTCATGTTCCTCATCCTCGGATGACTCCTCATCACTCCAAGTAGAAAGCTTGGCTTTGAGCTTCTTCTTCTTCTCAAAGCCCTTCTTCTTGAGTTGAGGGCACTCGGAATGAATATGACCCAGTTTTTTGCACTCAAAGCAAATGATTTGATCCCTCTCTTCTTCTTTGTTTTTGGTCTTGAAGTCCATTTTTCTTTGAATTTTTCTACCTCTGTTGGACCTCATAAACCGTGAGAATCTTTTGGCTATCATAGCCAATTCTTCTAGGTATTCCTCCTCACTAGAAGTGCTCTCCTCATGTAGAGAAGCTTTGAGAGCCACTCCTAGCTTCTTTTTCTTGTCTACCTCAAGCTTCTCCACTCTTCTCTCTTCCTTCTTCCTTTCATCTTCCCTTCCTTGCTTCATAATCTCATGAGTTAGGAGAGAACCAACTAGCTCATCAAGATTAAGTGTCTTCAAATTCTTTGCCTCGATGATGGCGATTCTCTTCCCATCCCAAGACTCGGGAAGTGAGTAGAATAGCTTCTGGACTAGTTTGTCTTCTGGGATTATCTCTCCAAAACCCTTTACCCCATTGACGATTGTTGAGAAACGATCGAACATCTTTGAAACAATTTCGTCGGGCTCCAGTTTGAAATTCTCATAGCTAAGATTGAGAATTCCTATCTTAGTCTCCTTCACATCACTTGTTCCTTCATATGTAGTCTCAAGTGTATCCCACACTTCCTTAGCACTTTCGATGGAGGAAACGTTGGAGTAGATATCAGGACCAAAAGAGCAAAATAACATGGGAAGAGATTTGTCGTTGATTTGAATCTTCTTTCTCTCTTCTTCACTCATTTCATTCTTCCTCTTTGGCACAAGTCTTCCTTCGTCGTCTCTCTTCATCAAAATAGAGGGACCATCTTCAATAGCATCCCAAACAAGATAATCGTTGGATTTAATGAAGAGACGCATCCGGTTCTTCCAAAAAAAAAATAGTTGTCACCGTTGAAGAAAGGCTGTTTTGTGGTCGATTGAGACTAGTACATGCTAGATCTGGAGGTAGATGCCTTGGCTTGCTTTGTAGTCGATCACACTCTTCCTAGAATCTCCTCTTGTGGTTGTTAATCCTTCACAGAGGTAGGCTCTGATACTAATTGTTGAGTGGATCAATGAAACGATTTAAGCCAAGAGGGGGGTGAATTGGATTTTTAGAACTTCTGGTGGTGGAGTGGAAAATTAAAAATTACTAGACAAGAGATTTTAGAGTGGTTCAAGTTCCAATTGAACTCTACATCCACTAACTTAGCTTCACTAAGGATTTTCCAACAATCCACTAATTGCTCTTCCCCTTTTCTAGGCTAAGGAGGTAACCTTTACAATACCGGTCAAATTTTCTACCCAAAATTTGACCCAATCTTCACTTAAGTAATACAAAGAAGTTTAAGGCTAAGACTAGTATCTCTCAATAAAAATGTAGCCCTTTTTACAAGCACTCAACCCAATTTGGAATACAAAATTGGAATTTGACACAACACAATTTGGGGTTTACAAGAAAATATGGGATTTTAGCACAATTGCTTGGATTTGATGTTTGGATAATTCTTTGGGGATCAAAAGTTGTTACTGGTGCTTTTAGAGGTCCCTTTTATAACTTCTCATTGAATTCTAGCCATTGGGGTTGTTGCCTTCATTAAAGTAGCCGTTAGGATGTTATCTTCCCTCCATAAATACAGTCTGCAACTACCCGTTCCGAAACGCCCGACCCTGTTTCGAAACAGACCAAAATAGAAAGAGTCGTTAGGGTGTAATAAATAGGTCATACCGAAATGGGTACGATCATTTCGATACGCTAAGAGTCTGTTCCGAAACACGTTTCGAAACATTTTGCCACTGTCAAAGCCCGTATCGAAACGGCTTAGAAGCTTTTCGATACGCCTTAACAATATTTTTAAATTCAGTTATAAAACTTCAACCGTCATATTTTAATACCAAGTTTGAAATCTGTTTCGAAACATTAAGACATGTTTCGATACACCCGTATTGAAACGAGAACACTAGTTCCGAAACAGAGGTTAACAATTTCAAAATGTTCTGAAACGCCCAAAGGCCGTTTCGAAACGGTGACTCAAAAATCATTGTTTTGGCTTGATAAACACTTAGAAAATATTTGACAAGTTGAGGTTTTAACTTATACATTTTTCTTTAAACACATAGAGAGGTTTTGAGGACATAAAAATTCATTTTCTCTTTTTCAATTTAGTCCTGAAATCCTTTGTTATATCAAAATCAATTTATTAGTTTTACAATAAAGATGCGGAAACTGACGCTTCATGACGTCTTTCCTCTCCCAAGTGGCTTCTTCAACACCTCGGTGTCGCCTCTTTACTTTGACCAGCTCAATATATCTACCATGCAAAACCTTGTTGTCCGTAGCTAAAATCTCAATCGGTTCCTCATCATATGACAAATCTGGATTCAGTTTAATTTCTTCAATAGGCATTACGTGCGATGGATCTGACCTATACTTCCAAAGCATAGAAACATGGAATACATCATGTATCTTCTCTAATTCCGGAGGCAAACTCAATCTATAAGCCACAGGGCCAACTCGTCCAACGATCTCATACTAACCAATGAATTTCGGACTCAGTTTACCTTTTCTACCGAATCTCATCACTTTCTTCCATGGCGATACTTTCAAGAAGACTTTCTCACCCATGGCATACTCAATTTCATGACGCTTCAAATCGGCATAAGATTTCAATCGATCAGTTGCTGCTTTCAAGCGATCACATATCAGCTTCAACTTCTCAGTAGTGCCCTTAAGCATAGCAGGTAATGATACCAATTTCTGACCAGCTTCTGCCCAACAAACAGGAGTTCTACACCTCCAACCATACAAAGCCTCAAACGGTGCCATCTGAATACTAGCTTGATAACTGTTGTTATAAGCAAACTCAACTAACGGCAGGTGTTTCTCCCACGAACCCTGAAAATCAATAATACAACAACGCAACATATCTTCAAGCACTTGTATTACTTGCTCTAACTGACCATCTGACTGAGGATGATACGAGGTACTGAAATTCAACCGGCTACCTAAGGCACTATGCAAAATTTCCCAAAACCTCGATGTGAACCTCAGATCTCTATCTGATACAATCGACTTCGGTACACCATGCAATCTCACTATCTCACGGATATACAAATCAGCCAACTTATCCATGGAATCAGTCGTGTTAACAGCTAGGAAATGTGCACACTTGGTGAGTCAATCAACTATCACCCAAACTGAATTCTTTCGCGAAGGAGACAACGGTAAACCTGATACAAAATCCATGGTTATGCTCTCCCATTTCCATTCTGAAATCCGTAAAGGCTATAACAATCCTGACGAAAACTAATGTTCGATCGTCACTCGCTAACAAACCATACATTTACTTACGAATTCAGCCACATCCTTTTTCCAACCAACCCATAAATAATCATTTTTCAAATCTCGGTACATCTTCGTGCTACCTGGTTGCATAGCAAACGGACTAGTATGTGCTTCATTCAAAATGGTACGTCTCAAATCAGCATCTTCAGGCACAACAACTCTATCTATGAAACACAACACATTACCATTACTGAAACTGTACTCGGTCGATCTACATTCTGCAATACCCTGAACATGTGAAGTCAAAGAACCATCTTGCATCTGTTTCTCACGGATCAACTGTTCTAGTGAAGGTTTCACCTGCAATTCTGCGATCAATCCACCATCATGCGACAAGCTCAACTTAGCAAACATCGCTCGAAGCTTAACTGCCACTTTCCTACTCAACGCATCAGCTACCACATTGGCTTTACCTGGATGGTACTCAATAGTAAGATCAGAGTCCTTCAATAACTCAACCCATCTACGCTGTCGGAGACTCAAATCTTTCTGAGACATAAAATACTTCAGACTCTTGTGATCGGTATACACTGTGCATTTCTCACCGTACAAGTAGTGCCTCCACACTTTCAAACCAAACACAACAGTGGCTAACTCAATATCATGCGTAGGGTAGTTCTTTTCATTTGTCTTCAACTGTCTCGATGCATATGCAACAAGTCTTACATCTTGCATCAATACACAACCTAGGCCTATATATGAAGCATCACTGTAAATCACATAATCTTTCCTTGTTACTGGTTGCACTAACACAGGTGCTCTAGTCAAAGCACCTTTCAAACGATCAAAAGCCAACTGCCTCGCTTCTATCCACTCATATCTAACATCCTTTTGTAACAATTTCGTCAACGAAGCAGCTATCTTAGAAAATCCTTCTACAAACCGACAATAGTAGCCTACTAAGCCTAGAAAACTACGAACTTCAGTTACAGACTTCGATTGCTTCCAATTCACAAAAGCTTCCACTTTCTTAGGATCAAATCTAATGCCATCCACTGATACAACATGCCCTAAAAAGACTACCTCTCTAATCCAAAACTCGCATTTGCTCAACTTCGCATACAACTGGTTATCTAGCAAAGTCTTCAACACAAGTCGCAAATGTCTATCATGGTCTTCCTCAGTGTGCGAATAAATCAATATATCATCAATGAACACTACAACAAACTGATCTAGGAACTCATGAAACACACGGTTCATCATGTCCATAAACACGACTGGTGCATTAGTCAACCCAAACGACATCACTAGAAACTCATAATGACCATAGCGTGAACGGAAAGTTGTGTTCGGTATGTCTTGATCCTTCACTTTCAACTGATAGTACCCTGATCTCAAGTCTATCTTGGAAAACACTGATGCATCCCGCAATTGATCAAACAAATCATCTATTCTCGGCAACGAATATTTATTCTTTACAGTTAACTTATTCAACTGACGGTAATCAATACACATACGCATACTTCCATCTTTCTTCTTGACGAACAACACTGGTGCACCCCAAGGTGATATACTTGGACGGATAAAACCACGATCTAATAATTCCTGAAGCTGAGTCTTCAGTTCTTTCAACTCTTTCGGAGCCATCTGATACGGAGCAATCTATACAGGAGCTGAATCATAATACAACTCAATAGCAAACTCAAATTCTCTATCCAGTGGCAAACCAGACAACTCTTATGGAAACACATCAGGAAAGTCACAAACTGCTCTAATGTCTTTTGGTCGGACCTTACTCATATCTGGATTCATCACATAGGCTAGGTATGCTTGACATCCCTGATCTAACATCTTTTGAGCCTCTAAAGCAGAAACTACGTTGGATAAGAACTTCACATTCTCACCAACCACTATTACTTCATAATCATCTGATAATCTTAAACTCACTCGCTTAGTCTCAAAATCTACCTTTGCCTTGTGTTCTACCAACCATTTCATTCCTAAAATCACATCAAACTCGTAGAACGACAATTCCATCATGTCAACTGGAAATACGTGACCATGAACCATCAACGGACATCTGCGATACATCTTTATGACCACAACTATCTCGCCAAACGAACTAGTCACACTCATACCCTTATCAATAATTTCACACGGTATGTCCAACCTCTTAGCATGCTCACTTAGAATATAAGAATGCGTAGAGCCATAATCAATCAACAAAATTAATGTTGAAAACTGTAACATGAAATTACCTGCGATCACAATGGTGTCGTTCCTGCCCTCCCTGTGTGCATACACTCTCGCTGGTTCGCCTTCTTCAGGCTGAACTGCAACTACATGTGCCACATTCCTCTGGCCATCATTCCGTGGTTGAAAGTTCCCTCGGTCGCGCCCACGGCCTCGCTGGTACTCGACAGCTCGTGCCAGTACCTGTCCACCTCTAGCTAGCTCAGAACAATATCGCTTGAGATAATCCTTTGATCCACACTGCCAACATGTACCATAGGTTCCCCAACACTCTTCTGGATGAGACCTACCACACTTGGTGCATTCGGGTGCACGATGAGCAAAACCTTGGCCTTGATGGCCACATCCGGGATTACCACCCCCACGTCTATGATCGAAATGATGTATCTTGTCTTTGTGCCCCTTGGCACGATCGTGATTCCACTATGCGGGTCGTTTCCCTGAACTAGACCCGCCTACTCTAGAAGACAAACCAAGACTATGCTCTATATCTTTGGCTCGAGCTATTAGCACATCAAAATCTGTATAATCAATAGCCAACATATAGGTCTTCACTCCCTCGGTCAAACCATACTGAAATCTCTCACAACGTTCCCTCTCAGTGGGAACTAGCTCAGCAGCATACTGACTCAGTCTAACAAATTGAACCTCGTACTCCGAAACGATCATGCTCCCCTGAACCAAAGCCATGAACTCATGTTTCTTCTCATCTTGATACCTCGGCCCCAAATACTTCTTTCGGAAAGTAGAATGGAAGAAATCCCAAGTGATATCAGCAATAGCCATACTCACGGTGATCGTAGTCCACCAGACATACGCGTCACCCTGAAGCAGAGATTCCACACAACCAAGCTTACGTACATCACTGCACTCCATCTGACCCAAAATTCTAGTTGTACTAGCTAACCATGCCTCTACTCCCTCGGGCGAAAACCCATGATACTCCACTCCACCCAGACTACGGAGCGTCTCGAGGGGTAACCACTCTTGTGATCGGTATACACTGTGCATTTCTCACCGTACAAGTAGTGCCTCCACACTTTCAAACCAAACACAACAGTGGCTAACTCAATATCATGCGTAGGGTAGTTCTTTTCATGTGTCTTCAACTGTCTCGATGCATATGCAACAAGTCTTACATCTTGCATCAATACACAACCTAGGCCTATATATGAAGCATCACTGTAAATCACATAATCCTTCCTTGTTACCGGTTGCACTAACACAGGTGCTCTAGTCAAAGCACCTTTCAAACGATCAAAAGCCAACTGCCTCGCTTCTATCCACTCATATCTAACATCCTTTTGTAACAATTTCGTCAACGGAGCAGCTATCTTAGAAAATCCTTCTACAAACCGACAATAGTAGCCTACTAAGCCTAGGAAACTACGAACTTCAGTTACAGACTTCGGTTGCTTCCAATTCACAAAAGCTTCCACTTTCTTAGGATCAAATCTAATGCCATCCACTGATACAACATGCCCTAAAAAGACTACCTCTCTAACCCAAAACTCGCATTTGCTCAACTTCGCATACAACTGATTATCTAGCAAAGTCTTCAACACAAGTCGCAAATGTCTATCATGGTCTTCCTCAGTGTGCGAATAAATCCATATATCATCAATGAACACTACAAAAAACTGATCTAGGAACTCATGAAACACACGGTTCATCATGTCCATAAACACGACTGGTGCATTAGTCAACCCAAACGGCATCACTAGAAACTCATAATGACCATAGCGTGAACGGAAAGTTGTGTTCGGTATGTCTTGATCCTTCACTTTCAACTGATAGTACCCTGATCTCAAGTCTATCTTGGAAAACACTGATGCATCCCGCAACTGATCAAACAAATCATCTATTCTCGGCAACGGATATTTATTCTTTACAGTTAACTTATTTAACTGACGGTAATCAATACACATACGCATACTTCCATCTTTCTTCTTAACGAACAACACCGGTGCACCCCAAGGTGATATACTCGGACGAATAAAACCACGATCTAATAATTCCTGAAGCTGAGTCTTCAGTTCTTTCAACTCTTTCGGAGCCATCTGATACGGAGCAATCTATACAGGAGCTGAATCAGAATACAACTCAATAGCAAACTCAAATTCTCTATCCAGTGGCAAACCAGACAACTCTTATGGAAACACCTCAGGAAAGTCACAAACTGCTCTAATGTCTTTTGGTCGGACCTTACTCATATCTGGATTCATCACATAGGCTAGGTATGCTTGACATCCCTGATCTAACATCTTTTGAGCCTCTAAAGCAGAAACTACGTTGGATAAGAACTTCACATTCTCACCAACCACTATTACTTCATAATCATCTGATAATCTTAAACTCACTCGCTTAGTCTCAAAATCTACCTTTGCCTTGTGTTCTACCAACCATTTCATTCCTAAAATCACATCAAACTCGTAGAACGACAATTCTATCATGTCAACTGGAAATACGTGACCCTGAACCATCAACGGACATCTGCGATACATCTTTATGACCACAACTGTCTTGCCAAACGAACTAGTCACACTCATACCCTTATCAATAATTTCACACGGTATGTCCAACCTCTTAGCATGCTCACTTAGAATATAAGAATGCGTAGAGTCATAATCAATCAACAAAATTAATGTTGAAGACTGTAACATGAAATTACCTGCGATCACAATGGTGTCGTTCCTGCCCTCCCTGTGTGCATACACTCTCACTGGTTCGCCTTCTTCAGGCTGAACTGCAACTACATGTGCCACATTCCTCTGGCCATCATTCCGTGGTTGAAAGTTCCCTCGGTCGCGCCCACGGCCTCGCTGGTACTCGACAGCTCGTGCCAGTGCATGTCCACCTCTAGCTAGCTCAGAACAATCTCGCTTGAGATGATTCTTTGATCCACACTGCCAACATGTACCATAGGTTCCCCAACACTCTTCTGGATGAGACCTACCACACTTGGTGCATTCGGGTGCACGATGAGCAAAACCTTGGCCTTGATGGCCACGTCCGGGATTACCACCCCCACGTCTATGATCGAAATGATGTATCTTGTCTTTGTGCCCCTTGGCACGATCGTGATTCCACTATGCAGGTCGTTTCCCTGAACTAGACCCGCCTACTCTAGAAGACAAACCAAGACTATGCTCTATATCTTTGGCTCGAGCTATTAGCACATCAAAATCTGTATAATCAATAGCCAACATATAGGTCTTCACTCCCTCGGTCAAACCATACTGAAATCTCTCACAACGTTCCCTCTCAGTGGGAACTAGCTCAGCAGCATACTGACTCAGTCTAACAAATTGAACCTCGTACTCCGAAACGGTCATGCTCCCCTGAACCAAAGCCATGAACTCATGTTTCTTCTCATCTTGATACCTCGACCCCAAATACTTCTTTCAGAAAGTAGAATGGAAGAAATCCCAAGTGATATCAGCAATAGCCATACTCACGGTGATCGTAGTCCACCAGACATACGCGTCACCCTGAAGCAGAGATTCCACACAACCAAGCTTACGTACATCACTGCACTCCATCTGACCCAAAATTCTAGTTGTACTAGCTAACCATGCCTCTACTCCCTCGGGCGAAAACCCATGATACTCCACTCCACCCAGACTACGGAGCCTCTCGAGGGGTAACCCTTCCCTCTGACCATGCTGCGGTTCAGCCACCTGTAACCCAGCCAAAGCAGACTGAAATGCCCCAGCAATAGCCTGAATCAATGGGCTCATATCAGTTCCGGCCTATCCCTGGCCACCACGAGGTTCGTCACCCCGCACATCATCTCTACCAACTGGAGGGGGGAGGAGGAGGTAACTCTCCCTCTTTCGGATGCCCAGCACCCTCAACCGGATCCTTACGCGGCTCACCACCCGCTTGACCTCTTCTAGGTCTAGCCATAACAACAAATGCAATGCTACAACAACAACAGATAAGACAAAAGAAAATGATATGGGTCAGCAACGTCAAGGGTCCAAGGTGCTCAAGTATCATATATAGGTTTTCCCGATAATAGTATGTGGCAATGGGTACCTTACGCAGCAAGCAATCTCAACAAACAAGCACACACCACCACAACACACTTACCTCACTTACCTTTCCGGTTGCACGACAACCAACGCAAGCCTTTTCGAAGAAAACCTAGTCTCTGATACCAAGAGATGTAACCCTCTCGACCTGGCCTAGTCACCAGACCGTATCAAGTGGATTACACGGGACTAATCGAAGAAAGATCCGAAGATTTCCCTCCAATTAGCAACCCTAAACGAGTTGATTATTATCTTCTCTAGATGCTCGAATTAAACCTATGTTTAAGAACACGCAGCGGAAGAAAGAACAACAAAACGAGCATCAATTCGAACAAAAGAGAAATCAGGGACCAAAATGCAAATCTAGCATAATATAGGGACCTATGATGTAATTAAGGTGATCTCTTTAGAATTAAACCTATTTCATGCTTCCAACATGAAATGAAACATAAACCATGCACAAAATCATCCACAATTGAAAACAGCACAAACTAGGACCAAAACGCAAGAAAAATAACTTTAAAGATGCCTTTAACTAACTTCCAACGGACCCCATTTCGGAACACTAGAGGCCTGTATCGGAACAGTGCTTTACAGTGGCAAAAAGTTCTGAAACGGCTTGAGACCATTTCGGCCCTGCTTAGCCCATTTCGATAAGCGTTTTGAAACGCCAAGGCTAAAACAAGGGTTGTTCCGAAACGTTCGAGCCCGTTTCGAAACACCCTGTTGCAGAAACAGTAGAACTACAATTCAAGCATCTCTAAGGTTGATTTACTTGGTTCCAATCCTCACATACATCGAAGAAACAACAAGGAAGGCTTACATACTCAGAGATCATGCAAGCAAACATTCATTCGAACAAGAGAACTAAAACATACGAATCAAACGATTGAAGCAAGATACTACAAGATCCAACAAAAAGGTAAAACAATGTTCAAACCATAACCACAATACTTAAGGCAAGAACAAGCCAACAAGGTAAACATCAACATGATCTCAACACAAGGAGTTTACAAACACTCCTAAAAACATAAACAAGGTTCACCCTCATTGCCACGCACACTATTATCTAAGCAAGCTCATACTTGAGCTAAGAGCGGACACTTGGATCACCTCCCTTGCACCGTTGCCTTCCAAATGATCTACGAATCTGCATTGTTGGAAAAGAGAGTGTAAGCTATAAAGCTTAGTGAGCGGAGCTCAAAACCAACTACAACAATGCAGTTTTAAAACAATCGTCATTTAGGAAACCAAAACCATTTCTTGAAATCACTTTCACAAAACATTTCCAAATCATTTTCTTTTCAACATGCTAACTTGTAACAAGTTTAAGCAATAGCGAAGACACATGCTAAAGGCACTAAACATGCATCAACCATGCATAAACCATATATAAACCATATATGCAAACCAAGCCTACCGACTCCATGAATATTTCATATACTTCAAGCACAAATACATAACCATATGAGTTTACCAAGCTCATATAAAACCATAGCAAATAAGTATATTGGCATCATTGACACGTTGCTCGGATAAGCGGACACCTTGATGGCACAACCCCCATCAAGTCACATGGTGAAACAACCCTCACCACAATCACACTTCGGCCACGATGCCACTACCAGCATTGCCCGTTGATGATAACACAACCCCTACCACTCGCATAACAATAGCGCAACCCCTGTTGTGAAACCGAAGAATTTCTCACGCGCAAATTTTATAATTATAATGCACTTCACATCCTATTGATCGATCAATCTATCCGATATAACCTATGTGTCAATATACTCATCGCAACATCACAATCCACTAATTTTCACCGGGGATAAACACCTCCCCAAACACATCCCAAAAGCCATAAACACAAGCTCAAGCATAGCATGAACTCAACCAACATTTTAATAAAATAGATGGCATTCACATGGGACAAAAACATCATGCATTTAATGCATAACAACAGAATAAACATCATCTAAAAAGACATGCTCATGATCAAACAAGATCAAATGTAAAAAGGCGAAAAAGCTGAAACAACACCAAAACTTACTCTTGAGCTTGGATTGGCCTAACGGCTCAACCCAAACCCTTAAAACACTTCTTCAACCTTGATAAAACGATAAAATCATTTCCACTCACCAGCGATTACCAAAATCAAGTGGAAACCCCTTTCTAGCTTTCCGGTTCGCCCACAATTGAGGCCAACAAATCTGGATCTTCAATCCATGCCTCTAACCAACCCAAAACAGAGGATTTAGAGATATTTTCAACACTCTAACTTGGTGGAAAGTAGAGATTCAATTACTCAATCAAAACACCTATCGAACATTTCTGATACAAGCCGTAAACATCGAAAAACTCAATTCGGACAATCTCCAGCAAAACTAAGCATTAGATAACGTCAAAACACATAGATAAACATCTAAAAACATCAACCCAACATCATATTAACACCAGCTATCAATTCACCTCAAAATCCACCCAAAAACTCACTTTTTCATACTTCAAAATTCAACACCCAATCCAATTTCGGGATTCCCAACATTCACCCATCATCTCAACTCAAAAACCACATCAAAACAAAGGTAATATCATCAACAAACCCAGCAATAACTGATCCTACTCGAAAATCATACCAAAAGCTCATTTTCATCAATTTTAGCCAAATTTCTTTAGGGTTAAAACAAGAAAACAAAACCTTAGCATTTAGAAGAATCAAAGCATGAGAATTTCATTAAAGAACCGTACATTAGAGGAGAATCTCGTTGCTCACCCCTAATGCTAGCTATTTCCCCTTGTTTGGTAAAATTCCTTAAAAAACAATGGAATAAGCTTGGGTCTTAGGAAATCAAAGTAGGAGAACCATTTAGCAATATTAGATTAATAAGAAAACACTTTTACCTTGAGAAAATCAAGCTCAAAGGCTGTTTGGCTGAAGAGAGAAGATGAGAAAGCTTGAAAATGGATTTTGACGTAAAATGAGACAATAGATAAAACCTTATTTTAATTTAATCATTAAATATATTTAAAAATATTTGAATAATCAAAATAAAGGGGATAATAACCATATTGGCCCAGCCAATTTAGCTTCTTAAAGATTCAATATTTTGACTCTTTTACAAAATGGTCACTAAAAATAGATTTTGCAAACTTTACGATTTGGTCACTAAACCAAAATGTCACGGTTCGGAAAACGTTTTTCCAAAAGTGTTTTTACCAAAACCTTAAACATATTTATTAAGGATTTTAGAGATTTATTTCATATTTTTTCCAACCTCCGAGGACCACTTTCCCTGAACTCACTCACAACTCCCAACACCGGTCTTTCGGACCTCGAAACCTCACCGGATCTTCTAGACCCTAAACCGGGATGTTACAATAGTTTTGGACAACAATCCATGTATGATGTTGGATAACTTGACTTTAAATCTAAAGTATAATTGTAATGACCGAATACATTATGAAATCTAGCCTAAGCCTAAAGTAAAAGATAGTTTTAATTACCTTATGTTATCTTGCAAATTGTAACTTTTTTATGTACCTTTGCTACCTCATTGTATGTTGATAACATTGATGTGGATAAGAAATAAAAAATGAAAATGGGACTATTTTATAACTTAAGTGGATTGTTTTGGAAGCTCAATTGATGGGATAAAAATCCTCTACCCCTTTTCGGTGCCCCTACTTATGCCCCAATACTAAAAAATTAAATTCCAAACCCTAACCCTAAATTCTAAATCCTAAACCCTACACCATATACCCTAAAAATACACCCTACCCTAAATACCTTAAGCCCTAACCTTAAACCCTAAACCTAGTTTTGAGCATGGAGGCATAAGTAGGGGCACCAAAAAGGGGCAGAAGATTTTCATCCCAATTGAAGGACTGTTTTGCAAATGAAAATGGGACTATTTTATAACTTAAGTGGATTGTTTTGCAAGCTCAATTGAAGGACTGTTTTGCAAATGAAAATGAGACTATTTTATAACTTAATGGAATGTTTTGCAAGCTCAATTGAGGGACTTTTTTGCAAATGAAAATGAGATTGTTTTGTAATAAAATGTGGATTGCTTTTGCAAACTAAAATATGGATTGTTTTGTAATGAAACGTGGACTGTTTTTGTGAAGTATGCTTGATATAAATTGAAAACTCAAGCTATATGATTTTGGGTGAATTAACTATGAAATGGTTTAATGAAAGAGTAAGTGGAGTAGACTTTGATTAAATGAAAGGAATCAATCAACCTAAATCTTAAGAACCTTGTAAAAAGAACACATCATCTTGTAACTATGTGTGATGGGTTGATTTAGTTACCTCACTAAGTTCTTTTGAACTTACTAGTATTTGATTGATTGGTTTTTCAGGCATCTATCATTTAGTTAGCAAGGATCGTGTCAACCCCCTGGCAGCAAGTCACACAAGGCTTAAGCTTATATTATGTTTATTGTTTTAGTTACTTTAAATTCCTAGGGTGGCAAAACATTATTAAGGGTTATGTTAACTAAGTGGTTAGTTAACATATATTGTTGCATTCAAAGTGATGATTACAGTACTTTATGAAGAAGGTACAAAGTTTCTAAATTAATGGGCATGTGTGTGATTTGGTTGCTTGCTAAGATAAGTGGTTGTGTGTTTGAGATTGATCAAGTGTGTGATAAGATGATTGTTATGCCTTGTGATGATATCCTGACTACGCTAAACTATGATTCTTCTGTTAATCTATGCTTGTCCTTTAGGAATTATAAAGTTATATGGTGACAGTCTTTAAAGACCTTGATCATATGTTTATGTATTTGTATCTTAGGAACAATAAAGACTAGAATGAACGACTTATAAGAGACATGGATTAGATTGTTTTGCTATTGCTTATTTTTTTATAAATAAGAATTGATGCGAATTTTTTGGACACCAAGGTTTAATAATTTAGAGAACCAAGTTGAGATGAATGAATGTTTATGACTAAAACTTTTGCAAGTGGTGGAAAATTGTATGTGATTTCATAATCAATGCAATGTATGTTAATGTTATGAATGGATGAACGGATGTAAAGTTATTGCTAATACGAGTGATCAAAAGCATATGATCTTGTGATTGCGTTATGAATATTGAAATTATGCTTTGGATAGTTGGGTAAAGCTAATTACCATGTGAAACTAACCTAGTAAGTAAGACTAGGCTTGGGAAAAGTGTAAGCCGTATAATGCTTTTGTAATAAGGAATTGAGATAAGAAATGAAAGTTATCCCTTAATGTCCTAAAAGAAAATGAGAACATGTAGAATATCTTAGAAATTTTGAATAATAAGATTTGATGAATAATGATCTTAAGCATTGATCCATATATCTTAAAATGGATAGGAGTAAACAGAGTTGGTAATTCGTTTAAGAATAATGAAGTTGATGAATAAGGATAAATCTTATGAGATTGTAGAACTAAAATGGCAAGCTTTGTGTACTAAGGTACTAATACAGTGTATGCTATAGGCTAACAGTTGAAGTGAGCTGCATATTGTGTGCATACTTGTTGTATTGCATTGAAGTTCGAAGCATGAATTTAAAAATAAGACTAAAATTTTTAAAATTACCCTGAAAATTTTACAGCCTCATAAGTAGTCCAAGTCTTTAAGTGCTATGGGATGTTTGAATGTTTTTTTGTTAACACTTTCCAAATCGGTTTACTGTTAAACGGGGTAGGGGGTGTTACAGATGTTGACTAGGGTAGTGATGTTGATGATTGGAGGTCTATATCAAGTTATTGTGTTTATCATGGGTCTCACTTGGTGTCATGGAGTTCAAGAAAACAATAAGTTGCGTCAAGATCCACAGTAGAGGTAGAGTGTCGGAGTCTAGCTAATGTAGCTTCTCAGATTATGTGGTTATTTTTACGAATTTGGGGATAAAAATTAATGACATTCCAAACATTTTGTGTGATAACATCAATTCAGTCTCTATGGTACTAACCTAGTACATGCCAAAACCAAGCATGTAGACTTGGACCTACAATTTGTTAGAGAAAAGGTGATGGATCATAAACTCAATTTGTTAGAGTTTTTTTGGCTGCTTTTGGATAGCTGTTTTTTTAATTTATAGGAGAATGAAGTAGGGGTCCAATCTGTTCTGGTTTTTGTTTGATGACTGGTCTGGAGTAAAAATTGCAGTGAGGAATTGTGGTGTTTAGTGGTGTGACAGATTTTCTTCTTTTGAGTCGTGGAGTTTGTATTGACTGTATCAGTAGGTTGTGTTTGGACACTCCCCTGGTTGTGTTCACTATTTTTCCTCCACTTAGGTTTAAGGAGGTTTTTAATGATGTTCAAATCTCAGGTTAGTATTTTTCTTAATAAATAATAATTTTACTAGAAAAAAAACTATGTCTCTGTGGATCATTAAGTTGTAGATGTACTCACCAAACCTCACTATGTTACCAAATTTCAAGAATTGAAAAGTCAATATGCTAAGGTGATTTGAGCTATATAAACTAGGGGTACCCATTGGACCAGTTATGAACACCCCTAATATTAGCCACTTTAGCGAAAACTATCCCAAAATCTTCTCCCCGGCCTACATCTTTATTTTTCTCAAACCCTTCATCATTTCTTCCATTTTTTGTCGTTCTTCACTTTTCTTTCTTGTTTATGTTCTCCCCTCATGCTTCAATAGTGCCTATACTCCATTTATCAGATTTGAGTCCTAACGTAAGCATAATAATTTTCTTGATTTTTCACCAATAAGATAGTGACGCGTATCATCATATTATTATTAAATTATTAAATTATTTTTAATTAAAATTATGGTAAAATTGCTTGAATGTGTAAGTAATGATAACTGAATGTGTAAAAAATAATGACTAAATGTGTTATTATACAAATTTACTTAACTATAGTTTAATGATCTTTAAGATAGTTTAATGATGGTATTTAAACTAATAATGTTATAATGCGACTTTTAGGCTTTTCTTGGTTGTGTGAAATAAATGGAAGGATGGAACGAGGAAGAGAAAAAGTGAAAAGAAGACAAATACAACACATCTAAAAAAGAGAAAAATGAGACTATATTCATCAAAAAACTCATACAAAAGTAAAACAAAAACCCAAAAGTGCAAAGCAAAGCAAACTCTTCCCTTGAGATTGACCTACATCATCAAATAACCTAGAAACCTTCACGAATCTCCTTGTATTTACCCAAACGAGACGCTTTACGAGGTGAAGAAAATAGTGGGGAGCGAACCAAAATTATCAGGCAGATTGTTTTGCTATATAGTAATTTTGATTACATCGACAAACAAATACCAGTGGGAATCAAACTTTCTTTGACCGCCGACAAACTCAAATAAGAAAATAAGTGCCGTGAGAATCTTTGTACGAGCACCTGACAACCACGAATGTATTCAAAAACCATGCTAGATTGAAGAGGAAAGGTACTTCAAAAGCAAAGGAATGCGTGTCACAAAGACAAAGGGAAAACAAGACACAAGAGAAAAGACTCTTATTAAACAAGATATGAAAAAACAAGGAAAATAATGAACACCGACAGTTGGCAACCAGCACTAAGACCAATGCCGCCCTTGCCAAGCAAAAAATGGATGAAAAAATAACTTGCAGCGGTAGGTAGGTTTAGAGAGAAAACTAGGTTAAAATTTTAATAAAGGTAAACAATTATTGAATGTGCTTGATTTTTGTTTCGCTAAGTCGATGGATTCTATTAAATCAAAATAAGACCCTGAAATAGGCTAAAAAGAGGAAGTGTAACGACCCCAATATTCGTATTTCAAAATATATATATATATATATGTGTGTGTGTGTGTGTGTGTGTGTGTGTGTGTGTGTGTGTGTGTGTGTGTGTGTGTGTGTGTGTGTGTGTGTGTGTGTGTGTGTGTGTGTGTGATGAGATCAAGTTACATCAGTGGCGGAAGCTCTCTAAGACCTATAGGGGGACATCTCAATAGAACAGCAGAAGATCTCGATTTTGGACGGGTATGGACGGGAGATCGCAAGGGCAAAGACGACGGGTATGGACTCTGTTCATCGCCAACCTACCGGTCCAATTGCATTGGAAGGGTGTATGGCAGGTGTTTGGAATTGTGGTTGATGTGTTTGTGCCAAAGAAAAGGGCGAGAGATGGTACGAGATTCAGATTCGTCTGTATGGATTCAAAGGCGGATGCAGATAGGATTATTGAACACTTTGACAGATTTTGGCTGTACAGATCGAAGATTATGGTTTCGATTGCAAGGAGGGAAGGGAGGATCATGGAACGTAAAGGGGAGAACACATCGTATGCTAGCGGCAATGTAGAAGCAAAATCCAAGGGATCCACGAAACAAAAATCTACGAACGACAGGAGACCCATTAGACTGGACGGAAAAACAAAATCAATGGAGGTTGAGGATTCTAAAGAGGAGAGGCGGAAACGGGTGAGGGGTGTGACTGATGAAGAGAAATGGGGGATCCTCCAATCCTGTGCAATAGGTTATTGTCGACAACCTTATCAAGTGGCTGATCTAGCCAAAGAACTTTACAAAGCGAAATTAGAGGGTTTTTCGATGATGCGCGTCGTCGGGTCTATGATGTTGCTTATGTTTGAGAGCAAGGCAATCCGAGCAGAGGTATTGGCATCCAGGAACCTCGATAAATGGTTGGAAAACGTAATGGAGTGGACGCCGCAATTGGTGAAGCCAAATAGGCGAGTGTGGCTGTCGGTCAGTGGACGGCCAATCCATGTTTGGTCAGAGGAAACTTTCAAGAACATTGCGGCAATTTAGGGAGAATTAGCTCGAATAGACATGGAAACGTTGGCGCCATCATCCTTTGAGAGAGAAAGGTTTCAAATTGAAACGGATTGGAACATGCACATTAATGAAACAATTGAATTGACAGTGGGGGATAATATGTTCCACATACGCGTGACGGAAGTAGAAGAAGCGATCGGGCCGAGGTGCGATTGTTGTTGTGAATTGGAGGGGAGCTCCACGGGTAAGGCAAGCACACCGGAAAATGAGGTGGAGTGGAAAATTAACTCTGTATACAATGAGGGTGAATCCTCCCTAGGAGGGTCGTTTGTTCCTAATTCAATAATTAATAAAGAAAAGGCAGATGTAGGGAATCAAGGACAAGCGAATAGTAGCTATATTGATCACATTTGGGAGGACAATAAGATGGTGGACTGGAGGGTAAAGAGTACAGCGAGCTGGATGGAGGAGGAAAACGTAGTATTGGTTAATCGGGAGAGGGAGGATCGATCAAGTTGCGATGTACTGGGCAATATTGATGAATTCAATAGGGAGAGTGTTTCTTGCGATCACACGAACGAGGAGTCGGACAAGGGCAATAGCCCGCTGGTGGATGGGCCGAGATTAGAAATACCTAGGGCCAATAAAGCTTCTGTAATAGAAGTAAATGGGGAAAGCCGTCGAGTGAGGCAGTTAACGGAAATTAATTCTAGTTTGGATCCCACGACGGTGCAGATTGACAACAAGCAAGGTCCTAAGAGGGGAAGGGGAAGGCCGAGGAAAAATAAATCAGAAATACCATCTGAGGCAGTGGCTATCGCGAACGGTTCTCTATCGGATTCGGACTTCGTATGTCGCAAGCAAGCAATTTTAAGGGAGGCGCGTGAAACGATTGATCTGGGTAAATTAATTGGGGCAGTGACTAACAGTAGGGAGGAGGTGATTGTGAAGGACATCACGCGCATAATTGAAGCGCGCGAAAAGAAGAATTAGCAACGAAGGATGACGGTGTTGTCGTGGAATGTTAGGGGGATTGGAGCGGCAGCGAAGAGGCGAAGTATTCAGTGAGTTCTACGACAACAACGGTGTATTTTGGCTCTACTTCAAGAGACCAAAATGGAGCTGGTGACAGACAGTGTGGTACGGCAATTATGGTACACGGACAGCTTCGAATTTGTCTTTGCGCCATCGGTTGGGAAATTGGGTGGGGTGATGGCTATTTGGGAGCCGACGGGGTTTGAGATGGAGGTGCCTGAATCGAGGCATAATATGGTGATCATCGTAGGGAGAGGAGTGCACGAGAATTGAAAGTGTGGTGTGGTAGGCGTTTATGCACCATGCACAATGGCTGAGCAAGGTAGTTATTGGGAGGAGTTGTTGGCAGTAGTGAATGCTAGGGATTTAAATTGGTGCGTCGCGGGGGATTTCAACGTGGTTATGAAACCGGAGGAGAGGCACGGTTGTGTTGAATCCAATCGAGGTATGGATATTTTTTTGAATTTGTAGATAGAATGGCGTTGCTAGATGTGCCAATGAAAGGAAAGAGATTTACGTGGTTTGGACCGGGGCGAAAGTGTAGTAGATTAGATAGGTTCTTGGTATCGCATGGCTGGGTTCAAAGATTCGATGCGATTGTGGTGCGAAACCTACCAAAGGAACTCTCGGATCACTCGCCTATTGTGTTGGAGAGTGATGTCGTGGATAGTGGTCCGAAACCTTTTAGGTTTTTCAATGCATGGTTGAAGGAACTTCCTTTGTTAGAGACAGAATGGAAACATTTGGCGGAAGGCGATAGCACGACATCGATTGTTCAGAAATTAAAGAAGCTAAAGGGTATGTTGAAACATTGGAATCGACATTGTTTTGGTGACATAGAGCAGCAGTATCGTGAGCTGGTTGACAATATTGAGAGGGTTGATGCGCGGGCTGGGTGTGGGGAGGTCAGTTGGCTGATCGAAGGGAGTTGCATTCGCGTTTATGGAAGGTGGCGAACCTCAGAGAATCGCTTTGGCGGCAAAAATCTAGAGCATCATGGTTAGCGGAGGGTGACCGCAACACTCGTTTTTTCCATAGGGCAGCGAAAGTGAGAGCTATGCAAAATGCAATTCTAGGAATGTATGTCGATGGACGATGGATTAATGATCCACAGCGATTGAAATTTGTGATCCGTAGGGAATTTAAGAAGCATTTTTCTAAGCCTAAGGCTACGGGTTCTTTTCTTCTAGAGGTGAATTTTGCTAAGCTATCAAGTGAACAAAGCGAATCAATGGAATTAGCATTTGGGGAGGAGGAAATACGAGCAGCAGTATGGAAATGTGAGGGCGCTAAGGCACCGGGACCGGATGGGTTTACATTCGAATTCTTTAAGAATGGATGGGAATTTCTTAAGGGGGATTTTCTAAAGTTTATGACGGAGTTTTTCCATTCGGGACATTTACCGTAAGGCGTAAATTCAACTTTTGTGGTTTTAAGAGCAAAGAGGGACAATCCAAAAGGAATTGGGGATTATCGCCCAATATGTTTGTTAAATTTAATTTACAAAATACTTGCGAAGTATTTAGCGCAGAGGTTCAAGAAGGTGCTGCCTATGCTTGTTAGCGATGTACAAGCAGCATTTGTGAGTGGTCGTCAGATTTTGGATGGTATCCTTCTAGCTAACGAAGTTATACATTCGATGAAATAAGATCGATTGGGCAAGGGAGGAATAATTCTGAAATTGGATTTCGCCAAGGCGTATGACTGCATCAGCTGGGATTGTTTGGGTTGTGTTATGCATCGGATGGGGTTTGGGAAGCGATGGGGCGATTGGATTCGTGCATGTGTTGAGACTTCAAGGCTGTCAATTTTAGTCAATGGCAGTCCGTCAAAGGAGTTTGCAATGCGGAGAGGTTTGCGACAAAGGGACCCTCTCTCCCCCTTGCTGTTTGTAATGGTGGCCGAAGTGCTACACCAATTTCTAATTAATGCGGAGCAGCGGGGGTTAATTCGAGGGATTCAAGTAGCGCGGGGCGTATCAATCTCGCACTTACAATTTGCGGACGACATTGTGCTTTTTATTCAAGGTGAGCGAGACAATGCACGGCACCTCAAGCGTGTTCTCACTTGTTTTGAGTATGTGACTGGTCTCCAAATAAATTATGAAAAATCATGTGTATATGGTATTGGTTTGGAGGATGAATTTCTGATGTCTATCGTGGATATTTTGGGATCTCAACGAGGGTCCCTACCGATGAAGTATTTGGGGATCTCGTTAGGGGTGAATCCGAGGGGTGTGGAGATTTGGAACCCTCTTGTTCAGCGTTTCCGACATAAACTACCAGGCTGGAAGAGAGATTCACTGTCATTTGCGGGAAGATTGCTATTAGTTAATTCTGTGTTGTCAGCTTTGCCGGTGTATTATATGGGGGTGTTCTTAATACCGAAGAAGATAATTTTGAAGATTGACCATATCCGTAGGAATTTTTGTGGGGGGGAAGGAAGAGCGTGCGAAACTTAGTAGAGTGAGCTGGGTGGTGGCTTGCCAACCGAAACGGTTTGGCGGTTTGGGAGTGGTGAATCTCCATACCCGAAATTTGGCTATGCTAGCCAACTGGGTGTGGCGATATGCTCAATCAGACGGATCGCTTTGGAAAGCAATTATTGTGGCGAAGTATGGTAAAGATGTCCTTTCATGGCGAATGAATTCTAGGGGACTATTACGTATGTCGTCGATGTGGAAACAAATTGTAGCGATTCAAAGCGATGAATACGTGGCCAGATTTTTGAGTGCCACTCAATTCTCCTGGACATTGGGCGATGGTACTAGTATTCTATTTTGGAGAGATTGTTGGTGCCTTGTGGAACCATTGAAACTGCTATTCCCCCGCTTGTTTAGCTTGGCTAGCAATAATATTGCAAGGGTTTGTGATTACTTGGGACTACCGAGGGAGGAGTGGACTGGTTGTTTTCGACAACCCTTGCGCACATTTGAGGTTGCCCAGGTACGTGAGTTGCAAGCTTGTGTTGCTAGATACACGCTACATGATCGGGCTATGGATAAATTGGTATGGGTTCATGATGTGGCGGGGCAATTCTCGGTGAGTGCTTTACACAAATTAATGACATCATTTGGGTTAAATGATGCATCCGATTTTAGTATGATATGGAAGCTGTCGTTGTTACCAAAAATTCAGTGTTTCATTTGGTTTTTAATGTTGAACCGGCTGCCAACCTTGAAGATGTTGTTGGAGCGAGGAATACCATTGGGGATGGATGTAATTGGTTGCCGATGGTGTGCGGATGGAGAAGAGAATGTGGATCATATTTTTTGGCAATGTGAGATTGCATGGGGGTATGGGTCCACGTTTGACCGTGGTGTATTAGTGAGTTTATATATCAATGTTGCGTGAGTTATTTCGATGGTGATCTGCGCACATGGTGGATTATAGGTTGCACGAGTGTTTTGTGGTCTCTGTGGCTTGCCCGAAATGAGCTGATGTTTAGGGACAAGAGGGATTCGTGCCGATCGATCTTTTTCATGGTGCAGCTACGGTCATTTCATTGGACCTGTGCACGATTTGAGACGTTACACTCATGCGAAGCAGCTTGGTGGGAGTGCCCCATTCTGTGCAGGCCATCGCGGGTGCTGCGACGTGAGTGTAGAATGGGTGTGGTTTGGGTGTCGCCACCACATGGGGTGTGGAAATTCAACGTGGACGGGGCCTCCAGGGGTAAGCCAGGTGCGGCCGGTTGTGGGGGCGTCCTTCGTGATTGGAGCAGCCGGATAGTGGCATTATTTTCGGGGTCTATTAGGGTAGTGGGTTCCAATGTTGCTGAACTTCAGGCGATAGCGTATGCTTTGTGGATGGTGCAGGAAATTAATTGCGATGGGGTGTAGTCCGTGGTTATTGAGTCGGACTCGGTTGTTGCAATTTCTTGGATATTAGGCGCAGAACGTCGGTCGTGGCGTTTGGTAAATTGGTTTCATCAAATTAACGATGCGTGGTAGGCGATGCCTTTTGTATGTTTTACTAATATCTTTAGAGAAGCCAATTGTATCGCGGATGCATTAGCAAAGAGTGGTGTCATACGCTCTAAGTGGGTATGGATATATTGAGCTGAATTCGGGGTTCCGTTTGTTTGGGTTTGACGTTGTACCATATGCACGTGCACTCTTTTTCCCCACTTAGAATTAGGGGGGTTTTTAATGAGGCCGGTGCAATGAATTTTGCATGATTTATTCAATAAAATCAAATCATGTTGCTGATAAAAAAAACCTATAGGGGCTGTGGCCCCCACTAGAAAATAAATTATTCTTCCGGTATATATTCTATTGTATGTATATATATTAAATTGTTTACTTTTCCCCCACCCATAAAGAAAACGTGTCACCCAAAGAAAAATGTGTATGTTTGATTAGAATTTGGATCGACATCTGATAAGTATTAGTTATTAAAAAAAGAGTGAATAGTAGAATAGTTTCATTTGTCATTACACAGTAAAAAAAAAATATACTTTTGCAGGCCCTTCATCTTCTTTTAAGTTCAAAGCATTTTAAACATTAACTCCATTAAAGTTGAACTTGGAGGTAAATTTTTTAGAACTTTTTAATTCATGTTTATAATTTTATTTTGGTTAATAATTTTAATTTAGTTGAAGGTACAAATTGTTTATGTTTTCAATTTAGTTCAGATTTTTGTCACTTTGTCTTTTTGTTTCAGTTCTAATATTTTAATTATGATATGATATCTAATTTATTTTGTGTTTTGGCTTCCTCTCGATTTATAGATGACCCCCTCAATAAATTACGGCGAGTTCCGCCACTAAGTTACATGGTGTAAAACTCATTTAATTTTACACTAATCTAGGACCATTGAATGAGTGAAATGGATGAATGAGATTAACAGTAAAAAATGTGAAGATTATCACTTGGGAAAAAAAGATAAGAAAATAATCTGAGCCATTAATTACCATCATCGAACGGTCCAAAAAAGAAAGAATGAGAGGCAGATTCGGGGGAAAGCGTGGCAGTAAGGAGCGAAAAAATAGATTTAACCTTTGTATAGTTTTCATGAAGCTCGATCGGAGGTCTATTTGTGGTTCGATCGAGATAATATTTGGATAGCAGTTAGATGGCATGGTGATCTTGATGGTGATCAGTCAAAATTTTCATCCGAGCCTTATAACTTCGGGAATTCGGGTATTTCTGCAGCCTCGTTTTTGTTAACGTTGGTGCTTAGAATTAAGGTAATACTTAAATATCTCTTTAAATTCGTATAAATACGGTTTTGTATGCTTGATTAGATTATAAATTGTGGCATGATATCTGTGTATGAATGGTTAAAATCATGTGTTCAATAAATTGCTGTCGTAAGTCTGATTAGATGTCGGTATTGAGTTTTAGGCCTTCGGGGATTGGTTTAGGGATTTATAGAATTTTTGTCTGAAATAATTGGTAAAATTTTAGGGGAAGGTTTCGATACAATTAAAGTTAGTATTTTTGGAATTTCAAGTTCAGTTTGGGTTTCGATGTACGAATAGGGATTTCGATACTTTGGATCCTAAAATATTAGGTTTTATTTGTTTTGAACTGTTTTGACACGTTAGGAATTTCATATATGTCGTAGACTATCATATCCATTTCAATATTCGTTAATTCGTAGCCGATCTCTAAAACTTCTGAATTAGCCTATTTTCTTATGAAACCAATATTCTCGTATTTGAGCAAAATTACCAAAATGACATATTTCTTGTAAATTACTGGTGGGATAAAAGACTAAAATGACATTTGCTTGTAATTGACTAAAATACTCCTTTTTTGGTATTATTTACCAAAATGCCTTTTTGTGCTTGAGTTGACTAAATTACCCTCGGTCTGTCAAATTACCAACTCCCCTTATAAAGATATATTTCTAAATTACCTTTGTATAACCTATTTTTGATATGTCTTCAAAATGTGCTTTCGATTCATTTTTGCTACTGAGTACACCTCAAGAGCGAGTAAAGCTTAGACTTTGAATATTTGTTGTCCGAGGATTTTTGGATCCTTATTAAGGCTTGGCATATATGGTTTGACTCGAGTGGGTTTCGCTCAAGATTTGATCAGTTTCATGATTCTAGAACTCGGAACGATATACTTGGCAAGTCTCGAGTCGAAATCAACATATAGGTATTTCGCTAAGTTTTGCATTTCTGATTAGTTCTAGGTGTACAGTTATGTTATTTAGTATTCTCGTATTCGAATGTATGGCGTACATACACATGTGATTCCGTGTTGATGCTCGCGCAACAGCACCGACTTATACATCATGTGATTTCGTCGCAGTGCATTAGCACCGACATCCTATTATTGGATGATTATGTCCAGTCGTAGTGTACTAGCACCGACATCTTATTATTGGACGATTACGTTTTGTCGTAGTGCACTAGCACCGACATCCTGTTATATAGTCGTAGCACACTAGTGCCGACATCCTGTTCTGGTCGACTAGTGATAGCATACTTTTGAGGTTATGCCTGCAATTAAGGCTTTATGCGATCTAGCCTACGATTCATGCTTTTGCGCTATTGTACCTGCGGTTCAGGTAGTGTGTGATTACGCCAGCGATTTAGATACGTTACGAATGTGAAGGTTTTTGTCCGACTACGGTTTGGTTGATTTAATTATTTTGTACATTAAATTATGCTTCGTTCATTTTCTGTCAATCATACTGGACTGCTTTATAATATTCATTTTAGTATTTTTGTATTACTAGGCACCCAAGCTCATTAAATTATTAATCTGCACAGGTTTGTAGATTGAGCATTATTTATGATATTGACAGCAGTTCAGGGAGTTCTAGCAGCTTTGACTGCGGAGTACGGACTCGTAGATCTAGGTAGGCATGTAGGTCACTATACATTATCATTATGTCAGAGTTCTGTAGTCTGACTTTTGTTTTCAATTCTAAACTCAATTTTAAATTTCATTGGTTTAATTAAAGATTTTAATTTATTTTGGATTTGATTGGCAGGTCACTCATGTGACCCGAATATGGCACCTCAAGTCGGGTTGGATCGTCCGTACCGATCTAGGGTGTTACAAGAAGTCCAACACTAAAGAAAACAATCAAAATTATTGAGTGTGCTTGGTAGTAAAAAGAAGTGAAGGAAACAAAATGTGAGGGGAGATCATTTTTCATCTTTGTGTAAAAACAAATCACTCCAATATTTTATTTCTTAATATTTTATCTTTTAATACCATAGATTCATTGTTATACGTAACTTTTATAACAATTGAACTGCTAACATTTTTTAAAAATAAGGGTTATTTATACAAATTTTCCCTGAACTTTTAAAATTTTTATAGTTCTATTCATACATTTTTATCGTGATGTATATATGTAGGGTTAGGATCAACTTACATTGTATAAAACTCAATTACTTTTACACAGTTTTTGGACCGTTGGATGATGGTAATTAATGGCTCAGATTATTTCCTTATCTTTTTTTCCCAAGTGATAATCTTCACATTTTTTACTGTTAATCTCGTCCATTCATTTCCCTTATCCAATGGTTCTAGATTAGTGTAAAATTAAATGAGTTTTACACCATGTAACTTGATCCCATCCCATATATATATGGGTTAGGATCAGCTTACACAGTGTAAAACACTTTAAGTTTTACACGTTTTTTAGATCGTTGGATGGGGAAAATCTCGGTCATCCGTTTCACACATCCAACGATCCAAAAACGTGTAAAACTTAGAGAATTTTACAGTGTAATTGGAACCTATCCCTATATGTATATATATAACCCAAAAAATAGTGTAGTGTATACCTCGACTTGCACACATAATCCATCCTTCCATTTCCAATTTACAAAGTATTTCATATAAAATCGAGAGAATAACATAACAATAATTTTATTATATATATACAACACCAATACGAGATGTTGTGTTGTGGCAAATTTATTGCAAAAGATTTAAAGCTTTTATTGTAAATAGTGACCATAATTAAAAATTCTAGGGGAGACATAGATTGTGTGTAACCCCTCGTTCCAGTCCGGACGCTTGACCGATTCGAGTGGGCTACACGGGGATAACCGAGGCGAAATCTATTAAGGCTCCACTTCGGTTACCGACCCAAGAAAAACTTTTTCATTTATATTATCTTTTCTAGATGCATTTTTAAATCCTATGTGAGAAAAGCAACAGCGGAAGAAACGATGAGGTAAACAACCAACAGCCCAATTAAAACAGCCCATTTTAAACTTTTACAGCAGGTCGTATCGAAACGCCCTTAGGGAGTTTCGATACACCTTGACTAGGTCAACTGGCCAAAGTCAACCGAGGAGACCGTTTCGAAACAGGGGTGGCCCGTATCGAAACGCCCTCAACGGTCAACATCTCGTGGTCAACGATACGAAGGTCGTTCCGAAACACTAAAGCCCGTTTCGATACTTCATTTTATCGTCAAATTCTCAGATTTCCAATGGCAAAACCGTACCGAAATGCCTGTCCAAAAACAAAGAGTCTGTATCGAAACGGGCTCGACCGTTTCGATACGCCCCCTATCTGCAGATTGGTCTTAGTTGGTTTTAAGGCACAAGGCTGCCTTAAACACAACCAAAACCTTCCAACAACTAACATGCATCACTATAGGCAAAACCAAACACCGCAAGCATACTTAATACACTTCAAACATACAAAGCCATACATGGATAGAAAGCATCAACATTCAACATAAGAGCATTCATAGCATTCAAGATATATGCTACAACAAGGACATACACTTAAGCATTCGAGGTAAGCAACTTGAACATGGTTTACAAGCAAGGCAAAGCATCCAAAAGCAAACCAACATTAACAATTAAAGGAGTCTAACATGCTCATAAGCAAACCAAACATCATCATACTTCACAAGCTTAAAACAACAATACATATCCCATTGCTTGACCATTACACCTTATAACTTAAAGTCCATACTTGAAAGCTAAGATAGCACCACAAGCACACTTGGAGGCCCTCTCCTTGCGCAAGCAACCCACGAACTACGGATCTGCATTGTCGAACAAAAGAGAGCGTAAGCATAAAGCTTAGTGAGGGTAAGCTCAGAAAACAAACCTCGACAATGCATGGTCCAAGCACGAGCAAACCAAGATAGAATGCATGATCTTACCTCCAAATCCACATGAGCCAAAATGCATATGATGCATGAACATAGTTATCATCTTTATGCCATGCTCAACAGCTCATAAGCTCAACACATGAACATACATATATCAATGTATAAACAACACATACATCCATCAATATTAGCAACACATCTCAAATCATATTGGCACCTAGCTATGACTCGAATACGCGGATTTCAATCGTTGGAACTCACATCCAACAACCATTACCTTACGGTGGGATTACACTCATCACCGTTCCACGCGGAGGGGATTCCACTCATCCACACGCCCCGTCGATGAGATCACACTCATCACCGACTATCATAAATAAGAAGAATTTTCGGGCGAACCCGTACTCCATCTTGATGACTACCATCACTAAGACCACGCGCGCATTTGACTCACGTGTGCACACTAACATCATAATGATCGATCATTGTACCCAAGCATACTAGTGCCAATATTAACACTTCCAAAACCTTTCACAACACTATTTCATATCAAATTTCGTGCTTAGCACGTACTCACCATGATCATCATCATGCACAATCCACATGCATATAACAATGCTTCACAAACATGCCTCAACATACATGTATAACACAATATACATAGCCACCATAATCACAATTAATCATGAGACATAAACATCATATAAAGATCAACCATAGTCTCTATCTAAAGCTTGGGATTAGACTACCAATCTAATCCCAACTCTAGGTGGGTCTACCAAGCCCAACCTAGTCCACATGCTTGAACCAACACTTGAAAACCATTTAAAAGCATTTAACCACTCACCGACTATTCCAGGCTCAACACACTAGCCGATCAAGCTTCGAACGATTCTAGATTTGTTCCTGAGGCTTCACCAACACAAACTCTTGCTTCTAATCATCTCAACACAATCAAAACAACCTCAAATCAGTTCACACATCAATGTAGCAAACTCGGAACACTAATCAAGCATAAAACACAAGATTTTCAAGCTAAGAACAACCCCAAAACCTCAATCCATAGCAGCCATCAAACACAGTCCAAAACTCTTGATTTCAACCTTTTTAACACACTTAAATGCTACCAAAACAACCTGTAACTATCACCCTAACATCAGCCCTCAATTTCCAACACAAAACACCCCCAAAACCATCCTTTAAACCCTTCAAAAACCCCATTTAAACCCAAATCCGAGAATCTTCATAAAACTCTTTAAAATTCACATATTTTGGACCTTAAGGATTATAAACAACTTATCTAACATTAAATAATCAAAAGCTTTTGATAGAGACAATAAAGTTCTCATTTTAAATCAAAACTTTCAAAACACCAAAATCCAAAAACTAGGAGCTTTGAGAAAAATAAAGATACTAGCTTGTAGAGGAAAGGGAGGACAAGTCGAAAACGAAATTACCTTTCAAAAATCACCAACAAGGAGCGAAGGATGTGATGGAATAGTAATGGAGGGGAGAGAGCTTCAATGTCGTGAAATGAAAATAGGAGAGTGAGGAAGAAGATGACAAAGGCTTATTTTAATCAAAAAGGGGATTTAAATTGAAAGTCCATTTAATTACCATAATACCATTAATGAATGGCTAAAACTCTTATCTCCTAAAATCCATAGAATTTGGACTTAGAAGATAGGCCCAACATAAATTTTGATTATTTTGCAAACACGAAACCCATAAAAATATTTTATTATTTTAATTATAAAAACCGAAACCCGAAACATTATTTTAATATTATTTTCACCCGACCCCCAAACCCAGGTGTTACAACTCTCCCCCACTTAAGGAATTTCGTCCCCAAAATTACCTGACGGAAACAAGTACGGAAACTGCTCAAGCATATCAGCTTTCTTCTCCCACATGGCCTTTTCCACACCTATATGTCTCCACAACACATTGACCAACTCTATGGTCTTGCCATGCAACACCTTACTATCAAAAGCCAATATCTTGACTGGTTCCTCATTGTAAGACAAATCCTGATTCAGATCTATCTCCTCAACAGGCATAACATGAGACAGATATGATCTATATCTCCTAAGCATCGACACATGAAAGACATCATGGATCTTTTCTAACTCAGAAGGCAATCTCAAACGGTAAGCTACCGGTCCAATCCGCTCAACTATCTCATACGGACCAATATACCTCGGACTCAACTTGCCTTTCCGGCCAAATCTCATTACCTTCTTCCACGGAGATACTTTCAGAAACACTTTCTCACCCATGGAGAACTCAATCTCTTTTCTCTTCAAATCTGCATACGACTTCTGACGATCGAAAGCTGCTTTCAATCGGTCACAAATCAACTTCACTTTCTCGGTAGTCCCCTTGAGCAAATCTGGCATAGGTAACAACTTTTGACCTGTTTCAGCCCAACAGATCGGAGTCCTACATCGCCTACCATACAAAGCCTCATAAGGAGCCATCTGTATACTAGCCTGGTAATTGTTGTTGTAAGCAAACTCAACTAAAGGTAAGTGCTTCTCCCAAGAACCCTGGAAATCAATCACACAACAACGAAGCATATACTCTAAAATCTGTATCACTCGCTCTGACTGTCCATCTGACTGCGGATGATACAAAGTGCTGAAATGCAAACGGCTACCTAGAGCACTATGCAAACAACTCTAGAACCTCGCGGTGAATCTCGGATCTCTGTCTGAAACAATTGACTTCGAAACTCCATGCAGTCTCACAATCTCACGGATATACAAACTTGCCAACTTGTCTAAGGAGTTTGTGGTGTTCACTGCTAGGAAATGAGCAAACTTAGTGAATCTATCAACTATCACCCAGACAGAATTCTGCTTCGTAGGAGACAACGGTAACCCCGACACAAAGTCCATCGTGATTCTCTCCCATTTCCATTCCGGAATCTTCAAAAACTGTAACAAGCCTGAAGGAACCTGATGTTCTGTCTTCACTCTCTGACAAACCATGCAACGACTCACATACTCGGCTACATCCTTCTTCAAACCAACCCAGAAATAATCATTCTTCAAATCACGGTACATCTTAGTACTGCCCGGATGCATAGAAAAAGGACTCGAATGTGCTTCGCTCAAAATCAGACGTCTCAACTCAACATCTTCAGGTACTACAACTCTGTCTCTGAAACATAACACGTTCTCACTACTGAAGCTATACTCGGTCGGTCTACCTTCGGCTATGTCCTGAACATGAGGAACTAAAGACACATCTTGCAACTGCTTCTCTCTAATCATCTGAATCAAAGAAGGCTTCACTTGCAACTATGTGATCAAGCCACCATCATCTGATACAATCAATCTATCAAACATTGCTCGCAACTCAACTGCAACTTTTCTGCTCAAAGCATCAGCTACTACATTTTCCTTACCTGGATGGTACTCAATAGTCAGATCATAATCTTTTAACAGCTCAAGCCATCTTCTCTGTCTCAAGTTCAACTCTCTCTGGGTCATCAAATACTTCAAGATCTTATGATTGGTGTGAACTATGCACTTCTCACCATACAAGTAGTGACGCCAAATCTTTAATGCAAACACAACTGCGGCTAACTCTATATTATGAGTAGGATAGTCCTTCTCATGTACCTTCATATGTCTCGAAGCATAAGCAACAACTCTTCTTTCTTGCATCAGAACACAACCTAAACCTACGTAGGAAGCATCACTATAGATCACAAATTCTTTGCCTGAAACTAGTTGTACTAACATTGGAGCATTCGTCAAAGCTTCTTTCAATTTCTCAAAAGCCTTCTGTCTCGCATCTGACCACTCAAACTTCACTCCTTTTAGCAACAATTTAGTCAACGGAGCAGCTACTCTAGAGAAATCATCAACAAACCTCCTATAGTAACCGGCTAAACCTAGGAAACTCCTAATCTCAGTCACTGACTTAGTTTGTTTACACTCATCAATAGCTTGAATCTTCTTCGGATCAACACAGATACCTTCAGCTGATACAACATGACCAAGAAACACAACCTCTCGGATCCAGAACTCATATTTGCTCAACTTCGCATACAACTGATTACCCATCAATCTTTGCAAAACAAGTCTCAAGTGCTCATCATGCTCTTCTTCTGATTTCGAGTACACAAGGATGTCATCTATGAAAACAACTAAAAATCGGTCTAGATAGTCTTTGAAAACTCTATTCATCATATTCATGAAAGCTGCCGGTGTATTCGTGAGCCCGAACGGCATCACAAGGAACTCATAGTGACCATATCTAGTCCTAAAGGCTGTCTTCGGAACATCACATTCTTTCACTTTCAACTGATAGTACCCTGATCTCAAATCTATCTTCGAGAACACTGAGGCATCTCTCAACTGATCAAACAAATCATTTATACGAGGCAACAAATACTTGTTCTTTATTGTCAATTGATTCAACTACCTGTAGTCAATGCACATTCGCATGCTATCATCTTTCTTCTTTACAAACAACACGGGAGCACCCCAAGGCAAACTACTTAGCCTAATAAAACCACGGTCTACCAACTCCTGAAGTTGACTCTTCAACTCTTTCAACTCTTTCGGAGCCATACGATACGAAGCAATAGAAACTGAAGTAGACCCTGAAATAGTCTCAATCACAAACTCTACATCTCTGTCAGGAGGCAAACCAGGTAACTCTTCTAGAAACACATCCAGAAAATCACAAACTGTTATGACGTCTTTCGGTCTAACCTCACTCATATTCGGATTCATCACATATGCTAGGTAAGCCCCACAACCGGAATCCAACAACCTATGAGCCTCTAAAGCTGACACAACATTCAACAAGAACTTAATGTTCTTGCCTACTACTACCACCTCGTAGTCATCAGAAAGTTTCAAAGCAATTTTCTTTGTCTCGAAATCTACACTAGCTCTGTGCTCAACCAACCAATCCATACCCAAAATAATATCAAAACCATAGAACGGAAGCTCCATCATATCAACAGGAAACACATAACCTTGAATCTTCTACGGACACCTCTTATACATCTGCCTAACTACAACTGTCTCACCGAAGGAACTAGTCACATGCATACCTACATCTAAGATATCAACAGGTATGTCTAACTTCTTTGCATGCTCACTCAAAATGTAAGAATGCGTAGAACACGAATCAACTAAGGAAAACAAATACATAGACTGTAACTCAAAATTACCTTCTATCATATCTGTGTCATTCCCTGCCTCTCTCTGAGCTTAGACTCTAGCTGGCCCACTCGCCTATGGCTGTACTGCCACAACATGAGCAAGGTTCCTCTGTGCCTCTATCCTACGTGCATCGGCCCTCGGCTGGAAGTAACCACGACCGCGCCCACGGCTTCTCTGATAATCAGTGGCCCTCGCAAGAGCCTAAGCAAGATTCGGTGCTTGTGCCGCCTGATGCGGACACTCCCTCTTGAAGTGATCCCTCGAACCACAGTTCCAACAAGCATGGAAGTTACCCCAACACTCTCCAGAATGATGTCTCCCACAATGAGTACACTCAGGCAAACGCCCTCCAGCCCTCTGACCTGATGGCCTCTACCATGGTGGCCACTGCCACGCCTATGGTCAAACTGATGTCCACCGCCTCGATGCCTCTTGGCATCACCACGATCAAAGTTGTTATGCCTCTTTCCAAAACTAGATCCTCCTGAACGCTTGGTCAGGCCTAAGCTATGCTCAATGTCCTTGGCCCTAGCGACCAAGACATCAAAATCAGTGTAATATGTGGCTAGGGTGTACCTCTTGACTTCCTCATGAAGCCCATATCTGAAACGATCACAACGGTCCCTCTCAGTAGGAACCAACTTTGGAGCATACTGACTCAAACGGACAAAGCGAATCTCATAGTCAGTCACTGAAGCATCTCCCTGAACAAGAGCCATGAACTCTCACTTCTTCTCATCAAGATATCTCGGCCCCAAATACCTCTTCCAGAAAGCAGACTTAAAGAAGTTCCAACCAACCTCGGCCTCAGGCACCCAAGTAGTAATGGTGACCCACCAGGTGTAGGCATCACCCTGAAGTAAAGAAATCACACAGCCCAACTTACGGGCACCAACACAACCCATCTGAGCTAAGATACAGACTGTCTTCTCTAGCCACAACTCATATTTCTCAGGTGTAGATCCCCTGAACTCTTCATCTCATAGGCTACGAAGCCTCTCTAAGGGTAAGCTAGCATCTTCACCCCTTGGCTGAGCTGCAGCCTGAGCTCCGACAACTGCAGCCTGAAACGCTCCCGCTATAGCTTGAACTAGCGGAGCCATATCTATACCTGCAGGACCTTGGCCACCCTGACCAACTTGAGGTCCCGCTCCCTCAGCTCCAGCCTCGCCTCCTACCCAGGGTGAGGAGGTGGTGGTGGTGGTGGAGGAACTCCAACTCCAACAGCAGGCTCTACCACAGGAGCCTCTACCTCAACAACCGGCTCATTAACAGGAGCCGCAACACGTGGTTCCTGACGAACCAACCTCGGTCTACCTCTAGGCCTCGACATCACCGCACACAGATAACAACTACAGCAACAACAACACACACAAAAAGATAGGGTTAGCAAGGGCAAGGGTCCAAGTGGCTCAAGTATGTTCCCTCACTTAAAAATCCTTTTTTTCCGATATGCCTTGACTAGGTCAACTGGCCAAAGTCAACCGAGAAGATCGTTTCGAAACAGGGGTGGCCCGTATCGAAACGCCCTCAACGGTCAACATCTCGTGGTCAACGATACGAAAGTCGTTTCGAAACACTAAGGCCCGTTTCGATACTTCATTTTATCGTCAAATTCTAAGATTTCTAGTGGCAAAAGCGTACCGAAACGGCCCCTAGCGTACCGAAACGGCCCCTAGCGTACCGAAACGCCTGTCCAAAAACAAAGAGTCCATATCGAAACGGTCAAGCCCGTTTCGATACGCCCCCTGTTTGCAGATTAGTCTTAGCTGGTTTTAAGGCACAAGGCTGCCTTAAACACAACCAAAACCTTCCAAAACCTAACATGCATCACTATAGGCAAAACCAAACACCACAAGCATACTTAATACACTTCAAACATACAAAGCCATACATGGATAGGAAGCATCAACATTCAACATAAGAGCATTCATAGCATTCAAGATACATGCTACAACAAGGACATACACTTAAGCATTCGAGGTAAGCAACTTGAACATGGTTTACAAGCAAGGCAAAGCATCCAAAAGCCAAACCAACATTAACAATTAAAGGAGTCTAACATGCTCCTAAGCAAACCAAACATCATCATACTTCACAAGCTCAAAACAACAATACATATCCCATTGCTTGATCATTACACCTTATAACTTAAAGTCCATACTTGAAAGCTAAGATAGCACCACAAGCACACTTGGAGGCCCTCTCCTTGCGCAAGCAACCCACGAACTACGGATCTGCATTGTCGAACAAAAGAGAGCGTAAGCATAAAGCTTAGTGAGGGTAAGCTTAGAAAACAAACCTCGACAATGCAAGGTCCAAGCACGAGCAAACCAAGATAGAATGCATGATCTTACCTCGAAATCCACATGAGCCAAAATACATATGATGCATGAACATAGTTATCAACTTCATGCCATGCTCAACAACTCATAAGCTCAACACATGAACATACATATATCAATGTATAAACAACACATACATCCATCCATATTGGCAACACATCTCAAATCATATTGGCACCTAGCTATGACTCGAATACGTGGATTACAACCGTTGGAACTCACATCCAACAACCATTACCTTACGGTGGGATTACACTCATCATTGTTCCATGCGGAGGGGATTCCACTCATCCTCACGCCCCGTCGATGGGATTACACTCATCACCGACTATCATAAATATGAAGAATTTCTGGGCGAACCCGTACTCCATCTTGATGACTATCATCACCAAGACCACACGCGCATTTGACACACGTGTGCACACTAACATCCTAATGATCGATCATTGTACCCAAGCATACTAGTGCCAATATTAACACAATCCAAAACCTTTCACAACACCATTTCATATCAACTTCTGTGCTTAGCACGTACTCACCATGATCATCATCATGCACAATCCACATGCATATAACAATGCATCACAAACATGCCTCAACATATATGTATAACACAATATACATAGCCACCATAATCACAATTAATCATGAGGCATAAATATCATATAAAGATCAACAATAGTCTCTATCTAAAGTTTGGGATTAGACTACCAATCTAATCCCAACTCTAGGTGGGTCTACCAAGCCCAACCTAGTCCACATGCTTGAACCAACACTTGAAAACCATTTAACCACTCACCGACTATTCCAAGCTCAACACATTAGCCGATCAAGCTTCCAACGATTCCGGTTTTGTTCCCGAGGCTTCACCAACACAACGATTCCGGATTTGTTCCCAACATAAATTTTGATTATTTTGCAAACACGAAGCCCATAAAAATATTTTATTATTTTAATTATAAAAATTGAAACCTGAAACATTATTTTAATATTATTTTAACCCAACCCCCAAACCCGAGTGTTATATTGTGATTGGCCAGACAGGGACCATCGGGTCTTATGCTCTACACGCACTCTCTACAAAGAGGCTTATCCCTCTTTTCTACGTAAATGTCGAACCAATGTGTTATTTCGTTCCATTGAAAGGTGTAGTGAAACAAAGTGTTCTGAAATATGCTCGGACGGAAACTGAACTCAAAGTAGTTGTTGTTGGGGATACTTAGTTCGCCAATATCATCATCCTTCGATTTCAGTGGATGGTAAAATCCGTCCCAGAGCCCAAATCGTTAGAGATTACTACGTGGGCTTTGCGCGGAATGAAAGAGAAGGCATCAGTCTTGACCAAAAGCAGCAAAAGATGGAGGAAGCAAGTAAACGGCAAAGGATTCATGTTTGGTTTTGATGGTCGGTAGCATGGCACAAATGGCTTATATAGGGTTTTGAAGTGATCCAATTTGGTAATAAGAGATCTCCACACATAATCAACCAATTAAGGTATCCAATTTCCTAATAAAGTTGTCATTTGATTTCTTATAATACCAACATGGAAAAAGTTTGTAATATTTTATGGAAAATTTGGAATCATTAGAATATTTTTGTGTAATGATTATATATTCAGTTTACGTCTTGAAGCCCATCTTCATTATCAAGGCAAAGTATCTAACAATCAGATTCAATTCAAACTAGAAACAATTAGAAAATTTAAATATGATTTATGCAATGTGTACCGGTACAATATTGCTACGAACCGAGATACCATACCAATACAAAAATTGGTTACTGGAATTTATTTGTTCATAGCGTATTGGTACGGCCCCTTTTAGTCCCTCTGGTGAAGGTAGTTAAGTTAGTTATGAACTTGTTTTAATTACGAATTTTTAAATTTCAGTCCTAAATAATGTATAAGGCAATTGCAAAAGTTATAGAACTCTAAATGAGATAAAATTTGACATGTAGTATGTTTTGAAATGAATTTCATAAGTATGTCCTTAATTGTTAAAAAGGACCTTAAATTTCAGAAATTATATTTTGGTCCCTAGTCAGAAATCAAGACCTTTATGTCAATAATCAATCCAATTTTGATTTGAAAAGACTAAATTCAGTAAAAAGCAAAGTTCAGTGGGGTAATTCTGTTAAATAATTAAACTTTGATAAATTTATATTTTAGTCCCCAAAATTTGTAAACTTTACAGTTTGGCCCATAATGACTAAATCAGACTTAAGAAACATATAATCTTTTATTAGTATTTGATCTGTTTGAAATTTGAACATGTTTTGTATTAGTTTGACTTGAATTGAATGTTCAATTACCCTGTTCTGGTTTTCTTCTAGACTGAGTAGAGGGTGTTACGTGACACTCCAACCATTTGAGGGTAAAAGTGTTCCTCTTGAAAAAAAGATTATTATTCCATAGGGAGAATTCTCCCATACCAAACATGAGATCATAATTCTAGGAAAGATTATTACCTCTAGTAATTATCTTTTCTGCTAACCAAACACACTAAAATACAATAACACATAACTTATTAAGACAACAGAATAACCAGAAAACACATTCTTTTTACAATCAACAATCAAATAAAAAAACAGACGAGGTTTGTTTTGCGTTATTTGAGAGATTGTTACCCGATCATCAAACTATTAAAACTTTGACTTGTCACCAACAATAGAAATTTAAACATTTTGGTCACATTGTTATTACGAACTAATAATTGAATGACATGACAATGCATGACACATACTAAAATTTTTTGTCTAGATGACATATGATGCCATGTCTTCCAATACACCACTTCGCATTGTCCAAATGCTATTATAAATTTGAAATTAAAAGATAAATTATAGTCATGAACACTTACTTTTTGAGAAGTTTTAATTTATGTTTTTAATATTTTCTTGGGTAAACTACATAAATGACCACCATATTATTAGAAAAGTTGTGATTTGGCCACCATACTTTTTGAAGCAATTAAACCACCAAACTATTAAATTGGTTGCAATATGACCATCTGTCGTTAGAACTTAACGGCAGGAGTGACGTGGCAGTTAGTAAAATCTGTATAATTACACATTTAATCCTCATTACTTATACATTCTATCAATTTGGTCCTAATTTTAACTTAATAAAATAATTTAAACATTCAATAAGGTGGTGACACGTGTCACCACCTTATTGGGGGCCTTTAACTATTATATTTGACGTGTCACCACCTTATTGGAGGCCTTTAACTATTATATTTGATTTAATAATTTTATTTTCATCCTCCAATCAAGTACTGACACGTGCCACCACCTTTGGAGGAAGAAAATAAAATGAATTAAAGGCTTGCCCAGACTGGGGTTCGCACCTAGGCAATAAGGGTGTAAGTGCAATGGGTATACCACTGCACCAAACTCACTTCTGTGTCATATGCTTCAAAATACAATACATATCTTAATATGTTCGATAATCAGATGGCTGCATAATTCAGTAGCTAATATCAAGGGAAGAAGAGAAAGATTGTATTATCGTTATGATAACAGCAGCTAATATGTTCGATATCCTTCCTTGGTTTGCTGATAACAGCAGTTAATAGATCAATAGTTTTGATAGATTGTATTATCGTTCGAAGGCACGAATGTCTTTTATCTGCTCGAATGAAATCTTATCTGGCAAATGTAGAATGATTATGTGAAGATTGTTCCAATTGTTTGGTTTGTAAATGCATTCTAGATAGGAAGGAATTGCGCATGTTATTTCTCGGTATATAGGTTATTTGTATTGAGAATAGATAAGTCACTAACTCTGATTCTGGGGAATATGATTCCGGTGATTGGATAAGAAATGTCACTTATATACATTGATAAAACGGCAATCTGATCTACCTGTTAGCCTGAAGAAGGCAAGTATGAATATATCGTTGTTTGTGTATGTTGTTCTAAGTTAGTGATTTTGATGTTACATTCGGCTATACATGAAATGTGTTATTTGAGAATGCGATTGAATGGCCAAGGTGATGCTTCAAATCACCAGATTCTATTTTAATGGTGGATGTTCATCTGTGATGTGTATGTGATCTCGTGTTCTTATACTTGTGGATTCTTTATTCTTTGATCGAAATCGGGTTTAAGTTTGCATTTTCAATTGCAGGAGAAAAATCGACATTATATGGATAGTAAAGTATCGTCTCAAAAGGTTACTCAGGAGCAAGCTCACGAGTTGCTTATCGCAATAATCTTATTCCGTACCCGACACTGATCCAAATTCAGATCGTGCATCGAAAACCATTGACGGCACGAATGGGGCAATGGCTGCTAACGTTGATGAAGTCGAGAAATATAGGTCTGAGCTGGTTTCTATATTCGAATGAGGATGCTATTTTGACCATCGAACTATCGAATTCGTCAATTGATGACACACACCATCTGATTGGCCGTAAAGAATGGGAGGAAATAAAATTAGCATGAATTACACCTGCAAGGAATTGATCCCATGCCAAACACAAAAAAGGCCAACACTCAAACCACTGAGCCCACTTCGCTAGTGTGATATAAAATACTAACATATTTTATTTAAGGATTACTTTGTTGGTGAAAACTAAAGAAAATAGAATTAATGGGATTCGAACTCGGGAATAATTGTACAAAACTAAAATGCAAAACCAATAAATGAACCTTATAGCTTAAAAAATGTGACTACATATAATATATGAATTGAGCCAAATTTCTTTTCTTTTAAATTGAATATTTAATTGTTTAATAAATATTCGATTTAATTTAAATATGAAAAATAAAAAATATTCGAATATTTTAAATCAATCAAATATTTTTTAAAATAAAATATTTAATATTTTCATATTTAAATCACATCGAATATTTAATAACTACTTTAAATATTTGATTTAATTTAAAAATATTCTTTTTAAAGAAAAAAATTATTTAAAATATTTGAATATTTTTTCCTTTTCATATTTAAATTAAATAAAATATTTAATATTCGATTTAAAAGAAAAGAAATTTTATTAAAAATATTCAAATATTTGGTGGTTTGTTACACATCCCAAATGATTTAGGTTCGAGTCACCTTTCAACCATTTTTACTTTTTTTCCTAACTTTTACTACAGTATAAGATATGTATATACAATGGTGCATTTTATATTATCAAGAGCAAGTTGGTGCAGTAGTAAAGGTTTGTGTTTTAAACCCTTATGTCCTGGGTTCAATTCTCTCCATGGCCATTTAAGCTCTTTAATTCCCTTTTATATACTCTTTAGTTTTCACCAACAAAGTAATCCTTTAATAAATATGTTAGTATTTTATATCACACCAATGAACTTGGCTCAATGGTTTGAGTGTTAGCCTTTTACGTGTTTGGCATGAGATCAATATCCCATAAGCGCAATTCATGCTAATTTTAAATTCTTTCATTCTTTACGGCCAATTAGATAGTGACACACCATTTTGTTAACTGCCACGTCACCCCTTAGTTTTTTAACGACGGTAGTCAAAATATGTTGATTTAATAAATTGTGTGGTCTAATTGACGAATTCGATAGTTTGGTGGTCAAAATATGTATCCCCAATCAGTTCAATGGTCACTGGGATAGTTTACCCTAATTTTATTACATATATACAACACCAGTACGAGATGTTATGTTGTGGCAAATCTATTAGAAGAGAGCAAAGCTTTTTACTGTAAATAGTGGGAGTAATTAAGAATACCAAGGGAGACATAGATCGTAATTGGTCAGACATGGACCATCTGGTCTTATGTTCCACACGCACTCTCTATAAAGAGGCTTATCCCTCAGTTTTACATAAATGTCGAATTAATATGTTACTTCGTTCCATTGAAAGGTGCAGTGAAACAAGGTGTTTTGAAAGATGCTCGGACGAAAACTGAACTCAAAGTAGTTGCCATAATTGAGATATTGTTCGCCGATATCGTCGTCCTTCGATTTGTAGTGGACGTTAAGATCCATCTCGAAGCTCAAGTCGTTATAGATTGATATATGGGCTTTGCGTGGAAGCAAAGAGAATGCATCGGTCACGACCAAAAGCAACAAAAGATGGAGGAAGCAAGTAATCAAAAAAGGATTCATGTTTTTTTTTCTCAGCAAAACAAGTTTTATTTATAATAGCTTAAAAGCTTGCAGCCACGTTGAGTGCCTCGTTAAAAACCTCTCTAAACCTAACTTGAAGAAAAGAGTACACCCAATGTAGGAAATACACATCATCGGAATTCAAGATTCATCACCCATGCCACACTACAAACAACATCCTAAAACCCAAAAACCATACCAACACCGAGAATACAACCACACAACTCAACTCCAAAAACACATGACGACTACAAAAAACTACCAAACCAGCATCTCCCTTGATAGAGTATGAAAGTAAATAACCCTTAATATCATCCCAACTTAATCTAAAAGAGCAAAAAACTACATCACAACACTAGAATGCTTTAATCTTTGCAACACCTATTCTTCATGTTCAACATCTAGCAGTACTTGATTACCTGCAGATTGACAAACTTCAAAATCCTCCAGCTCCAATTCTGTAAATATGATCAGAAACAGCTCCATGTCCAAAGGTTTTGAGGATTGCACCGAATACACAAGGCCCCAAACTGTTAACAACAACCTCATTGACAACACCTTCTAACAACAACCTCATCAAAATTGACAATGGAGTTGATTTGACAAGTAAAGATACCCACACAAAGCATGTTGTTTTCCTTCAAATCCAGTAAAAGGGCTACATCTCCTTTCAAAAAAGAAACTAAAGCTTGGACTGATCCACTTTTTCAAGAGCAAAGCTAGCCTTTCACACAAAATTAAATGCATGTAGATTCGAATACAATTTACACAACAGAACTACCATCGCTCTGCACAAAACAAAACCCCAGACAAAACTCACTCTACCATCCCCGCCTAATCTACTTCGATAAGCAAACATCTCAAATATAACTCTCAACGGACTTTAAATGTCGACGAAACTAATTAAAAGAAAACTATATGTTTGCACCTATTACTCGAAATAATTAAATCAAAAACTCACTACAATACCTATCATCACGTAGAAACTTCCAAAAAGGAAACTATCATACCTTAATTGGCTTCTAGCATCGTTAATTCTCTAATCACTTCTTGTTCATTGTCCACAATTTGCATCCCTAGTTTCTTGCCTAGCTTCAGAGTTTTCCTCGCCTCTTTGGTAGCATTCTCCCATCTGCCCACAAGATCGGAATCCGATAAAGATCGCCCAGATAAAATCGACGAATTTAAAGCCTCCTTATTCAGCTTGTTTCTTCGAAAGGCCCTATCACTCTTCTTACTTTTTGCCTTTGACAGAGCCTTACCCTGATAATCCAATAGCGATCCAATCCATAGCGTTTATCTTTCTTAGCCTTTTTAACACGGGACAAAAACTCCATTTCAGGGAAGAAGCCGCTAGCATCATTCTCAACATCGACATCTTCCGACTGGTTCCCTGAAGCCACACACGAAGCTCATTTAAATCTTTCATCAACAAAAGCCGCCTAATGATCTCTACCTAACCTAGCCACAATTACACTCGGCTCCTCATCTGGTTTAAAGTCCATGTTAAGAACATCTTCTAAAGCCATAGAAGAGGCAAGGTATGGGCCCGTTAATGACATATATGTTGAAATTAGTTAGAGATTAGTTATGTTGTTAGTTAAATAGTTAGTTAGTTTCTTTGTTAGCTGATTGTACTTGTTTATATACATATGATCACTGATTGTAATTGGAACATTCTCAATAAAAATAAGATCCTTTCAGTCACTCTTTTAACATGGTATCTAGAGCCCAGTTTGTTATTGGGTTCCTTGACCCGTCTTTTTGAGTTTGTTAACCGTTTCACCTTTCTCTCTTATCTTTTTTTCCCTTTCCGAGTTTTTCCTCCTTTCACGAGCGTTGCGATGCCGCCGGCGGAGCCTTCGACCATCGTAGACTTCAATCATGCCTTGTATCTTCATCCGTCTGACACTCTGGGAGCTCTCCTCGTCTCGCATCAACTCACCAGCGTCAAAAATTATAGTGTGTGGAGTCGATCTATGCGCATTGCCCTACTTGCGAAAAACAAAGTAGGGCTAATCGATGGGAGATGTAATCGTGCTAATTACACTGGCGTGTTGGAATCCCAATGGGATCGCTGCAATGCGATTGTTCTTTCTTGGATTCTTAACGCTGTTAGCCAAGAATTATCTGCCGAAATTGTTTTCGCATCTAGTGCGGCGCTTGTCTGGGTAGATCTGAAGGAGCGTTTTGATAAAGTGGACGGTTCGCGCATCTTCTTCCTTCATAGGGAAATTGCAACGCTTATCCAAGGTGAATCTTCGATCCCTACTTATTTTACGAAATTGAAACTGTTGTGGAGTGAATACAACGTTTTGGTTCCATTTTTGGCTTGCGATTGTGAAGCGTCTCAGGAGAATCAGAGTCAACTTCTTCAGCAAAGATTGTTTCAGTTCCTAATGCGGTTAAATGAGACCTACTCAGCCGTGCGAAGTCAGCTTCTTCTAATGAAGCCTCTGCCTACGGTGAATCAGGCGTACTCTATGTTGATTCAAGAGGAGTCACAACGGATTCATTTATCTGGTATAACACCGTTGACAGATTTGCCTGTCATGTACTCACAATCTGGTTCTGGTTCGTCTTCTTGTCGTCGTTTTAATGGAGTTTGTGCTCACTGTGGAGTCCAAGGACACAAGAAGGTCTCTATGATGTTACTCCACCTGATTTCAGTCCACCAGTTGTGTCTTCTTCTGCACTATTAGTTCCAACCTTTTCACAGGAGTAGTATAACCAGATACTGGCCTTGCTTCAGAAGGTTCCCTCTGAGTCAGATGTAAATGTTACATGTAATGGCTTCTCTTGTAAGTCTACCCATGCCAATTGTACTTGGATCCTGGACACTGGAGCCACCGATCATGTAACTTCAGACTTCCATAGTTTAATAAATCCGATTTCATGTGTCTCGAATTCAAGATCAGTCTGACTCCCAAATGGTAAAAACGTTCCCATAACCCATATTGGATCTGTTGCTCTCAACAATACTTTGCTTCTTCATAATGTTTTGTTTGTCCCTGATTTTCGTTTCGATCTTATCTCAGTTTCTAAACTTACTTCAACTCAAAACTATGTTGTTCTCTTTTATCCTCATTTTTGTTTACTACAGGAACTCTCCACTGGAAGGATGAAGGAGATTGGTAGGATGGTTGGGAGCTTGTACTTGTTTCAGTCACACTCTGTTGATTGTTCTCCAAATTCAACTTTGTCTCAGGTTTCAACAGTTTCAAATTCTGCAAATTTTTCTTCTGATTCTTTTGCTTGTCAGTCATCTGTTGAATCTACCAAACTTTGGCATGCCCGTTTGGGTCATGCCAGCCTGAATAAAATGCACAAATTACCTGTTTCTACTGATTTACATTTTCACATTGACCATATACATGATTGTGTTGTTTTCCCTTTAGCCAAACAAACTAGATCTTCATTTCCTCTAAGTACTTCTAGGTCTTTAAAAGCCTTTGATTTAGTTCACATTGACTTCTGGGGCCCCTATCGAATTTCAACTCATTCAGGTCATCGTTTTTTTCTTACTATTGTGGATGATTTTAGTCGAATGACTTGGATTCACTTGTTGAAATTGAAGTCTGATACAACCCTAGCTCTTAAAAACTTTTTTGCCATGATTAAAACTCAATTTTCTTCAACTGTTCTTACCTTGCACAGTGACAATGGTTCAGAATTTTTTAATTCTGAATGTTCTCTTCTTTTTTCTTCCCTTGGTATAATTCATCAAAGTAGATGTGTTCATACACCCCGACAGAATGGGGTGGCTGAGCGCAAGCATAGAAATCTCGTTGAGGTAGCCCGTGCTCTTCGTTTTCACTCTAAAGTGTCTATTAAATTTTGGGAGAGTGTGTTCAGGCATCATGTTACTTGATAAACTTGTTACCTTCCTCTGTTCTTAGTTGGAAATCCCCAGTTGAGCTTCTTTTTGGTCATTTTCCTTCTATTTCTCATCTTAGGGTGTTTGGATGTTTAGCTTATGCTACATCTTTACACAATTCTGATAAGTTTTCTCCACGTGTTGTTCCTTGTGTTTTCATGGGTTATTCTCTAACTCAGAAGGGTTACATTCTCTTTAGTCTTGTCACTAAGAAGTTTCTTGTTAGTAGAGATGTTGTTTTTCATGAACATTTCTTCCCTTTCTCTTTTCAAAAAGGTACTTCTTCTTTTTTCCCAGAATCATGTATTGTTCTAGATTCTGACTTCTTAGTTTTAGACCTTCCTTCTGATACTTCTGCAGACAGTTCTATTTCAACAAGTGAACCACAACCTACACCTCAACCTTCACCTCCAACTGAACCTCAGCCTGCACTTCAACCTTCACCTCAACCTGCACTTCAACCTTCACCTTAACATTCCACATCTATCCCTACTCATGATCAGTGTTCTCTTCTTCCTGACCAGTCTCCTAGTGTCATTCCTCAACCCTCTCGGAGACCTTCTCGCGTGTCCAAACCTTCAGCTTGGTTACATGACTATGTTACTACTTACTATCCTTCTCCTACATCTTCTTCATCCTCCGATGTTCCAGGGCAGTATCCCATTTCCAATTATGTTTCTTATACACATCTACCTTTTCACAGACAAGTTTTTTTGTCATCCACTTCTTCCTCTTCTTCTATTGAGCCCACTTCCTATTCAGAAGCCATCAAAAATCATTTGTGGATTCAGGCCATGAAGGAGGAAATATTGGCTTTGGAGTCTAATGCTACATGGAAGTTGGTTTCTTTGCCTACTGGGAAGGTCCCAATTGGTTGTAAATGGGTATACCGTATCAAGTATAAGGCTTCAGGTGATGTGGAGCGATATAAGGCTCGTCTTGTAGCTAAGGGATACACACAACGAGAAGGGATTGATTATGGTGATACCTTCTCCCCTGTTGCCAAGATGGTCACTGTTAGAACAATGCTTACCCTTGCTGTTATGTTCCACTGGCCCCTTCATCAAATGGATGTGCATAATGCTTTCTTGCAAGGATCTTTCGATGAAGAAGTTTATATGACTTTACCTGAGGGCTTTTGCAGCCAGGGGAGAACTTGGTCTGCAGACTGCAAAAGTCATTATATGGGCTCAAGCAGGCCTCAAGGCAGTGGAACTTAAGGTTTTCTAAAACTTTGTTAAATGTTGGTTATGAACAAAGCAAACATGATTATTCTTTGTTCATCAAGAAGAAACAGGGAAAGCTAGTGATTATTCTTATTTATGTTGATGATCTAGTGATCACGGGAAATGATACATTGATGATTGACGAGCTAAATGGTCTTTTGAATAATAGCTTCAAGACGAATGACCTTGGAGAGTTGAAGTACTTCCTTAGGTTAGAAATTATGAGATCTACACAAGGAATAGTGGTTAGTCAAAGGAAATATGCTCTCGAACTCATTGAAAGCACGGGTCTGGGAGGTGCAAAGCCAGCTTCATCACCATTAGAGCAAAATTTTAAACTTACCACATCTGAATATGATGAAGGAGTGTCATGTGAGTCAGCAGATGAGTTAATGCAAGACAAGTCAGATTTTCAACGTTTGATAGGGAAGTTGATTTATCTAGCACACACAAGGCCAGATATTACATTTGATGTTCATCATCTTAGTCAGTTCATGCAAAGTCCAAAAGAATCACATGTTGCAGCAGCACTGAGAGTAGTAAGATATATTAAGAATAATCCAGGGCAAGGGATTTTCTTGAAAGCCTCTAATGACAGTAAAATTGAGGCATTTTGTGACTCGGATTGGGCTTCCTGTCCAATGTCCAGGAGATCAGTCACTGGTTTTTGCATCAGAATTGGAGGTTCCTTGGTTTCTTGGAAGTCCAAGAAACAAAGTACTGTTGCAAGATCATCTGCTGAAGTAGAAAACAGAAGTATGGCGATGACAACAGCAGAAATAGTCTGGTTGAAGGGGTTATTGTGTGAACTTGAAGTCAAAAGCAAAGATCTTGTGACTGTGTTTTGTGACAGCAAAGCAGCAATACAAATTGCTGCAAATCCAGTCTTTCACGAGCGTACAAAACACATAGAAATTGACTGCCACTTCATGAGAGAGAATATCCAAGAAGGTCTATTGCGTACTGTGTACATTGCTACAAGAGAACAAATTGCAGATATCATGACCAAAGCCTTGGGAGTACAACAACATAAATATTTACTGAGCAAGTTGGGGATTAAAAATGTGTTTAAACCTCCAACTTGAGGAGGAGTGTTGAAATTAGTTAGAGATTAGTTATGTTGTTAGTTAAACAGTTAGTTAGTTTCTTTGTTAGCTGATTGTACTTGTATATATACATATGATCACTGATTGTAATTGGATCATTATCAATAAAATTAAGATCCTTTCAGCCACTCTTTTAACAATATTAACATTGCGCTCACTTACTGGATCAATCACCATCACTGGAATAGTAGTCATAATCACATCCCCATCTTCACCGTTCACTGTCTCCCTCGGCTCTCTTTCTACTCCTGGAAGCTTCTTTAGAGTGCTATGCTATCCCATGCACGTCCGAAGCTTTTAAAGGAGCCACCTTGGGAACACTTCCCAAAACTTCTAAAGCTCCAACCTGGCTCCCCAACACATCTCTTTCCCCATGTTGATTTTCTTGGTCAGTTGCCAAGTTAGGATTGCCCTTATTACCACCACTTCCCAAAGAAACTTCCTTCCCAATTTTTCTAGAGGCGCCAGTTCCTACCGAAGACGATTCTGTTTCTGACATAGGAAAAGTAACAGTCTCCTTAACATTAACTCTACTGGGTAGATCTTCGAAACGACACCTGAACACCTCGTCCTTTGATTTGGCCGGCAACCCTTCATCTAACCAGCATCGGTCGTCTTCAAAGGCTGCTGTCGACATTTTAATGTTGAAATTATCTCCGTTCAGAGATACAGAGGCAGAGAAGGGAATATCTAACGTCCCCAAGAGAACACAAGCATAATCCAAACGGCTTCTGGATATTGTATCTTCATCTAACTTGATTATTTTACCCCATTTGCTAGCTATGGCCTCTATCACTGATGCGTGCTATGCTACTAACGGGATACCTTCAATGTTAACCCAGACCTTCAATTTTTTCAATGAAATGAAGTTATAGACGGTATCCAAATCTGCATACCAGGAACACAAAAGTGATTCCTTTAGGTCCCAAAATATTTGAACTTGCTCGGCTTCTTGGCACTGTATGATAACGTAGAAACCCGACCAAACGCTGACTTGCACCTTGAAACCATCTGAGTGCAACGCTTGTTGGACAAAATCAGCATCATACATGCCTTTTATTTGGCCCACAAAATTGTTTTTTAACCATTCTGATTCAGTTGGGGAGAAGGGAAGCTGGATCGATATACCTGGCTTACTAATTGAAGCATGAGTCTGGGCATCCATCGGAGCTGAAGAGCCGGCGAGCAAGACGTCTTTGAAAGTTTTGCCTAGTTTGACTTCCGAAGATCTAAAATTTCAAGGCGTCGTGGGATGCTTCGAAAACTTCTTTCATGAAAAACTTTAATATAGTAACCGGCCATTCTTCTATTGTTGCCTTGTTCCACCGCTTTTTAAGCTTCTTCCCATGATACAAATCTGACAAAGGCAAAAGTATATTGACTCTTGATTCTCCTAACATTGTTGTAAGCTATGTAGACGTTAGTCACCCTCCCATACAAAGAAAACGCCTCCATTAGAGTGGTTCGATGGATTCTCTTGTAAACATAGTTGACAAAGATTGAAAACTCTCTATCTTTAGGTACGTTGGGTTATATAGGGTTTTGAAGTGATCCAATTTGGTAATAAGAGATCTCGGGCACCGACCCGTTAAAGTATCATATTTCCTTATAAAGTAGTCATTTGATTTCGTATAATACCAACATGGAAAATTTGAAACATTAGGAATCCTTGTGTAATGATTATATATTCAGTTAATGTGTTGAAGTCCATCTTTATTACCAAGACAAAGTAGGTAACAATTCAAATATGATCTATGCAATGTGAGATTCAAAATTTTCAAGAGTTGCAGTTTTTGTTAATTTTGTCAAGGTCTCATTTGTATTATCTTTTATCATATCCAGTGGCGGACATAAACAATACCTTCGTAAAAGAGATGTTTAAGAAGATATATACATGACTTAACCACTTAACTTTGAAAAACAGAGATCGAACGGAACTCAATAAGTGTGCAAGTTGACAAGGGCACTATATGACTTAACTGGTTCCTAAAGTTGAAAGAGTTCATGTGTCATTTAGGTTTTAAAATCAATCTTTAAAGCACATTGGTCAAGTTAGGTTCTTTCTTGGAATTGAAGCTGAGAGTGTACTACTGAAGGGTTGTTCCTAAGTCAGAAGAAGTACATCAAAGAATTACTGTTCTCTACAACAAAAATTGTAATTCATAAAATTTTTTAGCACACATTATAAATCTTTGATTTCATAGATCATATTTGAACTTCCTAACTATAATATGTGCGCTATAGAGTTATAATTTTTGTTAATTTTTTCAATGCCTCATTTATATTATCTTTTATCGAAAAATGTATTTTATCATATCCAGAGACAGAACTAGCAAGTACATTAACTCGACATAAACAATACCTTTCTAAAAGGATCTTTAGGAAGATGTATTTTATCAACCGCCTAACTTTGAGAAACAGAAATCGGACGGTAATCAATAATGACCTACGACAAGCTACATGTAACTGGTTATTAATGCTGAAAGAGTTTATATGTCATTTAAAACCTAAATGGCACATGAACTCTTACATTGCATCAATCATATTTGAACTTTCTACCAACAATCGGTTATTTTAGTGGGATGAAATACTATATCCTTTAAATAAAGTCAGGAGTTTGAATACTTGTGTTGTGAATAAAGTAAATTGGGTTGGGAGGATCGCTCCCATAATAGGCCTATACAGTCAATAGGTTGCATACCAATAGTTAAACCCCCAAAAAAATTGAACTTTTCAATTATTTCATGTTTGAATTGAAACTGAATATATAACAATTACACAAAAATATTCCAAATGATTCCAAATTTTCCACGTTGGTAATATACGAAATCAAATGACTACTTTATTAGGGAATAGGATACCTTAACTGGTTGATACCCTCCATTATGTCTGGAGATCTCTTATTACCAAACTGGATCACTTAAAAACCCTATATAAGCCACGTGTGGCATTTTACCGACCATCAAAATCAAACATGAATCCTTTGTCGATTACTTGCTTCCTCCATTTTTACTGCTTTCGGTCATGACCGATGCCTTCTCTTTGCTTCCGCGCAAAGCCCGCATATCAATTTATAACGATTTGGGCTCCGGGACGGATCTCATCGTCCACTGCAAATTGAAGGACGACGATATCGGCAAACAACATCCCAGTTACGGAAACTACTTTGAATTCAGTTTTCGTCCGAGCATCTTTCAAAACACCTTGTTTCACTGCACCTTTCAATGGAATGGAATAACGCATTGGTTCGACATTTACGTAGAAATGAGAGATAAGCCTCTTTGTAGAGAGTGTGTGTGGAACATAAAAGTCGATGGTCCTTGTCTGACCAATTACGATCTATATCTCCCCTGATATTCTTAATTACTCTCACTATTTATAATAAAAAGCTTTGGTCCTATTGTATTAAATTTGCCACAACATCTCGTATTGGTGTTGTATATATGAAATAAAATTATGGCTATGTTATTCCCTCGTTTTTATTTATGCTTTATTTTTATATAAAATAATTTGTAGTTTGAAAATGAAAGGATGGATATCAAAAGTTTAGTAGGGCTCATTTCACTCAATCATTTGGACAAACACAACTCTATATGAATACATCAACTCCTCAAATCTAGAAAAATCTTACATATGCCACCCTCATAGACACGCAGGTTCGTTTTGATGGTCTAAGGTCCAATTTAAAAATTGGCCCCTAATGTTAACAATTTATAAAGCATGTTGTTAAAGTTCTCAATTGACACCCTCTCCTTCCCTTAGGTTGTTGGTTCAAGACCTAGTAGGAGCAAAATTTTCTTTCTCCCTCCTCTAGATAGAAGTTGTTCAAAAAAAAAAAATTGTCCCCTAATACCAACGGGTTGATATAAGTGGTAAGCAGCTTAATATCACTTAAACATGTCTCGAGTTTGAGGTGTTGTGTATGTAGAAAATTCCCGCTGGGAGACTCACCCATATTAGTCAGGTGTGTGACGTGGGTCGTTCCGAATTAGTAAAGGAAAAACCCTAAGAACCTGAGAAAACAACCAAAAAAATAGACCCCTAATAACAAGTATTAAAATAATAGACCCTTAATAACAAGTATTGAAAAATTAAAAATGTCCCTCGTACCTAGGTTCAACTACGACATCAATAGTGTGATAAATACCTATCACAAGTGGGAGTGCTCGGTTGTTAGTTATCGAGTCTGTACTGTGTCTTCGTTTTAGTAATGAAAGTTATCTTTTTTTAAAAAAAAAAGTTTGAGTGCTCGGTGAGTCTTTTGCTTGATGTGACTTCACGTTTGCAATGCAACAAATCATGAACTTGAAATCTACCCATAGAGATCTAACCATGGACAGTTAACTGTTTTTAGAATTATTGACGTGATAATTAAATAAATATATAATATTATATTTAATCATTGAAATTTATATATTTTATTAATTTTATTTTATTTTTAATTAACTCATAATAAAGAATCCCTTGTGTGATAGAAGTATTGGACTTCCCCAACTATGCTTCTATGCAATCTAAAGTCATCTCTATTTTTAATGTACTTTTTTTTTTGACATAGGAACAATGTAATACTCTCAACTTCAATCCCAAGAAAGAACTTAACTTGACCAAGGTCCTTTAAAAAAACTTGATGTGCAATTCCTGGAGAACTTTTGAATTGTCGGTCATCAATAAATCATTTACATACACAGCTACATAAATAACAATAAAGTTAGTTTTACATAAAAAATAAAGATTGATCGGTGCCCAATTTTTTAAAACCTAAATGACATACAAACTCTTTCAGTTTTAAGAACCAATTACGTGAAGCTTGTCGTAGGTCATTGTAAAATTTATTTTTGATTTTGATATAACAAATATTTTAAGGATCAGATTACAAAGTAAATAATTTTTTTAGTATTAGAAAGTCTCACTATTGACAAGGATTTTGAACCAATATTGTTCTAAGTCAAAACTTAAACCCCACAAAATTTTCTAAGTGTTTTCAAAGCCAAGCTTAACAAAATCGTCCAGGCGTTTCGATACACTATATAAGTGTTTCGATACGGCCTTTCCTTTCCAAAGCTAAACTTTACAAAACTACACAGGTGTTTCGATACTCTATCACAGTGTTTCGATACGACCTCATCTTAATTGGCTACTGGAATTTCACGTTTCGATGCGATTAAGTCTATTTTTATACGTGTGTTTCGATACGGACATGCCTGTCCCGATACGGTATTCGTTTGAGCTTAAGGTTTGTGTTTAGCGTACCGACACAGAACTATACCGTATCGATACGGGGATTAAAATTTTCAAATCTTTGCATTTATTAAATATATGTTGCCTTGTTAGCTAGATGAAATTAGCAAACTTTTGAATTTCAGATACCTGTACCGATACACTCTTGTGGCGTACCGATACGAAATTTGGCAGTGTCTAAGTTTGCAAAAATTGCATTAATACGGCCTATAGTTGTTTCGATACGGCCCCTTTATCGTTTCGATAAGCCTTCTCGCGTATCGATATGCTCTCTTTATTACTTGCAACGGCTCTTTCTATTTTGAGACAGATATCAATACGGGTACCTCGTGTACCGAAACGGTAGGTTGCAGAAGTGCATTATGGTTGGAAAAAGAGAGCTCAACGGCTCTATTGATGATGTCAACCACCCAAACGGCTAGAATTCAATGATAATGTATAAAAGCAAGCCTCTAAAGCTACAACAACAACTATTCATCAAGTCAAGCACAATTAAGTAAAAATTCAACCTCTAGCCATTTACAGTCAAACCCTTACACCCAACTTGTGTAATTCATTTGTAATCTTTCATTTCAAGTTTGGGGAGCATGCTATTGTAATTGGGCAAGTATTTTACTTATTGAGAGGTCTATTTTTCAATTTGTCAACCTCTTCTTGTAAAAGAGTGATTTTGATCAAGTTTTAGGAAGAAAGTTTCATCTTTGTAACAGTTTCTCCTAATCCTAGAAAAGGGAAAGAATTCCGTAGTGAATTGCTTGAAATCCTTAGTGGGAGCTAAGGTAATGGACATAGAGCTTGTTAGAAGCTTGAACCACTCTAAATTTCTTTCTCTAATTTTTATTTTATCATTTTGCTCCCTTTTATTTTAAAAAGTCAATTCACTCTCTCTTAGCCAATTCGACATTATTTGATCATCTCAATAGTCATTATTGAGTACTGCCCAATTTCTGTTTCTCAAAGTTAGGTGGTTAAGCCATGTATATATCTTCCTAAAAATCCTTTTTAGAAGGCATTGTCTATGTCTAGTTAATGCACTTGTCAGTTCTGCCACTGAATATCTTTTTTTTTTTTGAAAATTCTATTCTACTTCTACCTAGAGGGGGAGGGGGGAAATCTAGGTGAAGGCTATACTCCTGAGGGGTCTTGAACCCGGGACCTAAGGGGAAGGGAATGGAGCAGGTGAGCACGCTCTAACTACCAGGCCGTCGTCGCATGCTCTGCCACTGAATATCTTTTAATCTAATCTTTGATAAAAGATAATATAAATGAGACCTTAATGAAATTAACAAAAAAATGTAACTCTTGAAAATTTTGACCGCACATATTATAAATCATACATTGCATAGATCATATTTGAACTTTTTACTAACAACTAGACGGTCTAGTGGATGAGGTATTAGATTTCTTCAACAAAGTCAAGGATTCGAGTTCTGACATTGTGAATGGAGTAAATTGAGTTAGGAGAGTCGTCCTCATAATGCGTCTCTGTAATACCCGATCCGAATTAGTCATCCAATGGGTTGGATACTGATGGTTAAACCAAAAAAATGTTCGAACTTTCTAATTATTTCTAGTTTGAATTGAATCTGATTGTTTCCTACTTTGTCTTGGTAATAAAGATGGACTTCAAGACATAAACTGAATATATAATCATTACACAATAATATTCCTAATGATTCCAAACTTTTCATAAATTATTACAGTTTTTCCATATTGGTATTATACGAAATCAAATGAATACTTTATTAGGAAATATGATACCTTAACTGGTTGATACCTATTACCCTCCATTATGTCCAGAGATCTCTTATTACCAAATTGGGTCACTTCAAAACCCTATATAAGCTACTTGTGCCATTTTGCCGACCATCAAAACCAAACATATATCATTTGCCGATTACTTGCTTCACCATCTTTTGCTGCTTTTGGTCGTGACCGATGCCTTCTCTTTACTTCCGCGCAAAGCCCACGTATCAATCTATAACGACTTGAGCTTCGGGACAGATCTTATCGTCCATTGCAAATCGAAGGACGACGATATCGGCAAACAACATCTCGGTTATGGAAACTATTTTGAGTTCAGTTTCCGTCCGAGCATCTTTCAAAACACATTGTTTCACTGCATCTTTCAATGGAACGGAATATCACATTGGTTCGACATTTACGTAGAACTAAGGGACAAGCCTCTTTGTAAAGAGTGCGTGTTGAACATAAAACTCGATGGTCCCTGTCTGACCAATTACGACCTGCGTCTCCCTTGGTATTCTTAATTACTCCTAAAATATATCTACAATAAAAGCTTTACTCTCTTGTAATATATTTGCCACGACACAACATCACGTATTGTTGTTGTATATATGTAATAAAATTATTGTTATGTTTGTTTGTTTTTTTAAGCAATTTTTTAATTAATAAAAACCACTAAAAATAGTGGTTAAAAGAGTTCCAAACAAACGCTGATGTCACCATACAAATGACCAAATAAAACAAGACAAACTTCCTTCTAAAACAAAGACACCGAACCTCGGATAACCAACGAAGATTGTGTTGCATCGCCACCACAACTAAGAAGTGGAATTGTTAGCTCGATGTGTGGGATGCCAAGTTGGTAAGCTACCCTTCAAGTACTTGGGTATACCGTTAGGAGCTGATCCTAGAAGGGTTCTTAAATGGGAGCCGGTGGTTGCAAAATTCCAGGAGAAACTAGCATGTTGGAAATATAGATCCTTTCTTTTTATGGTCGAGCTCAAACTGTCTACTTCGAGCTCGAGCCAAGTCTGCCCAGTCTTGGGCTCAGCTCGGCTCGTTATCACCCCTAGCTCTGCCAATGTATTACATATTCGTGTTTGAAACCCCCCAAAACAGCTTGGACTCAATAGAGGTCGGAAGATGGATGAGTAAAGATCGTTTTGGGTGGCATATTGGAGATGGAAAACAACTTTGGTTCGGGAAGACTTGTGGTGCAGATCACAACTGTTGGGATATCCGTTTGTGAGGTTGTTTAGGTTAGCTCTTGTGAAGAGTGTTGCTGTTTGTGAGGTGGTCTCGAGTAACAACTCGATAGAAGTACAGTGGGTGCATTATTCTCTAGACCCCTACTCGATCGGAAAAGAGCTTTACTAGGCGAATTAGCAGTTTTGATAAAGGATATTGTATTAGATTCGGGAAATCCTGAGAAGATTATTTAGACAGTTTTCGGTGAAAAAGTTGTCGCAATTGATAGTGAATGCGGACATTGAAGGCCCAAAGTTCGACTTTGGGAAATTTTGGAACATTTCCGTATGGAAAGGGAAGCGAGTATTGAGATCTGAATGCATTGTCTATGTCTAATTCATGTATCCATCAGTTCTAACGTCTATCGGTACACTGATGTTTCGTGCCGAAACTGAGGATCAATACACTTAAAACTTGTACCGAAACTCATTTGTATAAAGTCCAGTTTGTAGTCCATATCAAAAAGGACAAGCTCGTATCGCAACACTGTATCAAAACAGAGAAAGTAACGCTTTGCTCAATTAAAATTTCAGTAGCCAAAATCCATATTGAAACGCTATATAGCGTATCGATACGCCTGGGCAATTTTGTAAAGATTGGCTTTTAAAACACTTAGAACAATTTGTAGGGTTTAAGTTTTGACTTGGAAATAATTTAGGCTTAAAATCTTTGTCAATAGTGAGACTTTCAAGTACTTAAAAATTTATTTATTTTGCAAATTAATCCTTAAAATATTTGTTATATCAAAATCAAATATAGGTTTTACGCATTGCGGTTATACCCACAGGCACCTCTGATACCAAGAGAAGCCGCATAAGACTGCAAAGTAGCTGGTTTCCATGTTCCATTAGGCACTCGACTTTTAGTTAACCTGTGGAAGTTGCAACACGACCCCAACGTTTGGGAGAAGCTACTTGATTTCATGCCTGAGAGGTTCCTTAGTGACCATGCTAACATAGATATGAGGGGTCAAAATTTTGAGCTTATACCATTTGGTTCTGGTAGAAGGATTTGTCCAGCTATCACTTTTGCACTTCGTGCCCCGCCCTTAGTTTTGGCTCAACTGCTCCATGGATTTGAGTGGGGAACTGACGGAGATAAAGCAATCGGCATGAGTGAAAGCCCTAGACTGACTAATCATAGTGCTACACCATTAGAGGTTACACTTTCACCAAAGTTACCTTCCATGATCTATGTTTAATTGGTGCAATAAGCATATAGCTTGGTTTGCCATTCATTTTTGTTGAATGCATATGCCTCTGCATCAATGACTTTGGTATGTTTACTTACTTTGTTTTATAGCTTAAGGTTTTGCAGAATGAGTTGATCTGCTATGGATATGTAAGTCCTATGTATCTAGTAAATGAAAGGAAAAGCACTCAAGGATACTTTTTTCTCAAGAACAAATCATATATTGCTTCATAATTGAGTTCTATGCAAAGAATCTGTTTTCCCTGCATCTAATTTCATGAGGTTTAGCTCGCCTCAATATCCGTAGACAACAATGTTGAAAGATAACAATACCAAAGAATAGAAAATAAATGAAGAAATACACTCAGAAATTGATGAACTGATATGTCTATTTTATTCAGCTAGAAGGATTTAAATACAGCAGCAAAACATAACTAAAGTACGTAAATAATGGAACAAACTCCACTACAAATAGGACTCTTACTAACAGCCCCATATGACTTAGGACTCTTAACAACAAATTATTAACTGATTAAACTACTGACAAAGACTACTAAATTAAGACTTTTAACTAAATCAGATTTATGCATTATATCGTAACATTCGCTCCCTTAATGCAAAAATCTGTAACTCCCAACATTTTTCTAAAACAAATGAATTTTTCTGCAGACAATGGCTTTGTAAACAAATCAGCAACTTGCTCTTGAGAGCTGCAATGCTCTATCCTTATGCTTCCTTTGTTCACCAATTCACGAATATAATGATGTCGAGTATCAATATGCCTTGTGCGATTGTGATGAACTGGATTTTTCGTCATTGAAATAGTGGACTGATTATCACAGAAAATTATTGTAGCTTCCTTTTGATGTTGATTCATGTCACCTAAAATTCTTCTTAACCATATGGCTTGACAAGCAGCCAAACTTACAGCCATATATTCTGCTTCTGATGAAGATAATGCAGTAGATGGCTGCTTTTTTGAACACCAGGAAATTGGACTTGATCCAAGCATGAACAAATACCCAGTAGTACTCTTGCGATCATCGACCGAACCTGCCCAATCACTATCGGAAAAACCCAATAATTCAAAATTATTAGAATTAGAGTACCACAAGCCATAAGAGCATGTTCCCTTCAAATACCTAAGAATCCTTTTTGCTGCACCATAATGAATATTGCTGGGATTTTGCATGAACCGAGACAACAGAGTTGTAGCTTGCAAGATATCAGGTCTACTATTTGTAAGATATAGCAGACTTCCAACTAAACTCCGATACAACTGAGCATCAACTTTTTCTTCTCCGTCATCTAAACAGAACTTTTGATTCATAATCATTGGAGTTCCGACCGCATTGCATTCTTTCATATTGAACTTTTCTAGAAGATCCTTCACATATTTTTGTTGTGAAATAAAAATTCCAGCTCCACTTTGCTGCACTTCTAATCCCAGAAAATAGCTCATTTGACCCAAATCAGTCATTTCAAACTCAGACACCATAACCTTCTTGAAATCGTTAACCAAAGCAACACTATTTCCTGTATAAATTAAATCATCCACATACAAACATACGAGTAATACCTCATCAACTCCTTTGGTTTTCACATACAAAGTCGCTTCACTTCCACTCTTTTGGAACTCATTTTTGCTGAAGTGACTGTCAATCCTTTCATATCAGGCCCTTGGTGCTTGCTTAAGCACGTAGAGTGCTTTCCTCAGCTTGTAAACCTTCATTTCCTCTCCTATCAATTCATAACCCTTAGGTTGCTGTACATAGACTTCTTCATCCAAAAAACCATTTAAAAATGTTGACTTAACATCAAATTGATAAACTTTCCGCTTGTAGTTAGCGGCAATTGATAAAACAGTACGAATAGTATCAAATCTAGCTACAGGTGAGAAAGTTTCTTCAAAATCAATACCTTCACGCTGCATATAGCCCCTTGCAACCAAACGAGCTTTATGCTTTTGGATTGAACCATCTTGCTTGAATTTTAGCTTGTAAATCCATTTAAGTCCGATGACTTCCTTTTCCTTCGGCAAGTCGACCAGCTCCCAAGTCTTATTTTTCTCCAGTGCCTTCATTTCGTCATCCATCGCATTACACCATGCAGCACTTTGAACAGCTTCATCAAATGAACTCGGTTCTGCAATTTGGACAAGCTGGCACCTTTCTGTTTGCTCATAAATCTCTGTTAATGATCTCCATTTCCTAGGAGGTGTGCTTGAGGAAGATGAACTTGCTGATGCAGATGAACCAGAAACAGAATCAGGTGTTGATAGTTGCGAATTTCCACCACCATCAGTCATGTTTCTTTCTATTGTTTGCTGGTTTGTGGACTCATCATCTTCTTGAATGGTTGCTTCATTTATCTTTGGCTTTCGTTCATGAAATGCCTCAAAAGGAGTTTGGTGTATCAGTGCTGAAGTTGGACTACGGTTGAGTACATATGTTGCGGTATGAATCGCTTCTGCCCAAAAACTTTTTGGAAGACATTTTGCTTTTAGCATGCTCTTTGCCATTTCAACAAGACTCTGATTCTTCCTCTCGGCCACCCCGTTCTGTTGAGGAGTATAGCTGGCTGTCAATTGCCTGTGAATGCCCATCTCTTCACAAAAACTATCGAATTCTCTAGACATAAACTCGCCACCACGGTCTGTCCTCAAGACTTTTACTGCATTTTCGCTTTGTTTTTCAATAGAAGACTTGAACTTCCTGAAGATAGAGAACACCTTCGATTTTTCTTTCACAAAATAGACCCAAGTCATTCTACTGAAATCGTCAACAAAAACCACAAAATACTTGTTGTTATTTAGAGAAGGGGCCTGCATAGGTCCACAGACATCAGCGTGAATCAATTCAGCTATCTTTGAAGCTCTCATGTTGCTGCTCTTCGGAAAAGTGTCTCTATGTTGCTTACCAACCACACAACTTTCACATAAAGCATCAATAGGCCTTATCACAGGTAATCCATCCACCAATTTTTGATTAGACAATAAACTTAAACTTGTAAAGTTGAGATGCCCATACCTATGATGCCACAACCAATTGTCATCTTCTAGTGTAGCTGCTAGTGCCTTCTTCTCATCGTGGATAACAACAGGAAACATGTTGTTCCTTGACATTGGAACTTGGAGCAACAAGTTCTTCTTTGTTTTATCAGTGAAGACAGTACATGAGAAATCCTCGAAGACCAAGCAGTAACCTTCTCTCAAAAATTGCCCGACACTCAACAAGTTTGAGTCTAAATCCGGAACATATAAAACATTTTTGATACAGCTACCTTCTCCAGAATTCAGCTTTATCACTCTTTTTCCTTCCGTGTTACGAATTGTTCCATCAGCCATCTTTATGTGAGTTTTAGTCGACTTGTCCAAACTAATAAAGAGCTCCAAATTCGCAGTCATGTGACTACTACAACCACTATCCATATACCACACTTCAGAATCAAAAACATTAGCAGCATAACAAGCAAGAAATAGACTTTCAGTATCTTCTTTATCCTCAGCAAAATTTGCTTGATTTTCATCATATTGTTTCTTACGACAATATCTTTCTATATGACCAGGTTTGTGACAATAATAACACTCAAACTTATGAATATTTTTTCCATCATCAGTTGATTGTTGTTGTCTGTCGCTTGATCGTCCACCACCTCTGAATCCATAGCCACCTCTTCTCCCTCGATAAGAAGAACCTCCACGATTGTTGCCGCTACCACTTCGTTCACGGCCAACATCATTATCATTTAACAATTTCAGTTTGGTCTGAAATGCCTTTTCGGTATTCTCCTCCTCATAGCTTTTATGTCTATCTTCATGGGATTGAAGAGATCCCAACAACTCACCAACGGTTAAGACTGTTAAGTCTTTGGATTCTTCTATTGCAGCAACAGTAGATTCATACTTCCTTGTTAAACTGCGAAGTAGTTTCTCAACCACCTTTTGATCTGATATCTGCTCACCATACTTCCTCATTTGATGGACTATGACCATAAGATTATTAGAACAATCATGCACTGATTCTCCATCCTTCACTCGAAAACTTTTAAACTGTCTGCGAAGTGTTTGAAGTTTGACTGTGAGCACCTTCGTCGTGCCTCGATATCCATTTTTGAGTGAATCCCATGCTTCTTTTGCTTTTGCTGCGTCGGAAATCCGAGAAGAAAAAACGGCATCATCTACTGCTTGTTGGATGAAAAAGAGAGCTTTGGCATCCTTCTTTCTCATATCTTTCAAAGTGTCAGCTGCTACACCTTCCTCGCTGTAGCCTTTCTCTACGAAATCCCATAAGTCTTGAGAGATGAAGAGAGTCTTCATCTTTGTGCTCCAAACATCATAATTGCTGCCTTGAAAAATTGGAATTGTCGGTTGAGAGATGTTTACACCATTTGCAGTACCTGCCATCACAAAATTTCTTTACAGGCCTTAGTAGAAGCTCTGATGCCAGATGTTGAAAGATAACAATACCTAAGAATAGAAAATAAATGAAGAAATACACTCAGAATTGATGAACTGATATGTCTATTTTATTCAGCTAGAAGGATTTAAATACAGCAGCAAAACATAACTAAAGTATGTAAATAATGGAACAAACTCCACTACAAATAGGACTCTTACTAACAGCCCCATATGACTTAGGACTCTTAACAACAAATTATTGACTGATTAAACTACGGACAAAGACTACTAAATTAAGACTTTTAACTAAATCAGATTTATGCATTATATCGTAACAAACAACTCGGTGTTAAGTAGGCTATTTTCAGTTTCCTTCCACTTAAGAATGTGCCTTCTGTGTTTTAAGGCTTCATCAACGGAATCGGGCTCCAAGCCAGTAACCATTGAAATGCACAACTTAGGATCAGTAAGAGAATTGAACAATCTCTTAAATTTTGTAACGATGTAGTAGAAGGAATCATGCGAGACTGAAAGTGTGATTATGTCTATTATTTCTGCAGTTGTGGTTATAGACCACTATGGGTGATAACTGGATTGAAGTCATGGAACTGTTGGCATCGAGCTGAGACGAACCTGCTTGATCTTTTCCTCGAGCAGGTCGGCTTTGTTGAATATTAGAAGAAAGTTGTTTTTCCTCAAAAGGTTGGAGGGGGTCTATACTGTCAAACAGCTTTGTTAGGCTGTATTGCAGAATTGCTGGCCCTGCTGTGTTTAAACTGTCTTTATAAACAATATATGTCTAATTTTCATATAGCGAATTTAAAGACAGTCTAGATATGCAGATTTGTGTGTACCACTTCTAGAATTACACAACTTTAACATCATTTCGCCGCTCCTGGCAATGTCGACAAAAAGATACAATGAGTCAGCTAAATCAGTTGCCAACAATCATTTGATATGTCATAAATTTACCAACTGAGCTCTGAATATGATAAGCAGTCTTTGAATTTCTGCAGCAATGGTCAAATTCTTTTCTCCAGCAAAGCTAAATTGGAGCTTTAAAAGTGATTGAAGCCATGGTCTTTATTTGATTTTCAAGCTGTATGTATCTGGGGAATCTAGTAAATGTAAGGAAAAAGCACTCATGGTATACTTCTTTCTCAAGAACAAATCATATATTGCTTCAGAATTGTCTCTACAGTTCCATATTCGGTAACAAGTTTCGTCCTTTGCGAGGCCTTAGACAAGATGATCCTCTAAGGCTTTATTTGTTTCTAATATGTAGTGAAAGGGTATGCTAGGAAGTCAGTGTCACCAAGGTGTGCTCTTAAAGTAGATTTGCAGAAGGCTTTTAACAGTCTCTTCTGGGAGTATGTGTTGTCTATTGGAGGCTGTGGGAGTATGTATCGTATGGCGGGGCTACTACCCTGCATCCGGTCAAGATCAATGGTGGGCTACGATCGGAGGCCGAGATTGGTTCATAAATGAATAAACCTTTCCATTTTCGCAATGACAACAGCTTCAGCAATCTTGGAAACTTCAGTAGCTTCATAAATATATCCACTTGGAAAAACATTGTACTTAAAATTGCTTCCATTCTCCATTGATATGGAACTAATTTAGTACCCTTGGGTTGCTATTTTGAAACTGTTTATACCACAAATCAATGGAAGAATTCATTAACCACAGAAACTGGGAAGTTGCACAAGTCCTGTTTGACAAATGGAAACCAACAAAAATGGCTTCCTCCTCGGCGGCTCAATGCCACACATCCAGGGTTGAGATCAATGGACAATGGTTCCGGTATGGCATCTTTATATAGCCGTCAAGGCGCCTGGCACAAAGAAGTCAAGTTTGATATTTTAATTATAAGAAAATGAGATAGAAACAACTGGACCACATATTATTAAATTAGACTAAGATAGTTGTGGCTTGAACTTGCCTGTGTTAAGCTGTTATCTCCAATTCTGTTTTTATTGCAGGTATTTTTTTAGTGTGTTAAAACCATTACGATTGCCTATGCAAATTGGTTCATTCCTATTGAAGCACACCATGGAATTCTCTATACAATTTCAGGAACATCTCCTTTCTGCACTTGTTTTCACCATAATTATGACCATATTAGTGGCCACCATCCTCATTAAAGGCAAGGAGCAGCAAAGGAGACCCCCCGAGCCGGATGGGGCCTTACCGTTTCTCGGCCATCTTCATCTTCTTGGAAACAACCAGCTGCTACATAGAGCATTAGCAGACATGGCTGACAAATACGGAACGGCCTTCTCGATCCGTCTTGGGATTCATCGAGCACTTGTTGTGAGTAACTGGGAAGTTGCAAAAGAATGTTTGACAACCAATGATAAGTTCTTCCTCAATCGTCCAAAATCCTTAGCCTTAAAGCATATGGGGTATGACCATAACATGTTTGGCTTCTGTCCTTACGGACCCTATTGGCGCAGAATAAGGAAACTAGTGACAGTTGAGCTCCTCTCTAGTCGCCGGCTTGAGTTACTCAAGCATGTTCCCGACACCGAAATCAATAGTTTTCTAAAGGAATTGTATGAGCAATCGGTGAAAAGCGGAGGCATCGCTATAGTGGACATGAAGGAAATAATTGGTGACTTAGCAACTAACATCATAGTGAGGATGGTTGCTGGAAAAAGATATTGTGGTGCCGGAGGAAGCTGTAATGAGGAATCAAGGCGATGCCAAAAAGCCATGGATGATTTCTTATATCTGGTAGGGGTGTTCTTGGTTTCTGATGCGGTGCCTTTCTTTGGTTGGCTCGATGTGGTTATGGGGAACATAGGAAAAATGAAGAGGGCAGAAAAGGAGTTGGATTTTGCACTCGAAAGCTGGCTAAACGAGCATCGTGAAAGGAGGAACAACGAAGACTTCAAAGGGGAGAAAGATTTCATGGATGTCATGTTGTCTATCATGGATGAAAGCAATGTTCCATCTCAAGAGGCTGATGTTACCATTAAAGCTACTTGCCTGGTATGTTATTGTTAAGTAGAATTATTTAATTTCTAGCACCATCAGACAACAGATAACCTTTGGTTCGGCAATTGTGACTGCAGAATCTTGTCTTGGGTGGCGCCGATACCACTATGGTCACACTTACATGGGCATTGTCCCTGCTATTGAATAACCGCCATGTGCTAAAGAAGGCCCAAGATGAACTTGACATTCATGTTGGAAAGCAACGGCAAGTGGAAGAGTACGACATAACTAACTTAGTTTACTTGCAAGCCATTATCAAGGAAACATTGCGGTTATACCCAGCAGGGCCTCTTATACCAAGAGAAGCCATGGAGGACTGCACAGTAGCTGGTTTCCACGTTCCATCAGGCACTCGACTTTTAGTAAACCTGTGGAAGTTGCAACGCGACCCCAACGTTTGGGATAAGCCATCGGATTTCGTGCCTGAGAGGTTCCTCAGTGACCATGCTAACATAGATATGAGGGGTCAAAATTTTGAGCTTATACCATTTGGTTCTGGTAGAAGGATTTGTCCAGGTATCACTTTTGCACTTCGTGCCCTGCCCTTAGTTTTGGCTCGACTGCTCCATGGATTTGAGTGGGGAACTGTCGGAGATAAAGCAATCGACATGAGTGAAAGCCCTGGACTGACTAATCATAGAGCTACACCATTAGAGGTTACACTTTCACCAAAGTTACCTTCCATGATCTATGTGTAATTGGTGCAAGAAGCATAGAGCTTGGTTTGCAACTCATTTTTGCTGAATGCATATGGATCAATTACTTTGGTCTATTTATTTACTATGTTGGTCTGTTGTGGATATGTAAGTTTATGGAAGCTTTCTTTAAATGTTGATTAGTATTGTACATGAGCTCTGAATATGATTATCTGTCGTTTGAGGAGATATGGTCAAATTCCTTCCGTATGTTTTTATTAGATCTTCAAGTTGTATGTATCATTCCAGAATATTTTGCAAACCATGCATGTTATACAATTTATACAAACAATCCATGATTCTTATTTTTGAAGAACAAACCTCAACTGAGTTGTATGAGAAGGATCTGTTTTATTCTACTTTCAAACAGCTTTGTAAGTAGGATGTTTTGTGTTGTCTTGGGTAAGCTCTGTTGAATTCCATAAACCCCATCCTATACAAAGTTTGGCGACAGTGTTTGGTGGCTGTCTCTATCTGATTTATGAAAGGCCTTTTTCTCTGACATGACACCATTTTCATGTGCAAGAATTATTCATGATTTCTCAAACTCTATCTGGTTAACACAAGAAGTCACTCTCAAACCCACAACCTTATCTCTAATTTTACTTTTGTTCTTCAAGGTCAATGAATTTATGAGTAGTTCTATGTGGCAAGGACTTGCCTATGTTGAAATCTTATCTCCAAATTTGTATATATTCTTGATATTTTTTAGTTTGGGAAAACCATTTTGATTGGCACATGTGGAAACTGGTTCATTTCCATGGAATTCTCTATACAATTTCAGGAACAACTCCTTTTTGCAGTTTTTTCCACCATAACTATTACCATATTTGTGGCCATCATCCTTGTTAAAGGCAAGAAGAAACGGCAGAGGAGACCCCCCGAGCCAGATGGGGCGTTACCGTTTCTCGGTCATCTTCGTCTTCTCGGAAAAAACCAGCTGCTACATAGAGCATTTGCAGACATGGCTGACAAGTACGGACCGGCATTCTCGATCCGTCTTGGGATTCGTCGAGCACTTGTGGTGAGTAACTGGGAAGTTGCGAAAGAATGTTTCACAACCAATGATAAGGTCTTCCTCACACGTCCAAAGTCCTTAGCCATAAAGATTACGGGTTATGACCATAACATGTTAGGCTTTGCTCCTTACGGACCGTATTGGCGCAATATAAGGAAACTAGCAACGGTTGAGCTCCTCTCTAGTAGCCGGCTCGAGTTATTGAAGCATGTTCTCAACACCGAAATCAATAGCTTTATAAAGGAATTATATGATTTGTCGGTGAAAAACGGAGGTGTTGCTGTGGTTGAAATGGAGGAAAGAATTGGCGACTTAGCAACCAACATCATAGTGAGGATGATTGCTGGGAAAAGATATAATGGTACCGAAGGAAGCTGTAATGAGGAATCAAGGCGATGCCAAAAGGCCATGGGTGATTTCTCTTATCTGGGAGGGTTGTTCTTGTTTTCCGATGCGGTGCCGGGTCTTGGTTGGCTCGACGTAGTGATGGGAAACATAGGAAAAATAAAGCAGACAGCAAAGGAGTTGGATTTGGTACTTGGAAGCTGGGTAAACGAGCATCGCAAAAGGAGGCGCGACGAAGGCGTCAAAGGGGACCAAGATTTCATCGATGTCATGTTGTCTATCATGGATGAAAGCAATGTTCCATCTCAAGAGGCTGATGTTACCATTAAAGCTACTTGCCTGGTAAGTTATTGTTAAGTATAATCATGTAAGTTATAGCATCATCAGAAAACAGATAACCTTATCAGACAATTGTGATTGCAGAGTCTTGCCTTGGGTGCCATCGATACCAATGTGGTTACTCTTACATGGGCAGTCTCCTTGCTGTTGAATAACCGTCACGCGCTAAAGAAGGCTCAAGATGAACTCGACATCCATGTCGGGGGAAAACGACAAGTGGAAGAGTTAGACATAAGCAACTTGGTATACCTGCAAGCCATTATCAAGGAAACAATGCGATTATACCCAGCAGTGCCTCTATCGATACCAAGAGAAGCTATGGAGGACTGCACAGTAGCTGGTTTCCACATTCCGGCAGGCACTCGACTTTTGGTCAACCTCTGGAAGTTGCAGCGTGACCCCAGCATTTGGCATAAGCCATTAGATTTCTTGCCGGAGAGATTCCTCAGTGACCATGCTAACATAGATGTGAGGGGTCAAAATTTTGAGCTTATACCATTTGGTTGTGGTAGAAGGATTTGTCCGGGTATCACTTTTGCGCTCCGGTTCCAGCACTTAACTTTGGCTCGACTGCTTCATGGATTTGATTGGGGAACGGTATCGGATGAAGCAGTCGATATGAGTGAAAGCCCCGGAATAGCCGTTCCTAGAGCTACGCCAGTAGAGGTTACTCTTACCCCAAAGTTACCATCCATGCTCTATAAGTAGTTGGTGCAAAGATGCATATAGCTTGGTTTGCAATTCATATGTCTGCCCAAAATTGCCTTCAATTAAAGCAACTATATTTGAATTTCGAGTTGTATGTATCTAGGGAATATGATAATAAAAGGAAAAGTACTCAAGGATACTTCTTTCTGAAGAATAAATCATATATTGCTTCACCATTGAGTTCTATGCAAAGAATATGTTTTTCCTACATCTAATTTTACAATTTGAAGAAGAAAAAAAAACGGTTCATGAGGTTGAGCTTGCCTCAATATCCGTAGATGACATCTCGGTGTTAACTAAGCTATTTTCAGTTTCGTTCCACTTAAGAATGTGCCTGCTGTATCTTAAAGCTTCATCAACGGAGTCAGGCTCCAAGCCGGTAACCATTGAAACGTACAACTTACGATCAGTAAGAGAATTGAACAATCTCTTGAACTTCGTAGCGATGTACTCGAAGGCACTCTGCGATAGTGAAGTGTGATTATTTCTATTATTGCTGCAGTTGTTGTAGTGATTATGGCTGATAACTGGATTGAAGTCATGGAACCATTCACATCGAGTGAGAGGGACCTGCTCGATCATTTCCTCGAGTAGGTCAGCTTTGTTGAGTAATAGAAGGAAGTTCTTTTTCTCAAAGGTCGGATGGGTGACTATACTTTCAAACAGTTGCTTGCTTGCCAACATTTTGTTTGTGAGAACTCCATTACTGTCTAACGAAAACTCATCGTAGTCGGTCAACGAGACAGAAAATAGGACAATATCGATGTCTTCAAACATTTCCAACCATTTACATTTCTCCCCGAGGCTACTGGGATGCAGTCTAATAAGCTGGTACCTGTTGATTCAAAGCAAGAAATGCTAAGCACGATAAGTATATATGAATCGTCTTTATGATGCACCAATTAAGCCCCAAGGAATATTATGAACTGTACATGTTGAATATCTATTCCAAGGAATAAAGTGAACAATTTAAGCATAGGCTAGAATATAACCTTGCTGATGGATCATGCTGATAACCATCAAGTGCGATTTCTCGTTCTATTGACGGAAAAGAGAATTCCATGCAAGAGAGACCATTCGATGATGTAATTCCCTCGGCATACACGATATCCATGTCAGACGGCTCATAATCTGTCCTTGAGACCTCAACAGCCTGAGAAGAAGATAATTTTAAACTATCAGCGTTAGTAAGAAACCGAAATTGAATAGAGTGAAGAGACAAAAAGTCAGAATGAACTGCTCGATCTAGTGTATGTTACTAAAAAACTAGGAAATTCAGCTTCCCACTTTAGTTAAACTAAAACCCTATAGAGCAAGCTTACCCGTTCTAGGAAATAAGTAGCAATTCTAGGCAGCATTTCTAGTTCATGCCTCCGGTTATATGTGGCCTGAAAGGCTGCATCATTCAACAGCTCCCCAATAAATGGTGCATATTCACGAGTAGCAGCGGGGAAGATGACTTCCAAATTGCCGGACACCATCACTTGGACGAGCCAATCCGAGAAAGCTTTCAATCTCGGGGAAAGGGAATATTTTGTTTTGCCATCAATCTGGCTTGCACCACCTGTTGTCAACAATGAAGCTCAAACTCTATTCCAAAATAAATTAAATTATTCTATGACAAACTCCAAGTTTCCTCTAGCCAAATAGCAACAGCGATACAATTAAGTCCAATTGGTGAAAATGCATACAGAATAAATCATTATTATTCTACCTGGAGAACCAGATCCATCAGCAATCTGCCTTTTTCTATCCTCCTGTAATATCTCCTCTTCAAATCGTTCTCGCCCCTGAAGCAATATTGCAAGATAGCCATACAAATTGCTTTGGATCGTCGATTTGATACTTAGGCGTTCATTTTCAGAGAAAGAAACATTATACAGAATCTTGGCCTGAAATAAGCAAGTAACAAATTTAACGTTTCATTAGACGGCCTATTCTGCATTTCTGGTGTCATAAAACCAAAGTTTGGTAGACATAAATAAACACCAAGAAAAAAAATTCAAATCATTATTGAAAGTAATGGTGTCTAGAAGCATAAACTAGGATTCATTTACAATCGAAACCACTAATTGCATATTATGAATTTAAAAGGTTATTGTAATAACTCCATTACTCTTGTTCAACCTCAATCCTTTGAAAACATATTGTAGTCAGAGGCAGCTGAACTGATGAGCTCGATTGGCCAAAGCTCAATGGAAAGTCAGCTTAAGATCCCAAGTTCTCAATCTAAGCTGATGAAGGATAAAACGAAGGTATGCGTAAAAGAGCATAAGTAACACCTCCATTTACAGACACCAAACAAATTTAGTTGAAATAAGTTTCCATGATTGGTATATTACCTGCTTATATATAGTACTTGTGCCGGACCTTGGATACCCGACTAGAAGAATTTTGGGAAGTACTTGTTTCTCCAGAGTTCTTTGGATGGCATCCTCTCCAGAAGGATTCACGGTATTAGGAGGAACCGGCAAAGACAATAGAGCGCAGAAAAGCTTGATTCCCATCTGAAAATAAGGTACATCCATGTTATTACTGGTGCAGGATATAAGGGTATGCCTATGCAGTATGCATATTCTTATGCAAATATACCTTGTTCCATATTGGCCCCTTTATATTATTCTGACCCTCTTCTTGGTACGATCCATCGGCACTCAGCCAATAGCTAGGATTTCCTTCGCAATGAACTCCTGCTAACTGCGAATTTTTAACAGAATGCCGTTTATTGAACTTGCATCATCCATAAAAACATTCATTTAAAAGAACTCGATCATGTAAAGCACTACAACCTGCAGCATCCACAGCTCTTTCTTAGTGATCACCCGATTATTTACGATTATGTTCGTATTTCCATTGCTAGCATTACTCTTGATGTGAGCTCCAACATTTAGCTGGGCAGTAATAATTTGGCATGGCCCATGTCCTTCCTGATTTTCAACAGAGCAGTGGTTCAATTTTTAATTGGAAGAGAATGACAGCTACACCATGTAAAAGAAGAGCAAAGTTTGGTCATTACCTTTCCCCAGAATCCGGACAATTTATCGTACCAATAGAACCCGGGTTTTAGCTTCTCCGGTGGGTTTTGGCAGGTCTGCAGAACCTGCAACTCATCTTGAGTCAATGGTTCTCCATTCACAACAACCAGCTGAGGTGGTAGTTGATTAGCCTCACAGGCCTTCTCCGACCTCATTACCCTTTGCACTTCCAATTCACCGAGCAGCTGCTTGAGAAGCCGAGAACGTTTTCCGAGACGTCCTCGGCTCGACTCATTTATCTTCTTACCTATGCAAGTAATACATTTCCTTCCCTCCGGCATAGACCCCATTGTTCTCAATACACACTTGCAACAATACTTTGCATTACAAACAATGCATATCTCCTTCTCTGTTAACCGGTTTCCCTTTAAGCACCTATAACACGACCCCTTCTTGTCGTTCCGTGCAACAGGTTGTTCATCAAAGATGATGCTTTCGGTCTCGGAATACTCGGATTCTTCGACATCATACGATTCAGGTTCCAGGAAAGTTACAACAGATGGTCTCCTAACATGGCCAGGGGTGTCATTGTTAACATCAGAAATTTCCTGAATTTCAGAACTTCCTACTCCACCATGATCACCATCAATCCCCTTACTTAACGAATCCAAACTATATAATTCACCGGACAAACCGGGATGAACAATCGATTTTCGAGCCGAGCTAGATTTAGAGGCGAACTTCTTGTCTCTGGGTGGCTTTTGGCTCACTGGATTGATCTTGACAATCGGTTGGATAACAGGCAATGGAATATCATTCAAAGAAAAGGAAGAGGAAACTTCGGCAGCCGTCGGAAGGCTGTTGACGTCCACCGGAACTAATTTGGGGATATCAAAAGTGACCGGAGGACCATGGTACTCAATAGCAAAAGAGTATTCAATGCTAATATCATCATCTACAGGACACGATTTCTCAAAAGGAAGGATTTTTCTTAGAAGTGTAGCCATTGTTTCTTTCAATTCTCAATTCCCAGAATTAACCCACCAATAATCTCAACATTCCATGAAGAATTAAGCACCAAACAACCAAAAGAATCAAACTTTAGAAACCCATTTTGCTACTAACCCTTTCAAATAATCAAAACAAGCTAAATTTATATACTTCAAACCCCAAACCAAGCTGAAAATCCCCCCCCCCCCCCCTTTCAAAAATAGAAAGACGGGAAACTGGGGAAAATCCAAGAAAACAAATGAAGAACAATTAAGATGGCGAATCTTCTCTGGGCAGTAAACTATGGAGACCTGAGAAACGATCGAGTGACATGCATTTAGTGTTAAATTTGTAAGTGATTTTTCCAGGTCAACGCGCTGATAAAGAAATTGCCGGGAAATAATGGAAACTGAGGATTGAAGAAGTCAAAACACATGGCCTGCCAGCCTAATCAACCACCAACACTGCTTGTTTACGGACCTTTTGGGTCAATAAATAAATTAAGTCAATGCGGACAGAAATTGGAGGCCAGTTGGTTTTTTTGACATTTTGACGCAATTTGGGAATTACGTCATCTATTTTTTTTATGTTTGGGTGGCGAGAAACTGGACGTAATGTAGAGGAAGGAAATTCTTTGGTAATATTAAAAAAATTGGTAATACTAAAACATAAATTCACTAGTTGATCAAGTAATGAATATTTTATGTTATTTTATTTTGTATAGATTCAAATTTTGACATTTATTTTAGTTGGGGACGGAGTTAAAATTTAAAATTGGAGAATAAAATATAAATTTTTGAAAGTGCGACAAATTCATAAATAAATTAATTTTTTAAAAATATATATAAATAGAGGGATAAGGTGAAAAAAATCTCGGGGTGGGGGCCATGTAGCTCTGCCCATGGTTTTAGTTTAGAAATGTAATATCTCTTTACTTAACCAAAAACATTGTAAATAATAATATACAACCAATTGGTCAAGTCAGATGAGACACTAAATCTAGGGACGGACGCAAGATTTCATGTTAGGGGAACGAAGTTATAAAATTTTAAGGGTGAACTTATAAAATTTTAGAAGGGACGAAAAAAGATTTTCAATAGAAAATACATAGAAAAGTTTTAAAAAGTTTCTAAATTATATATGATTCCAAAATTTTAGGGGGCGACGGCCCCCTCTAACCCTCTCTGAGTCCATCCCTGACTAAATCTCTTAAGCAATAAAAAAACTAAATTCAAATTAACCGACTGATAAGTCAAAATACTTTTAATTAAATCAAAAAATTTGCAAAAAATAAATATTTTCGACACTCAAACTATCATTTTATCTTAGTTTACGCAAAACAATTAACAACACTAAAAAAATAAGCAAGCAATGTTAGCAAATAAAGCCAAGAAAAGTGGCACGTTATTTAGGGGTAATGTTGTTTTTTTTAACTGAGTTCATGGTCTAATTTAAATTTGGTTCGAGCTAATTTATGTATGATATCAACCCATTTTATTTGTGCATAAATCTGGCTCGACTTGAAATACGTGTCTAAAATTTTCCTTAATCATTAAAGGTAAGATCGGTTCATATTGGTTTTGTTTTCTATTTTTTCATATTAATTTTGAGTTTTATTTTATTTTTACTTTATTTTGACAAAATAGTTTTTGTTTCATAATTTTTTGATATTATTTGATAAATTTTCAACTTTCAAAGTCTTTTGCATAAATATTTTTAAAAAAATATTTGTCAAGTAAATAAATACAATTAATAATTCTTATATAGTATTTTTTAAATTATTTTCATTGTTTTATAAATAAAATACTTATTCTATTTTATAAAATAAAATTCAGTTTGATTCAAATAACTATAATTTTTAAACTCGTAAACAATTAATCGTTTAAATACTTTGATTCGGTTCGATTTTTTATTATTCGATTCAACTATAATTTATGTAAGCATAATTCCATACTTATGTGATAACCCCATCCTTGAATTGGTCTTCTATCGAAGTGGAGAACAGAAAATTTTGATACCAAAATAGAAAAATATATATAATTCGGGGGCTAGAAAATTGAGAAATGCCAAAAATAAAACTAGGTGCCTTTGAACGGGTCATTGTATGATTTTTTTTATTCTAAAATTTTTCTAATCTTAAACAAAAGCTTTGGAAGACTAATGACCATACCTAATGATGCTATAAATTCTTCTAAGTTGAATCAGTCTCGGTCATTATATGTTTTTGACTTGAATTGACATGTTTTCTTTTCTTACAATTCCCATGGAAATAGTGTTATTTTAATAGTTTTGTTTTGTTTTTTTTTAATCATTGATATATGGTTCATTGATCGATTAATTTCGATTAAGTATTGTAAAAGTTCATTGTGTGGACAAACCAGTTTATTTTATTCACAATATTAAAATTCGAACATCTAATATTACTTAAAAGATCTAACGTTTTATCTAAATAGACAAACATATAGTTTTCTTTTTTACATTTTCTAATTTACCCCAAACACTTAAACTCACGCTTGTAATATTCATTTGGAGAATCGTTTTGCATCTAAACTGACTCGAACTTATAAGACTTCAAAACCAAAGCAAGCACCAATACACCAAAACTAAAATTAACATAAATCTCTTAGGTTCAAACCCTGATAAATGTATTCTCTCTCTTAAATTTAAATGATACCAGAAACGTTATGATTTAAAATTTAAATTATTTTTTTAAATAACGATTGAGATTACATGCATTATATAAACCGTGACTTTAAACATGTAGGTTATAGATACTTTAAGCATGGTATAAAAAAAATCATGATAATTCCATTATCAAAAGGTTGACAAAGTCAATTCGGTAGGCATGAGTTATTTTATTCATTAGGGTCCACATTGTGGCTTTTATGTATGGCCCTTTACAACAATTAAGGCCAATTATATTTTGGATCAGCATAGGCCCACATGTTATTCTTCTACAACTCAAAGATTGTTTTTATAATTATTTATATCTAATTTATTAATTCAAATCAAATATTGCAAATGTTCATTAAGAAAAGATTCTCGTAACTCAGTTTGTTTTATTCTTTTAGTTTTTTTATCTTAATTCTTCTAAATCTATCAATAATCATCCCACTTTTATCTAAACAAACTCGTATAGAAAAAGAAAAAAAAAACTTGCCTATTTTTTAGAGTTATATTTTGATATACAAGTTGTATAAAAAAATACGTAGCCCTTCATATTTAAACTATAAAATTTAAAACTTAATTTCTTAATCCTAACACTTTAAATCCTAAACCCCAAACTCTAAATTTTAATCATAAACTCTAAATTATAAACAATATAACCTAAACTCCTAAATCATAAACTCATAAACCCTAAAATTGAAAGGCTTGTATAAAGTTTAGTTTATACAAGCTTGTGTATCAAAATATTTTATTTTTTAACCATAACTTTTAAGAATTTAATTATAAACTATTGAGTTTTAATATGATTAATATTGATATTATTACTATAACTTAAAAATCATGAGTTCAAACGTACTTAAACAATTTCTTCCAAAGACTCCATCCATGCAAGCAAAACATGGAATTAATATGATTGCTTTTTGTTTAATATGCACTAACTTGAACTAAATGGAGAGTGGAAGGGCCCAACCCCCAATTTTTGGAGATTTAATTATTTTTAGTCTCTGTCAGTTTCAAAGAGAATTGAACTTTGTTCTCAACTTTTTTGGGTTTAATTGTTTCTTAGTCCTTGACGATTTTGAAATTTGATAAAGTTAACCCTCGCTTCAATTTTTTTAGATTGATGGATTTCAAAAACTCTTTCATATTTTATTGGCATAATACCAAAAAGAATGCTCATAACGTTTGACTAGATAGTTACTTTGTCACATATTCTTTCTTTTGAAGCATTTTAACCTTTAAAGTTTCATTTTAGGTCAAAATAGTCTCTCTATGTATGAAAACTGTTAGTCAACTACGGGCAAATAACTTGAAATGACGTGATAAACCTACATGACAATGCACGTTGACATAGCAGTGGCATATAGACAAAAGTGTTGACTTAATATAATGGCACATCAGTCAAAAAATATTTTTAAATCTTGATATAGCATGTCTATGTTTTACTTATATTTAACCCCATATTTAATTTGGATTACGTCCGTAAATATAAGTGTTGTTCAAACAACATTCTTGGTTGATACCAACAACCAAATGATCCAGTGGGATGAGACACTAGATCCTTTAAGCAAGGTCAGATGTTTGAATCTTAACGTTGTGAATGAAGCAAATTGGTTGGAGGGTCACCTACATAATAAGCTTATGTAGTACTCGATCCAGATTAGCCAACTAATAAATTAGATACCAATTATTATAAAAAATATATACATAATTGATATGTTCATGTAGAGCCGAAAAAAGATGGAGAAAATTATATAAATGATCAATACCTTCCATTGCAAATTTACAACTAGGCAATGCATAATTCAAGCTTAAAATTCAAATTACAACCAAGCAATACCATCACCATTTGGAGGAAGAAAAACAAAACAACAAAAAACAAAAAGAATAAGCAAAAATTCATGTGCCAAATCAATAATTTTAAGGGAAAATTACACCACATGTCATTCAATTGTTAGTAAGATTATAAATAAGTCATCGTATTTTAAAAAATTATAAATGGGTCACTCTATTTTTCGATTGTAACAAATAGCTCACTCTGTCGTTAAGTGTGTAACGAACATGAACTTTTTAATTACAATTGAATGGTCTGATTGTAACTAAAAAGCTAACGTCCGTTTCATTTTTAACGATAAAGTGACATGCATGTTATAATCGATTAGTTGAATGACTCATTTGTAAATTTTTGAATTACGATAACCCATTTATAATTTCACTAATAATCGAGTGACCTATAGTTTAGTTTACCTTGAGCTGCAAGTAACATGCCCATGAGCTATTCATTCTATCTTCATGCAAAGACTATAAGGAAAATTTGAAATTACCCTCTTTAGTAATACTTTTTTTTATCCGAGGTGGCAGTTGAAACTGTTATGTCCATACACGTGGCACCATCACAGCCGTCAAAAACGCCTACAGTTCTCGAGCGTGCATCTAGATTTTGGCTCTTTCTCGATAGCTATTTCCGTGTCCTCATCTGCGGATTCGTCGTCCGTGAGGAAACCATCCTGGATCTCCTTTAGGTCAGGCGCGTATTCAGGCACGCGCCACACCTTCACCGACTTATCGAGGCTGCCGCTGTAGACGATCCACTTCCGGTCGGCGTTGCTCGACGTACCGTGATCTTCTTCAACCGCTAAGCATTTTACGGGGCCGGAGTGACCGGTTAGGACCGACACGCACATGTGGATACCACCTTCTTCTCGCCTCCACACGCATATGCTCTTATCGGCGGAGCCGCTGAATACCAGATTCCCGGCCGTAGCCAAGCAGAGAGCCGCCATTTTGTGGCCCCTAAAAGCCCCGCCGTGGGAGAGGGTTTGGTTGCTGTATTCCCAGAAGTTGACGAGCCCGTCCGACGATCCGCAGTACAACGTCGCCGATTCCCAGCCCACGGCCAATGCCGTCACCGCGTTCTCTTGCTTCAACAACAAGTGAATCATGGAATGCTTCGTTCCTTTCTCTAGAAACTCTCTTTGCCAGGCCTTGACCGTCCCGTCGGCCGATCCGGTGAACACCAAGCTCTCGAAACCGACGACGACGGAGTTTATGGCGTCGTCATGAGCGTCGTCGATCGATTCCAAGCACTTGGAATTCGCTATCCGCCACACTTTCAGGGTTTTATCCCACGACCCGGAATACAACAGACCGACTTCTTCAGTCAAACTCAGGCACGAAACGGCGTCGAAATGCTTGATCTTCACGACGCTCTTTTTCCGGTGAACTTCAATGTAGTTCTTCGGTTTAACGGAGCTTTTGATGTAATCGGTGAGACTCGGGAAACTGCCGTGTCTTTTTATCACGCCGGGGTTCGACGACGAAATCTTCCAGCAACGGATTTTTCCGTCTTGGTGGCCGGTGAATATCCGATCACCCAACACGATAATGGCCTTGACCAGCCCGCTTTTGGCTTTGAAACTGGAAAACTCCTTCAAATTCTTCCACACACGGATGTGCTTGCTATCGGTGCCGGTGATCAACATGTCACCGGCGGCGGCCAACGAATAAATGTGACCTTCTTCTTTAACAATGGACCCGATGAGTCCATTTTGGCCGTAATCGTTTTCGACCTCAGATGAAGAGACATTCCACGGCGAAGGGCAAGGCTGGTTCCACGGCGAACCCTCGGTGCTGATGGAATACCTCGGACTTGACATCGAGGCATTGCTTTTACGTGGTGAGGAGGATTCTTCCTCCTCGCCATAACCGTTGTTTATGGCGAACAATGTGTTCATATTATTTGGCCGATTATGGAGGCCGTTGGCCTGCTGCTCCATAACCATCGTTCCACCTTCATCGTTTCTCATTGTTAACAGATTCATATCGATGTAATTCCGATGGAGAATGGAAAATTCCGGCAAGGAATTCTTTTTTAAGGTAAATTGATGGTATTATGGGAAGATTATATATAGATTGATATTGAATTTGTGTTAGGTAAATGTGAGGCTCTGGGCTTTGGACACGTGGTGGGATGAGACGTAATGACTGGAACTGGCTATTACCGGTAATTAGGAAATTAATAATGAAATTTCCTTCTCTTTTTTTCTAATTTTAAAATTTTAATTAATACCAATTTAAGATACCTTTTAAATCAACCTAAGTACATTGTTGAAATAGGATTCATATATAGCTCATTTCTAGGACTATGACAAGTGAATTTAGGATTTTGATTTAAATTGAATTAGATTGAATTATTAATTTTTAGTATGATTAAAGATGTAATTTTTATATTTAATTATGGATTAATAGAGATTATTATACTAAAAATGAAGGGGATAAAATACCTCATTGACAAAATCATTATTATCCAAGTGATACATTGTCAATATCCCAAAATCGCATCAAATACAAATGATAAGCAAATGTTTTTATATAATCTAAGTTCATTAAGGCAGGGATAAAATTAATATTACATAATGAGACAGATATAGTCCCCAGGCTTCAAAATTAACAATAACCTAATAAGTATTTAAGATAAAATTTGAAAAGAACAATTTAATTTAACAAGTATTTAAATTAGTATAAACCGAAGCATATTTATCAAATACAATTGTGTTCCATATCAACGGTGCATCGATCTATCCTTTTTACGATAGTGGAAATCACAAATTCAAATAAAAACAATGTCTTTTTGACGTTTGGTGTTTGCTTTTAGTGCCTTGGAAGTGGACCGTCTTAGCTTCAATCACCATACAAGTAACATATTGGTCTCTTTCTAGTATCTTCTATTATTACCACCATTCATGATGAATATGTTCATCCATCATCCATGGAACGAAATCTAGATTTATTTAAAGGTATAAAGTAAAAAACAATCAAACGTTTGACTGAATAATCATTTTGGTCTCTATTTTTTTTTGGAGCAGTTCAATTCTTAATATTTTATTTTGGGTTAAAATAGCCCCTCTGCGGATGAAAATTATTAAAAAATTGATGGTAAACAGTTTGAAATGACTTGACAGAATGATAAGTTAGCAGAAAAATTATTTCACATTTTATATAATTTTATAAAATTATTTTTTTGACTGATGTAACGTTTTTCAAGTCAACATATTTGTCTATATGATACTTCCATGTCAGCATGCACTACCATATAAGTTTGTACCGTCATTTCAAACCATTTACCGATAGTTGATTGGCAATTTTCATCTACAAAGGGTCATTTTGACTCAAAATAAAATGTTAAAGGTTGAATTACTCTAAAAAAAATTAGGGACCAAAGTGACTATTCAGTCAAATGTTGAGATCACTTTTTTAGCTTTATGCCTTATTTAAAAACATATCTCATTTGAGTTTAAACTGGTTAATTTTTTTTGACAAACTTAAACCGGTTAAATTTGATCTTAATTTCTAGAATCAACAAAAGTCCTAGTAAAAAATAGGATGACGTTCGTTTTAAGAGACTTATATTTAAGTAGTTTTGTCTGTAACATGTGTGTACGCTATCAAAGAATTAACTATTCGAAAAAATATTCTTAGTTTCTTATTAGCAACAAAGGCACGATAATATACATCAATAATGACCATGATTAACATTTAATCGTCCCCAGCCATTGGTTTAGTGGTAAGATTTTATGTGTGTTTTAAGTTGGATTTTTATCCTATGTAATAGTGGTGAAAAAAAACACACAAGCCTCTAGTTTTTAAGGTTAAGATGTTATATTTTAGGGTTATAATTTTAGCGTTTGTGATTAAGCTTTAAGGTTTGAGAATAAATTTTATGATTTAAAATTAAAAATTAAGATTTAAAATTTAAGTGTTAGAGTTTATAACCCCTAAAAAATATATGTGACAGCTTTAAGAGTTTACTTGGAGAGAAAACTTTATACTAATAGTGCACCAAATAATTTATTGGCATTAATTTTAAGGTTTGAGCTTTGTGGGTGAAAATTCATTTACCTTGTTTTTAAGTAAGTTGGCATTGTATTATATACGTGACAAAATAAGTTAATATTGATGATTAAATTTATCGTTATAAATCTTTTTGCTATATTTTTTAAATATTATTATAAAATATATTAAACATCTATAAAAATAATATTCTTCATTGATACGATAAAGATATTACACTGATTTGAAACTTTACGTGAATGAAAAATAGAATTCCATTAATAAATTTCAATAATAATTATACAAAAATATGAAAGTATATACATTATTTTAAATTTATATTAGTGTAAACTAATCATGTATATTTGTCAAAGATTGCACATGGTCAGTTTGGTAATTTGAAAACCTCTATTTCCTAAACATCAAAATTCAAAGCAATCGTTATATGATATAATCGTAAAGAATCTGCTCATTCTATATATAGCATATTCAAATCTAACTTTCTAAAAATATTTTTTTTTGAAAGCTAAGATGATTACAGGTAGTATCTGTTCTAAATATACTCTCAATCATTTGACAATGCATGCTCAATCACCCTGCTGCAGTTGTTGATGCTCGAACCCATGACCTTTAAGAACAAGAATTATTTCTTTAACCACTGAGACAAGTTGACTCGTGCCTAAAAGTATTATTTTAATCTATACTAATACAAATGCGATTAATGGTAAGTAATATTAGAAGTGTGGAACTCAATATTATTTACCGAAATGACTCATAGTTGATGTTAGTAAAGAAGATCTCATACGATGTGTGTTTGTTTCCAAGTGCCCTGTCAGTGTTTTGATTCTAGCACGATAGTTGTGCCTCCATATTTTTTCTATTTCTTTTGAAAGGATAATGAGCTACGTTAAAATTTCATTCGAAACTCGGATTTGAGCAGTAGAAATAAGGAAAAGAGTATCCCTAAAATTAAATTGACCAGAAAACAAAGTTTTAGGCGAAGAAAACAAGCGCTTTGTTAGTAGGGTTTTTTTTTTGTTGCAAGCGTTTTGTTAGTTTTGAGTTAATTGCACCCCACATCTTCAAATTGTGATCTTCATTTTAAAAGTATTTAAACGTTTAAACATGTCAATTTCATTCCTAATATATGACCCATTTTAAATTGGTTTCTAAATTTTTGAATATTCTAATTTTACCCCTAAACTATGACCCTCATTCTAAATTGATCCCCCAAACTTTGGAAAATTTTAATTTCATCCTCAAATTATCATTTATGTCACATATTATTACATAACACACATCAATGTTTACATAAAAATTAACAATTTTATTAACATGAGATGTGATTGGTAGATGTTGATAATCTAGGGACGAAATTAGAAACTTCAAAAGTTTAGGGGGCCAATTTAGAATGAGAGTTATAGTTTGGGGGTGAAATTAAAATTCTCAAAAGTTTGAGGACTAATTTAAAATAAAAATTATAATTTGAGGATAGAATTAAAATATTTAAAAATTTAAAAACTAATTCTTAATAAATGTTATAATTTAGGAACGCGTGGTGCAATTAACTAGTTTGTTTTTATAGGGAGTGTGAAGTTAAGAATAAATTATATATTTTTTTGAAAGACAAGAAATAAGTTTATCATCGTCTGACCTTACGATGGTTTTAATATTTTGGGGCTATATCTAGAACGGGTAAACTACACTAGAGACTTGAAAACGACTCGTACATAATAGCTCGAATTTGATTTGAAGTCAGAAATAAATAGAATTAAATTGAATTTTAGTTGAATTAAAGTGGACCTGAACCGACTTTCAATCGAATCGATTTCACCCGAATTAAAGGCAACCCGAAATAAAGAAAATACATTAAAATAAAGAAAGAAAGATGAAATGTGAACTGTCGTAGAACTCACAAAAAGCCAAATATACATGCTATATAAATTCATATATAGGGTGAAAAAACCTAACTCCGCCTGAAAACCCGACTAAAACTGATCGATCTCTTTTTAACCTAATATCAACCCAAACCGAAAGTCAACCGAACTGACACTCGACCCGAAATCAATATATATCCAAACAAAAACTGAACCAGACCCGAACTCGAACCGAATGACTCGTTTACCACCTCTAGCTATATCCTATATTAGTCCCTTAAACGTTCGGCGATCGAAAGAAACATTAATTTCAATTTCACATTACAAATTAGGAAGAAAGCCTTTTTGTTGTTGTACTTGTTAGTCTAAAGTCAACAACATTTAGGTGATACAGAAATTTATAATTCAAGGTTTACAATGGAATGGAACAACAAGGATGTAGCCAAATCTCCACGGTCCATAATTGATATGCTCTACTCTATCATCAATCTGTTTCATTATAGATGCATAACTTTAAAAATTATTATCATCGTTGTAAGGGATAGATACTTTAAGGGACTAGTGGCCCACGATACTTCAAAATTTTGAAAAATTTTAATTTTACTTTTAAAATTAAAAATATTGATTTAACTCTCTCAATATTTTTAAAAATTCATATTAAACTTCAAAATTTTAAATATTTTTAAATAAAAATTTCTCTCAAAATTTTAATTTTTTAAAATCTCTTAAAATTATTAAAAAATTTAGTTAAACTCTTATTTTTTTTTAAAAATTTTCTTTTAAGCCTCCAATTTTTTGAATAAAAAATGTATGATTATATATAATATCTTCAGTTTTTTTCTTAAAAAAATTATATATATATATGAATAATCTTTAAAAGGAAATTTTTAAACATAAGAAATAGATAATTTTTCACAAATTTTCAAGCATAAAATATAAAAAAGAATTTGTTGTATAATATTTTTAAATTTTTTTACCCTTCCATAGTTATATATACGAGGATAAAATTATCATCTCATATAATGAGTGTGGCGGATGGAGTGGGAAAATCAACTACCATAACACTCCATATCCACTATACCAAGAAAAAAAAATCCACCCATACATGCTTATAGTAGGTGGAATATCGCAGGGGGTTAAAGAAGAGCTCAACCTCTGCTAGCTAAGTTTTTTTTTCAACAATAGAAGAAAGAAGAATTTAAAAAGAAAATGGAATAACTTATAAGACCCTTTATTTTTTAATCTTGTTTTAATCTTTTTTTTTCTTCATAAACGTCTACTTATGTTCATGTTCTTGTCCATGCTGTACACCCGCTTTTCAAAATAAAAAAAAAATGCTTAAAACAATTCAAATTTTATCATTCCTAAATTAATTCACGTTTAAGCACGTATGCACTCTTGATATATAACATATTACAACTTTAACGATACATCTGATTTAAGACTCACTTGACAATTCGAATTCTATAAATGCTTGTAATAATTAACTAAATTGATATTGATGTACTTAGATAAAGAAAATACTTTGATAATTTTTTCTCTCTGGGCGCATGTTAAAAGGACTAATAGAGCTTGAGAAATTTTTCGATCCCTACGTTTTCTTGCTCGTTTCTCTTGATCTTAGCTTTGATTTCCCATTTTCGTGACTGACCCAGGGCTTTGGTTGATTGGAAGAAGCTCTTTGGTGGGGGTGACGACCAATCCCTAAAATTTTTTTTCTAACAGATGACGAACTTATGAAACCTGCTCAGGAGGTCTTTGATGAAGGTATTTCTAAATGGCGGCATGCTCTAGTTGGCCAATTTATTGGTGGAGCTCCAATTTTCAATGTCTTGCAGAAGATTGTTGAGTCACTTTGAGGAAAGAACTCTCTGCTAAAGGTAAGTCTTGCTGGCGCAAACTTGTATGTATTTTTATTTGTGAATCCCACTGTGCGCGATTGGGTCTTGTACAATGGCCCTTGGCATATTCAACATAAGCCTCTAGTGTTGAGAAAATGAGAGCCAAATCTTTGAAAGCTTGACTTTCACCTTACCCGTATGCCTGTTTGAATCCAACTGTACAATGTTTCACTAGAACTATATTCTAGGAAGGGACATAGTTATATAGATAGCGCTTTTGAGATTCCTTTATACATGGATGTTGTTACAGCTTCTAAGGAGCGCCTAAAATTTGTTAAAGTTTGTGTTGAAGTTAAGGTGGGAGCAAAGATTCTTAAAACTATATCTGTTCAAATAAGGGATAATCTTGTACAATGGCCCTTGGCATATTCAACATAAGCCTCTAGTGTTGAAAAAATGAGAGCCAAATCTTTGAAAGCTTGACTTTCACCTTACCTGTATGCCTGTTTGAATCCAACTGTACAATGTTTCACTAGAACTATATTCTAGGAAAGGACATAGTTATATAGATAGCGCTTTTGAGATTCCTTTATACATGGATGTTGTTACAGCTTCTAAGGAGCGCCTAAAATTTGTTAAAGTTTGTGTTGAAGTTAAGGTGGGAGCAAAGATTCTTAAAACTATATCTGTTCAAATAAGGGATAATCTTGTACAATGGCCCTTGGCATATTCAACATAAGCCTCTAGTGTTGAAAAAATGAGAGCCAAATCTTTGAAAGCTTGACTTTCACCTTACCTGTATGCCTGTTTGAATCCAACTGTACAATGTTTCACTAGAACTATATTCTAGGAAGGGACATAGTTATATAGATAGCGCTTTTGAGATTCCTTTATACATGGATGTTGTTACAGCTTCTAAGGAGCGCCTAAAATTTGTTAAAGTTTGTGTTGAAGTTAAGGTGGGAGCAAAGATTCTTAAAACTATATCTGTTCAAATAAGGGATAATTTTGTTACTATTGTCAATGTTTATATCTCTTGGTTGCAACCTAGTTGCTATAAGTGTCACAAATTTGGCCATGTCACTAAGCATTGCCCTGAGGTGCCAATTAAAGACACTAAAGAATGAAAAGTGAAGGAGCTAATAATGGAGAAGGATGAATTTTCCTCAGGAAATGTGGGAAAGAATTTACAAGCTTCTGCGACTATTGTTACTAGTTCTCTAGAGAATACAGGGATTACTCCTGATGCTGTTGATAAGGATAATTCTACTGGTACTGAGGCAGTGAGTAATGTAGAGGACCCTACTCTTTGCCAGCTGTGGCTTTAGGGACTGCTAGCCCTGATGATACTATTACCTCAGTTGGATGTGAAACTGATTCCTTGAAGATTGTTGCTAAGACATATGCTTCTACCTCACCTGGGGGTAGGAATAAGGAGATTGAAGACTCAAATCTTCAAGAATTTCTTTCTCTTCAAGCTTCAAATCAGAAAAAAGAGAAGGGAAGGGGAAAGGAGCAAGTAAATCTTTTGCTAGTTCCAAAAATAAATTTAACATGCTCTCTGGATTGGAAAGTGAAGCACCTTTGGAGATGGTTAGACAACCGAGAGATGCCTCCGAAGGAGAGACAAGCTTACTACATGATATGAAATTGAAGAAAAAAGATGCAATAGAAAAAGTAAAAGGACAATGTGCTGGTTACTGTTGGGGAAAATACACTTGTTATTTCCTCATGATAGTTGTTTTTCAGAATTTCAGGGGGTTTAACATGTAACCCCCTCGTCCTCGTTTGGACGACTGACTGGTCCAAGCAGGTTATACGGGGAAAACCAAAGCGAAACCCGCTAGGGCCTCACTTCGATTAGAAACCCTATTTTTTTCTTTTCTAGAGACCTTAATTTAAACCCTATATGATAGGACACGCAACGAACATACACGATTACAAATCCCACAAGTCATGCAATTTAACAGCCCATTTTAACTTTTATAACAGGCCGTATCGATACGCTAGATGACCGTATCGATACGCCTGGACCTGGTCAACGCCCTACAGTCAACCCAGGGAAACCGTATCGGTACACAACAAGACCGTAACGATACGCCTTCAACGGTCAACTTCTCACGGTCAAACTACAAAGACCATATCGATACCCTTAGGACCCGTACCGATATGCCAAAATCTCGTCAATTTCTCAGATTTCCAGAGAGGTTTTGACGTATCGATACACCCTCGTGTATCGGCACGCTCTGCCCAAAATGAGCCCCAAGGTAAGGACCGTATCGATACAGCCCTTGGGCGTACCGATACGCCCTGCACTGTAAGTCTCATTTTGGCAGCTAAAAACACAAGGACCCGACTCTAGATGCATTTATCGACTCGACTAGCGACATACCAACTTACATACTTCACTAAGCAACTATAGATATACATACGGGACTGTCTAAACATGCAACGAAGCAACAACCACCAACTAAGCACACATAGAGGAAACTAGCAAACGAACATGCTTAGCAAACCAACAAAGAGTTAAAGACCATAACAAACATACTCCCAAACCACAAGAAACATGAAACAACAAACATACACATAATCTAGAAGCATTTCACCCTACTTCAAGCATGATCAACACTTATCATCCATTCAAAAGAACATACATCCAAGGCTAACCAAAGCTAAGCATACAATGCTACCTAACCAACAATCAAGGCAACCAACACAAGATAAGCATTTAGATAGGAACTTGCATACAAGCATGCATAACTAAACCACTTCATTCATAAAAAAACAAATACCTACCTAAACATTGCATAAAAAGGGTCACATGCCCTTGAAACAAAACACTTAAACATTCAAGGCAAGCAAAAGACATACATTTATATCCTTCCAACACATGCCAAAACATCAAACCATCAAACATGATATATATATGGCAATAAAACATGCTTAACAAAACCATTTAGCCAAAAGAAACATATGTTCACCTAAGCAATGCACCATCAAGGTTTACATGCCTTCAACAAAAACATAAGCATTCATAAGACATGGTTAGAAACCTTCAAATACAAAACACTTAGGCATCAACATAAACACATGGCTTACAAACATCAACACAAAAGCATAGGCATCTCAAAGAACATGGTTTACAAATCCATCAACACAAAGCATTAGCAACATAAAGCCAACACAAAGGAGTCTAGATACACGCTCCTAAAACACATAGCATTTCCCATTGCTAAACTACTACATTATTTACCAAACCATACTTGAGCAACTACCACACGCTTGGACGCCCTTTCCTTGCACCTTGCTAACTCCCGCTAATAATCTGCATTGTCGAAAAAGGAGAGCGTAAGCATAAAGCTTAGTAAGCGGAGCTCTAAAAACACATCAACAATGGAGTTTTCAAAACATAAATCTTAGTTGAAAAGCAAACCATTTTAAAGTACAAAAGGAGACACAATCATCCCAATTACATGGTATGTACATGCAGAACCAAAACACGGTGAGACCACACATCAGCGTTCGACTAGTAGTTTACGATGGGACCACACATCACCGTACTCTTCTACTAGTCACTACTGGTGGGACCACACATCACCGTAGTCTTCGACTAGTCACTACTAGTGGGACCACACATCACCGTAGTAACGACAACCATCACGTGAGGTTCGAAACCAACAACGACTACACAACAACATCAAACGAAAGTAAAGACAATCCACAATTCACACAATATTACAACAATCACACACACATTAACACTTAAGGAACAAGGTGAAATAGCAACCTACACTTGGGTTTAGGCTAGCCCTTAAGGCTCCAACCAAACCCCAAGAAACCTCTTTGAACATATTTAAACCACAAAACAGTTTCCACTCACCATTCGCACACCAATGCAAACCACAAAGTCGTTTCAAGCTTCTGAACTTCCCGGGACCGCGTCCGAACCACCCAAGGCCAAATCCGTTGTTTCTAACCAATCAAAAACAATGTATTAACCTCTTAATCAACCACACATTTACTGTTATACATCAGTTCACAATTCCACAATATTTTCTCAACAATTTAAAGCCGAAATCCTCCGAAATAATCTCATTTTCGTACTCTAGCAAACCCCAGCCATTAGCCCTCAATTTAAACACTAATAACACTTAAAACACTCCAAAACATGTCCAAAACATCACCCTAAGGCTGTACAACCATCAGCCCTTCATTTCCCCACATAAACACCTTAAAAACTTTTATTTTCCACTCCTAAAAATCACCTACAGCAGTGGTTTCGGGAATCCAATAGAACCAGCACTATCACCACTCAAAAATCATCAAATAACATCTAAAAACACCTATCCAAGGTCCACATACCTCCAACCCTCTTTTTACCACAAAATCAAGCCAAAAACTCACTTATTTCACTTCTAAAATCCACCCCTAAGACTAGTTTCGGGTATACTATAATTAAGCAACCTTTTTAACATGTTATGACTTCAAAATAAACTTTAAAAACACCCCAAAACACTGCCCTAAAAGACCCATATGAGATTTCACCCAAAATTCCCACTTTTCATAAATCTTGAAATTTTAAGATTGAAAATTAATGGGTTTTGCAAATCCAACTTTAATTTAAGTTAAATTTAAGTAAAACAAGGAAAAGAAAAGAAGATTTACCTTCAAAGGTCTTCAATGGAGGAAAGGAGATGAAATGAGAGAATAAGGTTTTTTGGAAGAAGATGAGTGGTTTTGATTTTCAACACCCTCTTAAAATTTCGTTAATGACACAATTCTAAATAATGAGAACTTTTATAAAATCAGCTCTTTAATTTAAATTTAACCCGAAACTAATCTTAGATCAACAAAGATAACTCCCGGGCCCTAAAACCGGGGCGTTACATAACAACTCTCTCAAACAACAAAACGTAATGAAAAGAGTCAATAATCTTGATGCTGAAGTTGTCTGTTTGCTTGAAACCAGAATTAGAGAGCAAAATCCATCTGCTCTTATCTCATAACTTTCTATAAAACTAATAATTAATTTTGATATAACAAATTGTTTAAGGACCAAATTGTAAAAGTAAATAAATTTTTAAGTACTCAAAAGTCTCACAAAATAACAAAGATTTGAACCTAAAATTATTTCTAAGTCAAAAACTTAAACCCCCCAAAAATTTCTAAGTGTTTCATACTTAAACTAACCAAAAACGCCCAGGTGTATCGGTACACTCCTTAGCGTTTCGATAAGGTTTTTGACTACTGAAATTTTAATTACAAAAATGTATCGATATGGTTGTACCAGTTTCGATAGCCCTTTATATGTGTTTATGTTCTTGGTTACGAGTATCGATATACTCTTACCCATTTCGATACGGTCTGTAAGATTTTCAAATCTTTGCATTTAATAAATATGATTGTTATCTTGTCAATTTCTGGAATCACTAAACTTTGAAAATTGGTTAACCTGTACCGATACGCCCCATAGCCGTACCGATGCATCTTTCACTATACTTTTTCCTCAAATTCCAATGAGCAAAATCTGTACCGATACGACCTTTACCATTTCGATACAAGTAGTTTTTCTTCTTTACTCATTTCGATACACCCTTAAGTAGGGATGGGCACGGAACCCGGACCCGACGGGTTCCGACCCGACCCGGCCCGATCGGGTCGGGTATTTTTATGAAAAAATCAGGTTCGGGTCGGGTCGGGTCGGGTTTTTGTGTAGGGTGAGGTCGGGTCGGGTTCGGGTTTTAGGGTGAAAAAATCCGACCGACCCGACCCGAGACTAATAATGTAATTTTCCCCTAAATTTTTTAGGGATATTTGTATTAATACCCCTTTTTTATATATATTTTTATAATTAGGTCCTTAAAATTGATTTTTTATTTACAATTTAGTCCTTAAATTTATTATTTTTTACAATTAAGTCTCTTAAAATTATTTTTTTACAATTTAGTCCCAAAAATTGATTTTTTATATAGGTCGGGTCGGGTCGGGTCGGAGTCGGAGTCGGGTTTAAGGTATTTGTTTTCGGGTCGGGTCGGGTCGAGTTTTTTAAAAGATATGGTCGGGTCGGGTTTGGGTTTAGGGTTAATATTTTCGGGTCGGGTTCGGGTGGGCCAAAAACCCGGCCCGGCCCGACCTATGCCCATCCCTACCCTTAAGTGTATCGATACCTCTTTGTACAATGACTATTTCTTCTTATTGCAGGTATCGATACGAGTGTTCATGTACCAATACGGTAGGTTACCAAACTGCATTTATTGCAGGAAGAAAGTAGCCCAACAACTCTATTGATGATCCCAACCACCCAAACGGTTAGAAATCAATGATGAGATATAAAATCAAGTCTCCAAAGCTACAACAATAACTATTGAACATCCTTTGAACAAGTCAACAACATTCAAATAAAATCCAACCACTTTTGAGCTTTTAAAGTCAAATCTTTTGTAACCCAACTTGTGCATTCTAAATTGTAATCTTTTGTTTCTAGTTTAGGGTTTGTGTGAACTTGTATTTGGGAAAACATATCACCTTTGAGAGAAATTTTTAGTTTGCTATCTACTTCTTGTAAAAGAGTGAACCTTGATCAAGCTTTGGGTAGAAAGCTTTGATCGATTGTAACAATTGCCTTCTTAGCCTAGAAAAGGGGAAGAATTTCTTAGTAAAATTGTTTGAAATCCGTAGTGAGGAGCTAAGGTAGTGGATGTAGAGCTTGTTAGAAGCTTTAACGACTGTAAATTTCCTTATGTCACATTTTTCATTTATCCTTTTGCTTCCTTTCAATTTTTTAATTGCCAATTCACTCCCTCTTGGCCAAACCTAGTTGATTAATTATCCTAACAATTGGTATTAGAGCTTAGCTCATTTGAAGGATTAACATCCCATTGAGACGATCTTAGAGGTGATTAAATCAACCGATATTCAAGCCATGGCATCTACTTCTGGCAAAAACTTGTACGAGTCTCAATTGACCACTAAACTACCATTCTTCAACGGGGACAACTATCCATATTGGAAGAATCAAATGAGGCTATTCATCAAATCCAACGATTACCTCCTTTGGGATGTAATCGAAGACGGACCATCTATTCTAATGAAGCAAGAAGATGAAATGCAAGTTCCCAAGTCAAAGCAAGAAATGACAAATGAAGAACGAAGAAAGTTGCAAATAAACGAAAAGGCATTACATATGCTCTTTTGTGCACTTAGACCGGATGAGTACTCGAAGATGTCTTCTTGTACGAGTACAAATGAGGTACGTGACAAGTTCGAGACCACCTATGAAGGCACCAACGATGTAAAGGAGACCAAGATTGGACTCCTCAACTTGAGCTACAAAAATTTCAAGATGGAGCCCGATGAGAGCGTCACCGAGATGTTTGATCGTTTCTCCATCCTTGTAAATGGTCTTAAGGGCTTTGGAGAAATCATCCCCGAGGACAAGCTAGTCCGGAAGCTCATCTACTCCCTTCCTGAGTCTTAGGATGGAAAGATGACTGCCATCAGAGAGGCCAAGGATCTCAAAACCTTGAACTCGATGCTCTTATGGGTTCTTTTCTAACTCATGAAATCATGAAGAAAGGAAGAGAAGAAGAGAAGAAAAGAGAAAATGGTCGATAAGAGTGAAGTATAGAAGAATAAAATTGAAATTTCTCTCAAGGCTTCACAAGAAGAGAGCGGTTCGAGTGAGGAGAAAGATGAAGAAATGGCTATGCTAGCCAAACGATTCACTCGGTTCATGAAATCCAACCGAGGAAGAAAGTTTAATTGAAGAGGGGATTTCAAGAACAAAAACAAGAAGGAAGAAAAGGATCAACTTGTTTTTTTTTAGTGCAAGAATACGGGGCACATTAGAACCGATTGCCCCCAACTCAAAAGAAAGAGCGTTGGGAAGAAGAATAAGCTCAAGGCTCACATTGCTACTTGGAGCGATGAGGAATCATCCGATGAAGAAGAGCAAGAAGTATCCAACCTTTGCCTTATGGTTTTTGAGGAGGATCCTAAGGCAACCTTTAACTCATCTACTTTTGATTTCACTTTTGATGAGCTTCAAGAAGCATACGATGAGTTACAAGAGGTTTACGATGAGTTGATTGAGAAGTACAAGGAATCGATTTGAAAAACAAGAAAACAATTTCTGATTTGAAAAACCAAAACGATTCCCTTTGCAAAACCAACTCGGAACTTAAGAAGAAGGTTTTTGATTTACAAGAAAAACAAAATGATTTTGAAAAGAAAAATCATGATTCAAATAACCTTCTTTCCAAGGTTCATGTGATCACTATAAAGAGGTGAGTGATTTCAAAGCTTCTCTAAGCAAAGTTGGGAAACCAAGTTTTGAAAAAGCAATGTAACACCCCAAATTTTGCCCAATTTAAAAATCCCTAATTTTGAAATTGTTAATTTAGTTACCCTAGAATTTGGGGATTTTAGTTTTGAAACCCTAATTGTTTAAGGGATTAAATTGAGAGAAATCAAAATTATGGGTTATTTTGGAATTTTTAGTGACCGATTTGCAAAGGATGCAAATCTTAGGTGCCAATTCGTAGACTCTAAGAAAGTCTGGTGACCTTTTGAGTAATTTACCCAAAAATTAGGGTCAAAGTCTTATAACCTTTCATATTCCAAGTTGGTTCAGCCGCTTTTCCCGTCACCTTCAACTCTCTCTCCTGTTTTGCATCGAGAACCAAGCACCTCCCCCTTCCGTTTCCGACCAAGCTCCGGCCAAGGGGCCACCTCCATCCGTTTGTTGTTTCGAGGTCACCGGTGTGCTCACCGTGACCGCGCGACCAAGGCCCACCTATCCAACTCTCCTTGCGCTGTCGTTCTTCGTCGGAAACGGTTCAAAACCGTTCGAAAATCATGCTCTGTCGCCGCTCCGTCCGCATCGTTCCTTTGCGTGCGCCGTCATCCTCTTCGTGTGCCGCCCTCGTCACAGGTTTGGGTGAGTTTCGACGGCCGCCGCCGCCGCGTTGAACGGCCGCCAAGAAGCTCAGTTGCTTGTCGCGCCGCAAGAGGGAACCCTAGATCTAGGGCTTGGTTAGGGTTTGGTAGATTTGGAAATAAATTGGAATTAGGGTTTTGGATTAATTGATTTGGAGGATTTTTGGAGAACCAGACTAAACCGATTTAATTGAACCGAACCAATGTTAAACCGACCAGATCGAACCAGGAAGGGAAAAGAACCGAATCGAACCATTTGGACCAAGCCGGATGACGTCGGCAGTGACGTCATCTGCTGATGTGATGATGATGCAGGCCGACGTTAGTGATGACGTCATCATTGACCATGATGATGTCAGCGCTGACTTTTTGGGTCAAAAGTCAACTTTATGTTTTTTGACGTCCTGATTCCAGATTCGTAACCTATTTTTCTAAATTCGATCCCGAACAGCTATTTTTGGCCTTTTTATTCAATTTTATGCTTAGTTAAAAAGAAAATGTTAATTAGTTTCTGAAATCGGATTTCGTTTGCATTCAGGTAAGATAGATTTGGACACCGAGATTCTTCCACCTCCTCCACCTGGTTGACCTCCTGCGTCTCAACCTTCGAGTTCTGCACGTGTCGATCATGTTCCGCCTGCTTCTAGATCTGAGCGTGGGAGACGTCACTCTCGACGTTGAGTTGTTAGATGTATAAGGTGTGTTCTCTGCTTGTGCTATACTATATGTGTTGATGTTGTGTGATGTTTGACTGTGAAATATGTTGTTGCTATGTGATGGTTGACTATAAAATATGTTGTGAACTGGGCTATGTGATATGTTGCGATCTGGACTATGTGATATGATGTGATCTGGGCTATGTGATATGTTGTGATCTAGATTATGTGATATGTTGTATGTCATTCTGTTAAACATCATACATCGGATTCTGATAGTTAATTATCGGACTAAATGCTCATGCATTTTCGGACTAAATGCTCGTGCATTTTCGGACTATTGATGTTGCATTCAGATTGAAATCGGAACATTCATGTCATATTATTCGGGTGGGATATGTACGGCGGAAGTTCAGTGGTTTTATCCTTCGGGTTGAATTGCACTTCGGATCAGTGGTTCCACCCTTCGGGCTGAGTTCCACTTCGGATGGTGACGATGTAGAGAGTGGTTCAGGGGAACCTTACTCTTCGGATGGTGATGTAGACGGGTACATGACATAGAGTTAGGTGCATCATGCCATGCATATCTGAGTATTTGGTTGTCTGCTGATTTGTTTTGTGATTGTATGATACACGAGATACTCTAATTTTCGCACCTTAGAGACACACTGAGCTTAATACCTGACTCCTCCTTAGCTTCTATTTCAGATTCTCAGACATAGGAGTTCGGTACTTGGAGGACCACAGTTATCAGATTTACTACTGTTATAGTATGGATATTCTTAGTTTCCAGTTTTATTTCGGTTTTATTGCGATTATTTTATTTTTATTTGGGATTTTAAAACTGTTTAGCATGCATGGGGATTTTAATGTGATATTTTCCTACTCTGTTTTGGATTATCTTATATATACGACTGCGTTTTCGAGATAAAAATTTCAATGATAAACGACACTGTTTTAAATTAATATTTTGAGTATTAATTTCCGGAAACTTAATAAATAAATTACTTGAGGGTTACATTTAGTGGTAACAGAGCCTAGGTTCAACCCTCGGACTATGTGGCTCGCATAAAATTTTTAAGTCGGAAATGATTTTTGCATGCATACTAATTTTTTTCGAGGCGGAATTGGGTATTTATGAGAAAGTAAATATTTTCAGAATTTTGACATATTTTCGTATAGAACTCCAAGTACCGAATTTAACCTTAGTATTATTTCTAATTCCTTTGTAGATAGTTACTAAGCCACCGCGTATTAGTTCTTGTGTTGTGTTAGATTGTTGTCGTGATGATGCTTTTGATTGTTATTATCCATCTTATGTTAATTAGACAGAAAATTAGAATGAGATATATGACAATGAAAATTAATATGTGAGAACGGAGTACTTGGTGATACGTTGAGATGATTTCGTAAATCTAAAACGGAACAGTGTTAGATGATGATTATGAGATAGAGTTTATGAGGTTGATAAAATTTGTTCATGGGCCAGTTACAGTTGAGAAAGATAAGTGTGATTGGCTTTGAACGAGCTTCATCTATCGATATGAGAAGATGCTATGCAAAAGGATAAGGTGTTCAACGTCCTGGTTGGTCGAGCTAAGATTGTTGTGAAGATGGATGCACTCATGAAAGAAGAATAACGTCATAATTCTGATCAAAGTTATCAGAATGTGAGCACCGCAATATCAACAATTCCGCATGGTAGCATGGATAGTTCAAAAGCTCCTCGCCATATTTCTGTAAGTAGCTGATGCATTAAGAAGCATAACAGAGGGTGCTAATAGAAGAAAGGAGCGTGTTTTAGATGTGATTTCCAGGATCATTACTTAAGAATTTGCCCATGTCTACCTACGGTTCCAATTTGGTAGAACCATTCCAGTCATCTATACGCGTATCTGTTGCAAGTAAAGGTTGTCGTAAAAATGACGTCTTGGGAAATGCTAGTAGGGGTGGACCTGCTTAGAGTGATAGATCAGCTAGATTCGAGTTTAGATGGTCATGTTTAGTGTATGCAATCGGAGCTCGTGATGGTTACAAGAATGCATCTGAGGACATAGCAAATAAATTTTGATGTATCCAGTTCGTATTTTTGGTTATGATGGATTATGAATTCAGAATAAGAAAGTATAAGTTTATGTCAATTTTGAGGATACGTTGTTAAGTCTGAAAATTTCGAGGACGGAATTTCTTTTAAGGGAGGGAGAGTTGTAACACCCCAAATTTTGCCCAATTTAAAAATCCCTAATTTTGAAATTGTTAATTCAGTAACCCTAGAATTTGGGGATTTTCGTTTTGAAACCCTAATTGTTTAAGGGATTAAATTGAGAGAAATCAAAATTGTGGGTTATTTTGGAATTTTTAGTGACCGATTTGCAAAGGATGCAAATCTTAGGTGCCAATTCGTAGACTCTAAGAAAGTCTGGTGACCTTTTGAGTAATTTACCCAAAAATTAGGGTCAAAGTCTTATAACCTTTCATATTCCAAGTTGGTTCAGCCGCTTTTCCCGTCACCTTCAACTCTCTCTCCTGTTTTGCATCGAGAACCAAGCACCTCCCCCTTCCGTTTCCGACCAAGCTCCGGCCAAGGGGCCACCTCCATCCGTTTGTTGTTTCGAGGTCACCAGTGTGCTCACCGTGACCGCGCGACCAAGGCCCGCCCATCCAACTCTCCTTGCGCCGCCGTTCTTCGTCGGAAACGGTTCAAAACCGTTCGAAAATCGTGCTCTGTCACCGCTCCGTCCGCGTTGTTCCTTTGCATGCACCGTCGTCCTCTTCGTGTGCCGCCTTCGTCACAGGTTTGGGTGAGTTTCGACGGCCGCCGCCGCCGCGTTGAACGGCCGCCAAGAAGCTCAGTTGCTTGCCGCTGCCGCAAGAGGGAACCCTAGATCTAGGGCTTGGTTAGGGTTTGGCAGATTTGGAAATAAATTGGAATTAGGGTTTTGGATTAATTGATTTGGGGGATTTTTGGAGAACCAGACTAAACCGGTTCAATTGAACCGAACAAATGTTAAACCGGCCAGATCGAACCAGGAAGGGAAAAGAACCGAATCGGACCATTTGGACCAAGCCGGATGACGTCGGCAATGACGTCATCTACTGATGTGACGATGATGCAGGCCGACGTCAGTGATGACGTCATCATTGACCATGATGTCAGCGCTGACTTTTTGGGTCAAAAGTCAACTTTATGTTTTTCGACGTCCCGATTCCAGATTTGTAACCTATTTTTCTAAATTCGATCCCGAACTGCTGTTTTTGGCCTTTTTATTCAATTTTATGCTTAGTTAAAAAGAAAATGTTAATTAGTTTCTGAAATCAGATTTCGTTTGCATTCAGGTGAGATAGATTTGGACACCGAGATTCTTCCACCTCCTCCGCCTGGTTGACCTCCTGCGTCTCAACCTTCGAGTTCTGCACGTGTCGATCATGTTCCGCCTGCTTCTAGATCTGAGCGTGGGAGACGTCACTTTCGACGTTGAGTTGTTAGATGTATAAGGTGTGTTCTCTGCTTGCGCTATACTATATGTGTTGATGTTGTGTGATGTTTGACTGTGAAATATGTTGTTGCTATGTGATGGTTAACTGTAAAATATGTTTTGAACTGGGCTATGTGATATGTTGTGATCTGGACTATGTGATATGATGTGATCTGGGCTATGTGATATGTTGTGATCTGGACTATGTGATATGTTGTATGTCATTCTGTTAAACATCATACATCGGATTCTGAATAGTTAATTATCGGACTAAATGCTCATGCATTTTCGGACTAAATGCTCGTGCATTTTCGGACTATTGATGTTGCATTCGGATTGAAATCGAAACATTCATGTCATATCATTCGGGTGGGATATGTACGGCGGAAGTTCAATGGTTTCATCCTTCGGGTTGAATTCCACTTCGGATTAGTGGTTCCACCCTTCGGGCTGAGTTCCACTTCGGATGGTGACGATGTAGAGAGTGGTTCAGGGGAACCTTACTCTTCGAACGGTGATGTAGACGGGTACATGACATAGAGTTAGGTGCATCATGCCATGCATATCTGAGTATTTGGTTGTCTGCTGATTTGTTTTGTGATTGTATGATACATGAGATACTCCGATTTTCGCACCTTAGAGACACACTGAGCTTAATAACTGACTCCTTCTTAGCTTCTATTTCAGATTCTCAGACATAGGAGTTCGGTACTTGGAGGACCACAGTTATCAGATTTACTACTGTTATAGTATGGATATTCTTAGTTTCCAGTTTTATTTCGGTTTTATTGCGATTATTTTATTTTTATTTGGGATTTTAAAACTGTTTAGCATGCATGGGGATTTTAATGTGATATTTTTCCTACTCTGTTTTGGATAATCTTATATATACGACTGCGTTTTCGAGATAAAAATTTCAATGATAAACGATACTGTTTTAAATTAATATTTTGAGTATTAATTTCCGGAAACCTAATAAATAAATTACTTGAGGGTTACAAGCAAGCTCTTCAAAACCCAACTATATAAAGAGAAAATTTGGTGGCTACAAACAAAGAGGATTCCCAAGGCCCTCATACGGTAAGAAGGTTAGAAGTGTTTGGGTTCCTAAGGAACTAGTTGCTTCTAACAACATTAGTTCTATGTCTTCTTGGATTCCCAAGAGAACCAAGATTTTGGGAGCTAATTCTCGTGGACTCGAAATGATTTAGGTACCAAAAACCAAGGTTTAATTCTTTGTTTGTAGGAGGAGCATTGTTAGAAGGCCAAAGCTACATATGCAAACTCTTGATACCTTTATAGTGGATGCTCGAGACACATGACTGGAGACAAGAGTCGGTTCTTTGAGCTAAAACCAAAGAGTGGAGGAGTAATGGCTTTCGGTAAGAACTCCAAAAGCCACATTGAAGGAATTGGTTCCATTGGTAATCACTCTTTTATTCTCATTAATAATGTTTTGTATGTCAACAGTCTTAAGCATAAGCCAACTTTGTAATAAAGGTTTCAATGTCCTTTTTGATTTAAATGGTTGCAAAATTATAAACATTGAAACTAACAAAATTGTGCTTATTGGTCATTGAATAGGAAACATTTACATAGTGTATTTAGATGACATTCATATTTCAAATGCATGTTTTGTTGCAATAGATGAACATGACTCATGGTTATGGCATAGAAAACTAAGGCATGCAAGCATGAATGTTTTAGAAAAATTGGTTTCAAATGATCTTGTGAGAGGTTTGCCTAAAATAAAGTTTTTTTGACAAAATTTGTGATGCTTGTGCAAAAAGCAAACACAAAAGAGTTTCTTTCAAACCTATTAATGATGTTTTACAAGTAGAGTTTTACAATTGATCCACAATGATCTTTTTGGCCCTATTAAGACTATGAGCTTGGGTAGAAAATCATATGCATTTGTTTTAGTTAATGATTACTCTAGATACACTTGAGTTCTATTTTTAAGTACCAAGAATGAGGCTTTAGAAAAATTAATCACATTTTCAAAAATCACTCAATGATATTGATCATTTTATTTCTCATATTAGAAGTGACCATGGTACTGAATTTCAAAATTTAGGTTTTGAGGATTTTTGTAACTCAAATGGTATAAGCCATAATTTTTCCGCTCCTCGCACTCCTCAACAAAATGAGGTTCTTTAAAGGAAAAATATAACTTTAGAAGAAATGGCTAAAACCATGCTTTGTGAAAACAATTTGCTAAAGTATTTTTGGGCGGAAGCCACTAATACGGCTTGCTATATTGTCAATCAAGTAATGATTAGGCCAATTTTAAAGAAGAATTCTTATGAGATTTTAAAATCCAAAAAGCTCAACATTAACTATTTTCGTTTTTGGATGCAAATGTTTTGTTTTAAATAATGGAAAAGATAATTTAGGCAAATTTGATGCAAAAAAGCGATGAAGCTATTTTCTTAGGTTATTTTTAAACTCTAAAGCCTATCGTTTATTTAATAAAAGAACTTTGGTTGTTGAAGAGTCCATTCATGTGGTTTTCGATGATAAGCCCCTTCCGAGGAAGGATTCTTATGACGATGATGTAGAAATTTTTGAAGCCAATGATGGTGGGCAGTCATCAAAGATAGATGAAGTTCCATCTAAAGAAAAAGAAGCACAAGACCCACCTTTAGAAGCATTGAAGGACATGACTCTAGAGGAAAAGAAAGTGGGCTACCTAAGGGAGTTTAACTGTGTCAAAGGTGGTAAGATTTGGGTGATCCATCCAAAAGGGTAACCACTAGACCCTCTCTTAAAAATTCTTGTAGTGTTGCATTTATCTCATGCATAGAGCCTAAAAATATCAAAGAAACATTAAAAGATGATTATTGGATATTGGCTATGCATGAGGGATTAAATCAATTCGAGAGAAGTCAAGTTTGGACATTAGTTGATAGGCCTAGTAATAAGTCTACCACAAGAACTAAATGGGTTTTTAGAAACAAACTAGATGAGAGTGGTAACATAGTGGGGAACAAGGCTAGACTTGTTGCTCAAGGTTACACTCAAGAAGAAGGAATCAATTATTAGGATGCTTCTTGCCTTTGCTTGTTATCATGAATTCAAGCTTTTTCAAATGGATGTTAAAAGTGCTTTTATAAATGGTTTTAATAATAAAGAGGTGTACGTAGAACAACCACCCAGTTCTGAAGATCCAAAATAACCAAACCATGTTTTTAAACTTTCTAAAGCTTTATATGGTTTGAAACAAGCTCCTAGAGCTTAGTAAGAAAGGTTGTCAAGTTTTTTAGTTGAAAAAGGTTTTAACAAAGGAAATGTGGATACTGAACTTTTTTATTAAAAAAAGGCAAAGACATTTTAGTAGTTCAAATTTATGTTAATGATATAATTTTTGGTTCTACTAATGAGTTGTTTTGCCAAGATTTTTCTAAGTTAACGCAAGGTGGGTTTGAAATGAGCATGATGGGGGAGCTCTCATTCTTCTTAGGACTCCAAATCAAATAAAGGAAGGATGATATCCTCATCAATCAAGCCAAGTACATCAAGGATATGCTCAAGAAGTTTGACTTGGAGAATGTGAAACCTCAAGCCACACCAATGGGCTCTTCTACAAAGCTTGACAAAGATGAATGAGGTAAGTGTGTTGATTTAAAGCTTTATCGCTTTATGATTGGATCTTTGCTTTATCTTACCGCAAGTAGACCATATATTATATTTAGTGTTTGCTTGTGTGCTAGATTTCAAGCTAGTCCTAGAAAATCACCTTATAACCGTTAAGAGAATCTTTAGATACCTTAGAGACACACCTTATTTAGGCCTTTGGTATCCTAGAGATTCCTCCTTTGAGTTGCATGCTTATTCGGATGCGGATTATGGAGGTTGTAAGATAGATAGAAAAAGTACCTCTGGTACTTGTCAATTCCTAGGTAGTATGCTCACATCGAGGTTTTCTAAGAATCAAAATAGTGTAGCATTACCTACCACCGAAGCAGAATACATATCAACCGGAAGTTGTTGTGCTCTAGTCCTTTAGATGAAGCAACAACTTTTAGATTATGGAATTGTTGTAGGTACCATCCCTCTTAAGTGTGACAACACTAGTGCCATATGTCTCACTAAGAATCTCATCCAACATTCTAGAAACAAGCACATAGAGATAAGACATCAATTTATTAAAGATCATGTCTTGAAAAAAAATGTTGTTCTAGAATATGTAGACACCTTGAACCAACTAGCAGATATATTCACCAAACCTTTAGACAAATATCGTTTTTGGTCTCATAGGAGAGAGTTAGATTTAACTAGCCTTTCTTGAGCCTTAGAGCCTTTTTTTGGTTTTAAATTGTTGCTTGAATTTGAATGATTGCTTCGCTTATGTGTTTTTGCTCCTATATGCATCTATATTTGTTTCTAGGGGAGTATGCATCTGTTTTAGCTCATACATGATGTTTACATATCATTTTCATGCATTTCGAATCGATTAAAATTGAATTTTTGAGCACATTTCTGCCAAAAATGTCATTTCTGGCACAATGGTATCAATACAATTCTTTGCGTATCGATACAGGTATTTGAGACAACTCCAGTACAGGCAAGCCTGTACCGGTACAGGTACATGTAGTGAATCAGTATGGCTTGAAAACCATACCGATACGCGGTTTCAATACGCCACATATGTGTATCGGTACGTGTAGCCGATGGTCTCTAAATGAGTCTTAAAAGGGGTTTTTCACTTTAATTAAAACTCTCCAAACCCTATATACGATTTTCATCTATAAAACCTCTCAAGCCCTATTGTTTTTCACACAATTCTTCAAAACTTTTGAGGGCTTTTGGGTTATTCATCAAACCCTAACGAAATCATCAAGATTGTGCATCATCATCTCCGCATTCATCCATAATCTCGTACTCAAGGTATAAACTTCTTTTCTTTTCTTTTCATTTTAATCTTTATTTGTTTACTGTTTTTCATGAAAAATTGTATATTTAGTATGTATAAAACATGTTTTCAAAGATTTTGTGAATTTTTTTTTCAAAACAATTTTTTTTGGTTTGAATATGAAATTATACCGTATATTTTTCAACATTATTTTTCAAATTTTATTTTACCAAAAATTCCTTTTATACTTGTATGTGTTTTTAAACTATATTATATTGATTTTTTTACAATACCTTGATCATCGGATTGCTTATTGAATTGAATGTGTTGATTTATGCATACATTTTTTTTGGTTTGATTTTAGGTTTTTATCATGGGTCTTAAGAAAAGACAAAGAAAAGAGTTGGGGCAATCTTCCAATGCTCCTAATCCCGACACCAATAGGTCAAAACTCAACCTAAGCTATATTTTTCAACATTGTTTTAATGAACCAGTTGTACAAATATTATGCCTCGTTTTAAACTCTTCCAAAATTTTAAAATCTGTCGTGAGCACATTGTTTCAATCTCTTTCTTGTCTTCTGAAAGATTTCAATTTAAATATCTTGAGTTGATGCAACAATGGAAATTCATAAAATTTTTAGGCTTACCCGAGATTTTATACCGAAACATTGTCCTTATTTTTTACTCCAATACACGATGTATTTATAATCAAGATAGATCCGAATTTGTTGCGATTGAATCTTACCTCATGGGAAAACTTTTTGGGTTTTGAGGATGTGGGAATTGATGATGAGAACTCTTTGGGACATGTTCTTGATGGTTCCGTGACCGTGCTTGATGCTCATGATCGCATCCTCCACTTGCTTACCATTTGGTGGTTTCTCCCATCCGGTGGAAAATTCTCAACAATCCGACGAGTTGATGATTTTTGGATTCGTTGCTTTCGTAAGGGTATGCGTCCTAGACTTGCTCAAATTATGTTTGCAGAGATAGTCTATCTTGTGCAACATTGCCATACAAATCTTGTTTCATCTTTCACCTATGACGCACCTTTAAGCTATTTGTTTCACAAGCTTGGGATTGATTGCTCGTAAAATGTTCCTGAACCTCTCACTGATCCGATTGATGAGCGTTCTCTGCACCGAGCCAAGTTCACATATTATAATGGAGAATGGGTCCGATTTGCCGATCTTCCCAGTGGTGTTCAACCCGATCTAGTTGAGGGTCCTCAAGCGGTTTCGGTTCTGGATGCTCTGGTTGCTCAACCTTCCCTAGATGCTCTCATGGCCTATCTTGATGGGAATTTTACATCCTTGGGCACTACCATGACCTCCGATTTTGCCTCCATCGACACTCGCTTTACATCATTGGAGGAAAGAGTCAGATCTATTGAAAATCGTCAAAATTCGATGGATATGTATCTTATGGCTTTTCATGGGGAGTGGCGACAATTTCATGGAACCCATGCCAATGATGAAGGTGAAGATGATGAGGATGAAGACGCTCCTTAGATTCTTTCATGCATATCATATTAGGATTTAAGTTTTATGCACCTATGTTATTTGCTTTTGAACTCCTATGCTTTGGTTTATTTGTTTTGGTTTAAGTTTTTAGGATTTGAGTTGGATTTCCTTATGTTGCTTTGAATTATGCTTTAATGATATCTATGTTGTTTCCTTTATGCCCGGAGCTATTTAATGTTTATCTCTTGCTTTGATTATTTATATCCTATTGATTTTGATCTAACAAAAAGGGGAGAAGTAAATAGCACTTAAATTTTTTTCAAAATATTTTCAAAACTATATCTTTTAGTCTTAAAGAAATGGGAGTATTTGTTAGAAAATAAGCGTTAATCCAAGAATACATAATAAGATAAAATAATATTATTTAAACAAACAGTGCAAAATCAAACCGATTTGCAACCAAAAGAAACGTGTTGAGGCCTGCACGAATGCAGTTTCCTTAAGACAGATTTTCAGCCACTCCTATGGTGCTCGAGCTCATTGGTCGTCTGTCTCCCAAGATACAACAACAAATGATCAACCATAGTTGCACTACTATGCAGATCACGAACTGACCCTTGCCTTCGTCTACCACTGGAAACAATTTATAAAATCTACATAGTAAAACAATAAAAATTTTCTATGGTTTTTAGTTGTGTTTAAACCTAGAAGGTTTACTCCCTATTTATAGGAGTATCATGAGAGTATAAGTGGAAATTTTGACCTAATGGAGCATTTAATATTGAGAATCAATTGATTCTCCTATAAACAATTTCCAAAATTATTATCTGAATTAAAGGTAACTTCCAATATTTACCCTTTTAATTCCAAGATAAAATTTGGCAAATTTATGCTTTTATTTGAGGAAAATTCATTTCAAATTTGGGTCAAAATATCTGCAAGCCCACAAAGGACCAGACCGTTTCAGACATTTGCGTTACCCACCACGTCCACGTCTGCACATTTACGAACCAACAATTGGTTCCACATTTTCCTCAACAACATTTGAATCAATTTCTTATTCAAAGCTCCAAAATTATCGAATTTTTCCAACAGTATTTTTCAAACTTACTTAAAAATTTACTTTGATTTTGTCATATCAAAAAAGGGGAGATTATAAAACCAATAATTGATTCTGATATAACAAATTGTTTAAGGACCAAATTGTAAAAGTAAATAAATTTTTAAGTACTCAAAAGTCTCACAAAATGACAAAGATTAGAACCTAAAATTGTTTCTATGTCAAAAACTTAAACCCCCAGAAAATTTCTAAGTGTTTCACACTCAAACTAACCAAAAACGCCCAAGCGTATCAATACGCTCCTTAGCGTTTCGATACAGTTTTTAAATATTGGAATTTTAATTGCAAAAATTTTATCGATACGGTTGTACCCGTTTTGATACAGCCTTCATCTGGTTTTATGTTCTTGGTTACGAGTATCGATATGAGCTTACCCATTTCGATACGATATGTAAGATTTTCAAATCTTTGCATTCAATAAATATGAGTGTTATCTTGTTAGTTGTTGGAATCACCAAACTTTGAAAATTGGTTAACCCGTACCGATACGCCTCATAGGCGTACCGATGCATTTTTCACTAGACTTTTCCTTAGATTCCAGTGAGCAAAATCCGTACCGATACGACCTTTACCATTTCCATACGATAAGTTTTTCTTCTTTACTCATTTCAATACGCCCTTAAGCATATTGATACCCTTTTATACACCGGTTATTTCTTCTTATGGCATGTATTGATACGATTGTTTGTGTACCAATACGGTAGGTTACCAAACTGCATTTATTGTGGGAAGAAAGTAACCAAACGACTCTATTAATGATCCCAACCACCCAAACGGTTAGAAATTAATGAGGGGGTATAAAATCAAGTCTCCAAAGCTACAACAACAACAACTATTGAACATCCTTTGAACAAGTCAAAAGCATTCAAGCAAAATCCATCCGCTTTTGATCTTTTAGAGTCATATCTTGTACCCAACTTGTGCATTCTAAATTGTAATCTTTTGTTTTAAGTTTGGGGTTTGCGTGAACTTTTATTTGGGCTAACATATCACCTTTGAGAGAAATTTTTAGTTTGTTATCCACTTCTTGTAAAAGAGTGAATCGTGATAGATCTTTAGGTCGAAAGCTTTGATCAATTGTTAGAAGCTTAAACCACTATAAATCTCTTGTCCATCTTTTTATCTTTTTGCTTTGTTTCCTTTCAAATTTTTATTTGCCAATTCACCCCTCTTGGCCAAATCGAGTTATTTAATCATCCTAACACTTTCAGACTAGCGGAGTTGTTGTACAAGCTATAATGTTATTGGAAATGGGAGGATATAGTTCTTTTTGAGGAAATAGTTGACTTTGGTAGCCACTTACATTGTAGATCAATCCATTTCAATTTAGTGGGAACTTGAGAGGTACACAAGTTCTTATCACTTTAGTCTATGGAAGCAATGATGCAGCATGTAGAAGAATATTGTGGCAGCAGCTTAGGCAAGTTAATCCTGGAAATTCTTTACCTTGGTGTTGGAGTATGCCTAAAGACCAATCATGAGATGGTTGTAAAAGACATACTTATTTTATCTTGTTTATTAATATAAATCCAGTATTATTATTTCAATCTTATTCTGTGAATCTAAAAATAAATTGAATTATAATAAAGTCCTTAGAATATTATAATTATTCTTGAATGTCCTTAGTCAAGTATTATTTTGGGCATGGACAACAATAATATATCAAAACTAATATGTAGTTGATTGATGACAAAGTGATATCATTGACATGGAGATGTAAAAATCAATACATAAGTATGTGTTAGAGAACGTCATACTGGACTGACCCGCTATGAGTATGTTTCTTGGATTATTATGTGAAAGTCATAACATTGCTTATGGTGATAACTACATGTATGATCCTTTGACTTTAAGATTATCATTATTCCAACATCGTGAGTGACATATTTTGATACGATCAAATGTGTGTCGTAATTGACTACACTATAAAGACTAATATTGGATATGTCACAATCTATGTAGTGGAATATGGTTGATCAAAATAGAATTTGTCCCTCCTACATAATAGGACTAATATCATAGGCCACTTGATTGAGTGAGACAAGAAAATGCATGGTCATGCTCGAATAAATTAATATAGGATATCATAGTTATTCGTTTATAATAGTCTACTCAAGGTATCAAGAAATATTATATGAACTATACAAGTGTGACTAATTCATGAATTGTGTCCGATCTAGATATGAGGACAAAATGATGTAATACATAAAATAAGTTGATCACAAAAGAATGTTAAGTTGAACAACCACTTCATGTAACTTAAGTAGCAATGATGTATTGCTAGATGTCACTCATTGCTTGTAATATTAGAATTGTTCTAGATATTACTACTAACGTTACATGAACCTACAAGGGTCACACCCTATGATTGAAACGAACAAATACCGACTAGATAGCATGTGTACAAATTTGTTGTGCACGAAATAAGCAAGAACCGAAATTATCATGGTTGTTGTAATTATAGATAATCTCGTTTATATATTTTAATTCTAGATAATTAATGTAATTATCAGATACTATTAATATATATATGCATATATATATCTAAAGAAACCTGATAGAAGTAGAATCAGATTCAAACATATTTAATTATATTCGGATAAATATAATGTATACTTAAAGAATCCGAATTTAATTAAAATTAGGTTTTTGAAAGCTATATAAAGGCATGAGGTCTAGCAGCCAAAGACATGCTTTTCGGAAAACCTCTCTAACAATTAGAGAAGAGAAAATATTGTTCGTTTCATTCAGGTGGATTGCGTAGAGGTCAGAATGTGATTGTGATGACTCGAATTCGAATTGGATTCTCCTATATTCCCTGCGGATTTCCAAATTTATTAAGGTAATGTTTCATCTTTTTCACCCCAAATTCGTTCCTCGTATATGGATCTCTAGAGATAATCTCCAGATAATATTTTCGCTGCGCCATGGGGTGTACCGGTGTTGTAACCCCCTTAGCCCAGCCTAAACGCTAGACCCGAACTACGAATATCACACGGGGAAAACCAAAGTCAACCTTGATTAACGACCCTTTTTTTCTTTTTAAACTTTTCTAGATGCGCATTAAACCTATGTGAAAGCCCAAGAACCTTGGAAGAGAAAAGCACAGCGATCGGAAACGTTTAAGGACTCAAATGCAAGAAATACACTTTTAGGGACCAAAATGTAAATTTTGGAAAATAAAAGGACTTTCAAGATTTTAGTTTTACCAAACCTCAATTAAACATATTACAAGCCTATCTGCCAAATTTCAGCTTAAAAAGACATCTCAAGCTCAAGCAATTGCAATTACAACTTTCAGGACTAAAATGTAAAGCATGCAAAATCTGTGTCCAACGGTCACCCGTTTCGAAACACTGACACCCGTGTCGTACGCCCGTATCGAAACGGTGTTGACCATTTCGATACGCGGGTATGTTCTGAAACCAGTTCCGAAATAGGCACTTCCAGTAGCCAAAGTGTTTCGAAACACATCTAGTCGTTTCGAAACGCCCAAGCCATTTCAAGCACCCGTTTCGAAACAACCAAGGGTGTTTCGATACACCCTGCCCAGAAACAACAGAAAATTCTGGTTTTTCACATCAAAACACCATCAAACATAATTGAAACCATTCCATAACATATCATTAACATGATAAGCATTATAACTATCAAATTACATCAAAGACTAGATACATTACAAACATTAAGCATACATACTCATTCATCACATCCAACACATGATCTTGCTTTTAATCAAAGAGCATAGCATATCAACTTATGAAGAAGAAGATTCAAATATGGCAAAGTGATCAACAACAAGGTTCAAACCATAAACCGAACATGGTCAACATACACAATCACATTACACAACAACGTAAAAGACTCACCCCAATTGCCTTTATTATCTATAACTATAAACCAAGACATACTTCTCAAGTGGAGCTCTTCTTGAATCCCTTGCTTCTTGCTGTCCCAACTTCAAATTTCTGCATTGATGGACAAAAAGGCGTGTAAGCATATAATGCTTAGTGAGGAATGCTCAAAACCAAAACACCATCAATGCAGCGAAACATAAAACCTTCTTTAAATGTAGGTACAATTCAATAAACCAAAGCATTGTTTGAAAACCTCCTTTGAAACAACAGTGCTTTAAATCATGCATTTCTCAACATGAAAACCAACCTTTAACTTCGAAATGCTAAACAACTCACCCCAAACAACACTCTTGCAAATACTATCATTTAAACATTCCCTTGCATGAACACTTCATGCAAAGTTTAACTCAATTCCCTTGGAAATCACTTCCACTTCACACCATACTTTTCTCATGCTTGAACATCATTTTAAAGCAAAATGCCTTTTGAAAACCATATGTTCCTTCTATCTATCTCATGCATTCAAAAAATGCAAACTCATGAACTACAAAAGCAACATTTTGCATTACATGCCTTTTTAAAACAAGCCTTTACAAGACTTCAATGCACTTATGAGATTCTATGCACATATGTACCATTCACAATAGAAGATATACTTTTGCTCATGCTTAACAAGTATCACATGCATTCTTGCATCATCTACATATTTCCCATGCAACCTTGCATCATTTTCAAGCATCTCTCGCTTCGTTACATTCAAATACATTATATTGGCTTTCAAGTGATAGTTCACAAACCATTTCAACACAAGACACAATCGGATACGCGGATTACAAGCGTTGTCCCACACGCTTCATACACACTATAGGCTTTACAAGGTGGAGTTTACCGGTACAATCACAACCCCTCAACACCCGTGATGGAGTTTAACGGTACAATCACAACCCCTCAACATCACTCATCAGTAGTTGTATAACCCACTAGCGAGAGCAATCCTCTACCATTGTGACGCTTAACCAAGTCCACCCACGAGAGCCATCCTCCATCGTGGTGACACCAATTTCCTCAATCGCTAGGGTTCTTGGATGGAGTTTACGGTATAATCACAACCCCTCAACATCCAAGGTGACTTTACTTACGGTGCACCCAATCCTATAGCCGGCTAACTATATCCGAATCAAGCACTTTAAAACCATTTCATCACTTGCCAATATACATCAAATACCATTATCAATTCACTGTTTTAAGCATTAATCAAAGCCACCTATCATCATGCATCTCCATGCATCATAATCAAATTAATAACATGTCAAACCAAGGATCTCTTACCTTCAGCATCCTTCAATACATGACTTTCAAAACCAACATTAATCATGCTAAAACATGCTTAAAAACCATGCTCAAACAACAAATTAAACCACATTGTCAAATCAAACACATAAAAACCCATTTTGATAGTTTTCAAAACAATAATAGCACAATTGAGAGAGAATTCCACTTTACTTACTTCCGAACTTAAACCGGCATTTCAAGCCTAAATTTAAGTTCCCAAACCTCTTTCCAAAACCATTCCAAAGCTAGAAAACATGATCTCACTCACCGATACACAAAACTATGCTAGCCGACAAGCCTTCCAAGCATCCGAAACTTCCAACGCCACCTCTATTGCTTCCGGATCATTCTCCCCTGTTTTAAACACATAACAACAGAGGATTAATGCATCACAATGCATTAAAATCACCAGCAACACAACTGAACTCGCTGCTCTACCCAAGAACCTCATTTCAGCTACCAAAAACAACTGAAAACACCTCCAAACTCTCCCAAAACAAAGCCCAGCCAAGATCTATCAATTCTAACCTTTTATAAACATCAATTAACATCAAAAAGCAATATAAACATGACCTTATACCTCCAGCAACAGCATATCACCAAAACCACCCCAAAAACCACCATTCTAGCAAGCAAAACTTAGGAAAACAAACCTATTCGGGATTTGATTGATAAAACCTCATTTGTAACATCAATTAACATCCAAAATACATTAGAAAACAACCTCAAAACAGATCCTAACCAAGATCCACGAAAATCTCCAAGATCTCTTTCAAAATCTTGTTTCCAACACTAAAACCATTCATAAAACTTTAATAAAGGATTGACAACTTGGGAATTTCAGTAAAGAACTGAGTATTTTGAGGAGAAGAACAAGCTTACCTCTAAATGATGATTTATCCTTGATTTGGGCAAGTTTCCATGAAAATTCAATGTAGAATTCAAGTGGATTTGATGAGGGATTGATTAAAAATCAAAGAGGAATTGAAATCTCATCAAATGAAATGTAAAATCAAAGTAAATTTGCTGGAGAAAATGTGTTTGGTTGAAAGGAATTTGAGAGAAAATGAAGAGAGGGAAAATTTGTGAAAAGTAGTTATGAATAGCCAAAGTTAGTTTCTCATTTAATTAAACCTCATTTCCTTTAATTAAAACATTAATAAAATTACCCAAATTAAGGAAAAATCTGGAGAAAAACATTTTGGGTAAATTAGCTCCTTAAAGATTCAAAGTTTCAATCCTTTACAAAACAGTCACTATTTCACTTTTGCAAAAACTGCGATTTGGTCACTACCCCGAAATGTAATATTTCCAAACTTCATTTTGTAAAATTGATTTCACCATTCTCTTTTATATATTAAATGAGGATTTTTAGATATTTTTCTATATTTTTAAAGCATCCCGAACTAGGCGTTCCCTAAAACCTCCTTTTATATTCGAACCGTTTCCCAGACCGGTCCGGTTCAGACCCTAAACTTCTAAGCCCAAATTTGGGGTGTTACAACTCTCCCCCTCTTAGGAAATTTCGTCTTCAAAATTTCAACCCGCGAAAATAGCACGATACCCAACTTCCCAAAGCAACAAACGATGTAACACAGGAGACTTAACCTCCACTGAAACATCCTCAACCCAAAACACCACAAAATCAACTCATCCTCAAATCAAACTTACACTATACCCAAACCCAACACCACTACTTACGATTCAAGACTTCCAGATCACTTGGTTATTAGCCTCAGCTTAACTTTTCACACTTTCGAATTGTGCAAAGCCCCAACAACCCGAAGAACTCTCAAATCTTTACAACATACTCCACCTTATCTCATAACTCCCTCAACAAAACTCGCACACACGGTGACACCAACCCATCCAGTTTCAACCACCATGTGACCCACAACCTTCACTGCTTCCAAAACCCCTTGCAAAACCGCTCAACTCCTTTCGAAGATTACCACAACAAGCAAAAATTTCTTAAGCAACAACTGCTTACTCAAACTTCTCAAAGTATTGATAACATTCCCTCACATCCGCCATTATCACCACCATAACAACTCACCAAAACTACTAACACAACATTCGAAACCCATGCCACAAGACTCCAACCTTAACTCCACCAGCTGTCCCACTTACCCCTAGCGGACTTAAGAAAGATTTACTTATACACAACTAACAAACCACTTCTCACAAGAACCCGGCCAACCAAAAATGGCCCTTGAACTTACATTGCCTTTCCACTTCAAGCTTGACCATAACACTAACCTTACCTGGATACCACCCATTCCATACAAACATATTAAGATTACGAAACCTCTACTCCTCCCAAGCCAAACCTTATCTACAACTCTCAACACAACCTCCTCTCAACTCCTCGAAGGTTGCTACGAACCATCACCTACATATACAACCCTCCTATTGCAAACATCAACGCCAAGACGCCTCAGCACTCCGGAAACACATCCGCTAACCTACAACATCATTTAACACAAAGAAACTACCACACCTATTAGCTATTCACAACCACCTCGACCGATTCTAACTTCAACCGGTAATCTCCTGACCACCACACTGCTAATCTCTTTAAGCACCAAAACACCTTCCTTCTGCCAACATGCTAGATCGCACTCACTATTACTGACAACTCGCTTACTACCTTCCACTACTTCTAACATTCACCTAGCACCAAAACAACACTTTAAACCCACCATCCAACCTAATCCTACCACAACACTAACGGACCCAACTAGCTATTAGCAAGTGTGAACGTTCGTATGCATGGTCACCAATATGCCCTATCAATGCCTGTGTACATGTATGCAAAACCTCTAATGTCATGTCGCATGTATGCATATACCAACATATATATAATATATAACAAATGGTTTCAACTGTGCATGTATGTCGGTTTACACTTACCAATAACATCCTCAGAATCCGCCTAAGACAACCTCTTACCTCACTTCTAACTTGCCCAGCTCTACCATTCTAACAATCCGCTAACCACAAAATACTCCACTAATACCCTCTTCACACTAAAGTTGTTTTCAAAACAACATCGGCTACTACCCCAACTTGCTAGCTATAAGACCTTACCCACTACACAAGGGAACCCAAACCGGAACCAACAAAGATAACTAGGACAAAGATTACTTAGCAAAGTTACATGTAATCACCTCATTGCCCCGGGGCTCCAACCGACAAACTCTCTTTTTCGCAGAACCATTATTCTCTGGCCGCACCGCCGCAGCATCAACCAACACTTTAAAGTCATCACCGTCTCCCTGCGGTAAAGAACCCTGACTACCCCGAGCTAACTCCAAACAATTTCGTCTCAAATGTCCCACCGACCCACAATTCCAACAAGATCCATCCCCCAAACACCTCACACCTTTTTGCCTTTCTTGCCACTTACGAACTCTGTCTCGGCCACGCTCGCGACCTTTTTGAGGCCCTTTTGCACCCACTGAAGTTGATCTCACCACTTGAGGACAATTCCGCTTCACATGCTCCATAGAACCACAGTTCCAACAAACTCCAACATGACGCCTTCTACAACAGTTACGCATCGGCAACCGAACCACCACTCCTCGATCATGTAGCACTTGACCTACATCTGCACTACCACCCAGACTTCAATTCAAGCAAACCCTTCTGTCACGTAGCCTCTTACGCTGACCACTCCCGAGGTCAGTACCCATAGCTCTTTTACTTAAACTTTTCCCACCATCATAATCTGAAGCCACACCCCCACGTTGCTTTACTCCTGAGAACTTCTCTCCAAGGTATCTTCTATTAAAGGCAGACACAAAGAACTCCCAATCTATATCGTGGATATTCGTCGCCACCGCCACAGATGTCCACCAAGAACAAGCATCCTCCAACATTAACGAGACAACACTTCCCAACTTACAGGAGTTGTCACACCCTTCCTGATCCAAAATCGGAATTATACTGGCTAACCAAGCCTCGAACGCCTCAGGTGTCGAACCATGATACTCCATAGCTCCCAAATCATATAAACGCCGTTTTGACAAATTCGCACGTGTCACAGTCGGCACGTCTACAGGCCTCACTTTCACCACAGCCTGAGATGTTCCCGACACCTCTTGAACCACAGGTGATGAATCCTTCATCACAGAACTAGGGGTGTTCAAATTCGGGTACCCGAAAAACCGGGTACCCGGGCCTTCGAGTATTAGGTTTGCCGGCCTGTGTCCCGACCCGTAAATACCGGGTACCTGTAAAATCGAGTATCGGGTACCCGGTTTTTATTTTTATATATATATTTTATTTTAAAATTAAAAAAAAGTTAAAAGTTTATAATACATGATCCAAACAAAAAATAATAATGATTTGAAATTTATAACCATAAGAAAGACATTAAAAATATTAATATGGATCGTGATTTTTTTTTGTAATCTCATATTTTTTAAAGAAACCTACTAATGCATAAATGCAATAGAGAAACCTTGTTGTTTGTTTCATATCGAATCTTACATATTCACAAATTAATATTTTTTTTAAAAAAAAATTAAAACATGAAAACATATAATACAAATATAAAATGAATTTAGAGATTTAAATATAGTTCTAAAGTAAAAATATTAAGTAATCTAATAAAATAAAAAATAAAAAAATAGGAAACGGGTACCCGAAAAAATCATATTTTTTGACCCGGGCTCGACCCGGGAAATGACGGGCCGAGTACCCGACCCGGGTAAAAAAAATTTCCGGGTAAATACCCGGTTGTTTATGTTCGGGTAGTCGGGTCGGGTAATTTTGAACACCCCTACACAGAACCAGCTTTCTCCTCCTGCCCTACTACCTCAACTCCAGGCACTGTCGACCGAAGCGGTACACTCCCACCAAAAAGTGAATTCCACCCCTTAACAACCTGCTCTAAGGCAGCAACCATCGTACCCAACTACCATTCTCTCACTGATCCCATTGTGCTATTATTAACAAAGCAATGATAACAAAACAAACAAAACGATCAGGCCAGCCTCAAGCAAGGATTCAAGACTCCAACTCCAACATAACACAATAGCTATAATAATTAGGCAATGAGCATCCCGAATTCTCCCCTTTTATATGACATAACAATCAATAAAAACATGGATATCACAACATCGAGCATATCAATCAGCAAACTTCAATCATGCTCTCATCAAACAACATTCACCCTCAACAGCATAATATCAACATATCATACCCATCACATTTTCATTATTCAGAAAATCAACTCACAACACCATCATATCACCAATACATGTTCACAATAGCTCAAAGAAGATTCATAACCAAAAAGCATGATAAAAACATTAACAATTCACTCAGAAACGTACTTTTCAACAAACTTCCAACCACACATCAGAAAAAAAAAACATCTAACACTTACCATAAACTTACCTCCGCCCCAAATATTCGCAACTTAGCTCTGATACCAACAAATGTAACCCCCTTAGCTCAGCCTAGACGCTAGACCCGAACTACGAAGATCACACGAGAAAAACCAAAGTCAACCCGAAAGTCAACCTTGATTAACGACCCTTTTTTTTCTTTTTAAACTTTTCTAGATGCGCATTAAACCTATGTGAAAGCCCAAGAACCTTGGAAGAGAAAAGCACAACGATCAGAAACGTTTAAGGACTCAAATGCAAGAAATACACTTTTAGGGACCAAAATGTAAATCTTGGAAAATAAAAGGACTTTCAAGATTTTAGTTTTACCAAACCTCAATTAAACATATTACAAGCCTTTCTGCCAAATTTCAGCTTAAAAAGACATCTCAAGCTTAAGCAATTGCAATTACAACTTTCAGGACTAAAATGTAAAGCATGCAAAATCTGTATCCAACGGTCACCCGTTTCGAAACACTGACACCCGTATAGAAACACCCGTGTCGTACGCCCGTATCGAAACGGTGTTGATTGTTTCGATACGCGGGTATGTTCTGAAACCAATTCCGAAATAGGCACTTCCAGTAGCCAAAGTGTTTCGAAACACATCTAGCCGTTCCGAAACACCCAAGCCATTTCAAGCACCCGTTTCAAAACAGCCAAGGGTGTTTCGATACACCCTGCCAAGAAACATCAGAAAATTCTGGTTTTTCACTTCAAAACACCATCAAACATAATTGAAACCATTCCATAACATATCATCAACATGATAAGCATTATAACTATCAAATTACATCAAAGACTAGATACATTACAAACATTAAGCACACCTACTCATTCATCACATCCAACACATGATCTTGCTTTTAATCAAAGAGCATAGTGATAAGTGTTTATTTTGGTTATGTTTTTAGTCTTTGTTTTGATCAAATATATATGTTTGAAGGACTTAATTGGGCTGTTTTTGTGTTGTTTTCGTGCAGGTTACATAATGCCGGAAACGAGTTGAAATGCTGCAGAAATACTGAATTCGTGGGTAGTTTCATGGGCATGAACCAGGGCATGAATGCTGACTGGGCGCCACGTCAGCACCTTCTAGAAGATGACGTCAGCAAGCTTGATAACCTATCAGTCCACTTATCAAGATAGCCTATCATCCGAATTTTATCTTTTAAATTCAAAACTTTGATATTTATCTTATGTAATTTTATTTAAATTTATTTTAGGATTTATCATCTTAGGTTTTTAGGATTTTTCAACTACTATAAATACCCCACTTTGGGGGTGAATTATTCATCAAACAATTTTCATTTGTTCTCTTCTTCCTTGAGTAATAAAGTTCTCCATTATTCTCCATTTTCTTTTCTCCATTTTTATTTATTTTATTAAGTATGGTTTTTTCACAAACCATGCTTAACTAAATTCCCTTTAGCCAAAAGCAACGCCAAACCTGACAAACCTCGTGAGATTAGGAAAATACTTCAATCCTTCGACAATTCCTTTTTAGATTCTCTGCAAAGTTGATTAGGCAATCGGCCTAATCTTTAGGCATCACAATTGTTTCATTCCGAGAGCACGCATCGGCTTGAAGTGGTTTAGATCCATCGTTGGGGACGAGGAAAAGCTTGTAGCCAATTCAACTCCCTAAGAACAAACTTAGTGGCGGTCCACTAAGGGGAATCGAAATCGGAAACAACTCTCATCGAGACGAATATCCGAGCACGGGCTTCTCCAGCACTAACTCAGATCTGGGTTAGCATCGATTGCCGTGGCTAATTCACAAAAGTTTGACTTCAAGGATTGCCCTGGGAGTCGAATCTACCAACGAGAAGTAAGTTACAAGGGTTGGGCCTTGTAGACTGTAACCTGCAGGAAAGTCGAAGAAAAATCAACTTCAGTGATCGAAGATGTCGTGGCAAAGCGTGGCTTGAGGCTATTTCTATCCATAATTCTTTCTCAACATTTATTTTTACGTTTTTACTATTTTTCTCATTCAATTCACCATTCTAAAATTCCCCTTTTATTTCCTACAGGTTTTTGGTCTAAATCAGAAGAAAGGTGTTAGAGTTCCTATTCCCTGCGGATCGAACCTTACTCTCACTATATTAATTTAATTCTTATTTATTTTGAGTTTAAGGTTTTATTTTTGACACTATACAACGCATGTCAAAATTGGCGCCGTTGCCGGGGAATACGGCAAACTACTAATATCGTTTTATTTGATTTATGACCAGGAGCAATCCGGGAGAACAATTTAATCTCATCCCGGAAATCGAAGCACTAGCCCGAAAGTTGAACGCACAAAAACTTCGGGAAAAGAAAAACAAAAGACGCCAACAGAGACTCGAACGTGATCTAGAAATCACATCCGAAGCAGAATCGAGTTACGAGCCCAATCCGATGGGAGACGAAAATCAAACCATTCGCCAACTTAATGCGGCGCCCGATGGCCAACAACCTATGTGCATAACTTTCCCGAATGGCGAAACACCGTTCGTGCTAAAAACGGGTTTGATCCATCTCTTACCTACCTTTCACGGCTTACCGACAGAAAATCCTCATAAACATTTGAAGGAATTTCACATGGTTTGTCTAAGTACAAAGCCACAGGGAGTATCCGATGACCAAATCAAACTTAGAGCTTTTCCATTCTCCTTATCTGATATAGCGAAAGATTGGTTATTTGATTTACCCCCTAATTCTGTTACAACATGGACTGACATGGCTAAACTTTTTCTTGACAGTTTTTTCCCTGCAGCGAAAGCGAGCGAAATCAGGCGCAGCATCCTAAGCATTCAACAAAGAGAAGCTGAATCCTTGTATGAATACTGGGAGAGGTTTAAAAAGTTGTGTGCAAATTGTCCACAACATGGGTTGTCGAAACAAACCCTCCTCCAATATTTTTACGAAGGATTGACGCCTATGGACATGAAAGTGATAGATGCAGCAAGTGGCGGAGCTTTAGTCAACATGACACCAACGGCGGCTAAAACACTGATATCAACCATGGCCGCCAACTCTCAAAGATTCAATCAGTCTAACGAACCATCTCGAAGGGTTCGCGAGGTAAGTACAGTTTCATTAGAAAACAAAATCGATAAATTAGCTGAAATAGTACAAACTCTTGTTGCAGATAAGAGAAAAACAGCTAGACTTTGTGGAATCTGTACCAACCCAGAACATCCGACAGACCGTTGTCCGATGATTCAAGAAGATGATGTCGCACAAGCCAATGCCATAGGGAATGCTTATAATTCTGGGTGGAGGAACCAATCAAATTATGGGTACGCGAACAACCAAAGGCCAAATCAACCGTACCAACAAAGACAACCCTACCCTCAACAAAAGACGTCTCTAGAAACCTTGGTTGAACGACTAGCGATATCCCAAGAGAAATTCCAGAACCGTACCGAAATCCACTTACAAGAGTTAGACAAGCAAATGAGCCAGCTAGCCCAAACAGTAAGTCGTCTCGAATCCAAAGGTAAACTCCCTTCACAAACAGAGATAAACCCAAAAGAAAATGTTAATGCCATCACCCTTAGAAGTGGCACCGTGATAGAACCCAAAACCTCAGAGGAAAACACCCAAAAAGATAAACCAACTCCACCAGTCGAAAAAGATACATCAAATCCAACCCCTAAACCATCCCCTTATGCTGTCCAACCACCATTCCCGTCGAGATTGATGAAAAGAGACAAACAAGCAGAAGAAAAGGAAATCCTATATGTGTTCCAGAAAGTAGAGATCAACATACCGCTCCTCGACGTAATCCGAAAGATTCCAAGGTATGCTAAGTTCCTTAAAGATTTATGTACTAATAAACGTCGTCTTATTGGAGTTGAAAAGGTTAATCTAGGAGAACATGTATCGGCGGTCTTCCAGCGTAAGTTGCCACCAAAATTGAAGGACCAAGGTATGTTCGCCATTCCCTGCAAAATAGGTAAAGTGGGTATTAAACGAGCAATGTGTGATTTAGGGGCCTCTATTAATGTTATGCCCCTTTCATTTTATAACTCACTTTCTGCTGAGCCTTTGAAGGATACGAGGGTAACAATACAACTGGCGGATAGATCCATAATCTACCCGGAATGATTACTGGAAAACGTTCTTGTAAAGGTAAATGATTTAATCTTTCCAGCGGATTTCTATGTCATTGACATGGAAAACGACCGAGCAAACAACTCTTCTGAGATCCTCCTTGGCCGCCCATTTTTGAGCACTGCAAACACAAAAATTGATGTAAGAAGTGGGATCCTTACAATGGAATTCGATGGTGAGGTAGTAAAATTTGACGTTTACAAAGCTATGAGACATCCTGAAAATGTTGCTAGTTTAAATTTTGTTGATGTCGTTGAACCTGCCATAAATGATTTCTTTGACACTAGTTTTACTGACTTCATGGATGATTTGTACAGAGAAATCGCGGATTCCGACGAAGAAGACAGGGAGTTTGAAAATCTTTGTTCGATAATTAAAGACTTAATACTTACTGCATCTAAGACTAAACCTTTACCTTCTATATTGCAGGCACCCAAGATTGAACTTAAAGAATTACCCGAGCATCTAAAGTATGCATTTTTAGGGGAAAGAGAGACCTTGCCGGTTATTATCTCAACCAAGCTATCAAACGAAGAAGAGGAGGACTTGCTAACAGTACTACGAGCACATAAGGAAGCCACTGGGTGGACCGTCGCAGACATCAAGGGCCTTAGTCCCTCCACTTGCATGCATAAGGTAAAAACCGAAGATGGGGCTAAGCCATCTCGACAAGGACAACGCCGCCTGAATCAACCTATGATGGACGTAGTTAAAGAAGAAATACAAAAGCTTCTAGATGCGGATATAATCTATCCAATTTCGGATAGTGACTGGGTAAGCCCGATCCATGTAGTCCCTAAGAAAACCGGAGTCACAGTGGTTAAAAACGCGGAAGGTGAGTTAGTTCCAACAAGAGTCCAGAATGGTTGGCAAGTCTGTATAGACTACAGGAAGTTGAACTCTCTAACTCGAAAAGATCATTTTCCACTTCCTTTTATAGACCAAATGATTGAAAGATTAGCCGGTAAAACTCACTACTGTTGTCTTGACGGATTTTCAGGTTTTTTCCAAATTCTTGTGGCGCCCGAGGATCAAGAGAAGACAACCTTTACATGTCCTTTCGGCACATTCGCCTATCGTCGAATGCCATTCGGGCTTTGTAATGCGCCGGCCACATTCCAAAGATGCATGGTGAGCATTTTCTCAGATTTCATCGAAAAAGGTATAGAGGTATTCATGGATGACTTTACAGTTTACGGTAATTCCTTTGGAGAATGTTTATTAAACTTGACAAATGTGCTAAAAAGATGCCTTGAATTCAACCTTGTTTTAAATTATGAAAAATGTCATTTCATGGTAGATAAAGGGTTAATTCTAGGACATATTGTTTCCTCAAAAGGTATTACTGTTGATAAAGCTAAAACAGATGTTATACGCTCACTCCCATACCCCACAACTGTGAGGGATATTCGATCGTTTCTTGGCCATGCAGGGTTTTACCGCATGTTCATTAAGGATTTTTCAAAGTTGGCGCAACCCCTCTGCAGTCTATTACAAAAGGATCAACCCTTCAATTTTGACGAAAAATGCAAGGAGGCATTTGACATACTCAAGGAAAAGCTTGTAAACACACCTATCGTTCAACCACCAAATTGGAACCACCCATTCGAATTAATGTGTGATGCTTCCGATTTTAGCGTTGGAGCAGTGTTGGGTCAAAGAATCGACAAGGAACCGCATGTTATAGCCTATGCATCACGTACCTTGGATCCTGCGCAGAAAAATTATTCAACAACAGAAAAAGAACTCTTTGCTATTGTCTTTGCCTTAGAAAAGTTTAGATCTTATTTACTCGGTACTAAAATCGTTGTATTTTCTGATCATGCAGCTTTACGCTTTCTGATGAGCAAAAAGGAGGCGAAGCCGAGACTAATCCGGTGGATACTATTACTCCAGGAATTCAACCTAGAAATTAAGGATAAGAAGGGATGCGAAAACCTTGTTGCGGACCATTTAAGTCGCATCCCCTTATCTATGTCCGATCCACCGGTTAGAGAGGAGTTCCCTGACGAAGGATTGATGGCCGCTCAGCTTAATGTTCCGTGGTTCACAGACATGGTGAATTACTTAGCCACGGGTAAGATGCCGCAAGATTTACCGAAAGCGGAAGCGAAACGAATAAAAAGGGAGTCTCGATTCTTCATTTGGGATGATCCCTATCTTTGGAAACATTGTTCGGATGAGGTAATTAGACGATGTGTAGCAGAAAGCGAGGTAAACTCTATCCTGAATTTCTGTCATTCTTATTCTTGCGGTGGTCACTTCGGGCCTAAACGTACTGCACATAAAATTCTTGAGTGTGGTTTCTACTGGCCCAACATTTTTCGTGATGCATATTTATTTTGTAAGTCTTGTGAAAAGTGTCAAAGGGTTGGTAATTTGAGTCGACGAAACGAGATGCCACTTAATCCCATTACTGTATGTGAGATATTTGATGTTTGGGGATTAGATTATATGGGTCCCTTTTCTCTTCATTCGGTAACTTTTATATAATTCTTGCGGTAGATTATGTTTCTAAATGGGTTGAAGCTAGAGCAACCCGAAATAATGATGCTAAAACCACTGTTAAGTTTCTAAAAGAATCTATCTTTTGCAGGTTTGGCACACCGCGAGCGATAATAAGCGACCGAGGGAAGCATTTCATTAACCGAGTGATTGATACTCTCATGAAAAAGTTCGGTGTCACTCACCGGATTTCAACATCTTACCATCCGCAAACGAATGGTCAAGCGAAGGTGTCGAATCGAGAGATAAAGACCATACTCGAAAAAATCGTGAAGCCGGATCGCAAAGATTGGAGCATTAAGCTATCCGATGTGTTATGGGCATACCGTACTGCGTACAAAGGCCCCATAGGGATGTCACCTTACCGTCTCGTTTACGGTAAACCTTGTCACTTACCAGTCGAGCTGGAACATCGCGCATTTTGGGCAATTCAGCAATGTAACATGGAAATGGATGCGGTTGGAAGGGAACGCAAGTTACACATTCAAGAGCTCGAGGAAATCCGGAAACACGCCTACGATAGTGCACAAATTTTTAAAGACAAAACAAAGGATTTCCATGATAAAAATATTTCATTTAAATCTTTTTCCGTTGGTCAAAAGGTTCTATTATTTAATTCTAAATTTAAACTTTTTGCAGGAAAATTGCGTTCCAAATGGCTCGGACCGTTCACTGTTGTTCAATCTTTTCCACATGGAGCAGTAGAAATTCAAGACACCGAAGGACATAGCTTTAAAGTTAATGGACAACGGTTAAAACAATTTTACGAAAATGTTCCAATTGGTTTGGTTGAAGAAATTCATTTCGAGGAACCGAATGCATAAATAAGGTCGTCAAGCTAGTGACGATAAACAAGCGCTAGATGGGAGGCAACCCATTTCTTTTTATTTTAATTTTTCTTTATTTTATTCCATTTTTAAACTGCATAATTTAATGTTATTTAAATTTTCTTTTAGTAAAAATTTAAAAAAAAAAGAGAGAATCGAAATCATCAGATTGAAGATTTTAAATTTTGATTTTATCTTTTATCAAATTTATCTTCATTCTTTTTCATATTTATTTTTGAATTTTTTTTATCTACTTTTATCTCATCATATTTATTTTTGAATATCTTTTTATTTATCTCTTTGATTTATTTTCTTATCTCATTATTTTATCCTTTTTATTTTGAATTCTATTTTTATCTGATCTTTTATTTATTTTATTTGCAGATAATCTAGATCGAATAAAGAGATGAGAAGCTATCAGGATTTTGTGGGCTGAATTTTTAATTTAATATTCGGATTTTATCCCATTTTCACCCAATCAAACCCATATTTCCAACACCTTCCAAACTTATCTACCCGGTCAACCACCACACTCCAAACTAAATTCAAACACCCAATACCCACGCAGCCTTTTTCCTCTTTTCATCAGCCAATTAAACCCGTGACCCCCACCCTCTTATTTATTTACCCTTTTCAACAGCCTTTGACCAACATTTAAAACCTATTCTATAATTTCTCACCTGCTGCAATTACACCTCCTCTCTTTATTTCTTTTACCAGCCACCCGAAAAAACCCTACACCCCACCACCATGCCTCGCACAAGGAACCAGGCTCGCCGGCTTCCACAGCAGCCGCCGCTCATCATCGGTGGCCGCCGACGTTTCCAGCCGCCGCAGTACGTCGCCCTCAGCAGCGACTCTGAGCTTCCACAGCAGCAGCCCACCACCATCCCTTCTCCCGAACATCCCATCACCACCCCCCGTTCCGCCGACCATGCACCGCCGCACCACCAACCGCAGCGACCATCGTCACCCCCATCCCCTTCCTTCTACTCCCTTGCGACGCCGACCACATCCATGCACACCGCCACTGCCCGCACGCATCACTCCTCTCCCTCGCACCACGACGATCCAGCCATGGCGAGGGGCACTCCCACGCACAGATCCGGGCAGGCCAGCACCGGCCGCACTGCTCGCGTGACTGGTAGTGGCGAAACGCCACCGTCATCACTCCACCGTTCATCACGTCCACCATCGCCGCCACCTTCCCCTTACCACCCCTTGGCGTCTGATGCGGCTGGCGGCTCCTCACAGCAGCAGCCCATGCCCATGCAGTCACCTACCCGTGTGCCCTCCTATCACATGCACACCAACACGTCCGGGCATTCGGATAATTATTCGGCAGCCGATGAGGTAAGTTCTGAATTTTTTCCACCATTATTTGTTATTAACCCTACCTCTGAACATGCAGATTACATGCACGCTGATTTTGCTGCCCAAAATCCCTCGGACGCTGCTTAACCGGAATCACCGCCTCACGAACACAATAATATTCCATCGGACCATGAAGAACATCCACGACGTAGCCAACGATTTACGACACCCAACGATGACGACTTGAAAGGGTTTTTACAATTCACTGGAGACGAACTCATTATGTTTAATCATATTCGACATCGCCCACTTCAAGTCTGTAAGTACATTCCCGATCGCACTTTAGATCGTTTGCACATACGTGAGTCGGTCCTAGCACATTTTGATAATATTGGATGGCGTCGATTTCATATTATTACTTGTGACACGTACTACGAATTAGTTCTTGAATTTTATTCTACTTTTTCGTTTGATCGTAGTCGCGCTAGGTCTCTTGATACACCAAATGTAATATCTTTTCGCTTATTGGGTCAATACTTTCGGTTGTCCATTACTGAGTTTAATGTTTATATGGGTTTCGTCACTAATGTTTCGGACCCTAACTATCAATCTGCACTTTTAGACATACCGGAAGATTTTGATAACGACATTTCTCTCGAGACTTTGACAGGTTTATCAGGTGTGCAGTACAATCCGAAAACAACTAAGGACCACACTATTCATAGCCCTGCTTTACGATATATCCATCGCTTCCTTGTTTACAACTTGTCTGGCAGAAACGACACCCCATCAACCGTGAGTAGATCTGAGTTATTCTTTCTATGGTGTATGCAGGTAAATCTTAAGGTAAATCTTGGTTTTTGGTTGGCTCACACATTTCATCGTGTCCCTCGTACCTCTAGGTCACGACCATTAATTCTGGGCCCCTATATTACCCATTTAGCCTTGCGTATTTTTTCTGCTACTTTTGATCCATCTCAGTTTACTTATGCGTTTTCTATGAGTGCTCTAGATGGGAGATGCCTCGATGCAATGGGCTTACTTGCAGGCACCCCTGATGCACCATATATTGCTCCCCCGGGCACTCTCCCAACTCGTCGAGAACGAGTGTTTCGTAGACGAGCCCAGTCACAACCAACACAGGACGACCAACCCCAAAGAGATATGGATGAGCGCCTACATTCCATCGAAACCAACTTGGCCGAGATCTTATCCTATCTTCGCCCCGGCACTTCCCGCGGACGACATGGTCGCGGTCGTGGCCGCAATTGATTAGGGGAGTCTCTCCTTTCCTCTCTTTTATTTTCATTTTTTATTTTGGGACAAAATGCATCTAAGTGAGGGGGAGGGAAGATATGCTTATCAATTTTTATCTTGCTTATCCGTCTTGATTGTTCGCTTGAAATCTTGGTTTTATTAATTTAAGTTCTCTGTTTAAATCCTTAATTTCGCCTTGTCTCACTGTTTTCACATGGTTCTGAATCTATCTTGTTAGAAAACTCTAGGTTGCATGGTAAATTTTTGGCATGATTAATTTTTAATTTTATTATGACATTTTATTTCTCTATTAATCCACATGATGCTTACCTAAGTACACAAGACATATTTGTGAGTTTTTGAGCCTAATGAGCATGCATGATATTTGCTCTTTGTTTCTTTGAGTGTGCCTAGCTAAATTAGTTGCATTCTAGAACTTGTTTTTAAATTCTTTTTGAGATTACATTGATTGATTATGATGCTTTAATATGATAGAGGCACTAGGTTTTAACCACTTCTCTTCCCAAATAAATCACCTACCCTTTAATTAATTTCCCCTAGTGAAACAATTTTTGAGCCTTAGCCTTTTCTTGAAAATTACCACATTTTAAGCCTAATCCAATTTCTTCTCAAATCCATCACTTTTGTTCCCTTTTTCAAGACAAAATTCATCTTAAAAAAAACAGATTCGAATAAATGCAGTGCAGCAGTGTATTACACTGTGCAGAAAAAAAAACTGTGCAGAATTGATTCGAATATACAGTGCAAGAAATTGTTCGAGTCTGCAGGAAAATAAAACCAGAAAAAAAAATAGTGCAGTTCGAAAAGAAAGAAGAAAAAAAGAGTACACTGTCGAGCAGTTTTGGTTCGAATGAAAAAAAAAAGTTTCGAATATATTTTTTGAGATGATTTTTTTGTCTTGAGTTTTAGCCCTTATTTTCAGCCTTTATCCTACCCTTACCTTAGCCCCATTACAACCCTTATTTAAGACCTCTTGATTTTTGCATCATATTCATGTTAGTAGTGGAGATTAGATTTAAACACAAGCTTATGGTTATGCTCTAATTAGCTTTGGCTCGAGTGATTTTTCTTACCCTTAAACACTTTGAGTGACATGAGCGATTCCTTGTGAGGGTACTTGGTTTGCATCATTGATGTTAGTAGAGTTTTAGAATGTCGTCTTAGCTTTAAATTATTAGTCTTGCCATTTATCTATTTTTGCTCCTTAGTTTTCTCTCATATTTAGATGCTTAATCATATTGAGAATTTTTGAGACTTCGTGAAATTAAGGATGAAAACTTGAACTTAAGATTATTTAATTTTGAGATACTTGAGGACAAGCATCGGATAAGTGAGGGGGAATTTGATAAGTGTTTATTTTGGTTATGTTTTTAGTCCTTGTTTTGATCGAATATATATGTTTGAAGGACTTAATTGGGCTGTTTTTGTGTTGTTTTCGTGCAGGTTACGTAATGCCGGAAACGAGTTGAAATGCTGCAGAAATACTGAATTCGTGGGCAGATTCATGGGCATGAACCAGGGCATGAATGCTGACTGGGCGCCACGTCAGCACCTTCTAGAAGATGACGTCAGCAAGCTTGATAACCTATCAGTCCACTTATCAAGATAGCCTATCATCCGAATTTTATCTTTTAAATTCAAAACTTTGATATTTATCTTATGTAATTTTATTTAAATTTATTTTAGGATTTATCATCTTAGGTTTTTAGGGTTTTCAACTACTATAAATACCCCACTTTGGGGGTGAATTATTCATCAAACAATTTTCATTTGTTCTCTTCTTCCTTGAGTAATAAAGTTCTCCATTATTCTCCATTTTCTTTTTTCCATTTTTATTTATTTTATTAAGTATGGTTTTTTCACAAACCATGCTTAACTAAATTCCCTTTAGCCAAAAGCAACGCCAAACCCGACAAACCTCGTGAGATTAGGAAAATACTTCAATCCTTCGACAATTCCTTTTTAGATTCTCTGCAAAGTTGATTAGGCAATCGGCCTAATCTTTAGGCATCACAATTGTTTCATTCCGAGAGCGCGCATCGGCTTGAAGTGGTTTAGATCCATCGTTGGGGACGAGGAAAAGCTTGTAGCCAATTCAACTCCCTAAGAACAAACTTAGTGGCGGTCCACTAAGGGGAATCGAAATCGGAAACAACTCTCATCGAGACGAATTTCCGAGCACGGGCTTCTCCAGCACTAACTCAGATCTGGGTTAGCATCGATTGCCGTGGCTAATTCACAAAAGTTTGACTTCAAGGATTGCCCTGGGAGTCGAATCTACCAACGAGAAGTAAGTTACAAGGGTTGGGCCTTGTAGACTGTAACCTGCAGGAAAGTCGAAGAAAAATCAACTTCAGTGATCGAAGATGTCGTGGCAAAGCGTGGCTTGAGGCTATTTCTATCCATAATTCTTTCTCAACATTTATTTTTACGTTTTTACTATTTTTCTCATTCAATTCACCATTCTAAAATTCCCCTTTTATTTCCTACAGGTTTTTGGTCTAAATCAGAAGAAAGGTGTTAGAGTTCCTATTCCCTGCGGATCGACCCTTACTCTCACTATATTAATTTAATTCTTATTTATTTTGAGTTTAAGGTTTTATTTTTGACACTATACGACGCGTGTCACATAGCATATCAACTTATGAAGAAGAAGATTCAAATATGGCAAAGCGATCAACAACAAGGTTCAAACCATAAACCGAACATGGTCAATATACACAATCACATTACACAACAACGTAAAAAACTCACCCCCCATTGCCTTTATTATCTATAGCTATAAACCAAGACATACTTCTCAAGTAAAGCTCTTCTTGAATCCCTTGCTTCTTGCTATCCCAACTTCAAATATCTGCATTGATGGACACAAAGGAGCGTAAGCATATAATGCTTAGTGAGGAATGCTCAAAACCAAAACACCATCAATGCAGCAAAACATAAAACCTTCTTTAAATGTAGGTACAATTCAATAAACCAAAGCATTGTTTGAAAACCTCCTTTGAAACAACACTGCTTTAAATCATGCATTGCTCAACATGAAAACCAACCTTTAACTTCGAAATGCTAAACAACTCACCCCAAACAACACTCTTGCAAATACTATCATTTAAACCTTCCCTTTCATGAACACTTCATGCAAAGTTTAACTCAATTCCCATGGAAATCACTTCCACTTCACACCATACTTTTCTCATGCTTGAAAATCATTTCAAAGCAAAATGCCTTTTGAAAACCATATGTTCCTTCTATCTATCTCATGCATTCAACAAATGCAAACTCATGAACTACAAAAGCAACATTTAGCATTACATGCCTTTTTAAAACAAGCCTTTACAAGACTTCAATGCACTTATGAGATTCTATGCACATATGTACCATTCACAATAGAAGATATACTTTTGCTCATGCTTAACAAGTATCACATGCATTCTTGCATCATCTACATATTTCCCATGCAACCTTGCATCATTTTCAAGCATCTCTCACTTCGTTACATTCAAATACATTATATTGGCTTTCAAGTGATAGTTCACAAACCATTTCAACACAAGACACAATCGGATACGCGGATTACAAGCATTGTCCCACACGCTTCATACACACTACCGACTTTACAAGGTGGAGTTTACCGGTATAATCACAACCCCTCAACACCCGTGATGGAGTTTAACGATACAATCACAACCCCTCAACATCACTCATCGGTAGTTGTATAACCCACTAGCGAGAGTCGGGATACAACACAAGGCTTACACATGGGAGCTACCTCAACCATTGTAATCACCTTAACCAAGCTCACACATGGGAGCAATCCTCTACCATTGTGACGCTTAACCAAGTCCACCCACGAGAGCCATCCACCATCGTGGTGACACCAATTTCCTCAATCGCTAGGGTTCTTGGATGGAGTTTATGGTACAATCACAACCCCTCAACATCCAAGGCGACTTTACTTACGATGCACCCAATCCTATAGCCGGCTAACTATATCCGAATCAAGCACTTTAAAACTATTTCATCACTTGCCAATATACATCAAATACCCTTATCAATTCACTGTTTTAAGCATTAATCAAAGCCACCTATCATCATGCATCATAATCAAATTAATAACATGTCAAACCAAGGATCTCTTACCTTGAGCATCCTTCAATACATGACTTTCAAAACCAACATTAATCATGCTAAAAAATGCTTAAAAACCATGCTCAAACAACAAATTAAACCACGTTGTCAAATCAAACACATCAAAACCCATTTTGATGGTTTTCAAAACAATAATAGCACAATTGAGAGAGAATTCCACTTTACTTACTTCTAAACTTAAACCGGCGTTTCAAGCCTAAATTTAAGTTCCCAAACTTCTTTCCAAAACCATTCCAAAGCTGGAAAACATAATCTCACTCACCGATACACAAAACTATGCTAGCCGACAAGCCTTCCAAGCATCCGAAACTTCCAACGCCACCTCTATTGCTTCCGGATCATTCTCCCCTGTTTTAAACACATAACAACAGAGGATTAATGCATCACCATGCATTAAAATCACCAGCAACACAACCGAACTCGCTGCTCTACCCAAGAACCTCATTTCGGCTACCAAAAACAACCGAAAACACCTCCAAACTCTCCCAAAACAAAGCCCAGCCAAGATCTATCAATTCTAACCTTTTTTAAACATCAATTAACATCAAAAAGCAACATAAACATGACCTTATACCTCCAGCAACATCAGATCACCAAAACCACCCCAAAAACCACCATTCTAGCAAGCAAAACTTAGGAAAACAAACATATTTGGGATTTGATTGATAAAACCTCATTTGTAACATCAATTAACATCCAAAATACATTAGAAAACAACCTCAAAACAGAGCCTAACCAAGATCCACGAAAATCTCCAAGATCTCTTCCAAAATCTTGAGTTTTAAGCCAAAATCTTGTTTCCAACACTAAAACCATTCATAAAACTTTAATAAAGGATTGGCAACTTGGGAATTTCAGTAAAGAACTGAGTATTTTGAGGAGAAGAACAAGCTTACCTCTAAATGATGATTTATCCTTGATTTGGGCAAGTTTCCATGAAAATTCAATGTAGAATTCAAGTGGATTTGATGAGGGGTTGATTAAAAATCAAAGAGGAATTGAAATCTCATCAAATGAAGTGTAAAATCAAAGTAAATTTGCTGGAGAAAATGTGTTTGGTTGAAAGGAATTTGAGAGAAAACGAAGAGAGGGAAAATTTGTGAAAAGTAGTTATGAATAGCCAAAGTTAGTTTCTCATTTAATTAAACCCCATTTCCTTTAATTAAAACATTAATAAAATTACCCAAATTAAGGAAAAATCTGGAGAAATTTTTTTGGGTAAATTAGCTCCTTGAAGATTCAAAGTTTCAATCCTTTACAAAACAATCACTATTTCACTTTTGCAAAAACTGCGATTTGGTCACTACCCCGAAATGTAATATTTCCAAACTTCACTTTGTAAAATTGATTTCACCATTCTCTTTTATATATTAAATGAGGATTTTTAGATATTTTTCTATATTTTTAAAGCATCCCGAACTAGGCGTTCCCTAAAACCTCCTTTTATATTCGAACCGTTTCCCAGACCGGTCCGGTTCAGACCCTAAACTTCTAAGCCCAATTTTGGGGTGTTACAGGTGTTCCCTAACACTTGGGTGGTGGGAGGTGATTTCAATGTCACTACTCAGGCTTCTGAAAGTTCCAATTTTGACATTCTTGGGCCCTTTCTTTCTGGGGACATGGTAGAGTTACAAGATTGTATGAGTGATTGTGCCCTTGTTGATCATCCTTATGTAGGGCCAATCTTCACTTGGTCAAATAAGCAAAAGGAGACTTATCTAGCAAGAAAACTGGACAGGGTACTAGTTAATTCTTCATGGGATAATTCTCTTCCTGATTCCTGTGTAGAATCTCAAGCACTAGGAGTTGCATACCACTGTCCAGCTATTGTTTGGAGTTATAAGGAGAATCCGATCACCAAACCCAAGCCTTTCAAATCCTTCAATTTCTGGACCATCCACCTAGATTTTGAAGCTATTGTTAGGGAGTCCTAGGGAGTCCTAGGAAGTCCTAAGGGAAAATAGTTGCAGGATGAATTATCAGTTTTGAAGAAAGCTGAAATGTTGTTTTATTAGCAGAAAGCTAAAATTAGTTGGCTTCATGAGGGAGACTAGGGGACAAGGTTTTTCCATTTTGCAGTTGCTGCAAAGAAAAAGAGAAGCACAATCAGACTGTTGCTTGATGATCAGGGATCTAAGCTGAAAACTTTTGATGCCATAGCAACGAAGCTGATTAATTTTTTCAAAAAACAGATTGGGACTCACGATGTCAATGTGCAAGGATGCAGTGTTGATTTATTGAGGGAGTTGCTTCCTTTTTTATATCTGATGCCGCCGGTGCTGACTTAATCAAAGAGATTACTGATGAAGAGATTAAGTCTGCAACTTTTGGCAGGGAAAGGACAAAGCACTTGGCCCTGATGGGCTCATTGCCAGTGCTTCTTTTTCAAGGTTTTTTCAAGTCTGCCATTTTTAGACAGAGAAAGGACAAATGACAAAGCATTTCTTTAGTGCTTCTTCCCACTTGCCTGTGTTTAATGCTACTGAAGTGGTTATGATCCCCAAAGTGCCAAACACATCCAAAGCAAAGAAGTTTAGACCAATCTTATGTTGCTATGTGTTTTATAAAATTATCACAAAAATCCTAGTAACTAGACTTACTAGACATTTTCCTAAGATGATCTCCAAAAGCCAGTCAACTTTTATTTAGAGAATAAGTATTGTAGATAATACTCTATTGGCCCTGGAGCTTGTTAAAGGGTATAGTAGAAAGAATTTGTCCCTTAGATGTGACCTAAAAAGTGAATCTACAAAAAGCTTTTTACTCACTTAGTTGGGAGTTTATCTTACAAGTTTTGGACGCTCTAGGGTTGCCAGCTCAATTTAGGGGTTGAATACAAGCTTGTTTCACCGAAGTAAGGTTTTCTATTTGTTTGAATGGAAGTCTGGTTGGTTTTTTTTAAAGAAAAGAGGGGGATGAGGTATGGAGATCCCCTCTCACCCTACTTATTTGTCATGGCTATGAATGTACTCTCTTATATGTTGGAAGCAACTACTATAAATGGAATTTTTCAGTATCACCCGAAGTGCAAGAGAGTGGCTTTAACACATTTGTGCTTTGCAGATGATTTGTTAATTTTCTGCAAAGGCACAATGAACTCGATGTTGGGATTTCAGAGTGTTCTGAATAGATTCTATGAATTTTCTGGGCTGAAGCTTAATGCATCTAAATCTGAGATTTTCATTTAAGGGGTCTCTGTTTTGAATCTTGAAGAGATACACGTTGCAACTGGGTTCAAATTTGGCTAGTTACCAGTGTGGTACTTGAGAATACCTCTAGTTACTCGAAAGCTTAGTATGAAGGACTTCTTTGCTCTCACAGGCAAGATCAAAAGCAGGCTTGATCAGTGGTCTGGAAAAATCTCACCTATGATGGGCGAGTACAGCTTATTAGATCTATGTTATTTAGCATGAAAATTTTTTGGTGTAGGCAAGTGATCTTGTCGAAGGGTGTTGTTCAGGAGATTAAAAAATTATGTTGTAGATTTTTCTGGAAAGGAAGCAACACAGCTGCAAAATGGGGGAGAGTAAGTTGGAAGAATATTTGTACCCCTAAAAATAAGGGTGGTCTTGCTTTGAATGACCTTTAGACATGGAATCGTGCATGTATGATGAAACGGATGCAATGTTTAATTCAAGAGAATTAAAGTGAGTTCTTGTGGATTGCATGGACCAAGGACTATATGATAAAAAAATGACAATTTCTGACAGCTTGAAATTAAACATCATTATAGTTGGTGTTTGAGGAAACTACGTAAAATGAGGAATGAAGCTTACCCTATTCTTACTACTGAACAACACTTAACAGCAAGAAAGATATGAGAAGACATTAAAGAAGAAAAAGAGAAGGTGGCATGGCATAATGAGGATGGAGATTGTTAAGAATGAAGCTTGAAATTGTGTGATTTTCTTTGCACATACCAAAGCATGCTATGGTAGTTTGGATGACAATTTTGAAACGTTTTCCAACAAGATACAGGCTAATGAGGATGGAGATTGTTAAGAATGGCTTGTGCGAGTTGTGTGAAACCGAAATGAAATTTCGCTGTCATTTGTTCTTCGAATGTCAGTTTTTTAGGTTGATATGGTAGAATATCCTCGGGCTTTGTTGCATGTCTCGCAGGGTGAAGAGCTGGGATGAAGAGTTAGCTTGGGCCATTACAGTTTTGAAGGGTAAGTCCCTCATTGTGTTTATCCTCTGATTGGCTTGGCAAGTGCACATCTACATAGTGTGGGAAAAGATGAATCATAGGCACTTTAGGAGTGTTCATAGAAATTGTACAAATATACTTGATTGTATCGAATCCATTATTTACATTCGTTTACATGGTGGGAGTATACGTTTGGAAAATGTAAATAGAAATTTCTGTTTGGCTTGAAAAAATCTCTAAGGAAAAGGTACCAAGGTGTCACGGACCGTTCGTCGTGACACGCGGGACTGCGCGAGATGCTTGCTGGTTGTGCTTAATGTAGGATGTGTGGGATAGCATTAAGGGTGTAGTACGTGCCGTACAGCCGTCTAGTCCTCGAACTGGCGCGTTGGTAGGCACCACACTGGTTGGGAGCTGTCCCTGCTTCCCTGATGAGCCCATGGGAGGGCGAAACCAGTGAGCATCGGAGATGGAAAAGGCTTAGCCCTTGGCTGGTAATAGCCCTGGGTTGCCGCACGGGTAGATGTCCCTGCGCCAAGACTCTGACCCCGTGACAAGTGGTATCAGAGCCAGTCTGTGTGCTAGCTGTGAGTTTGCCAAGCGCCCCAATGCTGCGTAAGCAAGTCAATCCGTGGACGAGCGTGTGTAGCTCGCACTCCGAGTGTAGGGGTGTTCGCAAGCGGGTCAAGTGGACGAGCGTGTGTAGCTCGCACTCCAAACCGTGAAGGGGTGTCCGCGAATGGGTCCTCTATAAAGAGATGAGATGAGGACGGGTAGGCAGGAAGCCATAGTGAAAGTTCGCCAAGAACTCGTAGCCAAATGTGGCGTAGCCTCAAGTGAAGAGGGCGAGCAGGCAGGGAATTGCACACTAGATCCGGGCAAATCAGAAGAGGGAAAGAGCTTTCTCCCCATGCACGAGGGTGTGCATGAATCGGGTGGGGGAGAATGTCACGGACCGTTCGTCGTGACACGCGGGACTGCGCGAGATGCTTGCTGGTTGTGCTTAATGTAGGATGTGTGGGATAGCATTAAGGGTGTAGTACGTGCCGTACAGCCGTCTAGTCCTCGGACTGGCGCGTTGGTAGGCACCACACTGGTTGGGAGCTGTCCCCGCTTCCCTGATGAGCCCATGGGAGGGCGAAACCAGTGAGCATCGGAGATGGAAAAGGCTTAGCCCTTGGCTGGTAATAGCCCTGGGTTGCCGCACGGGTAGATGTCCCTGCGCCAAGACTCTGACCCCGTGACAAAGGGCATGCTTAAGTTTGTTATAGCAACTTTTGTTGCTTCTTAGATATGGAATAAAAAATTGCTTATAAAAAAATACTTTAATATACACCTTTTAATTTTATGATTTAGGATTTAAGGTTTTAAGTTAGGGTTTAAGAGTTTAGTGTGTAGCATGTAGAATTTAAAGCTTGTGGTTAAAGTTTAGAGTTTAGGTTTTAAGGTTTAAGATTTAGGTTTTAGGGTGCTAGGGTTTGGGATTTAGATTTTAAATTTTATAGAAGGGTTGTGTAAATTTTTTACACAACTTGTGTATTAAAATATAACCCTTTAGATAACCCTATTAGGGGTGTTCGTAGTCGGTTAACCGTTATATCGGTTATTGAATTTAATTAACCGTAACCTAACCATTAAGAATCGGTTAACCGCTAACGATTAACCGTTAAGACACAGTTAACCGACGGTTCGGTTACATGTTAACATGCAACCTATTACAATTTTTTCACATCTTCACTATTTTTTTGAGAATAATAAAATTATATTTTTGATAAATATTATATTAAAATGTTCATAAAATGCTTAAATAAAGATTCTAAACAATAAATTCATACTTCACTAAAAAAGTATATACATACTATAAAGTTTCAATAAAATGTTCTAACACATAGCAATACACCATCGAAGTTTTAAAGAAAAATCTTTAACAAACATAAAACAAACATGAATGAAACTTCCATGAGTTAGTATCACAGACTACAAAAGTTAACTCTATGACCAAATCTTATATTTAAAAATTTGAAACAAGTTAGTACAAGAAATATAATGTAATACTAGTAAATCGAAGATAAAAATAATTATGAATTGGATTATAAAATAGGGTTTAGAAATTAGAAAATAGGTTCATGGGCTGAACTTTTAGTTGAAGGTATTTTATTTTACTATATATATATATATAATGGTTAACCTATAGGCTAACCATTTGTCAACATTCGTAACTTCAATCGTAACCATTAATCATCATTTTTAGTGGTTCGGTTAACTAAAATCGTTTAACCTTAATGATTCGATTAATTAACCTGTAAAATATAATGATTATACCGGTTCACGGTTAATTATGCAAACCCCTAAATCTATGGTTGATTGGCATAAAAAGGAATCTATCCCAAAAAAATGAGTGCAATGTGTAACGAATATGCACCGTATTGTATTTTGAGAGAAATTATTTCATGGACCATGTTCACCACGTCATTTGTGGTCCGGTCAATAAGATCCATCTACTTCAAAATAATTACCCATTAACTACCTATTGTCTATCAGCATGTAAGAAAGAGGTGATAAATCACCTTAAAAAATAATATAAATAAATTCTATTGGCTGTGACCACCAATGACGTAATAAACAAGTTTCTAATATTTTTCATATTTTGGGCATGCTTTACCATTTTTTGTCAAATGTTGTGTGTACACGTGTTTGACATGTGTTGCGCCACATAATGTGACAGTTGATGCTAAAATCAAATGGGAGTTGGGGCAAAGTATGTATCACGGCATTTTTAACCAAGCAGAATTAAATGAATCTATATATTTGTCATATTGGGTCTATTTATTTTATTCTTTTATAAATATTAATATTAATATTTAATTTATTAATTGATTAATTTAAATCGTGTATTACAATAATTTATTAAAAGACTATTGTTGTTATTTAACTTACTGGACCAACAATATTTCCTGTTATTAATTCAAAATCAATGCATCACTAAATATATAAATGATTAATACTATGATTAATATTTAATATAAATGATTCATTCAAAAACAATATTTGAGAAAGGAGACAAATAAGAGCAAACACATTTGATCGGCCGTTCAAGTTGTTCACCTTTGTTCCTCTCACATTCTTTTAGGTCATGAGTTCTAGATCTTATATGCACTCCATTTCTTCTCCTAAAGTCACTCATTTTTTTCTCCTCTAGATAAGATTAGGATTAGAATTTGTTAAAAGAAATAAAGAGAAACAAAAAATAACAATCCTGGAAAAAAAATATATACAGTTTTACCTTTCATTTAACGATTTGATCTAATTAAATATTAAATATAATCAAAAATTGAGCAATCATATTTGATCCGTTGATCAAGCTGCTCATCTTTGTTCTCTCATATTCCCTTAGTTTATGGGTTCTAGACTCGGTAGGAACATTCTCCTTCCTTCGCCTAAAGTCTCATTCCCCTCCCCTCTACGTAAGATTATGATTAGATTTAAAATTTCTAAAAAAAATATAAAGTTATATATCTATTGAGTATAAAAAGATTATAGACAAAATACATGCATGATTTAAGAATTAGTGTTTCTCTTTGAATTTTACTATATTACTTATTTTTTTTAACAATTTCTACTTAAGGAGAAGAACGAGAAAAGGACAATTTTACTTATAAAGGATTTTAAACCCGCAACTTAAAAAAAAAGAAGGGTGTCAACTGATAGTTTTAACTACTTGCTCTAGAGAATGTTGACCTGTATTTCTAAACTAACGTGATAACCAATAATGTAAAATGTTTATTGACTTTGGAATTGGTCCAAATGGGATATATCAATATTAAAGTGCAAAGTGAATTCAAGGAACGGTTTTAGTGCTAATGGGGTGGCGTGTTTCACTCAAATGATTTAAATTCGAGTAATTTAATTTGAAAATATTTTTAAATTTATTTATATTTAAAATCAGATGCAATTATAATTTTATATTCGAATAAAATTATAAAAAAATATTTAAGTCTGAATTTTATAATGAAAAAAGAAGAGATACACGCAAAGCATACCCAATATTTGTGTGAATACTTATAGTCATAGATATAAAGTAAATGGTCGGCATAGCCTTGTATAGTATATTATTTTTGTGTGGCTAATATGTATATGTATATTAATAATTATAGTCATTTCTTAATTTAATGTTTATCTTATTGGTGCAGGTAGTTGTGGGATATTAATATCCTTAATTACAATTTTTCTGTAAATAAGAAAACAAAAAAGAGATTATTTAGAATTGAACTCAAAAATTAATTTTAACGATAACTTTATTTCAATCGATGTTATTTTCCTTAAAAGGCTTTCTTTTTTTTCAAATAAATATTTTTGTTCTTTTTTAGTGTCTTATTCATGTCTCCACACTAAAAATTAGCTTAAAGTTTATGGTTAGAGTTTAAAATTTAAAATCTAAAATTAGTGTTTAAAATTTAATTTTTAGTGTTAAGAAATAAAAAGAACACCAAAAAAGGTACATAATTTTTGTTCATCTTCTCCTTCATCTTCTTTACTAATCTCAAGCTTCTTATTTTCCATTATAACCATAAATCCTTCACTAACTTAAGCGTTAGAGAGCCTTCTGAACTCGAGAGCATTAGAGCTCATTTCATCTTCATCGAGAAATATTTTTATTACGAAATTGGACAAGATGATGGTAAGTAATCACAAATAAAAAAAACATCATGAACACGTATAATTATGAGACGATTTTTCCAACCTAAATTTCTTTCTTCACAAATATTTAAATCCTTAACTTCACTTAAGAAATCTAATATCTCACCCCATTAGACCAACTACTTGTTGATATCAAACGTGAATTAATCAAATATTAACCACAAAGTTTATTGTCATTTCGTTACCTATTCTCCTTATCAAAAGTTTATTGATGTAGACAATTTATGTATTATGTGCGGTGATGCTGCTGAGTTTACTAGGGCCATTTGGAAAGAGATCCTCACAAATTGTAAATCATTAAGAGATGTGTATGATTGGGAGCATGAATTGCAATGAGCATTCTCTCGATTTAAGTGTAAATCCCTTCTTGCTTTTATTCTGAAATTGGCTTGGAATGCATTCTTGTACTTGATTAGTCAAATTATACGGTAAATGTATAGATAGAAGAGATTAGATTAATTCTTTTTCTTTTTGTATATTTAAAATATTTATGTTTGAGTATTTTTTTAGGATACTCTTGTAAATTGTAGCAACTTGCTGCTTTTACCCGATATAATACACACATCTTATCCAAAAAAATAAATAAATAAATATAGACAGATTAATACGTGTCCATTAAAGTGTTAATGTTTAGTCAAATTCATTCCTACTGTGGATTGGGACTATACATGGGCTGTGTGGTATTCTTCTTGGGAAATTAGGGTTTATATCTTGGACACTTGGCTCCTGCTTAATATTCTTAAGAGTTATTGAAAAAAAAACTTAACAAAATGTCAGCTTAATGACATCAATTAGCTTAGCTCCTACTTGTCTGCAATTCACCCAGCAAACCTGCTAAATCAAGCAAGAGAATGGAAATTATTAAGTGATATTAGAAAATGGATATGAGAAAGATGGAAAGTGTCATAAATTTCCATGATTCTTAAATCTGTCTGTTAATCATCACAAACGTTTGTTTTCTTGTCCAAACCATGCAAACATATTAGGGGTTGTCGCTTTTTTTTTTCATTCTTTCTTATCGTCATTCTCTTTAATTTTTCTTTTTCTTCATTTATGTTGCTTGTGGAAACACTAATTCAGTATTAATTGTTGACCGTTTATATTTTATTTATTTATTTATTTATTTTTGTACCCAATAAGAATCTTCTATGTAATTAGATTATCCTTTTTACGCATCTTGCTGCGTTTTCATCTATTTTATGGCATACCTTTTATCTACCTTTGTGGTAGCTTGATATTCTTGTAGTGTTCATTGTGACGCACGTCCCTGGCCAGGAAAGTTTGACGGTCTCGTATGATTAAACTCCGTTTGTGCTAGTTTGTTGATGATTTTTAGAACTATTAGCGGAGTAGTCTGCAAGGTTGATTTTGTTGTTCACCTCCCCTACATCACTGCTTAAGCGTCTAGTTAGATTGAGACATAGAAATTTAATGGTTGGATTCCTATAGATGATGAAAGACATACATTATCAAGAGAATGTTTTGTTTTTTTTATCTTCATGTTTTGGGTGTGTTTTGTTATATACCTTTAATAAAATACTATTTCTCGTTAAAAAAACGAATGTTGATCATCGTACCTAACACTTATTCATAAATATAGTCTTTAGTCACATATGTAAGGCAAAGAAAAACTCAATGTTTTGGTAATTTGAGAGGGAGATTTTTTTTTGTTGTGCTTGTGACTGAAGTAAGTGATGGATGAATCCTAATGGATTGTTGTCATTTTCAAACCATAAAATAGATCAAAATGGGGTTTGATTTGGGTGTGACTCACTCACTCCTAGCCACAAATTGGCTAATCAAGCTCTTTTAGGGTTAGTGAAATGATTGTACCATTATTCCCACTTTGAACCATTCCATTTCTCTACCTCATTTGCTGGTACAGATTTGTTTGGTGGTCAGCTCATCACCACTATTTCTTTTTCCAAACCTTGACAACTCCTTTATAATCTATGTCTTGTCCCCATCCTATGTCTTTATATCCAAGTAAGGTGATTATGAACATGTGCAATAGGAACAACCACACGGGCCTCTCAGAAAAAGAAAAGTCCCAAAATGAGTTAAGTTAAATGCTTACAAGGAAAAATAAAATAAAATGTTGTTATACTTATATAGTTTAAGTCATATTAGACTCATTTTGTATTCAGAAGTCAACCCTAACTGACACACATCAAGTTAAATATATTCAATTTTGGAAAATGATTTGATGCATTGACAGTGGAAAACTATGTTTTCCGCAAGCGGTGCATCTTTAGAGTTTAGGGTTAGGATTTTATAATTTAGTGTTAGTTCTTAAGGTTTAAAATTAAGGAATAGGGTTTAGAATTTAAGGTTTGGTTTTTAGTGTGCAGAGTTTAGTACCCCTAAAATGATATGTAACATCATTTGAAATCCGCTTGTGAATAGAAAAACTCCAATGACAGTACATCAAATATTAACTCTTCAATTTTTATAACTTGAGGATCTAATATTTATACAAGCCAAGATATATGGTAGATATTGAGAAAAAGAAAGTAGAGATGGTGAAGTATTACCAGCTGCTGGTTTTCTGCTCATGTTTTTAAAAGCTTTACTTTGTTCTAGAAATGAACATCGTTAATGACAAACATGAAAGAGACAAATCAAATATTAAACAACACAAAGAAAGTAAAGCTTGGATTCGAATCAGCTAGATGAACTGAAGCCTTGAAACGTTGGAATGCCATGTCACAAGACTTGAAACGTTGGAATGCCACACAGGAAAAAAAGCACATGAGGTCCCATCCCTAATAATGTCATGTCACAAGAAGCCTTGAAACGTTGGAATGCCACACAGGATAATGTTAACAGCAAAGTAAAGAAGTTAGAGCATCAAGTAAATGAATATTGGAAAAAAAGGGATATAGCCAGCTTGGATTCGAATCAGCTAGATGAACTGAAGCAATACAAGGTGGAACTATCGGACTGTCTAAAAGCACATGAGGACATTTGGCGTCAAAAAGCAAGAATAAACTGGTTGCAGCGGGGAGATTTGAACACAAAATTCTATCACGAGGTAGTAAAGATAAGAGCAAAAAGAAATGTAATACATGGTGTGAATCTGGGACAAAGTGGAACTGAAATTCCCAATCGACTGAAACAGGAAGTATTCAACCATTTCTTGAAACAGTTTAGCAGTAAAAAGAGGAAGTGGGAAGCAGTGTCCAACCTTGCATTTTGCAGGATCTCAGAAGAAGAAGCTAAGGAGATGGAGAAACCCTTTACTCCAGAGGAAATAAAAGAAGCATTTTGGAACTGCGAAGACTCAAAAGCCCTAGGACCGGACAGATTTACTGCGATGCTCTTCAAAAAATGCTGGGAATTTGTGGAGGAAGGCCTTAAGAAACTCCTGGAGAATTTTCATACAACAGGGAGACTGCCAAATAATGTAAACTTCTCTTTTATTGCGTTAATTGTTGAGTGCATAAAAGTTCTATATTTTGACCCTCATTTATCCTTATTTTTGTTGCACTCAAGCATGTTTAGTCGCATTTTAGGATAGATTTTTCATACACATCACAATTAGATAAAATTGCACAGATGCTGCTGATTTCGGTCACTTTTTGCAGGTATCTGCCATGGCAGCATCCAGGGCAGCGAAGAAGCAGAGGCGCGTTGCGGAATTGGAGCTGAGGAACATAGAACACTGCTTGTCGTGACATCTGCCGTGGAAGCGATGACGACAGTGGAACATTGAGGAGGAAAAGCAAAGTGGAACTCGATAGATAGAGTGATATCTGTCGTGCACTACTCCCATATTTTTCTGAGCCCTGAAGCAGAAGGAAGGTCAGGTCCAAAGTTCGAGGAAGAAAGTCAAAGCAAGAAAAGAGGATAAATTAAAGACATCTACTCAGAAGATTTAGTCTTTAATAAGAGTTGTACTTTAATTTAAACTTGTACTCTTGACATATTAGAAAACTTGGACCCAAGGCCTATATATAGGCTTGTAATTCGACTAGGCAAGGGACATCAAGCTCCTAGTCGTCTTCCCCTAAAACCCTAGTCATTTCTCTCTCTCCATCATGTTCTAAACTTCCCCTAGGGCAAAGGGTTGATCTTGTAAAGTAGTTGTAAGGGTTGTACTGTTTTTAAGATTTTTCTGTTCAATTCAACAAAAGCTTCAAGTTTATTTACTCTGGTTTCAATATCTCATAAGAGTATCGGGAGAGCATTGTGAGGTTATCCATATACTTAATATCAGGAGAGTTAAGTATACGGAAGGAGTAAATATGTGTTTTCCAGTTTATGGTTAAACCATCTTAGCCTAGGGAAATGTACAAGGTTAAGCAGCTAAGGAAGAATTCACAAACATCGGTGTTCATTTTTCGATTCACGTCAGGAGGTATCATCTAAGACGTGCTCTAGGGATAGGACGAGTCACAACAGAGATTCTTGCTGAACTTGAAGTACAGAGTTGTTGATCGCTGTCGCGACATCAATAGACCTCTACCACGACAGGTGCTGCCGCGACAGGCACGGCGACAGACAGAACAGGAACCCTTCTGAACAGTGCAACAACTGCACTACTGAGCAATTCAATACCAGCTTATTTCCTAAATCTGATTACTTTATCTTTTATTTTAGCTTATTCTCAAGATTTCTCCAAACATTTATTTAAACTTAATTATTTTCTTGTGCAGCAATCTAAGGATAGAAGTATTTTCAGTCCCTATGGAGACGATATCTGATACTTCGTATCACTTTATTACTTGCGACGTGTACACTTACACCTATTTGCGATAGACTCTTTTACACGCAACAAGTTTTTGGCGCCGTTGCCGGGGACTGACAACATAATTTTACCTTTTATTACTACACCTTTTTATTTTTATTTCTTTTTGTTTTTAGTTGTTTTATTTTCCCTTTGCTTTCCACAAGGTTCTTCTATTGCTTATGCGCAGATCGAGACGAGGTAAAGAACCTGAGTACGAATTAGATCCAGAAATCGAACGAACATATCAACTCAGGAACCAAGCCTGACTCATGATAGAAAGAAACAAATATCTTGAGGAAAGACTGGAAGCAATGGTGAAAGGAAGACAAGGCAATGGGGCGGATAATTTCAACAACAACAACAACAACCCTAGGGTGATGTTGATCCTCCTAATGATGTCCAAGACAATCGGACACCGCCTGCTGCCCCAGCAGCACGACAGTCATGCCGAGATTACATGGATAATGACCATGTTGAATTGGAAACTACACTGCTAGATGTGGAAGTTAAACACTTCGAACTGAAACCTGTGATGTTCAGCAAGATAAATTCTGCTGGCCAATTTGGTGGTTCCGCTACTGAGGATGCTCGTGAACATTTGAAAACCTTCCAAGAGATCTTTGGATCATTCAGACAACCAGGAATAAGCCCAGAAGTACTGAGACTCTGGCTATTTCCTCATTTATTGAGGGATAGAGCAAAAACTTGGTGGAATAAGTTAACGTCGGGTTCAATAAGAACTTGGGCGGATCTCTGTCATGAATTTCCTTCTCTTTTTAACCCTTCTCAATTATCTGAATGATTGTGTAACGAGATTGCTACTTTTCAACAGGAAGATGACAAACCAATGCACGAGGTGTGGGATCGCTTTACAACTCTCTTACGAAACTGCCCAATGCATGGATTCCCTGTATGGAATCAGGTTGTCAAATTCTACAATGTTGCCAATGTACACACCCGAATGAGGATGGATTCAGCACCAAATGGGTTGTTACTGGTCAAAGAACCAGACGATGCAATGCTGGTGTTGAAAAATTTAGCAAAGAACGATGAGCAGTTCCCCACAGCTCGAAGAGGAGGGAGACGAGGAGCATTTGTCAAGGAGTACGAATCTGACAACTCGGTCAAAACTCAAATAGCATACCTCACCAAGGTAGTTGAAAACCTACAGCGAAAAGACTCTAAGGTTGTATTTTCTGCTGAAGAGGTGTGTGAAACTTGCAGCGGGAACCACAATTCAGATGAGTGTCCTTTACAATTGGAGACATGAATGTACGTTGGGAACTATAACAGGAATAAAACCTATGACTCCAACAACTACAATCCAAACTGGAGGAAGGACCCAAATTTTCCTGGAGTAACCCAAACAATGCACTGAACCCTCCAGTCCAGAATAACCAGAATCAAGGAGGTCCCAGGATTCTATCACGACAGCAACCACAACAGCAGTCTGCAGCCACCACAAGCATACTGGAGCAGACCCTTGCTACCTTCATGTCTCAGACTGGAGCATATATGGCCAACATGGACCATTTTGTCAAGAAAACTGAATCCTTCATGGATAAGACAGAGATGAGAATGACAAACAATGAGGCCACTCTGAAATCTCTCGAGACACAGATGGGATAGGTAGCACAGTTCATCAACACAAGGCAGAACGGAGGATTCCCTAGTGATACTGAGGTCACTAGAAAACTCACACATGATCAGTGCAAAGCTATTACAACGAGGAGTGGGAAAACAACCTTAATAAAGCTACCCAAAAAGACCACTTCCCTAGTGTTGGAGGGTTTGTATGGACTACCGGAAGCCTTATTATTGTTTCCTTGATGGTTACTCAAGTTACAACCAAATCGCAATTCCACCGGAGGACCAAGAGAAAACAACCTTCACATGCCCATACGAAACATACGCCTTTCGAAGAATGCCATTCGGATTGTGTAATGCACCAGCAACCTTTCAGCGGTGCATGATGGCAATATTCTCCGACATGGTGGAAGATTTCCTAGAGATCTTCATGGATGGCTTTTCCGTCTTTGGAGACAGTTTCGACAATTGCCTAGGCAATTTACAGAAGGTGCTTGAAAGATGTGAAGAGGTAAACCTTGTTTTAAACTGGGAAAAATGCCACTTTATGGTCGACGAGGGCATAGTGCTGGGACACAAGGTTAGCCGCCGCGGCATAGAGGTCGACAAAGCCAAAATCAAAGTTATTAAAAAACTGCCGCCACCCACCACAGTCAAGGGCATAAGAAGTTTCTTAGGACACACAGGGTTTTACCATAGATTTATTGCCAATTTCTCTAAAATTACTAAACCCCTGTGTCTCTTGTTGGAACAGAATAGGGCCTTTGACTTTAACATTTAATGTATTGAAGCATTCAAGACACTGAAGGAGAAGCTGGTAACAGCCCCAGTAGTACAACCACCAGACTGAAGTTTGCCGTTCGAAATAATGTGTGACGCCAATGACTATGCTGTCGGGGCAGCACTAGGGCACCGGAAGGAAAAACTCTTCCATGTGATCTATTATGCCATCAAGACTCTCAATGATGCCCAAATAAACTACACCACAACGGAGAAGGAGTTGCTAGCAGTGGTGTTTGCTTTTGACAAGTTTCGGCCATACATACTTGGAACAAAAGTAGTGGTCCATATGGATCATTCAACACTTAAATATTTGTTCACGAAGAATGATTCAAAACCTCGGTTGATACGTTGGATTCTACTATTGCAAGAATTTGATATAGACATCAAGGACAAGAAGGGAACAAAAAACCAAGTGGCTGATCACTTGTCAAGACTGGAGATGGGAGAGGACCAAGTTCAATACAAAATTAGCATACAGGAGACCTTCCCAGACGAGCAGTTATTTACTGCCACCAGCACTACCGCGACAACCATGGCGGCAGGTAAGCTTCCTGAAATCCATTGGTATGCTGATATAGTAAACTACCTTGTTAGTTGTTTATTACCTCTTGAACTTAACTACCAAGCAAGGAAGAGGTTCTAAAATGATGCAAAACATTATTATTGGGATGGACCTCTCCTATTTAAGCACTATGCATATCAGATCATCAGGAGATACATACCACAGGAAGAACAGGAAGAGGTGCTCCACCACTATCATCTTGCCCCTTATGAAGGACACTTTGGAGGAAACAAAACTGCTGCCAAAGTTCTGCAATCTGGTTTCTTCTGGCCTACAATGTTCAAGGATGCACAAGCTTTTTACAAGCAGTGTGACAAATGCCAAAGAACTGGAAGCATATCTCGAAGGCATGAGATGCCCCTACAGAACATTCTTGAAGTCGAAATTTTCGATGTTTGGGGAATCGACTTCATAGGACCATTCCTTGCCTCTTGTGGGAATTTGTACATAATGTTGGCAGTAGACTACGTGTCCAAGTGGGTAGAGGCTATCGCCACACAAAAGAATGATGCCAAGACCGTGCAAAGATTTTTCCATAAACATATCTTCTCAAGGTTTGGCATCCCAAGGGCAATTATTAGTGATGAGGGTAGGCACTTTGACAACAGGGTAATTGCTAGGGCGTTGAAGAAATATGGAGTTACACACAAGATCGCAACATCATATCACCCTCAAACCAATGGGCAAGCTGAAATCTCAAACAGAGAAGTGAAGAATATCCTAGAAAAGATGGTTAAACCAACTCGAAAGGACTGGTCTCTTCACTTGAATGATGCACTCTGGGCTTACAGGACTGCATTTAAGACACCATTGGGAATGTCGCCCTATCGCCTTATCTATGGAAAAACCTGCCACGACAGTTTAGCCCAGGGCAGAAGGTGTTGTATGAAAAAAAAGAAGTCCAGGTTTAGCCCAGGGCAGAAGGCTGGACTTGAATGAAATTGAAGAAATTCGAGCCATGGTCCATGACAACGCCAGGATATACAAGGAAAAAACAAAGAAGTGGAATGACAGAAAATTACTGCCACGACAGTTTAGCCCAGGGCAGAAGGTGTTGTTATTCAACTCTAGGTTGAATCTTTTTCCAGGAAAGCTAAAATCTAGATGGTCTGGACCCTTCCAAGTAGTCCAGGTTTTTCCTCATGGTTCCATCACAATCAGATCAATCAAGGACGGGCACCAATTCAAAGTCAATGGACAAAGGCTAAAGCACTATTAGGGGACTGAAGCCCAAAGAGTGCATGAAGTAGTTACTTTAAGAGATGCCCTTCAGGGCATCCCTAATTTAACTTAGTTTATTTTATTTATTTATTTTTATTGTTTTAGGAAATAAGAATTTAATATTTTTTTATTTTAGTTTCAGATAAATAAAGCAAAGTATGATGCACACAGTAGGTTTGTGGGCAGAAAGAGGATGCACACAATAGGTTTGTCAGTAGTCTGTCACCGGCAGACTATGATAGCATCATGGCAGACTTGACGGAAGAAGGCACCACTTGGAACGATGATCTCAAGCATAGATGGACGGTACGAAGGACCCAACTCACACCGGTTTCCAAACTCTAAAACCACTTCGTGAAGAAGCGTCTTATGCCAACATCACACAATACGACAGTGGACCGGCAGAGACTTTCCCTCGTACATTCCATTATCAACGAGTGGCAGATCAACGTTGGTAAATACATACTCGATGGCATCCATGAGTGTACAACACGAGTGATGGGCCCACTTTTCTTCCCCTACTTAATCACCACCCTCTGCCGAGCCAACAATGTGTGCGAGATTGATGAAGACGTAAAGATCTGAGGAAAAGGGTGGACACAACAATACATCTTCAGCCTGATGGAGTTGAAGCCTGCCACCCCTTTGGCATATGTGGACCCCTCTGCCACGACAGAGCCGACGACAGAACCAGACTCCACCGAACCTGTCGCGGCAGAACCTGAGCAGACAGAGCCTGCACAACGAGTAGACACCTCCTCCAACCAACTCCTTCAACTGTTGAAAAAGATGGAGGCCAGAAAGCTGGGATTCAGGGAATTCATGAGGGACTTCACCACTGCCACGGTAAATTTCATTAAAGTTGATCTTAATCACCCAAATGTGCAGTTTCCCTCTTTCCCAGAAAACCTTCTTGCCACCCCTACACCCGCTGCCAGCCCTAAGACGCCCACGCCAACTATTACCTCCACTACACCCTCTGCCACGGCCGGTGACGGCGACAGGCGATCTGCCACTCCCCGAGGAACCAAACGGAAGGAACCACTGCCAGAGATTGATCCTAAGTACTTCGAAGGTTTCTCCTCATCCTCAGTCTGGCAGGATGACTCCGACTCGGAGCCCTCGTCTCGGTCTGGCCGGATGACCGGTCCGAGTAGGCCACACGGGGAAAACCGAAGCGAAACTCGTTAAGGTTCCCCCTCGGTTAGCTACCCTAATTTTTTTTTCATTTAAATTACATGCTTACTAGAGGCATAATTGATTCTTAAGTGATTTCTACAGCGGAAACAAGACTCTCGGGAGGCCCTACAGCGAAACAGGCCTAAATCGAGCATCGAGACCCTTTAGAGATACCTAAAATCCCACATTTAGGCCTGTGTTTCGAAACAGGTACTGCCCGTTTCGAAACACGGGCTCCAGGTAAAAAGCAAGTCAACTGTACCGAAATGCCTCCACCCCGTTTCGGAACAGGGCTACGAATTTGCCTTGGCGTTTCGAAACAGGCATGGACAGTGTCAAAAACGTTCCGAAACCTGTTTCGGAACAGGGGCTCACAGTGGCCAAACCGTACCGAAACGGGTTCCGATACGGGGTCCCTGAAGCCTCACCCGTTCCAAAACGGCTCAGCCCGTTTCGAAACGCTGGCTGTCTGCAACTTTCAAAAATCAGACTTAGGCAACTCTAAATGATCCCAAAAGCCCTCAACAACTCCAAAAAGCATACACCACAACAAAATACACTCTACAGGCATGCTCTCTATTGCAACCATTCATAATCATCACAATATTTAAGACAAGACAATCATTCCAAAGCATACTTAAGCATTAAAAAGGCCCTTAAGGCTCAATTCACCACACATAGAGTTACATGCCACAACCACACATGCACTCATACAAAAGCAGGGCATCACAAGCAACATTCATCAAGGCTTAACATGGTTTACAAATCAACAAACATAAATACCAACAAACTCCAAGAGTCATACAATGCTCAAACAAAATACACTCTTGCCCCATTGCTAAACTACTACATTAATTGTTAAATCATACTTGAGCAACAAAAACTTGGAAAGCCCCTTCGCCTTGCTCCGTGCTAACACCACGCTAATGATCTGCATTGTTGAAAATGAGAGCGTAAGCTAGAAGCTTAGTGAGGATGCTCTAAAATCGAAAACATCAACAATGCAGGGTTCAAGCATGCAATCCTTTACTTCACATACAACATACATAGGTACTCAACAAGTCAACCTAGCTAGTCTTTCAAGAGTCATAATATGGCATCTCACATCATACTAAGCTCAACACCAAATATCTCAAATACCACAACATCATAACATCATAATTAAGAGAGAAAATTCAATTGGCCACTTTTAGTTTACCCGGATGTGCGGATTTAATCTCAACAACAACATTACCTCGGTGGGATTACACTCATCATCAGACCTTGTATGGGCGGGATTCCACTCATCACCACATGCCCTACGGATGGGATTCCACTCATCATCACGTAGAATATAAATAAACTTCCGGTGGAATATTACATCACCGTACTCCTCCTTGATGACTCAACGCCATCAAGGCCACGTACGTTTTGACTCAATTTGTGTGCACACTAATCCTAATGATCGATCATTTACACCCGGTAAGTTAATTAGTGCCAATTCTTTTAACCACATGACATATCCACCATTTATATCACATACTCAATCACATACATATACAAAAGTACACATGTACAAATCAATCCATATTTCACAAGAGCAAATAGGCAAAGCATTACTAGCATCAATAGAAAGCAAGGAGTTAAGTTACCTATTCAACTCCCACATAGGAAAGGCCTACCAAGCACATTCCAACACATACCAAACACACTTGAACAAACTTTAAAACATATTTAAAGTTACTCACCACCCTTCCTTAGCAACCAAAACAAGCAAGCAAGCCTGCTATGTGCCCGGTTTCGGTCCCGATGCTTCTCCAAAGTCTCCTCTTGTTTCTAGCCAATCAAAACACATCCATTACTCACAAATCAATGCTAAAACTCAGCCACCGCTTCAACCCATAAACACAAACCACACTTCAACAAGTTCCAAACCCAACAATCACCCAAAATGTCTATTTTCGAGCTCCCTTAAAACCTAGCTGAAAACCCTATTTTCAAACACCTAAATGACACCCAAATGGTCCCAAAACACCTTCCTAACATCCCTAAACCATCAGCCCTTCAACCCAACCCTAAAACTCACCAAAATCCAAGTTTTAAACACTTCAAAAATGGCCACAAGGACCCATTTCGGGTTTTCACCCAAACTTACCCATTTTAACATATTATGTGTATTTTAAGGAATCTAAACCAAAACCCAACTCAATAAATCAAAATCAATGGAAAAACCCAATAAAAATCCATTCTTTCTTTAAACTTGAAAATCACAAAAGTGGGTGGTTTTAAAATATAAAGCTATGTAAATGTAGAGGATGAAGAGGAGAGTTCGAATATATATCTACCTTTAAAAATGCCCTTGAGATGGGGAAGAAATTTGATGGAATAGTGATTTTGGGGTTTGGGAGGGTTTAGGGTGGTTTTGACGTTGGGGGAGAAATGGGGAGGAAGACCACTTTTTTTAGTTCTTTTTAACTTTCAAAAAGGTTGTATACTTTTTCTCTTTTTTTTTTGGCTAAATTACCACAATGACCATTCCTTTCAATTAAACTCCAATTAAATCCAACTAGGGTTAATTTGATTAAAATTAATTTTACCGACTCAGACCAACTAACCCGACTAACTCCTAACCCCAAAACACGGGTGTTACAACTCTCTCCCACTTAAGGAATTTCGTCCCCGAAATTACCTGACTGAAAGAGATACGAAAAATGCCTTTCCATATCCTCCCTTCTCTCCCAAGTGGCCTCGTCCACACCTCGACGCTGCCACCGCACCTTTACTAACTCAATCGATCTACCCTGCAACACCTTGCTGTCAGAAGCTAGGATCTCAACTGGTTCTTCCTCATAGGTCAAATCCGGATTCAATTCAATCTCCTCTACAGGCATAACATGTGATGGATCGGACCTATACTTACGGAGCATCGAAACATGAAATACATCGTGTATCTTCTCTAGATCGGATGGCAAACGCAACTGATAAGCAACCGGACCAACCCTCTTCACAATCTCATACGGTCCTATGTACCTCGGACTCAACTTCCCCTTTCGGCCAAATCTCATTACTTTCTTCCACGGAGACACTTTTAAGAACACCTTCTCACCCACTGAGAACTCAACTTCCTTTCTCTTCAAGTCGGCATAGGACTTCTGCCTATCCGAAGCAGCCTTCAATCGATCGCAAATCAATTTTACCTTGTCAGTTGTCCCTTTGAGCAAATCCGATATAGGTAACAACTTCTGTCCCACTTCGGCCCAACAAACTGGAGTTCTACACTTCCGGCCATACAAGGCCTCATACGGAGCCATCTGAATACTCGACTAGAAGCTATTATTGTAAGCAAACTCGACTAGAGGCAAGTGCTTCTCCCACGTACCCTGAAAGTCAATGATGTAACAACGCAATGTATCCTCCAAGATCTGTATAACCCTCTCTGACTCACCATCTGACTGAGGATGATAAGACGTGCTGAAATTCAAACGGGTACCCAAAGCTGTATGCAGACACTCCCAAAATCGAGCTGTAAATCGCGGATCTCTATCGGACACAATAGACTTCGGCACACCATACAGTCTAACAATCTCACCAATGTACAAGTCGGCCAATCTATCTAAAGTGTAAGTGGTATTGACTGCCAAGAAGTGAGCACACTTTGTAAAACGATCTACTATAACCCACACTGAGTTCTTCTTCGTAGGAGTCAAGGGCAAACCCGAAACAAAATCCATTGTGATATTCTCCCATTTCAATTCAGGAATTCTCAACGGTTGCAACAAACCTGAGGGAACCTGTTGTTTCGCCTTCACTCTCTAACACACCAAACACTTACTCACAAAGTCGGCCACATCTCTCTTCAAGCCAACCCAAAAGTACTCATTCTTCAAATCACGGTACATCTTTGTACTCCCCGGATGCATAGCAAACGGACTACTATGTGCCTCAGTCAAGATCGTACGTCTCAAGTCACTATCCTCTGGCACAACTATCCTATCTTTGAAACACAAAACCCCATCGGTACTGAAACTGTAGTCTGAAGACCTACCTTCGGCTATATCTTGCACGTGAGGTGCCAAAGATCTATCTAAGAGCTGCTTCTCTCTAATCAACTGACCTAGAGTAGGTCTAACCTGAAGCTCAGCCACCAAGCCACCATCTTCAGACAAGCTCAATCTAGTAAACATGGCTCTCAAGTCTACGGCTATCTTTCTACTCAAGGCATCGGCCACTACATTGGCCTTACCCGGATGGTACTCAATGGTAAGATCATAGTCCTTTAGCAACTCTAACCACCTACGCTGTCGGAGATTCAAATCTCGCTGAGTCATGATGTACTTCAAACTCTTGTGATCTGTGTACACTGTGCATTTCTCACCGTACAAATAATGCCTCCAAATCTTCAGAGCAAACACAACTGTAGCTAACTCTATGTCATGGGTCGGATAGTTGCGCTCGTGAGTCTTCAACTGTCTTGAGGCATAAGCCACCACTCTCTTGTCTTGCATAAGAACACAACCTAGGCCTACAAAAGAAGCATCACTGTAAACTGCATAGTCTTTCCCAGACTCTAGCTGAATCAAAATCGGTGTCTGGGTCAAAGCTTCTTTCAATTTCTCAAAGGCTTTCTGTCTTGCATCTGTCCACTCAAACTGAACACTCTTCTGAAGCAACTGTGTCAAAGGAGCGGCTAACTTAGAGAAACCTTCTACGAACCTCCTATAGTATCCAACTAAGCTTAAGAAGCTACAAACCTCTGTTACAGACTTCGGTTGCTTCCATTCAACAATGGCCTCAATCTTTTTCGGATCAACTCTAATCCCATCGGCTGACACTACATGTCTTAGGAAGACTACCTCTTTGATCCAGAATTCACAGTTGCTCAACTTCGCATACAACTGATGATCTAGCAAAGTCTTCAAAACTAGTCTCAAGTGTCGGTCATGGTCTTCTTCAGTTCGCGAATACACCAAGATGTCATCTATAAATACAACTACAAACTGATCTAGGTACTGATGAAAAATCCTATTCATCATATCCATAAAAGCAGCCGGTGCATTAGTCAACCCAAAAGGCATGACTAAAAACTCATAGTGACCATACCTAGTTCTAAAGGTCGTCTTCGGTACATCAACCTCTCTTACCTTTAGCTGGTAGTAACCCGATCTCAAGTCAATCTTCGAAAAGACTGATGCCCCTCTCAACTGGTCAAACAAATCATCAATTCTAGGCAAAGGATACTTATTCTTCACTGTTAACTGATTCAACTGTCTGTAATCTATACACATTCTCATGCTTCCATCCTTCTTCTTTACAAACAAAACTGGCGCACCCCAAGGTGAAGAACTAGGTCAGATAAAGCCTCTATCTGTCAACTCTTGCAACTGAGTCTTCAACTCTTTCAGCTCTTTCGGTGCCATGCGATACGGAGCAATCGAAACGGGAGCCGAATCGAAATAAGTCTCAATAGTGAACTCTACCTCTCTATCCGGTGGTAACCCTGGCAACTCTTCTGGAAACACATTAGGGAAGTCACACACCGTCCGGATGTCTTGAGGTCTAACCTCACTCATGTTAGGGTTCATCACGTAGGCCAAGTATGCTTCACAACCCAACTCAACTAACCTCTTAGCTTCTAGAACTGAAACTACATTGGACATGAACTTCACGTTCTCACCCACCACTACAATCTCATAATCATCTGTAAGCCACAAAGAGATCCTCTTAGTTTCAAAATCTATCCTAGCTCTATGCTCCGTGAGCCAGTCCATACCCAGAATTACATAAAAACCATAGAAAGGTAGCTCCATCATATCCACTGGGAACACATGTCCCTGAACCATCAACGGACACCTTCTGTACATTTTTCTAACTACTACAGTATCCCCAAAGAAACTAGTAACACTAACTCCTACTTCTAATATTTCACAAGGCAAATTCAACGACTGTGCATGCTCACTCAATATGTAGGAATGTGTAGACCCGGAGTCAATCAAAGAAAGTAAACCCAAAGACTGTATCGAGAAGTTACCTGCGATCACATCTGTGTCATGCTGATCCCCACGCTGAGCGTAAACTCTGGCCTGACCTCCGCCCTCCGGCTAGACTGCAACTACATGTGCTATGTTCCTCTGACCATCATTTCTCGGCTGGAAGTTGCCTCTACCGCGCCCGCGGCCTCTTTGAAAGTCATTGGCTCTAGCAGGAGCCTGAGCGGGTGCTTGCCCCACCTGATGTGGACAGTCACGCCTAATATGATCCCTAGCTCCACAACTCCAACACGAGTGGAAATTTCCCCAACACTCACCGGTGTGGTTCCTCCCGCAAGTAGCACACGTGGGCAACTTCCCACCAGCCCTCTGGCCCTGTTGGCCCCTATCGTGGTTACCGCCACCACGCCTATGATCATAATGATGCCGGTTGTCACGATGCCTCTTGGCATCACCTCTATCAAAGTCACTGGACCTCTTACCCGAACTAGAATCACTAGACCGTTTGGTCAAGCCCAAACTGTGCTCCAAGTCCTTGGCCCTCGCGACCAAGACATCAAAATCAGTGTAGTCTGAAGCTAGAGTATACCTCTTGATCTCTTCATTCAGCCCATAACGGAAACGGTTACATCGTTCCACCTCAGTAGGAACAAGCTCAGATGCATACTGACTCAGTCTAATAAATCGAATCTCATAGACTCTCACGGTCATACTCCCCTGAAGCAAAGCCATAAACTCCCTCTTCCTCTTATCAAGATATCGCGGACCCGGATACTTCTTACGGAATGCTGACTCAAAGAACTCCCAAGTAATCTCGGCCTCATCCATACCCGTAGTGATGGTGACCCACCAAGTGTAGGCATCACCCTGAAGCAAGGACTCAACACACCCTAACTTGCGCTCTCCAGTACATCCCATTTGTGCGAGGATACAGACAGTCTTCTCAAACCACAACTCAGATATCTCCGGTGTAGACCCTCTGAACTCTTCGGCCCTTAGACCCCGGAGCCTCTCTAATGGCAACCCAGTGCCCTCTCCCTGATGATGTGTTGCTGCCTGACCCCCAGCCACTGTAGCCTTAAATGCCCCAGCTATCGCCTGAACCAAAGGAGCTAAGTCTATTCCAGCCGGGCCTTGGCCACCCTGGCCTCCCTGAGGTCCCTCTCCTTCGGCCTCGGCCTCGCCTCCTACTTCTGGCGGAGGAGGTGGTGGTGGTGGAGGTGGTGGAGGAGCTCCAACTCTAACCACAGGCTCTCCCACTTGAGCCTCAACTCTAACTACTGGCTCAACTCCCGGTGCCGCTGCCCGTGGTTCCGGTCGAACCATCCTAGGCCTCCCACGTGGTCTCATGGTACAGCTAGCAAGATTATAACTACAACAAACAACAACAAACAGATAGGGATTACGTTAGCAAAAGCAAGGGTCCAACAGTGCTCAAGTACTTCCTTTACAAAAACCTTTTTAAATTAAGTAATAATAGCAATGGGCACTAGACTCTACACCAAACGCAACAATCCATGCTCCAAAACATCATACGAATATTCAAACAACGAGATTTCATGGCAAAGCATACATCAAGCAATGCAATTACTTAAAACATAAAGCTTACCTCACTTACCTACCCGAGGTCTCGATAACCTCAGGCTTTGATACCAACAAATGTAACCCCCTCGTCCCGGTCTGGCCGGATGACTGGTCCGAGTAGGCCACACGGGGAAAACCGAAGCGAAACCCGTTAAGGTTCCCCCTCGATTAGCGACCCTAAATTTTTTTTCATTTAAATTACATTCTTACTAGAGGCATAATTGATTCTTAAGTGATTTCTACAGCGGAAACAAGACTCCTGGGAGGCCCTACAGCGAAACAGGCCTAACCCGAGCATCGAGACCCTAGAGATGCCTAAAAGCCCACATTCAGGCATGTGTTTCGAAACAGGTACTGCCCGTTTCGAAACACGGGCTCCAGGTAAAAAGCAAGTCAACCGTATCGAAACGCCTCCACCCCGTTTCGGAACAGGGCTACGAATTTGCCTTGGCGTTTCGAAACTTGTTTCGAAACAGGCATGGACAGTGGCAAAAACGTTCCGAAACTTGTTTCGGAACACGGGCTCACAGTGGCCAAACCGTACCGAAACGGGTTCTGATACGGGGTCCCTGAAGCCTCACCCGTTCCGAAACGGCTCAGCCCGTTTTGAAACGCTGGCTGTCTGCAACTTTCAAAAATCAGACTTAGGCAACTCTAAATGATCCCAAAAGCCCTCAACAACTCCAAAAAGCATACACCACAACAAAATACACTCTAGAGGCTTGCTCTCTATTGCAACCATTCATAATCATCACAATATTTAAGACAAGACAATCATTCCAAAGCATACTTAAGCATTAAAAAGGCCCTTAAGGCTCAATTCACCACACATAGAGTTACATGCCACAACCACACATGCACTCATACAAAAGCAGGGCATCACAAGCAACATTCATCAAGGCTTAACATGGTTTACAAATCAACAAACATAAATACCAACAAACTCCAAGAGTCATACAATGCTCAAACAAAATAAACTCTTGCCGCATTGCTAAACTACTACATTAATTGTTAAATCATACTTAAGCAACAAAAACTTGGAAAACCCCTTCGCCTTGCTCCGTGCTAACACCACGCTAATGATCTGCATTGTTGAAAATGAGAGCGTAAGCTAGAAGCTTAGTGAGGATGCTCTAAAATCGAAAACATCAACAATGCAGGGTTCAAGCATGCAATCCTTTACTTCACATACAACATACATAGGTACTCAACAAGTCAACCTAGCTAGTCTTTCAAGAGTCATAATATGGCATCTCACATCATACTAAGCTCAACAACAAATATCTCAAATACCACAACATCATAACATCATAATTAAGAGAGCAAATTCAATTGGCCACTATTAGTTTACCCGAATGTGCGGATTTAATCTCAACAACAACATTACCTCGGTGGGATTACACTCATCACCGGACCTTGCATGGGCGGGATTCCACTCATCACCACATGCCCTACGGATGGGATTCCACTCATCATCACGTAGAATATAAATAAACTTCTGGTGGAATATTACATCACCGTACTCCTCCTTGATGACTCAACGCCATCAAGGCCACGTACGTTTTGACTCAATTTGTGTGCACACTAATCCTAATGATCGATCATTTACACCCGGTAAGTTAATTAGTGTCAATTCTTTTAACCACATCACATATCCACCATTTATATCACATACTCAATCACATACATATACCAAAGTACACATGTAAAAATCAATCCACATTTAAAAAGAGCAAATAGGTAAAGCATTACTAGCATCAATAGAAAGCAAGGAGTTAAGTTACCTATTCAACTCCCACATAGGAAAGGCCTACCAAGCACATTCCAACACACACCACACACACTTGAACCAACTTTAAAACATATTTAAAGTTACTCACCACCCTTCCTTAGCAACCAAAACAAGCAAGCAAGCCTCTTATGTGCCCGGATTCGGTCCCGATGCTTCTCCAAAGTCTCCTCTTGTTTCTAGCCAATCATAACACATCCATTACGCACAAATCAATGCTAAACCTCATCCACCGCTTCAACCCATAAACACAAACCACACTTCATCAAGTTCCAAACCCAACAATCACCCAAAATGTCCATTTTCGAGCTCCCTTAAAACCTAGATGAAAACCCTATTTTCAATCACCTAAATGACACCCAAATGGTCCCAAAACACCTTCCTAACATCCCTAAACCATCAGCCCTTCAACCCAACCCTAAAACTCACCAAAATCTAAGTTTTAAACACTTCAAAAATGGCCACAAGGACCCATTTCAGGTTTTCACCCAAACTTACCCATTTTAACATATTATGTGTATTTTAAGGAATCTAAACCAAAACCCAACTTAATAAATCAAAATCAATGGGAAAACCCAATAAAAATCCATTCTTTCTTTAAACTTGAAAAATCACAAAAGTTGGTGGTTTTGAAATATAAAACTATGTAAATGTAGAGGATGAAGAGGAGAGTTCAAATATATATTTACCTTTAAAAATGCCCTTGAGATGGGGAAGAAATTTGATGGAATAGTGATTTTGGGGTTTGGGAGGGTTTAGGGTGGTTTTGACGTTGGGGGGAGAAATGGGGAGGAAGACCACTTTTTTTTGTTCTTTTTAACTTTCAAAAAGGTTGTCTACTTTTTCTCTTTTTTTTGACTAAATACCACAATGGTCATTCCGTTTCAATTAAACTCCAATTAAATCCAACTAGGGTTAATTTGATTAAAATTAATTTTACCGACTCGGACCAACTAACCCGACTAACTCCTAACCCCAAAATACGGGTGTTATAGCCAAAGAATTCCCTCCAATGAAGAAGATGAAGCTGAATGTTACTGTTGAGGGATTCTACCGTGACAGAGGAGACGGTAGCAGCAGCAGCAGCAGCGATGGCGAACTCGAGGTCCTGGACATGGCCCCAAAGATCTCACCCACCAGAGTCCAGCCACCTCGAGAGGTAAAAAAGAAGGTAGCCTCACCATCTCCCACTCCTAAGCCATCCTCTGCCACAAAGGTAACTGTCCGCCGGCAGCTCCACATCAGCAGCAGCAGCGACGACAGCTCGTCAACTTAAGTTCTTTTCTTTTACATTTGTTGTTTCTGCTGTTTATCTTATCTATTTGTGATGTTTTCTTTTTAATCTGTTTTTCATTTTTAATTTGTTGTCATGCATTGAGAACAATGCAACCCTTGAGTTTGGGGGTAGGCAGTCCTCTGTTATTTAATGAACTTCTCATTTTATGTTTCAAATTTACCCATATATGTGTCAAAAAAATGGCTTAATTCTACTGAACTTTCTTATCTGTCGTGGCCTTCGCTGTCGTGACAGCATCTTTAGAATGTTCTAGGAAATAATTAGAGCCTTAGTATAGTTCCGAATCTTAAACACATTGTGACTTACATGATAAAAGACTTCTTTTAGCATACTTAGAGTAGAAAACTTAGCCACTTGAGTTAGAAAAGATTTAAGCTCAGGATACTTCTAGAGGTGCCTATCATCGGCTCTAGAAAAATAACTAGAGAAAACTTCTAGAGGTGCCTATCACCGACTCTACAAAGTAACTAGAGGTGCCTAAAATACCGGCTCTAGTAGAAAGAAAAAAAATAATACTCCCTCCGTCCCACTAAAACTGTCACATGTTGACATTTTTCTGGTCAAATTTTTTTAACTTTGACTATAATTTATTTAAATATTTTAATTAATTAAAAATTATATAAAATATATTTAAAAACTAGTTGATTCAAAGTTTTTAAAATACATTTTTTCATATTTTTATCAATAATAAATTTTAAATTATAAGAGGTCAAAGTTTAAAAAGTTTAACCCAAAAAAAGTCAACATGTGACAGTTTTAGTGGGACAGAGTAAGTAATAATTTAGAACTAGAGGTGCCCGAAACTGGCTCTAGTAAAGAATTGTTTGGAAATAAAACTCTAAGTAGGCTAAGTAAATATTCTAGTTGCTAAAGAGTCTAAGTCATGTTTGTTCACAAAGCTTGCACACACTTGCAAGAGAACTATATTATTACTCTGGGTAGATTCTTTAACATTTGAACAGATGTTGATCTTGGTGGTAAAGGTGTTGTGGGTAAGGACTGTTCACTGAGCTAAGCCAAGGCCAAAATAATTATCATGCTGTTAGGTTGCATTTGCTTGAGGACAAGCAAAGATTCAAGTTTGGGGGTGTGTTGAGTGCATAAAAGTACTATATTTTGACCCTCATTTATCCTTATTTTTGCTGCACTCAAGCATGTTTAGTCGCATTTTAGGATAGATTTTTCATACACATCACAATTAGATAAAATTGCACAGATGTTTCTGATTTCGATCACTTTTTACAGGTATCTGCCATGGCAGCATCCAGGGCAGCAAAGAAGCAGATGCGCGTTGCGAAATTGGAGCTGAGGAACATAGGACACTGCCTGTCATGACATCTGCCGTGGCAGCAATGACGACAGTGGAACATTGAGGAGGAAAAGCAAAGTGGAACTCGACAGATAGATGGTTTTAAGCCGGTCTGTCGTGGACTACTCCTATATTTTTCTGAGCCCTGAAGCAGAAGGAAGGTCGGGTCCAAAGTTCGAGGAAGAAATTCAAAGCAAGAAAAGAGGACAAATTAAAGACATCTACTCAGAAGATTTAGTCTTTAATAAGAGTTGTACTTTAATTTAAACTTGTACTCTTGCCATATTAGAAAACTTGGACCCAAGGCCTATATATAGGCTTGTAATTCGACTAGGCAAGGGACATCAAGCTCCTAGCCGTCTTCCCCCAAAACCCTAGTCGTTTCTCTCTCTCCATCATGTTCTAAACTTCCCCTAGAGCAAAGGGTTGATCTTGTAAAGTAGTTGTAAGGGTTGTACTATTTTTAGGATTTTTCTGTTCAATTCAATAAAAGCTTCAAGTTTATTTATTTTGGTTTCAATATCTCATAAGAGTATTGGGAGAGCATTGTGAGGTTATCCATTTACTTAATATCGGGAGAGTTAAGTATACGAAAGGAGTAAATACATGTTTTCCAGTTTATGGTTAAACCATCTTGGCCTAGGATAGGTACAAGGTTAAGCAGCTAAGGAAGAATTCACAAACATCGGTGTTCATTCTTCGATTCACGTCGGGAGGTATCATCTAAGACGTGCTCATCGACAGAACTTGGACCTAGGGATAGGACGAGTCACAACAGAGATTCTTGCTGAACTTGAAGTACAGAGTTGTTGATCGCTGCCGCGACATCGACAGACAGAACAGGAAGCCTTCTGAACAGTGCAACACATGCACTACTGAGCAACTCAATACCAGCCTATTTCCTAAATCTGATTACTTTATCTTTTATTTTAGCTTATTCTCAAGATTTCTCCAAACATTTATTTAAACTTAATTCTTTTCTTGTGCATCAGTCTAAGGATAGAAGTATTTCCATTCCCTATGGAGATGATATCTAATACTTCGTATCACTTTATTACTTGCGACGTGTACACTTGCACCTATTTGCGATAGACTCTTTTACACGTAACATTAATCCCAAATACAAAACAACCGACAAACATTTTGGAATATTGACCAATCAGCTTGGTGAGATCGATCTACAAAATAGTCTCAAAGGTGTTATCTAAAAGATTGACCATGGTAATGGGGGAAATTGTGAGTGAAACACAATGTGCATTTCCGAAGGGTCGACAAATATTTGATGGGGTTTTGATAGCTAATGAAGTCACCCATTCTCTACACCAGGAAGCTAGCAAAAAGGGAGGGGTGTTATTGAAACTCTACTTTTCAAGAGCTTACGATTGTGTAAGATGGGACTTCTTGATGATAGTCTTGGGCAAAATGGAATTCGAGAAAAAATGGTGCCAATGGGTGATGGAATGCGTGTCTACTGCAAAAGTTTCTATTCTACCGAATGGGTCCCCTACGAAAGAATTCAAGATGTGTATAGGATTGAGACAGTGGGATCCCTTATCCCCTTTTCTTTTTATCCCTTTTTACTAAAGCCCTACATTTGTTGCTGCAAAAGGCGGTTCAGGCTAAAGCTTTTGAAGGGATTGCAGTAATAGAACAATATGATCCGATCACGCATCTACAATTCGCGGATGACACAATCTTGTTCGTGAGGCCAGAAGAAGAGTATTTAAGAAATATTAAACGCATCTTGAGATGCTTTGAGGTGAGTTCAGGGCTAAGTATAAACTTTAAGAAAACCTGCCTAATAGGGAATAATGTTGAGGACGAGTGCTTAAACCAATTGGCAAAACTGTGTGGCTTCAAGAAAGGGAAACTTTCTTTTAACTATTTGGGCATACTCCTTGGAGTTGATCTGAGAAAAGTCACTACTTGGGATCCAGTGGTTGATAAAGTTAGGTTAAAGCTGGCGAGATGGAAGTGCAGATCATTGGTGTTTGTTAGGAGAGTAATCCTTATCAACTCAGTACTATCCACATTACCTCTATATTACATGCATATATTTTAGGTCCCAAAATCCGTGCTGAGGAAGTTTGATAAAATAAGAAGATCATTTTTGTGAGGAAGTTGGGATGGTTCGAAAAAATAGCGAAGGTTAATTGGGGATGAATTTGTAGACCAAAAAAAGAGGAGTTGGTGTGTGAACACTAAAATGAAGAATAAGGCCCTACTAGCTAAATGAGGTTGGAGATTCTTTGAAGAGAAAGAACCTTTATGGCGCAGAGTCATTTGTTCTAAATACGGGGAAACATTACAAAAGTTGGTTACATCCCAAAGCAGATAAAAAAAAAACCTCGATAGTGTGGGGAGGCATTCTGAATAATTCTGTTGATGAAGAAGTAGGGAGATGGATGGACGATACGGCTTTTAGATGGAAACTGAAGGATGAAAGAACGGTATTGTTCTGGGAAGACTTCTGGTGTGGTGAAAAACCACTAAGTAAACTTCAACTGAGGCTGTATAAATTGACAGCTTAAAAAGGAGTTATGGTTATTGCATTTGTTGTTAACAATAGTTTGAAGGAAATAGATTGGCAGAACATGTTCAATAGACTTTTGCTTGAAAGAGAAGAGAGATCGTTGGATTTATTGAAAGAAGTAATTGAAGCCGAGACGCTGAAAATAGATACTCCTGATAAAATTTTATGACTTCACGACAAGGCTGAAAATTTTTCAGTTGGCAGACTAACTGAGCTTATGGTGAATTCTAATCTTGAAGAACCAATCTTTAATTTTGATTTTTATGGAAAATGAAGGTGCCACCAAAAGTGAAGAATTTCCTTTGATTTTTGAAGTTGGACAAGATACCCACGAAAGAATTTCTTAGAGCGAGAGGCATGGAATTTGATGCCAATTCGATAGGATGTCCATGGTGCTATTGGGGTGGAAAAAACAAATCACCTTCTGCTAAAATGCATATTTTCCATTTGGTTTTGGAAGAAATTCTGTAATTGGTGGTCAATCTCTTGGCCAAACTTGCTTAATATGGATGATTTTTTCTCTTTTTGTTTCCATGTAACTTGGACAGGTAAAGTAAGATCGGCGTGGCTTATCTCAATTGCATCCGCTGTGTGGAGCCTAAAGTTGGCAAGAAACGAGAAGGTGTTCGAAGATAAAGCAATCTTCCTAAAGGATCTCCTATTTCTCTTGAAAATGCAAGCTTTCTTGTAGATCAAAGCAGGGAATGCAGACTTTTTAGTTAATGAAGATGCTTGGTGGAAAAACCCTATGGATTGTAACAATACAAATGACTTGCTACAAGAATGGATTCCACCAAAGGAAGGGGATGCAAAATTCAACGTAGATGGTGCCTTTAAGGACAAAGCAGTAGTGTGCGGTGGAGTTTTGAGAACGACCAGTTATGAGATAAGAGCAATGTTTTTCGGTCCAGTCGAGTCGGTTAGCTCTAATTTTGTAGAATTGGTGGCTATAAAGACAGCTCTGAAGATTTTTGTTGAAGGAGGCTGGTTGGGACATATGAATCTTATTGTGGAATCGGACTCCCAAATTGTTTTAAACTGGATTGGAGATAATATTATCAAACCTTGGCGATGGTGGCGAGCGTTCGAAAAGGTAGATGAATTATCCATAAAAATATCGCAGGTAACATTTGTGTTTGCATCGAGAGAAAAAAAATCAATTAGCGGATCATCTTGCAAAAGAAGGTATGAATCGCACTGAGATTTTTAAAGCGTGGTGGTAACTACCCTTGGTATCTTTGTAATCTTATTAAAGAATTTTGTGTGTGGAGAGGAAGAGGGCAGTAGGGATCGATTTTAGTTTCAAGTTTATATTATCTTCGATTATGTACTTTGTGGATGCCAAGTTAGGGTGTACTCTTTTCCTCCACCTAGGATTAGGGAGGTTTTAAATAAGGCTCTCAACTCTGGCTTTTCAATAAATAAAAAATTACTTTGTTGAGCAAAAAAAGTTGGCACGTCATTTGTCAGTTTCTGATGACATTAGGTTGAGGAAAATGGTTGGCTTGGTCTTTCGATTGAAGGGGTGGGCTCGACGGTGGCTATCGATGGCTATTTGGGGTTTTGGGGACTGTTTTTAGAATTTTTTTTAAAATTTTGAGGTTTTTTAAACTAAAATTTTAAAGCACTTTTTCAGATTTTTTTTAAAATAAAATAAAATTAATATCATGTGTCAAGCAATGATTGGATAACAATTTTTTTAAATGGTTATTAACAACCATACACCTAAAATAGTAACGGAAAAAACGATAAACGCCTATTTTTTGTCAAAACAGTGCTTTAAGCACCTAAAATTAACAAAAGGCTCGACTAAATATTCCTAAAAATTGGGTATATGTTTTATTTGCATCAACATTGAGATCCTCTAAGCTTGCAAGTGTAACACAGTTTGACCTCTTACACGGTTTAGAGTCTTGAATATTCAGATTTTCACATTTGATCATGTTTTTTACCCTCCGATTAAGTTTGTAAGTTTTTATTTGCAAACTCCTGCACTATCATGCTTAATGACTTGATTTAATCTTGTTATTAGATGAACACAACAAATGGCTCTAGTGAAAAAGAGGATAATATTTATCTTAAGAGACTCGAATTTAGGCATATGTGTGGGCAAGGTGCGTGTATGCCGGTATATTCTTTTCATGCTATGTATACCACTCTTTTTATCTCTCTTTGTTCATAGCTTTGAATTAATCCCACATATGTAGTAGTTTTATGCCGCTAGCCTTATGGTGAATCCAAATCAACGAGTAAATCGAATATAATAGTTGTTTCGGATTTGAATCATTTAAATTTGAGGTTTGAGTTTTTTCAACTTGACTGGTGTGATGATATGCCTTGCTTTTGCTTGCTACCTTCTTTAAAAAACATCAGCGCATCAAGTGGATTTCGAAATTCATTCACGGAATCAAATATTGAAGACGATTGACATTATTATCCAACTGATCTATCCTGTCTGGACTTTGCTCATTGAAATCCTATATGTTTCATCATCACCAGTTATCTGGTTTTTTCATAGCATTGTTTCCTTGTAAATTACATTAGAATTAATGGATTGGTTCTTGTATTGAGACCTTCTAAAAATTGAAATGTTTGAATTAGTGACAAGCGCCGTAATTGTCAAATAAATTATCCTTAATCTCAAATTGAATAGATAAATAATGTAGACATAGAGAAGAAGGGTCGATCCGCAAAGACTAAAGAGCTTCTATTATCTCAAGGTCTTATTCTGACTGTAGCGAGAAAAAAAGTAAATAGGGGGTTTCTGATCAAGAGAGTAGAAAATAAATGTAGAATAATAAAAGCGAAAATGATGAAAGTAAATTTTGAGAATAAAATCAATTAAATGGTATAGCCCCAGGCTTCGATTTGCCTTAATTTCGACTGATCATCGAAGAATATTTTACTCCGGATAAATGCCAGTTACAGTCTACAAGGCCCAACCCTTGCAACTTGTTTTTCTCTCCGGTAAACCAATAATACAAAATCAATTTTTGAATTCCAGTTTTCTGGCTAGACTAACCACAACTATCGCTGTTAGAATAAAATAGTTTAAAATCCAAAAAAACCCGACTCGAACTATGTTGTCTCAATGAAAATCAAATCCAATCTTAATTTCCCTTAGCGAACGGCCGCTAAGTGTGTTCACAAGAAGTCAAATGTTCTACAAGCCGATCCTTCCTCCCAACTATAAATCGAAACAACATTCAAATCAACGAGCCCTTTTAGAATTTGAAAGTGTAAGGATTTTAAAAGGAAAGGCCGATTGCCAATCTAAGTTTGCCGAAAATTGAGAAATACATTCGAAGATATTAAGTGTTTTACAATTATCACAATTGGAATTGAGTTGTTGCTTTAGCCTTTGGCTTGTTGGAAAATTAGCCAAGCATGATTATGGCAGAAATCATACTCAGCATTTTAAAAGAAAATAAATGAAAACTTAAAAATAAGATCGTAAAGGTAAAACTAATGAATTGATTTTGATATAACAAACGATTTAAGAACTAAATTGAAAAGGAGAAAATGAATTTTTAAGTCCTCAAATCTTCCATAAGTGTTTAAGAAAAATATCTAAGTCAAGACCTAAGCTTACTCAAAATTTTCTAAGTGTTTACCAAGTCAAAACAGTGATTTTCGAGTCACCATTTCGAAACGGCCTTCAGGCGTTTTAGAACGTTTTAAAACTGTTAACCTCTGTTTCGGAACTAGCTTTCCCATTTCGATACGGGTGCATCGAAACAAGTCTTTGTGTTTCGAAATGCTTGAAGAACAACGGAACGGTTTGAACCGTTTTGATACGGCTGTATCAAAACGACCTCAAACGTTTCGAAACAAATTTCAAACTTGGTTTCAAAATATGACCGTTGCAATTTCATAACTAATTTTTTAAGAGAAGTTAAAGCGTATCAAAACTCTTTTAAGATGTTTCGATAAAGGTTTTGATAGTGGCAAAATGTTTCGAAATGGGCTTCAGCACGTTTCAGAATAGGATCTTAGCGTATCGAAACGATCGTACTCGTTTCGGTACGGCCTATTAATTACACCACAACGCCTATTTCTATTTTGGTCTATTTCGAAACATGATCGTGCGTTTTGAAACAGGTAGTTGTAGACTGCATTTATGGTGGGAAGATAACATCCCAACGGCTAGAATTCAATGAGAATGTATAAAAGGGACTTCTAAAAGTACCAGCAACAACTATTGCATCCAAGAGAAACATCTACACAAAAAATCCAAGCTCAAGTGCCTAAATTCTCATTCTTGTAAGCTTAGTTGAGTTCTTATCTTGTATTTAAATTTGGTTTGAGTTCTTGTATTCAAAGGGGAAAATTTGTATTGAGAGATATTCTACTTGCCTTCAATTTCTTCTTTGTAACCAAGGGAGTGTTTGGTCAATTTTGGGTAGAAAATTGACCGGTCTTGTTAAGGTTTCCTCCTAAGCCTAGAAAAGGGGAAGATCAATTAGTGGAATTGTTGGAAAATCCTTAGTGGGAGCTAAGTGTTACCGTGGTGCACCCTAGGGTCCAATCTGCAGCACACCTAGGGTCCATATCCAGCACCAACGTCCGAGGGCCGGTCCGAGCAGCACCGAACAGCCCGTCCAGCCGCACCCAAGGGCCTGTCCGAGCCGCACACAGCAGCACGCCAAGCCACACCCATGGGCCCGTTCGAGAGCCTATCCGGATTTCACCATTCCATGGCCATTCAAGCCCATTTCTTGGGGAATATCCACCCCTTTGACCATGGTATTCAAGGCAAGGATCAAGCATCCATATCTTTCCTGATTCATGGAGATCGACATCTTTTTTACATGGAAAGAAGCCCTACAAAGAAGGAAGGAATCATTGATCCTATTCTCTTGCCTTTATTAGATAGATTAGGCCAATCTTGGCCATCCATTGTAATCGATAGTGACCGTTAGATCGGGAGGTGCAAGGCTATAAATAGAGCCTCACCCCCTCATTTGTAATCATCCTGAATTCCATTGTTTTCTCATTTCTTTATCAATAATACAAAAGCAGTGTCGAGTACTCTTTTCCCCCTAACTAGGCTTAGAGGGGGTTTTTAACGAGGCTCTTCGTTTTGCAAATCACTCGAGCCATCTCTTTTACTTTCTTCTTCGCAACGCTTCCGCTAATCTAGCCAAGCCAAGACTTGACTTTAGGCTTACTTGGTCCCTTTCGAAGTCCTTTCTCGACAAAGTGTCGTACGTTGCTAGCCATATAAGCCTAGCCCTGTGACAAGTGGTATCAGAGCGAGTTCCGCTCCGTTCGAGTCAAGAGATGGCGCAAAGAAGAAGGGACGTAGCGACAAATATGGACGTGGAGTCACCAGGCGTCTCGTTTGAAAGCGAGGTGAGTAAATCACAATTGTGTGATGATTTTTTATAATTTATGGTTTTGTTCTCTTTGTAGAATCAACCATTGCAAAGACTGCCCAAAGAGAAGGCTGTCAAAATTCTGGAGGTGTCGAGATCCACACGAGTCTTTCTGATGCCCACACAAATTCAAGCAGTCCAAGTTACAGGATGAGCCCGACGAGACCGAGGCTTTGAAGCTTGATTCGAGGTGCAATGTGCTACCAATGAGTATGGTAGAGGCGTTCGAGGAGCAAGTCTTGCCCGACGAGACCGAGGCCGTAAAGCTTGCTTCCTTGTTCGGCGAATCACCAGTGAGTATGGTAGTTGTTGGGGCGTCAAACTTCAAGAGTGAAGCTTTGATTAAGGAAAGGTTGCAAGAGTGCAACGAGTCCACACATTACGTGGAGTATTCCACCAACGATGACAAGTCATCTTGTGATTCAAGTGAAGTCGAAAGTGACTTTGAGGAAGAGGAGCCTATGTTTGTCGACATAGTGTTTTCCGAAGCCACGCTAGGTGCACTAGTGGATCATAGTGCATCTGCAATACTCGTAACCGAGCTAGCGGCCGAGTTGTTAAACCTTCAAGTTGAGAGGGTTAAAGAACAAGTTGAGACAGTCAACTTCAGAGACGAGCCAGTTGTGGGAATCGCGAAGGATGTGTACCTTCAAATCGGCGATTTTCGAGGCACAACAAACATCATGGTAATGTCTTACCATTCTCTTGGTAAAAATGAAATTATTATTGGTTTATCTTGTTTGGAGCAAATTAACGCACTCTTCTTGCCAGAATCCGACGATAAGGATGATGCAGGTTCAAGCATCGATTCACATGAAATTGAGGGCCAAACCTAGATATCCGATGATGATGAGACCATGGAAGAGCCCATGGAAGTTTCCAACACAACGAGACAAGTCCTTAATGAGATCGAGGATGTGAAGGCATTTGAAGTCCATACCTTCGCAAGTGCCGACTACATTGAAGGAATTCTCTTAGAGAAAGGAGGTCTGATTTCTCGAGAGAGTCGAGTGCTCAACGAGTCCAAGAAGAGTTACCCGGATCGTGAGAAAGAGCTTATCGCAGCCGTGCATTGCTTGCACACTTGGAGACAACGTTTATTTGGGTCAAGGTTTGTCGTCATTACCGATTGCAATTTCTTATTTTCTATCCCAAAAGAAGTTGTCTCCTAAGCAAGCTAGGTGGCAAGACTTCTTGGCGAAATTTGACTTCTCGATAGAGCACAAGCCCGGAAATTCCAACACCGTGGCCGATGCGCTTAGTCGTAAAGCCATTTTTGCTTCCATTAGCCAACCAAGTGGTGAGCTACTCGAATCCATCAAAGAAGGTTTGACCCATGATCCCACCGCAAAGAACTTGATCGCCTTTGCCAAGGAGGGTAAGTCACGCCGATTTTGGGTCGAAGATGATCTACTCTTCACAAGAGGCCAACGCTTATTCGTCCCCTACTTCAACAATTAGTGAAAGACATTAATGAAAGAATGTCATGATTCGAAGTGGGCGGGACATCCAGGTATGCATCGTACTTTAGCTTTACTTAATGAAAGATATTATTAGCCTCGTATGAATGAAGATGTAGAAGCATACGTGAAGACTTGTCTTGTTTGCCAACAAGACAAGATTGAAGCAAACAAACCGATGGGACTACTTCAACCATTGCAGATACCGGAAAGACCATGGGAAAGTATTTCTTTAGACTTCATAATTGGTTTTCCTTGTGTTAATAACTTTTCTAGTATCATGGTTGTAGTAGAAAGGTTCTAAAAGTATGCAACTTTCATTCCCGTCAATAAGACATGCCCCGCCGATGAAGCCGCCCGCCTTTTCTTAAAGCATGTCGTGAAGCTTTGGGGTATTCCAAAGTCCATAGTAAGTGATCGAGACGCTCGGTTCACGGGTAATTTTTGGACCGAGTTGTTCAAGTTGTTGGGTTCCTCCTTGAACCTTTCAACAAGCTTTCATCCGCAATCCGATGGACAAACTGAAAGGGCCAACGCTTTAATAGAGATCTATCTAAGGCATTTCGTTAGTGCATCTCAACGGAATTGGCCCTATTTGCTAGACGTGGCCCAATTCTCCTACAACTTGCATAGGAGTGAAGCCACAAATCAAAGTCCTTTCGAGATAGTGATGGGCCAACAACCGCTCACACTCGACGCGATAGTGACCAAGTATCAAGGTCTAAATCCCGCCACCTTCCATGTAGTGAAGGACTTGCAAGTACAAAGGGGCTTAGCCAACGCTTGCCTCCACAAAGCAAGCAAGCGAATGAAGAAGTGGGCCGACAAGAAGCGACGCGACGTCGAATTCCAGGTAAATAATTTAGTTTTAGCTAAACTTCATCTAACTCTTCGCAATTCCTCTGTTCACAAGGCTCTTGTGAGGAAATACGAAGGCCCATTTCATGTGATAAAGAGAGTAGGCAAGGTGGCCTACAAGCTAGACTTGCCGCCCCACATCAAAGTTCATCTCGTCTTCCATATTAGTGTCCTTAAGCCCTATCACAAGGACGAGGAAGATCCAGAAAGAAACATCTCCAAGCGAGCACCCGTTGGAGTTAGGACTTCGTTCGAGAGAGAAGTCGAAGCCATCGTAGCCGATCGAGTCATTCGACGCCAAGGGTTCAAACCAAGGCACGAGTACTTTGTGCTTTGGAAAGGTCTAACCGAAGCCGAAGGTAGTTGGGAGTTAGACAAAGACTTGTGGCAATTTGAAGACAAAGTTGCCGACTTTGAAGCCCAACGAGCGACGAGGGCGTCGCTCAATTCAGTGGAGGAGAATGTTACCGTGGTGCACCCTAGGGTCCAATCTGCCGTACACCTAGGTTCCATATCCAGCACCAACGTCCGAGGGCCTGTCCGAGCAGCACCGAGCAGCCCGTCCAGCCGCAAATGAGGGTCTATCCGAGCCGCACACAGCAGCACGCTAAGCCGCACCCATGGGCCCGTCCGAGAGCCTATCCGGATTTCACCATTCCATGGCAACTCAAGCCCATTTCTTGGGGAATATCCACCCCTTTGACCATGGTATTCAAGGCAAGGATCAAGCATCCATATCTTTCCTGATTCATGGAGATCAACATCTTTTTCACATGGAAAGAAGCCCTACCAAGAAGGAAGGAATCATTGATCCTATTCTCTTGCCTTTATTAGATAGATTAGGCCAATCTTGGACATCCATTGTAATCGATAGTGACCGTTAGATCGGGAGGTGCCATGCTATAAATAGAGCCTCACCCTCTCATTTGTAATCATATTGAATTCCTTCGTTTTCTCATTTCTTTATCAATAATACAAAAGCAGCGTCGAGTACTCTTTTCCCCCTAACTAGTCTTAGAGGGGGTTTTTCACGAGGCTCTTCATTTTGCAAATCACTCGAGTCATCTCTTTTACTTTCTTCTTCACAACGCTTCCGCTCATCTAGCCAAGCCAAGACTTGACTTAAGGCTTACTTGGTCCCTTTCGAAGTCTTTTCTCGACCAAGTGCCGCACGTTGCTAGCCATATAAGCCTATCCCCGTGACAAGTGGTTTCAGAGCGAGTTCCGCTCCGTTCGAGTCAAGAGATGGCGCAAAGAAGAAGGGACGTAGCGACAAAGATGGACGTGGAGTCACCAGGCGTCTCGTTTGAAAGCGAGGTGAGTAAATCACAATTGTGTGATGATTTTTATAATTTATGGTTTTGTTCTCTTTGTAGAATCAACCATTGCAAAGACTGCCCAAAGAGGAGGTCGTCAAAATGCTGGAGGTGTGGAGATCCACACGAGTCTTTCCGATGCCCGCACAAATTCAAGCAGTCCAAGTTACAGGACGATCCCGACGAGACCGAATGCTTTGAAGCTTGATTCGAGGTGCAATGTGCCACCAATGAGTATGGTAGAGGCGTTCGAGGAGCAAGTCTTGCCCGACGAGACCGAGGCCGTAAAGCTTGCTTCCTTGTTCGGTGAATCACCAGTGAGTATGGTGGTTGTTGGGGCGTCAAACTTCAAGAGTGAAGCTTTGATTACGGAAAGGTTGCAAGAGTGCAACGAGTCCACACATTACGTGGAGTATTCCAGCGACGATGACAAGTCATCTTGTGATTCAAGTGAAGTCGAAAGTGACTTTGAGGAAGAGGAGCCTATGTTTGTCGACATAGTGTTTTCCGAAGCCACGCTAGGTGCACTAGTGGATCAAAGTGCATCTGCAATACTCGTAACCGAGCTAGCGGCTGAGTTGTTAAACCTTCAGGTTAAGAGGGTTAAAGAACAAGTTGAGACAGTCAACTTCAGAGACGAGCCAGTTGTGGGAATCGCGAAGGATGTGTACCTTCAAATCGGCGATTTTCGAGGCACAACAAACATCATGGTAATGTCTTACCATTCTCTTGGTAAAAATGAAATTATTATTGGTTTATCTTGTTTGGAGCAAATTAACGCACTTTTCTTGCCTGAATCCGACGATGAGGATGATTCAGGTTCAAGCATCGATTCACATGAAATTGAGGGCCAAACCTAGATATCCGACGATGATGAGACCATGGAAGTGTCTATGGAAGTTTCCAACACAACGAGACAAGTTCTTAATGAGATCGAGGACGTGAAGGCATTCGAAGTCCATACCTTCACAAGTGCCGACTACATTGAAGGAATTCTCTTAGAGAAGGGAGTTTCGATTGCTCTAGAGAGTCGAGTGCTCAACGAGTCCGAGAAGAGTTACCCGGATCGTGAGAAAGAGCTTATCGCAGCCGTGCATTGCTTGCACACTTGGAGACAATGTTTATTTGGGTCAAGGTTTGTCGTCTTTACCGATAATTCCGCAATTTCTTTTTTTCTAACCCAAAAGAAGTTGTCTCCTAAGCAAGCTAGGTGGCAAGACTTCTTGGCGGAATTTGACTTCTCGATGGAGCACAAGCCCGGAAAGTCCAACACCGTGGCCGATGCGCTTAGCCGTAAAGCCATTTTTGCTTCCATTAGCCAACCAAGTGGTGAGCTACTCCAATCCATCCAAGAAGGTTTGACCCATGATCCCACCGCAAAGAACTTGATCGCCTTTGCCAAAGAGGGTAAGTCACGCCGATTTTGGGTCGAAGATGATCTACTCTTCACAAGAGGCCAATGCTTATTCGTCCCTTACTTCAACAATTTGCGAAAGACATTAATGAAAGAATGTCATGATTCGAAGTAGGCGGGACATCCAGGTATGCATCGTACTTTAGATTTACTTAATGAAAGATATTATTGGCCTCGTATGATTGAAGATGTAGAAGCATACGTGAAGACTTGTCTTGTTTGCCAATAAGACAAGATTGAAGCAAACAAACCTTTGGGACTACTTCAACCATTGCCGATACCGGAAAGACCATGGGAAAGTATTTCTTTACACTTTATAATTGGTTTTCCTTGTGTTAATAACTTTTCTAGTATCATGGTTGTAGTAAACAGGTTCTCAAAGTATGCAACTTTCATTCCCGTCAATAAGACATGCCCCACCGATGAAGCTGCCCGCCTTTTCTTAAAGCATGTCGTGAAGCTTTGGGGTATTCCAAAGTCCATAGTAAGTGATCGAGATGCTCAGTTCACGGGTAAGTTTTGGACCGAGTTGTTCAAGTTGTTGGGTTCCTCCTTGAACCTTTCAACAAGCTTTCATCCGCAATCCGATGGACAAACTGAAAGGGCCAACGCTTTAATAGAGATCTATCTAAGGCATTTCGTTAGTGCATCTCAACGGAATTGGCCCTATTTGCTAGACGTGGCCCAATTCTCCTACAACTTGCATAGGAGTGAAGCCACAAATCAAAGTCCTTTCGAGATAGTGATGGGCCAACAACCGCTCACACTCGACGCGATAGTGACCAAGTATCAAGGTCTAAATCCCGCCACCTTCCATGTAGTGAAGGACTTGCAAGTACAAAGGGGCTTAGCCAACGCTTGCCTCCACAAAGCAAGCAAGCGAATGAAGAAGTGGGCCGACAAGAAGCGACGCGACGTCGAATTCCAGGTAAATAATTTAGTTTTAGCTAAACTTCATCTAACTCTTCGCAATTCCTCTGTTCACAAGGCTCTTGTGAGGAAATACGAAGGCCCATTTCATGTGATAAAGAGAGTAGGCAAGGTGGCCTACAAGCTAGACTTGCCGCCCCACATCAAAGTTCATCTCGTCTTCCATATTAGTGTCCTTAAGCCCTATCACAAGGACAAGGAAGATCCAGAAAGAAACATCTCCAAGCGAGCAACCGTTGGAGTTAGGACTTCGTTCGAGAGAGAAGTCGAAGCCATCGTAGCCGATCGAGTCATTCGACGCCAAGGGTTCAAACCAAGGCACGAGTACTTTGTGCTTTGGAAGGGTCTAACCGAAGCCGAAGGTAGTTGGGAGTTAGACAAAGACTTGTGGCAATTTGAAGACAAAGTTGCCTACTTTGAAGCCCAACGAGCGATGAGGGCGTCGCTCAATTCGGTGGAGGAGAATGTTACCGTGGTGCACCCTAGGGTCCAATCTGCCGCACACCTAGGGTCCAGATCCAGCACCAACGTCTGAGGGCCTGTCCGAGCAGCACCGAGCAGCCCGTCCAGCCGCATCCGAGGGCCTGTCCGAGCCGCACACAGCAGCACGCCAAGCCGCACCCATGGGCCTGTCCGAGAGCCTATCCGGATTTCACCATTCCATGGCCATTCAAGCCTATTTCTTGGGGAATATCCACCCCTTTGACCAAGGTATTCAAGGCAAGGATCAAGCATCCATATCTTTCCCGATTCATGGAGATCGACATCTTTTTCACATGGAAAGAAGCCCTACCAAGAAGGAAGGAATCATTGATCCTATTCTCTTGCCTTTATTAGATAGATTAGGCCAATCTTGGCCATCCATTGTAATCGATAGTGACCGTTAGATCGGGAGGTGCCAGGCTATAAATAGAGCCTCACCCCCTCATTTGTAATCATCCTGAATTCCTTTGTTTTCTCATTTCTTTATCAATAATACAAAAGCAGCGTCGAGTACTCTTTTCCCCCTAACTAGGCTTAGAGGGGGTTTTTAACGAGGCTCTTCGTTTTGCAAATCACTCGAGCCATCTCTTTTGCTTTCTTCTTCGCAACGCTTCCGCTCATCTAGCCAAGCCAAGACTTGACTTTAGGCTTACTTGGTCCCTTTCGAAGTCCTTTCTAGACCAAGTGTCGTACGTTGCTAGCCATATAAGCCTAGCCCCGTGACATAAGGTAGTGGATGTAGAGTTCATTTAGAACTTGAACCACTATTATTGTCTCGTTCTTCATTTTTATTCATTCCACTTCACTTCCTAATTTTAAAAACTCAATTCACCCCCCTCTTGGCTTTGATCAATCCTTTAATCCACTCAACATAAAGAAAAAAAGAATTTTATAGAACTTAGAAACTAAGAAAAAAACTAAGAATGAGATATGTTTCTAGCTTACCCCGTTGGGGTATTTATAGTTTTCTAAAACCCTAAAAATAAAACTAAAAATGATAAAAGACAATTCTTGAAAATATTCAAATTAAATCCTAAAAACAAAAGATAATTTCTAATTTGAATTTAAAATGCAGTTGATATTGCCCGTTCTTCCTTGCTCACTAGACCTTGTGGAAGCTGCTAATTGGATGCCACATCAGACGCTTCATGCTCAGAGTCATGCCCACTAGCCCAGCCTTGATTCCTGAAAATAAAACTGCAGAACTTTCCTTTTAAGTGCAATCTCCAGAATTGAATTCTTGCATGAAAAACACACAAAAACATCCAAATCGACAACATGAACTAATCATTTAAGGCATAATTAAAGATAAAATAGTAACCAAATAAACTACTTATCAAATTCCCCCTCACTTATCCAATGCTTGTCGTCAAGCATCTCTCAACTAATACATCAAAACTCAAGTTCCCATCCTTCATTTCACAATGTATCTAAGATAACCAAATGACCCAAGATCGAAACAATTATTGAAATCAAGAAACAATCAAGTAAAGGCATAACTAGGAACAATTAAGCAAAGAATGACATTCCAATAATCTGTCAATGTCAATGAAGCAAAACTTAATACCCTCAAAAGGATTCACTCATTCTACTCAAAGTGTTTGGGTTAAAAAATCGCTCAAGCCATAACTAATTAAAACATGACCATAAGCTTGTAACTAAATCCAATCTCCACTACTAAAATTGAACATGATGCAGAAATCAAGCAGCCTTCAAATAGGGTTGTAACGAGGCTTAGGGTAGGGTAGGGGAAAAGGAAAAAAATGTGTGGTAAAATACCAAGACAAAAGATGCAAAATGTTGAAGTTTAAGCCACGAATCGAACCAATATAATGAGACAAGCAAAGAAGTTTAAGCAACCATGTTTTTTCCTTTTTTCTCTTTTTTCGTTTTCTTTTTCGAATTCCTTTTTTTTCTTTTTTTTTCCGTGGAACAAATCTTTTTGTCTCGACAAGGGTATAAAAAGGGGAATAAAATAGGAAAAGGCTCAGGTTTTGTAAATGTGGTGAAAAGAAAGAATGGGAATAGGTTAAAAATGGCTAACTAGGGGAAATGAATTGGAAGACTATTTTGGGTAGAGAAGTGGTTAATCCTAAGTGTCTCTATCACATTAAAGCATCATATTCAAGCATGTAGCCTCAACAAGTATTACGCTACAAGTTCTATAATATTGAGAACTAGTTCAGCACACTCAATGAAGTAAAGAGCAAGAATGAAAGTATATGCTCGTAAGGCTCAAAAACTTACATGAGGTGGAATGTGTACTAAGTTAAGCAACATTTCAACTAACAAATGTATGGAATGTCAAATAAAACTTTATTGAAAATCACTAGCCATGCTCATTATCTATCATGCATCCTAAATTCCAACAAAAGCATGATCACAATTCATAAGGAAATCAAAGAGATAAAGTGAAATATAAGATAGGCAACAAGAAATTCCAACAAATTACAATTAAGAAAAACTCAATTTCAACCAATCGAATAAGCAGGATAACAATTTGATGCAAATTCTACCACGCACTTAGATCATAATGTCCCAATATGTAAATGAAAGCACAAGAGAGGGAATATAGATACTCGTCGTGTCTTTGGGTTTGTTCAAGGGCATCGCACGGTTGTTTCCGGTGACCACGATGGTACTGGCATTATGTAGACTGCATGGTGGAGACGCTGCCTGCTGGTGGCGGTTGCTGCACAGAACGGAGGGTGCAATGAGATGCTTGATTCTGCTGATGGGTGGTTTAGGCACAAAAAGAGGTGCGAAGGGGTGGTGGCTAAAGGTTGGGAAATTCTTGGGGGAATCGAGATGTTAGAGCAACAAATTTTGGGGAAAGGGGAAATAAGTGATTTCGAATGACAGGTTAAATTTAGGGAGATTTTGGGTTGATTTGGGTGACAATGTCAAAAATACCCCCTCATCTTCTATCCCTTTTTATTTGCCACCAATTAGGAAATGGTGTCGCCCTGTAGCTATCAATCATTTCCTCTCTCTTTTTTCTTTTAAAATTTTGCTTTTCATTCGACCAAGCCACTCGAATCTGTAAAATCCTTGTGAAATTTTATTTGGAAATAAATTAGATAAATAAATAAATAAATAACAAATAAAAATATACAAAAAAGAAAATGGGTTGCCTCCCATTTAGCACTTTATTTAACGTCGTTTAGCTCGACGACCTGATTCAAACTACAGACACTGTGAAAAATACTTCTTCCAATTCACGTGCTTTATCCAACTAAGAATTTCCCTATGAGAAATTTTACAATCATTGAGTTCCTTCAATTTTTTCTGACAAAACATCTATTTTACTCTTTAATTTATCCGGCGACAATTTTAACTCCAAATTTGGTGCTTGCAAAATGGAAGGAAATATTTTAGTTTTTAAAGGAGTTAGACGCGGTTCAGAATAAATATTTTCCAACTCCCTAATTTCTTTGTCATGGCCTTCCAATTCCCTACACAAATCATCAGATAAGTTAGTTTATACATATTAATCAACTAAAGGTTCACAAATACCAACGAAGCTAACGTTTGCCATAGAATATGGATGTTTCATTGCCTTATAAACGTCAAACTTAACAACCTCACCGTCAAATTCCATGGCAAGAATGTCACTCGTAACGTCAATTTTGGTACGAGTCGTGCTTAGGAAGGGGCGACCAAGAAGGATACCAGAGGAATGATTGGTTCGGTCATTTTCCATGTCGATGACATAGAAATCCACCAGAAAAAAATAAGTCATTTACCTTAACTAGTATGTTCTCAAGTAATCATTCGAGTAGAGAGGGATGATAACATTATGGCATCCTGCTTGGCGAGGGATGGTTTGAGTCGGGAGTCTTTTTAGTGGTGATTCTTCTTCAACGGTTTTCTTTTTGGGGGGTACTCTTGTGTTTTTTCTGTGGAATTTTTTTTCTTTTTTAAGGTTTTAGTGCCTCGATTCTTAGGTGTTTTGTTGTAAACTCCCTTGTATGTCTTGTACTCTTTTCCTCCACTTAGGTTTAGAGAGGTTTTTAACGAGGCACACATACATGTTCAAGGCGTGTAATGTTCTCCATTTTAATAATAATAATAATAATAATAATAACACTTTTGCAGAGCAAAAAACAATAAATGACAGATCTATCGGCGAGCTAGATTGTCACTCTTGTTTCCTTCAAAGGCTCTGCACTAAGAGAATTGTAAACAGAAAGCGGCATAATATTTGTAGAAGCACCCAAATCACACATAGCACGTTTAGTACCTACCTTACCAATTTTACAAGGAATAACAAACATGCCTTGGTCTTTTAGCTTAGGTGGAGGCCTACGTTGAAAAACAACCGAAACATTTTCACCCATGTTTACCTTTTCATTACCGGTAAGTCTCTGTTTTGTTGTACAAAGGTCTTTTAGGAATCTGGCATACCTTGGTACTTTTCAAATTACCTCAAGGAAAGGTATGTTTATCTCTACCTTTCGAAAGACATCGAGTATCTCTTTCTCCTCGGCTTGTTTATCACATTTAACCAACCTCGAAGGAAAAGGAGGTAGAACATCATAGAGAGATGGCGTGGGAGAAGTTTGTGACTCTTCTTTCTTTTTCCTCTGGGATTTTGATTCTTCATCTTTCTGGGATTCTACGGCAATGTTCGCAGGGACTGGTGGTGCGATAAGAGTGTCACTCTGAAAGGTGATTGCACTAACATTTTCTCGTGTGTTCGCCTCGGTTTGTGACGGTAGCTCCTCTTTGGATTCTAAACGACTTATTGCTAACGTAAGTTGACTCATCTACTTGTCAATTTCTTGAAAGTGTGTTTCGGTCTTTAGTTGAAACTTTTCCTAGGATATTGCCAACCTGTCAACAATCGACTCCAACGACGTTTTTTGTGGTTGATATTGTTGGGTGCAGGTGGTTGGTAAGCTTGATTTGGTCTGGATTTTGTCCATAGTTGAAGTTTGGATGGTCTCTCCCCCTAGATTGTAGGAGTTGGCGTTAGGATTGTAAGGTATCTGGAGAGGTCCTAGAAAATTTCCCACTAAATTTACTTGCGCGACAGCATCTTCTTGTAACATCAGACAACAATCCGTGGGATGGTCCGGCTTTGGGCATATTCTGCAATGTCTAGTTGTAACTGTTTTGCCTGCAACAAGAGATTGAACTATATCAGCTAACTTGTAACACCCCAAAAATTACGCCCAAATTGTAAACCTTAGATTCGTAAAATTCCTAATTTAAAACCCAACTTTTATAATTCCTAATTTAAAACCCAACTTTTAAAATCCCTAATTCTTAAAACCCTACTAATTTGGGAATTTAATTCAAAAATCCTAATTGAGTTTGAGGGTTAATTTGAGAACATTCAGATTTATAAGGCTTAATATAGAAATGTAAGGGTCAATTTATAAACCATAAAAAGCGTAGGTGCTACTTTGCAAAGCCTCTTTAAGTTCAATGGCTTCCCTTGTGAATTACCCAATAAATTGGGTATATAAACCCCATAACAGCCGCACTTAACCCATTTTTTTAGAAATTGAATTCTACTTGGACTCGGTTGCATCGACTTTTTCTTCAACTTAAATTCTTTTTGTTACTATTATATTTATTTATAATTCTAAACCTAATACAATTATTAAAGTTCTTAATTTTACCTCCTCCCAACTATATATATAGTTATAGTTAGCGATAAAGAAACAAAAAAAATATATCAATACCACAAACATGATCTCACCAAAATGTTTTTGATTTGGTTAAGATCTAGAACTAGACAATGCGCGAGAGTTGTTCACTACGTCATTATAGCTTTATCGTTGCGAGGTGTGTTCTCTTTCCGTGCTACATACTTTGTTTTTGGTGATTGTGATTTTACACTTGAGTGATTTTCAACTGTGTTGTGATTTTATATTATGTTTTTCATGCATATTATTTTAGACTGTGAATAAATTGTGTTTTAAAATAAATGAGCTGCAAATCCCTGATTTACTATCGGAACTGTGTTGAGACTGTGAAAACTGTGACATCATTTTACTGTGTTATCATTGGTTGGGATTGTACGGAGGAAGTTCAATGGTTTTATACCACTTGTGCTGGTGACTATGTAGCGAGGGGTTCTGGGGAACTTTATCTTTTTGGTGACTATGTAGTATGGGTGCATTGCATTGTGATTTCATAAAACTGTGTTTAAACGTGTTTTGTGTCTTTTAAATATTTTGTGAAAATTATTGTGAAACTGTATTTGTGATTGCTTACACTTTAGAGACACATCGGGTTCAATAGCTTACTCCCCCATAGTTTCCTCTTACAGATATCTTTGGACTTTATGCGACGTGGTACTTGGAGGATCTCACATTTTATTCGGTTATTTTATTATTCAGTATGGGAATATTTTAGTTATTCAAATTATTATTTATTATTTTGGGAACATTGATGTAATTTCATACTTTGGGGACTATTTATATTTTTCGGATAATTTTAACATTCTTTTATTATAGTTTTATTTCATAGATTTTATTTAAACGTTCAAATATTTATTATGATATTTATGTTTTATTTATTATAAATTATTTATTAAATTGCTGTTATTTTATCTTAAATTAAAGTATAACTTTTAAAAATTAGTTTTCTTGAGGATTAAGTTTTCAATCGTGACTTTCTAAATTCGGTCTTTTCTTCTAGGTCATGTTTAGAGGGTTACATAACTTATCAATTTTATTTTCCAAAGAAACTATACTTATCTCGTGAACTCGTCGAGAGGGTTCACTGGAAGGGCGGAACTGTTGAGAGTTAGCGGCCATAGTAGAAATTAAATTTCTAGTCACAATTGGAGTCATGTTTACAAGTGTCTCTCCACTTGTTGCATCGATCATCTTCATCTCCATAGGGGTTAAGCCTCCATAGAAATATTGGACAAGTGTTTGTTCTAACAGTCCATGTTGTCGACAATTTGCGCATAGCTTCTTGAACCTCTCCCAGTAGTCATATAATGACTCAGTATCTTTTTTCGGATACTCAAGATGTTTTGCCTTAGTTCGTTCGCCTCGGCTGTAGGGAAGAACCTGTCAAGAGAAAGTCGAGCCATATAAGTCCATGTAGTAACTGAATTGGACGGTAAATCAAATAACTACTCTTTAGCCGTATCGACTAAGGGAAAAGGGAAAGCATATAGTTAGATTTGGTCTTCGGATACTCTATGTGGTTTTGTGCTAAAACAAACCATGTGAAATTCCTTGAGATGTTTGTGCAGGGTTTTCACTGGGCAAACCATGGTAGGTCGGTAGAAGATGTACTAGGCCCGTCTTGAGTGCGAATGGTGTTTCTCCATTTGGGAGACCACACAACGGTTGTTGCTCCTCAGGTGACGCGGCAAGTTCTCGAATAGTTTGGTCGTTTTCTGCCATAGGAATCTGCTCTATGTTGTCGTATTCAAAGTGTGTTTCATCGTTAGAAGGTGTTTCTAGATCTGGTTCGGATTGTTGTTGTCGTTGTTCTTGTTGTTGTTATTTTTTTCTCGAAGTGTTTGTGTGTGTAGTCTTCGGGCTAATGCTTCGATCTCCGGTACAAAATCTATTAGTTCCCTCAGATTCTTCCTGGTCATAAATCAAAACAAACATTAATCAGTAACTTTGCCGAAGTCCCCGACAACGGCGCCAATTTGACAAACGTCGTAATTGTCAAATAAATTATCCTTAATCTCAAATTAAATAGATAATTAATTTATTAATAGAGAAGAAGGGTCGATTTGTAAAGACTAAGGAGCATCTGATATTTGAAGGTTTTGATTCTGACTGTAGCGAGAAAATAAAGTAAATTAGGGGTTTCTAATTAAGAGACCAGAAAATAAATGTAGAATAATAAAAGTGAAAATGACGAAAGTAAATTTTAAAAATAAAATCAATTAAATGGTATAGCCTCAGGCTTTGTTTTGCCTCAATTCTGACTGATCATCGAAGAAGATTTTACTCTGAAAAAATGCTAGTTACAGTCTACAAGGCCCAACCTTTGTATCTTGTTTTTCTCTCTGGTAAACCGATAATCCAAAATCAATTTTTGAAATTTAGTTTTCTGGCTAGACTAACCATGACTATCGTCGTTAGAATAAAACAGTTTATAATCTGAAAAAAAAAACCCGAATAGAACTATTATGTCTCAATGAGAATCAAATATGATCTTAATTTCCCTTAGCGGACCGCCGCTAAGCGTGTTCACAGGAAGTCGAATGTTCTTCAAGCCGATCCTTCCTCCCAACTATAAATCGAAACAACATTCAAACCAACGTGCCCTTTTTGAATTTGAAAGTATAAAGATTTTAAAAGGAAAGGTCGATTGCCAATTCAAGTTTGCAGAAACTTGAGAAATATATTCGAAGATATTAAGTACTTTTCAATTCTCACAATTGGAATTGAGTTGTTGCTTTAGGCTTGGGCTTGTTGGAAAAATAGCTAAGCATAATTATGGTAGAAATCATACTCATCATTTAAAAAATGAAAACTTAAAAATAAGATAGTAAAGAAAAAGAGAATTTTATAGAACTTAGAAAGCAAGAACAAAACTAAGAATGAGATATGTTTCTAGTTTACCCCGATGGGGTATTTATAATTTTCTAAAACCCTAAAAATAACCTAAAATGATAAAAGATAATTTTTGAAAATATTCAAATTAATCCTAAAAACAAAAGATAATTTCTAATTTGAATTTAAAATGCAGCTGATCATGTTCGTCTGTCCTTGCAGACTAGACCTTCTGAAAGCTGCTGACTGGACCTTTTAGAAGCTGCTGGCTGGATGCCACGTCAGACGCTTCATGTCCAGAGTCATGCCCATTAGCCCAGCCTTGATTCTAGAAAATAAAATTGTAAAACTTTGTCTTTTAAGTGCAATCTCCAGAATTGAAGTCTTACATAGAAAATGCACAAAAATATCTAAATCAACAACATGAACTAATCATTTAAGGCATAATTAAAGATAAAATAGTAATCAAATAAACTACTTATCAATTAGACATGTATTGCAGTAATATTTTCTATTTAATCAAATTCGATTCGATTAGTTTATAATTTAAATCACAAGAAAATTTTGTATGGCAGTTTTATTGTGCGACAGCTAAAAAATAACGTGACCGGTTTGCAACCAAAAATGTTATCAAAACATATAACATTTTAGGTTGAGCATTGGTAACATTTTATGTTGCAACCTGAAATATTACCTAGACGGCCTAAAATGTTATAGGTTTCGGTAGCTATTTCGGTGGCAACTTAAAATATTACTCACTATCAACCTAAAATGTCACATATTTTTATAATATTTTTTGTTGCAATTCATCTACCGCTTTTTAGCTTTAAATTAAGATGTACTTTTTAGAATTCCCCAAACTTGTAATCTAATGAATATTTTAAAATTTTCGAGATTGCCAATTTTTTTAAGGTGGTTTTGGTCAATTTTTCATTGGTAAAAACCTTTTAAGCCCTCTCAAGTTTGAAATTGGACAAATTGGCCCATTTTAAAAGAAGATGAGCAATTTAGTCCTTTTAATTTTGAAATTGAATAAGATCATGGATTCAAATATTGATGTTGTGAATGGAGTAAATTAAGTTGGTAAGGACACCCTATAATGAAATTCTACAGTACACGATCCAGATTAGTTAGCCAATGAATTATACATCGATGGCTATAAAAAAATTATTAATCACCCTAATTTGCCCATTTTACACTAATTTTGTTAACATAATAAAAAAATTAGCCATCGGTGTTTGCATGTTATGTCAATTTGATCTCGATTCTAAAAAACCTACATTTAATTTATAGGTTCTACATATATTTAGGGTTAAATTTATTGATTTTTTAAAATAAAAATTAAATTGACATAAAATATAAATATTAAGGGTAAACTACATAAATGACCATCATATTATTGGTAAAGTCGTGATTTGCCACCTTACTTTTTTTCTAAGCAATTAAATCACCAAACTATTTAATTGGATGCAATTTAACCATCATCCGTTAAAAACTAACGGAGGGGTGACGTGGCAGTTAGTAAAAATTGGTATAATTACACATTTGGTCCTTACTATTTGCATATTTTTATTAATTTGGTCTTAATTTTATTTAATATAATAATTTAATTATTTAGTTAGACGGTGACACGTGTTGCCACCTTTTTGGAGGACTTTATTTATATATATTTGTGTCACTAGATTGGAGGAAGAAAATTAAAGAAAGAAGCATTTGGCAAGATTTGAACCCAAGTTGTTGGGTTGAAAGTGATGCGCCCCTACCATTAGGCCAACACTATCCTTGTGATACAATGTACAAAATCTAATATATATCTTAGTTTGTTGCTCATGCCAGGAAAAAGGAAATAAATATGGATTAAAGGGACTCGAATATGACACTTTTGGGATTCATAAAAATATTTAAACCACTGAAATCGATCTAATAATTAAATTATTAATCATTTTATTTTTTTATTAATTTTTAATTAAATTATTATATTAAAAAATCAAAAATTTAAAATTATCTTTAAAATTTATTTAACGAATCTAAACTCGCGAACATAATTTAAAATTTTGATTTTTAATATAATTTAGGGTTAGAATTTTAATTTTATTAAAATTAAAATTTTAAATTATATTCGTGAGTTTAGATTCGTTAAATAATTTTTTTAATATAATTTTAAAATTTTTATTTTTTAATAAAATAATTTAATTTAAAAAATAAAATGATTAATAATTTAATTATTAGATCTATTTCAGTGGTTTAAATATTTTTATTCATCCCGAAAGTGTCATATTCGAGTCCCTTTAATCCATATTTTTTTCTTGGCATGAGCAACAAACTAAGATATATATTAGATTTTGTACATGTATCACAAGGATAGTGTTGGCCTAGTGGTTAGTGCGCATCCTACCATAAGCAAAATCCTTCTTGCTTTAATTTTCTTCCTCCAAACTGGTGACATGTGTCACCACCTGATTAGAGGAGGAAAATAAAAATTATTAAATCAAATATATAGATAAAGTCTTCTAATTAGATGGCGACACGTGTCACCGCCTAATTAAAAAATCAAATTATTTTATTAAATAAATTATGACCAAATTGATCAAATGTGCAAATAGCATAGACCAAATGTGTAATTATACCAATTTTTACTAACTGCCACATCACTTCCTTCGTTAGTTTCTAACGGCTGGTGGTTAAATTGCATCCAATTAAATAGTTTGGTGGTTTTATTGCTTAGAAAAAAAAGTAAGGTAACTAAATCGCGATTTTACCAATCGTTTACCCAAATATTAAAAACTAAATTTATTATTATATCATGTAAAATTATATAAAATTGATTAAAAATATAAATATAATAATTAATTATCCTTAATTACTCACTTTTTAAAATTTGTAAGGACTGAATTGATTTTAAATTTTTTGAAAGGACTGATTTGCTACATGGCTTCCTCTATATAGCACTAAAACCCCCCAAAGCGGCTAGGGTTAAAGCGTCTCCCTCCCTCCATCGAACCAGACTCTAATTTCAAAGAACAACGCAACTCAAATAGAAGCAGCCATGTTCCCAGGAATGTTCATGCGCAAACCGGACAAGGCGGCGGCCTTGAAACAACTGAAGACGCACGTGGCTATGTTTGGGGTCTGGGTAGCCGTGGTCCGAGTCACCCCTTACATTCTTCATTACCTCTCCGATGAAAAAGATGAGCTCAAGCTTGAGTTCTAGACTCAGGTAATTTAAGGAAGTCAACTATATTTTTTAAATCCTGGGTTCTGGGTATTGTTTGCTATCTGGGTTTTTACCGGTACGAATTATTACTGTCTGGGTTAAAGATCATTTCTTTTGTTTCCTTAAGATAGGGTTGGTTTGCTTAATACATGTTTAGGGAGATAATCTGAGTGATGGAAAATGGAAGGAGGGGGATCATTGAGAGGGGCCAAATTGCTTAACTTTAAAAGAGAAAGGACCATTTAAGTATTTAAACCTAAACAGGGGGCAAGGTCTAATTTGACTAATATTTAAACTGAAAGGGACCTAAATTGTTATTCACAACCCTTATGTGGTTTGGTCCCTGCATAGGAAGCTGAACCAGGATGCCTTGTCCTATGATTGCCTACCAGAGCACTTTCAATTACCTGATTGTCATTTTTGTTTAATTTTTGGATTATATTTAATTGTTTGGGATGATTTCCTTTTACCCCAACCGTTTCCGGGGCACACCAATCTGTTTGATTTCCTTAAAAGTAGTTATTACCGTCTCGTTACTAGTCGCCTGTGTTATAATAGCTATGAAAGCCATTATTTGTATCCATTTACATAAGTGTGCCTTAGTACCTGCATAGCTGTTTTCTTCGTTTATTTTGTCCCAAACAATATCTTTATCTAAATTAGTTGCTTTGTGTTCAGTTGTTTACGATTTCATTCCCGTGTTATAATATCTATGAAAGCCATTATTTGTATCCATTTACATAAGTGTGCCTTAGTACCTTTCCCTTGCTGAATATCATGCCAACTGGTTATTTGGTAAACCTGCATAGCTGTTTTCTTCGTTTATTTTGTCCCAAACAATATTGTTATCTAAATTAGTTGCTTTGTGTTCAGTTGTTTACGATTTCATTCCCGTGTTGATGACAACTTTTATGGTGCCAACCAAAATAGAATACTGTTATTTCACTTCTACTTTGATCGTTGCATAAAATGACCAGTCAAGTGCACCTAAAGTCAATGCCTTTGATTTGAATAAGTGGTCGGGAAAACAGATTTTGCTTCATATGGTAATTATGGGAATGATATAGTATTGTTCAAGACCTTAGCTTGTATACCTTATTGACTTCACTAGAGTTGTTGTTTTGTATTGTCTGTTGCTCACTTTTCCTCCCGATATGGTGCAGCGGGTTTACAAGGAGACGACTTGAATAGAACATAAAGGAGTTTGCAAGTTCCGGGTTCGTTTTTTGCATTAGTACGAGGCCGAAGTGTAATCGCAGTAGGTTCTTCGTGTGCTTTCTTTGGTCGTATGCCTGTTGGTCTTTTATTGAAGAAATGAAACTTGTCATATCTACTTGAACACACATTTGTCTGGTTAATCTGTTAGTATTTGGAATTTGAAAGTGATAGCATTTGGTTAATGCTTTAATGGAATAGATTTTCAGATGCTAAGGTCAAAGAGCCTAAACTCGAAAACATTCTAATTAAGTCCTCAAAGTATCAATATTGTATCAATTAGGTCCTTCCTTCAGCTTAGCTTTTAATTTGAGTGTTAAATGTTAGTTCCAATGTGATGTGTAGGAGATTTAAAATACACGGATAGAATTCATTTATACTTATCGCGTGAACAGTTTGGATATGACGTATTTAAATATTAGTTTTTTTATTTTATTTTAATGGAAGAATATAGGAATATTTGCACTTTGACCCTATCATTGACCATATCTACTTCCCCACTTTGTGCAGCCACAGATTGCTTACGTAATGCATGTATAAAAGTCTTTATTTAAAACAAACTCACTTTTAGTTTTCTGGCTGCACAAACTCACTTTGACCCTATCATTGACCATACCTTGGCCTTGGCCTTGGCCTTGAACATCTTCTCAATACTCGACCTCGACGACAAATGGCGGGAATGCAAGCCGGCCGCCAACCACCATCAAAATCATTCACCCAAATGGGAAGCTTCGAGAATTCAGGCAACCCATTGAAGCCAGTCTTATTCTGTCTCAGAATCTGAGCTGTTTTGTCTGCAACTCGGAGCTAATGTACGTAAACTCGCGCCTGCCTCACGTACCCGGAGATGAACAGCTTCATCTGGATCAAATTTACTTCCTCATGCCCCTCTGAATCTCAGGAAACAATCTCTTCATGAATTGTGTTCACTTGCCATTAAGGCTAGTGCACAACTTTCTCGTATGAACACTGTTTTCACAGAAATTTTCGCCATTCTCGGATAGAAATGTTTGACGCTTGTGTTGGATTTCCTTCTCCTGGGAGGTCAGGCAACGAACAAGTTGTATTTTAAACAGTAAAAGTTCTGTCAACGCATCGTTTTATGTTTGCTACGGTCCAAAATTTAGAAACTTATTAGGGGTTATTTTGTCTCGACTTCGACCCAAATTAGCAATGTTGTCTCTCGCACGAAAATGAGTTCAATTTTGCATATTGTAGTAAATTAGCCTATTGACTAACGTTGACCGACGGAACCGTTAATTGCTACATATGTGGTCGTTAATTACATGCTACGTCACTAGGGATGACAACGGGGTGGGTCGGTGCGGGTTTTTGCCAGACCCAACCCGACCCAATATATGTTATATTCAACCCGATCCCGACCCAATATTCAACCCGATCCCGACCCAGCCCCAAAAATAATTTTTTTTCATCTGACCCGACCCGAGATATAGAATATAAATCCGTCCCATATCCAACCAGAAAGCAAACAAAACAATTTAGAAATAAAATCTATGAAACAGATTAAACACCATAAAAATAAGACTTTCAAATCATAAGAACTCAAAACACAGCACTTCAAAATCAGAGGAAAAAATTATCAGATCTAAAATATATACATATTGTAGATCAAATTTCAGACCCCAAACTAAAAAACTTAGATTTAAGAACTAAAAACACAACTTTTAACATTTTAGATCTAGATTACATGCATGTCTGATTATCATTTTTTAAAATAAAAAAGAAAAATGAAGACGAAAGAAAAGTAGAGTCAGGAGAAAAAATGGATTGATAATTTCTAACCTAAATAATATAAAAGGGATTCAAAATTGAAAATTGAGATAAAAGTGATGGAGGCAACAATTGATGAAAGGAAAGAAAAAAATTTGAAAAAGGTGAGAGATGAGGAACGGCAAACTGAAAGGAGAAGAAAAAAAATTGAAACATGGATAGATTGGGAGGCGGCAGAAAATGAAATGGCTGGGTGGGATTTAACCTAAATGACGTGTATATATATATATATAAGGGTATTTTTGTAAATAAATGTAAATATCTCAGGTTGGGTAAGGTCGGCGATTTTAAACCTTAAACCCAATCTCGCCCTGACCCCAAAAATTATTAACAAATACCTGATCCGCCCCGAAATGCGATTTAATAATAAAAAATTTGCCTTGATCGAGTAGGAACCCGTCGGGTACGAGTATTATTGCCATCCCTACACGTCACGGCTGACGTGTCAAAAATGCGTGACATCAATTTTAAAAAAAAATTAATTTTTTTATATTAAATTTTAACCAATCAGATAATGGCACGTGACATCATCTGATTGGATTGGTTTTAAAATAAAGAGTTTGTAACTCCCTCGTCCCGGGCTAGACGACAGACCGGTTCGAGCAGGTTACATGAAGCGAAACCCGTTAAGGCTCCACTTTGATTAGCAACCCTATTTTTTTCTTCATTAATTATCTTATCTAAACGTATCATTTAGTCCTATGTGAGAAACGACAACGAAAAAGATACAAACGAAGCGTAAGGTAGTATAAATTTATCAAGTGTCATATTAGTCCGATTGCTTGCATTCGAAACCAAAATCATTCATAAGCGATGCATATAAACTTAACAAGGAAACATACAACCAACGGGACTAAAACCTGACATCCGAGAACCGTTGAAGATGCTAAAAAGCTCAAATACAAGCCTGCGTTTCGAAACAGGCTTGCCCGTTTTGATACGCGGGCTTCGGTTCAAAAGCCAGACCAGGCCGTACCGATACGGTCCACTTCGTTTCGGTACAAGGGTCTCTAGTGTTGAAACGTTCCGGAACAAGTTCCGGAACGGGCACTCATAGTGACAAACCGTACCGAAACGTGTACCGAAACGGGAGCTAACAGTGTCAAATCGTATCAAAATGATATCATCCCCATTCTGATACGAGTATCCCTGGAGTTACACCAGTTCTGAAACAACTACGAGCGTTTCGAAACGCCTACACTTAGTGTGACCCTAAAAACAGTTTTCTGCATCTCCAAGTGTTTCCAAACATGCCTCAAAACCACAGGAATCAAGAAACAGCAAACAAGCATACAATCTATAGGCATTACACCCTACTTCAAGCATGATCAAACATATACACATGCATAACAAGGTCATTTCATTCAAAAGAACATGCATCCTCATAAGCATTGCATAAACAAGATTACATGCCTTCATTACAAAACATAAGCATTCATGAAGCAAGATTTACATGCTTTCAAAACAACACATAAACATCTCATAAACATGGTTTACAAATCTACAACAAAAAGCATTAACAAAATAAGAGTCTACACATGCTCCTACAACCTGTAGCATCTCCATTGCTAAACTACTACAATATTTGTTAAAACCATACTTGAGCAACCACAAACGCGCTTGGATGTCCTTTCCTTGTTCCTTGTTAACTCCACACTAATGATCTGCATTGTCAAAAATGGGAGCGTAAGCTAGAAGCTTAATGAGGGAGCTCTAAAGCAAAACAATGACAATGCAGGGTTCAGTCATGACATCCTTAAAACATTCACAAGGTATACATTTACACTAACTTAACAACATAGCCAAACGTTAAGATAATGCATGAACATGGCATCCTACCTCATGTTATGCTAAACAAGATATAACAAGTATCTTACACAACAACCACACATGAACAAGTATATTGGCAACTGTTAGCTTACTCAGATATGCGGATAACTTCCGTTAGGATTTTCACCTCCAACGTACTCAACAACAATTACCTTCCGGTGGGATTACACTCATCACCGTTTTCACTCATGGATGGGATTACACTCATCATCACATGCTAACATTTTCCGGTGGAATATTACCTCATTGTACTCCTCCTTGATGACTACACGTCACCAAGGTCACGCCCGAATTTGACTCTTACCGTGTGCACACTCATTCTAATGATCGATCATTTATACTCGATAATTAACTAGTGTCAATTATACTAAGCAAGTCTCACCATGATTTAACAATCGTGCACACAACATATCATCACCAATGAACAACATCAATATATCAACATGTATAACGAGTACATACTACACAAGTCTACAATTATGCACTTTAAGCAGGGACTCATAAAGGCAAACAAGAGATTAAGCTACCAACTTAATCTCCACCTTAGATTGGCCTACCAAGCACAATCCAACACCTCAACTACATACTTGAACCAATTTAAAACTGTTTAAAATAATCCACTCACCAAACTCCCTTAAACAAACCGAGAAAGCCGAATCAAGCTTCCAAACTTCCTGGAATCGAGCCCGAAGCTTCTCCAACGATTTCCCTTGATTCTAATCAACCAAAAACAACACATTACTACACAAATCATCCACAAACCACTGTCACAAATCAGATTTCAAACACAAGACCATTTCTCTACATTTCCAAGCCAAAACAAACACAAAATCCCCATTTTCTAACTTACATTCAACCCAGCAGAAAACTATCGATGTAACCCCCTCGTCCCGATCTGGCCGGATGGCCGGTCCGAGTGGGCTACACGGGGAAAACCGAAGCGAAACCCGTTAAGGTTCCCCCTCGGTTAGTAACCCTATTTTTTTCTTTCATTTTAATCTTGTCTAGAGGAGTATTAGATCTTAGGTGATCACACAGCGGAACAACATACACGAGTCAATCAAACGAACCCAAAACAACATTTAACAGCCCAATTTTAAACTTAAACTGCAGGCGGTATCGATACCCCTAATGAGTGTATCGATACGCCTTGACTAGGTCAACTGGTCAGAGTCAACCCGTGGAGACCGCATCGATACGCCCAAAGAGTGTATCGATACTCTCCCCAACGGTCAACTTCTCACGGTCAACGCTAAGAAGACCGTATCGGTACGCCAGAGGCCCGTTTCGATACCCAAATGGACAATAACTTCAGTGACCAAAAAGGTATCGATACGCCCCCCTCGCGTATCGAAACGCGTGGCCTGAAACAAGAAGGCTGTATCGATACGGGTCCAACCGTATCGATACCCCTGCTACGAACTTACAAGTTTTAGCTGATTTAAGGCACAAGGATGCCCCTAAATCTCACTAAAACCTCAACCAACACACTAGCATCATTCCTAAGGCAAACCAACATAACAAACATGCTTGAAAACTTAAAGCTAAAGGCACAAACCATCACAAGGTGGTGCACAAACCATACATGCAACTTAAGCATTCAAACATGAAACAATGCATCCATACATGGCATTCCAACAAAGGGCAATTTAGCATATATGGGTATACAAGCACCTAAGAATTCATGTCTTAGCAACCAAAGCATGTAATCATTCAAGGCATGCAACATAAGCAATATTTACGAACTAAACGAGGCATCCAAGAACCGAGCCAACAACAACATACATCAAAACTCAAATCAACAATACCTATCCCATTGCTTAACTTTTACATTCTAACACTTAAAATTCATACATTAAGCTAACCAAAAGCAACACTTGGAGACCTTTCCTTGCCTTTGCCACCCACAAGCTATTTATCTGCATTGTCGAACAAAAGAGAGCGTAAGCATAAAAGCTTAGTGAGGGTAAGCTCATAAAACAAACCTTCGACAATGCAAGGTCTAAGCACGTGCAATTTCCAAAATGAAATGCATGATCTTACCTCCGATCCGCAAAGGCCAAAATGAACATGATGCATGAATATATAATCAACATTATGTCATGCTCAACATCTCGTAAACTCAACTTACAACGATACATAACTCAATGCATTAACCACATCATATATCAATTCATAAAGGGCATCACATTTCGTATCATATAAGCATATATGCATAATCTCATATTGGTATACACATACAACCTCATATTGGCATCTAGCTATGACTCGAATACGCGGATAACCCGTTGGAACGCATTTCAAACAACAACATTACCTCGGTGGGATTATACTCATCACCGGTCCTTGCATGGGCGGGATTCCACTCATCACCACATGCCCTACGGATGGGATTCCACTCATCATCACGTAGAATATATATAAATTTCCGGTGGAATATTACATCACTGTACTCCTCCTTGGTGCCTTAACGTCACCAAGGCCACGTACGTTTTGACTCAATTTGTGTGCACACTCATCCTAATGATCGATCATTGTACCCAAGCATACTAATACCAATATAAATCAAATTCCACAACCTTTCACAATATCAATTTCAATATAAATTCCGTGCTTAGCACGTACTCACCACGATTCTCCAAAATCATGCAACTACCTCATAACCTCATTTCACAAACCCACATTACATGTATATCATCCAAACAATTATCACATCATATGTCCACATACATGTATCCACATTATATTTGTTACCAACGTACATATAACAACGCATTAAGCCATACCTCAACAAAAATGTATAACACATTATACACAATCATCACAACACAAATCATCACGAGGCATAGCATCGATTAAAGAGTTCATCCAAGGTCTCTAACTAAAGCTTAGGGTTAGGCTACCACCCTAACCCTAACTCTAGGTGGGTCTACCAAGCCCAACCTAGTTCACATGCTTGAACCAACCACTTAAAACCATTTTAAAACATTAACCACTCACCTAAGCTTCCAAGCTCCAAGCCAAGCAAGCAACCTCCCTCAAATTTCCGGATTTCTTCCCGAAGCTTCTCCAACACAAATTCCCGCTTCTAAACAACCTCAAACACATTTCAAACAATTCCAAATCAGCCCAACATCAAAAGACCAACCCGGAACACAATTCAAATTCAATTTACAACGTTGCAAGCCATGAACAAACCCCAATATTTGCAATCTCGGACAGCCCCAAAACCATGTCCAAAAACCATGTTTCCAACACATTTTATACTCACAAATGATAGCTAAATTCAACCACAACTTCAACCTATAAGTGCAAGCCAAGCTCCAACAAATTCCAACCCAAACAATCACCAAAATTCCCATTTTCGTACTCATATTTTACCCAGCAGAAAATCATGTTTTTAAACACCCAAATGACATCTAAATGGTTCCAAAACATCCTCCTAGCATACATAAACCATCAGCCCTCTAATTACACCCTAAAACCCACCAAAAATCAACTTTTTGACACCTTAAAAATGGCTCTAAGAACCCACTTCGGGTTTTCCACAAAACTCAACCAAATTAACATATAATGAGCATTTTAACATGAATAAACAAATACCCAACTTCATTTATCAAAACAAGATGAAAATCCCCATAAAAACCCAAACTTTAAATCAAACCCTAACTTTCAAAAGTTCATATCTTTGAAATCTAAAACCATAGGTAGATAGAGAATAAAGAGGAGAGTGAGAATATGATTTTACCTTTCAAAAACACCTTGAAATGAAGTTGTAAACCAATGGAATAGTAACTAGGAAATTTGAGAGAGTTTGAAGATGGTGGTGGGGGTTTCACGTTGGAAAATGGGGGAGGGGAAAAGAAGATGACAACTTTTGAAAAGTTTTCTTGCTTTTAAAAACATTTGGGTAAAATTACCCCTTTAGTCCCTCCCCTTTTTACTAAAGCCCAATTGGATCTTTATTTAGGTTGAATTGATTTTTATTTAATTTTATTGACTCGGACTACAAACCTGACTAACTCTTAGCCTCAAAACACGGGTGTTACAACTCTCCCCCACTTAAGGAAATTTCGTCCTCAAAATTTATCGGACAGTAAGAGTCACTGAAACATGCTCCTCCATACTTACCTTCTCACCGCAACATACTCACCTACTCGGTAAACTTACCACACCATCATTAGCTATCTGATTCTGAGATCTCAACTGATTCTTCTTTGCACTCCAATTTCAAACTCAACTCAATCTCTTCTACAAACATGGCACAGAACAGATCTGACTCACATTTCTGAATCATAGATACGCGGAACACATCACAAACCCCTTTCTAACTCTGGTGGTAACCGCAACAGATAAACAACAGATCTAGCCCGATTCACAAACTCATACAACACTGTTTAAAAACTTGACTGATGACTTTCTCTGACTGATCATCTGACTTCATCAATTAACCCAACACTATGCAGACGTCTTCAAAAACAATCCAGTTGAAATCTCGGATCTCTATTACCCACTTTCATTAAGAACCTTCCACGGATGTAACAAACTAGAAGAAAACTGAAGCTTGGTCTTGACACGCTGGCAATTTACACACTTACTCTCATACTGAAACACATCACACATCATCTCAATCCCGAAGTATTCATCTTCAACCCACAATACGTCTTCATACTACTCAGATGCAATACACACGAACTGCCAAGTGCTTCGGCCAAAACAATACGTCTCAAAACACTATGTCAATCGGTACAACTATTCTGTCTCTAAAAATACAAACTCTATCATCTCTGAAACTGTATTCCGAAGGTCTTACTTTCGCTACGTCTTGCACGTGAGGTGCCAAAAACCTGCCTTGCAACTGTTTCTCTTCAAGGATTCTGACACAATGTAGGTTTAACATGAAACTCGGCCACGATGCTACTATCATTCGGTAAACTGAATTCGGCAATTACATCTCGCAACTCTACTACTAATCTAATAACAAATACAACTCGGAACATCGGTTACTACGTTGACTATCTTCGGATGGTACTCAATATTGATATTACAGTCTTCAAGCAGTTCTAACACTTTATGTTGTTCAAGTTTTGACCCTTCCTCAGTCTTCAAATATTTCAAGCTCTGACGATACGTACATATACATTGTGCATTTCTTACTATACGGCTTTGTCTCTAAGTCTTCGAAGCAAATACAACTGTAATCAACTCTAAGTCTAATGTCGAATAACTCCTCTCTCGGTCTCTCAACTATCTCGATGAACAAGTCAGAATCTTCTGTCTTGCATAAGCACACAACCTAACCCTACATGTAACACATCACTAAAATTTACAAACTCTTTCTCTCATATAGGTTGAATCAAGGTCGAAGTTCTCTTCAAGGTTTCTTTCAGTTTCTCAAGGGTTCATAGTCTCGCATCTAACCACACAACTGAACATTCTTCTGTAGCACTTGACAAAGGAGCAGCTATCTTCAATAGACTATTTACAGTTCTTTAAAAGTAACAATGCTGAACCTAAGAACTATAGATATATGTCACAATCTTCGATTTCTTCCCACTCACGTCCTCTTCTGTCTACTTGGGATTTACTCTAATACACTCGGCTGATCTACATGTCCTAGGAGAACATCTTCATTAACTCGGAGTTCACGTTGCATAACTTGGCATACAACTAATCTTCTAATGGGATTTACAACACTAACTCTAAAGCTTGTCGTGATCTTCTTCGGTACGTGAATATACTCATGTATCAACTACGAGAACTACTACAACTGACCAAGGAACTCGGGAATTATTCTACTCAACATCTCTTACAAAAGTAACTAATATGCTAGTCAAACAAAGCGGCACAACTCAGACTCAAAGCGATCACATCTTGCCCCGAAAGCTGTCTTCGGTACATCAACTTCTCTCATTTTCAACTGGTAATAATCGGATCCCAAATTAATCCTCAAATAGACTGAAGCACACACTAACCGATCAACAATTCGCTGACACTCAGAAACAGATGCTAACTATTCACTGTCAATGTTTCAACTGTCTGAAATCTAAACACATTCTCGTAGTGTCACTCTCTCTTCTTCACAAATTACACTGTCGAACTCTAAGAATGATGCACTAGGCCTAATGAATCTAAGGTCTAACAAATCTCGTGATTGATTCTTCAACACTCTCAATTCTTTCGAGAATCATAAGTTACAGAGCAAACAGAAGCAACCTCGGAGACGGTCTCAATAGCAAACTCTTCTTCTCTATCAAGAGACGAACCGACTGTTTCTTGCAAACACTTCTAGGAAAAGAAAACACAAACTATTCTAACATTCTGTGGTTTAATCTTCATTCAAAGTCAAATCCATCACAATTGCTAAGCAAGCCTGTTGACTAAACTCAACTAATCATTGACCTCTAAAGCTGGATCAATCATTCAAAAAGAAGTTCGCATCCTCACCTACTACTACAGTCCCACTGAAATCTGCAACTTCAAGGCAACTCTCTCTTTGTCTCAATGTACACCCTAACTCGATGTTCTACAAGCCCAAACCATGTCACAAGTCACATCGAAACCGTAAAAGACAATTACTTCACATCTTCTAGAAATACATAACCCTGAACCATCAACAAACATCTTCTATACATTTTTCTGACCACTACAATCTCACCAAAAGGACTAGTCACATGTGTCCCTACGTCTAAAATCTCAACACGTACATCAAATTTCTTCGCACGCTCACACAAAAGGAAGAATTCGCAGAAATTGCAACTTCACATGTACACAGCTGATAGTCTTCGGTCCTCTTGCTTTCAAGCTGACTCTTCAACACAAAATCTGACTCTTCTAGACTGTTCTTAGAGCATCTCGAAACTTCAAAAACGCAGTTCTGGGCACACACAGACAACCATGCTGGAAAACGACTCAGACGCCCACTGACCCAATCACACAAATCGATTCCCACTCACGGATACTGACCGGCTGTCCTGTACTAAAACCGTAGGCCGAACCCCAACGATCACTAACTAGCATTTTCGAGTCCTAGATTACTCACACAAAACCCTTACCTTGATCTTGTTAAAAGAACCAAGGTACTCGCACCTACTTCTAACACTTCACCAGGCATATTCAAACTTGCATACTTGCTAACGATATACAAAAGCACGGATTTAGAATCAACTGGAGGAAACAACTTAATACTGTACCAAGGGCTTATCTGTTAAAACATCGACACCACTCTGACTCACACTCATAGGCCTTCACTTCTTCTTACAAACTAATGCCAGAGTTGGTCACATCGTCCCTCATCCACAGGAATCAACCCTCATACACACCGTTTCAAACGGACAAATTGTACCTCAATTCCGGCACAACCATACCTCCCTAACTAAGGTGATGGGCTCCCTCAACATCATCCACCTTTTCAGAAACTACAACTTCTACTTACCGAAAAGCAATAAATCAACAACAACATCAACAGTAAATTAACATACAAACTGGGTTAGCAAAGGAAAGGGTCCAAGTGGCTCAAGTATGATTCCCTCACTTAAAAATCTCTTTTTCGATGTAATAGTAGCAATGGGACTCTACTAAACATGTTTCAAACAAATCAACACACATACATGCTCAACCAAGCATATAACAAGGTATACTTGCTAAACAAGCAAACATATGCATACGATCAAACAACATACATTCTCAATCAAACAATCATACATCACAACATACACGGATAACAAGCAACATGCTTACATGGCAAGCAAACACCATGCATATCAATCATAAAACACAACTTACCTCACTTACCTGCCCAAGATCTCGGAAACCTTAGGCTCTGATACCAACAAATGTAACCCTCTCGTCCCGGTCTGGCCGGATGGTCGGTCCGAGTGGGCTACACGGGGAAAACCGAAGCGAAACCCGTTAAGGTTCCCCCTCGGTTAGCAACCCTATTTTTTTTCTTTCATTTTAATCTTGTCTAGAGGAGTATTAGATCCTAGGTGATCACACAGTGGAACAACATACACGAGTCAATCAAACGAACCCAAAACAACATTTAACAGCCCAATTTTAAACTTAAACTGCAAGCGGTATCGATACCCCTAATGAGTGTATCGATACGCCTTGACTAGGTCAACTGGTCAGAGTCAACCCGTGGAAACCGTATCGATACGCACAAAGAGTGTATCGATACTCTCCCCAACGGTCAACTTCTCACGGTTAACGCTAAGAAGACCGTATCGGTACGCCAGAGGCCTGTTTCGATACCCAAATGGACAGTAACTTCAGTGACCAAAAAGGTATCGATACGCCCCCCTCGCGTATCGAAACGCGTGGCCTGAAACAAGAAGGTCGTATCGATACGGGTCCAACCGTATCGATACCCCTGCTACGAACTTACAAGTTTTAGCTGATTTAAGGCACAAGGATGCCCCTAAATCTCACTAAAACCTCAACCAACACACTAGCATCATTCCTAAGGCAAACCAACATAACAAACATGCTTGAAAACTTAAAGCTAAAGGCACAAACCAACACAAGGTGGTGCACAAACCATACAAGCAACTTAAGCATTCAAACATGAAACAATGCATCCATACATGGCATTCCAACAAAGGGCAATTTAGCATATATGGGTATACAAGCACTTAAGAATTCATGTCTTAGCAACCAAAGCATGTAATCATTCAAGGCATGCAACATAAGCAATATTTACGAACTAAACGAGGCATCCAAGAACCGAGCCAACAACAACATACATCAAAACTAAAATCAACAATACCTATCCCATTGCTTAACTATTACATTCTAACACTTAAAATTCATACATTGAGCTAACCAAAAGCAACTCTTGGAGACCTTTCCTTGCCTTTTCCACCCACAAGCTATTTATCTGCATTGTCGAACAAAAGAGAGCATAAGCATAAAAGCTTAGTGAGGGTAAGCTCATAAAACAAACCTTCGACAATGCAGGGTCTAAGCACGTGCAATTTCCGAAATGAAATGCATGATCTTACCTCCGATCCGCAAAGGCCAAAATGAACATGATGCATGAACATATAATCAACATTATGTCATGCTCAACATCTCGTAAACTCAACTTACAACGATACATAACTCAATGCATTAACCACATCATATATCAATTCATAAAGGGCTTCACATTTCGTATCATATAAGCATATATGCATAATCTCATATTGGTATACACATACAACCTCATATTGGCACCTAGCTATGACTCGAATACGCAGATAACCCGTTGGAACGCATTTCAAACAACAACATTACCTCGGTGGGATTATACTCATCACCGGTCCTTGCATGGGCGGGATTCCACTCATCACCACATGCCCTACGGATGGGATTCCACTCATCATCACGTAGAATATATATAAATTTCCGGCGGAATATTACATCACTGTACTCCTCCTTGGTGCCTTAACGCCACCAAGGCCACGTATGTTTTGACTCAATTTGTGTGCACACTCATCCTAATGATCGATCATTGTACCCAAGCATACTAGTGCCAATATAAATCAAATTCCACAACCTTTCACAATATCAATTTCAATATAAATTCCGTGCTTAGCACGTACTCACCACGATTCTCCAAAATCATGCAACTATCTCATAACCTCATTTCACAAACCCACATTACATGTATATCATCCAAACAATTATCACATCATATGTCCACATACATGTATCCACATTATATTTGTTACCAACATACATATAACAACGCATTAAGCCATACCTCAACAAAAATGTATATCACATTATACACAATCATCACAACACAAATCATCACGAGGCATAGCATCGATTAAAGAGTTCATCCAAGGTCTCTAACTAAAGCTTAGGGTTAGGCTACCACCCTAACCCTAACTCTAGGTGGGTCTACCAAGCCCAACCTAGTTCACATGCTTGAACCAACCACTTAAAACCATTTTAAAACATTAACCACTCACCTAAGCTTCCAAGCTCCAAGCCAAGCAAGCAACCTCCCTCAAATTTCCGGATTTCTTCCCGAAGCTTCTCCAACACAAATTCCCGCTTCTAAACAACCTCAAACACATTTCAAACAATTCCAAATCAGCCCAACATCAAAAGACCAACCCGGAACACAATTCAAATTCAATTTACAACGTTGCAAGCCAAGAATAAACCCCAATATTTGCAATCTTGGACAGCCCTAAAATCATGTCCAAAAACCATGTTTCCAACACATTTTATACTCACAAATGATAGCTAAATTCAACCACAACTTCAACCTATAAGTGCAAGCCAAGCTCCAACAATTTCCAACCCAAACAATCACCAAAATTCCCATTTTCGTACTCCTATTTTACCCAGCAGAAAATCATGTTTTTAAACACCCAAATGACATCTAAATGGTTCCAAAACATCCTCCTAGCATACATAAACCATCAGCCCTCTAATTACACCCTAAAACCCACCAAAAATCAACTTTTTGACACCTTAAAAATGGCTCTAAGAACCCACTTCGAGTTTTCCACAAAACTCAACCAAATTAACATATAATGAGCATTTTAACATGAATAAACAAATACCCAACTTCATTTATCAAAACAAGATGAAAATCCCCATAAAAACCCAAACTTTAAATCAAACCCTAACTTTCAAAAGTTCATATCTTTGAAATCTAAAACCATAGGTAGATAGAGAATAAAGAGGAGAGTGAGAATATGATTTTACCTTTCAAAAACACCTTGAAATGAAGTTGTAAACCAATGGAATAGTAACTAAGAAATTTGAGAGAGTTTGAAGATGGTGGTGGGGGTTTCACGTTGGAAAATGGGGGAGGGGAAGAGAAGATGACAACTTTTGAAAAGTTGTCTTGCTTTTAAAAACATTTGGGTAAAATTACCCCTTTAGTCCCTCCCCTTTTTACTAAAGCCCAATTGGATCTTTATTTAGGTTGAATTGATTTTTATTTAATTTTATTGACTCGGACTACAAACCTGACTAACTCCTAGCCCCAAAACACAGGTGTTACAATCGAGTCCAACACCCAAACCATCACTGAACACCTTCAAAACAACCCTCAAGCAACACTATATCATCAGCCCCACTCTCCTACACCAAACTACCTCAAAACCCCAAGTTTTCAACCTTTTAAAATACCCATAAAAATCCATTTCGAGATTTTCATCAAAACCCCACCATTTTCACTTATAATACACTTAAGGGCAAGAGTTTAACATAAATAAATTTTACAAATCAAAAGCTAACTGAAAAACCATTAAAGCTTCTTCCTTTTCTTAAAATTTGAAAACTTGAAAACCTCAAAGATGGTGTTTATGCGAAAATAAAACCATAGAAATGTTCGGAATAAAGATGAGAAGACAAAAACGCTCCTACCTTGATGAAATCACTTGAAAACGTGAAGAACTTTGATGGAACAGTAACTTGGGGGTAAGGGGGAAGGTTTTGTCGTGAAATTTCCTTGAGGAAGAAGAAGATGGTGATTTTTTTTATCGAAAAGGCGCTTTTCACTTAGTTTATTCCTTTATTTAAAATTTTACTATTTTGCCCTTAATGAAGTTCAAGTCCTTTTTAATTAAAACTAAGCCCAAATTAAATTAAAACGAGCCCACGACTCGAACCCGATTTTACTCTCCTAACACCCGACCCCTAAACCCGTGTGTTACAACTCTCCCCCGCTTAAGAAAATTCGTCCTCAAAATTACATGACTGAAAGAGATACGGAAACTGCCTTTCCATATCCTCCTTTCTCTCCCAAGTGGCCTCGTCCACACCTCGACGTTGCCACCTCACTTTGACCAACTCAATCGATCTACCACGCAACACTTTGTTGTCTGAAGCTAAGATCACAATTGGTTCCTCATCATACGTCAAATCCGGATTCAACTCAATCTCTTCCAAAAGCATCACATGCGACGGATCTGATCTATACTTACGAAGCATCGAAACATAGAACACATTGTGAATCTTCTCTAACTCGGATGGCAAACGTAACTGATAAGCAACCGGACGGACTCGCTTCACAATCTCATACGGCCCAATGTACCTCAGACTCAATTTCTCTTTTTTTCCAAACCGCATAACCTTCTTCCACGGAGAGACTTTCAAGAACACACTATCTCCCACGGAATACTCAACTTCTTTCCTCTTCAAATCGGCATAGGATTTCTGCCTATCCGAAGATGCCTTCAAACGATCGCAAATCAACTTCACCTTATCGGTAGTCCCCTTAAGCAAATCTGACATCGATAACAACTTCTGACCTACTTCGGCCCAACAAATCGGAGTTCTACACTTTCTACCATACAATGCCTCATACGGAGCCATTTGAATGCTCGACTAAAAACTGTTATTGTATGCGAACTCGACCAACGGCAAGTGTTTCTCCCAAGTACCCTGAAAATCAATAATGTAACAACGTAACATGTCCTCCAAAATCTGTATAACCCTCTCTAACTGACCATCTGACTGAGGATGATACGAAGTGCTAAAATTCATTCGGGTACTCAAAGTTGTATGCAAACACTCCCAAAATATGGCTGTAAATCTCGGATCTCTGTAGACACAATCGACTTCGGCACACCATGCAATCTCACAATCTCACCGATGTACAAATCAACCAACCTATCTAAGGAGTAAGTCGTATTAACAGCTAAAAAGTGAGCACACTTTGTGAAACGGTCAACTATAACCCAAACTGAGTTCTTCTTCGTAGGAGTCAAAGGCAACCCCGAAACGAAGTCCATGGTGATATTCTCCCACTTCCATTTCAGAATCCTCAACGGTTGCAACAAACATGAAGGAATTTGATGTTCTGCCTTCACTCTCTGACATACCATACACTTACTCACGAAGTCGGCTACGTCTTTCTTCAAACCAACCCAATAGTATTCATTCTTCAGATCACGATACATCTTTGTACTACCTGGATGTATAGCAAACGGGCTACTGTGTGCTTCGGTCAAAATAGTACGTCTTAAATCACTGTCATCTGGCATAACTATTCTATCTCTGAAACACAAGACCCCATCAACACTGAAACTATAACCTGATGGTTTACCCTCGGCTACATCTTGCGCGTGAGGTGCCAAAGATCTATCTAGCAATTGTTTATCTCTAATCAACTGGCCTAAGGTAGGTCTAACCTGAAGCTCGGCCACTAGACCACCATCACAGGACAAACTCAAACTAGCAAATATGGCTCTCAACTCAACGGCTACCTTCCTACTCAAAGCATCTTCCACTACATTGGCTTTACCCGGATGGTACTCAATCGTGAGATCATAGTCCTTAAGCAACTCTAGCCACCTATGTTTTTTAAGGTTCAACTCTCGTTGTATCATTACGTACTTCAGACTCTTGTGATCTGTATACACTGTGCATTTCTCACCATACAAATAATGTCTCCAGATCTTCAAGGTAAACACAACTGCGGCTAGCTCTATGTCGTGTGTCGGATAATTACGCTCACGAGTCTTCAACTGTCTCGAGGCATAAGCCAACACTCTTCTATCTTGTATGAGCGCACAACCTAATCTTACATAAGAAGCATCACTGTAGATCACATAATCTCTCCCCGACTCTAGTTGAATCAAAATCGGTGCATGGGTCAAAGCTTCTTTCAATTTCTCAAAGGCTTGCTGTCTCGCATCAGACCACTCAAACTGAACATTCTTCTGAAGCAACTTTGTCAAAGGAGAGACTATCTTCGAGAAACCTTCCACAAACCTCCTATAGTAACCCGCTAAGCCTAGGAAACTACGAATCTCTGTCATATACTTTGGTTGTTTCCACTCAACAATGGCTTCTATCTTTTTCGGATCAACTCTAATCCCCTCGACTGACACTACATGTCCTAGAAAGACTACTTCTCGGATCCAAAACTCACACTTGCTCAACTTAGCGTCCAACTGGTTGTCCAGCAAAGTCTGCAAAACTAACCTCAAATGTTAGTCATAATCTTCCTCGGTATGCGAATACACCAAAATGTCATCTATGAAAACAACCACGAACTGATCTAAGTACTGATTGAAGATTCTGTTCTTCATATCCATGAAAGCAGCCGGTGCATTAGTCAACCCAAACGGCATAACTAAGAACTCATAGTGACCATATCTAGTCCTAAAAGTTGTCTTCAGTACATCAACCTCTTTTACCTTCAACTGGTAATAACCGAATCTCAAATCAATCTTCGAAAAGACTGATTCCCCTCTCAACTGATCAAACAAATCATTGATATGAGGCAAGGGATACTTGTTTTTCACTGTCATCTGATTCAACTGTCTATAATCAATGCACATTCTCATACTACCGTCTTTCTTCTTCACAAACAATACCGGCACCCCCCAAGGCGAAGAACTCAGACGGATAAAACCTCTATCTAACAACTCTTGTAACTGAGTCTTCAACTCTTTCAGTTCTTTCGGTGCCATACGGTACGGAGCAATTGAAACATGAGCTGAATCCGAATATGTCTCTATAGCAAACTCTACCTCTCTATTAGGCGTTAAACCGTGCAACTCTTCCGGAAACACACTCGGTAAATCACACATTGTTATGATGTCCTGTGGTCTAACTTCATTCATGTTCGGATTCATTACATAGGCCAAGTACGCCTCACAACCCAACTCAACTAATCTCTGAGCCTTTAAGGCTAAAACAACATTCGACAAGAATTTTACATTCTCACCTACTACTACAATCTCATACTCATCTGCAAGCTTTAAGAAAACCCTCTTAGTTTTGAAATCTATCCTAGATCTATGTTCTGTAAGTCAGCCCATAACCAAAATCACATCGAAGCCATAAAACGGTAACTTCATCATGTCCACTGGAAATAAGTGCCCCTAAACCATTAACAGACACCTTATGTACATCTTCCTAACCACTATTGTATCCCCGAAGGAACTAGTAACGCTAATGCCTACCTCTAGTACCTCACAAGGTAAATTCAACATCTTTGCATGTTCACTCAAAATATATGAATGCGTAGACCCGGAGTCAATCAAGGAAAGCAAACTCATAGACTGTATCGAGAAATTACCTGCAATCACATTCGTGTCATTCTGTCCCTCTCGCCGAGCATAAACTCTAGCTTGACCTCCGCCCTCTAGCTAAACCGCAACTACATGTGCTATATTCCTATGGCCATCATTTCTCGGCTGGAAGTTACCTCGACCGCGCTCACGGCCTCTCGGATAATCAATAGCTCTAGCAGGAGCCTGAACCTGAACTGGTGCAAACCCAGCCTGATGTGGACAATCACGCCTAAGGTGATCTCTAGCTCCACAGTTCCAACACGAGTGAAAATTTCCCCAACACTCTCCGGTGTGGTTCCTCCCGCATCGAGCACACTCGGGCAAACGCCCACCAGCTCTTTGGCCATGATGGCCTCTACCGTGGTTACCACCACTATGTCTATGGTCAAAATGATGCCTATTGTCCCTATGCCTCTTGGTATCACCTCTATCAAAGTCGCTAGACCTCTTCCTAGAACTAGAACCACCAGAACGTTTGGTCAAACCCAAACTGTGCTCCATGTCCTTGGCCCTAGCGACCAACACATCAAAGTCTATGTAGTCCGTAGCCAAAGTGTACCTCTTTATCTCCTTACTCAACACGTAACGGAAACAGTCACAACGTTCCCTCTTAGTAGGAACTAGCTCAGACGCATGCTGACTCAATCTAACAAAACGTATCTCATGCTCAGTCACTGTCAAGTTACCTTGAAGCAATGCCACGAACTCTCTCTTCTTCTCATCAAGATAACGGGGACCCAGATATTTCTTGCGGAAAGCAAACTCGAAGAACTCCCACGTAACCTCGGCATCTGGCATTCCCGTAGTAATGGTGACCCACCAAGTGTAGGTATCACCCTGAAGCAGAGAAACAACACACCCAAGTTTGCGTGCTCCAGTACAACTCATCTGAGACAAAATACGGACAATCTTGTCAAACCAAGCCTCTGATCTCTCGGGTGCCAACCCTCGGAACTCTTCACCTCCCAAACTGCAAAGCCTCTCAAGTGGAAAACTGGTGCCCTCACCCTGAGGTTGTGCCACTGCTTGTCCCCCAACCACTGCTGTCTGGAAATCCCCAGCTATCGCCTGAAATAACGGAGCCAAATCTATAACGGCCAGACCTTGGCCAACCTGGGGTCCTACACCCTCGGCTCTCACTTCTCCTCCCTCTTGACGAGGAGAAGAAGAAGAAGGTGAAGGAGCCTGCGCCTCAACAACCGGCTCAACTTCCGGAGTTGCTGCCCATGGTTCCGGGTGAACCATCCTAGGCCTGCCTCTAAGTCTCATCTTACAGCTAGCAAGATAACAACTACAAACAAACAAACACACAAGGATTATGTTAGCAAAGGAAAGGGTCCAATGTGCTCAAGTATACTTCTTTACACAAAATCTTTTCAAATAAGTAATAGTAGCAATGGGAACTCAACACTACGCCTCAACACAACCATGCTAACACAAGCTTTCAAACATCGAGCAAGCAAGCAAACAACAAGCATGCATAGCAAAACATTCACATACAACATACACCTCAACTTACCTCACTTACCTTCCTGAGGTCGCAGAAACCTCAGGCTCTGATACCAACAAATGTAACCCCTTTGTTCCGGGCTAGACGAAAGACCGGTCCGAACAGGTTACACAGGGAAAACCGAAACGAAACCCGTTAAGGCTCCACTTCGATTAACAACCCTATTTTTTTCTTCATTAATTATCTTATCTAAACGTATCATTTAGTCCTATGTGAGAAACGACAACGGAAAATATAAAGGAAAAGACACAAACGAGGCGTAAGGTAATATAAATTTACCAAGTGTCATATTAGTCTGATTGCTTGCATTCGAAACCAAAACCATTCATAAGCGATGCATATAAACTTAACAAGGAAGCATACAACCAACGAGACTAAAACCCGACATCCGAGAACCTTTAAAGATACTAAAAAGCCCAAATACAAGCATGCGTTTCGAAACTGGCTTGCCCGTTTCGATACACGGGCTCCGGTTCAAAAGCCAGACCATGTCGTATCGATACGGTCCACTTCGTTCTAGTACAGGGGTTGTGTTGTCTAAAAGGCTTCAAAGGTAGGGTTAATAGTACTATTATACACGACGAAAATATACAAATAAATCAAATAAATTAACAAAAAAACATGCTAAAAATATTATATAAAAAAACAAATGGAATATTAATATTTGTTTTGAAAATCATAACCTTGAGTTTAATTATAAATTAAATAAAAAAATTAACCAAATTATTAATCAAACATTTTTAAGACCAAATCACATTATTCGCACAATTTTAAGACTAATTTATAATTAAACTCAATTTTAAGTCCAATTAAATAATTAATCGTCCACCTTAAAAGGGGGAAAAATAAATTAACCAGGATAACCTAAGTGAATTGTTTGTTATTTAATCATCTAATTAATTATGAGAATTAAGGACCTAATTAAAAGAATCTAAATATTGAAGTTCATACAAAAAAAATAACTAAACCTAAAATACAAAAGAACCTAAAGTAAAGGAGGGACCTAGGGCATAATTAACCCCTAAATTGAAATTGGTGGTGCATGAAATGTCAGAGGAGTTTGCGTGTTTTCTTTCTTCAATGCAATTTTCAATGCATTAGTGAGCTGTCAGGCTATTGCAGAGGAGAGTAAATTATTTTTTTGTTTTTAATAATACTCTATCGTTTACACGGTTTAGAGGATATCATGTTCCTTTTTATTATTTTTTTTATACAGAGCAAAAAAAAACAAGTTTTTCATTTCTTTTCATCCTTTGCTCTCCTCTAATTTATTTTCCTTTGAAAACTAAACCCAAAGTTGTTTTTTCAAGCACGAATCAAGTCGAAAAAAATGTAAAATTCAAGCTACAAGCACCTTTCTCTAGCTCGTGGATTCATTGTTGGATCAGATTACTTTCGGGATATATTAACTCCGACGAACTCATGGGCTCTTCCACCGTTTCAATCTCGCCGGCCGCCGTGGAACGAGGTTATTTTCTTTGCTTTCTCAACTTCGCTCAAATTTTCCACTAGATTCACTAGTCCTTTTTCTAATTTTCTCCAAATCCCCCCCCCCCTTCTCAGATTTTCGGAGTTCCTATTTATAGACTGAGATTAGGGTTTTTCAAGTCTTTTCTTCCTGAATTCATAGGGGAACCGTTGGGATAAGCTAGAATATTTGTGTAGAGCGCAAGAAACGGGATTGTTGAGCAAGTAGATGAGTCCTCATGGCTGTGGACTCTTACGGGCGGCGAACTAAAATTTTCAAAGTGAGATTAGGGTTTTTTTAAACTTTCGCATTATTTTCCATTTTTTATTTTTCTGAATTTTTCATAATTTTTATTGTTTGGGTTTTTCTTTTTTCCTTGTTTTTTTTATTTAATTAAGCTTGTTGGACCGTATTCGGGTTGTTCGTTAGGCTTTAAGTAAAAATTGGTGTGTACAGCTGCCCCTCTTTGCTCATTGCTCGAATGAGAGGAATGAAGCAAAGACCAGAAGCAACAATTTTTCCAGTGATAATGGCACTCTCTTTTGGAGGCGAATCATGGCACTTCCTTCTTTTTTCCTTGTTTTTTTTGGATTTTATTAAGCCTGTTGGACCGTATTCGGACTGTACGTTAGGCTCTAAGTAAAAATTGGTGTGTACAGCTGCCCCTTTTTGCTCATTGCTCGAATGAGAGGAATGAAGCAAATACCAGAAGCAACAATTTTTCCAGTGATAATGGCACTCTCTTTTGGAGGCGAATCATGGCACTCCCTCTTGGAGGCGATTAACAGCATTCCTTCTTGGAAGTATACATCAGCATTTTATCTTGAAGGCAATTGATGGCACTCCCTCTTGGAGGCGATTAACAACATTCCTTCTTGGAAGTATACATCAGCATTTCATCTTAAAGGCAATTGATGGCACTTCATCTTGAAGGCGATTGGTGGCATTTCATCTTGAAGGTAATTGATGGCATTTCATCTTGAAGGCAATTGGTGGCACTTCATCTTGAAGGCACTTCGTTTTGAAGGCAATTGATGGCACTTCATCTTGAAGGCGATTGGTGGCACTTCATCTTGAAGGCAAATGGCGACACTTCATTTTGAAGGCAAATGGTGGCACTTCATCTTGAAGGCGAATCATAGTATTCCCTCTTGGAGGCGATTAACAGCATTCTTTCTTGGAAGCATATAACGACACTTCATCTTGAAGGCAAATGGTGGCACTTCATCTTGAAGGCGAATGGTGGCACTTCATCTTGAAGGCGAATCATAGCATTCCCTCTTGGAGGCGATTAACAACATTCTTTCTTGGAAGCATATAACGACACTTCATCTTGAATGCAATTTGACGGCACTTCATCTTGAAGGCGAGTCATGGCACTTCATCTTGAAGGTGATTAGTGACATTCCTGTCAACCTGTCCTGATAAAAAATGCACATGTTTCTAATGTATTTATCTTACATGAAAAATGCTCTACTATTCTAAATGCATGAAAATTGTATGTATTTTAAGTTCTGGATTTATTTTCGTTCAGATCAAAGTCCTTGTACTTTTTCTTTCTGCCTCATATCATGCCTCTTGAATTCATTCCTTTCCATTTATCAGAAATGATGTTCATGAGCATTTTCTAGCATTATTGTGTTCTAAAATCTCTTTTTTTGAGTAATGCATCGAACATCAAAATATATTGTAAACCCCCTTAGGTAGAGCAACGGGATTACCAATTAACAAAAGAATGCACAAATGTCCAAATGGCAAGTACAAGCAAATGCAAGGTAGCAAGAAAACTGAAAATTTCTTTTTATTGAACGAAAATGGTCTGAGCCTTGACAGATGATAATCAAACATCTAAGACAACAAAGGTCAAAGGTAAACAAAAACAAAAGAAAGAAAAAAAATGATCTTAAATATCAATTGTGAGGACTTCATTGCTACTTCGCTCAAGGATCTTTTTTGAATATGACCTCTGCCCAGTAAAGTTTGAGTTCTTGGACAACATCTGAAGGCATGTAGATTTTCCCTTGATCATACTTGGACTATTCTTGAGCTTCTGACCCTTGAATCTTCTATTGATTCCCAGACGCCCTTTCATGTTTTAACCTCTATTTTTTACCAACAGGGCCCTTTTGGGTTTTCACCTCTTGGCTTTTTTCTTTTTTACCAACAGGTCCCTTTCAGGTTTTCACCTCATGGCTTCTTTCTTCTTCTTCTTCTTTTTTTACCAACAGGACCTTTCAGGTTTTCACCTCTTGGTATGTCATGAACTCAAGCATAATATTTCTTCACCGAGTCAGAATTCACAAGATTGGATAACACGTTCCCATCCATCTCGGTTAGGATTAATGCCCCACCAGAAAAAGCTTTTTTCACAACAAACAACCCTTCCCAATTTGGCATCCATTTTCCTCGAAATTCCCTCTACGTAGGCAACCTCTTTTTTAGAACCAAATCCCCTTTCCGAAACGTTCTTGGTCGGACTTTCTTATCGTGAGCTCGAATCATTCGCTTTTGGTACATCTTCCCATGACAAATTGCTTTCAATCTTTTTTATTCTATCATATTCAACTGGTCATATCTAACTCGAATCCATTCAGCTTCGTCCAACTTAAGTTTCATTAAGACCCGAAGAGATGGAATCTCAACCTCAATCGATAATACTGCCTCTGTTCCGTAAACTAAAGAATATGGAGTTACCCCCGTAGACGTTCGCACAGATGTACGATACGCTAGCAAGGCAAAAGGTAATTTCTCATGCCAATCTTATATGTTATTGCCATTTTCTGCATAATTTGTTTGATATTTTTATTGGCTACTTCGACGGCCCCATTCATTTTTGGGCGATAAGGTGCTGATTTATGATGCTTTATCTTAAATTGCTCACACACTTCTTTCATCATTTGGTTGTTCAGATTTAAAGCATTGTCAGAGATAATTCTGTCTGGTAGACCATATCGAAAAATGATTCCTTTTTTTAGGAACTTGCATACTGTCGATCTGGTTACATTGGCATACGAAACAGCTTCCACCCATTTGGTAAAATAATCAATCATCACAAAAATGAAACAATGTCCATTTGATGCTTTTTGCGTAATCAGTCCGATCACATCCATGCCTCACGCTACAAATGACCATGGAGCCGTTATAACATGAAGAGGTGAAGGTGCCGCATGAATTTTATCTCCATAAATCTGACATTTATGGCATCTTTGAGCGAAGTTGACGCAATCTTCTACCATAGATACCCAGTAATAACCCAACCTCATAATCTGCCTAGACATACTAAGGCCATTTGCATGAATTCCGCAAATTCCCTCGTGAACTTCCTCAATTATCTTTTTTGTCTCATGATTTTCTACACATCTGAGCAGCGTTTGGTCGCTCCCTTTTTTGTATAAGATTTCTCCGTCAAGGACGTACCCTGCAGCCGTTCTTCGAATTGTTCTTTTATTCACATCATTTTCCCCTTCAGGATATTTTTGATACTTGATATATTGTAGAATATCGTAATACCAATGGTGATCATCTACCTCATCTTCGATGGTATAAAAACTGGCGGGTGAATCATAAATACTCATTTGTATGGGCATTATATCATTTTCTTTATTTGCTTTAAACATAGAAGCCAAAGTTGCCAATGCATCAGCCATTTGGTTATCCTCTCGGGGAAGGTAATGGAAAGATATCTCCTCAAACTCTTTTATTAATTCAAGGACGAGTTTTCGGTACCCAATCAATTTTGCATCTTTAGTTTCCAGTCTCCGCGAAGTTGATAAACCACTAACGACGAATCACCGTACGCTTTTAGGACCTTTACTTTTTGCTGGATTGCCGTACGAAGTCCCATTATACACGCTTCATATTCTGCCATATTATTGGTACACTCAAAATTCAGTCGACCCGTAAATGGATAATGATTCCCTTTGGGAGACACTAAAACTGCCCTAATTCCATGCCCAAATACGTTTGAAGCTCCGTCAAAATTCATTTTCCAAGGTTTCCTACCAGTTGGTTCCTCTTCGCTAGTAGTTAAGCACATTAGGTCTTCGCTAGGAAACTCAAAACTCAAAGGTTCATACTTAGAAGAAGCACGACTAGCTAAAAAGTCCGCAATGGCGCTACCTTTGATGGCTTTCCAATTTATGTACTCAATATCATATTCAGAAAGTAAAATTTGCCATCGAGCCATCCTTCTTGATAAGCCTGGCGATTCCATCATGTATTTTATTGGATCTAGTTTTGCAATCAACCATGTTGTGTGGTATAGCATGTATTGACGAAGCCTGCGAGCCGTCCAGACTAATGCGCAAAATAATTTCTCGATAGAAGAGTATCTCGATTCACAATCAGTAAATTTTTTGCTGAGGTAGTAGATAGCTCGCTCTTTTCTCCCAGTTTCATCTTGTTGGCCCAATACACAACCCATAGAGTTCTCAAATATAGCTAGATACAAAATCAAAGGCTTGCTTGATACATGAGGAACCAATACAGGAGGATTTGACAAATATTGCTTAATTTTATCAAAGGCCTCCTGACATGTTGAGTCCCATACGCATGTATTATGCTTCCTTAAGACTCGGAAAATGGGATCACATTTATCGGTTAATTGAGAGATGAACCGAGAAATATAATTTAAACGTCCTAAGTAGCCTCGAATTTCCTTTTGAGTACATGGAGGCAGAAGCTCTTGGATAGCCTTGATTTTATCAGGATCTACCTCAATAGCTCGCTTGCTAACGATAAAACCCAACAATTTGCCCGAAGCAACTCCAAAGGTGCATTTTGCAGGATTTAGCTTCAATTGAAATTTCCTCAAACGTTCAAAGAGTTTTCTGAGATTTGTGATGTGTTATTCTTCTGTTCGAGACTTGACGATCATATCATCCACATAAACTTCTATTTCTTTATGCATCATGTCACTGAACAACGTCACCATGGCCCTCTGATATGTTGCCCCTGCATTTTTCAGACCGAAAGGCATCACTTTGTAGCAAAATGTGCCCCATTCTGTTACAAATGTAGTTTTCTCCATGTCGTCAGGATACATTTTGATTTGATTATAACCCAAGAAACCATCCATGAATGAGAACAAGTGATATCTTGTTGTATTGTCTACCAACGTGTTTATATGTGGTAGAGGAAAATTATCCTTAGGACTAGCACGATTAAGATCACGATAGTCAACACACATTCGCACCTTTCCATTTTTCTTTGGTACCGGAACAACGTTAGCTACCCATTCTGGATATTTGGCCACTTGCAAAAACCCAGCATCATATTGTTTCTTTACTTCCTCTCGTATCTGAAGTAACATTCCTGGCTTCATTCTTCTGAGCTTCTGTTGTACAGGCTTGCATTCTGGCTTCAACGGAATTTCGTGTGTTACAATATCTGTGTTTAATCCAAGCATATCTTTGTAGGTCTGGGCGAACACATCCTTGAACTCTTGATGTAGGGAGATGAGTTTGTCTCTTGTATCTGAAGATATAAAAGTATCGATCTTTATCTCTCTCTTGTCGTCTTGAGTTCCCAAGTTCACTCTGTCCATTGGTTCATGGTGAGGAAGAATTTGTTTATTCTCATGTTCAATTAGTCTCAGTAGATCAGGAGACAATTCATGTTCCTCATAGTTGTCGTCGGACTCATACTCTCCTAAGCATATAGTCTGTTCAAAGTCGACTTTTGAGCTCGAAGCAATATCATTCGTACAATTGATATCTAAAGGCTTGCAAATGTGTAAGAGGAAATATATATATATACAAGGCACAAGAAAAGGTAGTGTAGAATGGAAGAATGGACAAACAATGAGACTGAATTGAAAGGAAAAATGCATTCATTTATTGAATTGATAAACTGCTGCCTAAATGGGGGGCCTTACAATAAATCTCCACTACTTTCGGGCTTAAGTAGTGGGGCAAGTTTCGAGCATTACTCTGATAAAGATTTAAAAACAATAGGGATTTCAACAGCGGTCCAGTTATTCAAGACACAATTCGGAGGACACGGGCAAATCTTTGACTGATTTTCTGTGATTTCTTCCTCTTCCTCTATAGCATTTATGCTCAGTTCTTCGAACCTCTCCGGAGGTACTAGTAGGATTTCTTTCTCCTTTTCAGAATGAATGTGTCCCTCGGACACGAAGGTTTCAGAAATATGGGGAAATATCATCAATTCCCCTTCGATACTCTAGCTAATCAGTTTGACCCTTCTTTTTGCTCTCATTTTCAAAATTTGCTTCATCTTTTGACGTAGGTTTGGCTGGAATCCAACACTGCTTCGATCATATTTCAGAAATGGTTGTATCGTCGTATGCATCCGTTGCAAATATTTCCCAAGTCATTTTCCTAATTTGGCTCCTTTCCTAATAGTGAGCTGTATTTCCATCATAGTATTCTTTGAGAGTTTGGGTTTTGGGATCTTATTTCCTTCAACAACAAAAGTAGCATTCACGAATTCGAGTGATCAAAATGTACACTCGACTGCATTTTCATCCACATCAATGTATGGAGCTTCCGTTGATGCAGATGCAATGATATCATCCTCATCGCTAATGCTTACAAGGCGCCCGTCAATTGCAAACTTAACTTTCTGGTGAAGCGTTGAAGGTACTGCTCCAGCTGCGTGAATCCAGGGTCGTCTCAACAGACAATTATAAGCCGGTGTGATGTCCATAAAAGTAAATTCTACGTTATACTTGGCTGGACCAATCAGAAGTGGGATGTCAATCTTCCCTATGACTTCTCTTCTGGTTCCGTCAAATTCCCTTACGGTTGTATGACAAGGTCTCATGTGAGCCTTATCTACTGGAAGCCTATTTAATGTGGTCATGGGCATGACATTCAAAGCAGATCCATTGTCGACCAGAACATGAGGTAGTATATGTCTATTGCATTAGGTAGTTATGTGCAATGCTTTGACGGACCTCGTACCTTCAAGAGGAATTTCATCCTCGTTAAAAGAGATGAAACTGTCGGCATGTAGGTTATTCACCAATCTATCCAACTTATTCCCTGAAACATCATTTAGGACAAATGTTTGGTTCAACACTTTTAGCAAAGCATTTCTGTGGGGCTCCGAACTCAGCAACAAAGATAACACATATATACGACCTGGTTCTTTGTGTAATTGTTCAACCACGATGTATTCACTATGTTTGATGAACTTCAGGAATTCACGTGCTTCTTCCTCTTTTACAGGTTCATTAATTTCTAGTTTTTCTCCAATCAATGGGAACTTGTCCTTTTGCTAAACATCTCTTATCTCCACCGATTTTGCAATTTCAAGGGAGTAACATCTTCCACTTCGAGTGAATTTCCCAACTCCACTAATTCATGTAGCCGCAATTTCAGAATCCTCTTTCCCTGTAACAGTCATGTTACAACCATAAATCCATAGCACTTGTTGATTACTCTTGTATGGGAAAGGAGAAGGAGTCTCGATCACCAATCGAGGTAGAGGTTTCTCTGATTCCTCTTCGTGCATTCTAGGTCAATTAATCACAAAAGGTCGTCTAGCCTCACCACCCTTTTTGGACGATTGTTCATCCACTGTAAAAACATCCCTAACTTCTTGACTATTTTCGAAGAACTCTATTTCTTTATTGTCCATCAGTTTCTGGACAATCTTTCTAAACTCATCACAATGTTGAATCTCATGATCCACATCACCGTGAAATTCACAGAAATCACCTTTACTAGTCACAACAGCTCCACGGTTAGAACTCATCAATCCTCTTTCGGCCAGTTTCTTCCAAACCCACTTTAACAGTGATTGCACTTTCGATAAGCGTGTCTTAATCTTAAACTCACCATCTCTTATCACAGCGCTAACCTTTGGTTCTTCATGTGTTGGCGGAGGGTTATTAGCGACATTAGGCCCCTCTGGTGTGTTGAATTGAAGGATATTTTGATTAATCAAGCTCTGAACCCTTCTTTTGAGAGCTGAACAATTTTCTATTGTATGACCAGGGATTCCAGCATGGAACTCACAATGTGCAGAAGGATCGTACCATTTTGGGTATGGTGGTTGCAACGGTGTGAGAAAGATGGGGGATATCAATCATTCTTCTAATAATTTAGCATACAACTCTTTGTAAGAAATTGGAATAGGCGTGAAAGATTGTCTTTCCGTATTAGTCCTTGATGGCTTGGGCCCTCCTTGTGGTTGTTTTTCTTGATTTGGAGAGGTTGTAGTGGGTTTCGAATATCCTGTATGATACACAAATTGTGGTGATGATTGATATCTGGGGTATGGATGCCCATTATCTCCCACAACATTAATTTCATTCTCTTTCTTTTTGCTATACGATTTTTTGAAGTCTCAAAACTGCTAAGTTTCCCACTTTTAATAGCACGCTCAATTGCTTCACATGTTTTCACTAGATCAACAAAGTCTCTAGTGGTACTACCAACAAGCTTCTCATAGTATGTTGACTCCAAGGAATTAATGAAGAGGGTTGCCGTCTCTTTCTCAAGTAATGGTGGTTGGACTTGTGCAGCCATGTCCCTCCAACGTTAGGCATATTGTCGGAACGTTTCATTGTGCTTTTTTCTCATGTTTTGGAGTGTCAAACGATCAGGTACCATGTCCAAGACATGCTTGTATTGTTCTTTGAAAGCATGTGCTAAGTCCCTCCATGTGCTTATTTGGGGCCTATTCAACTGATTATACCATCGCATGGCAGACCCAGCTAAACTGTCCTGAAAGCAATGAATTAACAACTTATCATCATTCCCGTACCCCGTCATTTTACGGAAAAACATGGTAAGGTGGGCATTAGGACAGCTCGTGCCATCAAATTTCTCGAATTCTGGCACTTTGAATTTTGGGGGTAAAATCAGATCAGGGACCAAGCTCAGCTCCATTACATCTGTCCCAATGAAGGCATTAGTACCTTCCATAGCTTTGATTCTTTCCTCCAAGCACTTGAACTTGTCATCATTTATACCAAAAAGTTTGGGTTGCACTTTCTTCAATTTTCCAACTCATCAGGGTCATCAAAATTTAGGATTTCTGGTTTGATTGGGCTTGCCCACATGTTTGAACCAGAAGCACCATGAGTATTTGCTTGGTTATGGATATTTGATCCTAGTCCGCCAGCAGAGAACACAAACTGAGGATGTGCTTCTTTTGACCCAAAAGGTAAAGATGATGAATCTTCCTCGTGAACTTCGTGAGTTTTTCCTTTTTCAGCGCTTGTTGCTTTGGATAGCAACCGTGACAGCTTATCCTTTAACTTACTTAGAAGGGTCTCTTGACTTTTTCCTATGTCATCCCTCAAGCCCTTTACATCCTGAATGACTTGTTCTTGAAATTTTTCTAGCTTCTAGAGTCTCTCTTCCATTTTTCTAGCCTTGAATCGCGTGTAGTGAGGATGATTGCCTTTATCGTCCTTCGTTTCCAGTATCACTAATATTGAACTCCCATGGATTAGTGTTTTATTTAATGTTAATGCATATGAAACACATTGTATAAATGTAATGTGTAATGATGAATGCAAGAATGCAACTAGGTGTTGGTTAGAAAATTAATAGGATAGAAGAATATTCGCACAAACTGAGAAAAAACTTTTATTAAATAACTGAAAAGGAAAATCTAATCCATCCACCAAAATAAGAAAAAAAATCATCCACTAACATCCAAAGATAAAATATAATATCCCAAGAAACATAAAGAAAAAAAGATCTCCAATCAACGTTTTTAATGACAAGAAAAAAACAAATTAACACCAAACTCGACGGTATGGCTTAGCTTGATGTCCCAGCTTCTCAACTTTTCCCAAAAACTCCTTCCATTCATTTGTAAAGTGTGTCGAGGGATTGATCCAAAACTTCAACAATCTTGCTTCCTTGGCCAAATCGGTAATGTGCTCAGCTATCTTCCGGATCTGAGTGAGTGCTTCCCTCATCAAGTCTTCTCTCACCTTGATATCACCCCTTGCAAACCGAAGTCGTAGGTCTCACTGTTCCTCGCAAAGTTTAGAATCCCTTTGAATATCATCTATCAAGTCTCTATGTTGTTGCAGTGAACTCTCTAATGTTGTTACCAACTCCTTCAAATTCTCATTTTCAACTCGCGCCTTTTCAAGCTCAATCACTGAGTCTTGTTGTTGGTAGATTTGAAGAATCCCTTGCAGAGATGCTAGATGTTCTTGCAATTCTTGGTTCTGAGCGTGACTAGCCATGAGATCATTAAGGGTTGTCGTATTTTTCCGTTGGGCTGCTTGCAAATTAGATGTAAGTTCTTCCACTCGATTTTCTTTGGCTTTCAATAACTTCATACAATGCTTCGTATCATTCTCCCGATCACGAATCTCTTGCTCCCATTCTTGTGGAGTTTTGTGCAAGTTGGCATTCCTTATCTTCTCTTGAAGTCCCCTATAGTCCCATTGTAGGTCTTTTAAATATGCACTCACAATGTTCAGTTGTTTCTCAGTCGGCATTTCTCTGAACCGTTCCTCTAAATTTGGAGCATTCCCTTGGCTAGGTGGTGGGATGTTGCAATTTTTCCTCCTTGTCCTCCAAATTTGGTAATCTGAAGTAAGCCTTAGAGGTCCAAACCTGGCTTGATATGGGTGAGCCCAAGCTCTGGCTATCTTAAGAATTTGCTTTTTAGACTTCTCACCCTTAAAGACAAACTCACACAACCCTAATCCCCTCGTGGCTGGGACAAACTGTAATGACCCATATTGCCTCGATACCAATAGAGGAGCATATCCAGTTGCACCCCAGATACCAAGAAGAGGGACCCAATCAAAGGCACCACACTTGTACAAGATATAATTGTAGTCCAACCAATAAACCCGCCAAGTAATGTCCTCCAACCTCAGGTCTCGCAAGATTGATTCCCATTCCCCTAACGTTTTTTCTTTTTTTGTCTCCTCTGTTAAGAACTCCCGTAATGGTGAATATTGTGAAGTATGTACACGTCTGGACAACTTCCTCTTGGCCCCCAAGTGACTGTGCATCCATACGGTGAGGAGTTGTGCACACCCTATAAAATATACGCCTCCATGCCTTTTGAGGAAATTAAGGGATCGAAAGGTCTCCGCCAAGATAGCCGGAACTGGATTAAGGCCTGACTCAAGCTCCCCAAATAAATCTATCACTGACACTTCAATGTGTCCGGCTACTTTAGGAAAAATGATCAAGCCATAAATCCCTAAGGCAAAGATATCAACCTGCTTTCTCGGATCAGGATGAGAATGGATCAATCCTTGAAGTCTATCCCAGGTGATGGCTTCGCTTCCCCCTTTACCTTGAAACTGGGCTTCCACCCATGACATGCTAGTCCCAATCAAAGTCATAAGCTTCTCTTTGTATGTCTTAGGTTGAGCCCCTTTCACATAAATTTTGAACTCATGCACTTTCCTTAGATGGAGCAGCGCCACATACTCTTCTATCGTCGGGGTCATGTCTTCCCTATTGAATGTGAAGCAATTGTATAAAGGGTTCTAAAATTGCGCCATAGCCCGTATCAGCCCTTTATCTGCGTGTACTTGCAGCAAATAAGATATGTCTCCATATGCGTCACACAACATCTGTCTCTGATCAGTTTTCCACTAGCCCCAAATCTCCGCTAATTCTTGAGTGTCATTCTGCTTAAGCTGAAGGTGAACGTATCCTGATAATTTTTCATCTGGTCTTGCTAGTATATTATCGCCTCTCATTCTCTAGGTGTTTTCTGACCATTTTCGAACATCATCATTTTTCTCTGATAAGCACTGAACTCTTTTGGCCATGACGAAGGTTTTTCTATCAAATTAATTTAATAACCAACACCTCCATATGATGATGATGATGCATGCGTACATAAACAATAAACAACCCAAGGAAATTTGGTTAGTGTCGCACAAATATAACAAATAATCATGTACAAAAAAGCGTAATATGAAGAGTAGAAAAACAAAATGAAACAAAACACATGCTCATATATCAATGGGTGACACACTAAGGTTTGAGTTTAGCATGGCTCTAACATGGGTGGGTTTCTAAGGTTTGTTATATGAGGTTACGGTTCTAGACAGGATACCCGAATTGTCCTCACTGACGCCTGCGAAGGCTAGTAAGGTCCCTGGTCCTCCCCCATTATATGTTCTCAAGACCAAGTTCAACTCGAGGGGATGCACTTCCTTAAGACCATACATAGGTTACCCTCACGAAGCCATAGATCATATGCATTCCGGAGGCGACTACTATCCCATACAGAGGTTAACTTCACGAAGAAGCAACGTTTTGCCCCCACTTAAACGGGACCGAGCTCGGGTAGAAAGCTCATGGAATGATGCAACACAACATGTACCCCTTTTTGTGTGGCCTAACTCTCTTGAATAGTCCCCAGTGGAGTCGCCAAACTGTCGACGCCATTTTTGGTCCGGGCCGAAATTAATTGGGTCTTCATAGGCTCGTCATTGTTTGGAGCCGCCATCGGTCATTTTGGGTTGGGTATGACCGAAAACCTATAAACTGGTCTGCGTCTGAACCGGAGTCAGGTTGGGCTCGGGAGTCGGTTATGTGTGGGGAAGGTTATAGCACCCTCACAACGCCCAAAATTGGTACCTAAAGGGGTTGTGTTGTCTAAAAAGCTTCAAAGGTAGGGTTAATAGCACTTTTATACACGACGAAAATATACAAATAAATCGAATAAATTAACAAAAAAACATGCTAAAAAAATAATATATAAAAAAACAAATGGAATATTAATATTTGTTTTGAAAACCATAACCATAACCTTGAGTTTAATTATAAATTAATTAAAAAATTAAGCGAATTATTAATCGAACATTTTTTAGGACCAAATCACATTATTCGCACAATTTTAATACTAATTTATAATTAAACTCAATTTTAAGTCCAATTAAATAATTAACCGTCCACTTTAAAAGGTAGAAAAATAAATTAACCAGGACAACCTAAGTGAATTGTTCGTTATTTAATCATCTAATTAATTATGAGAATTAAGGACCTAATTAAAAGAATCTAAATATTGAAGCTCATACAAAAAAATAACTAAACCTAAAATACAAAAGAACCTAAAGTAAAGGAGAGACCTAGGGCATAATTAACCCGTAAATTGAAATTGGTGGTGCAGGAAATGTCGGAGGAGTTTGCGTGTTTTCTTTCTTCAATGCAATTTTCAATGCTTTAGTGAGCTGTCAGGCAATTGCAGAGGGGAGTAAATTATTTTTTTATTTTTAATAATCCTCTATCATTTACACGGTTTAGAGGATATCATGTTCCTTTTAATATTTTTTTTATAAAGAGCAAAAGAAAAAAATAAGTTTCATTTCTTTTCATCATTTGCTCACCTCTAATTTATTTTTATTTGAAAATTAAATTCAAAGTTATTTTTTCAAGCACGAATCAAGTCGAAAAAAATGTAAAATTCAAGCTACAAGCATACCTTTCTCTAGCTCATGGATTCTTTGTTGGATCGGACTACTTTCGGGATATGTTAACTCCGACGAACTCGTGGGCTCTTCCACCGTTTTCATCTCGCCGGCCGCCGTGGAATGAGGTTATTTTCTTTGCTTTCTCAATTTCGCTCAAATTTTCTACTAGATTCACTAGTCCTTTTTCTAATTTTCTCCAAATCCCCCCTTCTCAGATTTTCGGAGTTCCTATTTATAGACCGAGATTAGGGTTTTTCAAGTCTTTTCTTCTCAGATTCATAGGGGAACCGTTGGGATAAGCTAGAATATTTGTGTAGAGCGCAAGAAACGGATTGTTGAGCAAGTAGATGAGTCCTCATGGTTGTGGACTCTTACGGGCGGCGGACTAAAATTTTCAAAGTGAGATTAGTGTTTTTTTAACTTTCGCATTATTTTCCATTTTTTTATTTTTCTGAAATTTTCATAATTTTTATTGTTTGGGTTTTTCTTTTTTTCTTGTTTTTTTGGATTTTATTAAGCGTGTTGGACCGTATTCGGGCTGTACGTTAGGCTCTAAGTAAAAATTAGTGTGTACAAACCTAATTGAATGTTAAAATAAAATATATGTGCATTGTCAAATGATTAAAAATATGTTAAAACAAATATTATCTTGTAACCACCTTTAGACTATTAAAAAATTCACCAATTTGTATGATTTGAATGTTTAAAATATAATTTGCATCAGATTCAAGGCCGTATTGATGACTTACTCTTGTGCAATTAGCCCATATTTTATTTCCAATCATTCAATTCATCATAGGAAAAGGCCAAAAGATCAATTGTGCAATGTATTTATTCAATAATATTTTACAAAATCATCAGTTTGGTAACATTTAAAAAGTTGTATATAGTCCCAACATATTTTTTATTATTGTCTTGTAATATTCATGTCTAGAAGTGTTCATGCATTAGGACGAATCGAGCTTATGTACAATACTAACACATTTTATTTTTGTGTAAGTCTGATCTAATTTAATAAAAATATTTAATTTTAATTCGTCCCTCTTTACAAAATATTTCATTCGAAGAGTCCTCAAGTAGGAGCCAAGAAGAGCTCATCTTGTGATCAATTTCTTTTCAACATTTTGACTCAAAATCAAGTGGTCCATTTCTCTTATTAATTTGTACATAAAGTCTCTCCAATAATCTATTAAGACACGTAATGGAACAAAAACCAGAGATAAACACACAAACAAGGGAAAACAAAAACACACCACGGGTTGGTTCCAAGTGGTAAGCAGTTTGATATCACTTAAGCAAGTCTTGAGTTTAAGGCATTGTGCATGTATAGAATCCTCGCTGAGAGACTCACCCACCGAGACTAAATGTGTGATGCGGGTCGGTGGATTAGTCTGGACGAAACACTGGAAACCAAAAACACAAATAAAAAAAAGGAAAAAACAAAAATCCAGAAAAAATCAGCAACAAACTGTGTTACATTAGACTCTAAATCATTGAAACTCCCAAATTAAGAAGCACTTTAAGCTTGAGAGCATTCCCCCATTTCAGCCTTAATGGCTGCAACCAACTGTTCATAAGCTTCACCCCATGCATTCTTCATCTCAGCCGACCACATTTCTGGAACAGCTTCCTTTATTGTCTCCAACAGAGCAAACTTTGTGACCTCAAAATGTTCAGCAACCACACCATATTTGTAGTGGGTGGCCCCTAGTTTCTTCAAAGTTGTCTCCCTCACTGTCACTTTCCCAGCTTTCCGGAGTTGAACAGCAGACTCACATGTCTGCAACATCAACATGGTCATGACATTAATGTTGGAAATACTATTGCAAAACGAAAATGTTAGCACTGACTGGACAATATAAACAATTGAATGAATGTAATGACTCGAATATTGTATAGTGAAAAATCGCAAATTCGACTGGATTTGTGTATTCCCCAACTTAGACGGACTACGAGGTGTATGAGATTAACACAGTTCTTCAAAGATGTAGTGCCAACAATTAACACACCAAGAGAAAAACCAGGCCAAATCATGTCCTTTACTTACCATTACAAAGACAGACATGGCATGGGGCTTGAGCTTTGTGTTCTGCTCCAATGGAACACTGGAGTCTCTCAGGAAAGAAAACAGCTTCTTGGCTGATGGTGCAATCTCAAAAATCCTGCCACCATTCATTCAAAATCTCAACAAAACCAAACAAACAAAAGGACAGTACAAAAGGAGCTTACTTCAAGAAGAATTTAAGACCCAATTCAGCTGAGTTCTTCTTCATCACAGCCCATGACTTGACCACCAATGCTTCTTGCTCCTCAGTCAAAACTTTGCCTTCACAGACAGCCATTGTTGTTGTTCAGATAACTCTTGAGCTTTTGATCCTCCAGATCTGTAATAATTGCAGTATTTATACACCAATCCCTGTAAAGATGTGTATCAACTCTTCAAGCCCTTGAGGAGCCAACTTTTGTTGGTCACCAATATAAGATTAAGATAAGGGACACAGGATTTTATTCCAGCGGTGCGAACTGTTAGGAAGTTATATTTAAAATTCAATGATGCGAAATTACAAGATTTTGATGGGTACAAACTTAGATCATCAATAGAAAATATATAAACTATACGAGAGTTTAAAATTTTTAAGGAGTACACTGTCCCTATAACACCGCTCGGTCCATCAGTGATTAAGATATGTCATCAGATTCAAAACCAGGGGCTTGACACATGCAGAGGCTTTAGAGAACATTGGTTTGGTAACTTTGAATTTAAAATGGAAAAGAAATTGATGGCTTTGACCATTAGATAAGTGTGGTGAAATTGAATCTTTTACATCACTTCTTACAAAAGCATAAAATCAATGGTCAAATTTCGGTTTAGGTCCCTCTATCATACTAAATTTGAGATTTGGTCTTTGTATTTAATTTAGAGAAATAACCCCGTAAATTATATTTCTTTTCAACTTCATATACCTGCTGTGTAAAAAAATACACAAATTTGCATGTTTAATCTTTAGAAACTAAAAAGGCAAATCTCTAACCCTAAATTCTAAACTAACAACCCTAAACTCTATACACTAATTATTAAAAGTATTTGTTCATATTTTTCTTAACCCTTTAATAACACACACCTTGCAAAAAAAAGCTACTCAAACCCGAGTCTCCTAATCATCTTCTTTTCCCGTAGGACCACTTGTTAAATTAAAGTATCTGGACTAAATTCCAAATTTGAGCATGGGAGAGTTATCCAAAATCAACCTCATTTTAGAGCCATCATTCATAGACTACAACAACTAAAGGCAGCTAAAAACAGCATTGTTCTTTTTCATATTCAATTCCAATACTTTCTAGAGCAGGATCTAGTGGATTTCACAGGACCAGAGACATCATATATCAGTAAGCTAATTCTTTTGAAAATAGATACTGGAAAGCAAAATTTTGAGGGATCCACTCAATAATTTTCCCATTTTTCTACCGCAAGATTGCTGAATGTCTTCCTCAGTGTACCAGGCATAAATTGCTCAACCGTTTGCAGTAAACCAGCTAAACAAACATCTGAATCTTTTGCAAAATACTCTTTGTTGACACTAAAATTTGCCTGGATATACTCTTCTTTTGCTATTCAAGTTCATGGAACACCTCTTTCGATGTGTATATTCGGACCTGGATCGAACAAAATCGATGAGTAGTGACCAAAAAATATATTGAGAAGAAGTTGTATAATCCCCATTAAATTATGACATAAAGTGTACCGCAGGTCCGAATAGCTTCCCCGAACAAAGTGCAAAATGCAGAAGAGGTTCGATTGCATAGTCTCTTCGATGATCATCTACCTTAAATTTCGTCTTGAATGAAAAAGAAACCGTAGCAGATGAAAGTTTTATGTTGATCGTGTTTGATTATACTTCTAATGCATGCCGAACCGCAAACCGGTCCTGCAATCGATCCCGATGGCGTACAAGCTGCTGAAAAAAATGATACTACTGTAACTTAGCTTTGTATATATATCCCAAACCTGCATAAACTCTGCATATATGGCAAAATTTACCTGACTTTGGGGTTGAAAGTTCAATTCCTCTTTGCTTCAACATGTCTATTTATTGTGTCCTGAGATGCATAACTATCAAAACAAAAATTATATACCAACCATCACCAGCTGATAATAGAGTTACCTACCGGAGCGCTTGTGTGTTGCTTCCATGAACTGCGAATTCGAATCGGATTCACTTCAGACATGGTATCCCCTAGTGGAGAATATAAAGTTCATTGAAACAGCATTAAATTCTGCAAACACTACCACCATATATTGACAAAATTTTCTAACCCCATCAAGAAAGATTTCAAGAACTAGAAGGAAACATCCAAACTCAACACAAGAAACAATCCAAAGGGTGTCCATTCTTTTGAATAGTCCCTTGTCTTAGAAAGCTACACCACCTTTGCATTAAAAGAAGTAAAATCAGTCTTTGTTGTGCCTTTTTGGGTTTTCAATCATCTAGTTTCAACTTTACATTTCATTTTGTTCCTATGCCATTTCTGCACCAGTCAAGCCAGGGGATCCACATTGATTTGGCTCCACCAAAAACTGCTTTCTGCATGCAAATTATATGGCTTTTAAGCCGCTTCATGACAGAGATGTTACAGTAAAAGTGCATGAATGCATTGCAATCCATCATTCCTTGACTTGGCTAACTTGTATATTAAATCTACTTTTCCATTCATGTCTTCTCACTCCCAAATCCCAATATAACATGTATGGCTGGTCAAGAGATTGAGTTGAGCTTTGTTATTTCAACTTTTTATTATGCATTCGACACTCGTATGTATCCGGACACAAGTATAAGAGGTTATTTTTATATCCATATCAAACATATACTCATATCTGATATTCATGGTTGAATTTGTGTCGCATAGGGTGATGTGTTGTCATCCCTTCGTCTAATCCCTTTCACAAAGGGAAAAACTAGAATTCAGTCCATAAAAGACTTGCTTTTCTCCATTTTTTTTAAAGAAAAGTTTCTTGTCAATTCTTTTGATGGGATATAGTGCTACAAATGGAGGAAAAATAGGAAGGGCCGCCTCACAATGGGCCGGGCCTCTGTGTTATCTGATCTGGACCAGCCAACCAAAAAGTGGTATATCGGTTATATCCAAAAAAATTAAAAAATGGTTCAATTTTTTGTGTCATATTCATGAGTACTTTAGTTTCTGTTTGGTTGGTTGTCAAGGATGTTGCCAAGAGTTGATTGATCACTTCAACCAATTTAATCACAATTATAGCATTAAACTAAATGACAATTAAGGTTCGAGTCCTGCCTGATGCCGAAAGCATCAAATGGAGGACCGAGTTTATAAGTGTCGGAATCCAACACCATTGCCGGCGAGAAAGAGAAAGATATCTTGAGCAAAATGGCAAACATAATGAATATATGCTTTGATCTGTCAAAGTTGTAGAGCCTGTGAGTAACAAAACCTTGCAGAACCTGTAAGGGCCTAAAGAGAACTATTTTGGAATGTGTTCTCACAAGGCATGACTCGACTCATGTACCACGGGCTGGGTCGAGTCATGACAAGTACCATTTCCAGAAATGGATTTTAAATAAAGATCCAAGTAAACTCCATAGTTACCAACAGATGTATGTGGTAGCAAAGATAAGCAATGAAAAATCTCTCTAAAGAAGGAAACTTTGCACAAGTCAAATCTCAGGTCTTCTGAGAAATTACTCATATATTCAAAAGCCTAAGGCTTCTGTACATTAAATGGATTTTCAGTTCACACAACCTTTGAAAGATAAAAGGGAACCTATGGGAATCCAGAATTGATCTTCCAAAATATCTCTAAAATAGAAAAGAAGCACAAAATGGGGGGGGCAAAAAAGATGCTAAGCAGGTAAAGTAAACCATTCGAGCTGTTCCATGCTCAATCCATAAAATATCCAATCCCATTAGATAAAGTGAAGGTCTCTAGTTAGATCTGTACATATGTACTTATCAAGAAAAAGCCTAATAGAGAGATCAATTCCTGTCAAGAACTTCTGCTGGCAAGTTCAGATCAAAGAAACCACCTCCATAACTCTCCTTTTTTGGTTGTTTCGGTGATGGGCAACCACTGTCATCTGAACTCCCAAAGCTGAAAGATCGGTCGCGTTTGCCTACATTGCAACGTGCAAGTAAAATCTTTAAAATATATATTTTTAATAATCTTACAACTACGTGTGTGTGTGTGTGTGTGTGTGTGTGTGTGTGTGTGTTGATCTCCAAAAAGATAAGTGCACATACCACTAGTGCCACAATCGGAGGGAAGGCAATTACCAGTAGTAGTACTGGCTTTACTATTCCGACAGACAGCAAGCTCCGATGCTTTCTCGATGCCCTTGGATTTGTATGGAGCTATATTATGGGTATTTAGTTGGAGAGAACCCAATAAATCATTATCAATGCATTCATACCTGCAAGCAATAATAGTCTCAGCACGTTAATTTAAAACTCTCATAAACATTCAATTAGCAGTTGATATGTAATAACTATACTTACATTTTCTGACAGAGGTTATCGATGATCACAGAAAGATTGATTACATGCATTCGTATCTCCATTACTTTATCATCGGTATATTGATCAAAGGGCTCTTCCAAAAACTTGGACAGTTTCTCAACATTTGCCTCCAGCTGCTGCTGCTGATCCTCAAATAGATGCTGTTTTATTTCCCTTTCCTCATTTGTCATCTCATCCTTGAATAATTCCTCTCCAAACATGTAAAATGCAAACGGGTATGAATATGAAAGAACCCGCCTTGATCTGAAAAGTCTAAGAAGTCCATTATTTACCCAGCTGAAATCTCTAAGTCTCGATTCCCTCTCTTCTGAAATTGACACCTTCTCCAGTATAGTCTCCTTGAGTTTACTCTCAAGCTTAAACGAATCTGTATGAGCTTTATAACGGTTATGATAGTGCATATAACGATAGAGATCTCGCTTTGCTCGTTCGGTCTTTTTCTCACAGTCTTCTATGTAGCGACCGCAGCTGTGACCAGCTATTCTTGACCAAGTATGGTCCCGTCCAGTAGCACCACCGCACAGCCAACTGCATTAGTTAGAAAAGAGAGAAATGTGATAAAGTAATTCATATTCAGCAATGCATAAATCATGTAAACAAACCAAATAATATAATTATAAAAAAAATAAACATGAAAGAGGAGGAATACAAGTCACTTATGCTCTTCTTATTGTAGCAGCTTGTGCAAGTTCAAAAGCTTTGATTTGAAATTAACATTTATGCCGAAATCAAACACTTAAATCTAGAGAACTAATTGTCACCACAATTAGATTAGATAGCTTTCAGAAATTTGCAAACAGTAAACATAAAAGGAAATCCATACCAAAATGCTTGTCCACAGATACAGCTCACAAGATTACATCCACCATTCTTCTCCACAGGTTTGTGACACTTCGGACAAGGCTTTGTATGAACAGTGATCCAATTGACCGTTTCTGATTCATCTCGGCACTTCTTCATCCAAAGCTCCCACATCATACACGAACATGGCGAGTGTGCTTCTGATAAGCAACTAAAACAAAACTGTACGCCACAAGAACATTCTACCTCACAAAATTCATCATCCTCAACGCGTATTGCATTTCCACAATGAGGAGTACTAGGGCACCATTTAACCATCCTATTATCTTCGATGTATGACTCGAGAAGAAAACGATCAAACTTCTCCGCTAGATCAGGATGCCTTTTACCAACTAGATTTCTAACAACAGCCTCATCACAAATAGCATTGCACTTGTGTGCCATACACCTAATGCGCTTACTTTGACCCTCATTTATCTTCACAACAAAATGTTCTGTCCAGCCTGGAAAAAAGAGGAAATAAATCAACACAATAGACTAAAATGTGCAAGCTGTTACAACTTCAATTACTTTGTGCACAAATTATCAAATTTGATATGTATATTGAGTTGTTTGCTCATTTCTAAGGGTCAATTTCAAGAGTTCTCGCAATGTTTACACGTTGACGTTATATGGTACACATGCATGCTTTAAGAACAAGCTGCATATTAAGGAGGATGCTTACAGTCATTGCAAAAGGCATGGCCACAGTCCATTTTCGTCATCTTATCACCAGGTAATTCCTCTATGCATATGTCACACATTGCTGCAGATGAAGAGGACATAGGAATTTCTGTACCCTCACTCTCAACAACAGAAACACCAGCTTCAGAAAACAAGTCCGTTTTTCCCTTCTCCACAAGTACGGCGAGCAATTTCTCAACATCCCATCGGTAATGAATCAGTAAAGTCCGAGCATGGTGCTCCCTAAGCGATAGCATCTCCATTACTCTCCGCAAGTCTTCCCTCTACCAAAACAATCAATTCAATCCTAAAAAATACAACACACATGCACGGGAAACCAAAAAAACGAGAAAAGGGAATAAATTTTTACCTGAGCAGCTAAAAGTGATTCTTTTGTAATAACCTGCGTAAGTACCATAAAGGGTTACAACAAAAGCACGCCCATTCTAAGAATTCATAGAAACTATGTAACCTGTTCTCTAAGGTTTTCCAATCAAGATTAAAGCTTTAATTTTCCCCCTATGTTCTTGAAGGGGCAAAAGTTCAACATACACAATGCAATATAGTAATAACAAATACACAAAACACATGCAAAAAATTGATCAAATTCAACGATCAGCAGCTCCTCTGCCTGTGAAATTAAAGAATCCCCCAATGAGCATGCAAAAAAAAACACCCCCACAAAAAAAAACCCATCTTTTACCAAATCTTAAAAAAAACAAAAAAAAAAACCCAACCTTAAACCGGAACAAATACAAAAAACCAAGAACCCAGAATCGATAAATCAATGACAAATTGAAACAATAAATCGAATTCCTGAGAAAACCATGGAGGGGGGAGAGAATTTGACCTTGGTAGTGGGACCCTTTGAAGGGGCCCACTGTAAATCGGAGTCCTCATTCTCGAGACCGTCGAGGGAGTCTCGATCGGAGGAATAGTAGTAATCCTCGTCGCTGCTCCCACAATCCTCCATCGACAGATCGAATCGATCGATCAATCAAAACAATTCCAAATTTAAATATTGTGGGTAATCAAATATCGTCCTTCTTGTTGAAGAAGAATTGAATCGATTCGTTTCCAGCTATAATTTTACTATCGAATTGAAGAGTGTAAGAGAAGGAGGAGGAGGAGGAGGATTGGAATATGAAGTTTATAAATAGAGAGAAGAAATTAAATTATTTTTTGTTTTTATTTATAAATAAAAAATTGTGAGAGAGAAAGGGAAATATAGGTGGTGAAGAAGATGCTTTCTTCGCATAAATGCACACTTTTGGAAGTACCGAAACGCTGTCGTTTCGCTTTTGTCCTTTGTTCCCTCCCCATTTTTTTTGAATATTTTTGTTCGAAAAATAAATTTAACCTAGTAAAAATTGAGTTTAATTTTCAAGTTCTATTCTAAATTCGATTATTTTTGTTTAGGGTAATCTACTCATTTGTATTTGTATTTTTGTATTATACTTAATTTTTAATAAAATAATATTTAACGTTTTTTTCTTTTATTTAGTACTCGTCATTAAAAAACTAATGGCATACAAATTAAGAGAGAGAAAAAATATGTGTCAAATTGTCGCGTCATTTTCTCTTTCCTAAGTTGTCTACCACGTAGAATAAAATCATAGAATATCACACATGACATATTGACTATAAGAGAAAAAATGGCATGACAGTTTGACACATGTGAAATTTTCTAGATAGTCTATCACATGCGATTTTCGCACTTCTAATTAACATATTGTTAATTTTTTAACAGCGGATATCAAAATAAAAACAAAAATATAACATTAGATATTATTTTTTTAAAAAAATAGGTGAGTATAAAAACAAAAACACGTGTAAAAGTAAGGTACCCAACAAATAGTTTACCTTTTTTGTTTAAGGTAGAGTATGAATTGAAAATTTTCAATAACAATTAAAAAATTGATTAGAGATTCATTAATTGGTCGAGAGGTTAAAAATACTCATGTTGTCTTATCTTGTACAAATTTAAATTTTAATATTTATTTTAAAAATATAATTATCTCTCTACTTAATTAAATACTCAATCAAATATTGAAGTGTTCGGATTTAAAACGTTCAATGTCTCGAATATTAAACTCTACTTAATAACCACTAAATAAAATTTGATTTTTTTTTCTAAAAAGAAAACTAAACTCGAGAAACTTGTGAATATAGACGTTTCATTTACAAAATTATTTTTGAAGGTATGTTATCAAATTGAATTCAAATTTTATATCTAAGAGTTTTAATACTAAATTTAAATTGCTTATTATTTTGGGTTGTTTCTTTCATTTACTAATATATTTTTAACATAAGTTTTAGCTCAATGCATATGCTATCTAAACTTCGTCTCACTTATAAATCAGAAAATATTAAGTGTTTAAATATCTTTAGATATATTTTTTATATATTTTGTACTGATAACGATGACGACAAAAATATATCAAGAAGACACTTTAAGAAAACGTTACAAAAATTGAAACCTAACATATTTAGGAACAACGTGATTCACATGTGACCACTTGATTACTTTAAACCATTTGCTCCTAAAAATTACTTGAGAAAAAAAAGGAAAAAAATCCCTTCCTTGTGAGTTTTTAGATTATATCATAGGTCAGGTGGTTATTTCCTTATGAGTGAGACGAAGTTGAGATAGTATATACATTGTACTAAATTTGTACGTTAAAAATTAAATTAGTACACGAAAGAAACAACCGAAAATGGTAAGCAATTTAAATTTCGTATTAAAATTTTTAGATATAAAATTGAAATTCAATTTGATAATGTACCCTCAAAAATTAGTAAAAATTTATAACGGATACATTTTAAGAAAACGTTACAAAAATTGAAACCTAACGGATATAGGGACAACGAGAATCACATGTGACCACCTGATTATCTTAAACCATTTTTTTGGTGTTCTTAATAATTGCTTGGGAAAAATGGAGGATAAAGAAAAAAGTGTTGTGAACAATATAATGAAGAACAACGAACAAGAATAAAAGAGCAAAGAGATGAGAGAAAGAGAGAGATTTGTATTATTCTCAAATATAGAATTGTGTATACAATGTCTTCAATGAATCATCTATTTATATGCATAAGAAGTACATAATACATTAAACTCTAATTAATAGAGATAATATTTCTAATAATAAATAAATCAAACTCCTTAGATAAAGTTCTAATCATGATAGACATCCACATAAATAAATATTCATAACAATTCCCCTTGGATATCTATGAAGATAATGTACCTCGTTAAAACCTTACTATGATAAAAACCCAATGGGAAAAAAATTCATTAGTGAAGGAAAAAGAGTACACACATCTTTAATACGCATAACATGTTGCCTCATTAAAAACCTTACCAGGAAAACCCATTGGGACAAAACCTCGGTTAAGGGAAAAAGAGTGCAACGCGTATTTACTCCCCCTCATGAAAACATCACAGAAGATCTTTGAATCTTCATAATTCAATCTTGAATATTATTTTTCTAAATATCGTGAGGGATGAAACTGTGGAGTAATATGTTCCATGATGTATCCACTTTCAAACTGAGATATACATCTTGCATTATCTTCACACAAGGTAGCTTTTATCATATCTTGTAAAAGTAAACCCACATATCTTTTAGATATGTTAGGTCAATGGTCTTAGCCAAACACATTTTTAGCTTGCCTCGTGCATAACAATTATTTCTACGACATTTGAGGAGGCATCAACGAATGTTTGAAGATCTAAATGTAATGATCTTTGTATATTCATAGATATTTCTTGACCAACTAATATATAGTGCTTCAAGACCAAGAAAATATATAATTATCTTTATTTACATCCAACAATCTTACAACTATTGGGATACTCAATAGATATGCTCTATTCATATTGAATCTTCTTTAAGATTCTTTCAGCTTATGTCTATTCATAGACAAAAAGAAATATATAAAATTGCTCATTCTTCAAGTCGAGATAAACTTGATTCAAGATTCAAGTACTTGTATTGAAAGTACTTCATGAGCTTCCAATTTGAAGCTCTTTAGGAGTTCTAAAATTATCATAATGGATCTTGATCCAAACTCCTTAATAAAATACATAAGGAAATCTGATCATTCTTATAATATTTTCTCAATTAGTATTCACTAAGGCGATTATACCAAATGCGCCAAAATATTCATGAGACATGTCTAAATAAATTTCCTCGGAAATTTCCAAATGCTTTTAGCATTTTAAATCCTTCAAGGATAAATATGGATCCACAAATAATTAGACGAATGTAAAAAAAATTCATAAATGTCAAAGTAATTGCATCCACCATGAAGTAATTAAAACTTTTCATAAATCATAGTTCAAGTCGTATTTACGACTACTTATTTGTGCCTCACTTGCATTACATCTTTAAGTGTTTGGACTGCTGGTCCAAATACTTATATTTTAGAAGTTCAAAGCGTCTTTCAATATCAGCCAATTCAATATCTAGACTTCTAAATAGATTTTATACAAGATCCTCGATTTCTTTCTTTACTTCTATAGAAGTATTTTATGTAAAATTGTTTGTAAAATCGTTGTCGACAACTTTCCAATTTTCTGGTTCTATTCTCGTAGTGACATAACTCATCGAGATCTCTTCAAGATTTCAATCTTTATTTCAGGTACCTGAAACTCTTCAAGAGTTTTATTATTAGTTATGTCTTGGGTCTCTTCAGGAGCACCCGCCTCCAATATACGACCATCTCATATTACTTTCTATTTACGAGAATTTTGATCATTGGAACCATTTCAACTATCATGCTTCAGGCATGATTTACATTCTCTCGCTCTAACATGTAATTTAAACTTAGAGCATTTCAGCTGGTATATGAGACTTAATTACTCTCATTAGGTCAGTAAATATGTCTGACAGTTGACATGTAATAACATGAATTATTTTATGAACTTCTACTTCATATACAAGGATCTAGATAACGATAATTCATTTTCCTCTATCCAGCTGATTATTATCTCCCCTGATGTTGAGAAAAATCATGTCATAAATGATTCTCCAATTAAAGTCTAAGAATTTAAACATAAAAGGAGACTTGTACTCAATATATATTCTCAACCCTTTTTACTTGCCCATTTTTGTGTGTTATGGTGGAGCAATTCAACTATATATCGCACATTCAAAAATTCAAAATGGGAAATATGACTCCTGACCAAAAGTCAAATTATAATGGGGAGTTTATTATAACTCGTTGGCTTGATGCGTATAAGTGTTGCTATATGGTAATACCATATAAATAATAAATGTTTTGTTCTCACAGTTTAACTATTAAATAGGAGGCATCCAATTAAAAAATTTGCTAAACCGTATTTTTCATAATCAATAGGCTTTGTAACAACCGATATAGCCTAAAATATAAACCCACTAGCTTTTCAAGACGAATAGTCTAACTTCATAATCTGAATCTTTTTAGAATCAATCTCACAAACTTCTGGTTGTAAGTCGATAAAACAATGTAGATGCATCTACTAAAATCATATAAAACTTTCCACATTTGTGGATATATGGGCTCATATTTCGTTCAGATATGCAAGACATACAGTCTCAACTTCAGTACAAGAACTTTAAGTTCTAATTCTTTTGGTAAGTGGGATCATCTCCTTTGAGAACAAACAACACAAGAACTTCAAGTTCTTTTAGTAAGTGGAATTTAATCAATTCCTTTAAGCAACACAAGAACTTCACGTTCTTTAATAAGTGTAATTTAATCCATTCCTTTGAGAATAAGCACCACAAGAACTACAGGTTCTTTTAATACATGTGCATGTAAATCTCAATAATTTCTGCACCATTATTGATCAAGATGGTCTAATCGATCATGCCAACTATATATGTGTATATATATCTCTGAATTTGTAAACTTCTTGTTTACCATAACATGTAATTCAATCTCACTCGTACATATCTAGTACGACCATCAAAATTGTTCTTTTAAATAGGAATATATTTAGCTCTTTCGGAGCTTTCAATTGAAATTATCTTTTGGTAGCAATTTATAGCTCTTCTAGAGCTTTCAACTGACTTTTTGGCTACCAGAACTTATATCCATATTGGCTTATTTCAAATGTCAATTGATAACATATGTTATCTATAATTCCCAAAGGGATATTTTGCGAACTCATATTGCTCTCTTAAAATTTTCACTTATAGTGGTGACGATATTATTACCATTAGTGGTAATTATTGTAATATTCGCAATTCTGCACTTTTCATAATGTGCTTTCTCTCAAGAATTTATTACTTTTCTAGAGCATCAATATTTTCTGTACTTTGAGATATAGTACTCACATTATTCCCTTGCATTTTTTTTGAAAGGTAAAGGCCTCGTTTAAAACCCCCTCTAATCCTAATTAGGGGGAAAAGAGTGCCCATAATTTTATTAATAATTATCATTAGCCAATTACAAAACGGATAATTTCAAAGCCAAACTAGAAACATCATATTCCTCAACGGATACAAAGACTTCAACCAATACCCGCCTTAGCTAGTGAATCCGCTTCTACATTGCAGCTTCTTGGAATCCATCTCAAAATAATACCTTGTTCTTTCATTTTACCCTTCAACTCGTTAATCACCGGAATAAAAGCCGGGGGGGTTGTTTGGTTTCCGAAAACCACTCCACCACCAAATTACAATCCGACTCAACTACTAACCTGGCCTTGGAGCACCACATCGAATCCCAAAAATGTTGCAAACCAACCTGAATTGCTCTTAATTCTACTAAGGAAGGAGGCATTAGCTCGCATCCTTCTGAAAATTCCAGAAGTTTGATTCCACTAGCGTTCTTCAAGACGCCACCAATGCCCCCTCTATTTTTCCGGATATCCAAAGCACCATCTACATTCATTTTTACGAATCCGATAGGAGGAGGAGACCAGATTTTAGTTAACGGTAAACTGCACCCTATCAAGCTGGAATTAGTGGCTAAACGAGGATCAACAAACAAGCATTCCCAAGGGATGCAACACTTCTCATACTTAGCTTTCACCCATCTCACCAACCTCATCTTAACTAAATTCATCAACTGAACCATATCAAGCGCCTTATTCTGGAATATTAATTCATTGCGAAACAGCCATAATGGCCATATAATTACAAAAGAGGTAAACGCCCATACTTTGCTCAGTTTAGGGATACACGTAGCAGACCAAGTTTCAATAAAAGGAATCAATTCATTAGGAAACACAGAAGATATATCAAACCACAAACATACCTGCATCCATACCTTCCAGCTGATTGCACATGATAATAGAAGATGCGACGACGTTTCTGGAAAACTCAAGCAGAAAGGACACAATGTATCTGCGATTGTGACCCCTTTTCTAGCAAGTGTTGTTCTCACCGGAATTTTGTTTTTCAATGCTAACCATACAAATAACTCCACCTTCGGAGGGGCGATCCCTTGCCATACGAAATTCAACCAGAAACTCGAAGTAGGAGTGGGGCCAATGAGTAACTTTCGAAAAGATTTAACTGTAAAGGATCCATCGTTGGACCCTAACCAACACACCCAATCATTATTAACATTACTAGCACTAAAGTTTCTCAAACGTGTCATCAAGGACTCCCATTGCTACCTTTCCCTATTGAAAAGGGGCCTTCGGAGACTAATGTTCCAAGTCCAGCCATGTACACCTTTCGAACCATAATCGGCCACCACACTCCATTTGTTCACTGCAAAAGCATAGAATCGGGGGTAGGAAATTTTTAAAGGACTGTCATCCAACCATTTATCCAACCAAAAGTAAATGTTCCTTCCATTACCGACTTTAATTACCAAATTTGATCTACAACAAAGAGCAGCCGAATCTTCCCCGATGTAAGCCTGTAAAATGTTGCTCCAAATCCATGAAGTGTTCTTCCTTGCAGTTTCACAAGGCAGTAGACCCACACCAACCTCAAGTATCCTTGCTTCTATCACCCTTCTCCACAACGATTCACGTTTGTTTCCAAATCGCCAACACCACTTACTCGAAAGGGCCCGGTTCATGTCGGCTAGATTAGTAATCCCCAATCCTCCCAATAATTTCGGTTGACAAAGAGCATCCCAACTAATCCAATGAATTTTGGATTTTTCCGCATTGCCACCCCAAAATTTTTTTGACATGATAGAGTTCAATTTTCTCAAAACTGAATAGGGAATATGAAACAAGGACATGTAGTAAATAGGAAGACTTGAAAGTACCGATTTAATAAGCGTTAGCCTCCCCCCAAAAGAAAGGCAATTTGATTTCCAGCCTTCGAGACGTTTGGAGAATAATTTTACCACCGGATCCCATAATGCTACCGCATTTCTACGCGCACCAAGAGGTAGACCCAAATAAGTTGTGGGAAGGTTGTCGACTGAACACCCTATCGAAGAGGCCCAAGATTGAATCAAATTGGAATCAGTATTTATACCCAAGAGCTTACATTTTTTTAAATTCAACTTCAACCCAGAAGCTAACTCGAAAACTCGTAAGGTACGTTTAACATTCCTGATTTGAACCTCCTCTGCTCCACAAAAAATCAAGAGATCATTTGCGAACTGCAGATGTGACAAATTAATATAATTTGTACCCGATCCGACATCAAAACCAGAAAATAATCCCAAATGCACTGTCTTCTTCAACATAATATTCAACGCTTCTCCAACAAGATTAAATAGTAGCGGTGACAAGGAGCAGCCTTGTCGAAGACCTCTAGACAAACTGAATTGATCAGTAGGGACTCCATTTACCAGAACTGAGATCCGGGCCGTGGAAATGCATTTACTAATCCAGGAAATCCAGCGTTCACCAAATCCACATTTCCTCATAACCAAAAATAAAAATTCCCAGCTGATAGTATCATAAGCTTTACTAAAATCAATCTTAAAAGCTATCCCGCTCTTCCCAGATTTATACACCGCATCCAGCACTTCATTTGCTAGCAAAGAACAGTCCAAAATCTGACGGCCTTCTATAAACGCAAACTGAGTCTCGCCCACCAAATCACCAATACAAGACTTCAATCTACGAGCGAGGACTTTCGAAATGAGCTTGTACAAACCCCCTACTAGACTTATGGGTCTATACTCGTCAATAGAAGTCGAATTATCATTCTTCGGAATTAACGTTATAAATGAATGGTTTATCCCTGGTTCCCAATCGCGACCTTCATAAAAATCAGCAAAAAAGCTTATGATATCCTCTTTGAGATGTGGCCAAAACTTCTTGAAGAAACCCATATTGAAGCCATCCGGACCAGGGGCCTTGTTACTATCCGAAACAACCAAAGCTTCCCATATTTCTGCTTCCGAGAATTCCTTTTGAATAGAGGCAGCCTTACTCTCACTTAGGCTACTAAAATCCAAGTCCATATCTACTAATTCCAGAGTGTGGTTCAAATTATAGCTCTTGGAAAAAAAATTGAACACTAATTCTTTTACCTTATTCGGATCGGATACACTAACACCTTCATGCTCCAAATCCAAAATTGAATTCCTTCTTCGTCTTGCAGATGCCGAGAGGTGAAAAAATCGCGTATTTTTATCTCCCTCCGAAAACCATTTCAAGGGCGATTTTTGGAGCCATTCACACTCCAACTTTCTGAACTCCTGCCATAGTCGAACTCTTATATCTCTCAACTTCACATGGGTGCTGATCGAAACATTACCCCCCTGAATCAACGCCTCACGGGACGAGATCTCCTTTTCAATTTTTTCAATTACCAGATTCGGCTTATTAGAAGGAAGAGCCGCCCACTTCTTAACAACCTTCTTCGAACGCCTAATAATACCACCAATCCTGATAGACGGATTAGCTATCTTAGCGTCACAGAAAGACTTGATCACCATAGCTTCAAAATTAGAATCGGCTAGCCAATGGTTAAAGCATTTAAAGGGTTTTGGCCCCAATCATTTGACATTTTCGAAAGCAATATCGGATTGTGATCCGAAATAGATTTGTCAAGCAATCTTTGTGACAAGCCAGTAAAAACAATTTCCACTTCCGGTGAAAGAAGAAATCTATCGAGACGGATGAAAGTAGGTTGCTCTCTACCATTACTCCATGTAAACTTCCCTCCTATCAGCGGAATGTCAATTAGGCCAGCATCAAAAACAAAACTCTTAAAAAGCTCCATCACCTGAATATTCATGGAGAATCCCATCTTTTCCTCCCTATCCAAGAACATGTTGAAATCGCCAGCGATGATCCAAGGACAATTCCAATTTCTGGTGAAAGAGAGGAGATCACTGATAAATTCCTCTTTGTCCGCATCAACCGAGGGACCATAAACATTTACTAATCCACATTCATAATTTTTTTGAATGAAGCACCCAATCAGACCCACAAACCTTCTGCTGATAACCTGAGTTGCAACCTTAAAAAAATCTGAATCCCACAAGCACAATAATCCACCCGAGGATCCCTCCGCTAGAGCAAAGGCTGTTCCTACATTATTTCCTCCCCAAAGTTTTCTCAACATCGAATCCTCACACACTTCCATCTTAACCTCCTGTAAAAAGAGGATTTTCGGTTTGTGCTTTGAAAACAAATTCCTTACTGCACGTCTCTTCTCCCACCTTCTAAAGCCTCTAACATTCCAGGATAATATTGAAAAATTCATAGATTACAAGAGAGATCAAAACCTATAGGGAACCGTTAACTTAGGAACGAATTTCTTCTTCTAATTCACACACCCTCTTTGTAACTTCTTCTTTTCCTCCCTTAAAAGTGAACCCCAAAAGATTACATACCTCCCAAACAGCTTCTGCTTCCGTTAACTCCTGCATTACGTAATCAGCTGAGCTTGATAATCGGACCGCAATTCTAGAAGGATTTCTCTCCTCTTCAAGCGAATCCCTAATCTTCCTATTAAAGTTCCTTCGAAAACCAGCTCTGAAAAAACCGACAGTTTGTGCTGAATTACTGCCAGAAGAATTCCCGTGTTCCATTCCAATCGAGGGCCCACTCGAAACTGCTTCATTTTTCTCTAGACTATCTGGAACAAAATCCACCGATTCCATTGTCGGGACATGAGAAAGCAAAGAATCCGAGGGGGGGGATTGTTTTGTTTCGAGGAATACTTGGACTTGCCATATCAACCGGGTCTCTACGAGTCTCATTAGGCTGGATATTATTCGAAACTATATTTTGGTTGAGGACCAAAGGGCGTGGGCCCTGATTACCGTAATCCATCCCGTCGAGCCCACAATTAGGATTACTCGGCCCACCCACACCATTGAGAACGTTCGGTGGGACAAGATTTATATTAGCCGCCAAAGGATTTAAATGACAGTTGACAATGGGTTCATTGTATCCACCTAGAGCATTGGGATTATCGGGAACTGTATTCTTTACACCCAAATTAATAGGGGTAGATGAAGCGTATGTATCCCGCCGATCCGCCTCCGACGCGCTCCTCCTCTAAGATTGGCCTTCCGATCCGGTGGGCATCACCGGAACATCTTGTAAGTTATCATCCTGATCATTATTCATGTCAATCGAATTATCGTGCCAAATGTTCGCGAACTTTCCTTCATCATCATCCCAACTCAGATTTTCCAACTCATCGATGCATTTACCAGAACTAATCAAAATCCGGAAGTTAGATCCTAAGGATCTAATAACAATCGATGCCGGAATTTCCTTAGGATTAACTACCCTTATCAGAATCTCAGCTTTATCAAGTCGTGTCTTCTTCTTCGTCCAATCCTCCGTGCATATGTACGTCCCCCACAGGTTCCCCAATTTTCTGAAAATTTCCTCATGCCAGCAGGACAACGAAATTCCTTCCAGTTGTAAATACCAATAGTGATGAGGTACACCTTTCAGTAATAAGAAATCGATCTGATCAAACCAAAATGTTAACTCCTCTCTTTTATGTCCCCACACTTGTTGCAAATCCGACTTAGAATCGAAAATGATCACATAAGAATTTTGCTTCACTTCCCACCTCACAACTTTTGCATTAATCCCATCATTGAGCAAACCGCTTTGCACCAGGTTAGAGTCATAGGCATTCTTTATGATGCCCACAAGACATCTCTCCAACCGTTCATTCCCATTCGAAGGAATTTCCATTGAAAATTCATCCTGCATGCTGCATATTTTCACTGGAATGTTATAAGCCTCCAGGCCACCCTCCCCACTATTGTAGAATCCTTTAACCGCATCCCTATAGGATTTATTCGGAACAACTCGGCTGGTTGACCGAGCCTTTAGAGCATTTGCATTCGATCCCTCCCCGGACTGATCAGAACCTTTTTTCTTGTGAAGATCCCCCACCCCATTCATCTTCGGAAAACCACTGGCATTTGAAGGACCTCTTGTGTATTTCGCTTTGGAGACTCTCACCATCTTACCATCAATGATCCTCTTGTCCAACCTTTCAATAGCCCTGTTCATATTCTTAAAACTATCGATAGAGACAAAGGCGAAAGTTGACTCCCGATATTTCAATCTGTTGTTGATATAAGGAATGTAGATCCTCACAACTCTTCCATAGTAGCTGAAAATTTCCTTTAACGTTTCCCTGGATACACGTTTGCTCAGGTTGTCCACAAAGATTGACCAAGCCCTACCTGTTCGATCAGCATGCCTCCCATAATGTTTGGCGAATTCCACCGGATGATCCTTGTTGATTGCCGTTCTTGAAGTCCCAGCTTCGTTTCTGCCGGCTTGCTTCCCCTCCATGACTGTTTAATAATATGATGTTTGGCGAATTCCCTTGCATTTAAATGGGAAAATATATCTTATGCTTATGTTGAGCATAAATCGTCACCATAGATTGTATTTGACAAGTAATCATGTTAAACAAAATAAATAAATATCATAATATATAAATATAAATATAAAACGTAAATAATTAATGTAAAATAAATAAACGTAAAGTAAAATAAATAAAATAAATAATTCTCTTCAAAGTTATGAGAATAATTAGAAGATGATTTATTCCTTTCGAGGGTTATAAGAAAATCAACAACGTCCAAAAGAGTTGGACCAACAATGTCCAAATAAAGTTGGACCAATATCATCTTCGTCATGTTTCGCAAACAAAATTTGCTTCAATTTTCTTTCCTTTATCATTCAATGATTCTTGATTTTTCAATGTACAACACGTACGAGACCAATGGTTTATAACATCGCATTGGTAATAAGAAGAGTTTTACTTCAATAGAATGATCTTTATCACTCTTGTCATCCTTATAACCTCACTATAGGTGGGTAGAAATATTCTTAAAATGACCATATTTTTCATGTCTATATTCATAGCCTCGACCACGACCACAACTTCTAATGTGGTTTTTATTCATTCCATAATATAATCTCACATTCACTTCAGGGAATGGAGTAGAGCCAGTGGGCCTTTAAAACCTTTTTCACATATCCTTATCACAGAGAACAAAGATTTAATCCTTGTACGCGGCATTGTTAAACCTGTCCATAAGGTCCTTTAAAAACCTCCTTTGAGACCAGTAGCTTCGCAGAACGGGATGTCCAGCCAATATACTTGGATTATATCGAAATTATGTCTCTAATTAAATAATGATTTATCATGTTTGCATTCACTTCAGGGAATGAAACCGTTCCAATAATCACATGGAATAAACATCATGCTTGCATTCACTTCAAGGAATGCCCCATCATTGATAATCGTATGGAATAAACATCATGTCTTGCATTCACTTCAGGGAATGTCTCCCATAAAACTTTTGGATCAAGACGAATTTTCGTAACTTGAAATTGGGAGAAGTCTATGGTCGAGTTTTTCGACGAAGAAGAAATATTGCTTTCGAACAAATATAGACTTTATAATAATCTTCTTGTAAATCATCATGATTTATCACACTTTAAAGTAATAATATAAAGAATATAAATAAAACCAAAATTTACCGATATTGATTTTTCTCTCGTAGACAATGGAGACATAGCATATGACCGAGATAGCTTCTCATAGTCCCTTTATATCACATTTCTTTCCAAGCCATTTAAGCATATCATGTAAAACTCAAAACGCAGTTAAAAATACTAACTTTTACCAAATAAAATGACATAAATAATGTTATAAAAAATATCAAATATAATCATATAAGTAAAAGTATGAATAAGCATACCGCTAATTAACCATTTTAGGAACAAGAGTAAACACACGTAATTTACACCAAACGCAACATCTTCGTCTCTGTCGATTCGTCTTTTGGTTTATGAGAAGCCACAAATTTATCTCTTTCCAATGTTCGAATAAAATCAAACATACTTCTAAACTTTACAAAAAAAATAAAAATATTTAAGTTAAAATATAAAGAAAAAGACAATCGGTAATTTAAAAGAATGAAGAGAGAAAAAAAACTTATCTTTGGTTTATCCTAGAATTGAATTCTTTCTAATAACTTCTTTTGGATTCAAACAATGAAGACCTCAGTTGATTAGAGTCGTGCTGATAACGTGTTGTGAACAAAATAATGAAGAACAACGAACAAGAATAAAAGAGCAAAGAGATAAGAGAAAGAGAGAGATTTGTATTATTCTCAAATTTAGAATTGTGTATACAATGCCTTCAATGAATCATCTATTTATAGGTATAAGAAGTACATAATACATTAAACTCTAATTAATAGAGATAATATTCCTAATAATAAATAAATCAAACTCCTTAGATAAAGTTCTAATCATGATAGACATCCACATAGATAAATATTCATAACAAAAAGGGTTTTTTCCTTGTAAGTTTTTAGATTAGATAATTTAGTTAATTTGATTCAGATCAAACATGAATAAAAAATTTTAGTTTTGTATACCAGTATGATCTGGCCTATATATAAGTAAAATAATTAAAAACACATTTTAGAGTAATCAACAAAATTTTGTAGTCTGAAATAAAAATGATTTCAAAATTCATAAAATCTTAGAAAAAAACCCTAATGCATGTCATTTTCTAGTGCAAACCCTAACACACCTAATGATAGACGATCGTTGTCGTATAAGATCCAAGGAGTCGACTGCCATAGCATGTCCCGATGGTTGATGTTACGTCGGCGTTAGAGAGGTCGGGTTCTCTCATCGCTGTAGGACCAACACTGTGCTAAGATGAATAAGATCGTGTAGAAAAACCTCATGCTGCTAGCCATACAAATAACATAGAATCTGTTGGGGTCAACGGGGAGTTGGGTAACCATAATGGTATATTGGTTCCTGTCGAAGGCCTATCTTCACTTGATGCACAAATAGAAAAGCATAAGGAATCTTACGCGAGCAAAGTTGCGGCCACTGGAAAAACTAGTCCGGCATTGGGACCTAAATGGATTGAAGAAGAAGTGGTTATTCTCGATGAGGATGTGCTCGTGGATGCATCAGGATCATTTCCACGCATTCATTTCTCAGACCGGGTTCGTGATCAAATTGATCATAATATGCGGAATGCAATTATAGTTAGGATTTTGGGACGTTCTATTGGTTTTAAGACCTTATGGAATCGAATTAATAGTTTATGGAAACCTCGAGGGGCAATTCAACTCATTGATCTAGATAACAATTATTTCCTAGTGAAATTTGCTGATGAGGAGGATTACACCATGGTACTCATTGATGGTCCTTAGATTATTTATGGGAGTTACCTCACGTTCAACCATGGAGTCGTTCATTCTCAACTTTAGAAAAGTTTCCTTTGCAGGTTATTATCTGGGTACGACTTTCGGGACTTTCTTATCGATATTACACCAAGGCGTTGTTAAGAAGATTGGCGAGTCATATCGGACGGGTTGTGTGTGTGGATTGCAACACACATGAAGGATGGAAATCGTTTGCCTCATTTTATGCCTCAGTTTAAAATAATGGGTTTAGTGTTTAGGGTTTAAGGTTAGGGGTTGTGGTTAGGGTTTAGGGAATTAAGGGTATGTATTATTTTTAGGGTGTAGGGTTTAAGATGTGGAAGTTAGGGTTAGGGTTTAGAATTTAATTTTTAAGTGATTTTTAGTGTGGGGGCATAGAAGGGGACATGATTAGGGGGCAGAGGATTTTTACCCCACACAGGAAGAGGATCGAGGGAAGTTTGTTCACCTTGCTATTATTGTGGATCTGAATAAACCGTTACTCTCGTGTATTGGCATTTATGTCTTTATCCAAACACTAGAGTACGAAGGGCTTCAACAAATTTGTTTTGATTTTGGGGTGTATGGTCATGCCAAAGAATATTGTCCCCGAAACGCAAAAAACAATGTAGTGGAGAAGGAAACTGAGGTTGCAACAACACAAGTTGTGGCGGCCCAGGTGTCATCGGTATCAAACTTGTTTGGTCCTTAGATGGTTGCTGAAAATAGAAGGCGAAGGCAGACATCTCAAATGAATCGCATGCATGAGGTTAACACGGTGAGAGGCATTGTTGTTGGCTCACGGTTTTCTGTGTTAGAAGAACATGAGGATTGGCGTGAGATTGATAACCTCCCATCAAGTTCGCGGGAAATATAGCAACAAGCTCGGGGGACTTGAGTTGATTTCTCAACAGGGGTACAACGTACTGAGGGGAGTGTTGCAAAGGTTTCGCCAAAGAATGCAGTTTCCTTAGCTTCTAACCTGGACAAGAAAAAAGAAAGCCACTAAAGGCTGGGCACAGGATGCCTTTGTGATCCCAATGGTTTGAAGGGCAAGCTGCCAAAGTAGTTGTACATGAACTGGTGTTGAAATAAGCTGCCTCTAGTCGCGTACATGCAGCGGTGAATATTTTAGAAAATACCATGAGAGCTCCGAGTACTTATGGCGTCAAAGTTGGTAAATCAAAGGCTATTGGGGGGAAATCCAACAAGGAAAATGCATTGAAAAGTTTAAAAGTACGTAAGGTCGTGGATACTCGAAATCTATCTCGTTCAGTCTTCCGATTGAGAGGATATAGTTGTGTTGAGATATTTATTTTGATATAACTCAATGAAAAATGTTTTTTGTAACCCCCTCGACCCGGCCTAGCCACCAAACCGCATCGAACGGGTTACACGGGGAAAACTGAAGAGAAACCCGTTAAGGCTTCACTCCGATTAGCAACCCTAAATTATTTTTTATAAATTAATCTTGTATAAATGTCATTTTAAACCTATGTGAGGAGACAAGCAGCGGGAAAAGCAAACATGAACATGAACCAAACAATACGGACATTAGAGGTCAACTTTTAACAATTTGACTACAGGCTGTATCGATACACCTAAGGCCCGTATCGATACGCCTTCAACGGTTAAACTTCCCAAGGTCAACTTCAAGAGGTCGTATCGATACCCTTCAAGGCTAGTATCGATACACCTTTAATGGTCAAGCTCCCAAAGTCAACACTAGGGATCGTATCGATACACCTAATGCTCGTACTAATACTCCGATTTCTCTCTAGAATCTCAGATTTCCAGAGTCCAAAACAAGTATCGGTACGCCCTCGCGTATCGGTACGATAGGCTTAAAATAGGGGACCGTATCGAACTGCCCTTGAGCGTATCGATACCCTATGCCCAGAAAAATAGATTTTTGCATATTTAACACAAGGTAGCCAACACAAACTACCCTAACCAAGCATTCAATCAACTCATAAACATACATGCAACATAAGACAACTATGGATACTCATGTAAGACAAGATAAGCATTCAACGAGACAAGATATAACGTGGCAAGGTTTATAAAGGAAACATTCATGCTTAACATTCACCCAAGAGGTCAAAAGCCAAACCATAGCATACTTCAACATAATAAGAGGCATTACAAGCCAAACACAACCAAACAAACTTGTCTAAAGCAAGGAGGCATATCAAAAAACCCTTAAACTAAAAGTTCATATCCCATTGCTTAATACTAATTATTGAAGTCTAAAAACCATACATGAGAATATCACCCCTTGGAATTTTTCCCCTTGTTCCCCGAGTTGCTCCGGAAGTCTAAGGACATGCATCATTGGAAAAGGGAGCGTAAGCATTTAAGCATAGTGAGCGGTGCTCAATAGTAGCTACAACAATGTAGTTTTAAAACCATAGTTTGCTTGAAACCAAAACCATTTCCAAATCATTTTCCTCATGCGTGAACACATAACAACATGCATTTAACAACTCGTGCATTTACCGAATGCAACCACAAGCCATAAGCTTACATCGTGCTCATTCTCATCATACAAGCAAAATAACCAAGTACATGCATAAGCATAAATGGTAATGAACAATAAAACATGCTTAACATGAGAATTTAGAGCACCGTGTGTATATTGACTTTTAACACTTTTACTTGGATATGCGGATAGTTCTCAAACCCACTAGACACTTCCGGTGGAATCTCACATCACCGTACTCACTCGTCTAGTAAAACATAGCTTCTGGTGGAATCTCACATCACCGTACTCCTCCTTAGTGGAATCTAGCATAAATAAGGCTACACGCGACTTTTACCCCGAGTGCACCCATATCCTATTGGTCGACTAACTATATCTGGTAATAAGATTTCACATTGTCAATAACCCGCCAACCAACACTTACCTTTTGTTCTCATGGTCACAACCATAACCAACATGGAATCAATTAACGCAATCATATGCTTAACACAAGGATAATCATGGCAACAACACTATGGAAAATCATTCAAAACACATATTAGAATTTATCGAAAATAAAGACTAAAACACATTAAAACTTACTCTTGAGCTTAGATTGGCTTATCAAGCTCAATCTAAACCCCCAAAACACATCCTCAACCAAGTTAAGGCTTAGAAAACAATTCCACTCACCGGTACAACCCAAACGATAGTCGAAACACCAATGTCAAGCCTCCGCAACACCGGGTATCATGTCCGAAGTACCCAAATATATTTCCGCTGCTTCTAAACAATCCAAAACATAGTATTAATACCCTTTTCAACATACATGCGCACTGAAATTCACAAACACAGTATTCAACAACATTCGCTCATCGATTCGTAGCCGAAGTTATCTGAAAATATCATCAAATCAGCCCTAACCAAAACCCAGTAATATAATCATCCAAAACACATCTATTTACTCCGAAAACATCATTTCAAAGCTACAAAGCCATCAGGGGTCATTTCAACTCAAAACCAAGCCAAAAACTCTAGTATTTCAACCTTTAAAATTACCCACTTACCTAGTTTCGGGATTTTATGATTGAACTAGCATCTCAACATTATTTAACACTCAAAACATTGTTTTTAAGCAACCCAAAACACATCAACATCAACCCACACGAAAAATCCCCAAAAACCCATTATTTTCAAACAATGAACTTTGAGGAAAAAATGGGAAAAATCATTTGGGTTTTGAAGAGAATCCATCCAAAGGAGTTCAATGAAGAAAAAGTAAAGTAAAAAAGAGATTGCCTTCAAGGATCTTCAATGGAGATGATGTTTGGTTGAAGAGAAAGTGAGAAAAATAGTTTTGGGAGAAATAACATGATCTTCTTCTAAAAGATGACAACTTTTAAAATAAAAATCCTTTTGTTATAATTAAAAATCCATTTTAAAAAGAATTTACCACTTTACCCTTTTAAAGTATTTTCATCTCAAGACATAACCCTTCTTGTTAAAATAAATAGACCCAAAACTAGTGTAACTCGAATCAAACTTGAACCGGATCTGATTATCTTCCGAACCCTAAACTCGGGCGTTACATTTTTTGACTTGAACAAATATTGCAAAATTAATTCAAAGTCCATTCATCTTGAAAAATATATTTGCAAGATTTTTGAAAAGTGTCCTTCACGCAAACAAATATTTTAAAGTATTTTAATAGTTCCCAACGGCTAGTATTTAACTACTAGTTTTCCAACGGCTAGTTTTTCATTCCACTTTATATATACAAGCCAATGACACTTGAAGAATAGAGATGGTGGACATCCAAGCTTAAAGATCAAGATAGTAGAATTCTAATGTCTATTTCTTGTAATCTCTTATATTTCTTTAGTCCAATCCTAGTGAGCCAAAAATGTGTAAACACCCACCTAGAGAGGTAATTAGTTTACAATGTCAATACCTCATTGTTGAGGGATATGTTCTAGTTGATCCTTATAAAAACTAGGGAGAGGGTTCTATCTTAGCCCGTGAAAAGATATGGATGTAAATGTTGCCTCCTTAGCCTATAAAGGTTAAGAATTCATTGTTAGTAAATTGGGAAATCCTTGGTGTGGATGCTAAGGTAGTGGATGTAAACCTTGGTTAGAAGGTTGAACCACTCTAAAATCGAATATGTCAAAGTGTTATTTCTTTTTCGGTTTTTGTTTTCCCAATTTCAAAAGAAACCTCTATACCCTTTATCGGTGCTAATTTTAGTTGAAGACGTCGAGCCTAACAATTGGTATCAGAGCGGGACTCAAATTGACGGTCTAACAACCATTGAGAAGATTCTATGAGTGCTCGATCCATTTCTACATTCAACCTACCTTGAAAAGTTAATTTGTTCGACATCAAGCTCAATGAATCAAGATGAACCATTTTTCCTCTCATTTGCAAATGTGGCATGCTCACTCATTAAAGATGGGTAACATCTAAGCTTAATCTTTTTGATTATTTGGTTATTTATTTTTAATGGTTTTTTTGAAAGTTTGTGCATATTTTTAATTGTTAAATTTTTATAAATGCATGCCATCAAAAAAGTTTTATGCATAAGTGTGTTTAACATACTCATTCTTATTATTGCATAAACTCTAAAAAGACTTGGATAAATTGAATTTCATGGATTTTAAAACTTGATATTTTTATTGAAATTCAATAATTTTCTTAAGTGTTAAATTATTTTAAGCTAAAATATAAAGTGGAATGCACTTATTAAGGGGGAGCTTTTGTTTTTAAAAAAATTACTTACTCTCCATTGTTATTTTGAACCTTAAATGATTTTGAATTATTTTTGATATAACAAAAAGGGGAGAGATAAGTTTGAAAATTTAAATTTCAAAAAGAAAAAGGGGAGCTTTAATATTTTCTCAAAATATTCTCTTTTTCTAATATTATTTTTTCTAAGGGGAGAAATTTCAAAAATAACTTTTGCAAGTGGTTTCGTTATATCAAAAAGGGGGAGATTGTTGAGATATTTATTTTGATATAACTCAATGAAAATTGTTTTTGGACTTGAAAAATATTGCAAAATTAATTCAAAGTCCACTCATCTTGAAAAATATATTTGAAAGGTTTTTGAAAAGTGTTCTTCACTCAAAAAAATATTTTAAAAGTTCTCAACGGCTAGTTTTTAATGGCTAGTTTTCTAACGGCTAGTGAGCCAATCCTAGTGAGCCAAAAATGTGTAAACACCCACTTAGAGAGGTAATTAGTTTACAATGTCAAGACCCCATTGTTGAGGGATAGGTTCTAGTTGATCCTTATAAAAACTAGGGAGAAGGTTCTATCTTAGCCCGTGAAAAGATAGGGATGTAAATGTTGCCTCCTTAACCTATAAAAGGGAAAGAATTCATTGTTAGTGAATTGGGAAATTCTTGGTGTGGATGCTAAGGTAGTGGATGTAAACCTTGGTTAGAAGGTTGAACCACTCTAAAATCAAATGTGTCAAAGTGTTATTTCTTTCTCGGTTTTTGCTTTCCCAATTTCAAAAGAAACCTCTACACCCTTCATCGGTGCTAATTTCAGTTGAAGACATCGAGCCTAACAGGTTGAGATGTCTAGTTTGGATGGTATGATTGATGTGATTGTTCGCGACGGTCCCACCCCTTGGGGGACTAATTAGGGTAACTTCTCCTTGTTACATTTTTCATTATGATTAATTTAATGTTTTAGAATTGTCAAGGCACGACAAGCCTTCCTTTTCAGAGATTTTTTTAGGTCTTTTATTCGGGAACATCAACCATGTTTGGTGGCTTTATTCGAACTGAATTTTAGTGGTGTGCTGGCATATCGTGTTATCTCTAGGCTCGGGTTTACTTAATATTTCAGAGTAGAGGCACATGGTTTTAGTGGAGGTATTTGGTTGTTAAGGGATGAGTCGGTGGGCGTGGAAATCCTGCATATATCTAATCAGTTTGTTAATGGCAAGGTGCGACTTGATGCTTTAAATGATTGGATTCAATTTACGACCATTTACGAATGTCTGCAGGTATCCAAGAGGAGATATCTATGGCGTCAAATCCAAGCTTTAGAACTGAATTTGGACACAGTGTGGATACTTGGGGTGACTTTAATGTCATTCTGTCTTATAAGGAACGACGTGGTGGAGTGTGTTCCTGTGAGGGTGTTAGTCGTGTGTTTACTCATTTTATTTTTAACAGTGGGCTATTGGATTTGGGTTATTTTGGTCCGCCGTTTACTTGGTCGCGTGGGAATCTCCATCAGTGTTTGGACAGGTGCTTGGTAAATTCTGCTTGGCTATACCGTTTTGTGAAATGTAACCCCCTCGACTCGGCTTAGCCGGTAGACCGAACCAAACGGGTCACACGGGGAATATTGAAGTAAACCGAGAAGGCTTACCTCAATAAACAACCCCTTTTTTTCCTTTTTATCTTATCTAGATGTAAATTAGGTTCATATGTGTTAAACATTGCAGCGAATCAATCGCAACTTAATCATGCATCGATTTCATCCAACTATGACTTTTAGAGACCATTTTGTAATTTTTCCAATTTGCAGGGACTTAAGCCATTTTTGTGTTACCTTCCTTTAATTAGTCTCATTGCATGCATCTTAGTCAAATCTCAGCTCAAAATAAACATTCATGCTCATTTAATTGCATCCTCAACATTCAGGGACTAAAACGCAAAAAATCAGAACTTCAGAACATTCCATCAACTAACATAACTGCCACCTATTTCGAAACACTAAGGCCCTGTTCTAAAACACGGGCTCGTATCGAAACGCCCTTGAGGTGTTTCGAAACCATGGTTTCTAGTAGCAAATCGTACCGAAACAGACCATTTTAGGCACACCGTTTCGATACAGGCTCGAGTGTTTCGAAACACTTGGGTCTGTAATGACAGATTTTGCTGGTTATTCACTCTAAAAATCATCCTAAACCAATCCAACATGTTTCCAACATGTTTCTAACATGCATACACCGTACATAACCATTAATCCTCAAACATTTGCAGCATATTTAGCATCAAAGCATGACTAATTACATCAATGAAAATCTAAAGGCATACAACCTAGCAAATGAGCTACTCAAGAGTCAAAACTCAAACCAAAACTCCAAACACCAAATAAGACAGAATGACATAGATATCTGCGCTTGGATTCCCTTGCATTTGAAACCCTAGGATTCCCTTGCAAATTCAGTTCTAAAGCTTGGATTTGACGCCATACAAGCTTGAATCCCCAAGGGAATCCTTGGATTTACTCTAGTCTAGAGTAATAAAAGCAGTGGGGAGTGCTTCTTGTAAATCCAAGGATTCCCTTACAAGCTTGGATTTGACGCCATACAAGCTTGAATCCCCAAGGGAATCCTTTGAAACCCTAGGATTGGCTCACTTCAAATGCAAGGGAATCAAAGCGGAGATATCTATGTTTCGATTATAGACTAGAGCACTCCCCACTGCTTTTATTACTCTAGTCTATAATCGAAACATACTTTCAATATGAAGGCTCTTAGGATTCCCTTGCAAGTTGCTGCCTCCAAACACTTAATTATCTGCATTGATGGACAAAAGAGAGTGTAAGCATACAAGCTTAGTGAGGAGTGCTCAAAACCCAAAAGCACCATCAATGCTTAAAACCACCTTACACTTTTCAAAACCATCATGCTTTCTTGAAATTCATGCACCTCATTAACAAAAATCAGCATGTTATACCACATGCAACAAGTATCAATACTTCAACAGTAAATCCATTTGCTAACATATAACTCAAGCCTTCCATGCATAGCTACCAATATGCAAAGCTTAAGAGTAAAATCATGCATTTTCATGTTATGCATCCATAAACATTTCATAGCAATTAATCAATTATATTGGCTCACAAGTGATCAATAACATCCTCATTTCTCAAAAAGTATCGGATACACGGATTCTCAAGTGTTGTCCTAACACTTCATACATTCTCACCGTCATCTTAAGGTTCACACATGGGAGCCCCCGTCCACCGTTGTGACACTCGTGGTGGAGTATTTGATACCTTACAACCCCTCAACACCACTCATCGGTAGATGTATAACCCCACTAACGAGAGACGAGACACAACTCAATTTCCTCAATCGTTAGGGTACTTGGATGGAGTCTTCGGTACATTCACAACCCCTCAACATCCAAGGCGACTTGTTAATTGTGCACTCAATCCTATAGCTGACTAACTATATCTGATTTCATTTGTAAACCACTTTACACAACATCACTTGCCAATATAATTCACATTTAGTTCAAACCTCATTGTTTTCAAACCATTCACAATAAGCCATATTCCAAGCATTAAACCATGCTTCATAAATTATGTATAAACACATACTTACAAGGATCACTTACCTAGTGCATCTTTTAAAAATATGGCATCATAAACAGCAAATCACTTACTCATATCATGCTTTAAAATAGTAGGTAAACACATAAAATCAAGAGCATCCACAAACTTATAATAGCACAATCTGAGGGAGAAAATCACTTTACTTACTTTCGAACTTAGTAAAGCGTTTCAAGCTTACACTAAGTTCCCAAAACCACTTTTAAGATGTTTCAAAGCTGGAAATCCCATTTCCACTCACCGACTCACGAAACCTCAATTGCCGACGCGAAAATCAAGCGTCCAAAGTCCCCGGAACTTCGCCAAAAGCTTCCAAAGAGTCCTCCCTTGTTTATACCACACAAGAATAGAGGATTAATGCATCTGAATGCATTAAAACCACCAGCAAACACTAAAAAACCCACAACTCTACCCAAAGGCACAAAAATACCCATCCGAAACAACCGACATCACCTTCGATTGATCACCAAACTCAACCCAGCCATCAACAAACACCTCCATCACATTTTAACCACAAATCAACATCCATAAACATCCTAATATCATCATTATACCTCCAGTAACTCAGATTTCACATTAACAACCTAAAACCCAAAATCTAACAATTAGAGATCTCAATGATTTCGGGATTATTATGATCAAAACTCATTATCAACATCAATAATCTTCCAAAACATAATTAGAAACCACCTCAACCGAACCAAAACAAAGCAAGTACGAAAATCACATTTTATTTCCTCTTTTAGTAAGATTTCAGTATTTTTACCAAATCAACATTAAAATCTCAATTAAAAACACAAATCAATAGTCAAATACTTTGGAATTTCATTAAAGAACCTTGATTAGAGGAGTAGCATGAAATTACCTCCAATCCTTGATTTTCCTCCAATTGGCAAGTTTTTAACTCATGAAGCTTTAAGAAAATCTTGTAAATCTTTGAGAAAAATCTTTGGAAAAGTGTTGAAAATCAAAAGAGCAAAAGAATGAAAAGAAATTATAGAAATTGAGAGAAAAGATGGAATGATTGGCTAAAGAGAAAATGAGAAATGCAAATTTTACGCCAACAATAATTTAACAAAATAACTACCTCTTTTTAATAAAACCTCCCTCTTCAACTTTAATTAGAACATTATAACCACATGACAATTAAAAGAAAATGCTTAATTGCCAAAAAGCTCCCTAAAGATTCTAAGAATTTGACTCTTCTTTGAAAATCACACTTTTCCATAGTTTTAAATCTTTACATTTTGATCACTGCCCAAAATGTACACATCCCAAAATTCAATTTGTAAAATCAATTTCACTAAACCCATCTTTATGATTTTAGATAATTTTAGAAAATTTTACCATATTTTTACCTTATCTTGAACCATGATTTCCCTGAATCGTTTCTAAAGGCTCTAATTTCCAATTCTAGGTTCGACCAACTTACACCGATGCCTAAAACATCTAGGCCAAAAACTGGGGGATTACATGAACACCTCAGTTACACGTCTAGACAGATTAGGTTCTGATCACCAACCGCTCTTTGTAGATCTTGATAGCCTTACTTCTGAGGTTCCTAATCATCCTTTTTTATTCTTGGAGGCTTGACATTCACATCCCCACTTCTAGGACATTTTACATTCCATATGGAAGAGAGATGTAGCGTTTGATCAGAATGTGGCTGATTTTACCATTGAGGTTAAACTTTGGAACGTCGAGGTGTTCGGACATATTAGGAAAAAGAATCAGAGAGTCATTGCTCGTATCCGGGGTATTAATAGGGCCTTTATGCTGCGTCATTCGATTTCTCTTCTCCGTATAGCTCAGAATTTGCACAAGGACTTGGATATTGTGTTAGATTATGTAACCCCCTCGTCTCGGTCTGGCCGAATGACCGGTCCGAGTAGGCTACACGGGGAAAACCGAAGCGAAACTCGTTAAGGTTCCCCCTCGGTTAGCAACCCTAGAAAATTTCTTTTACTTTAATCTTGTCTAAAGGCATATTATTTTCCTAAGTGATCACGACAGCGGAAAACATCCATAAAGGTACACAACCGAATCCCCAAACAACATGTTAACAGTCCATTTTACTCTTATTGAGCAGGCCGTATCGATACACCAATCAAGGGTATCGATACGCCTGGACCAAGGTCAACACCCTTCAGTCAACACAGGAAGACCGTATCGATACAGCCCTTGAGCGTATCGATACGCCCTTCTCGGTCAACATCTCGTGGTCAACGAGATAAACCCGTACCGATACGCTAAGACACCGTACCGATACGCCAAAGTCTCACCAAAATCTCAAATTTCCAGTGAGCATTGGGCGTATCGATACACCCCCGAGTATCGGTACCCCTTTGCGATTCTGTGTCCAAAAGTGTAGGACCGTATCGATACGGCCCTTAGGCATATCGGTACGCCCTGCACTGCAAGACACTAAAATGCAGCAAAACAATATGAAACTCAACTCTAAATGCATTTTGAGACTCCTCTATCCACATACAAGCATTCATACAACATTTCACAACCAAGACCTAGTATATGAGGCATTTGAATCTAATAAGAACCGTACAATCAAGGATTTCATGCAATTCCACAAAGGAGGCATGCTTAGCAATCATAAGGTTTCATACACAAGACAACCATACATAGAGCATTCATAGGACAAGTTCATACACTCTTAGGCACATACAACTAAGCAGCAAAATAGGCATGGTCCTCAATTCGTGAGACTAAAACATAACACATCCATAATTTAACATACTCAATCAACACAAAACACCTAAGGAGTTTGACACCCACTCCTACAAGTCTATACCCCATCGTTTAGGCATTATTACAAAACACAAATCATACTTGAGCTAGCTTGAGAACTCCAAAAGTTCCTCCCTTGCCCACTTGTCTCCTAAACTCTAACGATCTGCATGTTGGAAACAAAAGAGAGCGTAAGCTAACTAGCTTAGTGAGAGAAGCTCTACAAATCCACAACATGCAGTTTTCAAAACACTTTTCATAAATGGAAATAAAACAATGGATGCACAAATGACTTTCTCAACAAAAATACATGGTTGCACAAGCACAACCAACATACACACACGGTGGGACTACACATCACCATTTCGACTAGTAGATTTCCAATGGGACTACACATCAAAGTACTTTCCTACTAGTCACTACCGGTGGGACTACACATCACCGTAGTTTAGACCACCATCACGTGAGGCTCGACTTCAACTCGACTACACATTAACAAATGTATGAACAACTCAAGATGCACATGATAATCTCAACACATAGCCATTCATCCATTCATAACAAAGCATAGGAGTAGAGACTTACACTCGGGTTTAGGTGAACCCTCAAGGTCCCACCCAAACCCCAAAGGTTCCATAACGAGTACAAAACAAAGATTAACAACTCTACTCACTGTTGCTACCCGAGAGAAGACCGAAGACCAAGCTCAAGACTCCAAAACTTCCGGATTCGTCCCTGAAGCTTCACCAACCAAAATTCTTACTTCTAATCATCCCAACACAATTAAAACAATCTCAAATCAGTCCACAATTCAACGAAGTCAACCCGGATCACAAACCAAACACAAAACACATAATTTCAACTAAAAATCAAACCCAAAATCCACATTCCCGAGCAGCCCCTAAGCACACCCTAATTCCAATGATTCCAACACTTAAATTACTCCCAAAGGCCTCCAAAACAACACTTACATATAGTCTAACCATCAGCCATCATATTTCCACATAAAACACCCCCAAAACTCAACTTAAAACCCTATAAAAACCTCCCCAAAACCTCATTTTGGGAAACACCACAAAACCTTGTAAAAATCATTTATGTTGGACCTTTTAGGTTGTAACTAACTCATTTAACCTCAACAAATCAAAAGCTTAAGTTTTAGACAACAAAGATAACATTTTTAATCTAAACTTTCAAAATTCCAAAATGAGAAATCATGGATTAAAACGAAAAATAAAACCATAGACTTGTAGAGAACAATGAGGGCAAGTCAAAAGTGAATTTACCTTTGAGAAATCTCCAACAATGAGCAAGAAAGAAAATGGAATAATAACCTAGGCAAAAGTGGGGTTTTTGACGTTGGAAGTGAAATGGGAGGGGAGAGAAGAAGATGATGAATAGTAGATCATTTGAAATAAAAGGGTATTCATTTAGAAGTTCCAAATAATTACCTTTTTGCCATTAATGAATGGCTATCACCAAAAACCTTAAATTCCAAGAGATTTAGGGTTCTAATTAAATTCCAAAATTGATCCAACACATAAATTAAATTTTTAAAACAAAAAGGGGAACCCAAAATATCATTTTAGTATTATTTTTACCCGACCCCTAGACCCCGGGTGTTACAACTCTCCCCCACTTAAGGAATTTCATCCCCGAAATTACCTGACGGAAACAAATACGGAAACTGCTCAAGCATATCAGCTTTCCTTTCCCATGTGGCCTCCTCCACACCTCTATGTCTCCATAATACCTTGACCAACTCTATGGTCTTGCCACGCAACACCTTTCTATCAGAAGCAAGTATCTCAATTGGTTCCTCGTTGTAAGACAAGTCCGGATTCAACTTTATTTCCTCAACTGGCATAACATGGGACGGATCCGATCTATACCTCCTAAGCATCGACACATGAAAGACATCATGAATCTTCTCTAGTTCAGTCGGGAGCCTCAATCTATACGCAACGGGGCCAACCCTCTCAACTATCTCATAAGGCCCTATGAATCTTGGGCTTAACTTGCCCTTCCTTCCAAACCGCATCACCTTTTTCCAAGGCGAGACTTTTAAAAACACTTTATCCCCCATAGAATACTCTACCTCTTTCCTCTTTAAGTCGGCATAGGACTTCTGTCGATCTGAAGATGCTTTCAAGCGATCACATATCAATTTTACCTTCTCGGTGGTGCCCTAAAGCAATTCGGGCATCAGCACAAGTTTCTATCCGGCTTCGGCCCAACAAATCGGGGTTCTACACTTCCTACCATACAAGGCCTCATAAGGAGCCATCTGAATACTCGACTGAAAGCTGTTGTTATACGCGAACTCTACTAACGGTAGATGTTTCTCCCATGACCCTTTAAAATCAATGATACAACACCTCAACATATCTTCCAATACCTGAATCAATCTCTCAGACTAACCATCTGACTGCGGATGATACGAAGTGCTGAAGTTCAACCAAGTACCCAAAGATCGATGCAAACACTCCCAAAATCTAGCGGTAAATCTCGGATCTCGGTCTGACACAATCGACTTCGGTACCCCATGCAGTCTCATTATCTCACAGATATATAGATCGGCCAACTTGTCTAAAGTATAGGTAGTATGAACTGGTATGAAGTTGGCACACTTAGTAAATCTATCCACAATCACCCACACTAAATTCTTCTTCGAATGAGTCAACGGTAGCCCTGACACAAAGTCCATGGTAATACGCTCCCACTTCCATTCTGGAATTTTCAACGGTTGTAATAATCCTAAGGGAAACTGGTGCTCAACCTTGACTCTCTGACAAACCATACACCTACTTACAAACTCGGCTACGTCCTTTTTTCAAACCAACCCAATAGTACTCCTCCTTTAACCCTCGATACATCTTCGTGCTACCCGGATGCATAGCAAAAGGACTATTGTGAGCCTCATTCAAGATCATACGCCTCAACTCGGCATCCTCCGGAACCACTATCCTATCCTTGAAACATAGGATCCCATTCTCTACAAAATAGTACTCGGTAGGCCTATCTTCGGCTATGTCTTGCACGTGAGGTGCCAAAGACTCGTCTCGCAACTGCTTCTCACGAATCAACTGAACTAATGAAGGATTAACATGTAGCTCGACTATCAACCCACCATCCGTAGACACACTCAACCTTGCAAACATTGCTCGTAACTCAACGACCACTTTTCTACTCAAGGCATCAGCCACTACGTTTGTCTTACCTGGATGGTACTCTATGGTGAGGTCATAATCCTTAAGAAGCTCCAACCACCTACGTTGCCTGAGGTTCAACTCCCTCTGAGACATCAAATATTTCAAACTCTTGTGGTCGGTATACACGGTGCACTTCTCACCATAAAGATGGTGTCTCCAAATCTTCAACGCGAACGCCACTGCAGCCAACTCTATATCATGTGTGGGATAATTCCTCTCATAGACTTTCAATTGTCGTGAAGCATACGCTACCACCTTACCTTCTTGCATAAGCACACAACCTGAGCCTACGTAGGATGCATCACTGTAAATCACAAACTCTCTCCCCGGTTCCGGCTGAATCAAGATAGGAGTTTCGGTCAAAGCTTTCTTCAATTTCTCAAACGTTGTTTGTCTTGCATCTGACCACTCATACGGAACATTCTTCTATAACAACTTGGTCAACGGAGCCGCTATTCTCGAGAACCCCTCAACAAACCTTCTATAGTATCCCGTCAAACCTAGGAAACTATGGATTTCTGTCACTGACTTCGGTTGTTTCCAATTTACTATAGCTTCTATCTTCTTGAGATCCACACTAATCCCACTAGCCGAGATCACGTGACCTAGGAAGACTACCTTCCTAATTCAAAACTCACATTTGCTTAGCTTGGCATACAACTGATTCTCAAGTAGGGTCTGAAGTACTAACCGCAAATGCTCATCGTGCTCCTCTTCGGTCCTAGAGTATACTAGGATGTCGTCTATAAACACTACTACAAACTTGTCCAAGAATTCATGAAACACACGGTTCATCATATCCATGAAGGCTGCTGGAGCGTTAGTCAACCCAAAAGGTATCAGCAAAAACTCATAGTGCCCATAACGTGTACGATAGGCGGTCTTCGGTATGTCCATATCCTTTACCTTCAACTGATAGTATCCAGACCTCAAGTCAAACTTCGAAAACACAGAAGCACCTCTCAACTGGTCTAGCAAGTCATCTATCCTAGGCAAGGGGTATTTGTTCTTCACTGTCACCTTTTTCAACTGCCTATAATCTATATACATCCTCACACTACCATCCTTCTTTTTCACAAACAAGACTGGAGCACCTCACGGGGACACACTAGGCCTAATGAAGCCTCTATCAGTCAACTCCTGAAGTTGTGTCTTCAACTCTTTCAACTCTTTCGGTGCCATCCTATACGGGGCAATCGATACTGGTGCAGAATCCAAATAAGTCTCAATAGCAAACTCAACTGCTCTGTCTGGAGGCAAGTCCGGTAGCTCTTCCGGAAAAACACTCGGAAAATCACATACTGTTCTGATGTCCTGAGGTCTCGCCTCACTCACATCCGAATTCATTACATAAGCCAAGTAAGCTTGACACCCTAAACTCAACAACCTCTGAGCTTCCAAAGCCGAAACCACATTGGACAAAAACTTGACATTCTCCCCAACTACCACAACCTCAAAATCATCGGCAAGCCTCAATGAGACTCTCTTGGTCTCGAAGTCAACCCTAGCTCTATGCTCTACAAGACAATCCATGCCCAAAATCACATCAAAACCATAGAAGGGTAACTCCATCATATCGACCGGATATATGTGGCCCTGAACCATCAAAGGACACCTCTTATACACTTTTCTAACTACCAATGTATCACCAAAAGAGCTAGTAACATTTACACCTATCTCTAACCAATCACATGGTAACCCTAATGACCTTGCGTACTCACCCAAAACATATGAATGTGTTGACCCCAAATCTATCAAAGAAAGCAAACTCAAAGACTGTAATGTGAAATTACCTGCAATGACATTAGTGTCATTCCCAGCCTCTCGCTGAGCATACACCCTAGCCGGTCCTCCTCCCTCGGGCTGAACTGCTACAACATGAGCCAAGTTCCTCTGACCTTCATTCCTTGGCTGAAAGTTCCCACGACCGCGCCCACGTCCTCTCTGATGCTCAAAGCCCCTAGCTGGAGCCGGTCCGCCCCTAACCAGGTGTGGACAGTCGCGCCTCAAAAGGTCCCGGGAGCTACAGTTCCAACACGCTCCATAAATACCCATACACTCGCCCGGGTGGCGTCTCCCGCACCTAGTGCACTCTGGAATGTGCTCAACAGCTCCTTGGCCCTAACGACCCTAACCATAGTTACCACCCCTATGTCTCGTATCCGGCTGGTACCTCTTATCCCTATGCCTCTTGGCATGATCTCTATCTCAGTTCGCATGTCTCTTTCCGGAGTCAGACCCACTAGCACGTGCTCTAGAGCTTAGGTTCTGCTCTATATCCTTGGCCCTAGAGACCAAGACATCGAACTCAGTGTAATCGGAAGCTAGCATGTAGGTCTTCACATCTGTAGTCAGCCCATATCTGAAACGCTCACATCGCTCCCTCTCATCCGGGACCAACTCTGGTGCGTACTGGCTCAACCTCACAAACTGAACCTCGTATTCAGACACGGTCATGTTACCTTGAACCAAAGCCATAAACTCTATTTTCTTTTCATCCAAGTATCGAACTCCAAGGTACTTCCTCTTGAAGGCATTTCTGAAGAACTCCCATGTGATGTCTGCCTCAGCCATACCGGAAGTGACAGTGGTCCACCAAGTATAAGCGTCCCCCTGAAGCAAGGAGACGATGCATCCCAACTTACGGGCATCCGAACACTCCATCTGACCCAAGATGCGAGTAGTGCTCTCAAGCCACCCTTCTGAACCCTCCGGAGACAACCCACGAAACTCTACTGCCCCCAAATTACGAAGCCTCTCTAGGGGTAATCATGTCCCCGCACCCTGAGGTGGTGCTGCAGCCTGCATACCGGCCAAAGCTGTCTGAAAAGCCCCAGCTATGGTCTAAATCAAATGGGCCACATCTGGAACTGCCTGACCTTGGCCCGCTTGAGCCCTGTTACCTCCCACATTAGCCCCAACCTGAGGCCCATTACCATCACCTCCAACATTATCTCCATTACCATCGGGAGCATGAGGAGCAGGAGGGATATCCTCGGGTGCCTAGTCACCCGCTCTAGGTCGTCCCCTCGGTCTCACCATAGCAAAAATAATAATCTAAAACATCAAATACACAACAACAAAGGAAACGTTAGGTTAGCAAAAGGGCAAGGACTCCGGTTCTCAAGCTCGTTAAACCAAAACAATTCTCCTTTTCATTTTTACAACAACGCCTAACAATGGGGACTTTGGACCTACTCTCTAGCAACAACAGAGTCATCTCTACATGTAATCATACACCGTACTAGCAACAGAATTTAGGCATACAGGGCAAAACACTCGTAATACATTAACTCAACTCACTTACCTACCCAAGGTCTCAGAAACCTCAGGCTCTGATACCACTAAATGTAATCCCCTCGTCCCGGTCTGGCTGGATGACCGATCCGAGTAGGCTACACGGGGAAAACCAAAGAGAAACCCGTTAAGGTTCCCCCTCGGTTAGCAACCCTAGAAAATTTCTTTTACTTTAATCTTGTCTAAAGGCATATTATTTTCCTAAGTGATCACGACAGCGGAAAACATCCATAAAGGTACACAACCGAATCCTCAAACAACATGTTAACAATCCATTTTACTCTTATTGAGCAGACCGTATCGATACACCAATCAAGGGTATCGATACGCCTTGATCAAGGTCAAAACCCTTCAGTCAACACAGGAAGACCGTATCGATACAGCCCTTGAGCGTATCGATACGCCCTTCTCGGTCAACATCTCGTGGTCAACGAGATAAACCCGTACCGATACGCTAAGACACCGTACCGATACGCCAAAGTCTCACCAAAATCTCAAATTTCCAGTAAGCATTGGGCGTATCGATACACCCCCGAGTATCGGTACCCCTTTGCGATTATGTGTCCCAAAGTGTAGGACCGTATCGATACGACCCTTAGGCGTATCGATACGCCCTGCACTGCAAGACACTAAAATGCAGCAAAACAACATGAAACTCAACTCTAAATGCATTTTGAGACTCCCATATCCACATACAAGCATTCATACAACATTTCACAACCAAGACCTAGCATATGAGGCATTTGAATCCAATAAGAACCGTACAATCAAGGATTTCATGCAATTCCACAAAGAAAGCATGCTTAGCAATCATAAGGCTTCATACACAAGACAACCATACATAGAGCATTCATAGGCCAAGTTCATACACTCTTAGGCACATACAACTAAGCAGCAAAATAGGCATGGTCCTCAATTCGTGAGACTAAAACATAACACATCCATAATTTAACATACTCAATCAACACAAAACACCTAAGGAGTTTGACACCCACTCTCACAAGTCTATACCCCATCGTTTAGGCATTATTACAAAACACAAATCATACTTGAGCTAGCTTGAGAACTCCAAAAGCTCCTCCCTTGCCCACTTGCCTCCCGAACTCTAACGATCTGTATGTTGGAAACAAAAGAGAGCGTAAGCTAACTAGCTTAGTGAGAGAAGCTCTACAAATCCACAACATGCAGTTTTCAAAACAGTTTTCATAAATGGAAATAAAACAATGGATGCACGAATGACTTTCTCAACAACAATACATGGTTGCACAAGCACAACCAACATACACACACGGTGGGACTACACATCACCGTTTCGATTAGTAGATTTCTAATGGGACTACACATCAAAGTACTTTCCTACTAGTCACTACCGGTGGGACTACACATCACCGTAGTTTAGACCACCATCACGTGAGGCTCGACTTCAACTCGACTACACATTAACAACTGTATGAACAACTCAAGATGCACATGATAATCTCAACACATATCCATCCATCCATTCATAACAAAGCATAGGAGTAGAGACTTACACTCGGGTTTAGGTGAACCCTCAAGGTCCCACCCAAACCCCAAAGGTTCCATAACGAGTACAAAACAAAGATTAACAACTCCACTCACCGTTGCTACCCGAGAGAAGACCGAAGACCAAGCTCAAGACTCCAAAACTTCTGGATTCGTCCCTGAAGCTTCACCAACCAAAATTCTTTCTTCTAATCATCCCAACACAATTAAAACAATCTCAAATCAGTCCATAATTCAACGTAGTCAACCCGGATCACAAACCAAACACAAACACATAATTTCAACTAAAAATCAAACCCAAAATCCACATTCCCGAGCAGCCCCTAAGCACACCCTAATTCCAATGATTCCAACACTTAAATTACTCCCAAAGGCCTCCAAAACAACAATTACATATAGTCTAACCATCAACCATCATATTTCCACATAAAACACCCCCAAAACTCAACTTAAAACCCTCCAAAAACCTCCCCAAAACCCCATTTCGGGAAACACCACAAAACCTTGTAAAAATCAATTATGTTGGACCTTTTAGGTTGTAACTAACTCATTTAACCTCAACAAATCAAAAGCTTAAGTTTTAGACAACAAAGATAACATTTTTAATCTAAAATCTCAAAATTCCAAAATGAGAAATCATGGATTAAAACGAAAAATAAAACCATAGACTTGTAGACAACAATGAGGGCAAGTCAAAAGTGAATTTACCTTTGAGAAATCTCCAACAATGAGCAAGAAAGAAAATGGAATAGTAACCTAGGCAAAAGAGGGGTTTTTGACGTTGGAAGTGAAATGGGAGGGGAGAGAAGAAGATGATGAATAGTAGATCATTTGAAATAAAAGGGTATTCATTTAGAAGTTCCAAATAATTACCTTTTTGCCATTAATGAATGGCTATCACCAAAAACCTTAAATTCCAAGAGATTTAGGGTTCTAATTAAATTCCAAAATTGATCCAACACATAAATTAAATTTTTAAAACAAAAAGGGGAACCCAAAATATCATTTTAGTATTATTTTTACCCGACCCCTAGACTCAGGTGTTACAGATTAGGAGGAGAGTTTGTGGCGTCAAAAAGATTGCTCACAGTGGATCATGTATGGGGACAGAAACACTAGATGCTTTCACGCTTCTACTGTTGCACATAGAAAAAAAAAACACTATATCGACACTGAAACGTGACGATGACTTGTGGTGCTTAGACCCTCTAGAGCTTGCAACCATGGCATGAACTTTCTTTATGGCCTTGTTTACGTCCTCGAGGTGGATGGCATACTTGGGAGTGTCGGGACTATTTTCCGAGTCTTGATGCCTTATCCCATGCAGGTTTATGTTCTCAGGGTATAGATGATGAAATTCATGCTGCGATTTTTGGAATTAGCACTTATAAGGCACCGAGAGTTGATGGGCTACATGCAATATTCTTTCAAAAGAATTGGTCAGTTGTAGGGAAGTCGGTCACTACTTTTATTCGACAAATTTTTGAATCGGGCGTGGTGCCCCCTGAACTGAAAAAGACTCTCCTTGTGTTGTTGCCGAAGGTGGCCTCGCCAGAAAGAATTTCACAATTTCGGCCTATTAGTTTGTGTAATGTCATGTATAATGTGGTCACAAAAATTATTGTAAATCACCCGAAGCCTTTTCTCCCTAATTGAATATCTAAAAACCAGACAAGTTTTGTTCTAGGTTGTTCCATTACAGATAATATACTAATTGCGCAGGATGTTATTCACTCTATGCGGCGCAAAATTGGTATGAAGGGCTGGATTTCAATTAAAATTGACCTTGAAAAAGCTTATGACAAACTCGAGTGGAGTTTTATTGACAATACTCTTTTGGATATCGGTATCCCGGACTCTCTCCGTCAACTTATTATGGATTGTATTTCCTCTGCGTCAATTAAGATTATGTGGAATGGTTCGAAGACTGAGGCGTTCGCTCTGTCCCGTGGTATTCGACAAGGAGACCCTTTATCGCCTTATATTTTTTTCCTTTCTATGGAAAGGCTTGCGCATTTAATTCAACATTGTGTGGGTACTGGACAATGAAAGTCGTTCTGTACTTCAAAAGATAGCCTGAGGATTTCACATCTTTTCTTTGCAGATGATCTAGTTTTATTTGCAGAGGCATCGTACAAGCAGGTCGATCTGATACAGTCTATTCTCGATGTGTTTTTCTCCAAATCGGGTCATAGGGTGAGTCTAGCTAAAACTAATATTTTTTTCTCTAAAAATATTACTTTGCAAACTAGACGAACGATCAGCCATTTAATTCAACAACGTGTTACCACAGCTATCTATCAATACTTGATTCAGATGGTGCAACGGAAATTGAGTGGTTAGAAGAAAAAAAATCTATGTCGTTAGCCCGTCGTATTACATTGGCAAAATCAGTTTTGGCTGTGATTTCATCTTACACAATGCAATCTACTTTACTTCTTAAAAAGACATGCTTCGAACTAGATCGTTTATTTCGACGTTTTATTTGGGGTATTACGTCAGATAGAGGTGGTGTTCACTTAGTTCACTGGGATAACGTATGTCAACCTTTGGAACAAGTTGGTCTTAGGTTTCGGAAACTTGCAACGCAAAATGAGGCGTTTCTTATGAAATTGGCCTTTAATTTGTTATATAAGCCTACGACATTATGAGTACGTTTTCTTCGTACGAAATACAAGTGTGCGGAAGGTATCCCAGAAGTTTTACATAATCAGAATTGTTCTTGTATCTGGAAGGGCCTCAGTTTAGTTTGGGAGGATGTTCGGTGAAATGTCACATGGCTTGTCGGCAATTGGGCCACAGTCGACTTCTGGTTCGACTCATGGGTTGTTGAGATCAGACATTTGTTTCTTCATGTCCCGGATAATTTAAATCAATTGGTTATCCCTGCTACTGCGACGAGTTTGTGCGATGAGTAGGGGTCTTGGCGTTGGGCAGATTTTCAACATTTGTTACCTTCAGCTGTATTGCTACGTATCGCAATTCGCAACTACGATCCCCGCCCGTGTCTGTGCAAAATCTATTGATTGTTGATTGTAGTCTTGCATGAGGATTAAGTTTGGTTTACGGTTTAATATTTGTTAGTTTACGGGTTGTTTTTGTTTTTCAGTTACTTTGTGTTAGTTGTTTCCTTGGTAGTGTGGGTAGGTATTTTTTTCTCTATTTAAGTTTAGAGAGGTTTTTAATGAAGCCCATGTTAGTATTCTTTAGGCCTTATTTATCAGGAAAAAAAATGTAGTATATCATTTTATATCATAGTTTTATTTTTATTTATGACCTTTCAAAAATACATTTATGATCCATAACATTTCAAAAACATCAGCATCCATCCACCGGTTAGACAAAAGGTTAAAATTTTAAGGCTTAATACATGGATTAGTCATAAAGTATATTGTTTTTCCTACTTTAGTCCTTTCATTTTTATTTTGATCAGGGTCTTACGTTATTATTTTTTCTAGATTACTCCCTATCGTTACCAATGTCGTTAAAAAATTGGTATACATGCGGCGTATGATAGAACAAGACACATGGGCGGAGCCAAGAATGAATATTGAGAGGATCCGAATATTACATTTTTTAAAAAAATAGAATGCATTATTAAGTATTGAACTCAAAATTTAGGGAACAATGTTTAATTTATTTAATATTTAAATTTATATGGACCTAAATTATTATTAGTCCAAAAAATTTGAGAGCATGGGCTCATCTTTCTTTAGTTCAACCCTTACTCTCTCTTTTTTAATAACCCTTTGACAATACACACCCCTTCCAAACAAAGCGATTGAACCCAAGTCTCTTAGGATTAAGATCATCCACTTTTCTACTGGGACCACTTGTTGGGTTCTAGTTCAACCCTTACTTAATTAAATATTTAATTTTATTTTATTTTAATACATACTTTTTATAGGGGCCAAAATGCTATTAGATCAAAATTTATCAAGTAATTAAAATTTGGGTAATCTTCACCAGTGGTCCCTTTCGTTTAGGGTGTGTTCTATTTTGGTCACCAGAATTCAAAAAAGATTATTCTGGTCACTTACGTTTAGAATCGTTTCTATTTTGGTCCCTTGGCCGTTAGTCTCCGTTAATTAAAAAAATTAATTTCTAATTTAACCCCCAAACTTTCAAAATTTTATTTTTCACCATCTTCCCCAAAAATTATAAAACTAAAACCCAAATAATTAAATCAATGGCTATAACCCAACACTACAACACATTTCCCCAAGATTAAAAGCCTCAGCTTCTATTGCAAATGGCTATAACCCAACACTACAACTCATTCCCCAAACTTTCGAATATATCCCCAAGATTAAAATCTTACTACCTTTTCGATGGCTATAACCCAAACTTTCATGCCGGAATTGTTGGTTGAAAATTTAAAGCTGATGACTGAATGGATAGAAAGCAGCATATAACAATTTTTACCACAACAAGTCTGTCATGGATGACTAGGACTGCAGTTAAACCATTGTTTCGAGCTGCTTATCTTGCCAAAGATGGAGAGAGAAAGATCACATTTGTGATTATTTGATTATGCTTGAAAGATTAAAAACTAGTATCCCCAAACAACACTATGTTCGATTCCCGAATGGATCGAGGAGAGGATTGCATTTATACCTTAAGTTAGAAATTTTTTGATCATTCAAATTTCTTAATGCAGAGAATGAGGCGGTATGTTCCCGTCCTGCAGGCGAAGCTGATTGTCAATGGATCTGTGAATAAAAGTGAAAGAAGTTTAATTGTAATCGAGGTCGAATTCAGAATAAGGAAAATTGAGAAACTGTTCTATAGTAGCAGTGCTACCATCTATAACACACCCATTGCCAAGCTATGAAGTTTCCAAAATGGTCACATCTGTGGCTCTTCTGGTAATGGAATTCCTGTAAGACTTCTATTTTCTTGTGTTGGTATTTCTAGATAAATATTTTATGCCATAATCATGTGCCGATAATCAAGAAAAAATGGTATTACTTTGTAATTCTTGTAAAAAATAATGTACTCAAACGGGAAATAAACTAGTCTTACATTTTTGTTCATGGGTGAAGACAATATCAAAATGCTTAAAAACTAGGAGAGGAAATTAGTGTACATACCAGAAAATTGCATCATCATAGTGCTGAAGTTTTTTCCAAGGCATCTGATCCACCTGTTTAATCCCAACTTGCTGGAGAACAAATACTCTTTCGACCGAGTTCTTATAACAATATACATCTAGAAGCTTGGCGTGTTGCCACATCGATCTCAAATGAATAAAATCTCTAAGAAACAGGAAAAAAATGCACCAGTTTAATTCAACAATGTTATACGGTGATTGATAAGAAGTTACCAAAAGAGATGTATTAATGGACCTAACAATGTTATACGGTTGAAGGTCTTCAACCGTTTGATGCAGAAGCATTCGTTAATGCCATATTTTCATGAGAAATATGGTTGATAAAGTCATCAAAGTACATGAAAATATGGCATATTTTATTCATGAAAATGTTGAAGCTGAGGCTTTTAATCTTGGGGAAATGGGTTGTAGTGTTGGGTTATAGTCATTGATTTAATTATTTGGGTTTTAGTTTTATAATTTTTGGGGAAGATGATGAAAAATAAAATTTTGAAAGTTTGGGGGTTAAATTAGAAACTAATTTTTTTAATTAACGGAGACTAACGGCCAAGGGACCAAAATAGAAACGATTCTAAACGTAAGTGACCAGAATAATCTTTTTTGAATTCTGGTGACCAAAATAGAACACACCCTAAACGAAAGGGACCACTGGTGAAGATTACCCTTAAAATTTTCAATAAGGGCTTGAGCCCTTTGGGCCCTAATGTAACTCTGCCTCCGACAAGACATGTAGCACCTTAAATCAAAAGCAAAAGGATCAAAGTGAGAAAAGAGGTATAGCTTAGGGATTAAGTCATACGTTAAGCATTAAAACTGTATTAAAAGAGGTAATTGTACATATGTAAAATTCATTTCAGATTAGTCGTCGTGATATTAAAAAATATATTTTTATTATTTTCAGTTCGTGGGCTAATCTAACCCGACCCATGAACGTGTATAAATTTTTAGACAAGATCATTATCGGTTGAGATTATTTGTTCAAAAAAATTATTTAAAGTTATAATTACTATAATCCGTAGCTATGTTTTTTTCATTCTGAAACATTACACCTCTAAATTATTTTAGATTTTAATCACTTCAGTTTTATTCGTTTTAAGTTATTTGTTCAAGTTATTTTAAATTAAAATTATTTTAAATTTATATTCATTTGAATTCGCATGAGATGTATTTGAATGGTTAATTTTTTATTATCAACCAGGGACGGAGTTAGAATTTGAAGTTGGGGAGCAAAACATAAATTTTAAAAGGTGGGAGGTGCAAATTCATAATTATCCCAATTTTTTTCCAAAAAAATATAAGGAATCAAAGGGTAAAAAAAATTTTCCCTTACCGAGGGGGGCCATAGCCCCTCCCATTGGAGCTGTGGCTCCGTCCCTGTTATCAACTACAAATACGATTTAATCCGATTTATAATAAGGTGTGAGAATTATAGTATTAGTGCGTCAACCAGTGACAGATCTAAAATTTAAAAAAATAAGTTTAAAACAATTTTTTTTCTTTAAATGTGTATGCAAATTTCTTTTTTCCCTTCAAGCACATACTAAACTAGACTGCAGCTTTCCCGAAACATAGTGATGTAATTGCTCCCCTTTGGGACTTAATAGATACACCTTTTGTGAATATTATTATAATATTATGTAATTAAAAGAATTTTGGATAATTATGAAAATTAAATAACTATATATATATAATAAAACCTCTATAAATTAATACTCTTTAAATTAATAAATTTTATTAAATAATAAATTTTTCTGGTCCCATCAAAATTATAAATTAATAATCTAAATCTAATTCAATTTTATTTTAACTTTTCTAATTGTACCCACAAGTTTCGACGTTGAGATCTCCAACTGCAATAAAAAATTGTGAAGAGTTGTTGCCGCATTCAATGCTTCATTTCGCGTGACTACTTCAAGTGGTGTTGAATCATCTTCAACTTCATCATTAGTAGAACTTTCAATAATATTAGCCACAATTTCCTCTAAACTTTGAACTTGTAAATATTCGTCATTTTCGCCTGAATAATCTAACAAGTTATTGACGTCCATTTTATTGCGATAGCCAATATCGTTGATCATATTCTCAAGTTCGGGTAAACCTTCTTCAAAAGTTGTCTCACTTAAGTCCCTTGAGCCTGCTTCATTTGAGCGAATTTTGCAGTGTCGAAAATAATTTGCTATTGTCAATTTGCTGAATTGAGAAATTTTCATTTAATTAACAAATTATTAATTTATCGATATATTAATATCTCTCTAAATTAATAAAATTTTATGGTCTTAAAAGTATTAATTTATAGAGATTTTACCGTATTTGTGAGCTAAGAATGCCCTCCGTCTATCCGTTAAGCATTTTAATATTTTTTTAAAAAATAAACCCCTTAGATCGTGTAAGATTACACCAAAAATTGAGGATTGGTTTTAAATAACCAATAGCTACCTTAAAGGCAATTAATTAATTCTTTTTCACAGCCCAAATCTTTGGGATTTTGTGATAGGTAATTAATTAAACCTTTTTTACCGGGTAAACTTTTGGATTGTATAGTTATTTAAGAAGGGTTTAAATTTCAAATCTATGTATAATTTTTTTTGGATAAATGAAATCTTTATAATTTTTTTGAATTAAGTTTATAAATTTTGATTCAATATATAATTTTATATAATGATTTTGATTTTATGTAATTGTATATATGAATTTGAGAAATTTTTAACGATTACAAATTTAATTTCAATTCAAATTTATCAAATGAATAACATGTTTTAAATAATAATAATAATAAAATTTATTTATTTATTTTAAGATATAATGTCTAAACTCTAATGACAAAATATATCCCTTAATGTTCATTTTTTTCAATTTGGCCTCGATTGTTTTTAAACTAAAATTGAACGTTAATATGGCATTAAATTTTAATTTTATGATGTTCACATAAAATTCTGAAATTCATATGTATCACACTATTGATGTCACATTATTTTATTTTATATATCATATCAATATATAATTTTAAAATTATGAAAAACATTTTTAAAAAATTAATTCATTACAAATTGTAAAATAGTATATGGTGACGTATGCTACCAAGTCAACAAAATAGTACCACACAAACAATAAAATACATGTGAATTGTCTAGCAACTTGCAACATTAATGTTCTGAAAAAATTATCGTTTCAGTTAATAATTCCATTAAAAACATAGTAATTGAATATAAAAGGATCATAACCTTATTCATATAACACGTAAATATTAAAAGCTTAATTTGTTATTATATAAGAGGATCATAATCTTATTATTCATTAGTAATGGTTAATTTTATTTTTCAAACTTAAATTATCGGTTAATTCAATTTGAAATCGATTAATTAACTTAATTGATCATAATTACTATTTATTAAAAATTATATATATATATATATTACACACATATATATATTGAAAGTAACAATCGGTCATATTTTATTAAAATAAGTAAACTGAAAGACAAAGTAATAATAAAACTGAAAAGACATAAAAACATAATGACCGATGGTTTTCCTTCTACCCGATGAGATAAGGCCTTGAGAAAGACGGTAGAAGAAATATAGAAAGGGGAACAAAACTCCAACGAGATGTAAACAAGAAATCCCCTCCAATCGACCAGCAGAAACGGAAAAATTAAGGTGGATCAACAAAGCGTCGGTCGCAATCCACCAAGCGCCGGATATGGGACGGAGCATCCTCAACCCAGTAGCACTCCTCTGCATGTCGTAGACCGTCTGCCACTAACGCATGCGCCGGCCGGTTGCCAGCACGCCCTGTGAAGTCAAAGCAACACGAGGTAAATTCTCTGCCCAGTTCCTTTGAATCGCGAATTAAGAGCCCGATTCGTGACAAATCTGGTTTTGATGTTCTGAGTTTAAGGGAAATTGCCATGTTGTCGCCTTCAACCACGGTATTACGAAGACCCAAGTCACGCGCAAACAGGAGACCATGGAGGACGGACAGTGCCTCCGCCTCAAAAACTGAAGTAATCCCTAAATTTCTCCGATGACCGGCTCCAATCAGAAAGCCATTACTATCCCGAATAAGAAATTCAGAACCAGAAATGTTATCGGAACCTCTAAAACTTGCATCTACATTGACTTTGTAGGATCTCGCCGGCGGTGGAGTCCACTGGGCCTCTGCATTATGGAGCTGATGCTGGAAACGTGAAGAGGTAACGGTGAGCCCCTGGCAATAACCTTTGATAAAGGTAAATACCTCTTCTGTACACTGTATTATCCCTTCATAAAGCCCCTGGCAATAACCTTTGATAAAGGTAAATACCTCTTCTGTACACTGTATTATCCCTTCATAAATTAGGATATTGCGTGAGTGCTATAAAGCCCAAATTGCAATCAAAATCGTAACATGAATCGACTGTGATGTAGAATTAAATATATATATATATATATATGTTTAGTCACTGAAATTTTAAATTTTATAAAATAATCAATAAATTTATTGAATTCTAATAAATTTTTTATTAAACTTTCCAAAATTTATTAATAATTTATAACGTTAATTGACAATAATAGTTCAAAAAATAACTATCTATATACTTACGTTTTTTATAAAGAAAGTTTGAACTCTAAACAAGAAGAAATTATACCATGAAAATTCTTAATTTCTACCAATAATCAAAAAGTTTTCTCTTAGTTTTTTTTTTTCCGGTGCCGCACCTTCTTTGATATTTGTTTTCTTGTCCGGTGGTCACGTTTTTTTTGTGGTTCGTTTCATATGTCATTTTGGCATGATTTCAGCATACCTTAGCGGTCGTTTGGTGCTTGTACAGAGATCTAAACGGCACTAAATTTTGATTTCGCCGGTGGTCATAGAATGATAGATCCTCACTTGGTTGATGGTTGTTTGCCGATGCAATTAAACCTAGGTAGCAGAACAATCTGCCTGATGGTTTGGTTCACTCACCACTCCTTTTTCACCCCGTTAAAGCGTCTCGTTTGGCTAGAGACAAGGAGATTTAGGAAGATTTCTTGATTCTGTCGGTATGCTATTATCTATGGAAGTATTTATTTCTCTTTACGCCTTTGAGTTTGTATGAGATTTTGATGGACTAGACCTCATTATTCTCCCTTCTAAATGTTTGTATTTGAAATATTTTTCATTGTTATTAATAAAATTCAGTTGTCATTGTCAAAAAGAAAGAAATTATACCATGGGTCATTCCCACCATGTCATCCATGAGACCAACCAATAAAAATCACCCATCTCATTATTTTTTCCATGTCATATTTTACCAAGTGAATCTTCACTTGGTAAAAACTGTTTTTTAAAATCGATTTACAGTAAATATGAGTGGAGATTCACTTGGTAAAAATATGACATAGAAATAAATAATGAGATGAGTGATTTTTATTGGTTGGTCCCATGAACGACGTTGTAGGAGTGATCTATGATATAATTTCCCCTTAACAAGAAAAATATTAATATAATATTCTAAAAAAACTGCAAAATGAGTTTTAAATATTTGTGAGATAAAAACGAAAGATTAAATCTCAACAAGTGATAAAACATATGAAAAAAAACAAAACGATATACTTTTTAAATTTTAAGTCGTATTAAACTCATTTTTTATTTAAAAACTATGACAACAAGCATTTTTTTTTAAAATGGGAGACGCATTTTAATAAGTTGCATATGATCTTTAATTTTTTGAACCGCTCTTGATCACTATAAATTCAAATTTATTTAGGTTTTGAAGTTTAAGTTCTTATATGGATCATTATGGTGCATCCTTTTGGATTTTGATCAATTTGGTTATTTTTATTATTATTGAAATTGGTTCATTTCAAACTACTTCCTTAAATCATTTTGAGTTCTACTTGTTTCAAATTGAGATCGTTTTAGATTCAAATTGTTTCATATATGTATTAGCTCTAGTTTAAATTAATTCAACTTCAAGTTAACATATATTAATTATAAGTTTTTTATAATCAATCTGAATTGAATTAAATTGAATTTGAGTTTAATTTAATTGAATCGGTTACGTATGTAGCTTCAAGTGGCTGACGTTGTGTTAGACTTACCTATGTCCCTTAGGCCTCTTTGCAAATAGTTAAAAATGATAAATTATAGCCATAGTCACTAATTATTAGTAAGCTTACAATTTGATTATCTAACTACGGAAAATTACAATTTCATCACTCAATTAACCAAGATTAGACATTTTAGTAATTATTTTAAAAGCTCTTGACGTTTACATTTTTTTATCAATTTGATCTTGATTCTAAAAACTAGAAAAATATAGGAAATCCAAAAAAAAATCATTATTATAAACTTTTAAAAAATAGTAAAAAAATAACATAATTTACATTCATCCCAACAACTCCAAACTACACACACCAGGGGGAAAATAAGAAAAAAAAACATAACTTTTTAATTTTCTAAAATAGTACTTTTATTTTTTTTACTTGCATGTGTATTTTGATAAATTTTTAATTAATTTAATTTATATGTGTTTTTAATTTTCTTTTGAATTTTTTTAGAATTATGACCAGATTAATACAAATATTAGATACCAACAACCATTTTGTCTAGTGGGATGAGACACTAGATTCTTTAAGCAAGGCCAAGAGTTCAAATTTTGGCGTTGTGAATAGAGCAATTGAGCTGGGAGGGTCACCCCATAATAGGCCTCTATAATACCCGACCTAAATTAGTCAACTAATAGATTAAATACTGATGGTTAAACAAAAAATAAAAAATATGTTGATGTCGAAGGCTAGAGAAATTATATCATAGGCCCGGCTCGCCACGTCATCCATGGTCCCAACCAATAAAAAGCATCCATTTCATTAATTTTTTCCATGTCATTTTTTTACCGAGTGAATCTTCACTCAGATTTACTGTAAATTAAATTAAAAAAATACCTTTTACCAATTGTAGATTCACTTGGTAAAAAATGACATGGAAAAAATTAATGAAATAGATGCTTTTTATTGGTTGGGACCATGGATGACGTGGCGAGCCGGGCCTATGATATAATTTCTCCGAAGGCTATTGTTTGAAGAATCATGACTAAAATTACAAAAATGTATAATAAGTTTCAATTATTATTTATTTAAAAAATAATACAAATCATGTTTATTATTATATATATATATATATGGATAGTTGGGAAAGAAAATATTGGGGAATCATTGATATAATAATCATAGAGATACTAATAAATGTAAAGTTGAAATTTTATCAATTGTACTAAAAGTATATGTTCAAACTTACCATGTATATAATTACTTTATTCTAAGATTTTAATTTTATTTTAAGCATTCAACCGTGTAGTTATAATCTCTTTAATTTTCTTTCCCCTCACAATGCAAGAAAACTTGAAATAATACCAAATTCTCTCCAAGTTTTATTAGGTACAACAATGGCAACTATGAATCAAACCAAAAGTAGCAAGGCAACTAGGGGCCGCCAGAAGATCCAGATAAAGAAGCTCGAGAACGAGAGCAGCCGCCAAGTCACTTTCTCCAAGCGCCGCAACGGATTGTTCAAGAAAGCCAGCGAGCTTTGCGTCTTGTGCGGTGCCAACATCGGCATCATCGTCTTCTCTCCCAAGGGGAAGCCGTTCTGCTTCGGACACCCGAATATCGACGTCATACTCGATCGTTACTTCAGCGAAAACCCTTTTGAAGACAACAGTTCGACGACGGCCCCGTGTTTCGAAGAGTTCAACGAGGAGTGCCGGGAGGCGTTGGAGAAACTCGAGGTGGAAAAGAAGCGGACCAAAGAGATTGAAAAGGAGAATGAGGATAGGAAGAACAAGGGAGAGTTTTGGTGGGATGACCCTATTGATAATAACATGGGGGTTGAGGACCTTGAGACTTACGCTAAAGCAATGGAGGAGCTGAGGAACAATGTGGCTAATAGGGCTAATTTGCTGATGGGAGATGTTTTCGCCGCCGCCTCCACTGCCACCGTGGCTAACCCTACCGGCTTGGGGAACAGTTTTTCCGTCCAAAACAGCGGTTTTACCGTCGGAGAGTCGAGTGGCTATGGTGATTTTGGTCTTGGTATCGAAGGTTTTAATTTTGGTCATGGCCCTGACTTTGATTATTAATAATCCCTACCCATCATTCAAGGTATGACTACTGTTCTTCGTTACAAAATTAATGTCTAGTTTTTAATTATTGTATGAACAATGTTGGTGTTGATCTTTATATGATCATTTATAATGAAGTAGTTAATATTAACTATATTGTTTTGCAGCTTTAAATCTTAGATTTTTATTAAAAATGTAGTCTACATCATTTAATTTAGTTTTTACAAATTTCTATGGTTGATTTCGGGTCGAATCAAACTGAGTTCGAATTTTAAAATTTAAGTTGGTTTGTGTTTTGAATTTGGATCCATCAAATTGGTTAGTTCCTTTTTCGAGTTAAATATAAACTCAAATTTAAATTAGTCAATTAATTTTTAAGTTTTTTTAGTCATCCGTGAGTGTTTTTTTGTCTTACAAGTACACTTATAAGAATAATTCAAGTAATTACAACTAAAATTGGAATGAAAAATAATTAAATCAAATATTAGAATGCATGAATCGGTTGAATTAGAATAAATTTAGATATCGTCTACAAGTAATAAATCTTAAATTAGATTATAAATGATGTTTTCGCATTAATGTAAAATAATATATTTCAAAGTATCTTAAAGATAAAGATAATATCCACCTACATAATGTAAAAATAAAAGATTTTACACTTAGGGTACTTTGGACCGAATTTAAATCTACGATTAAGATTAAAATCATATTTTTATTAAAATAATAGGATTGATATTCTTTCCTTGCTTAGTAAACGTAATATTTGTTTTTACAAAAAAACAAAAAATATTAAAACATAATCTTTATTATCATAAACCCTAATCATTTTATGTTCATGGTTATCACGATTCGATCATGTTGATATTAAGTCCATAAATTAATATTCTTAGATAATCTATTGATTCTGTAAAAAATGTCACTCATATAGACAATGTTAGTGAAACACTTTATCAATAGGTCAAGTGATGCCAATTAGATCTTTTTTATCAATTAATTTTATTTGATATATCACTAGTATTCGAATCGTTAGCCGTGTAGTTTGAATTGATTACTCTAAAGATTTAGTATTGGATCGATTGTTTTAATCAATTTATTCTATTTATAACATCGAGTTTGAACCCTAAACAATATTGTTGAAATAGTCTAAAGGCTCATCTTACTATGTGTGGGCAAAACTTGACTCGAAATAGCTGAATCATTTGATTCAATTTGATGTGAAAATACTCGACTCGTAACTTCATAAACTCGACTTTAACAAATTTCAAATAAAATTTGAGTTATAAAATAAAAATTCGAATACCTCAAAAATTGTAATAATTAGTGGAACGGTTTTCAACTTCGAGTCGAGTCTCTTAATTCTTTCGAGTCTAGCCTCTCAATTTCGGTCTGGACAAAAAATACCCCTAGTGTTTGACTGAATAGCCATTTTGGTTTATATTCTTTTTTTTTAAAGTATTTTAATCCTCAATGTTTTATTTTGGGTCAAAATAATCCATCTGTAGATGAAAACTGTCAGTCAACTAACGATAAACAATTTGAGTTACAAAATAGAACCCTTCACCTCAACTAATTCAATTTTTTTTACTTGAATCTACTGGATGGATGGTATGTCCACCCATGCATCTTACTATTAATAATGAGTTGTTGAAAGTAGTTTCAAAACGACAAAGATAGAAAAGGGAAAACGACAAAGAAGTAGCATAGAAGCATCTTGTTGTAATACGTGCGCATTGTATTCCAAGATCATGTCTTGGTGTAATAAAACCCCATGCATTCCCCATTGCCAATTACATTTCTTTATCTTTGATTTGCAGAATAATAATATAAATGACAGGGTCACCGGTTCTACTTTCTGTTTTTTTTTTTGTCAGTTTGGTCTTCAAATTCAATTTAGAGTAATCGATGGATGAGTTGAATAAAAATTTAAACAACTTACTTTATTTGGTATTATACTAATACTTGATAGTATCAACTGAAGAATTGATATCATGCATTTTACTATTTTACCGTATAATCACTAATATTTAAGTCATTGATCGATTAATTTAAATCAAGTGTCGCAGAAATTCATCATAGATTCATAGGAGCAACCTCCCAATTCAATTTGATTCGTTTATGATTCTGTTCCGTCCATAACAAATAGGTTTATTACATGATAGAATACATTTTAGGTCACTCAACGATGTGTTCGGTTACTAAGTTTTTCATTTTAATTACAAACATGTTAACTAAAATTTTGTTAAAAACAGATTACTTAAAATTGAAACAAACTTATAACATGACCTGATATGATAACAATTTTAGTTCTCGAAACTTATATAGCACGTCCTATTAATTTAGTCCTAATTTGAAATAATTCAGTAAATTTAACTATTCATATTTAAAAATTTTGACATTTCACCATCCTAACACACCCTCCAACCACTTGTCGTAATCCCTATGTTGCTATTGTCCTTTAGTTCGATAACCGACATATGAAACAACTCGACATACATAGTCACCCAACTATTAGTTACCTGACAAACTAATGGAACATACCAATTATAACCTTAACATCATCTGCTAAGAGACAAACATTTCACTAATGAAAGTTTTAAATATAAAAAGTTATATTTATTAAATTATGTCAAATTAAAATCAAATTGATAGATTACACATTATGAAGACTTAAACAATTATTATACCAAATTACGTTAAAAGTTGGTTTCAATTTTAACTGTGAAGTGACTGATTGTAACTAACCACATAATTAAGTAACTTTAGAGTGTATTTTATCCTTTATTAAACATGAAGTTTAATTAAAATAACCCGAAAATAATCATTCAATAAATGGGTTGTCAAAACAAATGTAACTTGAACAATTGATTTAAGTATTTGATGACGCTGTGTTTAAGACATTGTCTGCAGCAACCCAGCTAATATCACAGCCTGTGCTCGCATCCCAATCACCTGTCTTCTCCACCTCTCCATTTTTGCTTATACAGATCACCATTCTCTCTTACATTTCATCGGCAAACTCTTTTTTTTCTGTCTTCAAACCCTCCATTCACAAGCACTCGATGGATCCGTGCCCTTTTGTGCGGATCCTGGTGGGGAATTTGGCCCTGAAATTTCAAGTTCCGACAACTACCAGGACCAAACTGTCAAGAACCCAAGACCCTTGTTTTTCTTGTTATTGTAAGATCAAGCTCAACAACTTCCCTCATCAAGTTGCTACAATCCCTTTAATCCAATCACAACAAGACATAGCAGCTTGTTTCAGTCTAAGCAAGTCTCAGATTTGTCTTTGGGGTTCATCGTACAAGCTGTCTGTCGAGGTTTATGTTGATGGTAATGGCGGCAGTGCTTGTGGACTGGCGTCTGAGAAGTTGTTGGGGAAGTTTTCAGTGGCTTTGGATCTGCACGGAGCTGAATCGAGGCCGTGTGTTTTACATGATGGATCGGTTCCTATAGGTCGAAATCGAAGCGACAAGAACGGATCATGTATGCAGCTGTGTTTGACTGTTAGGACCGAACCTGACCCCAGATTTGTCTTCCAGTTTGGTGGAGACCCAGAGTGCAGTCCTCAGGTTTTCCAGGTTCAAGGCTGTTTTAAACAGGCGGTGTTCACTTGTAAGTTTGGTATCAGATCATCTTTGTCGGAATCAAACAGGTCCAGAAACTGGTTGTCCCGTTTGAATTCCGATAAAGACAAGTTCTCGAAAGAACGGAAAGGATGGTCAGTAACGATCCACGACCTGTCGGGCTCTCCGGTTGCAATGGCATCGATGGTGACACCATTTGTCCCATCGCCTGGTTCAGACAGGGTGAGTAGGTCCAATCCTGGTGCATGGCTGATTCTACTTCCAGGATATGGAACTTGGAAACCCTGGGGTCGACTAGAAGCCTGGCGTGAGCCTGGTTTCACCCACGCACTTGGCTACCGAGTCGACCTCTTCTACAGTGATAAGGCGACCACTGTCGCCAGTTCAACCCTCAACACCAAACTTGGAGGGAAATTCACCATGGATATTATGACAACCAACATGGCGACCCCAACACGAACTCCAATGATAAGTCCGCAAAGCAGCTGTGACTTCGGGTCGCTGGGGTCACGTTCCGGGTCAAGACCAGGGTCCGGATCGGGATCAGACTTCGGTTTTGGGGTGTTGTCCATTCCTCTGGAGAGTAGTAGTGGGTTTGTAATGTCATCAACGGTGGAAGGTGCGGGGAAATGCAGTAAACCGGAAGTGGAAGTAGGGGTGAAGCACGTGACATGCACGGAGGATGCAGCAGCATTTGTGGCGCTGGCTGCGGCGGTGGATCTAAGCATGGATGCTTGTCGGCCATTCTCTCAGAAGCTAAGGAAAGAGTTGAGGCAGCAAACTCAGAGCTTTGTCGTTTAACATAGGTGGGGCTCTGTCGTTTTAGGTTGTTTGGTGTAATAAACAACTAATCAGATGAGTTGGGCAGATAAACAGTTACAGCAGTTCTTGAGCTTGATGTAATAACCATCAGTTTGTACAGCTCGAATGACATGGCAGGACTTTGTTTTTGTCTCTCAAATTGTTTTATTCATTGTGTAGTTCTTGTCTGAGAATCCTACGAGTTAATCGAATCGTGTTTTCGGATTCGAATGTGATTCATTCATCCCAATGTATCTTTTAGTTTTGCTGCAACTCATGACCAACTTCTAGGGTTGTATGATCCTACATCTAATCGAACATAGGTATGCAAGTATGATCCTATTATAACAATACCGGTCAAAACAGTGTAATACAAGCTGAATACAACACAAGAAGGCTCACCGATATGGTTAATTCTAGACTCGTCGCCATTAATGAATCGAAACCACTAAATTGCTTGAGGAACACGAAAAGGATACAATTTCAGTTTCGAATTTTAAGACGGTTAAGATGGGTTACAAACAGGTCATTCCATGTATCTGTAACTCCAGGCAAGCACCAATGCATGCAGTCGTCGTGTTTCTTTCCTCCGGCTGTGGAAGGGTGAGCGTCTGCTCTGAATTCACTCATACGGGTGATATCTAAGATGTGGATATTAGACCCCTCGAGGGCCTCATACAGGTGCTGATTCACAAGCCGTGTTTCCACGTTCGTCCCGTTATTCTTCAACGAGAACAGCTCTTCCACCTGAAAAAGGGAAATCACCAATATCAAACTTGATCCAGAGTGGAAACAAACCAAAAGATGAACAATTCTTTCTCCTCGGAAAATGACGGAAGTATTTCGGCATATAATAAGATGCATGTTTATTCGTAAGGTAAAACGTTGCAAGCCGCCATTTAGATTAACCGATATAGTGTTCAACATAACTAGTAAAGAGACTCACTTCTTCTGGCAACAAAGGCTGTAACCGTTGACAAGAACCACCTTGGTCCCAGTCGCCTCCTTCAAAATGCCTCGGTGATTGCGTGCGAAATAATTTAATGGCATCTGGTCGTGTGGTTTTCTCCACAAACCGTATCTGCCGACCGACGATCAGTAAGAACTAAGGGAAAATAGTAGCTATAACTCTGACAATGCCGTGTACTCTAAAAAAAGTTGCAGCAAACATCATTTGCAATAACATACCATGTGTTTTAAAACCTTATCCAAGCCAACATCAGGAGGTATTGGAGGGATCACAGGAAGACCATTTTCGAAGAAAAGCATCGGTGACTTGACTGGGTCGAATTTCGAAGGAGCCCACCACCTATAAAAGATCAATCAAAATAGTTAATCCAAGTCCGGAAATCTTCGATAACAAACTAGAAATACATGGATTAGAATAACAAAAGAAATTGTGACCAGGAACCAACATAAATAAATAACACAACCACATACAGTTTGATCCAAAAAGCACCGATGATTACATATAATTCGGAAACCACGTCTTACTATGGCAATTTGTCATCGCAATAAAATTCACTTCTGGCTGTTTTCAATCAACACGAAAACAGGATGAAATGCTAAAAACAGCTTAGGAACAACAAACAAGAACATAAAAGGCATGCTACCATACTATTGGCACCAAAAGACCTCAAGAAACATCCAACATAACGTTATAACAAAACCACAAGTTACACAGCTTGAGCCAAAGATCTTCGACCAATGTATGTAACTTGAAAACCACATCCAACTCTGGCAATTTTTCATCACATTAAAATTCACTCTGGGTCGTTTTCATCCACCATGAAATAACTCAGGAAGAACAAACAAAAACATAAAGGCATGCAACCATAATATTATCGGCACTAAAAGATCGCAACGAGTCATCATGCATCGACAATCTACTTCATGTTAAATCGAAAGGGGAAAAAGACTACCAGTGTCCTGTGTTGAAGATGAGTATATCATGGAAGCTTGGAGCCTTTTCCCATGTGCTTTCCGGAACATCGACATCAACTCGATAACCCTCTTTATATCCAAGAGCTTCTAACTTGCCACCATTCGCATTTGCAGACCACCTGCATCAAACAAGCCAAAGCAAACTACTTTAAACAAAATGAAATGGAATTTATCTAAATGAACAGAACGAGCTCCCAAAGCAGCTTACCTACCATAGCGAGCCAAAAGATTAGTTCGATGATAGGCAATGGTAAGGTTATAGTGAAGAAAGGTAAAGCCACGATCAGCTCCGGCGGGGCGCCATTTCTTCACATCATTGGACACGCGTTTCAGAGTGCAAAACAAAGACACAAACATGTTTCTGTTCAAGGAATCACCAATAAACCCTGCACTGTTGAATATTGGTTAAGGCCTAATCGTAATGTCCGCAATAGATTGCGATATCTGCAGTGACTGCAGTAGCATATGTTATATCCGCAAGGACCATAAAAAACGGCCGCAAGTACAATATAAATCTCTTGACCTAATTGCTTAAATCAATTTTCTCTAATTTCAAATCTCGAGAGAGAAAAGAGAGATGGGAAAAAGTACCGATGCTGGTGTCTCTGTAAGTGTAAAGAAACTTGAGCGGATCGAACGGCGGGAGACGGCAGCCCCGAGGCTTCCACCGCCACTTCACGATGTCTTCACCGTTAGATTTGTTGTTCAGAATGCAGTTCCATCCTTTGAATATCTCCTTGCAGCTACTGTCGTACCTATCGAATCTGGTATGTGGGTCGTAAACCCACGACCCATCGGAGTAGTCGCAGGAGGAATCGGCGGATAAAGTCGGGTGGGATCGGGTTGTGGCATTGGCGTGGATGGGTCTAAATCGGAAGAAATTGGGAGGTTTTGCAGAAGAGGAAATTGAGGCATTTCTAGAAAGAGAGAGAAGGAGAAAGATGCAGATGAAGCAGAGGAGGGAGAAGAGAGGGAAAAGAGATGAAAGCTTCTTGGTTGCTGCCATGGCGGTCCAAGGTGGGGAAGTGAAAAGCAAACAAAACAGAGCAATGGGTCTCGTATGACGTGCCCAAAAGGTGTGAGCTTCAGTAATTCAATTTGGACTACATTCACTCCCATAGGCCATATTGTAAAGTTTAAATCTTTGATTTGGCCTTTACATTACAATATGGGTAAATCTCCAAAAATACCACCTATACAGTGAACTTGTTGTGCGAGTTCCAAAATACTCGAATGAATTACATCGTCATTTATTACTGGGTGAACGCCTAGAAAGTTTTGAAATTTTTTTGAACTTGGATGAGTTCAAACAAAAAGAAAATGTTGTCCTAATATATGTTTACAGTTATGGGATATTCCGTTGCAGCTCAGGAATCAGGATAAATGAATACATAGATCCAAATGGAAAATAGGGGATTTAGTCTTACACAACACAACTAATGATAGAGTTGCAATCTTATGACGAATACAGGGAGAAGTTAACTTGGCATGAAAAAGCAAGCCCAATTGCTCACAACATATGCTGTTTATTAATCCATGGAGTTTCTTTGCATGCTTCTAGGGGGAGTTCTATGATATGCCGGTACAGTCCGAGGGAAGAACATTTCTCTCACTCCTTCGGATTGTATGAAGGGGAGAACAATGCTTGATCCAACCTGAAACAACAAGACATACACAATTCCTATATTTAAATCGTGTTTCTGTTGCATCAGAACTGGTGCTCGGTAAAGATACTGACCCAAAGGAGTTTAGCTCCGTTCCACAAGCGTTTCGGGGAAGGAAACGGGAGTAACAATCGGCCCACACCGTATATCAAAACGGCCAAGAAATGGAATGCCAGGCTTAATGGACGAGGGCGTAAACCGGCGTGCAGAGCCGATAGTCCGTATGCGAATACACCTCCGAGTCTCAAATACTCAAAGCATGCCTGCTGAATATCCTTCATTGCAGGATCAGATGGCGCACTCAACACCTTCTGTAGGACGTTGGCCAGTGTATTTATTGTAGACGACATTGGCTGCAAATGCGGTTAAAGTGCGAAATTATACCGTTTTATTCGGTTTCGTTCACTTTTGAAATGCACATACAACATTAGATTGCATTACCTTCCTCAGAGTATAGAAAGACTCAAGATATTCGCAGATGGCGGATGCGTCGGATAGATCATGCAAAGGTCTTAGAAGATCCCTAAGTAAAACAACATCTGATAGTGCAACAGTCATTCCCCCTCCGGTTATAGAATGGCGCATATTGAACGCGTCGCCTATCAAAAGCGCACCGGGAGTCGGGTGGGGAGCAGCAGCCATGATTTTATTCGGCATTGTTCTTATGTTACCGGTCTCGATTGCAGATATGAAGGCGGTGTACAGTTCTGGAAGTACCTGAAATGCATGAATCATATTTTTAGTCCATAAATTCAACCACATTCCCCTTATAAATCAATGTAAGAAAGATGATCCAAGTACCTTGGGAGCCACTTGAGTTTTCAAGTAACGGGCCATTTCACCATCGGAAACAGACGGTAAATTCTGACTCCGAACGTCAACCAAGCAACGAATTTCGGTGCTGCTAATCGGATAAAATGCATAAGGCGACGGATGTGCTATTACAAGACCTCCATAATTTTCACGAGGAAGTTTACAGTTTGTAAGAACAAAACCAACACAATAAGAGGGGACATCAATCTGCAGAAAAATATAAATATCAACATCTTTATATTTTTCTCTAAGCACAAGAGTTTTAACATATTTCGTAAGCATTTTCACCTCTGGATTGCAGAGAGCGCGTCTCAAATTCGAGAAACAACCGTCGCAGACGACGGTGAGCGGAGCATAGGCCGACAGCAGTCGACCACTCTTGTCTTTGTAGTGCACTCCATTGACAGTCCCATTTTCTTCAAGCAGAGATGTTACTGTCCCTTGTTCTAGACTTACACTACATTATCATATCATCAAACACATGAGTTTCGAACTTGTCTAGATGAGTATAGGATGAGAGCAATGGATCGGGTTTACTTGAGAAGCGACGCGGCTTTCGCCCGCAACCTTTGAACGAATCGGCCGTTATGAAAACCTCGTCCGGCGACATGGGACTGAAACTTTTCCAGAGGAAAAGATACAGTGGCATCCTTTCCATCCATGTAGAGAACATACCCCAGGACTCGCTGAGCATCGATCTCATCGACACAATCTGCAGTGCAAACATTCAATGTAAAAGAAACAACACCACAACATCAATATGTAGGATTTCTCAAGTTCAATTACCCTCAAGGCCTAACTCAATCAACTTGAGGTAGCCCCCTGGCATTAGATTTTCACCAGCAATTCGGTGAGGCTCGTTTAAGTCCCTCTCAATCACACGCACTCGACGTCCGTCCTGCAAGATTACCTACCATAGTTATATCGAAATAAGATGATGAAAGTATGCTAGACAGAAGAAAAAAAGGAGAAACATTTGGACCTTTCCAAGAGAATAGGCCAGAGCAGCACCGGCAACACCAGCACCGACTATTATAATATCAGTAGCCTCACAATTTCCGGTTCTGTTTACGCAGTTTTCGTTCGGAAACTCCATAGAAGATGTTCTCTTGAGCTTGCTCAGCCCCCTAAATCTTACAAGAGAATTGTAGCACAAGAAAAAAAACCCAAAAAAAGAAGCTATAGCACCTGCAACTCCAACTACATAATGGCTAGCCATTGATTTAACAACATGGAACAAAATAAAGTGAACATATAGTCCTTGAGTCAAGGTACAATGGTGGGGTAATCACTAATCAATGGTTGAACTCGAACTCATCGTTCATGTCTCGCATCTAGCAAAAGTTGAACTGGAAAAGCTTGCACTGCCATCAGCCATGATGTGTGAAGGCAACCGGACCGGCCTAATCATCTTGTCTGCCGCGTAGTGTATGAACCATGCTTTCTTAGCTGTCACGCTCGACAATAAATTTCTGATACACTAGCATTTGTGTATGATCCATGCTTGTTTCTTACATCAAGTACATTTGGAAATGACAGACAGAGGGTTGAACTTAAAGGAGCATTAGTGTTCACATTAAATGAAACAAATTTCTTGTACAATTAAGGACACTGAGACCATTGGCTTTTTTTTGTTTCATTTTAATAGCTTCAAATGTACTAATGGCAGTAGGAGCAGGTACAAGAAAACACATTAAAGATTGCAGGCATTAACACCATGGCAGTAGGAAGTTCAATCTTGAAATTTCAATAGTTCTGTTTACTTAAAAATCAATCCACTAATTATTAAAAATTTTAAGTTATTTGAATTTTCATTTTATAACTCAAATTTTATTTGAATTTTGTTCGATTCGAGTTAAGTTTATGAAATTTTGAGTCAAAGTCAAAACGAGTCGAGTATTGTTCACCCTTAATTATTGCAATAGTTTTCATAACTTTTTGGAACACAATGGTCCCCTATCTTGCCCTGTCAATTTTCCAGCCATAAAACTTTGAAAAACAAACAAATCTTCTGAATAACACATGAACAAACCGTAAATCAATTATGAATATGAAACCTCAACTCCACCTCATGTACACTTGAGTATGGTACTAAATTGCAGCTAAAGATGCGGTTTCGGTATTGCGGTTGCAGATGTTGTGTCGTAATTTTTCTCCCAAAAATCATTATGTTTCTAAATTGCAGCTGCGGTGTCGCGGTGACCTTAAAAGCCATTACGCTGCTAATTATTACGAGGGGGAGTTCTATAACATGCTGGCACAGTTAGGGGGAGGAACATTTGTCTCACTTCTTCAGACCATATAAATGGAAGAAGAATACCAGCTGCAACCTGAAAAAGAAAAAAAGCAAACATAGAAAAGGGAACGGTAATTCGTATATTTATATCGTGTTCATGTTGCATAAGAAGTGTTTAGTAGAGATACTGACCCAAAGGAGTTTAGCCCCGTCCCACAAGCGTTTCGGAGAAGGGAACGGGAGTAACAATCGAGCAACACAGTATAATATTAGATTCTGCAAGGGTCTTAGAAGATCCCTCAGTAAAACAACATCAGATAGCGCAACAGTCATTCCCCCTCCGTTTAAAGCATGGTGCATATTGAGTGCATCACCTAACAAAAGTGCACCGGGGATCGGGTGTGGACTGTGGAGCAGCAGCCATGATTCGATTCGGCATTATTCTTATGTTTTCCTTCTTCTCTATTGCAGATATAAAGGCAGTGTGCAGTTCAGGAAAAACCTGAAATGTATGAATCGTATGGTTATTACACAGATTCAACCGAATTCCCTAATGAATCGATAAAGAACAATCCATACACATACCTTCGGTGCTGCTAATGTGATATAACAGGATAGGTGAAGGATCTGCTAATATAACAGCTCCGTAATGTTCATTCGGAACTCGGAAGTTTATAGTTGATCAGAACAAAACCAACAAAATAAGAGGGGACATCAACCTGCAGAAACAAACATCTTTATATTTTCTCAAACCGTAACATGTTTTACCATTATAAAACAATCTTCACCCTGGGGTTGCAGAGAGCGTCTCAAGTTCGAGAAACAACCGTCGCAGACGACGGTGGGAGGAGCGTAAGCCGTAAGCACTCAACTACTCTTGTCCTTGTAGTGCACTCCATTGACAGTCCCATTTTCTTCAAGCAGAGATGTCACTGTCCCTTGTTCTAGACTTACACTACATATTAGGAATATTAGAATATGCATCAAGGTAAATTGGTAAAACTAGTGGTAACTTCAGTATTACAGCTGTCATTATGTAATAGGTTTACTTCTTGTTTTGTGAATATCATAGGGTTAGTGTTTCAAAAATATTTTCACTATTCACTCTTTGTTCTTAGTACAAGTTTACAGATTCTTAACACTACATTATCACATCATCAAACACATTAAGGTCAATCTCGTGTCGAAATCGAATAAATATCGAGACGAACAAGATGGAATACTTGTGAAGAGAGGCCGCTTGTTACCGCAACCGTAGAACGAAACATCCTTCCTGCAACATGGGACTCTTCCATTCCATTCTTGTATAGAACATAACCCAGCATTCGCTGAGTATCGATCTCATCCACACAATCTGCAGAACAACAACCAATATCTGAGAAATTACAATGTAGGCATCAAAGTGCTGTATAAGCTAATTAAAATCTGGGAATTTTGTGGTTTAATTACCCTCAAGGACTAATTCAATTAACTTGAGGTATCCCCCTGCCATTAGAACTTCACCTGCAACTCTGTTAGGTCCATTCAAGTCCCTCTCGATCACTCGCACTGGATGACCATCCTGCAACATATATATTAGGGGTGAGCAAATCGACTAACTCCGACGCCGATTAAAACAAGGGTAAACTACATAAGTGATCACCGAATTTTTAGTGCAGATTCATTTTGGTCACCGTACATTTAAAATATTAGATAAGGTCACCCAAACTGGAGCGTGGATTCATTTTTCCTTAATAAAAATGGGTAAACTACACCAATAACCACTCAACTTTCTTCTCACACTTATTTTGGTCAATAGAGTTTAACAATTTTCAATTTAATAACTTAACTTTTAAATTGTTCATATTTTGGTCACTCTCAAATGACATGATAATACAAATAGAAAAATTCGATTAATCATTAAAAAAAATTCGGGCAATGATTTTTTTACTTTGTTTATTAAATTTATCATATTTGATATTTTAATAAGCAAAGTAAAAAAAATATTACTCGAATCAAATATTCCAATTAACTGGTCAATCAATTATCTGATTAAATTAGTACAATATAAGATCGAGAATTGAATAATCTGAATTTAACAATTAACCAAAATAATTTTTAAGGATTAATCGAACCCAAATTCAGTACAAATTTTTAAAATAAATTATTTCGATTTAGTTACGGTTCACAATTTTAAGCAAAATTGATTAACCAGTCTGATCTATTACATACAATATTTCTAAATTTTATGCATTACAATGTCTTATAGTCTAGTGATTTTGCTACCCTTCTGATTTTTTTTTTAAGTTTTGGCTTTGGGTAGGATTAATAGGTTTGAACTTTCAATTTTTGACTTTCTAATTGTTTTTACACTTTTATCATAACCAAAAAAATATTAAATTTACCATATTATCATATTTGATATTTTAATAAACAAAGTAAAAAATCATTTTCAGAATCAAATATTTTGGTTAACTGGCTAATCAATTATTTGATTTAATTCATACAATACAAGATCGAGAATTGAATAATCTGAATTTACCAATTAACCAAAATAATTTTTTAAGGATTAATCGAATTTTTTCTATTTTTATCAACATGCCATTTGAGAGTGGTTAAAATATGAACAATTCGAAAGTTAAGTTATTAAATTGAAATTTTTTAAACTTTAGTGACCAAAATAGGAGTGAGAAGAAAGTTGAGTGATGATTGGTGTAGTTTACTCATTTTTTATGAAGGAAAAACGAAAATTAATGTCAGCTTCTAGCGGAAGGTAACAAGATGGATCATATTAAAAGCGAACTAAAAGTTCGGTGACTATATTAAAATCGAACTAAAAGTTGAGTGACCTTATCGAATATTTAAAAGTATGATGACCAAAATAAACCAGTCATAAAATTTGGTGATCGTTTATGTAGTTTACCCTTAAAACAAAGTCCTTGTTTTGGAAGATTATATGACAATTTTTTTTCTTCCTTTCTTGTCTTGTGAATGTCCCTCCCTGGAATCCCTATGCTCCTAATCCGAAGCTTTAAACTTGCAGCACTGTCCCAATCTCCTGCTTTAGTAAAAATATTTGTTACCATGGAATAATTTCCTGGATCAGAGGGATCCAACTCAAGAAGGTGATCAAGCACAAGACACCCATAACGTAATGGTTATCTTACACGCGCCTTACACGTTCTTCTAATTTTCTATCTCGCCCAAAACCCTCAAGACCCAGTCGAGGATTTGATTTCCTACCCCAGCAATGTTGCTTGGTTGATGAGTGAGTGGCGTTGTCCCCTTCATTATGCTGACAGATTGGCGGTGTCTTTGCAGCAAACGACCACGGCTGGTGGATTTCTCTAAAGTGTTGTGGCTATTGAGAAACGTTGGGTGGAGTTCGTAATCGTGCTTTGAAGGATTTGTGCCGAAAACGCAACTTATATCTATTTCATCTGCCTTGGACTCAGATTTTCCGAAGATTAACCGGGGAAATAGTTTCGCCGGAGTTTACTTAATTACTTGGAAATCTGGCTGACGAGGTTTTTCCGACCGGCATTTGCCCGAGATACCCGTGACGTAAAGCTTTCCAGTTTTGTCTTTGGTCACATGTTTCTCAGATTCGCACCTGGAATTGATCACTAGATTTGCTCAATTAGTCGAAGCCTTGCCGGCGAGATATTTCTGAGCGGCAATCGCTTGGGAGGCCCGCGATATAAAGATTTTCGGAATTGGCGCCCCTTGTATCAACCTTCAGTCAGGTTATTCTCCCATGTATTATGAAATTCTACTGATCCCGATTTCTAGTTACTATTTCCCCTTCTCCCCAGTGCATTCTCCTTTGCCCCGCCTTTCTGGTTGCTCCACTCCTTTCTGCTATGGTTTGAATTTTGGTGCTCTCCTAGGCATCACGTTCTTGTTGCCTGTTTTTTTTTTTTTGCTTTTGAAATTGGGATGTTGCGGTTGTCTGTTGTTTTGCTATTGAAATTGGGATGTTGCGATTGTTTGTTCCGGCTTCTTGTGTTCTTGTTTGTCTGCTAAGGCTATCTCTTGCTAACCTTGTTTTGAATTTGTGGTGACAATTTTGATTTTCTCGTATCTAGTTTTCTGTTTCTGCTTGAGCCAGCCTTGTTATCTTTGTGCTCTCTTTCGGGTAGCTTTCTTTATTGGTTGCTCTTACAGCTAATAATTCGGGATGTCTATCCTTGCATGGAATGTGCGAGGCCTGGGAAATAGAAAAACAGTAAGAGCCCTCCGAAACTCGGTACTAAAGCATAAGCCGACAATCATTTTCTTAAGCAAAACCAAGCAAAAAGTCAAATACCTTGAAAAGATCAAAACGAAAATGAAGTTTGAATCATCCTTCTATGTCGAGCCTCAAGGATTAGCGGGTGGACTGACATTATGGTGGAACAAAGAAGCAACAATCACCATCTTGAAACATAGTAAGAACTTTATTTATACTATTGTGTCTCTCTAGGATGGAGAGGAATGGTTCGAAACATTTATCTATGGTCCCCCATACAAAGAAGAGAAACAGTTTTTTTTGGAGGAATTAAATCAACTCAGAGTTTCTCCAAATGCAAAATGGCTTATAATAGGCGATACCAATATCGTCACGTGTCAGGGGATAAGGAAGGAGGTAATCCTTTCAACCCGGAGGAGGCCAAATGCTTTACTGACTTCATTGACTCCGTTGGGCTCTTAGAATTGCCAATTAAAGGGGGTTGTTTTACCTGGTATAACTAGATAAGTGAAGAGGAAGCTATTCTGGAGAAACTTGATCGAGTCTTATTTTCTAATGAATGGAGCAATTCTTTCCCAAAAGCCCTGGGGTGATGGACATCGCTCTTGCTTCAGATCACACCCCAATTCTCCTTTTTCCGTTGGATCTAGATCGAAGCTACAAAAAAAGAGTTTAAATTTTAGATCAAATGGCTTTTGGATGAGGAGTGTCTCCAAACTATTCGTAAAGGCTGGGTTCATGCTACTAATGATAATATCTCACTTCGATTTGGGAGGAAAATTAGAATAACAAGAGTAGCTTTAATAAGGTGGAGTAAATTGAAATATAAATAGAAAATTGAGAAAAAGCAATCACTGATGAAACGGATCAAGAACTTTCAAGGGAGGAAACTCACCGGAACGAAGCTGGAAGAATACAAACAAATCCAAAAAGACTTGGACCTTGAATGGGAAAGCGAAGAGAGATACTGACATCAACGGTCTAGAATTAACTGGTTAAAATAGGGCGACAAGAATACTAAATTCTTTCATGCTACTACCCTTCAACATAGAAGGACCAACTTAATTCTCAAAATAAAAAAGAACGATAGAATATGGCTTGAGGAACCGAAAGACATAGCTGATTACTTGCAATATCATTTCCAGCACCTCTTCACCAAAGACCAAGACGTTGACTTTAATTGCCTCGAAAACTACATTCCATGCATTGTGACTAGGGGTGTAAACGAGCCGGGTCGAGCTCGAGTAGTGCTAAGCTCGACTCGTTAAGAATTCGAGTCGAGTTCGAGCTTGACTCGAGCTTGAGTATGTTAAGCTCGACTTGACTCGTTAAGAATTCGAGTCGAGCTCGAGTCGAGTCCAATCGAGTCGAGTATTCATCGAGCTTTGACCGAGTCGAGCTCGAGTAGCTCACGATCTGTATCATTTTATATAAAACATTGTTCGTAATAATAATGATAATAATCATACAAAAGAAATATTTCTATGTGACTCATTAAAAACCCCTAATCCCAGTAGGAAAAAAAGTACACATGAAAATATAAAGAAAGTTAAACTAAAAATTAATCTAACATAACATAACAACCAAAAACACCAAACCTAGATTTTAGTTCACTTTAATTTTAAAATTTTAAAAATAGTTTATTATACTTTCGAGTAGCTCGCGAGCTTTTCGAGTCGGGTATCAAGTAGCTCAGCTCGGCTCGTTAAGAACTCGAGCTGAGTTCGAGCTCGAGTCGAGCCTAATCGAGTCGAGTGTTGACCGAGCTTTGATCGAGTCGAGCTCGAGTAGCTCGCGGTCCGTCTCGTCTCATTTACAACCCTAATTGTGACTGATGGGATAAACTCTGAGCTCAACAAAGAAGTTTCGGAAGATGTGATCAAAAAAGCGGTCTTCAATTTGGGAGCGACTAAAGCTCCGAGACCGGATGCCTACCCCGAGTGTTTCTATCAAACATTCTAGGATACCATTAAAGGAGACCTGATAGGGATTGTCTCGACTTTATTTAAGGACGACTTTCTGGACTACGGTCTGAACAAAACTAATCTAGTCTTGATCCCAAAGAAACAAAATCCCTATGAAGTCTCACACTTTCGACCAATCAATCTTTGCAACTTCTCCCTAAAAGTTATAACCAGGATCCTGGCCTCTCACCATAAAGGCTTCCTCCCGAATCTCATTCCTCATCATCAATCGGCTTTCGTCCAAGGCAGATCAATCCATGACAACATAATTCTTGCCAATGAAGCTTATCATGCGATTAAGCGAGCAAAAAGAGGAAAGAAAGGAATTATGTCACTGAAGATTGACCTCGAAAAGGCCTACAATAAAGTTGATTGGGATCTTCTCAGATTTACAATGAATAGGATGGGTTTCTGTGACTGGTGGATCGATAGGGTCATGAAATGTGTCTCTTCAACATCCTTTCACCTGGTCCTAAATAGGGAAAAATATGATGACTTCCGTCCAGGGAGAGGCCTTAGACAAGGCAACCCCCTCTCACCTTTTTTGTTCACATTCATTTCAAATATCCTCTCTTGGATAACTGAGAAGAAGGTTGAAGCTGCTCGGTTCGAAGGTCTTAAAATAAGAAGAAGATGCTCCACTCTAAGCCATCTTATGTTTGCTGATGACTGTCTGGTGTTCTCTACAACAAATGAAGGAAACTGCCACCCTGTCTTGAGCATCTTACACCTCTTTCAAAGATCAACGGGACAAACGGTAAATTTTCAGAAATCTTCAGTCTTTTTCTCTCCAAATGTTAGCAGCCAGTTCAGAACCCACCTCTCCAACATCCTGGGTTTCTGCCCAATGGAGGAAGAAAGTAGATATCTCGGTTTACCATCTTTATGGGGACGTAGCAAGAAGGAAGCTCTTACGTTCATAAAGGAAAAAGTACATAACAAACTACGGGGTTGGAAAGCTAAATTCTTGAACCAAGCTGGAAAAGAGGTCCTCGTTAAAGTAGTTGCCCAGGCCATTCCCACTTATGTAATGCAATGTTTCCTCCTTCCAATCACCTTCTGCGATGATCTTAGTTCACAAGTGGCCAGGTTCTGGTAGAATAATTGTGGTGCCAAGGAGAAGAGTATACATTGGATTAATTAGAGAAACCTGTACCAGCCCAAAGACCAAGGCGGTCTGGGATTTAGGAATCTCAGATCATTTAACAAAGCTCTTATTGCTAAAATGGCGTAGAAGATTCTAAAGAACCCCGACTCCTTTCTGGCACAAACCCTTCACGGAATTTATTACCCAAATGGAAATATTTTTGAAGCCCCCAAGTGCAACAACCCTTCATGGGCCTGGATCGGCATTCGATAGGGGATCCAAATAATCAAAGAAGGATCCCTCTAGAGGGTAAGAAACGAGAGAAGTATATCTACCTGGAAGGATAAATGGGTTCCAAAACTCCCCAACTTCAGAATCCTATCGTCTTCACCACCAACGAGTCTTTGCCCATCTATTAGCAGCTTAATGAACCCTGACCAAAGATCTTGGAACCAACCAAAACTCGATCTCATGTTCTCGCCAGCTGAATCTGAAGCAATTAGATCTATTCCGATTGGGGGACCTGAAGTCAAAGATTCCATAGTTTGGGCTGGAGCAAAGAATGAAGAATATTCGGCAAAGGTGGGCCATCGGTTCATAGAGGACAAGCTGAAAGGTTATTTGGACCCCTCGTCAAGTGATAATCCTGGCAGAAAAAAAGTCCTCTAGAACTCGATATAGGGGCTTAAAGTGCCACCCAAAGTTCGTTCCTTTCTGTGGAAACTTTGCCATAATATCATCCCTACTAAAGGAAATCTCGATTCACGATTTCATGGCGGTTTCTGCAATTCTGCATGTTGCCCAAGATGTGGAAAGGAAAAGGAGACTATCGAGCACCTTCTCTTCTTCTGTCCCTTTGTACAAGCAGTTTGGAAACCTTCCAGTTTCAGCTATTCACCTTCTCTTTTAGGTTTCCCAAGGTTCTCGAAGTGGTGGTTTAAAATTAGCAATTTCAGAAAAACAAGAGACTTTGCTAAGGGAAGTGCTCGTATCCCCTTTCTTCTATGGATGATCATGGAAGTCACGCAATGCTTTAGTCTTTGAAAACAAGTGGGATCTCCCTTGGGAGGTTTGGTTGCGTGCCGATTGTGCTTTCCAGGAATTCGCCCAGGAATCTGTCTCTTTCTCAAAGGAAAACGTCCCCCAACACAGCGAGACGACTCACTGGAACCCCTTCCTCCAGGATCCTTTAAAATCAACCGCGATGCTGCTTTTGATCGACGCACAGGAAAGGCCACGGGAATGGCTATTATGCGTGATAGATTGGGAGCCGTCGTGCAAGGAGTCTCGGCCCCTTTTCTCGCTCTATTTGTAGAGTCGACTAAAGCTTTGGCTATTAGACTCGGCTTATCTTTAGCCTCGTCTAACAATCTCGCCCATGTCATTGTTGAATCAGATTGCTAAACCATTGTCAATATCATTCGGTCGGAAACCTACTCTAACTGGATCTCTTCCGCTATCGAAGAGGATATCAGGAAAGAAGCCAAAACTTTCGCTTCTTGTTCTTTCGATTACGTTACTAGGTCTTGTAACCAAGCAGTCGACCGACTTGTTTTCTTTGCTAAAGACTTGCTTGTTCGGACTCTTTGGGGACCCCATCTCCCCTATTGCCTCCTTATGTATCTGTGATTTTAATGAATAAAGTCTTTTTCTTTGGATCAAAAAAATGTCCCTGCCAATCTATGCTACAATTTTCTACACATTTTCAGAACTTTAGGAAACATCTTTATTTAGGGATAATAATGATGGAGCCGATAAGACCTAACATGTAGCACAATATACATCATCCGTACATGATTCAATTGTTAATTTTGTATTTTAATTAATAATGTTATTTTTTTATAATTTCAATTTAAAAAATTATTTAAAATTTAAAAGTTTTTATTAAATAATAAATATTTAAATTATATATTTTTTGTTATAAACAAAATAACCAAGAACAAGAATAAATAGATGAAAGAAAGAAGGAGATTTTATTATTAACAAAGATGTAAATTGTGTACAATGCCTTCATCTATTTATAGGCATAAGAAGTACATAATACATTAAACTCTAATTAATAGAGATAATATTCCTAATAATAAATAAATGAAATCTCCTTGATAAAGTTCTTATCATGATAGAAATCCATATAGATAAATATTCATGACATTCCCCCTTGGATGTCTGTGAAGATAATGTGTCTCGTTAAAACCTTACTAAGATAAAATCCAGAAAGAGAAAAAAAAATCTTTAGTGAAGAAAACAGAGTACACACATCTTTGATACGCATAACCTGTTGCCTCATTAAAAACCTTACCAGAAAAACTCGTTGGGACAAAACCTTAGTTAAGGAAAAAAGAGTGCAACGCGTATTTTCTCTTCCTCATGAAAATGTCACATAAGATCTCTGGCTTGACGCAATCCGATGTAAATTAACTTCTCAAACGGAGCATTAGGTAGTGCCTTAGTAAATAGATATGCTAAATTATCACATAAATGAATTTGTTGGACATCAATGTCTCCATTCTTTTGTAAATCATGAGTGAAGAAGAATTTTGGTGAAATATGTTTTGTTCTATCACCCTTTATGTGTCCTTCTCTAAGTTGAGAAATACATGTTGTATTATCTTCATATAAAATTTTCAGAGCTACTTTTCCAAAGTGTAAACCACAATTCTCTTGAATGTGATGGATTACACACCTTAGCCACACACATTCACGGCTAGCCTCATGGATAACCAAAATCTCAGCATGATTCGAGGAAGTGGTAGTAATTGTTTGTTTCATTGAGCGCCAAAAAATTGCAGTACCACCATATGTAAATACATAACCAGTCTGTGATCAAGCATTATGGGGATCAGATAAGTACCCTGCATCCGCAAAACCAACCAGTTCTGTTTTGGATAGATTAGGGAAAAATAATCTCGTCTTTCGTACCTTGAAGGTAACAAAATATGTGTTTAACCCCATTCCAATGTCTCCGAGTTGGACATGAGCTAAATCTTGCCAACAAATTGACAACAAATGATATGTCATGTCGTGTGTGACTATAAAAATACATCAATGCACCAATAGCACTTAAGTATGGCACTTCTAGACCAAGAATATCTTCATCCTTTTCCCGAGGGCGAAATAGATCTTTGTTAACATCAAGTGACCTAACAACTATAGGGGTGCTCAACGAATGTGCATTATGCATGTAAAAAAATTAGCATCTTTTCTATGTATGTTGATTGATGCACAAGAATTCCATCCTTTAGGTGTTCAATATGAAATCCAAGACAAAATCTTATTTTTTCGAGATCTTTCATTTCAAATTGTTTCTTTAAATACTCAGTTATCAAAGAGATCTCTTCAAGAGTCCCAATGGTATTCAAATCATCAACATACACAACATTAATGATAAATCCAGAGTTAAACTTTTTAATAAAAATTTACGAGGAAATTGGATCATTCTTATAGCCTTCTGCTAATAAGTATTCACTGAGGCGATTATACCACATACGCCTAGATTGTTTTAATCCATAAAGGGATTTGTTCAATTTGATTGAATAATGTTCCGAGAACTTGAATTAACTGCTTTAGGCAGTTTAAAACCTTCCGGAAGTTTCATATAAATATTATTATCAAGAGGCCCATACAAATAGACTGTAACAACATCTATTAAGCGGAAATTAAGTCTTCCTTTTATTGTCAGACTAATCAAAAATCTAAAAGTGGTTGCATCCACTATAGGGGAGTATGTTTCTTCATAATGAATTCCAGGTCTTTGTGAGAATTCTTGTACAACCAAACGAGCTTTATATCTCGCAATTTCCCCCTTTTCATTTCTCTTTCTCCCAAAGACCCATTTATACCCTACATGTTTTACACCTTCCGGTGTACGAACTATTAGCCCAAATACTTCTCTTTTTGAAAGAGATTTTAGTTCCGCTTCAATTGACTCTTTCCATTTTGGTCAATCACCTCTTTGCTTACATTTTCCAATTGACAATGGTTTTTGATCCATATCATCATCCAGAATCTCTAGTGCTATATTGCATGTAAAAGTATTATCGACGTCGATTTTGTTTCGGTTCCACTTGTTACCAGACATGATATAATTTATTGAGATCTCATCATTATCAGGTATCTAATTCATGTCTAATGTCTCTTCTGGAGTCTTTTTAATCTCTTCTCGAGATCTTTCATAATCTATTGATTCCTTGATCGGACCATCACAAGATACATCTCCTTTTCTTTTTCGAGAATTTTTATCTTTGGAACCTACTGGTCTACCACGCTTCAGACGTGCGCTTGACTCATTAGCAACTATAGTTTGTCCTTTTGAGACATCAATTTTAATCGGAGCATTCACAGCTGGTATATGTGACTTAGTCACTTTTTAGGGTCAGCAAAAGCATCTAGCAATTGATTTGCTAAGTTTTGCAAATGAATTATCCTTTGAACTTCTAGTTCACATTGTTGGGTACGTGGATCAAAATGAGATAGCGATAATTCATTCCAACTTATTTCTTTTTTCAACTATTTATTTTCTCCCCCTAATGTTGGGAAAACTAGCTCATTAAAATGACAATAAGCAAATCGAGCTAAATTCCCTGTCAAAGGCTCAAGATATTTAATTATCGAGGGAGATTCAAATCTGACATACATTCCCAACCTCCTTTGAGGACCCATCTTTGTACGTTGTGGTGGAGCAATCGAAATATATACCGCACATCCAAAAATCCTAAGATGGAAAATATTTAATTTCTGACCAAAAACTATTTGTAATGTGGAGAAATTATGATAACTTACGGGCCTGATGCGAATCAGTGATGCTGCATGTAAAATGGCATGCCCCCATGTAGAAATTGGTAGTTTTGACTTCATCAGTAACGATCTTGCAATTAATTGAAGTCGTTTGATAAATGACTCTGCAATACCATTTTGTGTATGAACATGAGCTACAATATGTTCAACAATTATTTCAATCGACATGCAAAAATCATCAAAAGTCTGAGAAGTAAAGTCACCAGTATTATTAAGATGAATTGTCTTTATAGGAGAATCTGAAAAATGTGCTCGTAATTTTATCAACTGAGCAAGTAACCTCGCAAATTCCAAGTTGCGGGTTGATAACAAGGATACATGTAATCATCTAGTCGATACATCGATTAAAACAAGAAAATATCTAAATAATCCACAAGAAGAGTGTATGGGCCATATATATCACCTTGTATCCGTTCTAGAAAATTGATAGATTCATAATTTATCTTAGCTGGTGATGGTCGAATAATTAGTTTGCCTTAAGAGCAAGCATCACATGAAAAGGCATTACTTTGATGAATCTGTTGGTTCTTCAATGAGTGACCACATGAATTGTCGATAATTTTTCGCATCATAATCGAACTAGGATGGCCTAACCGGTCATGTCAAATAGTAAAGTTATCAGTAAACTTATAGTTTACAATAGCATGTGCTTCAATTGCACTAATTATTGTGTAGTACATTCCGGATGCCAGTGCATGTGATTTTTCTAAAATTTTCTTATTGCCATGAGTTGTACTTGTAGTATAGAGATTTCCTTATTGCCATTATTACGAATATCTTTAAAACTCAATAAGTTTCTTTGCGATTTTGGAGAGTATAGTGACATTGTGAATATGGAATAGAGTTCCATTTGGTAAAAATATATTTGCTCTTCCAGAGCCTTCTACGATATTAGCACTTCTGGATATTGTACTCACATTATTCCCTTGCATTGTTAAATGGGAAAAAAAATTCTTGTGCTTAAGTATAGTATGAGTACTTGCACTGTCCGCTAAGCATAAGTCGTCACCATTTTTGGCGGATTATATTTGTGACGAAATTATATTCGGATAAATTTTTAAAGAAGTTTTGTTTGTATCTAAAATCTTCTGAGCAAACTCGTGTTGATAACGTGTTATACATAAAATAACAAAGAACAAGAATAAAGAATAAAAAGATGAAAGAAAAAAACAGATTTTATTATTAACAAAGATGTAAATTGTGTACAATGCCTTCATCTATTTACAGGCATAAGAAGTACATAATACATTAAACTCTAATTAATAGAGATAACATTCCTAATAATAAACAAATCAAATCTCCTTGATAAAGTTCTTATCATGATAAACATCCATATAGATAAATATTCATAACATTTTTAGATATTTAAAGATTTTTGTTAAAATAAATGTCAACTACTTTATTTGTTAATATTTTAAAGTTAAATCATTCACTTTCATTATAAAAAAATATAAATCAATTATTGTTTGACACGTTATGTAATTTTTAATTTACTTTATTTTTATTTTTATTTTTAACTTTCTTTTATAAAAAAACTCCTAAAACTTTTAACTTTTCACAAAACCCCTAAATCTCTAGATCCTTACTACAACCTGACATCATTGAAATCAACCGCCACAGTCACTCCTTTCATGACCGGTGCAGAACAAAAGACAATCGGTGGTGCAAAGGAGGTTGTGCGTCCGACTTTCTTTTAAACGTATTATGTTACACATTTTTTTTCTTTATCTCCTACAAACATTGTTGTTCGAACTTAAGGCATCCAGAAAAATAAAAACATCTTATACTATTGAGGGAGGGCGGAGTCATAAAAATTAAATTACAATGTTATAATTTAAAAAAATAATAAAAAATGAAATTTGTTAAAGCGATAAAAACAAATAATGGATGTCAGTTTCTTTGAAGAGATGTAAATTATTTTTAAACATGTATTAATATTATTTTAAAGTAATATTAATTTTATAAAGATTTTATTATTTTTCAATAAATTTTGGGTGTTAAATTCAAACATGTACGTGGATAGAGTCAAAATTTGTTGTGTTGTTGTGTATAGCATATGCGTTTAAATTTGCCGCATCAAACACAAATACTATATGTAAAAAAGAAAGTGTTATTATTTTTAGAAGATAATTATTTTTCTATACGATATATATGTTTTCGGAAGGTTAAGAGTAATTAGCATATTAATAATACATGTAAACAATTAAATCGTGTGTGTTTTGATAATATTTTTCATGTTTTAGGAAGTCCAACGGTTGAGGATTAAATGGAGGAGAGATCTCTAGGCGTTGTTGCGTGCTTGACTGTTGTTTGCTATTCTGGGAGATGAACGAACGAAATAGCTTAGCAAAATCAGTTGCATCCACACGCAATTTTCTTATGTTACTACGTTATCATTTTGTTTTGCTTTTACAAACACTTTCGATTACGACCACGTCATTTTTTCTGGTTTAATCATTAGTATTTGATACATTGGTTGATTAAGTTAGATCGAGTTTTGTAAATGTCTAATATAAGAAAACCCTTCAAACTTAATTTTTTTCGTTCACAACGTTATAATTCGTACATTAACTTTATTTAAAAGACTTAACGCCCTCATCTTGCTAGATTAACTAGTAGTTGGTAATACTTTTTATTGATATAATACTACGTTTAGTCAATAGTCGATTTAATTTTAATTCTATATAATATAATAATCTTGTCATTCTATATTTAGAAATTTTATCGTTTTGATCCACAAATATATCATTAGAGGCGAACAAAATCAAGATTTGAAAAGATTGGATGATGTGCGGTTGGGGTCTATAGATTATTGATGAACGGAGGTTGTGTGGGTATGGTGATGAGTGATGGTGCTTGGTTGATAAGGGCTATGATGATGATATGTTTGAGGACCAAAAACATATAAAAAAAATTAAAAGAAATAATAAATGAATAGATATATTAAAATAAGTAACAACTATACGGTCCATTGACAGAGTACAAACTCTTACATGACGGCCAATATGTACTTTATTATTAAAGTGACATTATTTGGTTCTTAATAACCCGCACTACTTTACAATAACATAATAGCGAAATATCAAATTTAATACAAATACAAGACATTATGTGGCTGATCAATCCATGGAATCTGTTGTCATACATTTCTAGGGGGGGTTCTGTAATAGGCAGGCACAGTTAGAGGGAAGAACATTTGTCTCACTCCTTCAGACCATATAAAGGGCAATAGAACACTTGATGCAACCTGAAAAACAACAATCATAGAGACTTTAGCGGTTATTCGTATATTCATATCGTGTTCGTGTTGTGTAATTAACAACTGTTTAGTATAGATTACCGACCCAAAGGAGTTCAGCCCCGCTCCTCATGCGTTTGGGAGAAGGAAACGGAAGTAACAATCGGCCAACACCATACATCGCCATGGCCAAGAAATGGAATAACAAGCTGAATGGACGAGGGCATAAACCGGCGATCATGGCTGATAATCCATCTGCGAATACACCTCCGAGTCTGGTGTACCCAAAACATGTCTGCTGCATAGCCTTCATTGCGGGATCGGACGAGGCACTGAACACCTTCTGTAGGACGTTAGCTAGTGTGTTTATTGTAGATGACATCGGCTGCAACGCGGTTAAAGTTCAAACATAATTATACCAGTTTTTTTCATTCGAAATGTACATGAAACATGAAGTCTAGCTTACCTTCCGCAGGGTATAAAACGAGTTGAGATATTCGGAAACGGCGGGTGCATCGGATAGACCATGCAAGGGTCTTAGAAGATCCCTCAGTAAAACGACATCAGATAGTGCAACGGTCATTCCCCCTCCGGTTATAGCGTGCCGCATATTGAATGCATCACCGATCATAAATGCACCGGGGGTCGGGTGTGAAGCCGCAGCCATGATTCGAACAGGCATTACTCTTATGTTATCCTTCTTCTCTATTGCAGATAAAAAGGACGTGTGCAGTTCAGGTAGAACCACACATACCTTGGGAGCCACCTGAGTTCTTAAGTAATGTGCCATTTCGCCGTCCGAAACCGACGGTAGATGTTCGCTAGGAACATCAACCAAGCATCGGATTTCGGTGCTGCTAATGCGATAAAACAGGACGGGTGAAGGATCTCCTAAGATAAACGTCACGTAATCTTCATTCGGGAGCTTACAGTTGGTCAGAACAAAACCAACAAAATGAGAGGGGACATCAACCTGCAGAAACAATCAAATCATTCATACATTCTTCCACGAACATACAATTTCAACAAGATCAAGCAGGGCTTCCTAATTTGTCACCTTGGGATTGCAGAGAGAGCGCCGCAGATTTGAGAAACAACCGTCACAGACAACGGTGAGCGGAGCGGAAGCTTTCAGCGGTCGGCCATTCTTATCTTTGTAGTGCACTCCTTTGATGGTCCCATTTTCTTCAATCAGAGATGTTACAGTCCCTTGTTCTAGACTTACACTACATGATCATATCATCAAACACATGAATCAATTGTGATCCGAAGAAAAAGTAGTACGAATTCGAAACATGAACCGAAATTTCGGAGAAATTACTTGCGAAGAGATGCAGCTTTCTCCCGCAACCTCTGAACAAAACGACCATTATGAAATAACTTTCCTGCAACATCGGTCTTGAACTTTTCCAGGGGAAAAGACAGTGTGGCATCCTCCCCATCCTTGTACAGAACCAGACCCAGAAATGGCTGAGCATCTATCTCCTCTACACAATCTGCAGAGCCAGTGTTTGATGTTAAAATTCGTTAGGTGAGCAAAACTTGACTCGAAAAAACCAAACTTTTTTACTCGATTCGTCATGACTCGAATAGTAATTATAATTATACAAACTCTGAATAAAAAATTTTCAAAGAATTTTTAGTAATTAGTTGATCGATTTATAAGATCAAGTAAAGTCTCTTTATTCAGCCTGAAATATATGATTATAGGGAGTAGTAACTCAATCAACTTAAACAATCCGACTACTAACTCAAAATGTTTTGAGTTTCTGGAATGCTCCGGCCTAATTGCAACCTGTATTTAAATCTAGGGTTTTTGTTGTTTACCCTCGAGGCCTAACTCAATCAACTTGAGGAGGCCTCCCGGCATAAGGCCTTCGCCGGCGATTCTGCAAGGCGCATTCAAGTTCCTCTCGATTACTCGAACTCGACGTCCGTCCTGCAAACATTGGAACCCACAACCTCGAGTGTAATCTATAAAAGAGATAAGCTAAATCCAAATTGAGATGATGAGAGTGGGGACCTTTCCAAGAGCATATGCCAGAGCTGCACCGGCAACACCAGCACCGACTATGATAACATCTGTTGTCCCAACAGCCTCACAGTTTTCTCTTGGAACATCCATGGAAGCTGGTCTTTTCAGCTTGCTCCGTCCCCTAACTCTTACCAGAGAGTTGCAGTACCAGAAAACAAGCCACAGAAGAGAAGCTACAACACCTGCAACTGCAACCATGTAATGGTCAGCCATTTCTGTAAGAACAACAAAAGTTAATGGAGAAATGGAAGGTGAGTGAAGTTGGTTTACTTCTTTAAAGCTTAACCGAAGGGAGTGATTTATACTCTACTTTTTTGTCTTCGTCCATGGCAAAATTAAACGAGTATTCTTTTTTTCCTCGAGAATTATTTAAAAAATCAATTTCAACTGAGATCATGTGAACATATTGGCAAAAATCAATTTTGAATTTAGCAAAGGAGAGTGTTTTTGTACGTAATCTTTGATGGAGTTGTTAATTTAGATAATTCTGGAAAAAATTCCACTTAATTTTGTCGCGTGACTTCTATGGGTGTATGTGTGAGTTGGCAGTTGGTCTGATTGACATGTTGCTTATCCCTTCGTAGCATTGACACTTGGCAAGTAGCATCTGGTTTGCATCGATAGTAAAATGTCAATACCAAAGGTAATCAATCAGCTTTCAACTTGGATTCTTCTTCACAACGTCTTTTATCTTCTTCTGTGTAGCCTCAACATTTTTTTATAATGTATATATTTTGTAGATAAACTGTTCGAACTTAAATATTTTAGGAATAACAATATGTTTATTTCCGGAGACGACATCGTGAGCAGCAATTCACACAAAAAAATATAAAATCATCAATAAATACTTTGCGGTGATCCGGAGACGACATCGTGGGCAGCTTCCCTATTTAAGTGATTCAAGGAATCCACAAATTATGAAATCTCTATCTAGTGCTTCTTTTCCGGTCTGCATCAACTTTGGCTACTAGTGGAAGTCGTACAAGTAAATAAGGATGTGAAATTAAATAATCGTTCAAGTTTCAGGTTAGGTCAAGTCAGATCAAATCAAATAAGAGTTCTGCTATGTTAATTTAATGGTTTAACTCAAATCAAGTTGGGTCCGAGTCGACTCAGATTCGGGTCATTGTCAGGTTGATTTCGAATCAGGTTGAGTTCAGGTTCAAGTCGGGTAAATTTCAAGTCATCAGTCTCAGTTTATGTCAAAACGGTTCGGGTCCGAATCAATTAATTAACAAGTTAATTCAGGTTCGGATGGACTTCAGGTTGGGCCACGTTCAGGTCGGGTCATGTTGTTGACGGATAAAATCCAGGTCGGATAATATCGGTTTCGGTTGAAGTTCAAGTCGGGTCTTTCCAATGTCATGTACAATAGACTTCAAGTATGGTAACTGTTGGTAAATTTCGAAAAAAAAATAAATTTTTAAGGAATAATTAATTATATGAACTGAAATATCCCTAATGATGGCTATATATGTTACAATTAATATATATATATATAAATAATTGTGACTAAATTGAATTAAACTAAAACTTAAATTAGGACTAGTATATAAACTTTTAAACGGGGAAGGCCTTAAAGGGTAATTAATCTATAAACTAAAAAAATTGGCGCCAAAAAATAAATAAATTATTTAAATTAAAAGTAAATTAAACAGATAAAGTTTCAAATTCAATTTAGAATTTGGAGGGAAAAATCCGGCTATTGGTTTAGGTTAGAAGAAATTGTAATTTTGGTCCTTCTGTAATTAAAATTTTACTTGCAGGTTTTAATTTAATTCAATCACGTCACAATTTAGGTTATAATTGAACTTAGGGCTATTGTTTTAGAATTATTATAGGGACTTAAAATTTGTATGGTTTGGACTAATTTATAAAAAGTATAAGATTTGGATTAAATTAAAAAATAGAAATAAATATGGGTAAGTTTTAGTTAAAAGTAAATTTGTATGGACTAAAATGAACAAAAATATTATTATATTAAAAATATTGGACTAAATTACACAAACCAAAAATAAATAAAGATTATTTTCAGTTAAATAAAAATTTGTAGTGAATTAATTGAACATTAAAGTAAAACTTAAATTAGGACTAAACTTAAAAAATTTAAACGATTAAGACCTTAAAGGGTAATTAATCTATAAACTAGAAATTGGGCGGCATAATATAAATTAATTATTTAAATTAAAAATTAAAAATTAAATGGATGAATTGCAACTTTGGGTTTCAAATTCAATTTAGAATTTGGAGGGGGAAAGCCCGCCTATAGGTTTAGGTTAGGGAAAATTTAGTTTTGGTCCATTTGACATTAAAACGTTTTCATTTAAGTCATAAAATTTTACTTGTAGACTTTAATTTAATTCAATCTAGTCACAATTTTGGTTATAATTGAAACTAAAGCTATAGTTTTAGAATTCTTATTGGAACTTATAATTTATATGGTTTGGATTAAATTGAAAAAAGTATAGGATTTGGATTAAATTAAAAAAAATATATGTGTAAGTTTTAGTTAAAAGTAAATTTGTAGGGACTAAATTGAACAAAATTATATTTATATTAAAAACATTGGACTAACTTACACAAATTTAAATAAATAAAGATTTATAGTGAATTAATTGAACACTAAACTCCTAAACCCCAAATTTCATCCCTAGACCCTAAACTAGTCACATAAACCTATAAGCTATATAACCCCTAAAAATTATCATCAGTCATGTAACACATATGACGTTATACTTGTATTCAAGAATCACATATCAATATGGAGTATAGAGTAGACAATGCATATAGTATAACTTATAGACTATAGCGTAGACTATAAGTCCATAACTATAAACTATAGATTATATTATACACTATAGTATATACTAAGCCCTAAATCGTAAACCATAAACCTTAAGCCATAGAAATTAATCTAATAAATCATTAACCTTAAACTACACCATAACCCTAAACCATTAATACTAAATACTAAACCATAAACCATAAACCTTCACCCATAGAAATTAATCTCACAAACCAATAATCATAAATTACACCAAAAAACCTAAACCATTAACACTAAGACCTAAACCCTAAATCACAAACTAAAATTAGGGACCAATTTCATAATGTTACCATAAAATGTAGCCTAAAATTGAAATTATGGATCGATTTGACAATTTGAGAGTGGAGAAATTTGAGAGTCCAATGACTAATTTAACAATTTCACCATAAAATATAGCATAAAACTGAAATTAGAGACTAATTTGACAACTTAAAAGTAGAAAAATTTGAGAGTTCAATGACCAATTTTGCAACTTCACCATACAATTTTACCATCAAAATAAATAGAGGTCAATTTTGGCTAAAAATAAATCTTATGAACTAACTAAATTGAACAAAAATATTACCATATTAAAATTATTAGACTAAATTACAAAAATTAGAAATAAATAGGGGTCAATTTCAGCTAAAAGTAAATTTTTAGGGGCTAAATATCACCGTAGGGAAGGGATTGCTATATCCGAAGTCCAAACTGTGTGGATACTTGTGACTAAATTGAATTGAACTAAAACTTAAAAATAAATATTAGAACTAAAATGTAACATTTTAGACGTAACATAAACCAAAGAGATCATCTTTAACATGAAAAATAGACGATTTAGTTCCCTCCAAAATTATCTTCATTTCCCTCTTTTTTTTTTTCAAATGCCGTTTTACTTTTTTTTAATTAAAATGAAATAGGCGGTTTAATTCCTGCGAGAATCGTGATCTTTTAGGAGCAATTATTTTTCAACCCTTTCTAATTTTAGATGTTTTTATTTAAGTTCAAAATTTTCACTTTTAAGTTTTAGTTTAATTCAATTAAGTCCCAATTTAAATTAATTTAATTAAAATTCCACATTTAGTTTTAGAATTCTTTTAATTATATCTGTGATTTATGCTTCTAAGTTTTTTATAAACCTAAAAGTTATAAAAAAATTCAACAATTCAACCATATGCATAATGTGTATATTGTTTGTTGAATTTTTTTTCTCTCAAATCAAAATCAAATTGACATGACATATAAATATTGATGACTAAATTTATGATCGAGTCAATTAAAATTATGTAAAATTAACGAAAATATTAAAGTTGTAATTATTTTTTTTAATTACTCACAGACATGAACTAAAATATTTTTTTAGAGAAAATAATTTACTTAATTTAAAAAATAATTTACTTAATTTTGAAATCAAAAGGTATATAGGATGTCATTTTTACCGATTGTTTTTATAAGGACAGTGATTTTTTTTTAAATATAAAGTCAAATATTGGACCGACAACGTAAATGAAATAAGTCGAGAAGGTTTATTTAAATTAAAACCCAACGTGATTGGATGATCGATACATAAATATGTATACGTAGATTTTAATAATATTAGTTCTTATATTTAATTCAATGATTAAAAATATTTTTATTATTAATAGTACACGCAAGATTTTAAAAAGTCTTAGCCGCCGTTCATTTTCTCTCTAGATCTGCAATTTTGTTTTAAATTTTTACATAACAGGTAACAATCAATTTTAATATTAGTTATTGATCGTCGGTAATTTTATTTATTTATTTATTTTCTTTTTTTAAATTTAATAAATATGTTCTTGTGACACGTTTTTCTCTACCTTTTAGTATGTATCCTCTGCCTTTTGACATGCTTTTCTTTTCTTAATCGATCGTTTGACCGCTTATGTTTTCATTTAATTTTTTATCAGGGTTGAATTTGACGTCGTTACGAGTGATCAATATCACGCTCTTTTGATTATCCTGTTGATCTCCTTGTTTTGGACCATCGAACTAGATTTAGATACGAGCTTAAAATTCATCGCTCTTGTTAGCGGTTGAGTGGTGGTAATAATCGTGTTGTCAACGTACCTTATTATTGTAATGTGCATTTTTTAATATTATTTGTTGTTGATTTTTACCTTTCATCGTCGAGCTTTGGTGTTGTTTGTATCTATTTTTTTTTCTGAATCTTTGAGTTAGGGTTTTTACATTTTCTTTATATGGTCCAGTTTATGATCTAGAGACGTTAGTTTTCGTGTTTTTACCTTATTTTTGGATTTTTCCTATTTTAATAAAACTAGCGTACTTATATTAAAAAAAATTCAATGATTGAACCCAACAAGTTATCCCCAATAAAAATGCAGATGATGTTTATCCTAGGAGACTCAAGTTCAAATCGTTTTTGTCTACGATGTGTCTGTGCATTGTCAGAGAGTTAAAAATATATATGAACATATATTACATTGTAATCACCTTTAAACTGCTCAAAAAATATTTAATTTAATGATTGATACATAAAATTTATAATTATCCCCTTAAATAACAAAAGGAGGTCAGATTCTTTTAGTAGTCCTCGTATTATGTATAAATTTTGGATTTAGTCCTTATACTCTAATTTGGTATTTTTAGTGCTTGCACTTTTCAAAATTTGAAATTCATCCCAATCGGTAGCTATTGAATTTGTTAGGTTAAATTATATTATTAGCTCTTATATTATGCTTATGTTGTTGGTTTAGTCCATACTCTTCAATTTGACTATTTTAAGTCTTGCCATTTAGTCATGTTATTGCTATATCGTTTAGGTTAAGATAAAAAATTCAAAATTCGAAAAGTAAAGGGGCCAAAATTGGTCAAATCAGAGTATAAAGATTAAGTTTAATCTGATCATTTTAACTTGGGCGAGTTGGTTTATATTTAGAGTAAATTAGTAACTTTATTCTAACGGGACGAGGCACCAAGTTTCTTAAACAAGGTTATGAGTTCGAATTCCAACGTCGTAAATGAAATAAATTAAGCCATAAGGATTGTCTTATAATAAACATTTACAATATTCGATCAGAATCAGTCAGTTAATAAATCAAATATCGATGGTTAAAAAATACGATGCAATTGAAGATGTGGAACTTGATTTATATTATTGTAAAGGATTGTTGTTGGTGCTGCCTATTGGGTGTAAACGAGCCGAGTCGAGTCCGAGTAATGCTAAGCTCGGCTCGGCTTGTTAAGATTTTGAGTCGAGTTCGAGTTTGAGTAATTTCTAACGAGCCTGAGAAATCTGAGCTCGACTCGGCTCGTTTAGAACTCGAGTCGAGTTCGAGCTTGATTCGAGTCCAATTAAGTCAAGTGTTGACCGATCTTTGATTGCATTGGACTCGAGTAACTATTCATTTATCACATCTCATTTAAAGTTCTATGAAGAAAAAACTTTGAGACATAAGTTTTGTAAACTCAAGCTTGTTAATTTTAGGTTTTAGGGTGTTAGTTTAGGGTTTAGAGGTTTATGTTGTTGGGTTTAGAATTTAATATTTAGATTTAGGGTTTAGTACTTATGTTTAGGGTTTATATTTAGGGTTTTAAGTTTAAGAATTTAGATTTTAAATTATAAAAATAAAAAGAATTAACATATTATATTTCCGAGTAGCTCGTGAGTTTTTCGAGTCGGGTATTCAGTAGCTCGACTCGGTTCGTCAAGAACCCGAGCCGGTTTCGAGCTTGAGTCGAGTCCAATCGATTCGAGCTTTAACCGAGCTTTGACCGAGTCGAGCTTTGATCGAACTTTGACCAAGTCGAACTCAAATAGCTCGCGATCTGTTTCGTCTATATTTACAATCCTATTTACTGCTGCCTGTCAATGCTTACATTTCTTAATTTCTGTAATAAGATAATATAAAAAAATATTTGATTCATGGCTAGCCACTACCGACATGTGATATTTCAAATCTATTAAAATAAAATGGTCAAAGCTCCATGAAAATAGGATCTCAATTAGCAGCCTGATACACGAGTCACGATCGAAAGCTAAAGAGGGACGGAGCTAATATTAAATATTAGAAGGACTGAAATATTAAAAATTTAAAAAATATATAATTAATTATTAAGTATTTAAATTTAAAATTTAAAGGATAAAACTTATTTTATCTAATATTTAAATTTACAGGAGCTAAATTATTATTAGACTAAAGTATTTGAGAGCACTACTTCATCTTTCTTTAGTTCAGCTCTTACTTGATTAAATATTTAATAAATATTTATATTTTTTTTAAATTTAAATACTTCTTTTTTAAATGGGCCAAAATGTTATGAAGACTGACAATGATCAAGTATTTAAAATTTGTAATAGGGCCTGGGCCCCTTTGAGCTACATTGTAGTTTCACCTCTAAAGTTCAAATATCTTTGTATATTATAATCTTTTTGATACTCGAGTTTTGTAAAATTCATTTTGCATAATCATTTTTATTTGAATGATATTTATTATGTTTAGGGTTTAGAGTTTATGTTTAGGTTTAATGTTTGAGAAATTATTTGGTATACAAACTATGTAAATTAGTTTATTTTAGGGTTTAAATGTTTAAGTTTCAGGGTTAAATTTTATAGTTTAAATAGAAATTATTATGTAATTTTTTATATAATTTGTGTATAAAAAATTCTTAATGTTTAAAGTTTAGGGTTCAAATAGACGAAGCTATGTAAAATTTATTTTCACACCTTATATATACTATTTATTTTTTAAGGCTGCTTTGTTTTTGTTTTTTAATCTTAAGGGTACTTTATTTTTGTTTTCTAATCTAATTTGAGAATTAAGATTGACAATTATTTTAGCAATACAGAAATAATCAGTAAAATTATGACATGCGACAAAAATTTCATATAATCAAATGTTAAAGTCGTCAAATTTGAGTAATGTATCAAGCAAAAAGTTAAAATTAAGGTACTGAATTAAACAAAAAGAAAGAAAGATTGTATTAGAGAAATTAATAAATTTAGATATCAAACTGGATAAAAAACATAAATACCTAATAAAGAAAAATTACAACTTTAGGTATCAAATCGTATATTAAGACCTCTTATTTTATGTAATAATTAGGTTGGATAACTCGGCTAGATTAATATGTTTATAATGTTATGAATATTTATCTATGTGGATGTCTATCATGGCCGAGGCTTTGGCTGCAGGAGCTGGAAGACTTGGTTACGATGTTGGGGGATTGTAAGTTTCTTTGTTACGGCTCGATCTATCGGTTTTTGTATGTATTTTGTTAAATATTCGATGACTTTGTAACTTGACTTCAATTTGAATTATCAATATATTGAGGCACTCTTTTCCCCCATTAGGTTGTAAGGGTTTTTTTAATGAGGCCTTCTTTCCCTTTTAAAAAAAATTAATTATACACATAAAATTTTGATTTTGATGTAAATATGTAACTGTACACATGAAAGTTGAAATTTTATTTTTAGCTCAATTGTACACATGAAAGCTTTGATTTAAATATTTAATCAAATTCATATGCATAACATTAACAAGTTGAATTGGAATTAATCTAATAAACCAACAGCCCTAAACTAAATCATAGACCATTATTTTTTTGAAAAATGAAATATTTTATTCTAATGTGGAACACTAACTCGAGCCTCGTTAAAAAACTTCCTTAAACCTAAATGGAGGAAAAACAGTGCATCGAGTTAGTGTGAGTAAAAACGATAAATCACTGAAACAACATCGACATAGAATACTCATAATACACCTCACAATACAAACCACAAGAGACTTGCTCCGCTCAAGATGTTAAGGAAATGTATCCCTAACATTTAAGCCGCAAGACGCATAAGGTTCAAAGTAAAATCTGCAGAATCTAGTACCGGCACACTATCTAACTTAGAGCTTCATTCCTTCAGCACTAAATGACACCTCCAATTCCAAATGAAAGAACCATACCTTGCCATTGATTTTTGATTTTGGAATGGAGTTCCACTGGAGTAACATGTCTCGAAAATTAAAAGGAAAAACGAAATGAATATTCAAGAGGCTCCACCATCTTTGCCACATATTTCAGATTTCGATGCAATAACTAAATAGGTGTATGATGGTTTCAGGTTCTTTGCTGCAGAACGGACAATGAATTGGTTGATTTTGTAGACTTCCTCTCTTTGCTAATTCAACTCTGGTTGGAACTCTTCCATGCACTGCTTTCCAGATAAATGCTTCCACGTTTGGAGGAGCACAATTATTCCAAACAAGCTTCCAGATTTCTTCACTGCTGCCCCTATCGCCAATTACAATATTGCAATAAGACTTCACACTAAATAGACCATTTGTATAAGCTTTTCATCTAACACTATCTGGGATGTCTTGGTATAAATTACAACCGTTAATAAGGTTGATAAATGAATCTCATATTTCTTTTTCCAGTCAAATATTCTTCTTCGAAAAATGATCTTCCATTTCTAATTCCCATAATGTCCAAAATCAGCGATGACTCCTGATTAATTTATAGCAAGCGCGGACATTCTAGGATATAAAGCTTTTAACGGGACATTACCAATCCACATATCTGACCAAAACTTTATGCGCTTCCCATTACCAACACTGAAGTGAATATTTTTCAAGAATATGTTGTCTCGATTTGCTAAGGGGCGTGTGATGCTTCTCCAAACCCATGACTTGTTTGATGGCTTGAAATTTTCAAGTAAAATGGTATTAGAGTCATGTTCATAAATAACAGCCAGAATTTTACGTCACAAAGAGTTTAGTTCAGAACCATACCGCCTTAATCACTTACACCTTAATGCCTCACTTGTATTTGCAAAATCACAAAGGCCTAACCCCTCAGCTTCTTTAGGTAGGCATAAAGTTTCCCACTTAACCCAGTGAATCGACCGTTTATCAAGAGAACCCCACAAGAATTTGGCTATTAGCTTAGACAACTCGGAACTAATAGAAGTGGGCATGGGGAATAAAGACAGGAAATACAGAGGCAAGCTATGAAGGACATATTTTACAAGGGTTATACAACCTCCGAATGAAAGTAACTTTGATTTTCAGGATGCAAATTTCGACTTAAATTTCTCCACAATGGGGTTCTGAAACGAAATAGAATTTTTCAAATGCCCCAGTGGTAATCCCAGTGGCCACAACGTCCCTGAAGTTGCTGAGGATTTGAGAATCCGAGGAAAAGGATGGACGGAGAGAAACATCCTCAGCTTAATGGAACTAAAAGCAGCAACGCCAATCTCCAGCTTCAACCCGTCGACCGCGGCAGATGAGTCGACAAAGCCAACCCAGACAGAGCCTGCCGCCACAGAACCAAGGTAGCCCACAGCAGCAGCTCCCCCAACCAACTCCTCCACCCATATCCTGTCTACCCTGCAGAAAATGGAGGAACGACAGCTGGGCCTGATGAGCTTCATCCGGGAGTTCACAACAGCAACGATACATTTCATTAAAAGCAATTTAAATTTTCCAAATGTACTGTTTCCTGCCTTCCCCGATCACTATTTTGCTGCCCCACCCCTGTCCATACCCCTACCCCTGCTGCCACACCGAGAACACCATCTGCAACGTCCACTCCAACTCCAGCCACGAGAGCTGCAGGTGGCAGCCACACCGCCACAGCATCTGCCCGGGGAGAAAAGAGAAAAGAACCCATGTACAACCTCGACGAGTTCATAACTGGTTTCTCTTCTTCCTCAATATGGGAGAAATCTGATGGAGAACCCTCTGTCAAGAGGAACCTGTCCAAAGAATTTACCTAGATGAAACAGCAGAAACCCAACACTGGCGTCGAACCATCCGACCAAGGGAAATCTGACGGTAGCAGCAGCAGCAGCTCTTCCGAGGAGGTTCAGGTGCTGGAGAAACCACCCCAGATCTCACCTACCCGCATCCAGCCTCCGAGGGAAGCAAAGAAAAAGATCGCCTCTGCCTCTCCAAGCCATCTGCCGGCACCGACGAGGAAAGTCACTGCCCGCCGGCAGATACAGATCAACAGCAGCAGCATCAGCAACGACATCACTTAAAATTTAAGTTTTTATCTTATCTTTGTTGTCTGCTATTTTGTTATAATTGTGATGTTGTTTTTATTTTATTTTATTTCATTTTGTCATCATGCATTGACGACTTCAGTTACCTGCCACGAAATATGCTGTCGTGACAGTGCCTTTAGGATCTGTTTAGAGCCTTGCTATGATTCTACCCTGTAAAACACTTTTTGGGACTCTTATGCTTTCTAGATCACTTTAGTACACTGGAATAGGAATGTTTACCTGCTTGAAACTGCCCATAGAGGTGCCTATCACTGGCTCTAGGAAAACAAGAAAGAAAGAAAAAAAATATCCAGACTCAATAGCTTGCAAAACTGCCTTGCACTTATTTTAGGAGATTTCTTTTTGAGCTAAGTTAGAAAAAACTAAAGGAGCATAAGAATTGCCTCTAGAAAAGATGTAGTTAAATAAAGAGTCAGAAAAAAAACTAAATGAGCCTAAGAATTGCCTCTAGAAAAAATTGAATTGGCATAACTTCAAGTTTGTAGGCATAACTATTCTGGTATACTAAGGTAGTCTAGATGCATAAGTGTTCACAAACCTGCACACACTGCACAAGAATTATAGCATGGTTCCGAATGAATCCAGAAATGCCCGACAAGGTACTACTCTTGATAGAATACAAGTGGTAAGTAATGTAGAGTTCACTGATTTAAGCCAAAGAAAAAAATATTTCATGTTAAGTTAGGTAATATTTGTTTGAGGGCAAGCAAAAACTTGAGTTTGGGGGTGTGTTGAGTGTGTAAAAGTTCTATATTTTACCCCCTATTTAACCCATATTTCTGCTGCATTCAAGCATAATTCATTGCATTTAGGATAAATTTCATTCATACATCACAATTATATTAAATGGCACAGTTGCTACTGAAATTGGTTACTTTTGCAGGTAGCTGCTGCAGCAGACGCAGGGCAGTGGAGAAGCAAAGCTAGAACACGGGACTGCAGACGAGAAGAAGGATGCTGCCAAGGCCGCTGCCTTGGCAGCCAATGACGACATCAATGGTGAAGGGAAGAAGTGAAGTGGAGCTCGACGGAAAGAGGAAATTACGTCGGTCTGTCGTGGAGCACTTATATATTTTTCCGAGCCCTAGATCATAATGAAGGCCAAGCCCAAAGTTCAAGGAAGAAACTCCAAGCAAGAAGAGAGGACAAATTAAAGACATCTACTCTGAAGATTTAGTCTTTAATAGAGTTGTACTTCAATTTAAACTTGTATTCTTGCCATATTAGAAAACTTGAACCCAAGGCCTATATAAAGGCATGTAATTCGACCTAGGGAATGATATCTTATTCTCTAGCCGTCTTCCCCTAAACCCTAGTCGTTTTCCCCCATCACATCATGTTCTAAACTTCCCCTAGGGCTAAGGGTTGATTCTGTAAAGTAGTTGCAAGGATTGCATTGTTTTAGGATTTTTTCTGTTCAATAAAATAGACTTCAAGTTTGCTTATTCTGGTTTTCAACATCTTGCAAGAGTATCAGGAGAGCATTGTGAGATTATACATTTACTTAATATCGGGAGAGTTAAGTATACGAAAGGAATAAGTACGGGTTCTCCAGTTTATGGTTTAACTATCTCGGACCTAGGGATAGGACGAGGTTAAGTGGCTAAGGAAGAATTCAACAACATCGGTGTTCATCCTTCGATTCACGCCGTGAGGTATCATCAAAGACGTGTTCATCGACAGACTTGGACCTAGGGATAGGCCAAGGCACAACAGGGATTCTTGCCAAGCTTGAAGTACTGAGTTGTGTATTCGCTGCCGCGACAACAACAGACCACTGCCGCAGCAGGTGCTACCGTGACAGGCGCTACGACAGAAAAGAGAAGTCCTAGACAGTGCAAACACCTGCACTACGGAGAAAATCAATACCGGCCTACTCTTTACTCTGAATATTTTCATCTCTTATTTTCATTATTCTTTATTACTTCGTGACAAACCATTAAACTCTTATTTTCCCTCTTGTGCAGCAATCCAAGGTTAAAGCTATTAGCGTAGTCCCTGTGGAGACAATATCCGATACTTACGTATCACTTTACTACTTGCGTCGTGTACACTTGCACTACATTGCGATAGACTCTTTTATACGCAACAAGTTTTTGGCGTCGTTGCCGGGGGCTGGCAACATAACTTTACCCTACTTTTACTGCACTTTTTAAAATTTTTTGTTTTTACTTGGATTGTTCAACCTGTGCTTTTCACAAGGTTTTCTGTTTATGCGCAGATCGAGACAAGGAAAGGAACCTGAATATAAGATAGATCCTGAAATCGAACGCTCGTGCAATCTTAGGAACCGACTCCGACTCGTATTAGCCAGAAATGAATACCTTAAAGAACAGTTAGAGGAAATGAACAACCAAGGGAATCCCCGAGGTCCGGAAGATCCTATCGGAGATGGAGGAAACAGGCAGCCTGCCGATCGTCCTGTTGCTGCCGTACAACGGTCATGCCGAGACTACATGATCAATGATCATGTGGAATTAGAGACCACCCTGCCAGATGTGGAACCTGAAAATTTCGAGCTGAAACCTGTCATGTTCAGCATGATTAATTCCGCTGGCCAATTTAGTGGTGCTGCTACAGAGGATGCTAGGAAACATCTGAAAACGTTCCAGGAAATCTGTGGTTCATTTAGACTACCAGGAGTAAATCCGCAGATACTGAGGCTTCGGTTATTTCCTCATTCATTGAGGGACAGAGCTAAAACTTGGAGGAAAAAACTAACGTCGGGTTCAATACGAACTTGGGCAAATTTAACTCGTGAATTTTCGTCTCTTTTTAACCCTTCCCTTTTATCTAAGCGATTACGTAATGAATTTGCTACTTTTCAACAGGAAGACGATGAGTCAATGCACGAGGCATGAGACAGGTTTACTACTATTCTGAGGAATTGCCCGATGCAAGGATTCCCTGTTTGGAATCAGGTAATCAAATTCTACAATGCTGCCAACATACAGACTCGTATGAGAATCGATTCAGCAGCCAATGGGTTGTTGTGAGTTAAAGATCTAGAAGATGCCATGGTAGTATTAAAGAATTTATCAATGAATGAAGTGCAATTCCCCACATCAAGGAGAGGTCAACGAGTACTAGCTGTGAAGGATTACAAAGCCGATAATTCCTTGAAGACACAAGTTGCGTATCTCACAAAGGCAGTAGAAAGCTTGCCGAAGAAGGATTCTCAACCTGTCTATGCTGCAGAAGAGGTATGTGGAACTTGCAGTGGGAATCATAGTTCGGAGGACTGCCCACTAAAGCTAGAGGAAGGGATGTACGTTTGGAACTATAACAAGCAGAACTACAATTCCAACAATTACAATTCCAACAATTACAATCCCAACTAGAGAAAAGATCCCAAATTCTCTTGGAGCAACCCGAACAATGCCCTGAACCCTCAAGTATAGAACACTCAAAATTAGGGGGCACCTAGACTTCTGACTCGGCAGCAACCACAACAGTAGCCGCAACAGCCACCAACAACCACAACTAGTATATTGAAACAGACCTTGGCTACGTTTATGTCTTAGACAGGAACCTACATTGAAAACATGAATCATTTTGTCAAGAAGACTGAGTCATTCATGGATAAAACAGAGATGCAGATGACTAATCATGAAGCTACTCTGAAATCACTGGAGACACAAATGGGTCAGGTTTCCCAGCATATTAAGCCAAGGCGGAATGGAAGATTCCCAAGCGATACTGAGAACGATAGACAACCCGCATATAAGCAGTGTAAAGCCATCACAACTAGGAGTGGGATGAAATTACCAGGGCCAGAGAATGAAGCTGAACCAGTTAAAGAACCATCCCTAGAATCGACTGTCGCGAACGCTGCCACGACAGATGATAAACAACCTGCTGCCGATACACCTGTCACGACAGTGGAGGGGATAGAGGATAAGGATGAAGAACCTAAGCCTCCTCAAATCCAAATGCAATGGGAAGGACGCAATGAAGATTATCGTCCTCCTCCTCCTTTTCCACAGCGGCTACAGAAGTTGAAACAGGAATCCCAGCTTAAGAAGATCTATGACATTTTTAAGCAGGTCCACATCAATATTCCGCTGTTAGATGCTACCATGGAGATGCCCGATTATGCCAAATTTCTCAAGGATGCTATGTCGAAGAAATCAAGACTCGGGGAGCTTCATAATACCGTGCATAATCGGAGATAAATTTATGGGTAAGGCACTTTGTGATCTAGGTGCTAGTATTAATTTAATGCACTCTGGGCCTACAGAACAACATTTAAAACTCGATTGGGAATGTCACCCTACCGGCTGATTTATGAAAAAACATGTCATCTATCTGTTGAGATTGAGCACAGAACATACTGGGCCGTCAAGGCGGTGAATATGGACTTGGAAAAGGCAGGACATATAATGCTACTCGACTTGAATGAGATTGAGGAAATTCGAGCAATGGCTTATAACAACGCAAGGATTTACAAGGACAAGACAAAGAAGTGGCATGACAAGAAGCTGCTGCCACGACATTTCTGCCCAGGGCAGCTTGTGTTGTTTTTCAACTCTAGGTTTAAACTCTTCCTAGGAAAGTTGAATTCTAGATGGTCCAACCCATTTCAAGTGGTGAAAGTTTTTCCTCATGGTGCCATCACGATCAAATCCTTAAAAGACGGGCAACAATTTAAAGTCAACGGACAGAGATTGAAGCATTATCAGGGTACTGAAGCCCCAAGAATGCAGGAAGTAGTTACTTTAGGAGATGCCCCTCCTGGCATCCCTAATTTAACTTAATTTTATCTTTATTATTTATATATATATATTTATTAGGAAATTAGATTTTTTTTATTTTTTAGGAACTAAGTTTTTATTTTAATTATTTTTAGGAAATAAAGGAGACAAGGAGAGGAGAAGAAGTGAACTCAGCCCACCATCTCACCATCAGCCCAAAAAGCCCAAAATAGGAGCCTATCGTTACAGCTGCTGTGACTGAAGCGGAAAATCCAGCCTGTCAACACGATGTCGCGGCGGACACGCACACGCGTAACATACACGCAGCAGACACAGAAACGCGTGACAGACGCGTCAGAAACCGCGTAACAGCTGGCTCCGTTGTTCGCGCTTGCTATTACAGCTCCAACGGGCAGCAAACTCTTCATCTATATAAACCTCGTTTTACTATTAATTTTTCACTTCACTTTTACTCTCTCTACTTGTTTCCTCTCTAGATTTTCACTTGCTTTCATTTTTCTACAGTTCCTTGCAACCATGAGTACCAGAAACACCAGACGTAGTGCGGCCGAAAGCTCTGCCTCAGCAGCAACAACTCCCAACTCCTTCCAGGGCAGAGATATGTGGGAGGAGAAAGGGTTCACTTACAGCAAACGAACGGAGAATCTCGGGCTCAAACCATTTATAGCCCGTAAGATCAGAGCTCTACGTTGGCAGATGTTTGTTGAGCAACCGGAAGAGATGAACGTCACCCTGGTCAGAGAATTTTATGCTGCCACCGACAACAGAGACGCAACATCAGTGACCGTTCGTGGGAAGGAAGTCCCCTTTGAACCAGAGTACATTAACGCCCTGTATGGACTCTACGTCGGCAGAAGGGAAGACGGGCACAGAAGTTTCATGGAGAGCCTGGAGGCGGCAGATTATGATGCTGTCATGGCAGAACTTACCAAAGAGGAAACCCAGTGGAATACCGATAATAAACACCCAAGGATGGTGAAACGAGTTCAACTCACTCCCGAGGCGAAACTGTGGAACGCCTTTGTCAAAAAGAGAATTATGCCCTCCTCACACAACAGCACGGTAAACTAACCAAGGTTAGCTCTCATCCATTCAATTCTAAACGAGAGGCCTATTAATGTTGGTCGATACATTCGGGAAGGGATATTGGATTGTGCATTTCGGCCATCGGGACCCCTTGTCTTCCCCTACCTCATAACAGCCCTCTGTCGTGGCCACAACGTCCCTGAAGTTGCTGAGGATTTGAGAATCCGAGGAAAAGGATGGACGGAGAGAAACATCCTCAGCTTAATGGAACTGAAAGCTGCAACGCCAATCTCCAGCTTCAACCCGTCGACCGCGACAGGTGAGTCGATAGAGCCCACCCAGACAAAGTCTGCCGCCACAGAACTAAGGCAGCCCACAACAGCAGCTCCCCCAGCCGACTCCTCCACCCATATCCTGGCTACCCTGTAGAAAATGGAGGAACGACAGCTGGGCCTGATGGCTTCATCCGGGACTTCACAATAGCAACGGTACATTTCATTAAAAGCAATTTAAATTTTCCAGATGTACTGTTTCCTGCCTTCCCCGATCACTATTTTGCTGCCCCCACCACTGTCCATACCCCTACCCCAGCTGCCACACCGAGAACACCATATGTAGTGTCCACTCCAACTCCGGCCACGACAGCTGTAGGTGGCAGCCACACCGCCACAGCATCTGCCCAGGGAGAAAAGAGAAAAGAACCCATATCCGACCTCGACGAGTTCATAGCTGGTTTCTCTTCTTCCTCAATATGGGAGGAATCCGATGGAGAACCCTCTATCAAGAGGAACCTGTCCAAAGAATTTACCCAGATGAAACGGCAGAAACCCAACACTGGCGTCGAACCATCCGACCAAGGGAAATCTTACGGCAGCAGCAGCGGTAGCAGCAACAGCTCTTCCGAGGAGGTTCAGGTGCTGGAGAAACCACCTCAGATCTCATCTACCCGCATCCTGCCTCCGAGGGAAGTCAAGAAAAAGACTGCCTCTGCCTCTCAAGGCCATCTGCCGGCACCGACGAGGAAAGCCATAGATCTTCTTTTATTGATCAAATGCTTGATAGAATAACGGGAAAGCCTTATTATTGTTTTCTTGATGGTTACTCAGGTTACAACCAAATAGCCGTCGCATCAGAGGATCAAGAGAAAACAACCTTCACTTGCCCGTACGATACTTACGCTTTTCGGAGGATGCCATTTGGACTTTGCAACGCACCAACAATTTTTCAGAGGTGTATGATGGAAATATTCTCTGACATGGTGGAGGATTTCTTGGAGATATTCATGGACGATTTCTCAATCTTTGGAGACAATTTTGAAAGCTGCTTAGGCAACCTGCAGAAAGTGCTCGAGAGATGCGAGAAAGCGAACTTAGTATTAAACCAGGATTAATGTCACTTCATGGTGGATGAAGGGATAGTCCTAGGCCACAAAGTAAGCTGCCGCGGCATAGAGGTTGACAGGGCAAAAATTGAGGTAATTGAAAAGCTGCCACCACCCACCATAGTCAAGGGAATTCGAAGTTTTTTAGGGCATGCTGGTTTCTATCGAAGGTTTATAGCCAATTTTTCGAAGATCACCAAGCCATTGTGCCACCTACTAGAGCATAATCGTCCCTTCGACTTAAACACTAAATGTTCTGAGGCATTCAGAATTCTGAAAGAGAAGCTAGTAACAGCCCCGATCGTACAGCCACCGGACTAGAAGTTGCCATTCGAGATTATGTGTGATGCCAGTGATTATGTTGTAGGGGCGGCACTTGGGCAGAGGAAGGACAAGCTATTCCATGTAATTTACTATGCTAGCAAAACACTCAACGATGCCCAAGTGAATTACACCACAACAGAGAAGGAATTGTTGGATGTGGTGTTTTCAATTGACAAGTTCCGATCCTACATACTTGGTACGAAAGTGGTGGTCCACACAGACCACTCTGCACTGAAATTTCTGTTTGCTAAGAAAGACGCAAAGCCCATATTGATTCGTTGGATTCTGCTCCTGCAAGAGTTCGACCTTGAAATCAAGGATAAAAAGGGGACATAGAACCAAGTTGCAGATCACTTGTCAAGACTAGAGAAGGGAAAGAGTCTCCCAACAGACGAGACACACATACTGGAGACCTTCCCTGACGAGCAGCTGTTCGCTGCCTCGAGCACTGCCGCAATAACCATGGCGGCAGGTAAGTTTTCTAAACTCCCCTGGTATGCTGATTTCTTTAATTATTTAGTTAGCGGAATATTTCCTCCCGACCTTAAATATCAAGCCAGGAAGAGGTTCCAAAATGATGTTAAACATTGTTATTGGGACGGACCTCTTCTTTTCAAATGTTGTGCAGATAAGGTTATCAGGATATGCGTACCGCGGGATGAACAAGAAGCTGTGCTTCATCACTACCATGCGTCACAATATGGAGGACACTTAGGTGGTAACAAAACTACTGCCAAAGTTTTGCAGTCTGGCTTTTATTGGCCTTCACTGTTCAAGGATGCCCAGGCATGTACAAAAGTTGTGATAAATGTCAACGGACTGGAAACATCTCAAGGAGACATGAGATGCCGCTGCAAAACATTCTTGAAGTCGAAATCTCCGACGTTTGGGGGATTGATTTCATGGGACCATTCTCAACATCATGTGGGAGTTTATATATCCTCCTGGAAGTGGACTATGTGTCCAAATGGGTAGAAGCGATCGCCACACAGAAAGACGATGCCAAGACTGTTCAGAGGTTTTTGCACAAGAACATTTTTTCCAGATTTGACATCCCGAAGGCGATCATCAGTGATGAAGGGAGGCATTTTGACAATAGGGTAATAACTGATACCTTAAAGAAATACAGTGTCAAACATCGGATCACAACAGCCTATCACCCTCAGACCAATGGACAGGCCGAAATATCCAACAGAGAGGTAAAGAACATTCTTGAGAAGATGGTTAAACCAACTCGAAAGGACTGGTCTCTACACCTCAATGATGCACTCTGGGCCTACAGAACAACATTTAAAACTCCATTGGGAATGTCACCCTACCGACTGATTTATGAAAAAACATGTCATCTACCTGTTAAGATTGAGCACAGAGCATACTGGGCCGTCAAGGTAGTGAATATGGACTTGGAAAAGGCAGGACAGAAAAGGCTACTCGACTTGAATGAGATTGAGGAAATTCGAGCAATGGCTTATGACAACACAAGGATTTACAAGGACGAGACAAAGAAGTGGCATGACAAGAAGCTGCTGCCACGACAGTTCTGCCCAGGGCAGCTTGTGTTGTTATTCAACTCTAGGTTTAAACTCTTCCCATGAAAGTTGAAATCTAGATGGTCCGGCCCATTCCATGTGGTGCAAGTTTTTCCTCATGGTGCCATCACGATCAAATCCTTAAAAGACGGGCACCAATTTAAGTCAACAGATAGAGATTGAAGCATTATCAGGGGATTGAAGCCCCAAGAATGCAAGAAGTGGTTACTTTAGGAGATTCCCCTCCTGGCATCCCCAATTTAACTTAATTTTATTTTATCTTTATTATTTATTTATTTATTTATTTATTCATTTATATATATATATATTTATTAGGTAATTAGAATTATTTAATTTTTTAGGAACTAAGTTTTTATTTTAATCATTTTTAAGAAATAAAGGAGACAAGGAGAGGAGAAGAAGTGAACTCAGCCCACCATCAGCCCAAAAAGCCCAAAATAGGAGCCTGTCATTACAACTGCTGTGACAGACGCGGAAAATCCAGCCTGTCAACACGATATCACGGCGGACACGCAAACGCGTAACATATGCGCAACAGACACGTCAGAAACCACGTAACAGCTGGCTCCGTTGTCCGCGCTTGCCGTTACAGCTCCAACGGGCAGCAAACTCTTCATCTATATAAACCTCGTTTTACTATTAATTTTTCACTTCACTTTTACTCTCTCTACTTGTTTCCTCTCTAGATTTTCACTTGCTTTCATTTTTCTACAGTTCCTTGCAACCATGAGTACCAGAAACACCAGACGTAGTGCGGCCTAAAGCTCTGCCTCAGTAGCAACAACTCCCAACTCCTTCCAGGGCAGAGATATGTGGGAGAAGAAAGGGTTCACTTACAGCAAACGAACGGAGAATCTCGGTCTCAAACCATTTATAGCCCGTAAGATCAGAGCTCTACGTCGGCAGATGTTTGCTGAACAACCGAAAGAGATGAACGTCACCCTGGTCAGAGAATTTTATGCTGCCACCGACAACAGAGACGCAACATCAGTGACCGTTCGTGGGAAGGAAGTCCCCTTTGAACCAGAGTACATTAACACCCTGTATGGACTCTACGTCGGCAGAAGGGAAGACAGGCACAGAAGTTTCGTGGAGAGCCTGGAGGCGGCAGATTATGATGCTGTCATGGCAGAACTCACCAAAGAGGGAACCCAGTGGAATACCGATAATAAACACCCAAGGACGGTGAAACGAGTTCAACTCACTCCCGAGGCGAAACTGTGGAACGCCTTTGTCAAAAAGAGAATTATGCCCTCCTCACACAACAGTACGGTAAACTAACCAAGGTTAGCTCTCGTCCATTCAATTCTAAACGAGAGGCCTATTAATGTTGTTCGATACATTCGAGAAGGGATATTGGATTGTGCATTTCGGCCATCGGGACCCCTTGTCTTCCCCTACCTCATAACAACCCTCTGTCGTGGCCACAACGTCCCTGAAGTTGCTGAGGATTTGAGAATCCGAGGAAAAGGATGGACATAGAGAAACATCATCAGCTTAATGGAAATGAAAGCTGCAATGCCAATCTCCAGCTTCAACTCGTCGACCGCGGCATGTGAGCTGACAGAGCCCACCCAGACAGAGCCTGCCGCCACAGAACCAAGGCAGCCCACAACAGCAGCTCCCCCAGCCGACTCCTCCACCCATATCTTGGCTACCCTGCAAAAAATGGAGGAACGATAGCTGGGCCTGATGAGCTTCATCCGGGACTTCACAACAACAACGGTACATTTCATGAAAAGCAATTTAAATTTTCCAGATGTACTGTTTCCTGCCTTCCCCGATCACTATTTTGCTACCCCCAAACCTGTCCATACCCCTACCCCTGCTGCCACATCGAGAACACCATATGCAGCGTCCACTCCAACTCCGGCCACGACAGCTGCAGGTGGCAGCCACACCGCCACAGCATCTGCCCGGGGAGAAAAGAGAAAAGAACCCATGTCCGACCTCGACGAGTTCATAGCTGGTTTCTCTTCTTCCTCAATATGGGAGGAATCCGATGGAGAACCCTCTGTCAAGAGAAACCTGTCCAAAGAATTTACCCAGATGAAACGGCAGAAACCCAACTCTGGCGTCGAACCATCCGACCAAGGGAAATCTGACGGCAGCAGCAGCAGCAGTAGCGGTAGCAGCAGCAGCAGCTCTTCCGAGGAGGTTCAGGTGTTGGAGAAACCACCCCAGATCTCACCTACCCGCATCCAGCCTCTAAGGGAAGCCAAGAAAAAGACCGCCTCTGCCTCTTCAAGCCATCTGCCGGCACCGACGAGGAAAGTCACTGCCCGCTGGCAGATACATATCAACAGCAGCAGCAACAGTGACGACATCGCTTAAAATTTAAGTTTCTATCTTATCTTTGTTGTCTGCTATTTTGTTACAATTGTGATGTTGTTTTTATTTTCTTTTATTTCATTTTGTCATCATGCATTGAGGGCAATGCAACCCTTGAGTTTTGGGGTGGCATCCCTCCATTAATGAAGTGTCTTTAAGTTTAGAAATTGTGTCTAATGTTTAGTTTATTTTTGCTTAAAAATGAAAATTTGGCTTAAGTCTTTGAACTTCACTTACCTGCCACGACATATGTTGTCGTGACAGTGCCTTTAAGAAATTTTAGGATCAGCTTAGAGCCTTGCTATGATTCTACCCTGTAAAACACTTTTGGGACTCTTATGCTTTCTAGATTACTTTAGTACACTGGAATAGGAATGTTTACCAGTTTGAAACTGCCCCTAGAGGTGCCTATCATTGGCTCTAGGAAAACAAGAAAGAAAGAAAAAGAGTATTCAGACTCAATAGCTTGCAAAACAGCCTTGCACTTATTTTAGGAGATTTCTTTTTGAGCTAAGTTAGAAAAAACTAAAGGAGCCTAAGAATTGCCTTCAGAAAAGATGCAGTTAAATAAAAAGTCAGAAAAAACTAAATGAGCCTAATAATTGCCTCCAGAAAAAATTGAATTGGCATAATTTCAAGATTGTAGGCATAACTATTCTGGTATACTAAGGTAGTCTAGATGCATAAGTGTTCACAAACCTGCACACACTGCACAAAAATTATAGCATGGTTCCGAATGAATCCAGAAATGCCCGACAAGGCACTACTCTTGATAGAATACAAGTGGTAAGTAATGTAGAGTTCACTGATTTAAGCCAAAGAAAAAATATTTCATGTTAAGTTAGGTAATATTTGCTTGAGGGCAAGAAAAAAAATTGAGTTTGAGGGTGTGTTGAGTGTGTAAAAGTTCTATATTTTACCCCTATTTAACCCATATTTCTACTGCATTCAAGCATAATTCATTGCATTTAGGATAGATTTCATTCATACATCACAATTATATTAAATGGCATAGTTGCCACTGAAATTGGTTACTTTTGCAAGTAGCTGCTGCAACAGACGCAGGGCAATGGATAAGCAGAGATGGAACACGGGACTACAGACAGGAAGAAGGATGCTGCCATGGCCGCTGCCGTGGCAGCCAATGACGACAGCAATGGTGAAGGGAAGAAGTGAAGTGGAGCTCGACATAAAGAGGAAATTAAGCCGGTCTGTCGTGGAGCACTCATATATTTTTCTGAGCCCTAGATCAGAATGAAGGCCAAGCCCAAAGTTCAAGGAAGAAACTCCAAGCAAAAAGAGAGGACGAATTAAAGACATCTACTCTGAAGATTTAGTCTTTAATAGAGTTGTACTTTAATTTAAGCTTGTATTCTTGCCATATTAGAAAACTTGAACCCAAGGCCTATATAAAGGCATGTAATTTGAACTAGGGAAGGATATCTTATTCACTAGCCATCTTCCCCTAAACTCTAGTTGTTTTTCCCCATCACATCATGTTCTAAACTTCCCCTAGGGCTAAGGGTTGATTCTGTAAAGTAGTTGCAAGGATTGCATTGTTTTAGGATTTTTTCTGTTCAATAAAATAGACTTCAAGTTTGCTTATTCTGGTTTTCACCATCTTGCAAGAGTATCGGGAGAGCATTGTGAGATTATACATTTACTTAATATCGGGAGAGTTAAGTATACGAAAGGAATAAGTACGGGTTCTCCAGTTTATGGTTGAACTATCTCGGACCTAGTGATAGGACGAGGTTAAGTGGCTAAGGAAGAATTCAACAACATCGGTGTTCATCCTTCGTTTCACGCTGGGAGGTATCATCGAAGACGTGGTCATCGACAGACTTGGACCTAGGGATAGGCCAAGGCACAACATGGATTCTTGCCAAGCTTGAAGTACTGAGTTGTGTGTTCACTGCCGCGACAATAACATACCACTGCCACAGCAGGTGCTACCGCGACAGGCGCTACGACAGAACAGAGAAGTCCTAGACAGTGCAAACACCTGCACTACGGAGCAAATCAATACCGGCCTACTCTTTACTCTGAATATTTTCATCTCTTATTTTCAGTATTCTTTATTACTTCGTGACAAACAATTAAAAACATATTTTCCCTCTTGTGCAGCAATCCAAGGTTAAAGCTATTAGCCCAGTCCCTGTGGAGACGATATCCGATACTTACGTATCACTTTACTAATTGTGTCGTGTACACTTGCACTACATTGCGATAGACTCTTTTATACGCAACAAGTTTTTGGCGTCGTTTCCGGGGGCTGACAACATAACTTTACCCTACTTTTACTGCACTTTTTAAATTTTTCTGTTTTTACTTGGATTGTTCAACCTGTGCTTTTCACAAGGTTTTCTGTTTATGCGCAGATCGAGACGAGGAAAGGAACCTGAATATAAGATAGATCCTGAAATCGAACGCTCGTGCAATCTTAGGAACCGACTCCGACTCGTATTAGCAAGAAATGAATACCTTGAAGAACAGTTAGAGGCCATGAACAACCAAGGGAATCCCCGAGGTCCGAAAGATCCTATCGAAGATGGAGGAAACGGACAGCCTGCCAATCCTCCTCCTGCTGCCGTACGCCGGTCTTGCCGAGACTACATGATCAATGATCATGTGGAATTAGAGACCACCATGCCAGATGTGGAACTTGAAAATTTCGAGCTGAAACCTGTCATGTTCAGCATGATTAATTTCGCTGGCCAATTTAGTGGTGTTGCTACAGAGGATGCTAGGGAACATCTGAAAACGTTCCTGGAAATCTGTAGTTCGTTTAGACTACCAGGAGTAAATCCGGAGATACTGAGGCTTTGGTAATTTCCTCATTCATTGAGGGACAGAGCTAAAACTTGGTGGAACAAACTAACGCCGGGTTCAATACGAACTTGGGCAAATTTAACTCGTGAATTTTTGTCTCGTTTTAACCCTTCCCATTTATCTGAGCGATTACGTAACGGAATTGCTACTTTTCAATAGGAAGACGACGAGCTAATGCATGAGGCATGAGACAGGTTTACTACTCTTCTGAAGAATTGCTCGATGCACAGATTCCCTGTTTGGAATCAGGTAATCAAATTCTACAATGTTGCCAACCTACAGACTCGTATGAGAATCGATTCAGCAGCCAATGGGTTGTTGCTAGATAAAGATCTAGAAGATGACATGGTAGTATTAAAGAATTTGGCAAAGAATGAAGAGCAATTCCCCACATCAAGGAGAAGTAAACGAGTACTATCTGTGAAGGATTACGAAGCTGATAATTCCTTGAAGACACAAGTTTCATATCTCACAAAGGCAATAGAAAACTTGCTGAAGATGGATTCTCAACCTGTCTATGCTGCAGAAGAGGTATGTGGAACTTGCAGTGGGAATCATAGTTCGGAGGACTGCCCACTACAGCTAGAGGAAGGGATGTACGTTGGGAACTATAACAAGCAGAACTACAATTCCAACAATTACAATCCCAACTGGAGAAAAGATCCCAAATTCTCTTGGAGCAACCCGAACAATGCCCTGAACCCTCAAGTACAGAACACTCAAAATCAGGGGGCAACTAGACTTCTGACTCGGCAACAACCGCAACAGCCACCAACAGCCACAACTAGTATATTGGAACAGACATTGGCTACGTTTATGTCTCAGACAGGAACCTACATTGAAAACATGAATCACTTCGTCAAGAAGACTGAGTCATTCATGGATAAAACAAAGATGCGGATGACTAATCATGAAGCTACTCTAAAATCACTGGAGACACAAATGGGTCAGGTTTCCCAACATATTAAGCCATGGCAGAATGGAGGATTCCCAAGCGATACTGAGATCGCTAGACAACCCACACATGAGCAGTGTAAAGCCATCACAACTAGGCGTGGGAAGAAATTACCAAGGCTAGAGAATGTAGCTGAACCAGTTAAGGAACCATCCCTAGAATCGACTGCCGCGAACGCTGCCACGGCAGATGATAAACAGCCTGCTGCCGATACACATGTCACGACAATAGAGAGGACAGAGGATAAGGATGAAGAACCTAAGCCTCCTCAAATCCGAATGCAATGGGAAGGACTAATTGAAGATTATCGTCCTCCACCTCCTTCTCCACAATGGCTATAGAAGTTGAAACAGGAATCCTAGCTTAAGAAGATCTATGACATTTTTAAGCAGGTCTACATCAATATTCCGCTGTTAGATGCTATCAAGGAGATGCCCGGTTATGCCAAATTTCTCAAGGATGCTATGTCGAAGAAATCCTGACTTGGGGAATTTGAGACTGTTAAATTGACAGAAGGATGCATGACTATTCTGCACAAGCATCCACCCCAGAAAAAGAAGGATCCTGGGAGCTTCATAATATCGTGCATAATAGGATATAAATTTGTGGGTAAGGCACTTTGTGATCTAGGTGCTAGTATTAATTTAATGCCAAAATCTGTATTCCAAAAATTAGGTATTGGACGAGCACGACCCACAACAGTTATGCTGCAGCTGGCAGACCGCTCTTACGTGCAATCGGAAGGGAAAATTGAAGACATTCTGGTAAGAGTGGATAAATTTATTTTTCCTGCTGACTTTCTTGTTTTAGATTGTGAAGCAGATGAGAATGCACCAATCATCCTGGGGCGACCCTTCTTAGCCACAGGAAGATCACTGATTGATGTAGAAAAGGTAGAACTCACTATGAGAGTGAATGATCAAGAGATCAAGCTAAATGTTCTCCAAGCAATAAAGCACGCTGATGCAGAAGAAGAATGCAAGGCTATCACTGAAGTTATCCTTGACCAACCCTACATCAGGTCGGACTGCCATGACATCAAATTTGGCCACTGCCCCAGCAGCCATTTAGAAAACTGTCACGGCAGCGACGGCGACAGCAGCTCCTCAGATTCTGACATATATGATACTGAAGATCATGAGGAGGTAAACTGGATCGGCAATCGTCCAGGTAAGTTATTTGAGCCCTTAAATTATACCTCGAATGAACATGTCAATCAAAAGCCATCAACTGTAGAGCCACCTGTTCTAGACCTTAAGCCCCTTCCAGGGCAGCTTAAATATGTTTTCCTTGGATTAAATGATACGTTGCCCGTAATCATCTCTTCCAAGTTGATGCAGGAACATGAACAGCAGCTGATAGGGATGCTAAAGCAGCATAAGAAGGCGATTGGATGGACGATAGCTGATATCCAAGGCATCAGTCCGGCACTATGCATGCACAAAATTCTCTTAGAGGATGATCACAAGCCAACCATTGATGCCCAAAGACGTTTAAATGATGCTATGTGAGAAATGGTTCGAAAAGAAATTATCAAATGGCTATATGTTGGGATAATTTATGCCATCTCGGATAGTAAGTGGGTGAGCCCAGTGCAGTGTGTTCTTAAGAAGGGAGGAATAATCGTGGTGACCAACGAAGAAAACGAGTTAATCCCAACCAGGACTGTGACCGGTTGAAGGGTTTGTATGGACTACCGGACGCTTAACAAAGCTACTCGGAAGGACCACTTTCCCCTGCCTTTTATTGATCAAATGCTTGATAGATTAGCGGGAAAGCCTTATTACTATTTTCTTGATGGTTACTCAGGTTACAACCAAATAGCCATTGCACCAGAGGATCAAGAGAAAACAACCTTCACTTGCCCGTACGGTACTTACGCTTTTCGGAGGATGCCATTTGGACTTTGAAACGCACCAGCAACTTTTCAGAGGTGTATGATGGTAATATTCTCCGACATGGTGGAGGATTTCTTGGAGATATTCATGGACGATTTCTCAGTCTTTGGAGACAATTTTGAAAGCTGCTTAGGCAACCTGCAGAAAGTGCTCGAGAGATGCGAGAAAGCGAACTTGGTATTAAACCGGGAGAAATGTCACTTCATAGTGGATGAAGGGATAGTCCTAGGCCACAAAGTAATCTGCCGCGGCATAGAGGTCGACTGGGCAAAAATTGAGGTAATTGAAAAGCTGCCACCACCCACCACAGTCAAGGGAATTCGAAGTTTTTTAGGGAATGTTGGTCTCTATCAAAGGTTTATAGCCAATTTTTCGAAGATCACCAAGCCATTGTGCCACCTACTAGAGCATAATCGTCCCTTCGACTTCAACACTGAATGTACTGAGGCATTCAGAATTCTGAAAGAGAAGCTAGTAACAGCCCCGATTGTACAGCCACCGGATTAGAAGTTGCCATTCGAGATTATGTGTGATGCCAGTGATTATGTTGTAGGGGCGGCACTTGGGCAGAGGAAGGACAAGCTATTCCATGTAATTTACTATGCTAGCAAAACACTCAACGATGCCAAAGTGAATTACACCACAACAGAGAAGGAATTGTTGGATGTGGTGTTTTCAATTGACAAGTTCTGATCCTACATACTTGGTACGAAAGTGGTGGTCCACACAGACCACTCTGCACTGAAATTTCTGTTTGCTAAGAAAGACGCAAAGCCCAGATTGATTCGTTGGATTCTGCTGCTGCAAGAGTTCGACCTTGAAATCAAGGATAAAAAGGGGACATAGAACCAAGTTGCAGATCACTTGTCAAGACTAGAGAAGGGAAAGAGTCTCCCAACAGACGAGACACACATACTGGAGACCTTCCCTGACGAGCAGCTGTTCGCTGCCACGAGCACTGCCGCAATAACCATGGCGGCAGGTAAGTTTTCTGAACTCCCCTGGTATGCTGATTTCTTTAATTATTTAGTTAGCGGAATATTTCCTCCTGACCTTAAATATCAAGCCAGGAAGAGGTTCCAAAATGATGTTAAGCATTGTTATTGGGACGGACCTCTTCTTTTCAAATGTTGTGCAGATAAGGTTATCAAGAGATGCATACCGCAGGATGAACAAGAAGCTGTGCTTCATCACTACCATGCGTCACAATATGGAGGACACTTAGGTGGTAACAAAACTACTGCCAAAGTTTTGCAGTCTGGATTTTATTGGCCTTCACTGTTCAAGGATGCCCAGGCATCTACAAAAATTGTGATAAATGTCAACGGACTGGAAACATCTCAAGGAGACATGAGATGCCGCTGCAAAACATTCTTGAAGTCGAAATCTCCGACGTTTGGGGGATTGATTTCATGGGACCATTCTCAACATCATGTGGGAGTTTATATATCCTCCTGGAAGTGGACTATGTGTCCAAATGGGTAGAAGCGATCGCCACACAGAAAGACGATGCCAAGACTGTTCAGAGGTTTTTGCACAAGAACATTTTTTCCAGATTTGGCATCCCGAAGGCGATCATCAGTGATGAAGGGAGGCATTTTGACAATAGGGTAATAACTGATACCTTAAAGAAATACAGTGTCAAACATCGGATCACAACAGCCTATCACCCTCAGACCAATGGACAGACCGAAATATCCAACAGAGAGGTAAAGAACATTCTTGAGAAGATGGTTAAACCAACTCGAAAGGACTGGTCTCTACACCTCAATGATGCACTCTGGGCCTACAGAACAACATTTAAAACTCCATTGGGAATGTCACCCTACCGACTGATTTATGGAAAAACATGTCATCTACCTTTTGAGATTGAGCACAGAGCATACTGGGCCGTCAAGGCAGTGAATATGGACTTGGAAAAGGCAGGACATAAAAGGCTACTCGACTTGAATGAGATTGATGAAATTCGAGCAATGGCTTATGACAACACAAGGATTTACAAGTACAAGACAAAGAAGTGGCATGACAAGAAACTGCTGCCACGACAGTTCTGCCCAGGGCAGCTTGTGTTGTTATTCAACTCTAGGTTTAAACTCTTCCCATGAAAGTTGAAATCTAGATGGTCCGGCCCATTCCATGTGGTGCAAGTTTTTCCTCATGGTGCCATCACGATCAAATCCTTAAAAGACGTACAACAATTTAAAGTTAACGGACAGAGATTGAAGCATTATCAGGGGACTAAAGCCCCAAGAATGCAGGAAGTGGTTACTTTAGGAGATGCCCCTCCTGGCATCCCTAATTTAACTTAATTTTATCTTTATTATTTATATATATATTAGGAAATTAGAATTATTTTATTTTTTAGGAACTAAGTTTTTATTTTAATTATTTTTAGGAAATAAATGAGACAAGGAGAGGAGAAGAAGTGAACTCAGCCCACCATCACCCCAAAATAGGAGCCTGTCATTACAGCTGCTGTGACAGACGCGGAAAATTCAGCTTGTCAACACGATGTCGCGGCAGACACGCAAACGCGTAACATACGCGCAGCAGACACGGAAACGGGCAGCAAACTCTTCATCTATATAAACCCCGTTTTACTATTCATTTTCTCTTCACTTTTACTCTCTCTACTTGTTTCCTCTCTAGATTTTCACTTGCTTTAATTTTTCTACAGTTCCTTGCAACCATGAGTACCAAAAACACCAGACGTAGTGCGACCTCAAGCTCTACCCCAGCAGCAACCACTCCCAGCTCCTTCCAGGGCAGAGATATGTGGGAGGAGAAAGGGTTCACTTACAGCAAACGAACGGAGAATCTCGGGCTCAAACCATTTATAGCCCGTAAGATCAGAGCTCTACGTTGGCAGATGTTTGCTGAGCAACCGGAAGAGATGAACGTCACCCTGGTCAGAGAATTTTATGCTGCCATTGACAGCAGAGACGCAACAACAGTGACCGTTCGTGGGAAGGAAGTCCCCTTTGAACCAGAGTACATTAACGCCCTGTATGGACTCTACGTCGGCAGAAGGGAAGACGGGCCCCAAAGTTTCGTGGAGAGCCTGGAGGCGTCAAATTATGATGCTGTCATGGCAGAACTCACCGAAGAGGGAACCCAGTGGAATACCGATCCCAAACACCCAAGGACGGTGAAACGAGTTCAACTCACTCTCGAGGCGAAACTGTGGAACGCCTTTGTCAAAAATAGGATTATGCCCTCCTCACACAACAACACGGTAAACCAATCAAGGTTAGCTCTCATCCATTCAATTCTAAAAGATAGGCCTATTTATGTTGGTTGATACATTTAGGAAGTGATATTGGATTGTGCATTTCGGCCATCGGGACCCCTTTTCTTCCCCTACCTCATAACAACCCTCTGTCGTGGCCACAACATCTCTGAAGTTGCCGAGGATTTTAGAATCCGAGGAAAATGATGGACGGAGAGAAACATCCTCAGCTTAATGGAACTGAAAGCTGCAACACCAATCTCCAGCTTCAACCCGTCGGTCGCGGCAGGTGAGCCGACAGAGCCCACCCAGACAGATCCTGCCGCCACAGAACCAAGGCAGCCCACAGCAGCAGCTCCCCCAGCCGACTCCTCCACAAATATCCTAGCTACCCTGCAGAAAATGGAGGAACGACAACTGGGCCTGATGAGCTTCATCTGGGACTTCACAACATCAACGGTACATTTCATTAAAAGCAATTTAAATTTTCCAGATGTACTGTTTTCTGCCTTCCCTGATCACTATTTTGCTGCCCCACCCCTGTCCATACCCCTACCCCTGCTGCCACACCGAGAACACCATCTGCAGCATCCACTCCAACTCCGGCCACGACAGCTGCAGGTAGCAGCCACACTACCACAACATCTGCCCGGGGAGAAAAGAGAAAAGAACCCATGTCCGACCTCGACGAGTTCATAGCTGGTTTCTCTTCTTCCTCAATATGGGAGGAATCCGATGGAGAACCCTCTGTCAAGAGGAACCTGTCCAAAGAATTTACCCAGATGAAACGGCAAAAACCCAACACTGGCAGAAACCCTCTAACGGCAGCAGCAGCAGTAGCAGCTCTTCCAAGGAGGTTCAGGTGCTGGAGAAACCACCCCAGATCTCACCTACCCGCATCCAGCCTCCGAGAGAAGCCAAGAAAAAGACCGCCTCTGCCTCTCCAAGCCATCTGCCGGCACTGACGAGGAAAGTCACTGCCCGCTGGCAGATACAGATCAACAGCAACAACAGCATCATCGACAACGCTTAAAATTTAAGTTTTTATCTTATCTTTGTTGTATGCTATTTTGTTATAATTGTGATGTTGTTTTTATTTTCTTTTATTTCATTTTATCATCATGAATTGAGGGCAATGCAACCCTTGAGCTTGGGGGTGGCATCCCTCCATTAATGAAGTGTCTTTAAGTTTAGAAATTGTGTCTAATGTTTAGTTTATTTTTGCTTAAAAATGAAAAATTGGCTTAAGTCTTTGAACTTCACTTACCTACCACGACATATGTTGTCGTGACAGTGCCTTTAGGAAATTTTAGGATCAGTTTAGAGCCTTGCTATGATTCTACCCTGTAAAACACTTTTTGGGACTCTTATGCTTTCTAGATTACTTTAGTACACTGGAATAGGACTGTTTACCCGCTTGAAACCGCCCCTAGAGGTGCCTATCACTGGCTCTAGGAAAACAAGAAAGAAAGAAAAAAAATATTCAGACTCAATAGCTTGCAAAACTGCTTTGCACTTATTTTAGGAGATTTGTTTTTGAGCTAAGTTAGAAAAAACTAAAGGAGCCTAAGAATTGCCTCCAGAAAAGATGTATTTAAATAAAGAGTCAGAAAAAACTAAAGGAGCCTAAGAATTGCCTCCAGAAAAAACTGAATTGGCATAACTTCAAGTTTGTAGGCATAACTATTCTGGTATACTAAGGTAGCCTAGATGCATAAGTGTTCACAAACCTGCACACACTGCACAAGAATTATAGCATGGTTCCGAATGAATCCAGAAATGCCCGACAAGGTACTACTCTTGATAGAATACAAGTGGTAAGTAATGTAGAGTTCACTGATTTAAGCCAAAGAAAAAAATATTTCATGTTAAGTGAGGTAATATTTGCTTGAGGGCAAGCAAAAACTTGAGTTTGGGGGTGTGTTGAGTGTGTAAAAGTTCTATATTTTACCCCTATTTAACCATATTTCTGATGCATTCAAGCATAATTCATTGCATTTAGGATAGATTTCATTCATACATGACAATTATATTAAATGGCACAGTTGCTACTGAAATTGGTTACTTTTGCAAGTAGCTGCTGCAGCAGACGCAGGGCAGTGGAGAAGCAGAGCTGGAACACGAGACTGCAGATGAAAAGAAGGATGATGCCATGGCCGCTGCCGTGGCAAGCCAATGACGACAGCAATGGTGAAGGGAAGAAGTGAAGTGGAGCTCGACAAAAAGAGGAAATTAAGACGGTCTGTTGTGGAACACTCAAATATTTTTCCGAGCCCTAAGGCCAAGCCCAAAGTTCAAGGAAGAAACTCCAAGCAAGAAGAGAGGACGAATTAAAGACATCTACTCTAAAGATTTTGTCTTTAATAGAGTTGGACTTTAATTTAAACTTGTATTCTTGCCATATTAGAAAACTTGAACCCAAGGCCTATATAAAGGCATGTAATTCGACCTAGGGAAGGATATCTTATTCTCTAGCCGTCTTCCCCTAAACCCTAGTTGTTTTCCCCCATCACATCATGTTCTAAACTTCCCCTAGGGCTAAGGGTTGATTCTGTAAAGTAGTTGCAAGGATTGCATTGTTTTAGGATTTTTTCTGTTCAATAAAATAGACTTCAAGTTTGCTTATTCTGGTTTTCAACATCTTGCAAGAGTATCGGGAGAACATTGTGAGATTATACATTTACTTAATATCGGGAGAGTTAAGTATACGAAAGGAATAAGTATGGGTTCTCCAGTTTATGGTTAAACTATCTCGAACCTAGGGATAGGACAAGGTTAAGTGGCTAAGGAAGAATTCAACAACATCGGTGTTCATCCTTCAATTCATGCCGGGAGGTATCATCAAAGACGTGTTCATCGACAGACTTGGACCTAGGGATATGCCAAGGCACAGCAGGGATTCTTGCCAAGCTTGAAGTACTGAGTTGTGTGTTCGCTGCCGCGACAACAACAGACCACTGCCGCAGCAGGTGGTACCGCGACAGGCGCTACGACAGAACAGAGAAGTCCTAGACAGTGTAAACACCTGCAGTACGGAGCAAATCAATACCGGCCTACTCTTTACTTGAATATTTTCGTCTCTTATTTTCAGTATTCTTTATTACTTCGTGACAAACAATTAAACTCTTATTTTCCTTCTTGTGCAGCAATCCAAGGTTAAAGCTATTAGCCTAGTCCCTGTGGAGACGATATCCGATACTTACGTATCACTTTACTACTTGCGTCGTGTACACTTGCACTACATTGCGATAAACTCTTTTACACACAACAAGTTTTTGGCGCCGTTGCCGGGGGCTGGCAACATAACTTTACCCTACTTTTACTGCACTTTTTAAATTTTTCTGTTTTTACTTGGATTGTTCAACCTGTGCTTTTCACAAGGTTTTCTGTTTATGCACAGATCGAGACAAGGAAAGGAACCTGAATATAAGATAGATCCTGAAATCGAACGCTTGTGCAATCTTAGGAACCGACTCCGACTCGTATTAGCCAGAAACGAATACCTTGAAGAACAGTTAGAGAGCAAGTACTTTTCCATGATTAGCCATTGCTTTGAACTTGACAACTGGAATGCTGAAGAAATTCATGTAGTCTTTAAGACTGTTTCAGAGTAATTCTCAAAAACCATATTTTTGCCCCAAACCCGGAGGCAATTATGGACCTTATGTAAAGGGCCTATGTCGAACTAATAATTTGAAATTCAATAAAGATGCATTTTTCTTCCAACAAATTTCGTGTGGCAATTGTTTTTCCTGCAAACCATAAATAAACCTCAAAGTAAAAACAAGAACTAAAAACAAATCATTCCATTCATTGGTTCATCTCTCTTTCCTTCGTATATATATTTATTGTTTTCCCTTTGTAGGTCTCTAGATATCAGTGGCTTAAACGATTTCGAGTCAAAATCCGAAGTTAACTTTGAGTTTCCTTTATGCTTAGGAGAAATTGAAAATATTGGTGATGAGGAAGAATATGATTTGCCCAACGATTTGCTCGGAATGGTACAAGGAGAAAAGAAACAGATTCTACCCCATAAGGAAAAGTTGGAAATTCTGAACCTTGGCACAACGTGAGGTGAAGATTTGCACCACCATTACAGTTAATACTCGACACAGCCTGATCGAACTCCTAAAAGAATACAAGGATATTTTCGCTTGGTCATACCAAGACATGCCCGGTCTTGACACTGACATTTTTGTACATCGGCTACCAATAAAGTTAGGATGCGAGCCTATGAAGCAAAAGCTTAGAAGGATGAAAGCTGAGACACTCCTGAAAATTAGGGACGAAGTGAAAAATTAGTATGACGCAGGGTTCCTTAAAGTGACCAAATATCCAGAATGGGTAGCAAACATCGTCCTAGTTCCTAAAAAGGATGGAAAGGTACGAATGTGTGTTGACTATAGGGACATCAATAGGGCGAGCCCCAAGGAAAATTTCCCACTTCAACATATTGATACATTAGTGGACAACACAGCTGGACATTCCCTTTTCTCTTTCATGGATGGGTTCTTCGGGTATAATCAGATTAAGATGTGCCCAGAAGATATGGAAAAGACCACCTTCATAACACTTTGGGGAACCTTTTGCTATAAAGTAATGCCATTTGGCTTGAAGAATGATGGGGTGACTTACCAAAGAACCATGGTCACCCTTTGATATGATGCACAAGGAAATGAAGGTGCATGTTAATGATATGATTGCTAAATCCCGATCTGAGGAGGAGCATCTAGTGAATTTAGAAAATCTCTTTCAAAGGTTGAGGAAGTTCCAACTAAAACTTAACACAAACAAGTGTACATTTGGGGTTACATCCAGAAAATTGTTAGGCTTTGTGCTAAGGGGGAAAGGAATAGAGATTGATCCAGACAAGATTAAGGCCATACAAGAACTCCCACCACCTCAAACACATAAGGAAGTTTGGGGTTTTCTAGGAAGATTAAACTACATTGTCTGCTTCATTTCCTAGCTGATGAACAAATGAGATCCAATGTTTAGGCTACTCAAGAAAAATAACCCAAGCACATGGAATGAAGAATTCCAGACAGCTTTAGAGAAGATCAAAGAGCAGTTAACTAATCCTCACATGTTGGTCCCGTTAGTTTCTAGAAAGCCATTGATACTATACCTAACGATGTATGAAAATTCTATGGGTTGTGTGCTGGAGCAACATGAAAAAACTGGAAGAAAAGAAAAGGTGATATGTTACCTAAGCAAGAAGTTCACCGATTATGAAACCAGATACTCCTCAATTGAAAAACTATGTTGTGCGCTGGTCTGGGCAGCTAAAAGGCTTAAGCAATATATGCTATATCACACTACATGGCTAATTTCAAAGTTGGATCCACTAAAGTTCATGATGGAAGCTCCAGCCCTATCATGAAGACTGGCACGTTGGCAAATGTTACTATCTGAGTTTGACATTCAATATGTGAGTCAAAAAGCGGTAAAAGGAAGTGCCCTAGCTGAATTTCTGGAAATTCGAGCTTGCGACGACTATGAGGCACTGAGTTTTAATTTATCTGACGAAGACCTTATGCATATTTTAGAAGATAGCAAAGACCCGACTGAGTCATGGGTCTTAAACTTCGATGGTGCAGCAAATGCTTTGGGACGTGGCATTGGAGCAGTCTTGGTTTCTCCAGAAGGGGATTACTATCCTTTCACAAGTCGTTTGAATTTCATCTGCACCAATAATATGGCAGAAAATGAGGCCTGCATATTGGGATTAAGGGAGGCCATTGAAAGGAAAAATACACAACTTGAAAGTTTTCGGAGACTCAGCGTTAGTTATCTACGAAGTACGTGGTGAATGGGAGACGAAGGATGAAAAGTTGGTAGAATACCACAAGATGGTTCTCGAATTAACTAAAGAATTTGACGAGATCAACTTCAAGTATCTCCCTAGATAAGAAAATCAAATAGAAGATGCCTTGGCCACCTTAGCTGCTATATTTAAGGCAAGTGAAGTGATAAGTCATTATTTTGCATGTTTTTCATATATTAAATCTTATATTTTAGCACATTAATTTATCTTAAAAGCCTTGATTCAGTTTCTAATAGAATATGACATTTTATATGTAAAAGACGAGTTTTAGTACCTTTTTGGCATTTATGAATAATCCTTCACGCAAAACCAGTAGCAGTCGCGGGATAAGGCGTGACCATAGCGCGTCACAGACTTTTTGACTTGGAGGACAAGCAATCCTACAACAAGAAGGACTTCTACTTTTACAATAATTAGAGTAATCTAGGGTTATTGCATTTAACGTAAAGTATTCCCCTTATTTTCCCCTATAAATAGAGATCATAAGGGTGAAGGAAAGATATCCAAGAAACCCTAGAGTAGTTGAAACCATCTCCCCTTATTAAATTGCTTTCTATCAAATAAGAGATTTAAGTTATTTGTGGGTTATCATCTAACTTGAAACCAAACTATTTGAGATTGATGTTGATTTATCTTTTGTGGAATCTATGATCTAAATTCTCCAAATCAAATCCAAACCCCCCTTTTACTTTTATTGCATTCGCTTGTAAATTTAATTTCTTAACCGCTCTCTGTGGGGTCGACCCTACTTGCCACTACTACAAATCCAAAGAACAAGTAAGTATTATTTTTTGACGGATCCAACACCCATCATGAAGATTCAAAGATGATGCCAATCAAATTGCAAATGCTAGATTACCCAACTCACTACTATGATGTGGAAGAGGAAGCAGATTGCTTGCCATGGTACCACGATATCCTACAATATATAAAGTCGCAGCAATACCCGCCTCGGGTAATTGAAAATGATAAGGAAATTGGCATTAGGGTATGTTCTTTATGGAGAGATTTTGTATAAGAAAAGTCGAGATCAGGTGCTTCTGAGATGTGTGGACGCAAAAGAAGCTCAATTGATTTTAGAAGAAGTTCATGAGGGAGTTTGTGGAACTCGCCCTGGTGGCTTTACCATGGCTAGGAGAATCGTGCGCTTTGGGTATTATTGGTCAACCATGGAAGGGGATTGCAATAATTATTCTCGCAAATGCCACAAGTGTCAAATTTATGTTGATAAGGTTCACACACCTCCTCAATCACTCCATGTTATGACAACTCCTTGGCCATTTTCCACGTGGGGCATAGATGTCATCGACCAGATCCATACAAAGGCATCAAATAGGCATCAATTTATTCTAGTAGCTATCGACTACTTCACGAAGTGGGTTGAAGCGGCCTCTTATGCAAACGTTACTGGATCTACGGTTTGTAAATTCCTGAAAAAGGGTAATTATTTGTCGGTATGGTTTGCCTGAAAGTATCATTACTGATAATGCTTCCAATCTAAATAAAAAGATGATAGTTGGGGTTTTTGAGCAGTTCAATATCAAACATCATAATTCGGTGGTATATCGCTCAAAGATTAATGGGGCAGTGGAGGCTGCAAATAAGAACATTAAGAAGATAGTTGCAAAAATGGTTGATACATATAAAGACTGGCATGAGAAGCTTCTATTTGCCTTATATGCATATTGAACTGCAGTATGAACATCTACCGGGGCAACGCCATTTTTGTTGGTGTACGGAGTAGAAGTAGTATTGCCAATTGAGGTAGAGATTCCTTCTCTCTGTATCTTAATGGAAGCAAAATTGGAGGAAACAGAATGGGTCCAGGCAAGATACGACCAGCTGAATCTAATTGATGAAAAGAGATTGAAGGCATTGTGCCATGGGCAGATGTACCAAAGAAGAATGATAAGAGCTCATGAGAAGAAAGTTCGCCCAAAATAATTCCAAGAAGGTGATTTGGTGCTGAAGAAGAAGTTACCAATCCAGAGTGGTTCACGAGGAAAATGGGCACCGAATTGGGAGGGACCATACATTGTAACGAAGGTCTTTTCAGGTGGGGCATTAATTTTGGCTGAAATGGACGGAGATGAACTTCAGAGCCTGATAAACTCTGATTCAGTCAATAAGTATTATGTCTAAAAAGGAAAAATGAAAAAAGAAAGAAAAAGAAAAAAATAAAAATAAAAATAAAAGGGGTTCAAAATGACAACTTGTAGAGGGCGTTTTGAACCAAAGGAAAACTTAAGTTGAAACCCACAAAGGGCGGCTCAAGTGGTTGATACGGAAAGTGATTCTCTCGGGGATGTGATAAAGATGAATTATATATCTTCTTACATTGTTACCAGTTTCGAAGTCTACTTGGCATGGGCAACACTCAAGGCATCTCACGGCGTTTTGATTAGGAGAAGTTTGTCATTGATATATGTATACTTGTTCTTGTAACTTCTTTTCTGTTTGCCACAGTATGAATAAAATTCCATTGACCTTCCTCTTTTTTGATACCCTTCCTTTTTTTCATAAGCATCTTGCATTGAAATGAGAATTAATAAGTTTGACATCGCTTAAAGCATGCAAAAAGATTTTTGAGCATTACTTTGAAAGAGTTTTAAAAGTACAAGAACTATGAGGTGTTATGTGGTTAAGTTTAGAACTTAGGGCATGGCGCATTAACACAGAAGGACGTTCAAGGTGGAAAAAAGTTTTGCTGCAAAGATTCTCATGCAAGCAATCCAAAGTATTCTGTGTAGGCAAGAACCTGAAAACACTCAAAGAGCTTTAAAGTTTCCAGATATCCCTAAAGCAGCATGTTGTGAAACAAAGGTGTCCTCTTGATCGCCAGACTTTCTTCTATGATAATGAGAATAATTTTACAGACATTGGAGGTGGCACCCAAAGATACAAGGATTTTCGTCCATGTTCCAGAGGCACTCAATGAGGCTTGTCTATGAATATTGATGTATCAACTATAATGATAGTAGATCTTATGACGTTTGCATACAAAGATCAAGTGTTTTCAATGAAGAAAAAAGATACAAATAATGAAAATGACGAAGTAGAGACAGTTGAAGAAGTCTATCCTTTCAACTAGGAGTACAAGATTACTGGATTAAGTGAGCAAAGATCATATTGTTTTTTATAAAGCAAAGAAGTATACGAAGGTTTTTTCAGCAAAAGAACATGCTTATCTATTTAAGCATAAGGAGAATAGAACTGCCTATCTGTTCGGGTGAATGGGGAATGGGACCTGGTTATCTATTCGAGCATAAGGAGAATAGAACCCACCTATATGTTCGGGCATATGGAGTATGGAAACTCGCTTATCTATTCGAGCATAAGGAGAATAGAACCCGTCTATCCGTTCGGGAGTATGGAGAATGGAACCCGTTTATCTATTCGAGCAAAAGGAGAATAGAACTCGTCTATCCATTTCGGCGCATGGAGAATGGAACTTGCTTATCTATTCGAGAAAAAGGAGAACAAAGCCCGCTAGTTCGTCGATGAAAGAATTTTTGACAGTTTGGTATTCAGTGAAAATCAGTGTCCTTTATTTTTTGTTCTATTCCTGTTTCACTGGAAAGACCAAAGAGGGGCAATTGTTGTCACTGGATTTTTATTTAAGCTTTTATTGATTTTTTTAGCATTATAGTAGTTAGTGATGTTATTACTATTATGTACACTTGTTAATATTGTTAATTTTGTATGATATTGTTAGTATAGTAATTAGAATAAAAACAAAAATGTATATAAAAACAACCCATTTGTATTAAAATTAAGTAAAGGTCCATTACAAAAATAAAAAGATCCATTAAGACAAATAATAAAGTCCATAAAATACATGCCCAATGTTCTTTCTAGCCCGATTACAATTGGGGCTCTTTCGGCCCACTCTTTAAAGACCAATGCTAGAACCCTAACTATCTTTTGTCTCATGCGCAACTGAAGGAGGACCGTTGGATCAAGAAGTTGATCCAACGGTGCAAATCGCGCCAGCTGGAGAAGTTTAAGCGCCTCGTCTCCTAGCCATTCGATCAAGGAGCGATCAAACGGCCGAGATTTCTATGAAGCAAGCCACACAAATCGCACGTGGAAGCTAGCTGGAGAAGATAAAGCGGTGCGCCTTCTTGACCGTTAAATTAAGAAGTGATCTAACGACTCAGGTCACTCCAAATCAGGTCACGTGGATAGCCACTCGCGCGTGGCAGCCATGCGCTCGTCGTTTCAAATTCCAGCGAGTGTTTCATCTTCTCGACGAATCCCGGGCCGCCTGTCTTCATCTCGATTGCTCCCGCCGGTGTCATTTCACCATTTTCGATCACTAGAAACATGCAAAAGGGGAAATAAGAAGGGTTAAATCCTTAAACTGAAGTAAGACAACCAAGAATAAATCTCTAAATTAAAGTTATGGCAAAAAGCAAGCTACGAACGGATCAAAACAGAAGCAAATCAGAGTCTATGGAAACTGGCTTAAAATCAGAGCTGAGATAGAAGCAATTCAGATCATTATTAGGGATTCAAGCTTAAAAATCAAGCATTCTTGTAACTATATAAGCACTATAATTATATGTACACAACACACAACTCATACACGATTTACATACAAAATCAGAGCATTTGGATTTCTAGTGTAAGGAATAGCAAGCATTTGTAATCAAGAGTTTCAAGGAATACGACAAGCTTTTCTGGTAATTTTCATCTTTCATTTACTTTCGAATTTCAAATGAAGAAAGGGATAAGTTTAGTTTTTTTCACCTTTGATTCTCGAAACATCGCCGCTAGAAGCATCCGAGGCCGTGACCGATGATAGATGCATGTTTCAATACCCACCGAATTCTGGAAAACCAGACTTGAGGAAAGGAGAATTTTATTTTTGTTGTTTCATATTCAAAAGAGTTTCGAGAATTTTTTTTAAAAGGAAAAGGGTTTTTGGAAATCTTGTCATTGCCGACAACGGCGGCCAGCACGACGGTAACTCGTCGCGGCCACTGCACCCATGGAGGACGCAGAGCATTGAATTAGAGAGCAAAGGGAGAGTGCTCGAGAATTGGAGAAACAAAATGGGTTTTGAAGTTTTTTTTTGTTTAACTTTTATATTCACCCGCAACCCGACTCGTATCCTATTTTCAACCCGCGCCTAACTCTCCCGGGTATTCTATCGCAACACTCCAGTTTTAAACCTTTTCAATTTCTTCCTTATCATTTTAATTTAGCCTTTAGATTTCAGTTTTCTTTCAATTAAGCCTTTAATTCAACTTTCTTGTGAAAAGAAAATAATCTTGTTGTTTGTTTTCTTTATTCAAATTATTTATTGTTTCTTTAGCAATTTATTTTTCTATGTTCTTATATGTATATATGTGTTTGTTAAAAACCATAGAATTAGGTTCTTTAAAGACTTAGATTAGAGCCTTGTGTGCGGAAAAACTTTCTTCATATAATATCGAATAAAATACACTTAATTTTACTTGAACTTTTTAACTAATAAAATAAATGTATACATTATTTAGGGTTGTTAATCGTTAATTAAGTTTTAACTAAAAAATTTCAACACATTTAATTGTTCTCATTGTTTTGTTTAAAAAGTAAAAATTAATTAATCTGGTGTCTTATCAAACGGAAATGACGGTTTAGCGTCAGGAGTGTTGGCGATAATTGGAGTTCATTTTCCGGGCGGTAAGGCCGTTAAAATAGATTTATATTCATAAATGGACAAACAAATTGAAATTTTGTGAACTTGCAAAACTCCAATTTTGAAAATTCTTTTTGAAATCAATAAGGTACTAATTTTTGGGCATTGTGGGGTGCTAATCATTCGGATGAAATTCCTCTGCCCCTTTTCGGTGCCCCTACATATGCCCCCACGCTCAAAATTAATTTTAGGGTTTAGTGTTTAGGGTTTTAGGTTAGGGGTTGTGGTTAGGGTTTAGGGAATTTAGGGTAGTGTGTATTTTTTAGGGTATAGGGTGTAGGGTTTAGGATTTAGAATTTAGGGTTAGGGCTTAGATTTTAATTTTGTAGTATTTTTTAGTGTTGGGGCATATGTAGGGGCATCGAAAAGGGGCAGACGAATTTTATCCCTAATCATTCCCCACGCGTAACCGACCCCCGAACTTGTTTTCTAGTTTTCTATAAACCAAAAATGTTATTTTAATAAATAAAATATTTTGCTAAACTAAACATGATTTTAAAAATGACCCAATCACACTTTTTAAAAAGATTGGTGGCAACTCCATATTTATGGGCTCGAAAAGGTTGCGACAATATGCAAAAAAAAAAAATATGGGGAAACTACTCACAAGATGATCCCATTCCAGAACAGATCAAAAAATGTCTCCATGATATGGAGAGGTATAGTGAGTAACTTGTTTTATGAAGACGTGGGGCAGTGGATGGATCACTCGGCCTTTAGATAGAGATTGGGGATGGAAAGACAGTGTTTTCAAGACCTGCTGGACAGAGAAAAGAGAATGTTGGATTCATTGAAATCTATGATCGAAGATTGATACTCCAGACAGGATCTTATGGCTCCATGACAAGGCTGGTAATTAACTGATTTGATGGTGAACGCAAACTTAGAAGATCCATCATTTGAATTTGATAGACTATGGAAAATGAAGGTGCCTCTAAAAGTGAGGAATTTCCTATGATTATTGAAAATGGATATGATTCCCACGAAAGAGTTTCTCAGAATAAGAGTAGCTAATTCGACCTTGGAGATGGTGGAGTTTGTTGGATGAGATAGATAACTTATCAAGTCAAGTAACGCATGTAACTTTTGAAAATCGTTTAACAGATCATCTGGTAAAAGATGGCATGAATCGTATTGAGTTATTTAAAGCTGGTGGTAATAGGCTAATGGCCTCTATTTTTTGTATCGTTTTGTAAGATCTTAGACTGGTTTGGAGATAATTTTTGTTGTGTGTTGGATAGGAGACGAGGCAAGGTCAGAATTTTGTTGTTTTCAGCCTTGTCCAGTTGTGGTGTCTTTTCCTCCATCTAAGCTTAGGGATGTTCTAAAGAGGCACTCAACTTAAGCTATTCATAATAAAAATTAATTATTGCTGAGAAAAAAGTAGCTCATACAGATAATGAGTTATTTATTGAGATGAAATTATTTAGAGAATTTTTACCTAAAGAAAAAAATGAGACCAATAAATTTATTAAAATTTTTAAAACGTTTTAGTTTCTTCCCAAATGTGACAAATGCTTATGAAATTTTATTAACTACTTTTATTATTGTTGCTTTTGCATAACGAAGTTTTTCAAATTTAAGTTGTTGAAGTCATACTTGCAAACAATTATGTCATAAGAAAGATTAAATGATCTTGTTTTGATGGCAATCAAGAGTGCTCTTTTTGAAGAAATTGATATTGAAAGCGATGTGGATGATTTTGCTTCAAATCATACAAAAGGAACAACACTTCTTAAGTGAAATGTTAAATTATTAAATATTTATAAGTTAATTTTTTATTGTTCAAGAGGATAATCTAAAAATATTTTTTTGTATTAAGATAATTTTTTTTTTGAAAAATACTTACCTCTTACTATTATAAATTAATGGCCTCTTTTAATACTATTTTTACTTTGTTTAATTTTTAACCAAAAGTAAACCTTTAATACAAGTTGTTGTAAAACTTAGACAATCAAAACTAAGTTAGCCTAGTGGTTGGGGTGTTGGCATTCTTTTCGTACGTGTCGCCATCTAATTTCGATGAAAATTATTAAATAAAATAAATTAAAAATTAGAATAAATTCATCCAATCGGGTGGTACCATTTTCCAAGTGTCATCATCTGATTGATTGATTAATTTTATTCAATTTAATTAAAATTAGGGTGAAATTGATGTAATGTGTAAGTAACACTGTTAAATGTGTAATTACACCAATTTACGTTGATTGCCACGTCAACCCCTTCGTTAGATTTTAATAGATGGTGGTTTGATTGGAAGCACTTTAATAGTTTGGCGGTCTAGTTAAGAATTTTTTTAGTTCGGTGGTCAAAATAGGAACGACTCTATAATTGAGTGGTCACCAATGCAGTTTACCCAATTTTTTTTAAATAGTCTAAAATTGACTAAAAGGTAATATTTGTTCATACTTATTCTTAATCTTTTGATAATACACACGCACCTTACAAACAAAACTACTCAATCACATATCTCTTAAAATAAACAACATTATCTTTTTCACCAAAACCACTTGTATAATAAATACAATTATATCTAACTTTGTTGGAAAGAAATTAAACTTATCAAAATACCGTATAAACACATTTGGTATCATATCTCTTCTAATAAAACAATATATAATTACGACTAATAAATATAATAAAATATATCGACGACAATACAATCGGACATTAAACGGAACATCAATTTTTATGTGGAAATCTTTTGATATTTTAATTAAGTAGAGAAATAATTATATTTTTAAAGTAAATGTTAGAATTTAAACTCATGTGAGATGAGATGATATGAGCATTTTTAACCACTCGATCAATTAATAGATCTCAACGTTTTAATAATATCATACTACCGACTCGAGGTAATTTTCTTCGTCCAAACATAGAAATATTATTCTAAAAATTCAAATTCTCTCTGATTGACTGAAATTTAACGTTGATGGTACAACCAAAGGTGATTCAACAGGTATTAGTGGTGTGCTTAGAGACGAAAATGGACATATCCGAACAATATTTTCAAGGTGTTGCCAATAATGTAAGATTACTTTGTTCGGTCAATTAATTTGATAGAAATGCAAGATTTTATTATTTGGTTAACGAAATGTAAGATTATCTGAAAACATATTATTAAATTGTGTTATCAAAAATTGAAATCTTACATTCCATTAATTAAACTATAAAATCATAAACTCCAACACAAAATCTTACATTCCATTATGTGAAGTTAACCCTAAAATATATCATAGGTATTAGGGTACATCCGCCACAACACAATTAAACAGGGGAAATTGATTTTATTTAATTTAATCAGATTGTGATGGAAGAATAAGATAGAATATTGATCTGTCTCATCCTAGGAAAAAGATAGGAAATAAAGACAAATTGTCTCCTTTCATTATTTATTCCATTTTTTTTATAAATATACACGTGTTGTGAATAAAATAACAAGAACAATGAACAAAAATAAAAGAATAAAGAGATGAGAGAAAGAATGAGATTTGTATTATTCTCAAATATAGACTTATGTACAATGTCTTCAGTAAATCATCTATTTATAGGCATAAGAAGTGCATAATACATTAAACTCTAATTAATGTAGATAATATTCCTAATGATAAAGTAAGTCAAATCTCATTGATAAAGTTCTTATCGTGATAGACATCCACATAGATAAATATTCATAACACTCCCCCTTGGATGTTTATGAAGATAATGTGCCTCGTTAAAACTTTACTAAGATAAAACCCAATGGAAAAAAATCTTTAGTGAAGGAAAAAGAGTACACACATCTTTGATACGCATAACATGTTGCCTCATTAAAAACCTTACCAGGAAAACCCATTGGGACAAAACCTCGGTTAAGGGGAAAAGAGTGCAACGCGCATTTACTCCCCCTCATGAAAACATCACATAAGATATTTGAATCTTCATAATTCAATCTTAAATACTATTTTTCTAAAGATCGTGAGGGATGGAACTTTGGAGTAATATGTTCCATGATGTATCCACCTTTCGATTGAGATATACGTCTTGCATTATCTCTACACAAGATAGCTTTCTAACGTATCTTGTGAAAGTAAATCACATATCTTCTGGATATGTTGGGTCAATGGGCTTAGCCAAACATTTTGGGTTACCTCGTGCACAACAATTATTTCTACAAGATTTGAGGAGACATCGACGGATGTTTGAAGATCTAAAGGTAACGATCTTTGTATATTCATGGATATTTCTTGACCAACTAATATATGGTGCTTCAAGACCAAGAAAAGATATAATTATCTTTATTCACACCCAACAATCATACAATAGATATGTTTTATCCATATTGAATCTTCTTTAAGATTCTTTCAACTTATGTCCATTCATAGACAAAAACACATATTTAAGTGCTCGATCTTTAGGTCGAGACAAAATCATATCTCAAGATTATTTTTTCTCAAATACTTTAATTAAATACTTTGAAAACTCTTCATGAGTTTCCAATTTGAAGCTCTTCAAGAGTGCTAATGATATAATGAATCTTGATCCAAACTCCTTTATAAAATACATAAGGAAATATGATCATTCTTATAGTATTTCCTCAATTAGTACCCACTAAGGGGATTATACCAAATGCACCAAAATATGAATATTCAAGAGGACGTATCTAAATAAATTTCTTCGGAAATTTCCAAATCTGTCACGGATAACTTTCCTTTTATAGGGACCCGCAAAATGATTAGACGTGTATAAAATGTTCCATAACTGCTAAAGTAATTGCATCCACCATGAAGTAGTTAAAATTCTTCATAAATCATAATTCAAGTTGTATTTACGACTACTTATTTGTGTCTCACTTGCATTACACCTTTAGGTGTTTGGACTGTCGGTCCAAATACTTCTCTTTTAGAAGTTCAAAGCGTCTTTCTATATTGGTCAATTCAATATCTATACTTTTGGATAGATTTCTATACAAGATCCTCATTTTTTTTCTTTACTTCTATAGAAGTATTCTATTTAAAACTATTTGTAAAATCGTTGTCGACAACTTTTCAACTTTCTGGTTCCATTCTCGTAGTGACATAACTCATCGAGATCTCTTCAAGATTTCAATCTTTATTTCAGGTACCTGAAACTCTTCTAGAGTTTTATTATTAGTTATGTCTTGGGTCTCTTCAGGAGCATCTGCCTCCAATATATGACTATCTCATATTACTTTCTATTTACGAGAATTTTGATCATTGGAACCATTTCAACTATCATGCTTCAGGCATGATTTACATTCTTTCGCTCTAACATGTAATTTAAACTTAGAGCATTTCAGCTGGTATATGGGACTTAATTACTCTCATTAGGTCAGTAAATATGTCTGACAGTTGACATGTAATAACATGAATTATCGTATGAACTTCTAGTTCATATACGAGGATCTAGATAATGATAATTCATTTTCCTCTATCTGGCTGATTATTATCCCCCCTGATGTTGAGAAAAATCATGTCATAAATGATTCTCCAATTAATGTTTAAGAATTTAAACATACAAGGAGACTCGTACTCAATATATATTCTCAACCCTTTTTATTTACTCATTTTGTGCATTGTGGTGGAGTAATTCATATCGCACATTCAAAAATTATAAAATGGGAAATGTATGGTTTCTGACCAAAAACCAATCATAACGGAGAGTTTATTATAACTCGTTGGCTTGATGCGTATAAGTGTTGCTATATGGAAACACCATATAAATAATAACTCTTTTGTTCTCATAGTTTAGTTATTAAATAGGAGGCATCCAATTGAAATTTTGCTAAACTATATTTTTCATAATCAATAGGATTTGTAACAACTGATATAGCCTAAAATATAAACTCACTAGCTTTTGCAAGACGAATAGTCTAACTGCATAATCTAAATCCTTTTATAATCAATCTCACAAACTTATGGTTGTAAGTTGATAAAACAATGTAGATGCATCTACTAAAATCATATAAAATTTTCCACATTTGCGGATATATGGGCCCATATTTCGTTCAGATATGCAAGACATGCAGTCTCAACTTCAGCACATGAACTTCACGTTCTAATTCTTTTGGTAAGTGGGATCAACTATATCATTTGAGAACAAACAACACAAGAACTTCAAGTTCTTTTAGTAAGTGGAATTTAATCAATTCCATTAAGCAACACAAGAACTTTATGTTCTTTAATAAGTGGAATTTAATCAATTCCTTTGAGAATAAGCGCCACAAGAACTACATGTTCTTTTAATACATGTGCATGTAAATCTCAATAATTTCTGCACCATTATTGATCAGGATGGTCTAACCGATCATGCCAACTATATATATGTGTGTATATATCTCTGAATTTGTAAACTTCTTGTTTACCATAACATATAATTCAATCTCACTCGTACATGTCTGGTACGGCCATCAAAATTGTTGCTTTAAATAGGAATATATTTAGCTCTTTCGGAGCTTTCAATTGAAATTATGTTTTGGTAGCAATATATAGCTCTTCTAGAGCTTTCAACTGACTTTTTGGCTGCTGGAACTTATATCCATATTGCTTATTTCAAATGCCAATTGATAACATATGTTATCTATAATTTCCAAATGGATATTTTGCGAACTCATATTGCTCTCTTAAAATTTCCACTTATAGTGGTGACGATATTATTATCATTAGCGGTAATTATTGCAATATTCGCAATTCTGCACTTTTCATAATGTGCTTTCTCTCAAGAATTTATTGCTCTTCTAGAGCATCAATATTTTTAGTACTTTGAGATATAATACTCACATTATTCCTTTGCATTTAAATGGGAAATATATCTTATGCTTATGTTGAGCATAAATCGTCACCATAGATTGTATTTGACAAATAATCATGTTAAACAAAATAAATAAATATCATAATATATAAATATAAATATAAAACGTAAATAATTAATGTGTGTAAAATAAATAAATGTAAAGCAAAATAAATAAAAAAATTCTCTTCAAAGTCCAAATGAGAATAATTAGAAGATGATTTATTCCTTTCGAGGGTTATAAGAAAATCAACAACGTCCAAATGAGTTGGACCAACAATGTCCAAATAAAGTTGGACCAATATCATTTTCATAATGTTTCGCAAACAAAATTCGCTTCTATTTTCTTTCCTTTATCATTCAATGATTCTTGATTTTTCAACGTACAACACGTACGAGACCAATGGTTTATAACATTGCATTGGTAATAAGAAGAGTTTTACTTCAATAGAATGATCTTTATCACTCTTGTCATCCTTATAACCTCACTACCGGTGGGTAGAAGTATTCTTAAAATGACCATATTTTTCATGTCTATATTCATAGCCTCGACCACGACCACAACTTCTAATGTGGTTTTTGTTCCTTCCATAATATAATCTCACATTCACTTCAGGGAATGGAGTAGAGCCAGTGGGCCTTTGAAACCTTTTTCACATATCCTCATCACAGAGAACAAAGATTTAATCCTCGTACGCGGCATTGTTAAGCATGTCCACAATGTCCTTTAAAAACCTCCTTTGAGACCAGTAGCCTCGCAGAACGGGATGTCCAGCCAATATACTTGGATTATATCGAAATTATGTCTCTAATTGAATAATGATTTACCATGTTTGCATTCACTTCAGGGAATGAAACAGTTTCAATAATCGTATGGAATAAACATCATGCTTGCATTCACTTCATGGAATTCTCCATCATTGATAATCGCATGGAATAAACATCATGCTTTGCATTCACTTCAGGGAATGCCTCCCATAAAACTTTTTGGATCAAGACGAATTTTCGTAACTTGAAATTGGGAGAAGTCTATGGTCGAGTTTTTCAACGAAGAAGAAATATTGCTTTCGAGCAAATATAGACTTTATAACAATATTTTTATAGATTGAAATTCACCATGATTTATCGCACATTAAAATCATAATTTAAAGAGGAAAAAATTTTTACCGATATTGATTTTCCTCTTGAGAACAATGGAGACATAGCAAACGACCAAAATAACTCCTCATAATCTCTTTACGTCATTATCTCTTACCATGCCATTTAAACATATCATGTAAAACTCAAAACACGGTTAAAACATAACTATTATCAATAGAATAAAATAAACAAATATTGATATTTAGTTATAAACAAAAGAAATAATAAAATCTCATAATTGAATTTACAGAAGTGTATAGGGACAGAACTAAATTGATTAAAAACTTTAGGAATCGTGTCATGATATTCTCTTTTTCATAGCAATAAGTGCATAAGCACAACACTGACGTGTTTTTCATAAAATAAACTTAATTCAATCATACTTATTGAAACGATATACAAATTCCATCTTTACTATGTTATTCAATTTTTTTATTAGCAACGATTAGGTCATGCATAAAATATTTAGTGCATTAAAACTTAAATACAACTATGAAATGAAATACCATCGTTAAATACCAGGCAGCAACCATTGATGTAGTACAACGTAGCCCTGAATACATAAGAAAGCAACACACGTCCCTCTTTCCTTCGATATCGTATTGAATTTTTTTTAGAACCATCAACAAGAACCAACATAATTGAGCAAGCTTGTGCTGATAACGTGCTGTGAATAAAATAACAAAAACAACGAACAAGAATAAAAGAACAAAGAGATGAGAGAAAGAAGGAGATTTGTATTATTCTCAAATATAGACTTGTGTACAATGCCTTCAGTAAATCATCTATTTATGGCCATGAGAAGTACATAATACATTAAACTCTAATTAATGTAGATAATATTCCTAATGATAAAGTAAGTCAAATCTCATTGATAGAGTTCTTATCATGGTAGACATCCACATAGATAAGTATTCATAACAACACGCATATTATTTATTTATATTTATAATATCATTCCCATTTAATTATAACAATAATCGTGAACCTAACAAGTGTCTCACTGAAAAAATAGACGATATTTATCTTAAGAGATACGAGTTCAAATCGTTTGTCTACAAGGTGTGTGTGCATTAGCAAATAGTTAAATATGTATGAACAGATACTACCTTATAATTATCTTTAGACCATTCAAAAAAATTATAACAATAATCATTTATTATATTTTAATTCAAAAATTGGTTTAAATTGGCTGGCGAACCCCTTGCAACGACGGTGGCGATGGTGGAATACTTTCATGGAAATTGATCGCCTGAAAAAAGTAATTGGAGAGGTGCGTTTCTGTCACACTTCTCGATGTTTAAACGTGATGACCGATAGACTCGCAAAGGAGGGTATGCATAGACAAGAGTTGTTCAAGGCTTGGTGGTAGAACCAGTTTTGTCTGAGTTTGTCATTTTTGTCTTAATCATTTGCAGGTTGGTATGGTTCTTTTGGGTGCCTTGGATTTCATTGTTGTTAGTTGTTGCGATTGAATGTTTGCATCGTGTTTGGTTCTTTGATGGTGGGGATTATGTTGCTGCATGGTTGTGCATCGTTAGCTTTTGTGAGGGTTTTGGTTGTGTTAGTGTTGTATTGGTGTTTTGGACTTGCATAATCAGGTGTATGGGCATGTGATTTCTGTTATGTACTTTTTGGCGTACATTGTTAGAGGTGGGAGAAAATGAGGGAGAGTTTTGAGCTGTGCGATTTGGTTAGCAAATCTTGTATCTTTGTATGTGTAGGCAGCAAGTTTTGTTTTCTGTTCAGGGTGCTTTCTCTATCGCTGTTGTGATCCTCCACGTAGTTGTATGTACTCTTTTCCTCCACTCTAGGTTTAGGGAGGTTTTAAACAAGGCATACAACTTCGGGTTATCAATAATAAAATACTTTGCTGAGCAAAAAAATATTTTAATTCAATTGATATTTTTATTGCAACTTTGAAAAGGCTATGGATTTTTTTTGAACAATGGCAACTGGATTTTATTAAATACCATAAAAGATATTACAAATATAATGCATCAAAAAAAAGAGGACTATTCCACTAAAAATCTCATACAAATGTGCAAAGAAAAGCAAAACAGTTCCATAGAGATTAGCATACCATCAAAACCCAGAAACCTTCATGAATCTCCTTGCCTCTAGCCGAACGAGACGATGTACGAAATGAAAAAGGAGTGGTGAGCAAACCAAACTATCATGCAGATTGTTCTGCTACACAGTTCTGATTACATCGGCTAACAAACCATCAAACGAGTGGGGATCAAACCTTTCTATGACCACCGATAAAATGAAATAAAAAAACTAAAGCCATGAGGATCTCTATACAAGCACCAAACAACCATTAAGGTATGCTAAAATCGTGTCAAACGACAGATGAAACGAACCACAAATCCAATTAAAAGCGTGCCACAAAGGCAGAGAAGACATGTGTCACAAAAGCATATATTCTTATTAAAACTGAGAAAACAAAACATGAAAGAACAAGAAAAATAATCGAAAAATTGAGTACCGACAGTCGGTGACCAGCCCTAAGACCGATACCACTGCCCACAAAAAGCAAAAGATGACAAAAACAGAAATGTTTTGCTGGAAAAAAAAAAGCAAACGACGCCTAGCTATGGATATTTTTGAAAGTCTAAGGGTCGGTTTGGTTCTTGAGAATGTTTTCTATTTTCATTTTCAGAAAACAATTTTAATTTTTAATTTTTCAAGAATAGAAAACATGTTTGGTTAACATAAATGAAAACTTGTTTTCAAAAATGAAAACAGTGAAAATGCATTTGGTATCTATTTTTTAAAATGAATATAAAAAAATAATTAAAATATAATATAATTATTTAAGAAATTATTATTATTATAATAAATAAATAAATATAATTAATCATATCAAAGTTTTAAATTTAATAAAATAATGTTTATTCCTTATAAAGAACAATATAAAATGTGTTTCACTAGAAATAACTATTATTCGTTCCTAATGACTACTTTTTTTATTTTCAACTCTTCCTATAATTAATCCATAATGATGTAGCAATTCATCTCTAACTTGAGCCATTTCAGCAGTTTATGACATATCAAATGTGATATGCTCCTAGCCCTTATTTTATCAAAGATTTTCAAAAAAAATGTGATATGCTTCTCATTTGAACCAGAAGAAGTTGTTTCCGTGTCATCAAATTCTTGTTCATTTTCTCTTTCACCCTCTTCAAATAATTCATCCTTTTCAGCTTCTAGTCTAATAAAATTATGCACAATACAACATACTTTCGGTATGTATCGTTGTTTTCTAAGAGGATAATTGGGCATATCTCTTAGTATAGCAAATCGTTTTTTTCAACACACCAATACTTTGCTCAATCACATTACGAACAAAAGAGTGCCTCGTATTAAATAATTCTTCTTTCTCCCTTGGTTGATGCCTACCTATAAAGTCACATGCATAGTATCTTTGTCCCCGAAATGGTGCTAAAAATCTTGGTATATTTGGATATCCAACATCCACCACATAATATTTACCTACAATTTCAACATGAAACACTTATAAATAAAATTATATATAATACACAATATTAATTAATGTACTAATATAAAAATAACAAAGCTATTAAAATATACCTGTAACACCCCCTTCCCGGCCTGGTCGAGAACCGGGTCGGAGAGTGCTACCGACAAACAATGCGATGAATGGTGCGATAAAATTTCAACTTTATTATTAACACTTGATCAATATTACAAAAACAGAACATTACCAATATACATCTTAGTCCAAATCACTCATAACAAGGCAACAATTAACCCTTTTATCCACAAACAACACATAGTCTCTATACATATAAACAAAACACCATCATTGGCTACTTTAACTGCTTTGCCACCATACTAGGAGTTCAAAGGGACAAAAGTACTTTATATTAATCCCGAGGTGGCTTGCCAAACTTCCAGCTAATCCCGATCTTGGTCTGATACTTCTTTATCCTAAAATGTATGGACAACGAATGCATTAGACTTACATAGTCTAAGTGAGGTAGTCAATAACAATAAATGCATTTTGTATATTTCCATGCTTTAATGACATTCATGACATTAACTAAACAATGAACATATCAATATCAATAACTCAATATCATGACAATGCAATATCATAATCATTTCATCAATGGCAACATCAATAACCAATGTTCTCCCTTGAATCGATTTCAACCGTATTTGGATACACGAATTTCACCACTACACCAACCATGAACAATATGGTCCAATATCCTCCACTACACCATTTTTGACCAACACAAATCACATCCCTCCACTACACCGTATAAACTCAGCACCACTAAGCTCATGAATTCTATGGCATGCCAATTGTATCCAATACTTCGATCCCAAGGCCCGATAACAATAACTCAATATCAATGGTTCAATGACAATAATTCAATATTAATGATTCAATAACAATAGTTCAATATCAATGATTCAACGTCAATATCACAATAATCATGTAGCCATAACAATTGGCAATATCAATAAACTCATGTTAATTGTTCTATATGTCAATGCTTCAATGATTTCCATGACAATAATAGCAATTTTACGGACAATGAATCGATGCAATACTTACCAAACTCACCAATATGATTTTCAATGATGCTTTATACAAAGCCCCTTTAATTCAATAGTTAGTAAATCATATAAAATCAATAACGATAAATTCGGAAAGGCTCCTCGCCTAATTTCGAGACTCTGACTACACTCACCTTGACAATTCGAAGCTTCTAAGGCTCTCGGATGGCGATACCCTTATTTCTAGCTTTCGATGGAGACGATGGACTAATCTTTTACACTTCTTGAGCTAGGAAAAGCACTAAGGAGTCATTAGGATCAATATGACAACATCGTTACGTGAATAGCCATTAGCTATTAAACAAGGCTTAACTTTAAAGCTTGAAATTAGCCATTCAATGATGAAGAGAATCGATGGTTGACTTGGGGTTTCTACTTACCCGATCGATAACTATGAATTATTGATCTTTATTCAAGGGAAGTCTAAGCTTATGGCTCCCAATTAAAGAGGTGTGTGCTTGAGCTCAAGGTTGAAGATGTCAATGAAGGTGTGAGCTTAATCTTTTAAATCAAAAGATGAGCTTTTAGTCTCGGTGAAATATCACAAAGAGGAAAGCTTTTGCTTTTATTCATTTTAACACTTATATCCTTTAATCATTTCTCCACCTCCCCTTAAACCAATAAAAAAAGTTTCCTCCCACCTAAGGTAAGCTTATAATATTATTTATCTATCTTTTATCCTTTCCAAAAAGAGATATATATATGACTATAAGTCATCTCTTCTGACCATACCACGTGAGAAGGGCATCAATATACAGGTGAGTCATCACCTTATCCTTTTTTTTCTCAAATTTTCCTTTAAATATATTTGAAATAGGGGACCTATTTCGAAACGGGTGAAACCGTATCGAAACGGTCAAGAAAAAGTCCAAAAGTTAGTTAAAACCATTGGAACCGTATCAGAACACCTACAATTGTTTCGAAACGCCTTACCTAGACCGTTTCGGTACGAGTCTAACCGTATCGAAACGCCCAGCTCAAAATTATCTTATTAGGCATTTTTCAAAGCAATTCATTAAGGACTTAGTTCAATTAGATTCCTTTAACCATATAATCTAAAGCAATGATTCGATATTTCAATATTTTAATACCAATACTCTAGTCATCGAAATTCAATTCTGACTAGACCAGTTTTCGAGGTGTTACAATACCAATTGAAAAAGAAAGTTGTTCGACGTGATTACTTAATATCGCATTAACAAAAACTCTATTATCATGAGTTGTTCCTTCCCATCCAGCACACACAAATGTAAATAACATGTTATGGGAACAAACTACCAACACATTTTGAGAAAGGTTTTACTTTCTATTTCGGAATGGTATATGCTTTGATGCAGGAGCCCATGTAGATACTTCAGTTCCATCAATGACTCCAATGCAATCCTTAATTTATAAAAGTATATAAAATTAGAAAACACATCTAAAGTACAAATAAAATATATTAAAATATATATAACGTACCTTGAAATACGGAAATCAATTAGAATTTCTAGCGAGTTCTGGTTGAACATCACCTTGATCTTTAGGAGAAATGATTTTAGTTCCCAATTTACAGACAGCTATCAAAACTTTTTGAAACCATACTGATACAGTTTCAGTAGAATGTTGAAATCGTAGCTATAAGTCTTTGTGTTGCATTTTGACCAATTATAAATAAAAACATTGATACTCCTATTGAAACCTTTTTCTCATCTTCTAAAAGTTTATCCACCTTCAACCTATCAGAAAAATTAAAAAAAACATATTTTTTTCATGCGAAACATTTCATTACACACCGTCGGATTACCAGATAAAATCTCCATGACATATGCTTTATCATCCAATATAGAAGTTCTACATGGCATCTTAGGTATGAATGTATTGTAATAATCATGGACATGTTTTAAAAGAAAAAATTGTCTCATCTCATCATTCAAATCGGACGAACTTTTTGAACTATAACTTATACTCATAATTTCCTGCATAATGTAACCATAAAACATCGTTAATAATATGTCTCATATTTTTAATAATAATATAATAAAATGTCATCGAATGCTTCAAATAACCAAATGATAGTTTAAAACATTATTACACCACATGAAATAAAAGTCAAATAACTAAAAATATTTAAAACTAATCAAGACTATCCACCCAATCTTTTCGCATTGCATCAGAAATTCCAACAAAAATTTGCCTTCATTCTGCTGATGTGAATTTTTCAATTAATTTATTATACGAACACGGAGAAACACACTCCATTTTTTCCAAAAGTTCCATACATATTCCTATAGAATAAAGGTTGGGAGTCGATAATATGTATCTCTCAGCTTTTGCTTTAGCAGCTTCTTCTTTGGCACTCAATGTGGATGCTCATTTATCCAAAAATACTTTCATCTTATTTATTATATTCACTTTGCTAGATCGACGCTCCCTAAAAATTGAATCAATTTTACATTTTTTTTTTACCTTTTTCACTCCCTTCACCTTCCGAAGTATTACCTTCCAAGTCAACATGTTTAGAACCAAATTTACAACTGCAATTGAATATTTCATCAAGTAATTTATAATATTCACAACCATGTTATTTTTAAACTTTTAAACTCTTTATTTTTCTGTAATATATGAAAATATGCATTAAAACAATATTATTAACTTTATTTTAAAATACTAATGGAAAATAAAAAATATGTTACCTTAAAAAAATGCTTCCCAAATGTCTTGTGATGCATGAGCAGTATTTGACGTCACATCCCATTTAACTCCAGTATATCCAATTAACTCATAAAAATGACAATACATTATCCGTAAGCGATTAAACTTACCCTTCAATCTGTCAATATCATAATCTACTCCAATTGTATCACACATCTCATCATTAATTTCAGCCCATATTTCTTTTTGAAAAGTAAATTATTGTAACTTTCATTCTCTAATGTTTTCAACTAAAAGTTGAATCAATGCTACCTCATTCGCTTTTGGTGAATCTTTCGTATCACCAATATTTTACTCTTTCCTCCCATCCAAATTACTATTTAACAAACAAGTCAAATATATAAATAAAACTATAAAATTATTCAAGAGAAATTTTATTTTAGAGAACTATAATAGAATTTTATATACATATAAACTAATTATTTAAAGTAGAAATGTTGCTGATTTGAGGAAAGGGATTAATGGGTATGGAAGTTTGAGACCTTAGCTTTTGGCAATGGGCGAACACAAGTACAAGAGGAAGAGTTGATATTAATCGATAATTTTAAAAAATGAGTCATTGAAGTTTATGCCGACATCTAAAAGTTCAAAATTCGAGTTCTAAATTATTACATCTTTTGCTTGAATTTATAATGGTTCTAAAAAAGAGTTGACATTGAAGATTTTTTTTATCAATGATTATGAGTTTATAGCAAACGAAACCATGCAAGAATCTCAACTTGTGTGTACCTCGTTAAAAAACTTCTTAAGGCTAAATAGAAAAAAAATGTAGTGTATGAGTGGTAGAACGAACACACCACCAAACAACCACGATCAAAAGACCACAAACTAAACAAGACTCAAAGCTAAAGAACAATATCCCTCACTAAGAATCCACGCACAATGCAGCAGTAGACCATATATACAAATGAAGAACGCAACATCAAGACATGCACTAAAATGCAAACTAACTCTGGGTGAACAGATTAACGATTTAAGAACTGTTGTAAAAAGACAGTCGGACTTTTGACCAAGCTTGATTTCATTTATGTAAATAAAATCACAACTTACTAGAGAAAGTGATAGATAATGCTTCCATTTCCAATCGGCCATTACTGCTTTCAGTAAGTTTTCTGTAATCTTCTTTTTCAATTGTCAAACAATCTTAAACCTAATTTATTTTTATCTATTTTTTCTTTGACCCGTCAATTATTTAAGCCAACAAAAAATGGCAACACAAACTAAATGACAACAATGATTCGAGTGTAAATCTACTTGAAAATATAATACAAAACTAAATCAGGTATGTATTACATCAAAATACATGACAAATATCCTTAAACAATCACATCCAAAAATATGAATTAAGTTTTAAAAAATAATTAAAATATAATAAACAATTATAACAATGATCGTTTATCATATTTTAATTCAATTGATATTATTATTGTAACTTTGAAAAAGCTAAAGATTTTTCTTTTTGAAAGTTTAAGAGTCTCAAGTTCAAATATGTTTAAGCGCATAACAATCTTTAATTTATATCGAGAAAACTCAAACTTAATATCTCAAATATAACAAGACATTAATCTTACCATCTTTGTAAATAGCTCATTGATTTTTAGTGGTTTTGTTATACCTATATTCGTCATAACCCTGCACTAAGGTCTTGTTTTTGGTTGCTTTTACCTACCCAAACATATTTTTTAAGCAAAAGCAACAAAAAACACTCTACTTTTGAGTGTCAAAACTTTAGTTTGCCCGCCATTTTAGCTTCTCAAACCTTGATTTGTCAAAATCTAGTTTTTCTAGCTTTTGCAAAACCTTGGTTTGCCTCAAACCTTGGTTTGCCCACCACAACAAAAAAAAAGCCTAAGTATCTCCAAAATCATTCTCTTGATTATACTTGATACTCAATAAGTCCAATCAAACGGAGCATAACACGTTCTAGTTCCTAGAGTGACTTTATTCAGAAGCTACACACTTACTCATCAATTGAGCTTAGCAACTAGTAAATATAGTTACCTTGTTTAAGAATTAATACTCTTGAAGAACAAGAATTAGAAGTATGTTTTGAAGAGGAAATAAATCCTGAAGAAATATTATATGAATTAATATCAGAATCAGAGACAGATACAAATAGTAATAGTGAAGACTACATATTCATGTTAAAAGTAAAGGATAATTCCAAAACCCAAATAGAAGAAATCCCTACAAGAAATAAAACTAGGAAATATTATAGGAGAAAAAAAAATCTCTCCAATGATATATTAGAAAAAATAATAAAAATCATATTTCTAAGGAAGAAATTTATAAGATATCAAAGTTTAAAATCTGGACTCAAAGACATACAGAAAAAATTAGTAGCAATATTATAGCTAAGGATACTAGAGAGGGATTAACAGAAATTCCTTTATTTACTAAAGTAAAAATTAAAAGAATAAGACATAAATATCCTCAAGTTAGATATATACATTTAGGAGTAATAATGATAACAATAAAACATTTATTTAGGAGAGGACATGATATACCAATCATAGCCTTACTCTTAGATAAAAGATTTGAAAACCCAGTAAAATCACTTATTGGAAGAATTCAATCAAATCTGCATGCAGGGGAGTAGGATTTAAAGTTAAACCAAACTACTTTATATCCATAACAAATCCTTTAATAGAAGAATGTTTATGTTTAAGAATCCAGACAAAAAATTCTGATATTAAAGACCTAGCCGAAGACTTAGTAATTAGTTGGACCTCTTTCAATGAATATACAAATACGACTGAGGTAGACATAAAAGAAGTCAATAACAAAATTATTGAACTTTTTGAACCGAATAAATTCACTACGGAAATACAACCAACTTTATTACATTTAAAAGATCTATCCATTCCTAAAGACTGGATGAAAAATATTATACATATATAGAAATTATATTCCATTTTAAAGAATATAAAAAATATTCTTTACATGTCCTACTTGACACTGGAGCTACAACAAGTAGTTGTAGAAAAATGCAATCCCTAGCCAAAAATGACAATTAATGAGAAATCCAGTTAAAGCCATAAGAATAAATGGAAATGAAACCATTATTGAGTATAAAGTAAAAAATGTGCCTATTTACATAAATAGAACTAAATTCATAGTTCCTAAACTTTTATGTTTTCCTCACATGCATGGGGATATATTACTAGGAAATAATTTTATCCATAAATATTTACCATTCTCAATAGATAATAATAGGATTACTCCATCTTTAAAAAAATACCGATAGAAATTCCTTTAATAAAAAATCATAGGTTTATATGTGATGACAAATTTAGACCTCCAAAATTGGAAAACATCAATCAAATAGACACTAATCATTGGTTATTCAAAATATTAGAAAATAATTTTAGTGAAGAACCATTAAAATTATGGGAAATAAATCCAACATACTGTAGTATAAAATTAGAAAATCTTAATAAAATCATAAGGGTAAAACCCATGATCTATACCAAACAGGATATAGATGAATTTGATATTCAAATAAAAAAATTATTAGACAAATGATTAATAGAACACATTAATAGTCCACATTCTAGTCCAACATTCATGGTAAGAAATAAAGCAAAAATAAAAAGAGGAAAAGCTAGAATGGTTACTAATTACAAAAGACTAAATCAAAATATTATATTTGATAGTTATTTTTTTATCGGCAAAAGAGTATGATTTTATTAATAAGTATCATACAGTGCCATCACACTCCATGGCCTCATTAAAAACCTCCCTACACCAAAATGGAGGAAAAAGGTATCGAGGAGTATGAGATAAAGAACAAACGCTAAAAACAATCGAACAAACACGAAAAAAACTAAAACAAGAAACCGAAACACAAAACATTCACGCTAGCATGCAAAACCAAGATGTACGATCAACACCACCCCTCGCCAAAGAGACATCCAAGCAATTCGCTTCTCGGTAAAAACATGGATACATGAGCTCAAAAATAATCCCCTCATATGCAATTTCCAGGCCAAAAGATGTCGTCAAGCACCAACAAAAAAATGGTCCGATGTTTATTTTATTCCAAGAAAGGATGTATTAATTAATCAAGCTAAACAAGCTAAATATTTTAGTAAATTTGACTGCAAATCAGGATTTTGGCAAATCATGCTTACTGATTAATCAAAATCGTTAACTGCTTTTAGTGCACCTAGTGGTCATTATCAATGGAAAGTAATGCCTTTTTGATTATGTAATGCACCACAGATATTCCAAAGATGGATGGACTCAATTTTAAATAAGTATAATAAATTTTGTATAGTCTACATAGATGATATATTAGTATTTTCAGAAACACTGGATCTACATAGAAAACACTTAAATATTATTTCTCAATAATTCATAAAACATGGAATTATATTAAGTTCTAAAAAAATAGAGATAGAAAAAATAGAAATAGAATTTCTAGGATTAGAACTATCTTCAAATGCTCTTAAACTCCATGATCATATTATTATTAAAATAAAAGAATTTCCTAAAAATATTGAAGATAAAAAAACAACTTCAACAATTTCTAAGGGTAGTTAACTATGGTAGAAATTTCTTTCCAAAATTGTCTGAAAAAAATTGTAACACCCGTATTTTGGGGTTAGGAGTTAGCTGGGTTTATAGTTCGAGTCAATAAAATTTAATTAAATCAATTCAACTAAAATAATGACCTAATTGAGCTTTAGTAAAAAGGGGAAGACCTATGTTATAATTAGACCCAAAACTTTCAAAAAGCAAAACCACTTTATAGAAAAAGTTGTCATCCTCCTCCCCATCCCCTTTTCCAACGCCAACTTCACTAAACCCATCTTCAAAACCTCTTCAAACTTTGGTTACTATTCCATTCGATTTCAACTTCAATCTAAGGTGTTTTTCAAAGGTAATTATGTTTTCTTACTCTCCTCTTTATCCCCTATCCACCCATTGTCTTAGATTTCAAAGTTATGGAGTTTTGAAAATTAGGGTTTATATCAAAGTTTGGGTTTTTAAGGGGTTTTCCAATTGGTTTTGATAAATTATGTTGGGGCTTTGTTTACTCATGTTAAAATACACCTTATATGTTAATTTGGTTAATTTTTTAATGAAAATCCGAAGTGAGTTCTTAGACCCATTTTTGAGTTGTCAAAAACACCATTTTTGGTGGGTTTTTGGTTGAAAACAAAGGGCTGATGGTTAGGGTATGTTAGGAGGGTGATTTGGGACATTTTGGAGGTCACTTGAAGGTTTGGAAATGGAAATTTCAGCAAGGTTATTGGGGAGCACGAAAATTGGTATTTTGGGGATTATGTGGATTGAGAATTTGTGGAATTTGGTTTGTGTTTGTTAAGTGAGATGGTGATTGAGTTTTAGCATTGAATTGTGGTGTAATAAGTGTGTTTTGTTTGGCTAGAAGCAAGAGGACGCGTTGGAGAGGCTTTGGGACCGAATCCGGGTTCGTTGGAGGATTGTTTCGATTTGCTAAGGAAGGGCGATGAGTGGTTTCAACTTGTTTTAAAGTTTGGTTCGAGTATGCGTAGTGGGTGTGTGTAAAGTGTGCTTGGTAGGCCACTTCTAGTTAATTCAAGTTGTTAATTTAACCATTGATATCCATAAATGCTATTGTGCTTACTTAGCTATGCTCTTGTGATTGTGGTTATTTGGTGCATGTATATATCATGATGTGTATATATGTGATGAGCATGAGTGTGGTTGATGATATGTGATGTGATAATGAAAATTGGCACTAAAATAATTACCGGTTGTAAATGATCGATCATTAGGATTAGTGTGCACACAAATTGAGTCAAAACGTACGTGGCCTTGATGGCGTTAAGTCATCAAGGAGGAGTACGGTGATGTAACATTCCACCGGAAGCTTTTTATATATTTCTACGAGATGATGAGTGGAATCCCATCCGTAGGGCATGTGGCGATGAGTGGAATCTCGCACATGCAAGGTCCGGTGATGAGTGTAATCCCACCGAGGTAAAGTGTTGTTGAGGTTTAAATCCGCACAATCGGGGTAATTAATAGTGGCCAATTAAACTTGTTCATGTATTGTGATATATGATTGTGGTATATGGTGTTATTACACGATGTTGATACTAATGTTTGAGCTTAGTAGATTATGAGAAACCATATTATGCCACTTGAAAGACTAGCTAGGTCTACTTGATTATATGCCTATGCTTGATGTATGTGAGATTAGGATTTACATGCTTGAACCCTGCATTGTTGATGTTTTTCGTTTTAGAGCACCCTCACTAAGCTTATAGCTTACGCTCTCAATGTTCAACAATGCAGATCATTAGCGTGGTGTTAGCTCGAGGCAAGGCAAGAAGGGCTTTCCAAGTTTTGTGGCTCAAGTACGGTTATCGATTTTGTATTAGCTAGCAATGTGGCAAGGGTTTTTGTATGAGCTTGTATGACTCATTTGATTGTGGATGTTTTGAGTTTGATTATGGATTGTAAATCATGTGATACTATGATGGATGTTGGTGTGTGATGGCATGCTTAGATGTTTAGGTTGTCTTGTGTATGATTGCAAACCTCTTATGATGACTTGAGCCTTTTAAGACCATTTGAGCCTTTATGTATGCACAATATTGCCTAAATTGCTCTTTAATTGGAATGCTATGAATGGATGATTTGTCACATGTTTGATTGCTGCCTATGGCTTATGTAAGACTGCTTAAGTGTGTGTGCGTGCTTAGGAGAGTCGAGGAATGCATTTAGAGTCGTGTTTGGGGTCGTTAAGTTAGAATTTGTGGAATTGCAGTGCAGGGCGTACCGATACGCCTCAGGGCCGAATCGATACGGTCTTGCCCAAAGGCCACAGATTTTACCTGGCGTACCGATACCCTAAGGGTATCGATACCCTCCAAAGTTACTGGAATTTGGAGTTTTGAGTGAGAATAGAGCGTACCGATATGTGGTGCACAAGTATTGGTACGGGTCTACTCTGTTGACCAAGAAGGGTTGACCGAGAAGGGCGTATCGATATGCTCAAGGGCTGTATCGATACGGTCTTCCCGGAGTTGACTCCTTGGGTTGACCAAGTCAGGGCGTATCGATACCCCTAGCTAGGGTACCGATACGGCCTGCCTTATAAGCTTAAATTGGACTGTTATGCATGGTCGTGGTTCGAATGTGTTTCCTTGAATGTTGTTCCGCTGTATGACCACGTAGGTTTAAATACTCATTTAGACAAGAATTAAAATGAAAAAATAGGGTTGCTAACCGAGGGGGAATCCTTTAGGGGTTTTCACTCGGTTTTCCCCGTGTAGCCCACTCGGACCGGTCATCCGGCTAGACTGGGACGAGGGGGTTACATTTGTTGGTATCAGAGCCTGAGGTTACCGAGACCTCGGGCAGGTAAGTGAGGTAAGCTTAATGTGTTAAATGATTGTGTTGTTTGATGCATGTCTCGCCGTGAATTCTTGAATATTTGACTGATCGTATGATGTTCTGAAGCATGAAATGTTGTGTCTGGTGTTGAGTGTGTGCCCATTGCTACTATTACTTAATTTAAAAGGATTTTTGGAAAGAGGAGTACTTGAGCACCTATTGGACCCTTGCTTTGGCTGACGTAATCCTTATCTATTTCTTGTTGTAGTTTATACCTTGCTAGCTGTAGCATGAGACCACGCGGGAGGCCTAGGATGGTTCGACCGGAACCACGGGCAGCGGCTCCGAGAGTTGAGCCAGTAGTGAGAGTTGAGGCTCAAGTGGGAGAGCCTGTGTTCGGAGCTGGAGCTCCTCCACCACCTTCTCCACCGGGAGTGGAAGGTGAGGCCGGGGTCGAAGGAGAGGGACCACAAGGAGGTCAAGGTGGCCAAGGTGGCCAAGGACCGGCCGGGATAGATTTAGCTCCATTGGTTTAGGCAATAGCCGGGGCGTTTCAGGCTGCGGTAGCTGGGGGTCAGGCAGCACACCATCAGGGTGAGGGCACCGGATTACCTTTAGAGAGACTTCGGGGCCTTGGGGCCGAAGAGTTTAGAGGGGCTACTCCGGAGAGGTCAGAGTTATGGTTTGAGAAGACTCTCCGTATTCTTGCTCAGATGGGATGTACTGGTGAGCGCAAGTTGGGATGTGTTGAGTCTCTGCTTCAGGGTGATGCCTACACTTGGTGGGTCACCATTACTACGGGCATGGATGAGGCCGAGATCACTTGGGAGTTCTTTGAGACGACTTTCCGTAAGAAGTATTTGGGTCCGCGATACCTCGATAAGAGGAAGAGGGAGTTTATGGCATTGCTTTAGGGGAGTATGTCCGTGACAGATTATGAGATCCGGTTTGTTAGATTGAGTCAGTATGCACATGAGCTTGTACCTACTGAGGTGGAGCGTTGTAACCGCTTCCGTTACGGGCTGAGTGAAGAGATCAAGACGTACACTCTAGCTTCAGATTACACTGACTTTGATGTCTTAGTCGCGAGGGCCAAGGACTTAGAGCACAGTTTGAGTTTTACCAGGCGGTCAGGTGGATCTAGTTTGGGTAAGAGGTCCAGCAACTTTGATAGAGGTGATGCCAAGAGGCATCGGGACAACATACATCATTTTGATCATAGGCGTGGTGGCGGTAACCACGGTAGAGGCCATCAGGGTCAGAGAGCTGGTGGGAAGTTGCCCATATGTGCTACTTGCGGGAGGAACCACAGCGGTGAGTGTTGGGGGAACTATCATTCTTGTTGGAGTTGTGGGGCTAGAGACCACATTAGACGTGACTGTCCACATCAGGTGGGACAGGCACCAGCTCAGGCTCCTACTAGAGCCAATGACTTTCAGAGAGGCCGCGGGCGCGGTAGAGGTAACTTCCAGCCAAGGAACTATGGTCAGAGGAACATAGCACATGTAGTTGCAGTTCATCCAGAGGGCGGAGGTCAGGCCAGAGTTTATGCTCAGCGTGGGGATCAGCATGACACCAATGTGATCGCAGGTAACTTCTCGATACAGTCTTTGGGTTTGCTTTCTTTGATTGACTCTGGGTCTACACATTCCTACATATTGAGTGAGCATGCACGGTCTTTGAATTTGCCTTGTGAGATGTTAGAGGTAGGAGTTAGTGTTACTAGTTCCTTTGGGGACATGGTAGTAGTTAGGAAGATGTACCGAAGGTGTCCGTTGATGGTTCAGGGGCATGTGTTTCCAGTGGATATGATGGAGCTTCCTTTCTATGGTTTTGATGTGATTCTGGGTAGGACTGGCTCACGGAGCATAGAGCTAGGATAGATTTTGAAACTAAGCGGATTTCTTTGAGGCTCACAGATGACTATGAGATTGTAGTGGTGGGTGAGAACGTGAAGTTCTTGTCCAATGTGGTTTCAGTGTTAGAGGCTAAGAGATTAGTTGAGTTGGGGTGTGAAGCATACTTAGCGTATGTGATGAACCCTAACATGAGTGAGGTTAGACCTCAGGACATCCGGACAATATGTGATTTTCCTAGTGTGTTTCCGGAAGAATTGCCAGGGTTACCACCGGACAGAGAGGTAGAGTTCAGCATTGAGACTTATTCTGATTCAGCTCCTGTTTCGATTGCTCCGTATCGTATTGCACCGAAAGAATTGAAAGAGTTGAAGACTCAGTTGCAAGAATTGACAGATAGAGGTTTTATTAGGCCTAGTTCTTCACCTTGGGGTGCACCAGTTTTGTTTGTGAAGAAGAAAGATGAAAGCATGAGAATGTGTATAGATTACAGGCAGTTAAATCAGTTGACAGTGAAGAACAAATATTCGTTGCCTAGAATTGACGACTTGTTTGATCAGTTGAGAGGAGCATCTGTCTTTTTGAAGATTGATTTGAGATCGGGCTACTACCAGCTAAAGGTAAGAGAGGTTGATGTACCGAAGACAGCCTTTGGGACTAGGCATGGTCATTATGAGTTTTTAGTCATGCCTTTTGGGTTGACTAACGCACCGGCTGCTTTCATGGACATGATGAATAGGATTTTTCATCAGTATCTAGATCAGTTTGTAGTTGTGTTTATTGATGACATTTTGGTGTATTCGCAAACTGAAGAAGACCATGACCGACACTTGAGACTTGTTTTGAAGACTTTTCTAGATCATCAGTTATATGTGAAGCTCAGCAAGTGTGAGTTCTGGATCCATGAGGTAGTCTTCTTAGTTCATGTAGTGCCAGCTGATGGGATTAGAGTTGATCCGAAGAAGATTGAAGCCATTGTTGAGTGGAAGCAACCAAAGTCTGTGACAGAGGTACGTAGCTTCCTAGGCTTAGCCGGATACTATAGGAGATTTGTAGAGGGTTTCTCTAAGTTAGCCGCTTCATTGACACAGTTACTTCAGAAGAGTGTTCAGTTTGAGTGGACAGATGCAAGACAGAGAGCCTTTGAGAAATTGAAAGAATCTTTGACCCAAGCTCCGATTTTGATTCAGCCTGAGTCCGGGAAGGACTATGTAGTTTACAGTGATGCTTCGTATGTAGGGCTAGAATGTGTTCTTATGCAAGATCGGAGAGTAGTGGCTTATGCCTCAAGACAGTTAAAGACTCGTGAGCGCAACTATCCGACCCATGAGATAGAGTTAGCTGCAGTTGTGTTTGCTCTGAAGATTTGGAGGCATTACTTGTACGGTGAGAAATGCACAGTGTACACCGATCACAGGAGTTTGAAATACATTATGACTCAGCGAGATTTGAATCTCAGACAACGTAGATGGTTAGAGCTGCTAAAAGACTATGATCTTACTATTGAGTACCATCCGGGTAAGGCCAATGTAGTGGCCGATGCATTGAGTAGGAAGGTGGTCGTGGACTTGAGAGCTATGTTTGCTAGATTGAGTTTGACCGGAGATGGTGGTTTGATAGCCGAGCTTCAGGTTAGACCTACTCTAGGTCAGTTGATTGGAGAGAAACAGCTCTTAGATAGATCATTGGCACCTCACGTGCAAGATATAGCCGAGGGTAGATCTTCAGACTACAGTTTCAGTACTGATGGGGTTTTGTGTTTCAAAGATAGAATAGTTGTGCCAGAGGACAGTGACCTGAGACGTACGATCTTGACTGAAGCTCACAGTAGTCCGTTTGCTATGCATCTTGGAAGTACGAAGATGTACCGTGATTTGAAGAATGAATATTTTTGGGTTGGCTTGAAGAGAGATGTAGCCGACTTTGTGAGTAAGTGCTTAGTGTGTCAGAGAGTGAAGGCGGAACATCAGGTTCCCTCAGGTTTGTTACAGCCGTTGAGAATTTCAGAATGGAAATGGGAGAACATCACCATGGATTTTGTTTCGGGTTTGCCTTTGACTCCTATGAAGAAGAACTCAGTTTGGGTGATAGTAGATCGTTTTACGAAGTGTGCTCACTTCTTGGCAATCAACACTACTTACACCTTAGATAGATTGGTCGATTTGTACATTGGCGAGATTGTGAGACTGCATGGTGTGCCGAAGTCCATTGTGTCAGATAGAGATCCGCGGTTTACTTCTAGATTTTGGGAGTGTCTGCACACAGCTTTGGGTACTCGTTTGAACTTCAGCACTTCTTATCATCCTCAGTCAGATGGTCAGTCAGAGAGGGTTATTCAGATCTTAGAGTATATGTTGCGATGTTGTATCATTGACTTTCAGGGTACTTGTGAGAAGCATTTGCCTCTGGTAGAGTTTGCGTACAATAACATCTTTCAGTCGAGCATTCAGATGGCACCGTATGAGGCCTTGTATGGCCGAAAGTGTAGAACTCCAGTGTGTTGGGCCGAGGTAGGACAAAAATTGTTATCTATGCCGGATTTGCTCAAGGGGACAACCGACAAGGTAAAATTGATTTGTGATCGTTTGAAGGCTGTTTCGGATAGGCAGAAGTCCTATGCCGATTTGAAGAGGAAGGAAGTTGAGTTTTCAGTGGGTGAGAAAGTATTCTTGAAGGTATCTCCGTGGAAGAAAGTGATGAGATTTGACCGAAAGGGGAAGTTGAGTCCGAGGTACATAGGACCGTATGAGATTGTGAAGAGGGTTAGTCTGGTTGCTTATCAGTTGCGTTTGCCATCCGAGTTAGAGAAGATACATGATGTGTTCCATGTTTCAATGCTTCGTAAGTATAGGTCCGATCCATCACATGTTATGCCCGTAGAAGAGATTGAATTGAATCCGGATTTGACTTATGAAGAAGAGCTCGTTGAGATCTTAGCTTCTGACAGTAAGGTGTTGAGGGGTAGATCGATTGAGTTAGTGAAGGTGCGGTGGCGACGTAGAGGTGTGGACGAGGCCACTTGGGAGAGGAAGGAGGATATGGAAAAGCAGTTTCCGTATCTCTTTCAGTCAGGTAATTTCGGGGACGAAATTCCTTAAGTGGGAGAGAGTTGTAACACCCGTATTTTGAAGTTAGGAGTTAGCCGGGTTTATAGTTCGAGTCACTAAAATTTAATTAAATCAATTCAACTAAAGTAATGACCTAATTGAGCTTTAGTAAAAAGGGGAGGACCTATGTTGTAATTAGTTCCAAAACTTTCAAAAAGCAAGACCACTTTATAGAAAAAGTTGTCATCCTCCTCCCCCATCCCCTTTTCCAACGCCAACTTCACTAAACCCATATTCAAAACCTCTTCAAACTTTGGTTACTATTCCATTCGATTTCAACTTCAATCCAAGGTGTTTTTCAAATGTAATTATGTTTTCTTACTCTCCTCTTTATCCCCTATCCACCCATTGTCTTAGATTTAAAGTTATGGAGTTTTGAAAATTAGGGTTTATATCAAAGTTTGGGTTTTTAAGGGGTTTTCCAATTGGTTTTGATAAATTGTGTTGGGGCTTTGTTTACTCATGTTAAAATACACCTTATATGTTAATTTGGTTAATTTTTTAATGAAAATCCGAAGTGAGTTCTTAGACCCATTTTTGAGTTGTCAAAAACACCATTTTTGGTGGGTTTTTGGTTGAAAACAAAGGGCTGATGGTTAGGGTATGTTAGGAGGGTGATTTGGGACATTTTGGAGGTCATTTGGAAGTTTGGAAATGGAAATTTCAGCAAGGTTATTGGGGAGCACGAAAATTGGTATTTTGGGGATTATGTGGATTGGGAATTTGTGGAATTTGGTTTGTGTTTGTTAAGTGAGATGGTGATTGAGTTTTAGCATTGAATTGTGGTGTAATAAGTGTGTTTTGTTTGGCTAGAAGCAAGAGGAAGCGTTGGAGAGGCTTTGGGACCGAATTCGGGTTCGTAGGCGGATTGTTTCGATTTGCTAAGGAAGGGCGGTGAGTGGTTTCAACTTGTTTTAAAGTTTGGTTCGAGTATGCGTAGTGGGTGTGTGTAAAGGTTGCTTGGTAGGCCACTTCTAGTTAATTCAAGTTGTTAATTTAACCATTGATATCCATAAATGCTATTGTGCTTACTTAGCTATGCTCTTGTGATTGTGGTTATTTGGTGCATGTATATATCATGATGTGTATATATGTGATGAGCATGAGTGTGGTTGGTGATACGTGATGTGATAATGAAAATTGGCACTAAAATAATTACCGGTTGTAAATGATCGATCATTAGGATTAGTGTGCACACAAATTGAGTCAAAACGTACGTGGCCTTGATGGCGTTAAGTCATCAAGGAGGAGTACGGTGATGTAACATTCCACCGGAAGCTTTTTATATATTTCTACGAGATGATGAGTGGAATCCCATCCGTAGGGCATGTGGCGATGAGTGGAATCCCGCACATACAAGGTCCGGTGATGAGTGTAATCCCACCGAGGTAAAGTGTTGTTGAGGTTTAAATCCGCACAATCGGGGTAATTAATAGTGGCCAATTAAACTTGTTCATGTATTGTGATATATGATTGTGGTATATGGTGTTATTACATGATGTTGATACTAATGTTTGAGCTTAGTAGATTATGAGAAACCATATTATGCCACTTGAAAGACTAGCTAGGTCTACTTGATTATATGCCTATGCTTGATGTATGTGAGATTAGGATTTACATGCTTGAACCCTGCATTGTTAATGTTTTTCGTTTTAGAGCACCCTCACTAAGCTTATAGCTTACGCTCTCAATGTTCAACAATGCAGATCATTAGCGTGGTGTTAGCTCGAGGCAAGGCAAGAAGGGCTTTCCAAGTTTTGTGGCTCAAGTACGGTTATCGATTTTGTATTAGCTAGCAATGTGGCAAGGGTTTTTGTATGAGCTTGTATGACTCATTTGATTGTGGATGTTTTGAGTTTGATTATGGATTGTAAAGCATGTGATACTATGATGGATGTTGGTGTGTGATGGCATGCTTAGATGTTTAGGTTGCCTTGTGTATGATTGCAAACCTCTTATGATGACTTGAGCCTTTTAAGACCATTTGAGCCTTTATGTATGCACAATATTGCCTAAATTGCTCTTTAATTGGAATGCTATGAATGGATGATTTGTCACATGTTTGATTGCTGCCTATGGCTTATGTAAGATTGCTTAAGTGTGTGTACGTGCTTAGGAGAGTCGAGGAATGCATTTAGAGTAGTGTTTGGGGTCGTTAAGTTAAAATTTGTGGAATTGCAGTGCAGGGCGTATCGATACGCCTCAGGGTCGTATCGATACGGTCTTGCCCAAAGGCCACAGATTTTGCCTGGCGTACCGATACCCTAAGGGTATCGATACCCTCCAAAGTTACTGGAATTTGGAGTTTTGAGTGAGAATAGAGCGTACCGATACGTGGTGCACGAGTATCGGTACGGGTCTACTCTGTTAACCAAGAAGGGTTGACCGAGAAGGGCGTATTGATACGCTCAAGGGCTGTATCGATACGGTCTTCCCGGAGTTGACTCCTTGGGTTGACCTAGTCAGGGCGTATCGATACCCCTAGCTAGGGTACCGATACGGCCTGCCTTATAAGCTTAAATTGGACTGTTATGCATGGTCGTGGTTCGAATGTGTTTCCTTGAATGTTGTTCCGCTGTATGACTACGTAGGTTTAAATACTCATCTAGACAAGAATTAAAATGAAAAAAATAGGGTTGCTAACCGAGGGGGAATCCTTTAGGGGTTTTCACTCAGTTTTCCCCGTGTAGCCCACTCGGACCGGTCATCCGGCCAGACCGGGACGAGGGGGTTACAAAAATAGGCATGTTATATGATAAATTAAAAATAGATAACACTTTTACATAGACTAAACAAGACTCCGAAATAATTAGAAAACTAAAATCTGAAATTACAAGTATACCAAAAGTTTATCTTCCTAAACAAGGAGATAAATTAATATTAGAAACAGACGCCTCGAAAAAAAATTAGGGTTGTACATTAAAAGCTAGAACCATAGATAATCAAGAAATGATATGTGGGTATGGTTCAGGAAAATTTAAACCAAATGAAATTAATTATGTAATTTTTGAAAAAGAATTGTTAACCATAAAAAATGGTATACAAAATTTTTTCGTATATTTAGCACCAGCAAAATTTATAATTAAGACCGATAACCAAGCGGTTAAATCATTTCTCACTAATAAAAAATTAGAAACAATACCTAGAAATATTAGATGGTATAATGAATTATGCATTGTCAATTTTGAAGTCTTATACATTAAAGGTACTGATAATATTATTGATGATTATCTTAGCAGGCCTGATGGATAGAGGCAAAAAACTTCTAGAATCAGTTGGAGAATGGACTACTGTTCGAAAGAAACCTAATAAAGGGATTCAACATCATTCTAAACAAGTATTCACGCAAGCACCAAATCTAGTAATATATTATCCTAACTCATGATATTATGTTCTTTATCCAATGATAAGACAATCAATTGGAAATATGACACAAATGGCAATACTACCCGCACTAAACCTATTGCATTATCCTCAGAATTCTCAATGGGCTCAAGATCCCAACTCAGTATATCAAACCATGAAACACCCAGGTTCGGGGGTCGGGTGAAAATAATAATTTAATAATGGTTCGGGTTTCAGTTTCAAATTTTTAAATAATAAAACAATGGTTTGGGCCTCGGGTTTTAAGATAACAAAATTTAGTTGGACCATTTTTAAAATAAACCCAAATAGCCATGGGTGTCATCCATTGTAGTTACTTTAATTCATTAAGCGAATTTAGGTCTTTGGACCTTTGATTTTTAAACTAACCTAAAATAACACTATTGAGTCATCTTCTTCCCCCTCCCTATTCTTCTCATTTCAACGACAACATGAACCCCACCCCTCCTAAATACTATTCCATTCAATATCTTGCTCATCTTTGAAGGTTTTGCAAAGGTAACTTCGTTTTTGACTTACCCACGTTATTCTCTACACATTGACACCTTTTGTTTTCATTGTTATGCATGTTTTTGAGATTTGGAAATTTAAGGATTTTGGATAAAAATGTTGCCTTTATGGCCTTTGGCTAAAGATTTTGGTTTATTGTTAATGTGGGGGTTGTTTGTAGTCCATGAGAATCGATATATGTGATTTTTAAAGAATCTTATGCTAATTTCCGAAATGGGGTTTTGGGGAGGTATTTGAGAGGTTTTAAGTTGAGTTTTGGGGGTGTTTTAGGTGAATATAAGAGGGCTGATGGATAGGCTACATGTAAGGGAAGTTTTGGAGACTTTAGGGAGTGTTTTGAGGGTTGAAATTAATGGATTTAAGGGGTGCTTAAAGGCTGCTCGGAAATTGAAATTTTGGGCTTGTTTTCAATGTGAAAATTGAAGTCTTGTGCTTGGTATGTAATCCGGGTTGATTATTTTGGAATATGGACTGATTTGGGGTTGTTTATATTGTGTTGGAATGTTTAGAAACGAGAAATTTGGTGGGTGGAGCTTCGGGGACAGATCCAGGAATTTTGGAGTCTTGAGCTTGGTCTTCGATCTCCTCTTGGGTAGCAACGGTGAGTAGAATTGTTGATTTTTGCATTGAGCTCGATATGGATTCCTTTGGGGTTTGGGTGAGACCTTGAGGGGTCATCTAAACCCGTGTGTAAGTCTCTCTACTCCCACGTTGTTGTGATATGTTGGATGCTTATATGTCATGATCATTAAGTGCATTTTGAGTTGTTAATTGTGTAGTCGAGTTGAGTTCGTGCCTCACGTGATGGTGGTCTAAACTACGGTGATGTGTAGTCCCACCGGTAGTGACTAGTAGGATAGTACTTTGATGTGTAGTCCCATTGGAAGTCCACTAGTCGAAACGGTGATGTGTAGTCCCACCGTGTGTGTATGATGGTTGTGCTTGTGCAAACCATGTGTTGTTGTTGAGATTAACCCTTGTGCATCCATTGCTTTCTTGCATATAAATCATGTTTTGGAAAACTACATGTTGTGAATTATAGAGCCTCTCTCACTAAGCTAGTTGCTTATGCTCTTTGTTTCCAACGTGCAGATCGTTAGAGTTCGGGAGGCGAACGGGCGAAGGAGGAGCTTTTGGGAGTTCTCAAGCAAGTTTAAGTATGGTTTGCTTTTGTAATAATGCCTAGACAATGGGGTATAGAGTGTAGGAGTTGGGGTCAAACTCCTTAGGAATTTATGTTGAGTATGTTAAACTCAAGGTTATGTTATGCTTTGCTTCTTGGTTTGCTATTTATGCTTGATACGTTGCTTATGTGAACGTGCCTTATTATGTATGTTGCTGGCCTTGTATGCCTTATATTTGACTATCCTTTGTGAGGAGTTCATGCTTGTTAAGTATGCACTTTTGGGTGAAATTGCATGAAGCTTTGATTTGTATGAAGTTCATTAGATTAAATGCCTCACATGTTAAATTGTGATTGTGGTTTGGTGTATGTATGTTGCTTGTGCTTAGGGGAGTTCAATAATGCATTTAGAGTTGGGTTAAGGGTCATCTGTGCAAAAATCGTGGTGTTGCAGTGCAGGGGGTATCGATACCCTAGCTAAGGGTATCGATACTATCTTGCCCAAAGGCCTCAGATTTTGCCTGGGGTATCGATACCCTAAGGGTATCGATACCCTCCAAAGTCTCTGTAATTTGGGTTTGGGGGTTAGAATAGAGCGTATCGATACGGGGTCCCCGAGTATCGATACGGATCTATTCTGTTGACCAAGGAAGGTTGACCGAGGAAGAGGGTATCGATACCCCTGGTAAGGGTATCGATACGGTCTTCTTGTGTTGATTTCCTGGGTTGACCTAGAAGGGGGGGGGGGTATCGATACCCCTGTCAAGGGTATCGATACTGCCTGCCTGTAAACTTAAAAATGGACTGTTTATGCATGGCCGGAGTTCGAATGTGTTTTCCTTGTATGTTTCCGCTGTTGTGAATCACTTAGGGTTTAACCATCCTCTAGACAAGATAAAAAAAAATATAGGGTTGCTAACCGAGGGGGGAATCCTTTGGGTTTCACTTCGGTTTTCCCCGTGTGGCTCACTCGGACCGGTCATCCGGCCAGACCGGGACGAGGGGGTTACATTTGTTGGTATCAGAGCCTGAGGTTTCCGAGACCTCGGGCAGGTAAGTGAGGTAAGTTAAGGTATTATGAGTGTTTTGCCATGCCTGTCTAAGTTTTGTTTTAGCACTGTGTATGTATGCATGCTATGGTGACTTCTCTGTTGTTTGAAAGTTGGTTTGAGTCCCCATTGTTAGGCATTGTTGTCAAAATAAAAAGGGAAAATTGTTTTGGGTTAAAGAGCTTGAGAACCGGAGTCCTTTGCCCCTTGCTAACCTAACGTTTCCTTGTTGTTGTGTGTTTGTTGTTTTAGATTACATTAATTGCTATGGTGAGACCGAGGGGACGGCCTAGAGCGGGTGACCAGGCACCCGAGAACGCGCCTCCTGCTCTTAATGCTCCGGGTGGTAATGGAGGGAACGTTGGAGGTGATGGTAATGGGCCTCAGGCTGGGGCTAATGTGGGAGGTAATGGGGCTCAAGCGGGCCAAGGTCAGGCAGGCCCAGATGTGGCTCATTTGATTCAGACTATAGCCGGAGCTTTCCAGACAGCTTTGGCTGGTATGCAAGCTGCAGCACCAGCTCAGGGTGCGGGGACAGGATTACCCCTAGAGAGGCTCCGTAATTTGGGGGCAGTTGAGTTTCGTGGGTTATCTCCGGAGGGTTCAGAAGGGTGGCTTGAGAGCACTACTCGCATCTTGGGTCAGATGGAGTGTTCGGATGCCCGTAAGTTGGGATGCATTGTCTCATTGCTTCAGGGAGACGCTTACACTTGGTGGACCACTGTTATTTCTGGTATGGCCGAGGTGGATGTCACATGGGAGTTTTTCAGGAATGCTTTCAAAAGGAAGTACCTTGGGGTCCGGTACTTAGATGAAAAGAAAAGGGAGTTCATGGCTTTGGTTCAAGGCAATAGGACCGTGTCCGAGTATGAGACCCAATTTGTGAGGTTGAGCCAGTACGCGCCAGAGCTGATTCCGGATGAGAAGGAGCGATGTGAGCGCTTCAGATATGGGTTGACTACTGATGTGAAGACCTACATGTTGGCCGCCGACTACACTGAGTTCGATGTCTTGGTTTCTAGAGCCAAGGATGTAGAGCAAAACCTAAGCTCTAGAGCACGTGCTGGTGGGTCTGACTCCGGAAAGAGACATGCGAATTGGGATAGAGATCATGCCAAGAGGCATAGAGATAGGAGGTATCAGCCGGATACGAGGCCTAAGGGTGGTAACCATGGTCAGGGCCGTCAGGGCCAAGGGGCCGTTGGGCACATTCCGGAGTGCACTAGGTGCGGGAGACACCACCCGGGTGAGTGTATGGGTATGTTTGGGGCGTGTTGGAACTGTAGCTCCCGAGACCATTTGAGGCGTGATTGTCCACACCCAGTTAAGGGAGGACCGGCTCCAGCGAGGGGTTTTGAGCATCAGAGAGGCCGTGGGCGCGGCCGTGGGAACTTCCAGCCGAGGAATGAGGCCCAGAGGAACTTGGCTCATGTTGTAGCAGTCCAGCCCGAGGGAGGAGGACCGGCTAGGGTGTACGCTCAGCGAGAGGCTGGGAATGACACTGATGTCATTGCAGGTAATTTCACATTACATTCCTTGAGTTTGCTTTCTCTAATAGATTCGGGGTCAACACATTCGTACATTTTGGGTGAACACGCAAAGTCATTAGGATTACCTTGTGATTGGCTAGAGGTAGGTGTAAATGTCACTAGCTCTTTTGGTGATACAGTGGTAGTTAGGAAGGTGTATAGGAGGTGTCCCTTGATGGTTCAGGGCCACGTATTTCCGGTCGACATGATGGAGCTACCCTTTTATGGCTTTGATGTGATTTTGGGCATGGATTGGCTTGTAGAGCATAGAGCTAGGGTTGACTTCGAGACTAAGAGGGTCTCTTTGAGGCTTATCGATGACTTTGAGGTTGTGGTAGTTGGGGAGAATGTCAAGTTTTTGTCCAATGTGGTTTCGGCTTTAGAAGCTCAGAGGTTGTTGGGTTCAGGGTGTCAGGCTTACTTAGCTTACGTAATGAACCCGGATATGAGTGAGGTGAGACCTCAAGACATCAAGACTGTATGTGACTTTCCGAGTGTTTTTCCGGAAGAGCTACCAGGCTTGCCTCCAGATAGAGCTGTTGAGTTTACTATTGAGACATATTCTGATTCTGCACCAGTGTCGATTGATCCGTATAGGATGGCACCGAAGGAGTTGAAAGAGTTGAAGACACAGCTTCAGGAGTTGACTGACAGAGGCTTCATTAGGCCTAGTGTTTCCCCGTGGGGTGCTCCGGTTTTGTTTGTGAAAAAGAAGGATGGTAGCATGAGGATGTGCATAGACTATAGACAGTTGAATAAGGTGACAGTGAAAAACAAATATCCCTTGCCAAGGATAGATGACTTGCTAGACCAGTTGAGGGGTGCTTCCGTGTTTTCAAAGATTGATTTGAGGTCGGGGTATTATCAGTTAAAGGTAAAGGATGTGGACAAACCGAAGACAACTTTTCGTACACGTTACGGACATTATGAGTTTTTGGTGATGCCTTTTGGGTTGACCAATGCTCCAGCGGCCTTCATGGATATGATGAACCGGGTGTTTCATAAGTTCTTGGACAGGTTTGTGGTAGTGTTTATTGATGACATCCTAGTGTACTCTAGAACCGAAGAGGAGCACGATGAACACTTAAGGTTAGTGCTTCAGACCCTACTTGAGAATCAATTGTATGCCAAGCTAAGTAAGTGTGAGTTTTGGATTTGAGAGGTGGTCTTCCTTGGCCACGTGATCTCAGCTAGTGGGATTAGTGTAGATCCCAAGAAGATTGAAGCCATTGTAAATTGGAAGCAACCAAAATCAGTGACAGAAATCCGCAGTTTCCTAGGCTTGGCGGGATACTATAGGAGGTTTGTTGAAGGGTTCTCAAGGATAGCGGCTCCGTTGACCAAGTTGCTACAGAAGAATGTTCCGTATGAATGGTCAGATGCAAGACAAGAAGCGTTTGAGAAGTTGAAGAAAGCTTTGACCGAAGCTCCCATTTTGATTCAGCCCGAGCCGGGGAGAGAGTTTGTAATTTACAGTGATGCATCTTACGTAGGGCTAGGTTGTGTACTTATGCAAGGAGGTAAGGTAGTGGCATATGCTTCCCGACAGTTGAAGGTTCATGAGAAGAATTACCCTACACATGACATAGAGTTGGCCGCAGTGGTGTTCGCGTTGAAAATTTGGAGACACCATCTTTATGGTGAGAAGTGCACTGTGTACACCGACCACAAGAGCTTGAAATATTTGATGTCCCAAAAGGAGTTGAATCTTAGGCAACGAAGGTGGTTAGAGCTCCTTAAAGATTATGACCTTACCATAGAGTATCATCCGGGCAAGGCGAATGTGGTGGCCGATGCCTTGAGTAGGAAGATGGCCGTTGAGTTGCGAGCAATGTTCGCAAGGTTGAGTGTGTCTACGGATGGTGGGCTAGTGGCCGAGCTTCAGGTTAAGCCGTCATTGGTTCAGTTGATTCGTGAGAAGCAGTTGCGAGATGAGTCCTTGGCACCTCACGTGCAAGACATAGCGAAAGATAGGCCTACCGAGTATTGTTTTGGAGAGAATGGGATCCTATGTTTCAAGGATAGGATAGTGGTTCCGGAGGATGCCGAGTTGAGGCGTACGATCCTGAGTGAGGCTCACAATATCCCTTTTGCTATGCATCCGGGTAGCACGAAGATGTATCGAGGATTAAAGGAAGGGTATCATTGGGTTGGGTTGAAAAAGGATGTAGCCGAGTTCGTAAGTAAATGCATGGTTTGTCAGAGAGTTAAGGCTGAGCACCAGTTTCCCTCAGGGTTGTTGCAACTGTTGAAGATTCCATAGTGGAAGTGGGAGCGTATCACTATGGACTTTGTATCAGGACTTCCGTTGACTCCTTCGAAGAAAAAATCAGTGTGGGTGATTGTAGACAGATTCACCAAGTGTGCACACTTCATACCGGTTCATACCACCTATACGTTGGACAAGTTGGCCGAATTGTATATTCGGGAGATTGTGAGACTACATGGGGTACCGAAGTCAATTGTGTCAGATCGAGATCCGAGATTCACCTCTAGATTTTGGGAGTGTTTGCATCGAGCTTTGGGTACATGGTTGAATTTCAGCACTTCGTATCATCCACAGTCAGATGGACAGTTAGAGAGGGTGATTCAGATATTGGAGGACATGTTGAGGTGTTGTATCATTGACTTCCAAGGGACATGGGAGAAACACTTACCATTAGTGGAGTTCGCGTACAACAACAGCTTTCAGTCGAGCATTCAGATGGCTCCCTATGAGGCTTTGTATGGTAGGAAGTGTAGGACCCCGATATGTTGGGCCGAGGCCGGACAAAAACTGGTGCCGATGCCCGAGTTACTTAAGGGAACCACCGAGAAGGTGAAGTTGATATGTGATCGCTTGAAAGCGGCTTCAGATCGGCAAAAGTCCTATGCCGATTTAAAAAGGAAGGAGGTAGAATACTCCGTGGGGGATAAAGTGTTTTTGAAAGTTTCACCTTGGAAGAAGGTGATGAGGTTTGGGAGGAAGGGCAAGTTGAGCCCGAGGTACATAGGGCCTTATGAGATAGTTGAGAGGATTGGTCCGGTTGCATATAGATTGAGACTCCCTGTTGAGCTAGAGAAGATTCATAATGTATTTCATGTGTCGATGCTTAGGAGGTATAGATCGGATCCGTCCCATGTTATGCCAGTGGAAGAAATAGAGTTAAATCCAGACTTGTCTTACAACGAGGAACCAGTTGAGATACTTGCTTCTGATAGCAAGGTATTGCGTGGCAAGACTATAGAGTTGGTCAAAGTCTTATGGAGACATAGAGGTGTGGAGGAAGCCACGTGAGAGAGGAAAGCTGACATGCTTGAACAGTTTCCGTATTTGTTTCCGCCAGGTAATTTCGAGGACGAAATTCCTTAGGTAGGGGAGAGTTGTAACACCCGGGTTCGGGGGTCGGGTGAAAATAATAATTTAATAATGGTTTGGGTTTCAGTTTCAAATTTTTAAATAATAAAACAATGGTTTGGGCCTCGGGTTTTAAGACAACAAAATTTAGTTGGACCATTTTTAAAATAAACCCAAATAGCCATGGGTGTCATCAATTGTAGTTACTTTAATTCATTAAGGGCATTTAGGTCTTTGGACCTTTGATTTTTAAACTAACCTAAAATAACACTATTGAGTCATCTTCTTCCCCCTCCCTATTCTTCTCATTTCAACGACAACATGAACCCCACCCCTCCTAAATATTATTCCATTCAATATCTTGCTCATCTTTGAAGGTTTTGCAAAGGTAACTTCGTTTTTGACTTACCCACGTTATTCTCTACACATTGACACCTTTTGTTTTCATTGTTATGCATGTTTTTGAGATTTGGAAATTTAAGGATTTTGGATAAAAATGTTGCCTTTATGGCCTTTGGCTAAAGATTTTAGTTTATTGTTAATGTGGGGGTTGTTTGTAGTCCATAAGAATCAATATATGTGATTTTTAAAGAATCTTATGCTAATTTCCGAAATGGGGTTTTGGGGAGGTATTTGAGAGGTTTTAAGTTGAGTTTTGGGGGTGTTTTAGGTGAATATAAGAGGGCTGATGGATAGGCTACATGTAAGGGAAGTTTTGGAGACTTTAGGGAGTGTTTTGAGGGTTGAAATTAATGGATTTAAGGGGTGCTTAAAGGCTGCTCGGAAATTGAAATTTTGGGCTTGTTTTCAATGTGAAAATTGAAGTCTTGTGCTTGGTATGTAATCCGGGTTGATTATTTTGGAATATGGACTGATTTGGGGTTGCTTATATTGTGTTGGAATGTTTAGAAACGAGAAATTTGGTGGGTGGAGCTTCGGGGACAAATCCGGGAATTTTGGAGTCTTGAGCTTGGTCTTCGATCTCCTCTTGGGTAGCAACGGTGAGTAGAATTGTTGATTTTTGCATTGAGCTTGATATGGATTCCTTTGGGGTTTGGGTGAGACCTTGAGGGGTCATCTAAACCCGTGTGTAAGTCTCTCTACTCCCATGTTGTTGTGATATGTTGGATGCTTATATGTCATGATCATTAAGTGCATTTTGAGTTGTTAATTGTGTAGTCGAGTTGAGTTCATGCCTCACGTGATGGTGGTCTAAACTACGGTGATGTGTAGTTCCACCGGTAGTGACTAGTAGGATAGTACTTTGATGTGTAGTCCCATTGGAAGTCCACTAGTCGAAACGGTGATGTGTAGTCCCACCGTGTGTGTATGATGGTTGTGCTTGTGCAAACCATGTGTTGTTGTTGAGATTAACCCTTGTGCATCCATTGCTTTCTTGCATATAAATCGTGTTTTGGAAAACTACATGTTGTGAATTATAGAGCCTCTCTCACTAAGCTAGTTGCTTATGCTCTTTGTTTCCAACGTGCAGATCGTTAGAGTTCGGGAGGCGAGCGGGCGAAGGAGGAGCTTTTGGGAGTTCTCAAGCAAGTTTAAGTATGGTTTGCTTTTGTAATAATGCCTAGACAATGGGGTATAGAGTGTAGGAGTTGGGGTCAAACTCCTTAGGAATTTATGTTGAGTATGTTAAACTCAAGGTTATGTTATGCTTTGCTTCTTGGTTTGCTATTTATGCTTGATACGTTGCTTATGTGAACGTGCCTTATTATGTATGTTGCTGGCCTTGTATGCCTTATATTTGACTATCCTTTGTGAGGAGTTCATGCTTGTTAAGTATGCACTTTTGGGTGAAATTGCATGAAGCTTTGATTTGTATGAAGTTCATTAGATTAAATGCCTCACATGTTAAATTGTGATTGTGGTTTGGTGTATGTATGTTGCTTGTGCTTAGGGGAGTCCAATAATGCATTTAGAGTTGGGTTAAGGGTCATCTGTGCAAAAATCGTAGTGTTGCAGTGCAGGGGGTATCGATACCCTTAGGGTATCGATACTGTCTTGCCCAAAGGCCTCAGATTTTGCCTGGGGTATCGATACCCTAAGGGTATCGATACCATCCAAAGTCTCTGTAATTTGGGTTTGGGGGTTAGAATAGAGCGTATCGATACGGGGTCCCCGAGTATCGATACGGATCTATTCTGTTGACCAAGGAAGGTTGACCGAGGAAGAGGGTATCGATACCCCTGGTAAGGGTATCGATACGGTCTTCTTGTGTTGACTTCCTGGGTTGACCTAGAAGGGGGGGGGGTATCGATACCCCTGTCAAGGGTATCGATACTGCCTGCCTGTAAACTTAAAAATGGACTGTTTATGCATGGCCGGAGTTCGAATGTGTTTTCCTTGTATGTTTCCGCTGTTGTGAATCACTTAGGGTTTAACCATCCTCTAGACAAGATAAAAAAATATAGGGTTGCTAACCGAGGGGGGAATCCTTTGGGTTTCGCTTCGGTTTTCCCCGTGTGGCTCACTCGGACCGGTCATCCGGCCAGACCAGGACGAGGGGGTTACAAACCAGTTATGTTGAGATCATAAAAAAGCTGAAGAGTTGTTGAAACCACAACAAACTCAAATTAAAGATTTTTATAACTCTAGGTTAGATTTAAATTTATACAACTTAATAAACGACGTATGAAAAAACCATATCACCACTCAAAGAGCAAACTTTAGAAGAGCTCTTACAAAACTTTCTAAAAATTTAGTTGAAGAAACAACTAAAGAAAATCAGATTCAAGATCTACTACTGAAATCTATATTATATATAGATTGGGAAGAACTTGAATTTAGTTTTTTGAAAATAGAGGAGATAAACAATCTTCTTGATATTTGTCAATATTTTCTCGATAAAGGGATAACAAATACCACCTTAGTAAAAATATTCAGGTTATGTTTATATAATAAATCTAGATTTATTCTTCCTATTGAACTATTTTCTAAAATAAATAAAGCTATTTGCAACCAGCAAGAGCAATTCAAAAATACTTTTTCAGAATATTTCCTACAAGCATATGTTTTTAAAAACTTTATAAAAAAATATCAAGTGATAAAACATAGACTTGATCATGAACTATTTGATATAAGCAATATTGAGTGGGGATTTGTGAAGGAAATTACAGTGCAAATTTTTTCTTTCCATCTACTAAATGATTTTCCAGCCTTTATCAAATTCAAGATATACAGTAAAGTAAAACATCTCGACTACTGTCACTATTGCCATTTTGAAATAAGTAGTCTGATTGGAATAGCTGAAAGAGAAAAATTCTATCGGCCATATTAAATTTGGGAATTTAAAAGAGTGCTTGGAAGACCCCAATTACATGCAGCAAACGAAGAAGCAACACACTTGCAAGATTACATCAACAAATTAATATTAATTAGATTTATAAAAATTACTTTTAATATAAATTTTCTAAACATATTCGAATGATTTATATATTAATTTATTATTTATATAATTATTTTAATATAATTTAATTAATTAATAAATTTAAATATACATATAAATATGTTATAATAAAAAGAAAAAAATAAATATGATTAGCTTATAAATAAGGTGAGAAAATATTTAATTTAGGTTATTTGGAGATTTTTAGTAATTGGTAAGGGTAAAAGAGTTTTTACAACTCTAATATCAAACCTCTAATCTCAAAAAGCTCATATTAAGAGCTTTTCAAAATTACCGGTTTCACCCCAATCCGCCATTCACCAAACAACAATATTAGCGAATTTGACTGGTCAAACCTCTAATTATGCCTCAAACCTCTAATTTTTTCCCAAACCGCTCTTTACCAAACATGGTTATCATCTCTGGTGGCAGCCTTAATGTAGTCGTATGATTTTTTTCTTCTATTTATTTATTTTCCTTTGTTCTAAATCTCAAATAAGAATCATCTTTGTTTTTTTCTTTCCGCATATCTTGTTGCGTTTGTTTGTCTTTTTTGTGACACGGTTTTTGTCTATATTTGTTATAGTCTGTCATTCGTGTAGTGACCATTACGACACACCTCTAATCAGGAAAAATCGACGTTCTAATACGATTAGATCTTCTTTTATAATAATTGTCGATACAATCAGAACCGTTAGCGGAGCAATATGCAAAATTGATTTTCAGATATTTTAATGATAATTATTGGGTTTTCTATAGAAGATCAACAATATATTAAAGAGAATGTTAATTTTTTTTTCTTCACGCCCTTTAAGATGCATGTTTCAATTTTCATGGGACCGCAATGTGTGAAATCAGCTTGAGAAGTTGCAAATGGACAACTTGTGTAGATACTCAGCTTGTCCGACACCAAGTAATGGCCAAAGTTGATGCAGACTGAATAAAGAAGCAACAAATGCAATAAATCTCAAAGAGATTATGGAAACCACAACTTCAAGAGACGTAATGTACTCTTTTACGGATGGAAATCTTCTATCTCTTTTCGATGCCTTTATTTATGCCCTACATTTAAAATTAGGTTTAGAGTTTAAGGTTTAGGGCTTTAGATTAGGGGTTAGGGTTTAGAGAATTTAAGGTAGGGTGTATTTTTTAGTGTGTGGGGTTTAAGATTTAAAATTTAGGGTTAGGACTTGAAATTTAATTTTAGGGAAAACTACACCACTGACCACCAAACAAATTGGGGATACCTATTTGAACCATCGAACTATAAAAAACGTCAATCACACCACCGAACTTATAAAATCAACCTATTTTGACCACCGCCGTTAAAAACCTAACGGTGGAGTGACGGAACTGCCATGTGGCAATTGATGGGTATATTTAAAAATTACACATTTGGTCCCTGTTATTTACACATTCTTTCAATTTAGTCCTAATTTTTAATTAATAAAATAATAAATTATTTAATTAAGTGGTGACATGTGTCAAGACCTTATTGAAGGGTTTTAATTATTTATATTTAATTTTATTAATTTATTTTCCCCTCCAATCAGGTGGTGACACGTGTCACCACCAATCTAGAGGAGAAAAACAACTTTTCCTTCACATGCGCTGGGGGGATTCAAACCTGGGTCTCCCAGGTGTAAGGGCAACAGCTCTACCACTAAACCAAGCACAACTTTGTGCTATAATTCTCCAGATATAATATATATCTCTTATTAGTTTCTACATTTATAAGCCAAAAGCTCAAACCCTAAACACTAATTTCACATATATAAATCCTAAACCCTAAACTCTAACCCTAAATATTTCAAATTAATTTCACGCTAAATATTTCAAATTAAACCTCAAACCCTAAAATTTTTAGATTAAATCCACGCTAAATATTTTAAATTAAACCCTAAACCCCAAACCCTAAAAATTTTAAATTAATTCCACGCTAAATGTTTCAAATTAAGCCTTAAAACCTAAACCCTAAATATTTCAAATTATTTTCACGCTAAATATTTCAATTTAAACCCCAAACCCCAAACCCTTAACCTTAAACCCTAAAATTTCAAATTACTTACACGCTAACTATTTTAATTTAAACCCTAAACCCTAAATATTTCAAATTAAGTTCACGCTAAATATTTTAAATTAAACCCTAAATATTTAGCATGTAATTAATTTGAAATTTAGGGTTTAAGGTTAGTGTTTGGGCTTCAATTTGAAATATTTAGTGTTTAGGGTTTAAGGCTTAATTTGAAATATTTCAAATTAAACCTCAAACCCTAAAATTTTCAAATTAATCCCACGCTAAATATTTTAAATTAAACCCTAAACCCTAAACCCTAAAATTTTCAAATTAATTCCATGTTAAATATTTCAAATTAAGCCTTAAACCCTAAATATTTCAAATTAAACCCCCAACCCTAACCTTAAATCCTAAATTTCAAATTAATTACACGCCAAATATTTAGGGTTTAATTTGAAATATTTAACGTGAACTTAATTTGAAATATTTAGGGTTTAAGGTTTAAATTAAAATAGTTAGCGTGTAATTAATTTGAAATTTTAGGGTTTAAGGTTAAGGGTTTGGGGTTTAATTTAAAATATTTAGCGTGAAAATAATTTGAAATATTTAGGGTTTAAAGCTTAATTTGAAATATTTAGCGTGTAATTAATTTAAAATTTTTCGAGTTTGGGGTTTAGGGTTTAATTTAAAATATTTAGCATGAAATTAGTTTGAAAATTTTAGGGTTTGAGGTTTAATTTGAAATATTTAGCGTGAAATTAATTTGAAATATTTAGGGTTAGAGTTTAGGGTTTATGATTTATATATGTGAAATTAGTGTTTAGGATTTGAGCTTTTGGCTTATAAATGTAGAAACTAATAAGAGATATATATTTAATATGGAGAATTATAGCACAAAGTTGTGCTTGGTGCAGTGGCAAAGTTGTTGCCTTTACACCTGGGAGACCCAGGTTCAAATTGCCCTGGCGCATGTAAGGGAAAAATTGTTTTTCTCCTCTAAATGGGTGGTGACACGTGTCACCACCTGATTGGAGGGGGAAAATAAATTAATAAAATTAAATATAAATAATTAAAATCCTAAGGTCTTGACACGTGTCATCATTTAATTAAATAATTTATTAATTGAAAATTAGGACTAAATTGAAAGAATGTGTAAATAACATGGACCAAATGTGTACTTTTTAAATATACCCATCAATTGCCACGTGACAATTCTGTCACTGCACCGTTAGGTTTTTAACGGCGGTGGTCAAAATAGGTTGATTTTATAAGTTCGGTGGTGTGATTGACGTTTTTTATAGTTCGGTGGTTTAAATAGGTATCCCCAATTTGTTTGGTGGTCAGTGGTATAGTTTTCCCTTAATTTTATTATATTTTATTTTTTGTGTTGGAGCATAAAAAGAGACATCGAAAAGGGGCATAGGATTTTTATCCCTCTTTTACCTTCCCTGAGTCCACAACTTGTGAGATTTCTGGCATTTTGGTGCTTTTTTCAGTCTGCATCAACTTTGGCGACTAGTTTATATCGGTCTGAAATTGGTTAAACTCCATGGAAGTTTAATTTTCAATGCTGTCGGTCTGAGTACCGGAAGCTTTGATTCGTAACACCTTGAATGTCATCTGAGATGTTCAAGTCCACCACCTCAACCAAATTTCCTTTGTTCTCAAGTTTACTATAGAGTGTCCTCATTCGAGCTCTAATGGCATTTTCCGGGTAACCAACTCCATCGATGCATTAGGATGGAATATGACTTAATAGAAACTTCCTTCATCAAACAAAATATTGCTCGGTGTATTACTGCCCTGTTGCAGCCCCTACCGCAATGGCATATCGATCTTTTGACACGCTAACCAGTAGATTGCTATCCTCACTTGTGATGCTACAGTAAAGCTTGACCACATTCACATGCTTATGGATCTCAATGCGGTCACTTAAGCGTCATTGAAAGTTGCTTCCGCACTGCTCCGCTAACTTTTATGCTTTCCAGAATCTGAGGTCCAAATATGCTTGACAGCTTTTTTTTTTTCGTCGTTCAATTCGACCTTGTGGACATTTCCAGCTATGATTTCATTTCCCATGAACCCTGCTTCAATGGATGATTAAGATTACTTTGCCTTGCTCTCACAAATATGTAGCATCCTATCCATAAAAGCAGCACTAAGATTCCAGCTACGAAACATGATAAAAATGTTCGAAGATGACTTGATGTACTGGGATTTGATCAACACGGCCGAAAGTTGTTGAGATTCGAGTTGCATAGGCCGGATTCATTCGGAGGAACACATGAGCCTATTGAGTCCGGTATCGTACCCGAGAACATATTACCATTCACATAAGGCTGCCTAGGCTCCAACAGTTTCCGGAATTTGGCCTGAAAATTTATGTCAACTAAGATGAACTGAGACTACTAAAGAAGGTTGAGAGATTAGAAAATCGGTTATTCGATGAAAACAATTGTGCGAGAGACTTGGCATTACCAATGTAACAGAGTAGAGGTTTGGCAAGTTGGAGAGTAGCAGATAGCAAATTGTTATTTACTCATAACCGAGTTTGCGTAGCTTTCGGGGAGACTGCCAGTTAAGTTGTTGTGCAGCAGCAAAAGTGTAACCATTTTGCCATTCTTGCAACCTTCAAGCATATTCATCCACGCCTTCAACTTCATTAGACTTGTAAGGTTTCCAAATCCAACACCAAATTTTCCTGACTATCAGTTGTTGTACAGCTGAAGTTGCCAAAGTTTATTGAGTTTAACAATTCCGGCAGGGATCAAACCGGAGAGTTCCATATTTTGTAGCCGAGTGAGGTTCCGAATTCCATCCTGTGAGGCTGCAATTTGTGAGATAAACAAGTTTTTTTTTTAGTTTTGCTCATTTTACTACAACTAAAACCAAACTTCAAAAGTCCAAAAAAAGGGGCCGGGGACAACATTAGACCTTTTATTTTGAACAATCTGGGAGATTTTCGTTAGGCTTGGACTGGTTTTCTCGGGAAGTAAAAAGGCTTATGTATAAATTAACCCCTGAATCATACCATGATTCTCAAATTGGTCCTTGTGTCTGTTCATATCACTAAAAGTTCCAATAATCTGACCTTAGAAAATGGCATCTTTACTATCAAATTAGCACTCAAATAAAAATAATACATATTTCAGTCATATTAAACAAAAATGTATCTATAAATCATGTTTTACAAAAACTCTTTTGACTGGACGGGTCTTTAATTTATAAAATTTGATTCAACTCGAAAAAAATTAAATTATTCGACTCATCTCGATGTGAAAATACTCGACCCGAAATTTTTTAAAATAAAGTTTGAGTTATAAAATGAAAATTCGATTAACTTTAATAACTAATGGATCAATTTTAAATTCAAGTCGAGTATCTCAATTCTGCCTAACATATATATATATCACGTATGAAAAAAATATGAAGAAATGTATACGTGTATTGTATGCGGTAATAAAAATCATTTAAATTGAAACTAATTAGTATCATAACATTATGTTCACAACTAAATTTAAACAGAAACTCGAACTCGACTAAACTCAAATTTCATAAACTCGACTCGAAAATATTTCAAATAAAATTTGAGTTATAAAATATGACTCTTCAACTCGACTAACTCATAAATATTTTACTCGACTTGACTCGATCAAATACTCACCCCTAAATACACCTGATTAAGACATGAATTGTTAAGGGGTCAAAATGAAAAATTGAAAATAATGTGCTAAAATTAAAAAAGAAAAAATAGACTAGTAATTTTAATAATATTAAAATTATATTTATAAAAAGTTAATATTAAAATTATAATATTTAAATGATTCTATATTAATTTAATATTAAATTTAAAAATATTATTAATACAATGTAACCTTTATTTAAGTTTTAACCTAAAGATTTAAGATATTATTTGTCATTGACCAATCTATTTTCTACGAAACAAACACCGTACAAAAAAAAGTTATTATCCTGTACATCGGTGTTGAAAATTTTTTGTTTCCACAAGCGCCTCAATTATAGGGTTTAGGGTTAGGTTTTAAGGTTTAGAGTTTAGCGGTTTTGGTGTATGAGTTTAGAATTTAGGGTTCATGTTTAGAATTTAAGATTTAGGGTTAGAATTTAGGGTTTAGGGATAGGGTTTAGGTTTTAGGGTAATATGGTTAGAGATTTAGGTTTTAACCTATAAACCCTAAATTTTAACCCTAAACCCAAAATTCTATCAACAACCCCTAAATTCAAAACCACTAAACTTTAAACCCTAAACAGAGTCACTAAACCCTAAAACTAAACGCTTGTGTAAAAAATTTCCACAAGCGCTTGTGTATAGAATAATTACCCATAAAAAATAGGATTAATATCCTATACACTGGCGGTGGAAAACAAAGTTTCCACAAGCGGGGTTATTTAAGGGTTTAGGGTTTTAATTTAGGGTTTAGAGGTTAGGGGTTTAGGTTGTAGGGTTTAGAATTTAAGATTCATGGTTAGAATTTAGGTTTTAGGGCTTAGGGTTTGTGGTTAGATTTTTAGGGTTTTAAGGTTAAAATTTTAGATTTTAGATTTAAGCTTGAAAATAGGCATGCTTGTGTAAATTTTTTTTACACTGGCAGTGTATCAAATATTAATCCTAAAAAATATTATTCTTAAAACCAACAATCTATCTCAAAACACATTGAACATCTACGATCTTAAACCTCCAAAATCAAATATGACTAATTTGCATGATATTCATATTATCTCTAACTCTATTAATATTAAATTTTTATTAAACTAATATCACGAGTTAATCAAATATGTTAAAGAAGTAAAAATTAATTTTTCAATGATAATAATATTGTTACAAAAATATTTTATTTTCTTCGTATTTCTAAATGAAATAATTACAAATCCCTATTTAAGGAAAAAAGTAATAAATTAATAAAATAAATGTATGTATCTTTTAAAAAGTTATATAATTATGAATAAATTTGTGAATTATTTATCAACGAATTCAAGTATAATGGTAAGATACATTGTACTCTGATCATGAAGTATAAAATGAACACGGGAGATATCTGAATTTTATTGAATTAAATTAAAATTAGGACCAATTTGATAAAATGTGTATGTAGTGAGGATTAAATGTGTAATTTACTCTAAAAAAGTGATAAAAGGTCAGCCAATCAATGCAAACCACTTGCTGAAATCGAATTGGAAAAATAATCTGAAAAGGCCACCATTTCCCCCAAACACTCTAATCTCGAGTCCACCACAAAAACCATAGAATCAACAATGGCCGCCGCAGCCAGGGTGATAGCCGTCGCCGGTCACTCCACCGCCACCGCCTCTTCCTGCTTGCTTTTCAAAACGCCGTTCGCTTTGAAACGCGGCAGCAACGCACTCAGCTTCAACAACGGCAGACGATTGTCGAAGAGATTGTTCTCTTGCAATGCCATTTATAACCCTCAGTTTCAAACCAAACAAGAAGGCCAACCCGAAACTCTCGACTACAGAGTCTTCTTCGAAGATACTTCGGGCAAAAAGGTATTTTCACTTCCCATCTTTTCCCCCCCATTTATTTGAAATTTAATCCATCAAGGTTGTAATTTGAGATTTGATTTTGGCCCTTAGATTTCTCCTTGGCATGATGTTCCATTGCACTTGGGAGATGGTGCTTTTAGCTTCATTGTCGAGATACCCAAGGAATCGAGTGCGAAAATGGAGGTTGCTACTGATGAATTGTACACTCCCATTAAGCAGGACACAAAGAAGGGCAAGCTTCGATATTACCCGTAAGATTTGTTTATTTTCAATTCTTGGGTTATTTTCAGCATTGATTTGTTCTAGAATGTTTAACGTTTTCAACACTTGTGCAATTAGAATTAAACAAAGGATGATAGCGGATAGGATGCCTATAATTTGTATTTTAAACATCGAAATTTGATATCGGACATTTAAATAGATGTGGGATTCAGTTTGGACTTTGGATAATGGATATTGAATGTTTATATCTGAATCCATTGCTGCTAAACTACACCATATAGCACTAAGCTTTAAGTTTAGCATCGATTATACCAATGAACTAAAAATCGATACTATTTTAGCACTGAACTAAAAACGATACTAGTTTGGCTTCAATTATACCACTGGGGCATTAAAATCGATGACGTGGACGAATCTTAACGGTCTGCGTGCGATGATGTGGAGGGATTTTAACGGCCCAGTCCCAGTGGTACAATTGAAGCCTAAACTAAAGTTTAGTGCTAAAATAGTATCGAGTTCCATGGTATAATTGATACTAAACTTAAAGTTCAGTGGTAGTTGGTATAGTTTACCCTAAATTTAATATTTGAATCTGATTCAAGTCCACCAAAAAAGGGATTAGATAGAACCATTAATATGGCATGGCTATGTAGTGTGTTAAGGAGTTTTCGTTTCTGAATGATTCCATCCATTGTCCCTCAGCTATAATATAAACTGGAACTATGGATTGCTTCCACAAACATGGGAAGATCCATCTTTGGCGAACTCTGAAGTTGAAGGAGCATTTGGTGATAACGACCCTGGTAATTCCAATAATTGTTTTAAGTACTTGATACTTCTCACAAGGTTTTTCTTCTTTGTTGTTGTGAAAAGTAGGTTCTTAAAGATTGATTTTTTTTTTTTGTTTCTTTAAATTCTTAGTTGACGTTGTGGAGATTGGTGAAACCCGGAGGAAGATTGGTGATATTTTGAAGGTTAAGCCCTTGGCTGCTTTAGCCATGATTGATGAAGGGGAACTTGACTGGAAAATAGTTGCCATTTCATTGGATGATCCAAGGGCTTCTCTTGTTAATGATGTTGACGATGTTGAAAAGCACTTCCCGGTATTTCACTCTTCACTTTCTGGGTTGTGTTATAGTTTTAGATTGCTACCTTATTTTTCTATGACAACCTGCATTACAAGACACCGTTGTCTCTTGTTACGGAATTGGATTATTGATGAAGGTGAACTTGACTGGAAAGTTGTTGCCATTTCATTAGATGATCCAAGGGCTTCTCTTTTGAATTATGTTGGCAATGTTGAGAAGCGCATCTCTCTCTATAAATTGGATTCTTGACGTTGCTTCCTTATTTTACTATGGCAACATGCATTTAAAGACGTAAGCATGGATTGTTATGAAATTGTATTATCGAGCATTCATTGGGTAATGTTTTCAGGGGACTCTCACTGCAATCAGGGATTGGTTTAGGGACTACAAGATCCCTGATGGGAAACCGGCCAACAAGTTCGGCCTTGGCAACAAAGCGGCAAACAAGGTAAGTATTGATTTTATATTTTTACCCATCACTTCGACCTGCATGTGTTCACCTAAATTTTATCTGTGTGGTGAACAGGATTATGCTCTGAAGGTTATTGCAGAGACTAACGAGTCTTGGGCTAAACTTGTCAAAAGATCAATTCCCGCTGGAGAGCTTTCACTCCTGTAATTGCTACCAAGAGTATTAGAGCAGAAATGCTTTCGGTTTCAAACACTCATCCGAGTTTTCCCCTTTCGGGTCTTGGTAATCCTATGAATTGATACCAATGCTCTTCTTTCTGCTTATTTATTCGAGTAAACTGTTCAACTCTTTTGACTGGGATTGTATTTCTTGTTCATATGATGCTCTGGTGTTGAATAATAGGAAGACTTATGTGGAGATGACTGTTCTATGCAAATAAACAATGAAAATCTTCCTTTCTGTAATTGCTGAGAATAGTCAAAGTTTCAGTCATATTGCTGTATTTTTACCCATTGTCCTTTTCAATAGGTGGAGTTTCAGGTTTTCTGGATCGTGTTTAAATATAGGGACGGGTTGTTAGATACGAGTTTAGAAAGGGATTAATGAATAAAGGGAGTGAAGTTGATTGTGACAGCCATGGTTCTTGTCGAGACGGGTTTATGAGGGCTTGATGCAGATCGATATCGATTAATATAGTTTTGTCCAGTTAGAGGGTCTACCGTGGTAACTACCCTAAAGTTATAAACCTTTTTGTTCAGGAAAAAATCCATTGACATGTTTGCAACGTGAGATAGAATAATTGAATCTATTTTTAATTGCATATATTCAAGCTCCTTGCATTGCACATTTCTGCTTGCGACTCTATCGACTGTTGTTTTGCCATTGTCGAGAATCATTGGTTTTGTTGCAAAATTGTTACAATCATGAGATGGAATAGAGTCACAGGTGACAGACGGGGAAATCATTCAAACTCATCGAAGGAGCCTGAAACCTTTAGGACTCGAGAGACTCAGTATGCTTTTCAAGGTGTTGATAGATAAATCACATCAAACTAAACACAACTTTTATTCTACTAGTGTTGTTTTACAACTAATAGTAAGAGTACTACAAAGCGTCCGCAGCACCGGGTATCTGCTGAAAACAATAAACATGAAGTCTGATTCAGAATGCAGCAAGAGCAGGTTTCGGTGGATCAACCAGAAAGATATCGAGAAGTTGATCAATGGTGGTGTACTCATAATCTGGATATAGGCTAGAAGTTTCAAGGTGAATGAGGGATGCTCGTACATTATCCGGAAATGGTGAGTCTGCATTCATCAAAATGTTTATGGTTATGAAGAAAAAATCCGGAAGATTTTGCCCTTTTTGTTCATCCAAACAGGTTAGAAATTTGAATTCAAACTTACTCTCTGCTAGTCTCACAAGTTCTTCCTCTGCTACATGAGTCTTCTTGAAACTCCTACCTGTTTTCTTCTCCCACAAGGAAATCAATTCGTTCTGGGACAAAACATTCTTCGTCGTCCGATACAACACGATTCGGTTGTGTGTTCTTGGGTCGTTTGCTACTTTGATCGTGTACCCCGCGATATCTTCGTCGTCTGATACAACACGATTCGGTCGTGTAATGATTTAAACAGTACTGAAACGAACCAGACATAGAAATCAATTCAAAACTATTTAAGTAATGATTTAAAGCTTCGACTACGTACCCTTTGCTTCACCAAATCCGTAGACGGTCATATCATCGTGTTCTTTGTGTGGACGAAGCAAGTGATTGATGAAGTAAGCACCACAAATATTTGCAGATACTTTCGTGTAAGGTATCCCACATGCTTCCACTGCCCTTCTAATCTTCCGCTTCTTGTCTAAACAAGCTTCAAACAGTGGCAGAAAGCTCAGACGGTCCTCTCGAGCCCGAATTCCGACGGAAGGAGCCTCTATATATAGATTCCAAATATACAGATAGATACATAGATAAAACCAACAGCATCAGTTCATTCTTATAATACAAATACCTAATGAGACAGTAACGTTTTTAGCCTACCTTTATGTTACCTGCAACTTTAATGGCTTCAGTAATATGAATCTGGTCAAGAACCTGAGGGAATGGTAACAACGAGATCACGATATCGACCCGACGAAGTATTGCCACCATCTTATCATGTTCGTCCACCTCTCCCTGTTACATATATACATATCAAATGTGCATGTACATACAATGGTTCAATTGCGATAACATATATACGATTAATTAATACCTCGATGATGGTAACACCGAGGGATCAGAATTCGTTATGCAAGTTGATCTTGTGTGGGGAGGATTGTGGGGTGATGAGGCGGCCATAAACGAAGGTTTGGTGCCCTGACTTGATGCTTGCTTTCACCATATATGTTCCCAAGTAGCCGGTTCCCCCAAATATGAGGATCGTACTATTACTTGCTTCCTTCTCCATATTTCCTAGTTCTTGTGATCCACACCCTCGTGTTGTGGCCCTATTTATAGTCTTTATCCAATCTTTGTAATAAATATGTTTTTGAGTAATTTTTTATGTAAAAAATATTATTTAAGCCTGTTTTTTTTTTTGCTAAGTCGGATAAGTTTTATTATTAATAATAAGAGCACTGAGGATACAAGATTAAAAAATCCCGATCAATTAATAGATAGGCAGTCACAACAAGCATGAGCAAATCTGCATATTTACTCTTTATAAATCAACGTCTAAATTTTTAATCTTAAAATTCACAACCCTAAACCTTAAGTTTTAGCCATAAACTTTAACGACTAAATGCATAAACCATAAACCTTAAATTCTAGTCATAAACTTTATATTATAAACTATACCAACTAAATTTCTAAATTGTAAACTCTAATTAAATCCCTAAATCTTAAAACAAAAAAAGCTTGTGTAGTCTTTTATTGAGATTGGTTAGGTTGTCCAGGCTTGAAACTTAGATTAGTTTCAACCAAAGACAGAGTCAGGATTAGGAGTTGGAAAAAATATAAATATTTAAAAGTAAAAAATAAATTTATAATTAATTCTTTTTTAAAATATATGCATATAAGGTAAAATAAATGTAAACACACCTCCATCTCTAATTTCAACAAAGACATAAATGATATTCCCTCCGTCCCATAAAAAATGTCCCTTGTTGACTTTTTGAAAGTAATAAATTTTAAACTTTGACTATTATTATATTGAATAATTTAAATAATTAATTTTTATAAAATATATATTTAAAAACTACTCGATTAGAAATTTATAAAATATACTTTTTCATATTTTTATCAATGATACATTTTAAATAATTATGAGTCAAAATTAAAAAAATTGACAAAAAAATTAATAAGGCACAAAAATTGTGGGACAAAAGAAGTATAAATTATTTGTCATTGCATCAGTGATTAATTGACGACAGATTTAAATAAAACTCCAAGTTATTCGTCATTGCATTGCGTAAGTAATGTAATTCTTTTCAAAATATAAATAAATGTCCAATTACTCATTCACTATTTCCGTACCTAATCATCAAAAATATATATCTTCTTCCGGTGCACAATGAGCAGTTACTAATTACTTTTCATTTATAATTTTTTAGTGTTCGATAATAACCACATAAATTATGATTATATTTAAAGTTTAGTCAAGACAATTCTTTAAGTGAGGGACGGAAGTCTTTTTCATGTTTTTTTTTCGTCTACAAGACTTTAACTTATTTATGACTTATGTGTAACATATCAACTCAAGAATCAAGAACTGTAACGAGAAAACTTAGGAAGAAATCAAGAAATCTCTCCGAAAATAGAGAGCCACAAAAGTCTCATTCATTCACTTCAATAACCATTCTCCAACCGATTTGGGTATTAAAAACTCTACAACCAAAACAGAAACGTTTACTCCTAATCTAAGAGTATAAAACGCACAGTATCATTAATACTAATTAGAATTAAAACTTAAAACAGAAAAGCAACCACTCTCAACGGTCTTCACATAATTGCTCTTTACAATGCCCCCTTCTTCAACAATCCTTGACCTCAAGGATTAAAGTCTGGAAACTGTGCCTGCAACTGGTGAAGAACTTCCCACGTAGTATTCTCGGGAAAGGAATTAGTCCATTCAACCAGCACTTCAGTTACTGCTCGGTTACCTCTTTTCCCAATTCTCCTTTCTAAGATCTTGAAGGGTTTTTTGTTTATGCTTCCATCAGGCCCAATGATTGGTAGATCAGCTTGAGCTATATCACTTCCAATGTGTTTCTTCAACTATGCCACATGGAACACAGGGTGCACCTTTGAATTATATGGTAATTTTAGCTTATATGCCACATTGCCTATCCTCTCCACAATTTGAAAGGGTCCAAACCATTTTGCAGCCAACTTTTGACACAATCTGCTCTTCACTAATTAATGTCTATAGGGTTGAAGCTTCAGAAACACCAAATCTCCAGGTTGAAAGTCACATTCAGTTCTTCTTTTATCCGTCTGTTGTTTCATCTTATTTTGAGCCATCTTCAAGTAAAATTTCATCATTTTAACGGATGCTTCTCTTTTTTCTAAGGTTCTGTCCACTAAATCAACTATCGAATCCCCAGCAACATAGGGAAGATGAACTGGAGGAGGTGTTCCATACAAGGCATGGTATGGTGAAGTCTGAATAGCAGAATGAAATGAGGTGTTATACCACCACTCTACTAAGTGAAGCCATTCAGGCCACTCTTTTGGCTTTTCTCCTGTCATGCATCTCAAATAACTTTCCAAACATTTATTAAGTCTTTCGGTCTGCCCATTTGTCTCAGGGTGATAAGCAGTAGAGGGTGTTACTGTTACTCCCAGCTTTCTAAACATCTCCTTCCAAAATACACTCATAAAAATCTTATCTCTATCGTAAACTGTAGAACAAATGTTTTGATATAATAATTGAAAAATGGTTTGGACTAATTTAAAAAGAATTCAAAACGTCTTCCAAAGTCCAAATAACTTGAAACTATGTTTAGGGGTGTTTTCAAAAGGGTTTTACATATTTTCAAAAGCCAAACCACACAAAACCGTCTAGGTGTTTCGAAACACCCTTAGGTGTTTCGATACAGGGTATTCCAATAGCAAAAACGTTTCGATACTGGTATCGAAGTAGGCCTTTCCTGGATGAGATTTTTGCCCAGCGTTTCGATATGGTCTATGTCGTTTCGATACGCCTACGTGGCATCGACCACAACGGTCATAAACCCCGACGACTATTTCCCAACTAACATTTAAATACAGATCATTTCGATACATGTGCTTCATCAGACTGCAACGACTCTTTCTACTTAAAGGGTGTTTCGAAACGGTCACGAGTGTTTCAAAACGGCGAGCTGCAAAACTACATTTATGGTGGGAAATAAAGTCCTCAACGGCTCCAAATCAACCCCAACGGCTAGTAACGACCATAAACACATCAAGGAGTATAAAAGGGACCTCCAAGCATCAAGATATAGTTAATGCTTCAATTGTCAATTAACAAATGATCAAAAAGTGTCTTTGTACTTAAATTGTCAATTCTTGTATAGACAAACACTAGTGAGCCAAAATTGTCAAATTTGCTCAAGTGTTTTAGGTTTTGGGTGAGTGCAAATTGTGCAAACAAATACCTATTAGAGGGATTTAAGTTTGCTTATCTTTTTCTCTTTGTAAAGAGGGTTTGATCAAGGCTTTGGGTAGTAAGCTTGATCGGTGTAAAAAGGTTTCCTCCTAAGCCTAGAAAAGGGGACGAATCAATAGTGGATTGATTGGAAATCCTTAGTGGGAAGCTAAGGTAGTGGATGTAGACCTTGGTTAGAAGGTTGAACCGCTTTAAAATCATTGTGTCGTTTACATTTTAGCTTCCACATCACATCCACCCAAAATTCCACCTCTCCACCACTTGGTGATCAAGATCGGTTGAAGAAATCGAGCCCCTCACAACTCAACACAAACTATGTAACTGGGCATCCCACGTAATTTGAAAACATTTTCTAAGAAGACTTGAGCCACATCTTTAGTTGTAAAGGGGTAAGCCATAGGAATGAAATGGCCATATTTGGTTAACCTATCCACCACCACAAAAAATATAATCTTTCTTCTTAGAATTAGGTAACCCTTCAATAAAGTCTATGCTCAAACAAGACCAGACCATTTCAGGAATGGGCAGAGGCTGTAGTAAACCTCTAGGATGTTGAAGATCATCTTTGTTCCTTTCACAAATGCCACACTCCCTGACCAAATTTCTCACTTCTCGTTTTTGCCCCTTCTAGTAGAACACATTAGTTACTCTCTGGCTAGTAACATGGGCTCCAGAGTGACCCCCAACCGAGCTACTGTGGAAGTAATTCAAAATTTCCTTCCTTAATGTTGCATCATTCCCTAAAGCAGTTTACCCTTCCTCTTCAATTGTCTGCCATCCCAGGAATATTTATCATTCCTTTTAATACCTCCCTTCAACTCATCAATGATTTTTTTCAGCCTCTCATCTTGTTCCCAAGTAGCCGCCACTCTATCCAAAATATCATTAGTGACACGACTAACATTCATATTCAAACAACTCACCCCACTAGGCCTTCTGGACAAGCAGTTAGCTACAATGTTATGGGTTCCCTTCTTGTAGTTGACTTTGTAGTCAAACCCCATCATCTTAGTAACCCACTTTTGTTGAGCTAGAGTAATGGCCTGATTCTCAGCTAAGAATTTCAGGCTTTGCTGATCTGTTCTAATATTGAAGTGTCTTCCGGCTAAGTAAGGAAACCATCTCTTCACATCCATGAGCACTGCCAACATCTCCTTCTCGTATACTGACAATTTCTGGTGTTTAGGCCATAAACCTTTGTTGAAAAAGCCAAAGGTTTCCCCTTTTGAACCAGCACTGCCCTTACTCCTAATTCAGAAGCATCAGTCTCAACAGAAAATTCATCATCAAAATTAGGTAAAACCAACACTGGAGCTGAACACACAACTTCCTTTATTCTCTAAAATGCCTCATTTTCTTCCTCACCCCAACTCCAAGCCCCCTTTTTCAGTTGATTAGTTAGAAGTCTATCTATCAATCCATAGCCCTTAATGAATCTTCTGTAATACCCCTAGAGCCCCAAAAATCCCTTAATTCCTTAAGGAAGTAGGAACAGGCCACTGTAAAATGCTCTCCACTTTGGTCTTGTCCATTGCTATCACCCTATTAGATATAACATACCCTAAATACTCAATTTCCTCTACCCAAAACAACACTTCTTCATGTTGGCAAATAGGCTATGTTTCCTTAAGATGCTCAAAACTTCTCTCAAGTGCTGCAAATGAGTCTCCCAATCCATGGAATATACTAAAATATCATCAAAAAACACCAACACTGATTTCCTCAACTGCTAATTGAATACTTTATTCATCAACCCTTGGAAGGTGGTCGAGACATTAGTAAGCCCAAAGGGCATTACTAGGAACTCACAATGCCCTTCATGAGTTCTAAAGGTTGTTTTGTGAATGTTCTCCTTCCCCATTCGAATCTGGTGATAACCAGACCTCAAATCCAATTTTGAAAACACCCTGGCCTTCTCCAATTCATCTAGTAATTCCTCAATTACTGGCATTGGAAATTTTTCCTTGACAATGGCCTGGTTTATTCTTATGTAATCTACACATATTCTCCAGGAATTGTCTTTTTTCTTCACCATAACCACATGAGAGGAGAATGCACTGTTGCTATTTCTAATCACTCCAGCTTCCAACATTTCCTTAATCATCTTCTCAATAATATCCTTCTACCAGGAAGGGTATCTATATGGTTTCATCTTAATTACAACCCCTTATTCACCAAGATAATTCTATGATCTTGTCCTCTCTTTGGAGGCAACCCTTTAGGTTCCTCGAACACATCTCTAAATTCTTGTAATAACAGCTGTATCTTCTTTGTCAGAGGCTCACTTCTTCCCTTAAATTCCATTTGAGCATTCAGAATCCACAAAAATGCAGTATACAAACTGTTGGTTCCCTTCAGCACCTTAGAACACTCCCTTGGATCAATCCAGGAAAAGGGTTTTGACTGAATCCCTTGTAATCTAACAACCCTCTCTTTTTGCTAAAATTCCATCTCCATTGTGGCAAAATTCCATTGAATATATCCCAACAAGGCTAACCGTTGAATGCCTAAAACAACATCACATCCCTTAAGAGGTATTACCAGCATATCAGTAGCAAATTGTTGACCTTGAACTCTCCATGGCACTTGCTTACAATTTCCCACAGTTTCAAGAGTCTTCCCATCTACTACAGTAACCTTAAGTATGTTTCTCCTCTCTATACTCATCCCTCATCTCTTGAATGCATTGATGCTGATGAAGTTGTGTGTACTTCCTGAGTCCAATAGTGCTATCAAAAACCCTCTCCAATTTCAAATTGCAGTTTAATGGTATTACAATTTGTACTCCCCCACATGGCTTGCAGTGAGACTGTTGGTCCCTCTGATTTCCCTCCATCTGGACTGAACAATTCCCCACTCCCTTCACAATCCAAGAACTCCTCTTGTTCACCATCTTCTTCTAAGCCATCAACTACAATTTGGAATATTTGAGATTTAGCACATCTGTGCCCAGGAGAGTATTTGGTAGCACACCAGAAACATAGACCTTTCTTCCTCATTTCTTCAATTTCTGCAAGAGAAATGTTCTTACCCCTGCCCTTACTCTCATTGTTGCCCACATTCCTTTGATTAGAATGACCCAGCATTGTGGGAGAATTATTCCTAGAAGAGTTGGTACTGCTACCAGGAGTAAATGAACTACGATAGGCACTATTGTTCAATCTCGAAGGAATAGTCAAAATAGATGAAGCTGAATTTCTGAAGGAACTACTACTAGAGATTTTTTTCTGACCAGGATTAAACATGCATTCAACTCTCCTAGCCATATTGAAAGCTTCTAACAAGGACTTAGGTTGCAACAATTCCAAATATTGATTAATCTCTACCCTCAGATGCCTTTTAAACATACTCAACACATAGTTATCAAGAAGTTGTACCTGATTAAGAAGATCCACAAACTCCTCGTAAAACTTCTCAAATGACTTTGTCTACCTTAAAGCCAATAACTCTGTAAATGGATCCTAAAACCCTTCCGGAGCAAAGCGTTCCCAAGCTGACTTTAAATAATTGTCCCATCCCAGTTGATTCAGATCACCTTGAGTCTTGGCCAAAAAATGGTGCCACTGTAAAGCCTTGCCCTCCAAGTGCAACATGACCACTCGAACCTTAGCTCTCTCATGAACATTCTCTACCTCAAAGTACTATTCGAGCTTGGAGATTCATCCCCTAAAATCTTCTCCATCGAATCTAGGGCATAGCAATTTATAAGCGAAATTGGCCGTCTGCATTGTATTCTCTTGGATTATGTCTTCGTCGAGCTCAACTACCACTTTCGACGAATTGGTGTTTTTATCCTTCACATTCACAGGATTCTGACCGTCTGGTGTGGTACCCGCAGCTCCCCCTTGTGGATTTTCCATCTCACCTATACTGGTTTTCTACCCCATCGTGATTTCTAACAATCGATGCAAATCTGTAATCATCGATACTCTCATCTCCTGAAATTTCGCGTCCATTCGAGCCTCCAAACGCCCTTCCATATTGGTTAACTCTGATTGAGCCGTCATATTAATAGTTTGTCCCTCTTGAACATTTTGCGTTGCCGCTGCAGCTTGCGATTCCATTGCCGTCTGATGTCGCGTCATGACTCCATCTACCATGTCCGAGAATCAGCTTGGCCTCTGGTACCTTTGTAACGTATGAACTCAAGAATCAAGAACTGTAACGAGAAAACTTAGGAAGAAATCAAGAAATCTCTCCGAAAATAGAGAGCCACAAAAGTCTCATTCATTCACTTCGATAACCATTCTCTAACAGGTTTGGGTGTTAAAAACCCTACAACAAAAACGACAATGTTTACTCCTAACCTAAGAGTATAAAACACATCGTATCATTAATACTAATTAGAATTAAAACTTAAAACAGAAAAACAACCACTCTCACAGTCTTCACATTATTGCTCTTTACATTATGTAGGGGTGAGTATTTGATTGAGGCGAGTTAAAAAAATTGAGTTAATGTTGACGAATCTTGTTTTGTAATTAAAACTTTATTTGAAATTTTTTCGAGTCAAGTTGAGTTGTTTAAGTTTGTGCTCAAATTTTATTGTAAATATTTATATGTTATAGTCAGGGTCGATCTTGAGATTTTGGAGGCCTGGGGCAAACCGAAAATTTAGGCATCTAATAATAACTATTGAAAAAAATTGAATTCTAAGAGTAGGTCTCTAATAACAAATATTGAACAATAAATAAATTTTAAGACTATGCCCCTAATAAAAAATATTTAATTTTTTTAATTTTAAGAATAAACCCCTAATAAAAAATATTAGGAAAAAATTGAGCCTCTAATAACAAGTGTTGAAAAATTTTGGCCCCAAATAACAATTAATGAAAAAAATTGGACCCCTAACAACATTTATTGAAGAAAATAATAATTTTAAGAGTATCCCCTAATAAAAAATGTTTGAAAAAAATGAGCTTCTAATGACAAATATTGAAAATTTTGAACCTCAAATAACAAGTATTAAAAAAATTTAGACCACAAATAACCATGCCCATTTCTAAGATTTTGGTGGCCAGGGCGAATCAAAAAATTGGGCCAATGATTAAGGATTTAAATTATGGTCGCGGTCACGTTCTCAGTTGCATTGCGTTTATTGTGATTGCAGACATAATGGATGTTATTGTGGTCACTGCGAATATCGTGGTTGTGAATTATTTATAACATATGTTATTGTTGACAAAACCGTTGCGAACCGCTATTTAAATCATCATCCCAAATAACAAGTGTTGAAAAAAAAATTTAACAGTAGCTTCATAATAACAAGTATTGAAAAAAATTGACCCTTAATAAAAAGTATTGAAAAAATTTGGCTCTTAATAAAATGTATTGAAAAAATTGCACTCTTAATAACAAATAAATATTAGAAAAAAATTGATTTTTAATAGTACGCCCCTAAAAGTAAATATTAAGAATAAATTGGTCTCCTAATAACAAGAATTTGAAAAATGTTCCCTAAAAAATGGGCCATGCAAATGAAAAGTATTGAACAATTTAGACCCTTAATAACAAATATTGAAAAAAGAAATTTTAAGAACAGTCCCCTAATAACAAATATTGAGAAAAATAAATCTTAAGAGTATGTCCTAATAACAAATATCAAGAAAAATGATTCTCTAATAACAAGTATTTAAAAAAATGGGACTCAAATAACAAGTATTTAAAAAAATTGAGACTCAAATAACAAGTATTAAAAAATCGACCCCTAATAACAAATAGTAAAAGAAATAAATTTTAAGAATATGTCTCTAATAACAAATATTAATAACAAGTATTATTGAAAAATGAGTCACAAACGAGTATTAAAAATAACCCCTAACAACAAATATTATAAAACAACAAACTATTATTAAAATGTCAATTATGACACAAAGACTGATTGGTGTTTAGACCAAATAATTTTTTTAATTAGGGATGTTGGACTCCATTAATAAATATTTAAATTTTAAAAAACTATATATATATATATATATATATATATATATATATATATATATATATATATATATATATATATATATAATTAAAAGGTTTAAAGGTCAAATTCGCCCTCAACGAAAAATTAAAAAACCAATTAAGCTCTTATGAAAATTTTATACCCAATTGAGCCCTCAAAATTCAAATTACGATAATTCTGGCCCTCAAAATTTAAATTACAATCAATTTAGCCATTCCGTTAAGTTGACCGTTAACTCAAAAGTAGTTGTTATGATGGTGACACGTGGCACACTCTGGACGTGTCACGTTATCAAAATCGTAAATAATTATTTAAAAATTAAAAAATATATTTAAAATTATAAAATAATATATTTAAAATATAAAAATATAAAAAAATCTGAAAAATATTGAAAATTATAAAAAATAAACATAAAAAACTTTTTAAATAATTCAAGAAAAATCTAAAAAAATACTTACATGTGTATAAAAATTAAAATTATGTATAAAATCATAAAAATATTTTTTATTTAAAATAAAAAATATAAACAATTGTAATAATGATTAAAACAATATAAATATTTATAATGAAATAATATTTAAAATTTGTATAATTTTTTAAATATATATTTTTAATTATAGAATCCCAAATTTTCAAAATACCAAAAATTTTAAAACCCTAACCCTAAACCCCCAAATCCTTAAATCAGTTTAATTGACGGTGGAAGTTGTTGATACTGTAGCAGATGACAGTGCTGATGAGAAGAAATATTGAGGGAGAACGGAGATTTTCCTGCGACGGGGAGTGGCC